>CAWUFW010000121.1:2400000-3702500 GCA_963921515.1 Calotriton arnoldi | reverse complement strand
GGGACCGTGCCACGCAATAGAGATGAAATCATGAAGAGGTGGCACGATCTGAAGGCAGTGGTCAAAAAGAGGAGAGCAAAGAACCATGAGCTGGCGCAGAGGATAGGCAGTGGCCCTCCCGTTCCACTCAAAACATTCACTGAATGGGAGGAGAAGGTGCTTGGCATTCTACATCCAGAGAGTCTCTCAGGAATACCCGGGGAGTGGAGGCTGGTAAGTACAAACAAATGCCTAACATCACACAAATGTACTGACTTGCCCTATCACAAAATAATACCTCCTAGGTACAAATTCATTCATGTGCACAACACTCCTCCCAACACATCTCTCACAGATACAACAGACACTTCCCCTGAAGCCCCCCAAAGGTAGTCAGCAACATCACCATGGGTACATGTGTACATGCTGCCAGCACTACAACTCCCACCAGGCCCCCTTGGCCCACAGTTGAGCAGGATGGAGCACTGCCCCCACCCAGAAGCATGCCTCAGCCATTGTGTGCTACACCCTCACCTAACAGCTAGGTAGCCATCTTCACAGGGAGGTGGGTGGGTGTTTGGGAGGCCTGCACTACAACTCCCACCAGGCCCCCTTGTCCCACAGCTGAGCAGGATGTAGCCCTCCCCCACCCAGAAGCATGCCTCAGCCATTGTGTGCTACACCCTCACCTAACAGGTAGGTAGCCATCTTCACAGGGAGGTGGGTGTGTGTTTGGGAGGCCTGCACTACAACTCCCACCAGGCCCCCTTGTCCCACAGCTGAGCAGGATGGAGCACTGCCCCCACCCAGAAGCATGCCTCAGCCATTGTGTGCTACACCCTCACCTAACAGGTAGGTAGCCATCTTCACAGGGAGGTGGGTGGGTGTTTGGGAGGCCTGCACTACAACTCCCACCAGGCCCCCTTGTCCCACAGCTGAGCAGGATGGAGCACTGCCCCCACCCAGAAGCATGCCTCAGCCATTGTGTGCTACACCCTCACCTAACAGGTAGGTAGCCATCTTCACAGGGAGGTGGGTGGGTGTTTGGGAGGCCTGCACTACAACTCCCACCAGGCCCCCTTGGCCCACAGCTGAGCAGGATGGAGCACTGCCCCCACCCAGAAGCATGCCTCAGCCATTGTGTGCTACACCCTCACCTAACAGGTAGGTAGCCATCTACACAGGGAGGTGGGTGGGTGTTTGGGAGGCCTGCACTACAACTCCCACCAGGCCCCCTTGGCCCACAGCTGAGCAGGATGGAACACTGCCCCCACCCAGAAGCATGCCTCAGCCATTGTGTGCTACACCCTCACCTAACAGGTAGGTAGCCATCTTCACAGGGAGGTGGGTGGGTGTTTGGGAGGCCTGCACTACAACTCCCACCAGGCCCCCTTGGTCCACAGCTGAGCAGGATGGAGCACTGCCCCCACCCAGAAGCATGCCTCAGCCATTGTGTGCCGCACCCTCACCTAACAGGTAGGTAGCCATCTTCACAGTGAGACGGTGCAGTGTGTTTGGCTATCCGTCCCACAAAATGCAACATGCATGCTGTCCCACCACTATGGAGGATGGGACACTACACCCCCAATAAGAAGCATGTGGTAGGCAATGTATGCTACCCACCCAACTCACAGGTAGGTAACCGCATCTCACAGGTCGTGGTGTGTGGGGCTGGGAAGCTTGCACAACAACTCACACGGGCCCACCTGACCGCCAGCACACAAGACCCATTACTTCCTGGCACCAACATGCATGTGTCAGTCATTGCAATGTACACTGCAAAAGAACTGGCATGTGGACATATCATGCTGACTTGTCCCACACTGGACCAAGATGGAAGCCCTCATCCTACACATACGGAGAGGTCGCACAAATACAAGGAAAACACAGCAAACACAACATATCCACAGCCACAACATAAAGCCAGATATGCATTTAAAAAAACATGTTGGCATAGGACACCAGGCCTCTCAATGCACAACTGCACACCCAGATAGCATTGGCAACTATAGTGTGCACACACCTAAGAAAATGAAACTGTGACAGCAACCAAAGTGTGAAAGACTGAAACACATGTCGATGGAACTCCGAGCACAACCATGCACACCACCACATGCCATCTGACAGTAGTAGTGGACCAGACCACCTAGGATCGACTTAAAGCAAACATAAGCATGTCTGGAATTGCAAATACAGATATCTACACCACATTGAAAAGGTATGCATGAAACTACAATGCTCACTCACTGTGCAGAGAGAACCGCCACAAGGGCTCTACAAGTGACACATACGCGTAAATGGATGACATATGATTGATCAATCACAGGATGCCAACATGAGACTGTCAATGTCAAAATATCAAATTGTGCATGTCATGTCGTGACAACTCCCAAAATGGACAAGTAATGTATGTACCACAACAGCTTGTAATGCATCACTGGATGTCGGTCAATGCTAATTTGTACAGTGAACAACTGCTGGATGTACAAACAGTTGATGTAACACTGCTAACACAAACTTTGATGGGTGCAAAACAATGACCATTTCTCATCTGACCCACAGGTGACCAAGAACTCACTGCAGAGGATGACACCACCCTGCAGAGCCAGTCCCCCCGGAACAGAGACAACTGGATGAGGACTCCCTGGATTCCTTGGATGAGGAGCTCCACGCTGGCCCATCTGGTGTGGCAGGCCGCAACCAGTCCCAGGCACCCATTGTCACCCCAACCACATCAGCTGCAGCCCCTGACCATCCTCTGACAGCTGCTGTCACGGCCTGTGTGTCACCCACTACTACCACCACCTCCACCACCACCACCACAGCTGTCCGCAACACCTACCCTGCCCCAGGGGTTGAGCAGCCCACCACATCGACTGCGGAGGCCAGGGAGAGGATGCAGCGGGCCAATGTGAGGACCGGACAGGACCGTGGCAGCAGTGCAGCTGGATGGGACAGGCTCATGCAGAGGGGGACTGATCCTGGGACGGAAGCCCTGGGCCACATCGACAGAGTCCTTGGGGCATACCAACAGGCCCAGGGACGAATGGGCCGGTTAGAGGAAGAATCTCGGGAGCACCTCCTGCTGCTGAGGTCCATGGACACACGCATGGGACAGATTGTGGACCTCTTGGGGCAGCTAGTGGCGGTTCTGAGGGACAGGCAAGCGCAACATTCTACCCCTCTGCCTCCCCCGTTGGGCAGCAGGATGACACCTCATCATCCTCCCCTGCGTCCACAGAGGGGGTGAGTCCTCAGACCCCACTGCCCCTGCAGCAGTGGCCCCTCCAGTGAAGCGCAAGAGGGGCCGTCCAAGGAAAGGCCAGGGGGACTCACGTGCCCAAGCACCTGCCAAACGCTAGTCCCCAAACCAGCCATGATGGCAGACCACTGCACCACTGCATTGACCTTTTGGACTATCCTTCACCACACTGCCATGTGAATGGCATCCATCTGTTGGACTGGGTCTCCACATCATTGTGGGGACTACTCAAGTATCTCATTTACCTTGACTGTCAACTCACTTCCTCAATTACCCCCTTCACATGTTCTCCACCCTTGCATGTCACAGTTGTTAATAAATGCACCTTACACACATGTTGTTGTGTCTGCTCCGTCTTTAATACAGGATGTGCAACCTTCACCGCGTAGGACATGGTCCAGGGGAATGGAATGTAGGTAACAAGTGAGATGCTGAAGGGACCTACGGAAAACCGCAGAACAAGAGTCACTTGTATGGGTGTGGCATTGCACACATCACACAACACTTGTCAACAAGGTACTCAGATCTACAAACATTACACAGAGCAACAGTCACCATAGAGACAATCTGTTTCACACTAACCAATCACACATACATAGGCAGGCAGCAATGAGTCAACACCAAGCTGCAGTCAGCAAGCTCACATACACCCACACAGCAACAGCGACACCATCAGACCATTTTGTCCCTTCTACATCGACACTCACCTTCAAGTGAAGTAGCGGGTGATGAGCTGTCGACGCATGTCGACCCCTTCCTCCTCTCCACTGCCCTCGTCACTGGATCCGGCTTGATTTGCAGGTGGCGGCCTTGGCTGCTCATCATCGTCATCCAGGATCAGGGGTATTGCCTTGCGAATGGCCAGGTTGTGGAGCATGCAGCATGCCACAACTATCTGACACACCTTCCCTGGCGAGTACATAAGGGCCCCCCCAGTACGGTCCAGGCACCAAAATCTTGATTTTAGGAGACCAAATGTCCGTTCTATCACACGAAGTGTCTTCCCATGGGCATCATTGTATCGCACATCATCTGGCGTGACGGGGTTCCGCAATGGGCTCAGCAACCACGGGCGGTTTGGATATGCCGAGTCACCTGGGTGTGAGAGACACAGATTAACCTTGCAGTCCCAAAATGCAACACAACAGCATGTCACACACACACACACCACTCTAATCCACCATACGTACTCACCCACAAGCCATGCACGCTCAGGAAGCAGATTGGCCATCAACTGAGGAATGATGCTGCTGCGCAAGATGTGGGCATCATGGGATGAGCCGGGAAACTTGGCACACACGTGTGAGATGATCATGTCCGCCAGGCACACCACTTGAACATTTACCGAGTGTGAATGCTTCCTATTGCGGTAAACCTGTTCACGTGCCTGTGGTGGCACAAGCCCAACATGTGTGCAATCAATTGCACCAATGACATGTGGGATATGTCCAAGGGCATAGAAATCGCCCTTCACAGCCACCAACTCAGGCCCCCTGGGAAAATGGATATATCTGTCTTTGAACAGCATATTGTCCGACAGGACATCCCTCAGCACCATGCTGAACATCGGCTGTGACATCCCACCTGCACTTGCGACCGTGTGCTGGAATGAGCCCGTTGCAAAGAAATGCAGGCATGCCATCACCTTAGCTGTTGCGGTGAAAGCTGTTGGATATGTCCGACATGGCTGCAGGTGGGGCTCCAACATGGCACATAGGTTCTGCAGGGTTTGTCGGTCCAGCCTGAATTTGCGGATTATTTCCTCATTCTCCATGTCTGCCAGGACTGTGAACGGACGATGGATATTGGGCCTCCTCCTCCTAGGACAGATCACAGTGCACAGATGTCAATGCAGAAGCCCATGAAATGTGCATCACATCAATTTCTGCTCCAGACACATTCCCAACTCTTACAACATGCACCATTAACCAACAGGGCACTTCACAAGTAGGTTCACATCAGGCACACTACTCGTACACCTGTCCCCTTACCAGCAGCAATTATCTGTGCACCCCTCCGGCTCATTCGCATGCACAGTGTGATATACTAACAGATATGTGTGCATACCTGTGAGTATGACCCCCAGCATATGTTAATAATTGCAATACTACCCGAACACACCATGTTGCTGGCCCTGACACACCTCCCAACACAGGTTGCACATGGCACACATCAACTACACACTGACCACCGGCTGAGCGTGGGGGACACGTGTGTGCATGTGCTTTGGACAATGTGCCAGTTGCTGATGCCCCTAGTCCAGTCAATGAGACGACATTGTGCGTTACATTGCACACACAGACATTGACCATTATCTCCATATGCTATGCAACACAGTAACTGGACAGTCTACATTTCATTACACAGCACATGTGACATGTGCGAGTGTATGTGCCCATGCAATGTATTGGCAACCCATATATGGTATGTGTTGGTGACGTGGAGTGACATGTCCCTTTTGTGCATTTGCCCTCATGAGGACCCTTCAATTGTTGAGACACTGGGCACTGTATATGTTGGCCTATGCAGAGAGCTGGAGGACACGTTAGGTGCAGCACAGCTACTCCACAACTCCATTAATGCTCACTCCAGGCACTGTCTGGCAGACATATGGCGGTGCCTACCGCCTGGCCACTGAGGTGTGGCACCGCCCATAACCCATGCACGTTTGCGGGAGACACCGCCAGTTATGTATGTGACAATTGCGGTCATCATGCACCCCTACCCAAATCACGGTCACTCCAGGCACTGTCTGCCAGACATATGGCGGTGCCTACCGCCTGGCCACTGAGGTGTGGCACCGCCCATAACCCATGCACGATCGCGGGAGACACCGCCAGATATGTGTGTGACAATAGCGGTCACCATGCACCGCTACCCAAATCACGGTCACTCCAGGCACTGTCTGGCAGACATATGGCGGTGCCTACCGCCTGGCCACCGAGGTGTGGCACCGGCATGGACCATGCCCCTGCAGCCAATGGGAAGCAGCCTCGCGGTAGCCTGATGCGAGTTTGAAAATCGCGGTGGGCGTGCACCACCCCCGCGGAGGCGGTCACTGGAGGCATTCAAATGATGCACCACCGCGGTAGCGCGCACATGCATCCTACGGTGTGTCTCTGGCATGGACCATGCCCCTGCAGCCAATGGGAAGCAGACTCGCGGTAGCCTGATGCGAGTTTGAAAATCGCGGTAGGCGTGCACCGCCACCGCGGAGGCGGACATTGGATGTATTTGAATGAGGCAGACCTTGTACACCAATTGCAGCACCCTGGGACCACTGACACAGCCCCAGGGGCCTATATATGTGTGGGAGGGCGCACCACATTCCCACAGCTACCAGGGACTGCTGACTGACAACCCTCCACCTGCTGCTGCTGCCTCAAGGGACTGCTGACTGCCACCCTGCACCTGCTGCCTCAAGGGACTGCTGACTGCCACCCTGCACCTGCTGCCTCAAGGGACTGCTGGCTGCCACCCTGCACCTGCTGCCTCAAGGGACTGCTGACTGCCACCCTCAACGTGCTGCTGCTGCCACATGTCCATTGTGATGTCGAGGACTCAGAAGATCCGTGCCAGTCCCTTCACCAGTGAGGAGCTTGGGGTCCTGGTAGACGGGGTGCTTGCACAGTACCCAAGGCTTTATGGCGGCCCTAATGTCGTGGTAAGTCTCCCAGACTGTGAGTGAGAGTGCAGGGTGTGCACACGTGGGGTGGAGGTGCTTCGGTATGTGTCAGTGGTTGTGGGGCTCTGACATGCACTGCCTATCATGTTTACTACAGCGGGAAGGGCTTGGTGGGCTCTCTCACACGTTACCCTGCATGCCTATCCTGAGTAGAGGGACATGTCCTGTAGTGTCAGCCATACAGTGCAGCTGCATTTTGGTGATGCAGGAGTCTGGCCAGTTGGCGTTTGTGTGAATGGCTGTGTTGCTCCCAATTGACCCACTCAGTGTCAGTCGACCTGCCCTGCACAGTCCCCACTGAATGCCACATGTCCACATCAATGCATGTACAGTGTGTACCATGTGTGTTTGGCTCACGCCTCTTCATCTAAGTCCCATCTCTGCCATGTAGATTGCACAGGAGCAGGCGTGGGAGAAGGGTGTGTGTATGACAGTTGTTGTCACTCTATGTGAGTTCCAAGACACAGTGAGGCTTTCACAGGGCTAGGACACTTGGGTCTGCGCAGTGTTGGACACAGTGAGTCCAACAACATGACACATGTTGTGCTATCTTCTCTATGTGTAGTTGTAGGTGACTGCAGACAGTAGCTGCAGGCAGACTACACGTTGCTTGCTGTGTTGGTATCCTGCATGTGAATGGGATGTGGAGGTACTCTGTCCACCATCGAACATGCATGCCTGTACGTCTGATTGACCAATGACATTGCATCATGTTCAGAGCAATTGTTGGCTATGTGACAGTTATAGCTGGAGTTTTGGATGAGTCACTGTCGTGCTACTGCATTTTCGTTGTGTTGTTATTGTGCACTGTGTCACTGGCACATCACCCCTCTTGTCTCCCATGCCTGCAGCTGAAGGTCCACCAGCGTAAAGCCGTGTGGAGGGCCATTGCCTCCAGAGTCCGGGATCTGGGTGTGTCAAACCGTAGGCGCACCCACTGTCATAAAAGGTGGGACGACATCTGCCGGCTGAGCAAGAACGTGGCCGAGATGACGCTGGGGCTGCTCCCTCGGACTGGCAGGTTGGCTAGGCACAGCATGACACCACTAATGGCCCGCATCCTGGCTGTCACACAACCTGAGCTGGACAGACGACTGAGGGAGCATCAGCAGCGAGCCAGGGGTGAGTATGTGTTGCAGGCTGCCTTTGGCTGGGAGTGGGTGCATGTGTCTACAGAGTGTGCAAATTGTCAGCTGTGTGACGTTGGTTGTGTGGTGCAATGTTTTGTGAGTGGCCTCTGTGCTGGGTGTATGTGCCA
This sequence comes from Calotriton arnoldi, assembly GCA_963921515.1. Classification (NCBI taxonomy): domain Eukaryota; kingdom Metazoa; phylum Chordata; class Amphibia; order Caudata; family Salamandridae; genus Calotriton; species Calotriton arnoldi. The sequence goes on along the minus strand of CAWUFW010000121.1, from coordinate 3,694,316 downwards.
TGCTTTTGCCCAAACGGCGCTTCATGAAGTGATTTTTAGCACTGTGCATCTCTCTTACATTTGGAGTTGTGGCCTTCAGGTACCTTCTGCTGTGGGGTGGTGTGTGAATTCTGATGGATGGTAATGCCAGTGTGCCAACTGTGAATGCGTTTCAATGAATGCGTGCAATTCCAGACCTCAGATGTCTGCCAGTCAGACATCTGAGGCCAATGTGCAACAGTAGATGTGCACATGGACTCGATATGGTGGATGGCATGTGTGCAGGGTCATTGTGGGCTGGTATGTTGTAGTCTGTGTGGTCCCCTACTGCTCCGCACATGTAGGTGATGTGCACCATGTCGTGGTGTTCATCCTTGCCAACATCGGGACAGTGTGTGTGCACAGGCCATTTTGGGGCTGTGTCTGATGTGAGCCAACTGCAGGATGGTGTGCTGTGTGAATCACCTGGGTCACTTATGGTAGGACGTGTGGCAGACATGCACTGTTGTGTCGAAATTTTGGGTGTCAAGATATATGTGTGCACAGGGTGGCATGCAATGTGCTGCACTCCTCTTTCTAGGATGCAGATGTATTGGCACGTGTTAGTTCTGTTGATGCCACTCATCTCACAGTACTTCTCTCTCCTATGCAGCAGCTCCCGTATGTGCAGAGGGAGAGGGGACGGACACCAGTGGTGAGGCTTCCACTGCAACAGCCGCACCGGAGCTGACTGACACAGATGTGACCAGCGCCGAGGAGGGGGACAGGAGTCTGCTGGAGGACTCACTGCTGGAGACACAAAGCTCTACCTCATCTGACGACAGCGGTGACACATCCATGTTGGGGGGTACAGGGAACGGGGACTCTGCCTCCTCTTCCGCCACACAGCGTCCAGTGCCCAGCCTCCCTTCAACCTCCACTGGTGCTGCCCGTGTCCACACAAGTAGGAAGGGAAGAGTCACCTTCACCCCAGGCACAGCTGCCCCAGCCCATGTCAGCCCTGCTGCCCTCAGTGCAGAAGCAGTCGAGCTATTGCGCCAGCTGTGTGTGGGGCAGTCAGCACTTCTCAATGCCTTCCAAGAGCACGACAAAAAGTTGGGGCAGATTATAGCTTTCATGGAGGGCTTACATTCCGACGTAGGTGGGCTACACCGCACTGTGCAGTCCTTGTCATCAACTGTCACAGCAGCCCTGCAACAGGCACATAGTCAGGGAGCGGCTCCCAGCACTCGGTCCGGCCCCATGTCACTGTGCACCTCTGACGACAGTGACAATGCCAAACGGACCCCAAAGTCCCAATACAGAACCCGCAGCACACAGGAGCAGCAGCAACCCAAACGTACTAGGGCACAGACACCATCCCCACATAAGAGTAAGGCCACCCCAGAGCGCAGAGAGAAAAGCCCTTCAGGCGACAGCAAGGGCCACAAAGCAAAGAAAAAAGCATCAGGGTCACAGGCCTCACCTTCCTCCCCTGCCAAAGACTCCCCTGTCCCAAAGATGTCTCGCAGAGGCAAAAAGACAGTTTCCACACCCACTGAGAAGGTGTTGCCTGCAAACATTACACAGGATGAGGGCCACATGGAGAATCCATCCTTGACCTCCACTCCCATCCCAAGCCCTGTGAAGCCAGCACGGGAGGACACTGTAGGGGGCAAAGCTGGTGGACAGAGGGAGGCAGGGCGGCGGCAAACACCAGGCAAGCGCACAGCGGGTTCCAGCATGTCCCCAGAGGGGGGGTCACCATCCACACCAGAATCATCTTTGGTGTTGGGGTCACCTGTTGTGTCTGCTCCAGTTCCCCTCAATCCCCTGACAGGGAAGCCTTTCAGGATCCCCAAGAAGTGGAGAGGCACCCCTCCACAATCTCCGGCACACACTGTGTCTCACCAGGGCATGAGTCCACCTCCCCGGGCCACCACCCCACCTGGTCCAAGCAGCCCCCCAGCTACCACATGCACAGTTGGCTCTTCCACAGTTGTTACTCCCACTGCCCAGGGTAGTCCGCCAACAGACCCCAACACACAGTCAGCTCCAAGTCCGACAGACAGCCCCATCTGAGTGGTGGTCACCCTCACACACCTGTCTGTCCACAGGGGTGCGTGTGATGCCCATTGTCAGACCCATTACTCTGTTGCTGGGCATGGCATGGTAGAGTTGCATACATTCCCTGTGTGGCTTCTGATGTAACTACTCTGCACATTGTACTTTCCTTGTGTTTCACTGCTGTGTGCCCCCTGCCTGTGCAGCTTCTCATGGACTTAATCTGCACTGTGTCCTGGCCACTGGCCTTGTTGTTCACTGCTGTTTGTCCCTTGCCTCTGCAGGATCTCATGTACCTCACCTGCACTGTGTCCTGGCCACTGGCCTTGTTGTTCACTGTTGTTTGCCACTTGCCTGTGCAGCTTCTCATGTACCTCACCTGCACTTTGGACTGGCCACTGGCCTTGTTGTCGACTGATGTCCTGGACTTGCCTGTGCAGCTTCTCATGTACCTCACCTGCACTGTGTCCTGGCCACTGGCCTTGTTGTTCACTGCTGTTTGCCCCTTGCCTCTGCAGGATCTCATGTACCTCACCTGCACTTTGGACTGGCCACTGGCCTTGTTGTTCACTGCTATGTGCCCCCTGCCTGTGCAGCTTCTCATGGACTTAATCTGCACTGTGTCCTGGCCACTGGCCTTGTTGTTCACTGCTGTTTGCCCCTTGCCTCTGCAGGATCTCATGTACCTCACCTGCACTGTGTCCTGCCCACTGGCCTTGTTGTTCACTGCTGTTTGCCCCTTGCCTCTGCAGGATCTCATGTACCTCACCTGCACTTTGGACTGGCCACTGGCCTTGCTGTTCACTGCTGTGTGCCCCCTGCCTGTGCAGCTTCTCATGGACTCACTCTGCACTTTGTCCTGCCCACTGGCCTTGTTGTTCACTGCTGTGTGTCCCCTGCCTGTGCAGCTTCTCATGGACATAATCTGCACTGTGTCCTGGCCACTGGCCTTGTTGTTCACTGCTGTTTGCCCCTTGCCTCTGCAGGATCTCATGTACCTCACCTGCACTGTGTCCTGCCCACTGGCCTTGTTGTTCACTGCTGTTTGCCCCTTGCCTCTGCAGGATCTCATGTACCTCACCTGCACTTTGGACTGGCCACTGGCCTTGCTGTTCACTGCTGTGTGCCCCCTGCCTGTGCAGCTTCTCATGGACTTCATCTGCACTGTGTCCTGGCAACTGGCCTTGTTGTTCACTGCTGTTTGCCCCTTGCCTCTGCAGGATCTCATGTACCTCACCTGCACTGTGTCCTGGCCACTGGCCTTGTTGTTCACTGTTGTTTGCCACTTGCCTGTGCAGCTTCTCATGTACCTCACCTGCACTTTGGACTGGCCACTGGCCTTGCTGTTCACTGCTGTGTGCCCCCTGCCTGTGCAGCTTCTCATGGACTTCATCTGCACTGTGTCCTGGCCACTGGCCTTGTTGTTCACTGCTGTTTGCCCCTTGCCTCTGCAGGATCTCATGTACCTCACCTGCACTGTGTCCTGGCCTCTGGCCTTGTTGTTCACTGTTGTTTGCCACTTGCCTGTGCAGCTTCTCGTGTACCTCACCTGCACTTTGGACTGGCCACTGGCCTTGCTGTTCACTGCTGTGTGCCCCCTGCCTGTGCAGCTTCTCATGGACTTCATCTGCACTGTGTCCTGGCCACTGGCCTTGTTGTTCACTGCTGTTTGCCCCCTGCCTGTGCAGCTTCTCATGTACCTCACCTGCACTTTGGACTGGCCACTGGCCTTGCTGTTCACTGCTGTGGGCCCCCTGCCTGTGCAGCTTCTCATGGACTCAATCTGCACTTTGTCCTGCCCAATGGCCTTGTTGTTCACTGCTCTGTGCCCCCTGCCTGTGCAGCTTCTCATGGACTTAATCTGCACTGTGTCCTGGCCACTGGCCTTGTTGTTCACTGCTGTTTGCCCCTTGCCTCTGCAGGATCTCATGTACCTCACCTGCACTGTGTCCTGGCCACTGGCCTTGTTGTTCACTGTTGTTTGCCCCCTGCCTGTGCAGCTTTTCATGTAAATACTGTGCATATTGAAATGCCCACTGGCTTTGCTGTTGCCCACATTTATTGGCTCTATATGCCAATAGTGAATAAACACAGTTGGTCCTGCAGTGAGTTGTGTCAGTGTCCTTCCTGTATGAAGTTGTTTCTGTGTGTGCATGGTTTACTGTGTCACAGGCTCAGTATGCCACTTCGACATTGCCAATGGGTTGTCTGACATTTCATTTTTTTGCAGGGGTGGGAGGCACTTCATTTCTACATGACTGTGATACTTATGGGTGCAGTGCAGGTGGTTGGCAATGGAGTCTTGTAGTCATCTTCCTTCTTGGCTCATGTTATCTATGGTGGACACATGTCAGGTTTGTGGGCAATGGCAGCACAGGGTGGGAGTTTGGGCACAGGCTTACAGGCAGGCAGGCCAGGGTAATGGGGTCTGTGTGAGCTTCCTTTCTGTGTGCCAATCAGTGTCGGTGTATGGACATCTTGTGGTGATGAGTTATCCAGGTGCCATGGCTTACTTCCAATGTGTGCACTTGGGTGGTGGAGAAGTTTATGGTGTGAAGGGGGTGACTTTGTTGTGACTGTGGATGTGTGTGCACATGCATTGTCAACTACTGCCATGTGTGACCCTGGAGTGGTGTGCCTGTATGTGTACTTGTTTAGCCCTGTGGTAGTGTTTTGTGCACATGGCAGTATTGTGTTGCTGTTGTGGGAGGAGGTATGTGTGACATATCCTACTTGTGCTTGGCTGTCATGTGGTGTGTCACTGGGCCCTGTGTGTTGTGCAGCAGACGTTGTCTTGTCCAGTATTTGGATGCCTATGTGTGGCTGGTCAGTGTTTGTGTTCAGGGCCTTCCTTACATCCCTGTGCCTATACATGGGTGTCCTTGCTGTCTCCAGGTGTTGTAGCATTGGGGTGACCGTGGTTTGTGTTGACTGACTGTGTCAGCCATGTGTGCTGTGATGGGCTGTGTGTGTTCTCACATGTGTCTTGTCTTGCATGTGCATCACACATGCTTGATGGTTTACTCACTGCCCTTCCATTTGTGGGCACCTCACTTTGGCTTTCCTATATGTTGTCCTCCATTACTGCTGGCATGTGGTGTGTGTATGTAGCTGTGAGTCTGGGTGGTGTGTGTGTGTGTGACTTGTCAGGTGGTGTGTGCAGTGAAGGGTTTGGTCCTCATCTGTGTGTGTGTACATTTTGTGCCTGGCCTCAGTGTTCTTGGCTTGTGTGTGATGTTGTTGTGGTGTGTGTGTTGGCTGGGCCCTGGGCTTCTGTGCTATGTGTTCCTTTGCAAAGGGTCCTGCTGTGGCTGTATATGCAGTTGTTGGGACGTGGGGCATGGTGTGGCTGTAGTTGTGTTGTTGTTGTGCAAGAGTGGCACTTGTGAGACACATGTTGTGTCCCTTCAGGGCGGTTGCTGGTGTGTTGTGGATGTAGTTGTGGCTCTATGCAATTTGTACGGTGCCCTTGGCATGCGCTGGCCCTGTGCTCTGCGTTGTGTGCATGGTTTCATACACACTGACCGCGGCGGTTACATGACCGGGACATTTGTTCATGAATGCGGTACATGGGTGGGCAGTATGTGGCGCGATGTTTTTGTGACAGGTGGGACATGTGTGTGTGCAGTGCTGGCTGTGTGCCTGTCCCCACAGGGGTGTGTGGTGTTCCCATGCGATGTTTTTCCCCCCTGGAGCTGTGTATTGTGTTACTTGCACTGTTGTGTCTGTACGTACCTGCGGAGGCGTCCGTGGCGGTGGATGACTTGCAGGTAGTGGATCATGTACAGCACCGGGAGAGCGTGTAGGGCAGGATCCATCGCGGTGTGTTCCGGGTGTTATTTTTTCTGTCTCCGCTGTGATGTCTCCGCCGTATTTCGCTGTGCGGTTTCTCCGTCGTGGTGCGCTGCCCTGTTTCCGGCATCGTGATGTCTTCGGCGTACGGGACGTCATTCCGCACGGCGGTGTGTGGTGATTGGCCCACTCCGCCGCGGTGGCGGGCGCTGTTCGATGGAGGTCGGCGTCACACCGTGGCGGACGGTAAATGCCTATGTTTTCCCATCCTAATATGGCGGGCGTGGAGTCCGCTGCTGGCGGGCGGAAAAAGGCATTTTTCCGCACCGCCGCCACCGCGGTCGTGCCTCTGCCCGCCATCGTAATGGGCCCCTAAGTCTAGGAGATGACCCATACTGATTAAAATGTAATACTGAACAATTAGGAAGTCCACGATTGAAGATTTTTTGTGAACAAGGCAAAGTGTTTTAAAAGCAATCCTCTTTTTTATTGGCAGCCAATGCAGGGAACAAATCTTTGCCAGTGGTCACATTTCCACAAACAACAAATTGTCCTGGCTTCCATATTCTATATGAGTTTGACAAGAATTTTTACTTAGCCTAAAAAAAGGGCATTACAAAAGTTAATGCATGAGTGAGTAAAACAATAATGCTAGAGATCAATTGGGTCATAGGGAGAAATGGAAAAATACATTGAAAGGATTGGAGGTACAAAAAGGGAGTTTTGTTTAGATGGATAAGACATGATTGTCTGAAGAAAGATTACTGTGGAAACTGGTTCAGGGCAAGTGCCCATCGCGGAAGACCATTGAGGTTTATCCCAGAGGGATAAAGGGATCATGATTTACGTTTTGAAAGGATTTCAATTAATATGGTTCAAGACAGCCAGTTCCAGACTTTATTTAAAGCAATGGGAAACAGGCTCGTGCCCTTGCCTTCACCTTTCCCAATGTTTGAATGAAGTTGACTATTACCAGCGGGATGTATGATGGAACAACGCATGCCATTGCCATGCATGCATTACAACGCGAATGCCTTTACTACGCATAATCTTTACCACATATTTTTTTACAACAAATATGCCTTTACCATGCATACCTTTTGCAACAAATTTCATTGTAAAAGCATGAAATGTTAAAGGCATATGCGTGGTAAAGGTTTTCCCTGACCCTGGCCCTGAGCCCTAAAACCGATCCCCGGTACGCCCCCCCTTCCCCCAGCCCTTGTAAAAAATACCCATCCCCTGAGCCCTAAAACCGGACCCCTGCGCGACCCCACCCCGGCCCCCAGCCCTAGTCAGCTCACCCACAGATATCACCTCTCCCACTAGGATTGTTCATCCTCTGGGATCATTCCTTTGTTTATCTAACTGATATATACAGTCACCTTTACATTATATACATATCTGTACATGCACACACTCATCATACATACATAGTTCTAAAGTCTGGTTTCAATGCTAAGGGCTATTATCTTGGTTTCTGCTTCTCATGGAAGAGAGTGGAACAAGGCACAGAAGAGTTAATATGCCTTTCATTGTATGATAGAGTCTCTTTTTTATTGAAAAGTTTCCAATGCAAAGAGAAAAATCAAGGACATTTATGAAATTTGTCTTGTGTCTGGCAGAAAAACATGTTCCTTGGGAAATATTACCTACCTTGAACTGAGAATACTGCTTTGATATGTGACATTTCTGGCTGACATTCTACAAATGCCACCTGGGTCTGTCAGATGTACAAGAATATTCACTCTTTAAAAATGCAAGGCCATGCAAAAGTGGATGACACAAACTGGGAAAACATTGACAAAGATGGGGATGTTTCAAAGTTTAGGGAATATGTTTTACCTCCAGTGCCGCAAATGCATGAATATCACAAATGAATGGACTCTGTCTCTTTTTAATTGATTTCAGCCAAAGTAATAGATTCGGGCAATGAGTCCATCAATAGGAGAATAGATGCTACAAGCAGTGCTTAATTTGAGCCGGTGGTTGCCGGTGGGGGCCACCGGCGCTCATTTTTGGGGACTGGCATCTATTTTTCCTGATCGGACATTTCTCAACAGCAAGAGAGAGAAAAACATAATAAGGAAGAAAACAAAGATGGAAAAACGCATCACAACGGGAGAATACAGACACTAGAAAGAGTGAGATAAAGGGGCAGGGAGTGTCTGGAAGTGGATTAAAGAGGCATGAGATGGATTCAAGACTACGCAGTTTTAGTATTCGGCGCAACAACAATTAATAGCACTGGCCGCAGCTTCTGAGGAGAGCTTTGGGTACCGACACTCATTCTTTTACAAATTAAGCACTTGCTACAAACATATTGATGGAATATACTTTGCCTACGAGAGGGGGCAGCAAGGCAGGAGATGTACATTGCAAAGGACATAGCGTTGAAAATATATTTTCAGCTAGATGGGTTAGTTTGAGGATTTAGGTAGAATGGATGCAGCGGAAACAGCGAATCTGGAAGATCGTATGTAGGGTGGAATAACAGACAAAAGAATGTGGATTATGTGTTGATGAAAGGTATGTGGAGGACTCTGAGAGATGGGTTAGTATGTGGGTTTGTCTTTGGAGGATAGTGTGGTATTGGCTGTGGAGAAAGGACAGATTTAAGAGAATGAGCAGTGGATAACAGAGCAGGCATGTCTAATAGTCAGAGGAAATTGTAGCTTTTGCTTCAGGTGGGCCTTGACTAATGGAGTGCATGTATCACTATAAATTCACCAACTAACTAAATTCATCTCCTTCTATGCTCACAACATTAAGCAAACCACACAACTGCGAAAAAGTGCTCCCAAAGATCCCACAACAAGGCTTGTTTATTCATTGCGAACATCACCACACCAGACACAACTGAGCAGCCTACTTGCATCCCCCCAAGCTGCCCTTTCCAACTCCCGCAGCAAGTGCCTCACCGTCCCTTTTATTCCTCTTGCCAACTATACATCACCAGCAACCAGCAAACATCCAAAGACCATAATCCATGAAAGCTGACTCCGTCAAACATCATTCCCAGAAACAACCCTTCCACCCTAAATCCCTCTTTCTCGAGGTAATTTAGATCCATCCTCTTCACAAACCTATGCTCATCAGTATTGCAGATCTCATCCCCAACCATAACGTACACCTCCCCTTTATCATGGATGCATAACTCATTGCTACCTTATCCCCTGTGACATCATCCCAGATAACTACAACATGATTCACATACCACATCCACAGCAAACCAGCCTCTCTATCTTCCACACACTCATTGTTACCATCACCTGTGGTCCCACTTCATCTTACTCAGAGCTGAAGGCCTTTAAATTCACCTCTTCATCACCCCACATGGCATACCAAATACCTCTCTGACGACTTCTGCAACCTCATCATCCTCCATGTTCGAGACTGAAAATACCTACATAGGTGACTTCAAACTACTGCAGAACCAAGCTAACAAAATCAGGAGAGAGACCCTATTACACTTTACCGTATTGCTCAACTTGGTATCCCACATGCCATCACCACTCATAATCTGGGTACCAGTCTAGATCTACTACCTTCTGTCCCACCTTCTTTCTTAGACTTTTCCCCACGCCATCTTGCATCTGCTGGTCACTTTGCTCTATCATTCAGACATCATGCCCGAACTCCTCCACAATAAAAGAACCCAAACTCATAAGCATTGAATTCAGATGCTTCAAACATGTCTCCTCTAAATCTCTCCACACCAATCTGCCCTACCTACTCTACTATCACTTCCATTGAGCTGGTGCCTTTACAGCACCATTGAGGCTGCAAGACTGCAAACCTACAAGCCATCCTCTGAATTGCAGACAATGCTGACCCTTTGACATCATTTCACAGCAACAACTGTTTTGAATCACTCCTCTGAAACAAACATCAATATGTCCAAATGGACTCCTTCCAGCCCCCTCCTTGTCAAACATTGAGTCCTCTGAGGTACCGCACTCCAATGTTTTTCATCCTTCACAGAGACCCTTGAGGGATGCTGCCTGCTGATGACGATGGTCTCCACCATGATGCGCATGACACACAGTTCTAGTTCAAAGGGCCTCCCTCCACTTAAATACAACAACTATTCAGTCATGGATGTCCCCTGTTTTCATAAAGTTGAACCCAGAAAACAAAATGTATCCTGATCAACCGAGACAAATTACAATTATAGACTGTCTTAGCAAGATGAGTATCTGGGGGGGGCGCTAGAGGGCGCCTGGCAAGATGGCCGCACTTTAGTGAGGCTCTGCCCGGCTGAGCGCCAATCCGCCTACTATCCGCCTGTAAATAGCTGCATCTGAGCCCCTAAAGTAGCTGCCCTGCTTGTGAAGTCTCCTGGAACTCACTGCGCCAGTTTTGGGCTGCTGGGGGAAACGATAGCTCAACAAACACCGTGCTGATCGATCCTGGTGGCGCCTTCACAAAATGGCGGCTGCCGCTGGACCCTGAGTGCAGACCTTTCCTGTTGTCATAGGTGCACTTGTGCCCGGAGGCCGTTCGCTGCGGAGCCCGAGAGGAGTGCGGCGCTGCCTGGATATTACTGGAGACGATCGTAGAGCGGACAGCTGTGGGGTGGTGTGCTGGTCTCTGCGTGGTACGAGGGGAGCTCCGGTCCTGCTGCGGTGTGCTGACGCTGGCGGAGCCTGTGGCGCAGAGGTGGACTGCGGGACGGCCCTGGTGTGCGGAGTGCTGCCTGCGCTGGTTGCGGTGAGTGGGGAGCGGTTCATCCCTGGCCGGTGGCTGCGGAGGCGGGTGCGGGCCGGGGAGAGGGCCGCGGCCTGCGAGCTGTGACTGGGGCGGGTGGGCGCTCGGTGCTGTGGCTGCCCGTCTCGGGCCGCCTTGCCGATACTTGCCACACCGCTGAGGCTGGACTGTTGGTGCTGGAGGTTGCTGCGTGGTGAGCTCTGGAGTGCGACTGCCCTGCTTTATCATCCAGCGCCTTGCCTGTCTGGGTCCGGGTGCCTATTCCGGCCGGGGTGCTCTGGATTTCCAGGGGGGGGTCCACCGTCTCGAGGCCGCGGCCCCTGGCCGGCACCTACCTTGGAATACGTCCCCCCACATGGTGATTGGGGTGGTCGTGGCTGCCTTCAGCTGGTACCTGCCTGGCTTGAGCCCTTCGGCTGCTTCAGACTCGCTGTGGTTGGATTAGTAGGTCGCTGGCGTCCGCCCTGTGCCTGCTGACTTTGCCCTACGCCCTAACAGGCCTAGGGTATATGCGGACTTGCCTTCCCACGCAGGAGTAGGCCTCTCCTGCACTGCGACACGCCTCAACCTGCTGGGGTACCTTGGCTGCTAATCCTTGAAGTGCTGCCCTACACTACGCTTCTGGAACTGGGACCCTGACGCCTCGCTCCACTGCTTCATTGTGGCGGATACCCTGTGGGGCCTATCGGATGGAACGGAGCAAGTGCGAAACTAGGTATCAGGCTGTGTGGTACGCTTAGGAGCTCCCCGAGGTAATCGTTTTGCCTGTAGATCCATATCCCATTTTATATTAGGGGCACCCATTACAGTACTTTCACGGTAGTGAGGCTCGATTGCTGCCAAGATGGGGAGGACTGATAAGACCCAACCTCGCCTCACGTTTGAGGCGCGAAAGTCATCTAAGACCCCGCATAAAGCTGCCTCCGACTAGGAAGCAGATGCCCAGGATGCGGGTCCATCCACAATAGAGACAACGTTGCTGGCCATGCAGCGCAGTCTTCAGACTATAGAAGGCACCATGACTGCAGTTAACCTACGCCTCGACCATATGTCGTCGCAACTCGAAAAGCAGGGCGCCCGCGTCGGAGAAGTGGAGCAACGGGTTTCTGCAGTGGAGGAGGGACTGAGTGAGGTAGCAGGGAAAACACTCAATATGGAAAAAGTTCTCTCCCTCATCCAGGCCAAGAATGAGGATTTAGAAGCCCGCTCCTGCCGCAATAACATTCGAATTACGGGGCTGCCGGAATCAACAAACGTGGGCAGAATGGAGACCTTCATTGAGAACTTGATTAAAGATATTTTTGGTACTGAACTGCTCTCCGCCATGTTTATCATCGAGCGGGCCCACCGCTCTCTTGCGGCTAGGCCAGTCCCGGGGGCTCCCCCACGCCCTGTTATAGCGCGGGTTCTGAATTACAGGGACCGAGACGCCATCTTGCGCATGGCCAGAGATAAAGGAACCATCGAACATCAAGGCAATACCCTCTCTTTCTTCCCGGATTTTACTGTAACTGTACAAGCTGCACGTAGGGAATTTGGGGTGGTGAAAAAGTTTTTGCAATCTGAAGGTGTCCCATATGCTATATTATACCCAACCCGCTTGAAGATAGGTCCAGATGGGAACTCCAAGATCTTCACCAACACCAAGGCAGCGATGGAACATGCGAAACATCTCAAGAGAAGGCGGCGCGAATCCCAGACTCTATCCGAACCCGAAGAACAGTAGGGATGCTGGAAGCACACTGATATTTTGGCTTACTGCTTGGCTCCTCTGGTAGCTTTGTCTTTACATTGTTATATGCTTTGCCTTTCATGCATTCCATGTTTATCCTCCTAGTGCCTAGTGGACACTATAATGATTTTTTGATTTTGCGCTGCGGTGCCTCCTTAACACTGGACTCTATGTTATAGTTCGACCAGGCATATATGGTGTGTTGCTCAGCCACCCCCTACTAGTTAGGAGGTTAGTGGCACTCTGACGCCCCTATGGGAATACCCCTTGTACAACCGTCATTGGTTTTCTTTGGTTTGAGTTGGGGTGGGGATAGTTGGGATGGCTTTGGCGAGTTGGGGACGCTGAAGTGGGTGGGGGGCTGGGGGATGGGGGAGCTGGGGGATCTGGCGTGTGGGGGGTGAGGTTGGAGGGGGGACCGGCACTTTCAGTTTTGTTTTTTGGCGTATTCACCCTTTTCCTTGCAGGAGCAGGCACGACCCTTTTTATTTATCTAATTGGCAGGCTTAAAAAGATTCTCCTAACCTCATGAGTGGTAAAGTGCGACTGTTAACCTGGAATATCCATGGTCTCAACACCCCCAGAAAGATTCGCTCTGTGTTTGCTGCTCTGGACAGAATGGATGTCCAGATAGCTCTATTACAGGAAACCCACCTCACAAAACTGTCCGAAAGAAATGTTGGGAATCGGTGGGTGGGGGTGCGCGTGATGTCCTCGTATTCCAGTTATGCAAGAGGGGTAATGATACTGATCAAACGAAGGGTCCCTTTTTTGGTTATTCGCACGGACACGGATGACTCAGGCCGAATTGCGCTTTTACATGGGCAACTGGGTGGAGCGAGTGTGTTACTGGTGAATGTGTATGGCCCGAATATCGACTATCCAGCCTTCTTTTCTGATGTGCGGCGCTGCATTACTAGCTTCCCGGAAGCAGAGATACTTTGGGGCGGCGATTTTAATGTGTGCCTGGATATGACTGTGGACCGCCTGGGTAGTGAGACTACGCGGCCCAAGCAGGCATCGGAGGTACTGCTGGGACGGATGGATGATGGTCGGTTGTGGGATGTGTGGCGATTGCGGCACTCTGGGGCGCGTGAGAGTACTTTTGTTTCCTCTGTTCATGGGACCTGGTCTCGCCTGGATTTCTGGTTGGTCACTGAAGCTGCGTGTACCTGGGTGGTAGATGTCCGTCATATGGCTCGGACGCTCTCGGACCATTCTCCTGTGCTCCTTGAGCTGCAGGTTCCTGCATGCCAGCGGCCTCCATTCACCTGGCGACTGCAGCCATCCTCGCTATCAGACCCTGTTTTTAAACATGACATTGGGGAGGCTATTCATAACTTTTTTAAGGAAAATGAGGTTTCGGTTGATAGCGCGGGCGTCCTCTGGGAAGCATTTAAAGTGACCATTAGGGGTGTGTGCATGGGGGCACAGGCGGGCGTCTTGAGGGATCTGTGGCGTAGGATTCATAAATTGGCTGCAGCAATTTCCGCTCTAGAACGGTCCTACGATTTGGACCCTTCCCCATCAACACTCTCGGCAATCCGGGATTTGGTTACCAAACACAACGAGACAGTCGATCAGGAGATGGCCCATAGGTCTCGACGCAGCAAGGCTCGTTATTATGGCGAGGGGGGCAGACCTAGTCGCTCCCTGGCTCAGAAGCTGACTGATCCCCGTGGCCAGGACTACATCAAAGAGATACTTAATGAGGCGGGGGAGGCTCATTACACCACGGTGGACATTAGCGGGACCATATTGGACTTCTATGCCACCTTGTATGCAACCAGAACTGAGGCGCCGCAGGACGAGATCCATGAATATCTAGATGATATTGCTCTTGGGTGGCTGTCCTCGGGTCATAGGGAATATCTTATGCAGCCCTTTGACGAAGAGGATGTCAAACTTGCTATTATGTCCCTCCCCACCTGCAAAGCTGCGAGATTGGATGGGCTCCCTAGTGAATTTTATAAGTTTTACGCGGACGCACTGGCCCCTAGACTGCTTGAGGTTTTCGCGGAAGCGTACGACACGGGTCGCCTCCCGGCCTCCCTAAGAGAAGCCCTCTTGGTTATGCTGTTGAAGCCCGACAAAGCACCTAACCACTGCGATTCCTACAGGCCCCTCTCCATTATTAATATTGACGCTAAAATCCTGGCCAAAATTATTGCTATGCGTGTACAGCCCCTGATTCCCCTATTGGTGCTTCCCGACCAGTCGGTGTTCGTGCCCGCCAGGTCCACCACACACAATTTACGTACACTATTCGCCACGCTGCACTATTTTGACTCCGACTTTCAGGCCGTGGCTGTGCTGCTTGATGCAGCAAAAGCGTTTGATTCCCTCGAATGGGATTACATGTTTACAGTCCTTCTGAGAATGGGTTTTCCTCCATTCTTCCTCCAGTGGATTAGAGTTCTGTACTCCGAACCTGCTGCCAGGGTCCGTGTCAATGGCTGGGTGTCGTCGGCCTTTCCCATCGGTAGGGGCACACGGCAGGGTTGCCCCTTGTCGCCGATGCTCTTTGCCCTGGCTTTGGAGCCTCTTGCTTGCAGGCTCCGCCAGTTGCATGCGTCGGCGGCACTGCGGTTCCGGCAGCGCCCACTTATAGTTTCACTTTACGCGGATGATATGCTTTTATACGTCTGTGAACCCGCAACTTACCTCTCCGAATTGCTTCGAGAATATGTGAAGTTCGAGCGCTTCTCAGGCTTAGGGATCAATTGGGCTAAATCAACCGTTTTCCCTCTGACGGCTGGTACTCACGAGATCCCATTGGATTTCCCGCTTTCCTGGACCCAGGACCCGGTGAAATACTTGGGTATCTGGCTGCACAGGGACCCTGAGCAGGTAATATCCATGAACTATGGCTGCACCATCTCCCACCTTACAGACAGGGCTGCGCGCTGGGCTCAGCTACCTCTCTCACTTGCAGACCGCATTGCCGTGATCAAAATGTCTATTTTACCTAAACTGCTGTACCTATTCGTAAACATTCCTATTCGCTTGAATCTCTCCCTCTTCAAAACACTGCAGGCTGCCCTGCTGTCATTCGTCTGGGGGGGGGAGGAAGCCTCGATGTAGCTGGAATAGACTTGTGCAACCATTTGACCGCGGTGGCTTTGAGGCACCCGACATGCGTCTTTATTATTTGTGCGCCCAAGCGCAATTCGCACATTATTGGTTTTATCCACAGCGGTTCTTACCACACACAACGATAGAGGCAGATGCTATCCTCCCACTCCCGCTTGTAGCAGCTGCTCTTTCGGGTGGTGACGGAGGCCCTCGGACAGAGATTAATCCAGTGCTATGTACCGCCTGGGCCTGGCGTGCCCTTGCCCAAAGAGCACAGCTTGGTTACCTTTATGCTCCAAAACTGCCTGTTGCGGCTCACCCGGATATCTCCGCGGCGCAGGAGCGTCTGGCCCTGCGCACGTTGCAAGCGGTTGGGGTTGTACAGATGGGCGACCTATACAAGCTGGGCCAATTCCGATCCCTACAGGACATTCAGGCGGGTCGGACTTCCAGCCCGATGCTGTGTTTCACATATGTCAGGGTGCGGCAGGCGGTCAGGGCAGTCTACCCCAATTATCCAGCAGAACTACGGCCATTGCGCGCACTGCAGGCAATGCTGTCTGGGGAGGAACATAAGGGGTTGATCACTAGATTATATGTGGCGTCCCAACGTGAGATTGACCTAGGAGAACACCCTTCATACCTTAAATGGAACGCAACCTTGGGGCACACCTTGCCGCTCGATCATTGGCAGTTGTGCTGTAAACTGACGGGGCGCCTCACCGCCAATTGTAATTTACGCATCATTCATTTCAAGTTTCTACATCAGTGGTATTACACACCACTGCAATTAAGGAAATATGGACTGCGGGACACTGCTTGTTGTGTCAGGTGTGGTCATGCTGAGGCCGATTTTTTGCATCTATCTTGGCAGTGTGCGGGGGAGGCTGCCTTCTGGGTTAAAGTAGTGGCTGTGCTGACGGAGGTGGTGATGGAGCGAGTGCGTTGTGTGCCTGAGGTGTGCCTGCTGGGAGATGTGAAATCCCGGAAGCCGTGTAACAGGCGGTTGGTTGCAGTGGTGACCTTATTAGCTAAGCGAGCTGTGGCACAATGCTGGGGTGGTAAGAACCTCCCTACGGTCCGAAAATGGGTTCGAGATCTGACCTATTGCCGGGAACAACTGGAGACCTATGCGGAGGACCTTCCAGAGTCCTCTCGTCCTAAAGACTTCTGGGCCCCACTTACCATGTATCTTTTGAGTCATCCCAATTTGTAATGTGTCCTGCGCCTGGCATATTTGTTTTCTCTTCCTACCCTTGGGTCTGTGCATTGCTGGGGAGTATTGTAATTTGTCTCATGAGATGTGTTAGCATATTTGCCTGTCACTAATGTCCAAGTGCCTTTGTTTCTATGATATTGCATCTATTCAAGTGTCGGGGGGGTTTGGGGGGAGGGGGGTAGTTGGCTCTCTGAGCTGCTGTTCTGTTTGTACCAGTTCTTTTGCTGAATCTATATCTCAAAATGCTTGTGTTACTTTATGCTACGAGGATACTGGTGGCTTCTCATTGGAGCATGTGGATTTTACTTGCAAGCTTTCAATAAACAAATTAAAAAAATTAAAAAAGATGAATATCTAGTTTATTGGTTCATTGACATCCATCTTAGGAACAAAAAAAGTCACGCTGTCTGGTACCAAATCAGCTCATGCAGAACAAAATAAAACAATCTTTACTGAATTTCGTCTTTCTTGTACCCATATAAGCACTTGTTCTTGCCCACATTGACTGTGCCAACAAGCTGTTCTCAGCCCTACCTAGCACTCCACTTATTTCATGGAGGAGTTAACCTGGTCAAAAGAGAAGGTACCCTTGATAAGATGGCACCTCCAGTGGTTGTCCATTTCAGGATGCAAAATATTAAAGTCCTTTGCATCATTAAGATAACATTTACACATTTAAATTAAACCTATCTAGCTACCTGATGGGCTATCCTTCACTGCCACCTCTGGTAACACTTACAGCACCAACCAACTAATGCTAGAAAAAAAATGTAAATGGAGAAAACACAAAAAACCAGGCATTCGCACCCTTTGCTCCCCCCTTCTGACTTCGTTTCCCACCTCATTTAAGACAGGTTCCATCCCTCTTGCCCTTCAGAAAAGTATTCATATACTTTTTCTTCCCTGAGCACTTCCTGACACAACTCTCACAACTACTGCACTGCTCCCCCCTCCTATGAATAAGAAAACCCCAAAATGTACATACCATAATTTATAATATGCAAATCGCTTTTGCCTTATGCTTATAAACCTGTGAAATAAAAATAAAAACCATCATTGCCTGTTTATTTCTTATCATCTTTGCTGTGGAACTTTTCAGGCAAGTATTTCGGGATATTAAAATCCCTCAAAAAGATCACTGGGCTTCTTCTGCCTGAAGCCGCTAGGAAAGCAGTAAACTAGGCCTTAATCATCTCACTGCTGAATTAATGTAATATCTTGTATTTGGGAGTCTCTCTGTCTTGGCTAATGAGACTTCAACTTGTACAGAACTCTACGGCTCGGCTATTGTTGAACCTTGTTCAACACAAGTGGGGCCGCTCCCAGGAAAGTGACCAAAGGTGCTCAAAAATAAATTGTGAGTGTGGACATCTCACAAAAAGTGAAGGACTGGCCTCACACACCATCTGGTGTCATGCTTCATCATCGGCAGTCCTCGCCCTCTAAAAACTCGGTTTGATAGAGGGCGGGCATACACCTGACGACAGGGATACACTTCTAAACTAAGTGGGGGCCCGTGAAAAGTGAGTGAAGTTTAAAAACCATTACAGTTGCCAAATTAATTAGGTGCTACGGCGGAAGGCGCACCTTGATGCAAGTCTGACTAAAGGGGCCTTCCCTCCATTCCTCCTCCCATGGAGCACGTAGGTTGAGGCTCTTGGGCTTATTGTGAGCCCTTTGAAGTGGAGTGTGACAAAGGTCACCCCACCCAGGGGTACCTTCTCACCACGAAGTTGGTAAGAACGGAGCCCGCTTGATACAGGTCCTGATGAATGCCGCGTACCTCCTAGGGACACTGGGCAGAAACATGTTGACCCTATTCACTACGGTGAGGGGATAATAAATTTCCCCACGTCACCGTCCACTTTTTTAATACCATACAGCCGCCTACCTTATTAAAATTAATTTGGCAACTGTAATGGTTTTTAAACTTCACTCACTTTTCACGGGCCCCCACTTAGTTTAGAAGTGCATCCCTGTCGTCAGGTGTATGCCCGCCCTCTATCAAACCGAGTTTTTAGAGGGCGAGGACTGCCGATGATGAAGCATGACACCAGGTGGTGTGTGAGGCCAGTCCTTCACTTTTTGTGAGATGTCCACACTCACAATTTATTTTTGAGCACCTTTGGTCACTTTCCTTGGAGCGGCCCCACTTGTGTTGAACAATTTGTGTTGGAGGCTGGCCTGCTCCTAGCGCCCTGTGCCTCTAGTTCCCTCCTCCAGTTAACCACTGGGGTTAGTGTGGTTACATATTGTTGAACCTTCCCAGACTGGCTTTGATGGGCTCTGCCCTGCATAAATTGCACTGGCTTCGGATGAAAAAAACATCAGTCTTTTGAGACTCTCTGCTATTGTTATAGTGCTTTTAACAAATATGGTGCCAATTATCTTCATCCGTTTATTAAGCCCTGCCTCCATTCAAGGTGCCTGAGGTCTTCAGGGGCGTTGTTGGCTGAGATCCCCACAATCAGGAAAGTTCATGCAGGGGGCAGTTCCTTCAGTTTCCTAGCTTCCAAACTTTGGAACTTTCTCCTGCTGTACCTCAGACAATCTAAGACAGAACTTTCATTCTGTAAAAATCTTAAAACATGTTTTTTTAGGCAATCCCTAGTTTCCTCCTACATTTTGTGTTTTCCTCTGTAGCGAGACTTTATCAGAGTTGGGACACTTCTTTCGGAATAGCCATGCGCTTTATAAATTGTTTTATTATTAATATTATTATTATATGCCAACACCATATAAAACATTGACCTCTCACCAAGGACTCGATCTATCCTATATGAATCAACTTGAATACAAATTAAAAAAATTATTTTAGCAAAAAGTATTAGTAAAAAGTCCTCTTAGATTGGTTCCTAACAGCTTTTGAGAACAATAAAAAAACAACTTTGTGTTAAATTGCTCCCATCATGCCTGGATCTTCTTCAAAATCAGCTGCATCACTTACAAAGCCCTCTACACCAAGAACTCTAACACTATCTGGAGCTCCCTTGCCACTTTGCATCTCTGGTGGCTAATTAAAATACTGTTAGAAAGTTCTGATCGCCTGTTTTTTGATGGGCTTTCTCTTCCCAAATATATTGCTGCTCAGTGAGACAGAGCTTCATCTCACCAAGCAAATGATTATCTAATGCTAACCCCATCCCATAATTTTCCAACTTTTATAATTGTGTTCACATAGCTGAGTAAAGCAGCATACACTTAACAGAAACTGAAACTTTGGATAACGGTACTAAGGGGTGCCTAAGTTTCTCTTGAGAAGAACAATAAAGGACCTTTAAAAGAAATACAACAGTGGAACTCTCAGATGCCTTACTTGCTTAATTGAGATTCTTTGCATCATAGTACCAGGCATGGAAATTAGGCTGGGTATGTCAGAAGCGAGAGAGCTTAAGTGCGTTAGGCTAGCGTAGGTATACAAAATTGTTCCAGGTTTCTCAAAATGGCAGGTAGCAAATGCGTTGTTAATACGAGTCCACAAAGTCAGATTTTGTCCTGGGAACTTTTTATGACTTAGAGTGTCAACTGGGTAATAAAATCTGTAGCTGAGGTGCTGGTGTAAAGGCAAATGATCTTGCTGTTTGACAGTTGCCAAATTGGAAATAAACCTCAACTATTCTTATTAAGACTATGGGCCTGATTTAGATTTTGGCAAGACTGGTTACTCCATCATACCAGTGACGAATATCCTGTCCGCCAAAAAATAAATCCCATAATATCCTATGGGATTTATATTTCAGCGGACGGGATGTCCATCACCGTTGTGACAGAGTAACCAGTCTGCCAAAATCGAAATCAGGCCAAACGTTAGGTTATGTGCATTTGAAAGGAAAATTATCATCCATGAGGATACCCTGGCACTGAGTAGGGGTGTGTGACTAGCACTACCTAGGATAGCTTAGTTAATTGAAAAGCCAAGTCTTCAGCTTCATGAGGAATTCGAGTAGAGAGCAGAAGACTCTGATGTGGAGAGGTAGTCATTCAACACTTTAGAGGAGATGCAAGACAACGCTTGTCCTCCTGAACTGGTTCTGTGTATGCGTGGGATGTTGACGAGTAGGAGTCCTGCGGAGCGGAGGCGTCTGGATGTTTGGTGGCAGGAGATGCGACTGTTCAGGTAGGTTGGGGCTGAGTTGTGGAGTGCCTTGAATGTGTGTGTGAGGAGTTTGAATTAAGAGTGTTTGTGTATTGGAAGCCAGTGTAGTTCCATGGGGTGTTGTGTAATGTGAGTTCTGTATAGGAGAATGAGGATGAGTCTGGGTGCTGAGTTCTGAATGGTCTGTAGTCTTCCAGTGAGTTGCTTGGTGACCCCTGTGTTGAGGGCGTTCCCATAGTCCAACTTGCTTTTTCATGTGTTGCTTTGGAGCCATTTGAAAATCTTCCTCAATATCTTCAGGGTGTGGAAGCAGGATGCAGTGACCGTGTTGACTTGTGCAGTCATGTCCGGTTCGCTGCCGATGTATATTCCAAGGGTTCTGGTGTTGGTTCTAGTTGTGGGTGTGGATCCAAGTTTGGCTAGCCACCATTTGGAGTCCCAGGGTGAGGTGTTTGTGTCAAAGATCACTACTTCTGACTTGTCTGTGTTGAGACAGTTGGTTTCATCCAGTTTGTGACATTACTCATGCAGACGGTGAACTTGTTTCTTGTGTTCGGGTGTCTTGTACGAGAGTTAGGGGTCTGGTGATTATTAGTGCCGTGTATTTTACTACAATGATCAAGGGGGTTACTTTCTTGCCTTGCATGAGGGCCTTTGACCTTGCTGCAACACTTGTAAAAGCATTCTGAGGGTAAATTGGAGGTTTTCCGTGATTGGCAGCTCATCTGCTAGTAATGCACGTAGTCCTCCTAGGATCTCAAGCATGGTGTGGTTAGGTGTTGGACCCCAGGCTGCAACCTTCACCACTCCACATTTGTTCCCACAGAGAAATGCAGAGAAGAATCTATGTGGGTGTTATTTTTCTACATAATGAACCTTGTAGGAAGAAAAGGAACTTGGAACGGTGATTGTGAATTTCAATATTTTAATTGAGTATTGACACTTCCCTGCATCATATGATTTTCATAGATAAGTG
Source organism: Calotriton arnoldi (assembly GCA_963921515.1). Lineage (NCBI taxonomy): Eukaryota > Metazoa > Chordata > Amphibia > Caudata > Salamandridae > Calotriton > Calotriton arnoldi. The sequence goes on along the minus strand of CAWUFW010000121.1, from coordinate 3,672,694 downwards.
GTACTGTCATTTGCCCCTGTATTACTAGGCTGCCTACTAGCAACATTAAGTCCAGCATTCACTCTCCAACATCAGCTGTGTAGGTGCCATAGTCACTGTTAGACATGTCATCCTTAGGGTGGTCCTTCCCACAGCTTTTTGCCTTTTGCCTCTCATTGTTGCTGATTCTTTTTGTTGGCCTTAGGACTCTGAGCCCTTTACCACTGCTAACCAGTTCTAAAGAGCATGTGCTTCTCCCCTAAATGTGATGACATTGGTGTATACATGATTTGCATACTTGCTGTACTGGTAAGTCCCTTGAAAAGTGGCATACCATATACTCAGGGCCTGTACTCCAAATCCCACTAGTGGGCTGCAGCACTGATTGTGTCACCCACAGATGTAGCTGTTCAAACATCTCTCAGGTCTGCCACTTCAGTGCCTGTGTGTGCAGATTACTATCACTTCATTTTGGCATTTAAAACTACTTGCCAAGCCTTAAACTCCCCTTTTATGACATATAAGTCACCCCTAAAATAGGTCATAAGTAATCCTAAGGGCAGGGTGCCATTTTGAGAAAAGGCAGGACATGCACCTGTATGTTTTGCATGTCCCTGTAGTGATAAACAGCCTATTTTGTTTTTCTCTACTGGGAGGCCCACCCCTCTCAGAGGCCGGCACTAAGAATTCCTTAATACACTTTTAAGCTGTAATTCCTGATCAGAGAGGTGTAGCTTTTTTATTTTTCATATGCTTGGAATGGTAATGATAAATCCTCCTTACTGGTGAAGTTGAATTTAACATTACAGTTTTAGAAATACCACTTTTAGAAAGTGGACATTTCTTTGTACTTACTGCTCCTTGTGCCTGACATCCTGTCTCCAATACACGTCTGGGTTGGGTGACCGCTACACTTTGTGCATACCCTCTAGACAGCCACAAACACAGGAAGGTTAGGCTCATCTGCATTATGAGCACTCACCTGCATTCATCTGCATTTTGATGGGTCTTTCTGGGCAGAGAGGAATGGGAGGTGCTGACACACCTCAATAGGTAGTGCCCTGTCAACACACAAAGCACAGATTTACCCCCCACAGATAGCCTGACAGACAGGACTGGTTTGAAAGGGATCCTTGTGTGCTTCAGAGAGTTCCTTTGAAGTCACCCCCTACATCAAAGGCACTTTTGGGTATAAGTATTGGGTCCCTGACCCCCTAAAATTAGACACTTTTGGATCTTGAACTAAACCAATGTCAAAACGACTGTTGTGCTGCTTAAAGGACTCAAGTGGACTGCTTTTCTGGAAGAACTGCTGTTCAGCGTGTTGCCTTGCTGCCTGCTGTTCCCTGACTGTGTTAGAAGGACTCTGCCTTACCTCCAAGTGATGTCCATGGACTTGCTGGCTTGCCTCTTGTTTTCTGAAGTCTGAGGGGCACAAAAGACTTCCTACAATTGTGCTGGTGTTGCTAGACTCTGCCTTCTTTGAATCTTACCCTTGCCTGAGGTGCCCCTCCAAGCTCTGGGCTTCAGAAGGGGGTTCTGCAGCTGTTTCGATCAAAAACCGACGCATCACATCGACTGCATGAGAAATTCCGCTGCATCGCCCTTTGACTCTGATGCAGAAGCTGTCCAACGCCTTCAGTTCCACAGCCTACATTGCTCCACAAAGACGCTCTGCGTGGCTCCACGATGATGCATTGCAATCACTTTAACGGAGCTCGGCGACAACGCGGGGCCCTGTTTGCACAGCTCGACGACGACGCAGTCGACTCTCAACGTCGCCCATAGCTCTATCTGAGGTATTTCTTCAGCGGAACCTGTCTGGGTCCTGTAGCAGGCCTGCCGTGGATCACAGTCAGCCTGAACTTTGGATTTGTACTGGTCCCCGCGACCTCAAGTAACCTTTTGACCACTAGCGACTTCTAAGCACTATTTTTGATTTAATCTTTCAAAATTCATATCTTGACTTCCACTGATTGGATTTTTGCCGTTTTGGTCTCATTTTACCCAGATAAATATTCTCTATTTTTCTAAACCTGTGTGGAGTCTTTTTGTGATGCATTCATTATGTTACCGTGTGTGTGTGTGTGTGTGTGTGTGTTGCACAAATACTTTACACATTGCCTCTTTAGATAAGCCTGACTGCTCTGTGCCAAAGTACTAGAGGGTGAGCACACGTTATCTTTTAGTGTGTATCTAACTTACCCTGACTAGAGTTGTGGTTCCTGCCTGGTCTGGGTGCATATCTCAGCCAACCAAAAATATCATTTCTAACAGTCGCAAAATGATAGCACTCTGCACGTTGGTATAAGTAGAAACTGTAACTACAATTTCTCATAATACATTGGATTGCTAAATCCACTTTAGTGAAGTCTACTCCTACTCTAAAAACAAAAACAATTTATTTCAATGTAAATATAGTTACATTAAACAAAACCTTGCTGTCAATGCACTGAAAAGAAAATGTTTGGTGAGTAAGAACACTAGAACACTGACCATGGTTTCAGATCGTCAGTAACCAGGCCCTTCCCCAGGATGCATTACCCATGTGACAGAAAGGGTTGTACCAGATGCAAAAATAATCCTAAGTACAGAGATAATAGGTAACACAACAAAGGTGATGAACAGAGCAGTTATGTATCGTCTGTCGTCAAAGGAAGCAACTTGCTGAACACGATTAGTACCTTAAACATGGGCACTGCAGAGAGAGGGCACTTAGGTCTTGAGGCAGGGCAATTTATTGTGTATTTGAATGTAGCATATGATGTAAGATGCACAAACAATATATCAGGAAAGCAACAAAAAGGAAGCATGATTCTAATGGGGAAAAGAGGGGGCACTCTGAAAAGTGTGCAAACGACAAGAAAAGTAGAAGTAGAAGGAAAACTAAGGATTGGTTGAACAGTGCTGTGAAATCAAATACTGTCAGACTTATAGGAATGAATAGCTGCACACCTTATGCATATCTGCCCAACCTATCCTGTTCGTTTTTTCTGATCTGCCTTGTGTTTCCCCTCAATGTATTCAGCAATTGAGAAAGTTAGCTGAAGTTGCTCCATGTTTTTGATGTTTGTCCAGTTGATCAGGGGAAACCATGGAACAGAAGTTAGAACTTGTGCCCCCTGCACGGTCTCCTTATGACCTCACAGATTACATAACTCATGACATGTTCAATGACATCATTGATGACATCACTGATAACATCTCAAATGACATAACTTATGACAACACTGTCATGGTGGGGGCAGAAGTTCTAGTTAGCTCAGTAAACTACAACTGGTGAATTTCAGTGTTTTTTGTTTGTTTAAAATGTAGCATTTTAATTGATGTTTTCACCTAACTATAAGGTCAATTTAACCTTTCTTCTTGTCTATTTCCCTATTATATAACATTTTGCATACTCCTAATATATACCATCCACTCAATAATGACTCCTGGCGATCATATGGATAGACTGTCTTTAGAAAGCCTGCCATCTCTTTGTGTCTTCAACCGTCTGCTTTTCATGTCATTCTTTAGTTATGTTATTTTTCTAATGAAATGGTGGGAGATTTTTGTGTTTCTGACGATCTCATCAGATGGCTGAGGCCCACTCTGTGACCCTCATTGATCCTTGGGTTGTGAGGAAGATAGGAACAATTACAAATTTATCAGCCTTCAAAGATACTTTGGGGATAATTTAGAGTTTGTATGGTGCAGAACTGCTCTCCAAAATTGTTGGATGCCACATCCACCATATTTAGAGGGCATATTTGAGGATACACTCTAAATAGGCCACACAGGACATTTAGGGCCAGATATACGACCATTGGATTTAGCGCCTCGCAATTTGCGACAAATTGCGAGTCGCAAATTGCGAGGCGCTATATCCAATGTACAACAGTGTCTCAGACACTGTTTGCGATTCCCAATGGGGTCGCAAATTGCGAGGCTCATGAATATTAATGAGCCACTCGCAATTTGCGAGCCCATTGGGAATGACTGGCCCTCCCAGGGATGGTGGCCTGCTGGGCTCAGCAGATCACCATGTCTGGGACTGCTTTTCAATAAAGCAGGTTTTTTTTTTTTTAATGCAGCCCTTTTTCCTTAAAGGAAAACGGGATGCATTTAAAAAAAAAAAAAAAAAAGAAACGTTTTCGTTTCATTTTTTAAGGGCAGGTAGTGGTCCCTGGGACCACTGCCTGCTCTTAAAAAATATTTTTAGAGCTAGTCGCAAAGGGGAAGGAGTCCCCTGGGGACCTCTTCCCATTTGCAACTCCATTACCACCCTCTTGAAGAGGGTGGTAATTTGCGAGTGTTTTGCAACTGCAATTGCGGTCACAAAACATTCATACATGGCTAGGGACTCGCTATTAGGATAGCGAGTCGCAAAACACTATTTTGCGAGTCGCAATTTTTTGCGAGTCACAAAATAGTGTTTGTACATTGACCATGTAGGTTTTTGCATGCGCAAACGGGTCGCAAACCCGTTTGCGCATGCAAAACGGGCCGTATATCTGGCCCTTAGAGTTTGGCAGATTTGTGAAAACCACCATAAATTGGGAGATGTCCCATCCATCCTAGTTAAAGTGTTCACCTTTTTCTCTTCATATCTCTTCCAATGTTTATTTACTGTGCTCTGCTTCCCAAACCTAAAATGTTGCATGGGTTATGAATATTATCAGCACTTACAAAGATTTCTGCACTGCAGTTGTACCTTTTCACTTCTGTAGGGCTCTTTGGTCCCTATGTGCTTTGTTGCTTACATGGATCATTGAGTGAGCATTTGAGGAAATATGCAAAAGTTGTAACATGGAAACGAGAATGATATTGAGTATCATGCTTTTTTCATCCAAAGGAACATTTATTGCATACCTGTAAATGCATACATAATCACACAATTAATTATCATTCATTCTCATTGACTCTTTAACAGTTTGTGATTTACACCATGGGGCTTATTTACAAGCCCCTTGCGCCACCCGTACGTCAATTTTCCCATGTTAAAAATGATGCAAAATTGGCGCAAGGGGCTTGTAAATCAGCCCCCATGTGTGTTCCATCCTGTATTCTGCCCTTATTTGATGTTGGTGTCAATGTGGATGTTTGTTTGCTTTCTAGCTCCTTCGCCCAGGTCTAGGTTCTTAAATAGGTTATTTTGTCTCACTCATACAATTGTCATTTGACATCCGTCGCCCATTATTGTCTTTCTCATTTCTCTAAATATCTTTTGGCTCACTGCATAAGTCATTCTCTTATTTAGATGGAGGGTTTGTCAATTTTGTGTTGATTTCTTTTTTTAATTGAAGAAACTATGAGAAAGAAAAATGGTTAACAAAATGCAACGCATTCCTAATTGATTGATTGATGTAAAAAATAGTCCACAGATTGTTTGCTATTCAGTAGAGCAGCAAGAAAAATACATACAGATTTATGGAAAAATTAGCCGAAATTTCTCTCTAAATTGTTCTTGGTTGTTGACCTCTTTGAAGGGGGCCTCCTGTTGTCTGTTCCCAAGTCAGGGATGTATTGATGAGAACATACCTAGTTCAGATGACATCAATCACTGGACATAATGGGTGGCACAACTGTACTGGGACAGCTGGCCGCACAGAAGGTTTAATTACCTTGGATGCCCCTGGATGCCCTCTGCTTAGTATGGGTTGAGGCCTCATATTGTGTGATCATGTTAACACCTGATACCTGTGTCCCAAAATAGTACTCCGGACAGCGCAATGATTGAAAACAAGCCCTGGTTACACTTCGGACATCAGGGTGACCTCGCAGGAAAATCCTGGATCTGCAAAATCATAACGACAAAAATACAAAAATACCTGCTCTCTATTTCCAGGTGAAAGCTGAGATATATAGACTGTGGGCAAGGCAAGTTCTCAACAACGGTTACATAGTGGCTTCCATACATGCCAAGCCACAATGTGTGTATATATATATATATATATATATATATATCGTCAAAACCACAAATATGCACGCTCTCAGGAACAAGGAACTCCGTAATAATGTATCCACAAGTTGTTTGAGTAACTCTGTGTGCAGGTGACTGTTGATGACTTGTGTCCATTATCTTCCAAACACATTTTTGGTACTGCTGAAAAAGTTTCCAGCAGGGCAAAGATTCTATGTACTACATACTAACTATTGTAAGCAGCCTTGAGTTATTAGACGGATTTGTCTCAATATGGCAATTTCCATTTAACATAGAAGACTGTGTGCTTCAGGTACTAATCTATGTACATGTGTTTGTTCTGCTTCAGAAGGTGGGTTATCTGTAACATTTTCACCACAGTATGAAGGCTGCAGGTAGTATGATCTCTAGCAACTTCATACCATTGTCATTTTAAGTGAATAGTAGCTCTTTGGACAAGTTTTGCATAGAGTGTACACTGTTCTTAGTAGATTCTTTTTAATACTCTGTGGTGTCTTTCTCATGAGAGTTTCAGTGTTTGCAAACAGTGTGGTACAAAGTAAACTCTCTCTATAGAGTAAACAGTGTTAACAGAACTCACTTTTCTATTTATAACCATCTCTTTTCTCAATGTATGTTCAGTGACTGTCAGGGGTTTGATACAGGTAAAGACTGTCCAAAGTAGGGCACTGATTATGTAACAGGGCTTCAGTATCTGGAGGAACTTGCTTTTCCCTGAACAGTTGCATACAGATTGAACACAGTGTGTAGGATAGGTTACCCTTCTATCTGTGGGTAATAGTAAAAATGAACTCAGCTACCCATAAAGTGTATGGTATAGGGTCCATGTTGCACATAACACAAGCTTGCTTTACCTATGGGTGTTGTATGTACTATAGTAACAATGATGCCTCATTTATTTCGAGCTGTTTTGCACTTTCTTTAATAGCTCTAATACTATTCCCGTTTATAAAGCAATGTGTATAAAAGAAGCTTGGATGATGTCATCAGCGATGTATTTAGTGATGTCATCAGTGATGTCATTTGAGATGTCATCAGAGACGTCACAAATTATGTCATAGAAAGTGTCATGAGTGATGTAACATGTGAGGTCACATGCAGTGCATGGCAGAGGTGCAAGTTATAGTTCGCTCTGCTAACTATAACGTGCGAATTTCTGTGCTTTTTTTTGTTCAAAACGCTAATGTTGTCACTGACATAGTCACTTAACTATAACATTACTTTAACCTTTGGTTTTTTGAGTGAATTGTCTAAAGCTTTTTTTAAAAAGAAAAACAAATCATTTTATCATACAGAACTATAGTGTTACTTTAACCCTTGGTTTTTTCAGTGAATTTCTAGTTTTTTTTTTAATGTAAAGTAATAATTTATTAGTATACGTAAAGATAACCCCCGGCGGGGGTTTGGCCTTGGGACCTAATGTTTTTAAAGGGGAGGGGTCCACATGCCCCTCTTGCCGAGCCTTATTAGGCCCTGGGGACCCCATCACCCAAGGCCTTTTTTTAATGAAAGGGGAAGGGGGCTGTGTGGCCCCCCTCCCCGAGTCATGTTAGGCCCTGGGGACCCCATCCCCCAGGGCCACTACTACAATTGCAGGGTAGGGGTGTGTGTGGCCCCACTCCCGAGCCTTGTTAGCCCCTGGGGACCCTATCACCCAGGGCTGTTTTTTAAATTAAAGAGGAGGGGGTTGCATGGCCCCTCTCTCTGAGCTTTCTTCATGAAATAAGCATGGGTTTTGTGAGGACTGTATCCTCAGTTCCAAAACATGTAGGTCATTATCTTTTTGTGGATTACCTATATAGTATTTTACTTTTAGAGAGTCCTTTATTGTTTGGGGGCAATGTCCTCTGGACTCCTGGCAAATAACCACCTGCCATTCCATTCTCTGCGTGTGGCACCCTGAATATCGACGCCAGAATAACAATTGGACACAGCATCAAGGACAAATCATCGAGAAAAAAATATTGACAGGTAAGCAAATCTACATTTTCTGTATCTAATGCCACATATATGTACTAATGCAGTACATATATCTTCAAGGTACGCAGATATGGAGTTAAGAATAGAAAATCTATTCTTCCCTATATGCACATACCTTTCAATAAAGGCTGTGATGGTCCTAGGGCTTTCTCCCTGTGCTTGGGACCATCAATAGTTTTCGATGTCTGAGTCCACCCTGCCTTGCATAGCAGAGCGGGGCATGGAAAACCAGTGATGGTTGCTCTATCATAAATGGAACTCGTAGACCATCACTCTGACCTTTCAGCCCAGTCCAGGCCAGGCCGTCAGGTCAAAAAATTATGTCTTCTGGATCCCAGCCATCCTCCCACCTCTAAATGGGGCGGGGGAAACAAGAGACTGGTGGATCGACAATCTGCTGTTTTTGGTAGACGTCTAACGTCTACTGACTGCTAAACGATCCCCAGTTCTGTGGGAAGCACCATAAGACCTTTTGCAAAGGTGTCCTTTAAGAAACCTGATGGCCTGGCCAGGACTGGGCTGAGAGGTCAGAGTGATGGCCTCCGAGTTCCATGAAATGTAGAGAGGATATATCCTTAGCACTGGATTTATTATTTTTCACCCCTGTCCTTTCTATACCAATCCATATATGGGGATAATCCGGTTGCTGCCATTTTCCTAATTAGAATTTTTTTTTTCAAATTCTTGAAACATGACCCATAACCAGGGACATTTTAATTCATTCTCTCTTTTGCTCTCTTTCTCCCTATTGGTCTCTCACCTTCCAGGTATATAATCTTAGAAAGATTTCTGTTCACCAATATAGACCTTGGAAACAAAATTCAAAATACACTTTGTTCATCTTCCTTTACATTCCAAACAGTAAAACAACTGTATTTCAAAATATCAATATCACTAATATCAATCTGTGCTGATATTAAATTCAGAATATTCACTACTATAACATAGTCCAGGTAAATCTACATAGAAAGCATAGATTTACTATTCTTAAATTCACATCTAGTTACCGTGAGGATATGTTGGTAAGTAATTCGTCAACATTGAGGAGTGTTTATAAGTTCAGGTCAATATAAAAAAAACTTGTTATTTTGGTGGAACACCAGAATCATTAGGAAAAATTATTTCAAAGTGAGTAAGAACTTGGCAAAACCTAAGGCAGCTGCAATCAATTTGGATACTGCCTATTTAAATAGTAGTAACCAAATGTATCTGTACTATTTGACACTAGCAGCGTCTAGTATACCATACATCTCTTGTCTTTTCCAACTACTTCTGGGTTGTTCATCTGATGCCAGAGTATGAAGATCCTGATCACCTGTAGCTGAATTAATGAACTGATCAATGTGGAAATCTTATACAATCTTATAGAGCAACAAAGTGTGAATTCAGAAAACCACTTTATCATGATGGGAAACTGTAAAAGGTTTATCTGGTGAGAGAGCCTGGATTTCACTGACCTTTCTATCTGAAGTCATTCATGAAGTTTACATTCTGTGAGAAAAAACAGACATCAGACTTATGCTTAGGTGCCTAAGGAGCCCACATTAGCATCGAGAGGACCGTGTTAAGCGCCCATGACAGTGCCCTATTTCCTTTTCAGATGCTCCAAGAATTATGTAGTGGGAATCCTGAAGAATGACTTCTGACAGGAAGGATTTCATGGCTGACAGAAGAACTCTTGTTCCACTCTCTCTTGAGTAGACATAATAAGGTACCAACCCCTCGGCTTGGCATAGTGACCATCAGTTAAACACCATATATAAAATCTCATTTATTTGAGGACTCAGTAAGTCCTTGTAAAAGAATTCCACGCTCCATTGAGGAATGCCATGGAGCCTTCAAGAAGATTCAGAGGTCTACATTTGAGGATCTAAGGAGCTACGTTGTTGAGGGAGGCCAGTCTGGCCATTATGGGTGTGCAAAATTGTACAATTCTTCATGATTTTTCTAATTTCTTTAGGAATCAAGAATTTTTTTACCCTTGGAATTTCATACTAAAAATTATACGTGTATTTATCTGGATGGAATTGGTGCTACATAAAAAATACTTTACATAATAGGTTTTTATTTTATCAACTAACACCCCTTCCAAACAGGATTTTGTTACAAAGATTTACACACCAAACATAGCATCTGCTTGTTTTTGCCCAAATCATCACTCAGCACTTGCCATTGTGGCTGAGCGCTGGACTTGTTTCTTGTCCTGGATTGTGTTGCACTGGCCCTACTCTCTTTTAAGTTGGTTATCCACTTGGAGAAAATGGATTATTAGTTGGGGTTGATGTGAGTAATCTCCAAAAAATAAGTTCAATATCTTGCTAGGTTCAACCCATAGGTTCAATATTGTGCAGTAGGCAGGGGACTGTATGTCGTGTTGAACCAGGCAGAAACCTTAACCTTTCCACAGGACTTTGGATTGTTGCCCGTGTGTTAATTGTAACATATTGCGTATACTTCACAGTGAAGTCTGAAACATGCGAAGTAAAAAAAAAGAAATAGATCCAGTGGCCCTCGTGGTTGCAGGAAACAATAGTATAGCTGCTCAGATCCATTACTGACATGGCCAGTGCTTAATTTATGAAAGAATAATTGCCAGGTCTTAAAGTTTTTCTCAGAAGCCTGCTGGCAGTACTCCCCAAAGTTGGGATTGAATAATACCACGGGTGCCTGGTCTTCATTCCACCTAATGCCTCATGCATTCACCTCCACACACTCTCTGTCTCCTTTATCCCACTATTTCAGGTTCTTTTTCATCCCAGCTTTGTCACTGTGATCTTGTTTTTCTCTTCCTCTTTGTTTCTCCCTTTTCTGAATTTTGTTCTATTCTTCTTGGCTAAAGTCTGTAAAATAAGTCCAGGTCTCCAAACATGAGTGCCTGTGGGCCCCACCTGCAACCCAAGCTCAAATTAAGTGCTGGTTGGACCACATTCACTGAAAAGCTTTATTGTGGGCTTCTCCGTAACTTCTGGCAGCATGGCATCACTGTTGAACTAGTCTTTCAGGCATCTGGCAGTCACGCACTGCCAAATGGGCTAGTTTAAAAAGGCAAGTGTGTGGAATTTTTTTTGGCCCCATGGGTCATAACGGAACAAAAAGCTGGCCCTCCTGGAACTGCCACGTTACCCAAAAGGCCAATCCAACATTGGTGAATAGCTGCAAAGCAGGATCTTTTCTACCAATTGTTGCTGAACACTAATGGCAGCCCTGAGCATTATCAGGTAAAATAAATGCCCCCTCTCTAAGCCACCATCGGCTCGTACCTCTTACAATCCCGGAACAACATCAGCACTGATGACCTGCTTCTTTGCAGGCTTTTATCTATGGTAAGTTTTTAATAAGGCCTCTAATATCACATAAAACAGTTGTGAGAAGGCATCATTAGCTGCATAGCGAGGGGAGTTAGGGATTTAGAGTGTGAGACAGGGTTGTTGGTGTGTATATGGTACATATATGCTTTGTGGTGTAATTGAGAGGGAGAGATGGGCTAAATATAGTGCATGCTCTGAAAGTGGATGCCGTTTTACATTTGGCCCCATAGCCAATTTGCTTGAAAGGATATTGACCTATAAACATTCATTTGGTCTGAGACAAATTGACTGCCTTACACTTTGGGTAAAAATGTCACAGCATAAAATGTGGGTGCAGATAAGGACAACCAGTCCCACACAGTCTGACCATTAATTTACCTGTTGTTAGAAATGGGATTCCTGCTTGGCTGAGGTATGCACCCAGGCAGGAACCACCACTCTAGTCAGGGTAAGCTAAATACACACTATAATTTAACCCATGCTCACCCTCCAGTAGCTTGGCACAGAGCAGTCAGGCTTATCTGAAGAGGCAATGTGTACAGTATTTGTGCAGCACACACACACATAGTAACATAATGAATACACCACAAAATGATTCCACACAGGTTCAAAATAAAAATAGATTATTATGTTATAAACAAAACAAGAACAAAACAACAAAAATCCAATGTATAGAAGTTGAGATATTGAATTTTAAAGGAATAAATGCAGTAAAGCGCTTAGAAGCAAGTAGCACTAAAAATGTTACTTTAGGTTGCGCTAGACCTGGGCAAAGTCAAAGTTTGGGCCAACCACGATGGAGAACCGGCCAGCTACAGAACCCACTCAGGTCCCTGTGAACAAAGTACCTTTCCTGGTTGCAAACAGCGAGATGCATCTATCTTCTGCATGCAGTGAAATGATGCGCCAGTTCTGAAGACAGGTGCCGGAGTCGAGAGGCTTCGAGCGATGCTACCGATTCTGCCAGGCTGTCGAGTGGATGCGTTGATCTCACCAAGCTGCAGAGTTGGTGGTACGCTGTCCGATGTGTCAATCTCTGGAGGCAAAGCGCTGGTTCTGATGCAATGCACCGATTTTACTCCTGCAACCGGGTTGATGCGCTGGTTTTGCTACACACAGACAGGAGATGCTTTGAAATCCGTGTTGCAAGTGTCTAGGCCACTTCCAGTGAGCCAGGCACAGGAGCAAGGGTAGAGACTTTGATATCCCTGACTCTCGAGCAACAGGAGTCAAGCCAACACGCCCTCGGAGATCACTTGGCAGGAAGGAGGAGTCCAGTCTCCTTCATCAGAGTCAAAGAGCAGCAGGCAGCAGGGAGGGCAACACAAGAGAAAAGCAGGCCTTCCAAGTCTGCAGTCCAAAGATGAGTCCTTAAAGCAGCACAGCAGCCCTTCTGACAGAGGTTCAATTCAAGATTCAGAAGAGTCTGATTTTAGGGTGTCAGAGACCCAGTATTTGTACCCAAAAGTGCCTTTGATGTGGGGGTGACTGCAAAGCAGCCCTATGAAGTGCACAAGGATCCCTTTTAACCTAGTCCTGTCTGCCAAGATATCTGACGGGGGTAATCAGTCCTTTGTGAGGGGACAGGACACAGCCTATTGAAGTGAAGTGTTAGCCCCTCCCTTCTATCCTGCCCAGTCAAGGCCATCAGAATGTAGATGTATGTAGAGGGTACTCAGACATACCTACCCTTCCTGTGTTGTGGCTTTCTAGAAAGAATGCACAAAGTGTAGCTGTCACCCACCCCAGACGTGTTTCGGAGACTTGCTGTCAGGCACACAGAGCAGTAAGTGCAGAGAAATGTCCACTTTCTAAAAGTGGCAGTTCTAAAACAGGAATGTTAAATCCAGCTTCACCAGTATGGAGGATTTATCATTACCATTCCAAATATATGAAACATGAAAAAGCTACTCCTCTCTGATCAAGAATTACAGCTTAAAGTGTATTAAGGAATTCCCAATGATAACCTATGAGAGGAATAGGCCGCACAGTAGTGAAAAACGAAATAGGCTGTTTGTCACTATCAGGACATGCAAAACATGAAGGTACATGTCCTATCTTTTACTTACATAGCACCCTTACTTAGGGCCTACCTTATGGGTGACTTATACACGGGTGGCTCCTCTATTTGAGCGAAGGAGCATCGCCCCACTGGTTAAAATGCCCCACCATGCCCCAGAATTGAAAAATAAAATGGTAATAAAGATGGTTTATTCCCCTTTTATTTTTCAATATAACACCCTCCTGATGCTCGCGTCAGGGCCGGTGCGGGCCGCTGTTGAGTGACAGCAGCAGGGAGGAGGGTGGGCTTCCTCAGCACTTTTCAAAGTGTGCAAGTCTTTTTGGCCGGACATCTTGCTACGGCCAGCCAGAATTGCGCACTTTGAAACCTCTAACCCAGCTGTCTTAAGACAGCTGGGTTAGAGTAAGTGTAGGGCTCCAGTGTCCTTGGGAGCAGCGAGTGAGGCCGCTCCCTCCAATCACGGCGCTGCTCTCACAGCATGAGAGCAGCGCCAGGATTGGTGAAGGCACTTCTCAAGGGTTCGCGCTGCAGGAGGAAGACATGCAGTGAGAAAGGGGTCAGAGTCGGACGTGTCGCAGGTAAGTGTTTTTTATTTTTTATTTTTACCCACCGCCCATTTGCCCATCCCACCACTCCCCATAGATGCTGGTCGCCACTGGACTTATATGTAATAAAAGGGGTGTTTAAGGCTTGGCAAGTAGTTTTAAATGCCTATTCGAAGTGGCAGTAAACTACACACACAGGCACTGCATGGGCAGGCCTGAGACAGGTTTGAAAGACCACTTCTGTGGGTGGCACAATTAGTGCTGCAGCCCACTAATAGCATTTGAAGTACAGGCCATGGGTATTTGGTATACCACTTTACATGGGGACCTACCAATGCAACAAATATGCCAATCAGTTATAGACCAATGTCATCATGTTTAGGGGAGAAGCACATGCACTTTAGCGCTGGTTAGCAGTGGTAAAGTGCTCAGAGTCCTAATGCCAACAAAAATAATCATCAAAAACAGGCGTTAAAAGGCAAAAAAAGGTTGGGGAAAGCCCACCCTAAGGATGGCAGGTCTAACATCTACATTTAGCATGTGTTTATATGTGGCTGTGTCATTTAATACTATTGCTCCTTATTGTCTCATCTACGGTTTTCTGACAGGTTTTGTCTTACCCCTTTTGCTGAGAAATTGGTTGTTCTGTGTATTTACTGCCAGTTTCACGAAATAAGCTTTCCTAATGTTGTCCCATCTGCCTCATTACCCCCATGCCAAACCTCTGTTAGCAGAAGTACTCCTCCAATGAAAAAGTGGTTGCTTATGTTTTAACTGTTATTCCTTTTAGGAACCGGAATGTGTTCAGGGAGAACAGGAGTTTGCACCAGCAGTTTCAGCATTTTGAATGGCTGAGACAATTTCAGCATTCCTTATATGGACCTAATTAAGTATTAATGAACTCTGTAGTGGGTGATAACTTCTGTTAATTGCCCACCCTACATCTATGGGGTCTGAGCCAAACCTGCCGGATGAAGGGCATATGGCAGCATTTATCACATGTCGGTTCAGTGGAGAAAGGCTGGTATAACCTATGTCCTATCCTCATTCAGCTCAGGCTGGCAAGCAGGCCAGTGTCCCTGACTGCTTTATGCTCCTGCTTCACAGCCTCAGTGAACTTTGAATACAGGCAGAAAATCAATGCCAACATCCTAGACAATCTAATTGGAGGAGCCAATCATATCATTCCATAGAAAGAGCTAATGAAAGGCATACATGAGGGTGATTATTCCATTCAGTGCTTCAAAAAGGCCCAAGTGTGTCAAAGCGTTTTCATCTTCCATGTGTCACCCACATTATGAACAGAGCTGCTTTGTCCTGGAGTACCGTACCTCGGGCTGATAATGACTTATTTTGAGATGTGTCCTACTACTTGTGCGTATCTAAAATGTCAGTCATTAGTAAAATGCAGTAATTTAATCTGGACTTTAACAGACACATTGCATGCATTGGCCTTTGTGCAAGGTGCTATAACAATGTATTTATGACTGAAATGTTATGTAAAAAGCATTTTTGCATAAACATCCCTGGCAAAAACATGTTCAATTGATATTTTTCTGTTACTAATTCTCATTGTGTTTCTTCATTGAACATTTTGGATCATCTGTCGCTGATAAGACATGCCCTCCTCTCTTCCTGCCCATTGGCAGCAAAGTTTGCCATGAGAGATGGGAAGGTGGCTGTAGGAAAGTGATTATTAGTTGGGGGTGGATGGTAGTCCATCACAAGTAATATTGTCACTATCTTTTTTAGGTCCAGTAAAGGTTTCACTCATTTAAACCTGATCTCAACCCCTGGTAGCTATGGCAGAGAGTCAACAGGCTGAACTTAAGAAAATGCGTAAAGCATTTAGAAGTACCAAAACAGTTAAAAAGGCAAAAACACCCAATAAAAATACCACTTCAATTTAAAAACAATAGAGACCATTTTAATGAACAAAATGAGACCAAAAAAACCAAAATCCAATCAGGGGAACCGGAGATATGAAGGTTTAAAGTTTTAATTAAATGTTTGTGCTGAAAAGCAAAAGTGGCAACAGCATGCAACTGGTCGCACGAGACAGGGATACAGGTAAAGTTTAATGTGGACTGAGATACAGTGTGAGTTGGATTTGTATCCCAAGCAGGTCTTTGTCAATGACTTCTGACTTAAATTTTTTCTGAGAAGGCAGAGTCCTAAGCGGGGCAAGGAAACAGGCTGGATCTGAAGATGAGGCCATTGACAACGAGGTGGGGTAGGACGCGGTCTCAGTGAAGCTGTCAAGAAAGGAGTGAAAAGCTTCGAGCTGGAAACATTGAGAATTCATGCCCAGGAAGTTTTCAATGTTGATCGGATACTGCTTGGTTTCGGGTCCAGTGAAGATTTCTACCTCCGTGCTTAGGGCCAGATGTATCAAAAAAGTATTTTGCAATTCCCAAATCGCGATTTTTACCGAATCGCTATTTGGGAATCGCAAAATGCTATGTATATAGGAATCTGTAACATTTTTGCACTTCCTTGATATTACGTAATAGCAATTTGCTAAATAGTGAATCGCTATTAGGTAATATGACAACATTCATTCCTATGGGCCTACAGGCCCATAGGTTCAAATGGTTTTGCATTAGCTAATTTGCGATTACCTAATTGGTAATCGCAAATTAGCAAATGCAAAGTCAAGGGTGCCCGGGGGTCTAAGGCCCCCCGCAGCACCCCAAAAAAGAAAGTTTGCACATGTAAAGCATGCCTAGGGACATTTGCGAGTTAAATGGCACTTTGAAAAATGCATTTTTGTCCATTTTTCAAAGTTTGCACATGGTTACCATCATCTTGAAGATGAGGGTAATTAGCGTTTCCTAAATGCACTGGCTTCTTACATATGCATGAGGGATTCCAAATTACAATTCCCTATTTGCAATCGCAATTTAGGTAATCGCAAACTATCGCGATTACCTAAACTGCGAATCCAAAAGCCTTTTATACATGAGGAAAGGCCATTTTGCATTCGCAAACGGATGAATTTTGTGATTCGCACTGTTTGCGAATGCAAAATGCTTTCATACATCGGGCTCTATGTCTCTTTTCTGTAAGTCAGATTCCTTCAGCGGGACAAGGCTGCAGGCTGCAGGCTGTAGCCAGAGAGTGTTCAACGTCGTCGGATGCCTCTCTGCATCGGGCCTGCTGAATCAGATTTGCTGCTGCAGAGAAGAATGCAGTGGAAGCTGCGTCAAAGTAAGTCCTACCAGCGATGCATACTTGGTGGGAGGTCCCATTCTTCTGTTGGTTCTCCAGGCAGAATTTTTGAAAACTTTTCTAAGTCCTAGCTTTTAGGGTTAGGCAGGAGGAGTACACTCTGAAACTTATCTAAGGGCCCCAGGACTTAGACACACCCCTTAGAGGTCAGTACTCAGTCCAGGAGAATCCACCAGCAGAGGCCTTGGCATGTCCAGTTGGAACTGGTCAGCCGGGCTTTTCAGGAAAGTGGGCTTCTTGTGGCATTTGTGTCCCTATAACTTAACAGGGAGTTATCCAACTGCCCATTGGAGTCCACTCCAATTGGGAGCAGGTCCAGTCCTTGGGGGTCTCTTCACAGGTCACAACAGCAGGCACATTCCTTCTGTCTTCCATGGGTCCAGAAGTGTTCTGAAGACGGTAGTGAGGGTGCCACAATAATACCGAGTGCCAGCCTGTGGGTGGGGGTAACTCCTGGCCACTTCTTAACCAATGGGGTAAAAGTTCCCAGGTGTGACCCTGCCCACTTTTACAGCACTCACAGTGTGTTTTACTGTAAACTATCCCAGAGTCTCTGTCCCACCTACAACCAACATGACATAAAAACTGTCTTTCCCTGTGCAAAGCTCCCTGTGTCCACCCAGAGGTGTCGCTATGACAATGGGCAAAACCTCACTTGTGGGCAAAACCTCACTTGTGGTCATTCAAAAACAGTTCTGGAGACAGCCCCTCACCCACAGGGATTGGCGCCTGGCTGTCTAGCGGGACAATGAAGACGGCAGGCCGAGCTGGGAGCTGTATCTGCCTGTGATAGGTTAGGCACCCTTTGAAATTAATTAAGTTCCTGGGCACAGCCCAAAAGGCCATTCAGTCATGGAGAAAAACATCTTCCTGCACCAAATTCCTTTGTCCACTGTTTGGGAGCAATATGCATGTCACCATAGGGGGAGCCATGACCAGTCAGGTAACACTAGAAGCTGGCAGAAAGGTACATTTGACTCCAGCGGGAAAAAGATAACTTTTTAAAAGTATAAATTTCAAAATAGTAATCTTAAATCTGACTTGACCATTAAGTTGGATTTTAAATTACTATTCAAATGAGGCCTTGAATCATTTTTTCTGGCTATTCCCTAACTGAAGTTAGACATTAAAAGGTGGTATAAAGTAACCCATGTTTATTTTGCCAGGATAAATTAGCAGTTTTAAAACTGCCTAACCAGACTGCAGAGGCAGACTTGCAGACATGCTTTTACATTGTTAATTTAATGATGTCGCAATATGTGCCACAGTCCACTGGTGACATGTAAGTTACAGGCCTGGTACACTTCTGTATCATATACTAGGGAGTTAGAAGTAAGTTAGAATGAAGTTACATATGCGAATCAGTAGTGTAGCCAATTTTGACATATTTTAAGGGTTAGAGTACATGCACTGGGGCATAAAAACAGAAGCATCATTTCAGAAAAGAGGGGGTTAACCAAGTAAAAAGAGCCATTTTTCTACAGTGATCAAACCATCATAAGCATTTTGCAACAAATTGAAAACTACTTAAAGAGAAAAGAAATATTGATCCTCCTGCACAAGAAAACAATCACCAATAAGATGGACACCATGAGCCTTCAGTCTCTCACTACCTGCAACGCCTAATCTGTAAAAGTCTTCAAAACATTATCAATGAATACAAACCATCAGTATCACCTTCAGACCCAGCCTCACTCCACAAAAAAACCTTCCAAGACATACTTTGCACAACCTGTGCAGTGGAGATAGTTATAAGCATACTGAATAAGTGCTTGGAACTGGGATCTTTCCCTCCCAAGCTAAAAACCTCTTACATTAACCCACCCCTGAAGAAAAATCTCAACCCATTCAATCCCAAAAATTACAGGCCAATATTGATGGACTATTCGTAGGCAAACTATTCGGAAGAGCAGTTTTTACTCAATTCTCCAATATAACTGTGGAAAATAATTTGCTTCCAGATCACCAATTAGAATTCAAGCCAGGAAGAGGCACAGAATCATAGCCTTACAGAATAGCCTAAAACTCACAGTGGAGAAGAACGGAATGGGGCTGTACTGCTCCTGTACCTATCAGCGGTATTTGACACTGTCAACCACCAAATGCAAGAATACAAACTCCATCATCTCAGAATACACAAACATGCTCTAAAATGCATTGCCTCATATCTCAAAAACACTTATTATTCCTATCACCATTCATAACCGTCCCTCACACCCCACATTGTTGCGTTCATCAGGGGATTCACAATCTCACCTTTCCTATTCAACATCTACCTAACCTCCTCATAGGACCTGATCAGATCTTCCAATCTCACTAGTTACAACTATGCAGATGATACAGAAATTATTGGGAAAATAGATTGACTAGAAGATCACTAGAAGTGAAGACCTGACGATTGCCTCCATGCCTTAAATACATGGATGATGAGTACCCACCTAAATCTCAACATCGCAAAGACGGATATTATAACCTGTGGTCAATTACACAAAAACAAGCCTATGGACATATGGGCAGAAGACCTCGACCAGTGGCGTAGCAAGGGGAAGGTGATAACAGCATGAGTTTTGGGGGTGACAGCCTCCCCCCTGCTCATACCTGCAGCAGTCGTGGGGCGACAAACGCAGGAATCACCAGCAAAACCCCCCCTCCCTTCCCGGCAGCCGCAAAAGGTCTAGCTACGCCACTGACCTTGATGCCCCTCCAGCTACATCAAGAGAAGTGAAAACCTCGGGGTAACTATGGACTCAGATCTATCTCTTATACCACATGCAAACGAAGGCTCAAGGAGAATCTTCTACACAATGAAAACACTGGGCTACATCTTTCCATACCTTGAATACCAACAAAAACTACAAGCTAGCCTCACACTCGAGATCTCAGTACTCAACAATGCAAATAGCCTCCACCTTGGCACCCCGTTTCATAATACGCAAAATGCAACAAATCCAAAATGCTGAAGCAAAACTCTTCCACCTCCACCCCAGAAAATACATGACACCAGTGCCGCAAACAATTCACTAGCTACCTGTGTCTACATGTTCAATGTTCAAAGCCCTTTCTATCAACCACAGACCACTATACCTACAAATTTTATTCCAGCCAGGGGCGCAACTAGACCCGAACTTCAGGGGGGCGGGGGCTAACACTTCCGTCAACTGGGTAGAACGAGCATTTCCAGAAATGGGGTCAGAGCTATCCTCATAGTCATAGACAATACGAGAGAAAGAAGTGACAAACTGTGCAATTTAAACATATTGGACAACCCTGATATTATAACAATCATGTTTTTGATGATTTGACACTGTTCCAATGTTACTCACAGTGCTTTTTAGAAATCATATTAACAACACCCCTTTTATCAATTCACTGATTCATTTTGTGTGCAGGACTATCTGCTTGTGAAATATTTATCATTTCAAGTCCGGAAAATGCTCATGACCCACTGTCGACTGAAGTTACAATTTTAGTTTGATCAATGGGATGTTGCAAAATATTCATGGGTGAGTCATGGGTGAGACTGCTCTTATATACAGGTTTAAAAATATTAGGCTTAGTGGCAGTGCTTAATTTCAGCTGGTGGTTGTAAGTGGAGTCACTTGCACTCATTTTTGGTGTCCTGCACTTATTTTTCCTCATTAGACTTTGTTTCAGAATAAAAGTATGAAAATCACAAAAGAGGGAAGAGAAAGATGGAAAATTGTGACAAAGGGGAAAGCAAATATGAGAAGAAACATGCAAGAGTGAGATAAAGAGCTTTCAAGAAGCACACCTGATGGAGTGGCTTTGTCTCCTCCCACATGTCGGTTACCTTTAGCACAGTATTTTATTTGGCAGGTGGTGTACGCTGCCATCGAGAAATAGTGCTTGTCATACTCCTATTGGCTTTTGAGGAGAGTTCAGTCATCTTAAAATAAGTAATTATGTGGCAGTTTGCAATGGGAGGTCTCCCCTACTATGCTTTTAATAGTATTGGCTAATAATATTGCTGAAGTGTCATGACATGCTCATTGTGTGCATTACTTACAGCATTGACTATGTCTTCATTGATAGGCTAATTGTATTGGCGAACAGAACTTCTCAGTAAGGATGTTCCGTTGTTCAAAATGGCTGTGGCATTCACCATAATGCTGGAAAGGCGTCTGTGTACATGTTTTCTTCTTCCTCATTCACATTAGTGCTGTGCAGAATAAGCAGTTTGTTCTGCCCTCCCATCCCAATGTGCCGACAGACAGGCCAGTTGCTGAAGCCCCAATAGCCTTATGCCCATCCGTCCTCCCACACCAACCCACTGTCTCAGTATGATCTCCATAACTGCAGCAGCCCACACACAACCAGCTCCTTTTAGCAATAGGAGCCAGGCTCAAAGAGTTATTGGTATAGCCTGGACTGCATGGTCCAGTTTTGACTTTAAATCAGATAGGAGAAGAGATTGACAAGCTTAGCCACTTTTGAAATACAAGCAATTATGTCCATTTTAAGATTAGGCAATGTTGTTACTTATTTGCCAAATTCCTGTTATTGTCCTTTCTACAGACACAGGGCACACTTTACTCTTACACTGTCCCCTCTGCACCCTGCCAATTCTGCTAATCAGTGACAGCTTAAAATCTTTGTAAGAGGTGGGGTGTTATACTTCCCCTGAATTCCAGTGAGGAAAACGAGTAAACAGACTTATTGTAGGTGGTTTGTTTTGGGGAGAGTGGACTCCTCCCCGAGACTTTTTTGAAAATGTTTGGGTCAAATTTGCTTCAACGCCTTGCAAGTTCTGGCAGACCATTGTGCCTGTGTGCAGGCATAGAGAGCTGTAAAGTGATGGGTTAATGGAGCGCATGTTTGAGGGCAGGCTGAGCACTGTGCCTGTGTGAGTGCAGGGTGAGAGGAAGGAGTGCAGGGTGAGTGCTGTGAGTCCAGGGTGAGTGATGTGCCTGTTTGTGAGGTGTGAATGTAAGGTAAGTGGTGTGCCTATGAGAGTGACAGAAGTGCCTATGTGAGTGCAGGGTGCGCAATGTACCTGTGTGAGAGTAGATTGAGAGGAATGAGTGCAGGGTGAGTGATGTGAGTGCAGTGGAGTGATGTGCCCATTTGAGTTTGGGTGCAGGTGACAGTGCAGAGGGGAAGGAGTGAATCCATGCTGAGCGATGTGCTTGTTTGTGATTGAGTACAGGGTGAGCAGTGAGAGTGACAGGTTAGTAGAGTGTCATGTGCCAACTCGGCGATGCAGGGAGCGCAAGGTAAATAGTTTTATTTATTTATTTACTTACTTTACTCCTGGCCGTCGTATGTCCGACGCCACTACCCCCCCCACACTGCCCCTCCCCCACCCCGCCTCACCGCCCCGCAGCACTCCCTCTGCGAGCCGCCACTGCAATTGTCACTACATGCCATTCAAAACATTTATTACTGGCTCTCAAGGTGTCACCTTTAAGATATGTGTAATGAACAAATATCTATTTTGTGCTAAGTATGGAAATGAATTCGTGATTATTGTATATATTGGCTTCAGTTACATTCTTGAGAAAGTGTTTTGTTACAACGCAACTCGTGTCGGCTGTATGTAAATTGGTGTTATGAAAAGCAAACAATAGGGAATGGGATCAAATCGAATTAAATGAATTGCTATATTGAAGATAATAAAACTAAAAAATGTTAAGCATTGAAAAGCCTGTAGTTCTCCAATGATTATATGAAATATAATATAGGAGTGGGGAGCTTTTACAAACACTTTATTTTGTCTAACTGGGCACCAGGGTAGCCACTGATATCCTGAGAGTACACTGTGCTGGACCAATCCCTCCTAAATTACCCTAACATTCGAGAACTTACAAATTTGCTTGTGTTTCTTTTCTTGTGGCAGCGGCGCTTCGTTATTCAATGTCATGCCTATCCATTCTGCCACACTGGCATTTCAGGAGCATGGCTTAATTTCATGGCTTAATGGCTAGAGCGGCCGACTTTGAAGCTGGGGAACCAGGTTCGAGTCTGGCGGGAGGCTCAAATATCCTGTAATTCTGGGCAAATCACTTAATCTCCTCATCCCTAAAAAGAATTAATGTGTCCGTCTGTAATGCAGCTGGTGCTCATGTAAAGTGCTCTGATACCTTTGAGTCGAGGTTGCGCTACATAAAACTGCAAAAAAAAAGAAAAAAAATAATAACAGAGGCCCCTGCAGTGCAGGGAGGGCCTCCTGGCCTTCATGGGGCCCCAGTCAGCCTAAGGCCAATGAATATCTGTGATATATAAGAGACTCCGGAGCCCCTAATCACATTCTGCAGGGGAGCCTCATCATTTTGCATTACGCCACTGTAAGAGGGCAAGAGGGTTTCTGATATAATTAAACTACTACTTTTATAGCATTTATCAGTTGTGGAGGAACTAAATGACTTGTTGAACCTGCAACAAACTTTCTGCCTCTTGATATGCCTAATGTTACTTTCCACAAAATTAATCTCTAACTTCTCTACCACGTTGCCACTCTCCCCTGCTCATTCCCCAAAAGTGCCAGCCTTCATCCCCCTTTCATGGGTCATCCCTCATCCTTTGAGGCAGCAAACGTTATTTACAATTGGAAGGAATACGCAACGTGGGGACTCAGGGGATATGGGAAAAAGCAAAGCCTCGGCTGACAAGTAAATGGTCTTTTAAAGACCTGTGAAATACTTAGATGAGGCTGAGTTAAGATGTCAGGTGTCTGCCCAGCCGAGCCCACAGTGCTCAGGAATGATGTATGTGCCCTGGAAGCGGCATCAGCCACATGACGTGGGGGCTAAAGCCCTTTCAGCCCCATGGACGTTGCACGCCTGATTCCAGTAATGCAAATAAGATGGGACACAGTGCCCCAGGATAGCACAACAGATCGCCAATCTGCCTTACAATAAGAAATCCATTGAAGGCTCCGCTTTCTTGGTACAGGCTGCCAAGGTCTGGAACTCATTGCCAGCAAAGATCTGAAGCATGGAGGAGCATTTAAAGTTCAGAAGTGAGGTGAAAACATGGTTGTTCACAGATAATTACATCAACGATTAACCCTGGAATACAAGCCAGGAGAATAAAAACCCTCCTTTCAGAAGAAGTGCTCTGCAGAGCTGTGGACAATCCCAGCCAGCACACCAGGCCAGGATGAGAAATATCTTACTCAAACTCTCAATACCTGAAGACCCTCGTCCTGCCGGATGAGATGGAGGGCACTTATCACAGCCCCCCACTCACATATCACATACAAGGAGACACTTCCCACATAGGCTCACAGCAAAGACTTCCCCCACACACCCATGTGGCGTGGTGTGCTACCCGCATGGATAATCGCATGAGCGCCACATATTGTAATTGCATTTATATAGCGCTTACTACCACTGACGAGGCGTTGAAGCGATTTTTCGAAGAGTAGCACGCTACTCCAGAACCCAAAAAGGATTAGTAGTGAATTAGGTCAGTGAAATATGAAATTAATTTGAGCTGTGGACATGTTAGTCTCTTATTTGGATTGAAAAGGATAGTGGAGGGATAGCAGAGGGAAGGGATAATTGAATGGTGTGCGTGGGATGAAAAAAAGTCCAGGAATTGACCGTAGAATTTTCTAAGTTCTTTATTAATCAAATTTGTATATTGATTCAAAAGCAAAAAGTTCAGCCAACGCGTTTCGTTCTCGAAGAGAACTTCATCAGGGCTTCTCAGGGTAATAATCCTTCTGAAGGAGAAATAGAGTTAATCTGTAGGCATTGTAAAAAACTGCATAAAACCTGAGCTGAGTGGGAGCCAGATGACTGCTTAATATTCTCTGTGCCGAGCTTTGGCACCCCAGACGTTGATTCGCGGTCGTTAAGGTCCTATTTTGGCCTTGGGTTAATTCCCTCTTTACTCCAGAGTTATTGCCTGGAGCCTCTGCTACAGTGTGTGTCTGCGTAATTACCACACAGATTCACGACACGTCTACATTTCTGAAGAGCCTTATTGGATGCTTTTTACTGAGAGTGGGACCATGACCTCCATATGAGCTTTGCCGCACAGAGAATATTAAGCAGTCATCTGGTTCCCACTCAGCTCAGGTTTTATGCGGTTTTTTACAACGCCTACAGATTAACTCTATTTCTCCTTCAGAAGGATTATTACCCTGAGAAGCCCTGACGAAGTTCTCTTCGAGAACGAAACGCGTTGGCTGAACTTTTTGCTTTTGAATCAATTTACAAATTTGATTAATAAAGAACTTTGAAAATTCTACGGTCAATTCCTGGACTTTTTTCATCCCACGCACACCATTCAATTATCTGTTAAGGATCTGGAACACAGTGGCATCATAGGACGGTTGGTGTTTGGGATTGTTGCGTGGGATCAACACAAACGATGAAACTGGTATAGAGGTGCAGGATCGTTAATCCACCGTCTTCTCTGTCTTGTTGATAGCAGAGGGAAGGGCTTGCATTTATACAGCACTTGCTACCCCGATGAGGTGTTGAAGTGCTTTTCGGCGAGTAGCACGCTATGCCGGAACCCAAAAAGGATTAGTGGTGAATTAGTATAGGGAAATATGAAATTAATTTCAGCTGTGGAGAATTAAGCAATATACAAATGCCATAAAGCAATACAATAGCTGAATCATGGCGATGGCTACAAAGTATTTGGTGCCACAGGATGTCTGGCCCTGTGTGGGATCAGCATCCTGATGCAGGAAGTCATTGCCAGTGCTGGGAGGGCGATAACTTCACCTTCGGCGTAGTTGGACTTGGCCCTTTTTGCAGGGTCATCCCTGAACTTTTTGCCTTCCTCCTAGTCTTTTTCCTGACCTGGTGTTGGTGGTTTTAGGACTCTGGGCACTTTAGCACTGCTGTCCAGTGTAAAGTGCGTGTGCTCTCTGTGGTAAACATGGTAAGATTGGTCTACACCTGTTTGGCGTATTTAATTTACCTGTTAGTCCCTTGTAAAGTGGTATCTCAGATACACAGGGCCAGTAAATTAAATGCTACTGGTGGGCTTGCAAAACACACAAGATGATGGACGGAATGCTGCACGTTGGCAAACATTCACCCACAGTCACAGATCTGGTTTTAATCCATCATTATTTTGCTTCACCACGCCACCCCAGTTCAGACATAGCCATATGCAAATCAGTCTTGACCCTGTGCCTCATGGGAACAGTCCAGACCGAACTGCCAAGCCATGTCTTCCCTGGACCGGAATCAAGCATCCTAGGACCGGTTTCAGGCTATCAGCCTTCATCAGCCAGGATAGCTTGACTCCAGTGGCGTAGTGAGCACGGGACCCACGTCTGGGCATACCCTTCCCACATAGGGCGAAATGCAAAACACACAAGATGATGGACGGAATGCTGCACGTTGGCAAACATTCACCTCCAGTCACAGATCTGGGTTTAATCCATCGTTATTTTGCTTCACCACGCCACCCCAGTTCAGACATAGCCATATGCAAATCAGTCTTGACCCTGTGCCTCATGGGAACAGTCCAGACCAAACTGCCAAGCCATGTCTTCCCTGGACCGGAATCAAGCATCCTAGGACCGGTTTCAGGCTATCAGCCTTCATCAGCCAGGATAGCTTGACTCCAGTGGCGTAGTGAGCACGGGACCCACATCTGGGCATACCCTTCCCACATAGGGCGAAATGCAAAACACACAAGATGATGGACGGAATGCTGCACGTTGGCAAACATTCACCCCCAGTCACAGATCTGGGTTTAATCCATCGTTATTTTGCTTCATCACGCCACCCCAGTTCAGACATAGCCATATGCAAATCAGTCTTGACCCTGTGCCTCATGGGAACAGTCCAGACCGAACTGCCAAGCCATGTCTTCCCTGGACCGGAATCAAGCATCCTAGGACCGGTTTCAGGCTATCAGCCTTCATCAGCCAGGATAGCTTGACTCCAGTGGCGTAGTGAGCACGGGACCCACGTCTGGGCATACCCTTCCCACATAGGGCGAAATGCAAAACACACAAGATGATGGACGGAATGCTGCACGTTGGCAAACATTCACCCCCAGTCACAGATCTGGGTTTAATCCATCGTTATTTTGCTTCACCACGCCACCCCAGTTCAGACATAGCCATATGCAAATCAGTCTTGACCCTGTGCCTCATGGGAACAGTCCAGACCGAACTGCCAAGCCATGTCTTCCCTGGACCGGAATCAAGCATCCTAGGACCGGTTTCAGGCTATCAGCCTTCATCAGCCAGGATAGCTTGACTCCAGTGGCGTAGTGAGCACGGGACCCACGTCTGGGCATACCCTTCCCACATAGGGCGAAATGCAAAACACACAAGATGATGGACGGAATGCTGCACGTTGGCAAACATTCACCCCCAGTCACAGATCTGGGTTTAATCCATCGTTATTTTGCTTCACCACGCCACCCCAGTTCAGACATAGCCATATGCAAATCAGTCTTGACCCTGTGCCTCATGGGAACAGTCCAGACCGAACTGCCAAGCCATGTCTTCCCTGGACCGGAATCAAGCATCCTAGGACCGGTTTCAGGCTATCAGCCTTCATCAGCCAGGATAGCTTGACTCCAGTGGCGTAGTGAGCACGGGACCCACGTCTGGGCATACCCTTCCCACATAGGGCGAAATGCAAAACACACAAGATGATGGACGGAATGCTGCACGTTGGCAAACATTCACCCCCAGTCACAGATCTGGGTTTAATCCATCGTTATTTTGCTTCACCACGCCACCCCAGTTCAGACATAGCCATATGCAAATCAGTCTTGACCCTGTGCCTCATGGGAACAGTCCAGACCGAACTGCCAAGCCATGTCTTCCCTGGACCGGAATCAAGCATCCTAGGACCGGTTTCAGGCTATCAGCCTTCATCAGCCAAGATAGCTTGACTCCAGTGGCGTAGTGAGCACGGGACCCACGTCTGGGCATACCCTTCCCACATAGGGCGAAATGCAAAACACACAAGATGTTGGACGGAATGCTGCACGTTGGCAAACATTCACCCCCAGTCACAGATCTGGGTTTAATCCATCGTTATTTTGCTTCACCACGCCACCCCAGTTCAGACATAGCCATATGCAAATCAGTCTTGACCCTGTGCCTCATGGGAACAGTCCAGACCGAACTGCCAAGCCATGTCTTCCCTGGACCGGAATCAAGCATCCTAGGACCGGTTTCAGGCTATCAGCCTTCATCAGCCAGTATAGCTTGACTCCAGTGGCGTAGTGAGCACGGGACCCACGTCTGGGCATACCCTTCCCACATAGGGCGAAATGCAAAACACACAAGATGATGGACGGAATGCTGCACGTTGGCAAACATTCACCCCCAGTCACAGATCTGGGTTTAATCCATCGTTATTTTGCTTCACCACGCCACCCCAGTTCAGACATAGCCATATGCAAATCAGTCTTGACCCTGTGCCTCATGGGAACAGTCCAGACCGAACTGCCAAGCCATGTCTTCCCTGGACCGGAATCAAGCATCCTAGGACCGGTTTCAGGCTATCAGCCTTCATCAGCCAGGATAGCTTGACTCCAGTGGCGTAGTGAGCACGGGACCCACGTCTGGGCATACCCTTCCCACATAGGGCGAAATGCAAAACACACAAGATGATGGACGGAATGCTGCACGTTGGCAAACATTCACCCCCAGTCACAGATCTGGGTTTAATCCATCGTTATTTTGCTTCACCACGCCACCCCAGTTCAGACATAGCCATATGCAAATCAGTCTTGACCCTGTGCCTCATGGGAACAGTCCAGACCGAACTGCCAAGCCATGTCTTCCCTGGACCGGAATCAAGCATCCTAGGACCGGTTTCAGGCTATCAGCCTTCATCAGCCAGGATAGCTTGACTCCAGTGGCGTAGTGAGCACGGGACCCACGTCTGGGCATACCCTTCCCACATAGGGCGAAATGCAAAACACACAAGATGTTGGACGGAATGCTGCACGTTGGCAAACATTCACCCCCAGTCACAGATCTGGGTTTAATCCATCGTTATTTTGCTTCACCACGCCACCCCAGTTCAGACATAGCCATATGCAAATCAATCTTGACCCTGTGCCTCATGGGAACAGTCCAGACCGAACTGCCAAGCCATGTCTTCCCTGGACCGGAATCAAGCATCCTAGGACCGGTTTCAGGCTATCAGCCTTCATCAGCCAGGATAGCTTGACTCCAGTGGTGATGGATTAAACCTAGATCAGTTGACTGGGGGTGAGTGTTTGATTAGCTCAAACGCTCCGTCCATCATCCCCTTTGGTATCACTGGTGGGCTTGCAGCACTGATTGCGCCACCCACCAAAGTAGCCTTTCAAACCTGTCTCAGGCCTCTGCCATTGCAGGGCCTGTGCGCGCAGTTTACTGCCGCTGTGACGTGGCACCTAAAGTGGGTGCCACGTCTGTGACCCCCCCTTTTTCTACATATCAGCCACCCCTAAGGTAGGCCCTAGCTAGCCCTATGGGCAGGGTGCATTGTAGGTAAAAGGTAGGACATATACCTTAATTGAGTGACATGTCCTGGTAGTGACAAACAGCCATTTTGGTTTCTCACTGCTGTGAGGCTGCCCTCTCATAGGAATGCATTGGGGATTCCCTGATATGTGTGTCAGTGGTAATTCCTGATATGAGAGGAGCAGCGTGGTCAAGTTTGGTATGTTTGGGATAGTAATAATAAATGCTGCGTAATGGTGTGCGCAGATTTATTATCACTATTTTAGAAATGCCACTTTTAGAAGTTGGCATTTCTGTGTGCTATGTGTCTTTGTGCCTGCCTGATGTGTATTGCATGTCTGGCTCTGGAGTGACAGGGGCTGGTGAGGTGTGTGGCTCCAGAGGGGCAGGGTGAGTCAGCGCTAGGCTGAATAGGCAGATCTGCATTTGGAGTAGTGGGAGGAGTAGCCTCTGACCCTGAATAGGTCTGTGCCTGCCTTGTTCAATGCTGGTTCCGCCCCCTTGTGGTGTGTCTGGGGTTAGAGCTCAACCTGACAAAGGAGGGTGTGAGCACTGTATAGAAAATGCTCCCACACCCCCCAGATCCGGTTGGGACTGGATCCCCAAGCCCTGTGCCAGGGCAAAACAAAGACACAGCCTGGTATAAATATTGGGGCTGTGACCCCTTGTAAGTGTGCTTACTTGTACCTGCTTAGGACTGCTGGGCATCAGGAGGAATCGCTGTGGGACCCAGCTGCTGTGTCCTGGGGGTCCCTACATGCTGGCCTGCCTGTGCCCAGCTATGCCCCTCAAAACACTTGGATCCTAGCACCTCGTGTGCGCTACATCTTTTCTTTTGCTGCTTCCAAGGACGTGAGGAGTGCCCCAGGGGTCTTGAGGCGGCAGCGCTGTGCTGCACAGCGTTCCAAGGGAAGCCCGGCGTGGGGATTTCCCCGTGATCCCTAGGGGTGGAGCAGGAGCCTACCCCGCTTTTCTGTGGCCCCGAGAAGCTGCCAATGCGAACCGGAAGCCAGGCGAGGAGCGCCTGACCCGGGACGTGGCCGAGAGTGAAGGGCCGTGGCAGCGAGAGGAAGTCAGGCGACGAGCGCCTGGTTGTGGGCGTGGCCCGCACTCTATGGAGAAGGTGAGGAGCGCCTGACCCGGGGCGTGGCCGAGAGTGAAGGGCCGTGGCAGCGAGAGGAAGTCAGGCGACGAGCGCCTGGTTGTGGGCGTGGCCCGCACTCTACGGAGAAGACGCCGCCAAGCCGGAGATCCAGGTGCGAGCCTACCCCGCACTGGTAAACGCCCAAGGACGATGGAGACTTCGCTCCGTGGAGCCTGAAGCCAGGCGGGGGCCCACCCCGCCTTCGTGGCCTTTCAAGTAGGAGAAGCCCCGGTGAGTGGGGCTCCCCGAGGCACGCTGCTGGTGCCGATTGCGCACACAAGTCCCGGTGAGTGGGGCTGAAAGGGCGAGCACTGGTGGTGCCGGCGGGTACCAGCGCGAGTTCCCTAAGGGAGGAGCCCCGAGAGGAGGAGCTCGACCGGAGCCTCGCGGGCCCCTAGTGCAGATCGACAGAGTTCTTCCTACCCGCGAGAGAGAGAGGCCCCAGTGAGTCGGGCTGAGGAGACACTTTTGATGCCAAGTGATTCTGCACAGGAGGAGTTCCAGCAAGTGGGGCTCACAAGGCACTGCTGGTGCCGATTTCTTTTGGTCACAGCTGCACCGCCTGATTGCGGGCAGTTGCAACGGTGAGGGGGTATTGTTTTGGGGTCTCTAGAGAGACCAGGGTAGATTACACCCTCGCCCTCATTTCTGGTGCTGGCCTGTTGGGCCTGCACCCTGCTGCAAGTGGCAGCTTAGCGCCCTGACTTTGGTGGACATAGGGCATGACTGGGAAGTCCCAGATGGGCCCCCGAGGAAAGGCCAGTGGCCTGTGAAGCACCTGATGTGCTGGGAGGGCGTAAGGCCCTAATGCGATGCATAATGTGTCTATGCCTAATGTGATGCCTAATATGGTTTATGCCTAATATGTTCTGCATATGCTAAGTGTTGTGATATGATGGTTATGCCTAAGTGCTAATGCCAGTAGTTACTGTTTGTTTTATATTCACTACTTGCATTCTGATGGTTCTGACAGTGGCCCGATTGGCCCTGTCATGTATATAATCCCCCTGATCCAGCGCGATATTAGCAAACAGCATTCATACACCAGATACTCACTTGGGCCCATACATTCATACTACGCTAATACTTACGCTGGGGTTTATCAGTTGTTACTCTCTATCAAAATCCCTGCTACCAATTACCTTCTGATTGAAGAGTAATGACTTACCAATGAATCCTTTGCTAATTGGGAAGTTTAAAATGAGTGACATTCATTATAGTACATAATCCTGAAATAACCACTGAGTCAGGAAGTTTTAAAATGTTTATCTAAAGATTTAGCAGAGTAAAATACAGAGCCACATGGTACTTAATCGCAATACCCAAGATTAAGCATAGAAATGATTATTGCTAATCAATGACGGTGTTTAAAGAAAAGGAGAAGATAGAGACAGCAGTGCAACTAAAGGTTGCATTATATTTACCTAAGTGCGAGAACCAAAACCCCTTAGCCAAGGAGTTGAAAGAATAAGACCCAGGAAGGATGAAGAGCAAAGACCTCCTCCAGGATCAGGACAGGACCGGTGACCTCTCTACAACGACGCCTGCGTCGTTCCCCTCTCTGATACTCGGCTTCTCCTCGATTCTCCCGTGCCTTCCTTCTAATGGACTCCGCCGCCCCCTCCTCAGGACCTCTTCTGGACAGGGATTCAGTCTGCAATCGATCAGCTTAGCAGTCTGGAGCTCTTCTTGTCAGCATCTCCGCTCTCCTGTGCTTCAAGACTTCCGACTCTTAATTAACTAATTCTATATCTATTATACCCTTCTTCGCCCATGTACCTCCCCTTAATGTTGCTAAAATATGGGACCACTACTTCTGATTGGACAGGGACAGGGGGTGGATTCTCGCACCATATCGATTTGGCCTAAATTGTAAAGCCTATTGTTTTTAAATTCCCACCCCTTCAAATTAATACATTCGCTTTATTTCCCACCCGTCTCATGACAAATGTAAACCAATTTTTATAGACAATGTATCAATGTACAACAGGAAAGGCAAAAGTACAGCATCTTCGGCCATCGGGTCGCGGCCTTGGACGATATCCAGATTGACTTCATTTGGCAGGCACACAGGACACATGCGCAGAACCATTTGCCTCTCGAGTTTCAGATCACCAACCCAGGCCCAAGTTTACAAACTAATAAAAGTGCAAGAAGAATATATTAAAATCACAAAATAAAATGTTTCACTGTATTCCCACTTTTTCTATTCTATTCCCATTTAATTATATATTCTATCCCGCGTTAGTAGCGTTAGGAAACGACAATTTAGTAATGACATGAGAGCAAGCTGAAGCATGTGAAAACATCAAGCAGCCATTTTACTACACACTGCGCAGAAGCAGAAATTTCCAACCAAGCAAAGAAAGACGTCACACCATGTGATATGGTTGCGACATGCGCATTGAGTTTTCCCGCGCATAGCGGCCATTTTGGATTACAGACAAGCGTTATTCATTAGTAAAACACATAGGCAAGCTTCCTTCCTTTTCGTGTCGTGAATGCAAAGGTTAGTATTAACAATACAAATTTTTAATAAATTAATACTGTGAGGAGGATTGAATACAAGCAAGTTTCATTTATGAAACCTTGCTCCATCACCCCGTAAAATATTGCCTAGTGCCAGGTGGCACAGTATATATTCGTGATTATGATTCTAATGTGTTTATGATAATACAAAGGCTATTTTTGATATAACCTTGTGTGGAGTTTCTTTTGTGGTGTGCCTAGTGTGTCGCTGCTGTGTGAGTGTGTTGCGCAAACGCTTTACACATTGCCTCTGGGATAAGCCTGACTGCTCGTGCCAAGCTACCGAGGGGGTGAGCAGGGTTTATCTTCGGCGTGTAACTCCCTTGCCCTGACTAGAGTGGTGGTTTCTGCCTGGCTTAGGCGCTTGCCCTAGCCATACAAAAGGGGATGATGGACGGAACGTTTGAGCCAATCAAACACTCACCCCCAGTCAACTGATCTGGGTTTAATCCATCATCATTCTTTAGCTCACTCCACCACCCCAGTTCAGACATGGCCATATGCAAATCAGTCTGACCCTGTGCCTCATGGGAACAGTCCAGCCCGAACTGCCAAGCCATGTCTTCCCTGGACCGGAAACAAGCATCCTAGGACCGGTTTCTGGCATTCCAGCCGTCATCAGCCAGGCTTGCTTGAATCCAGTGGCAAAGTGAGCAAGGGACCCACGTCTGGGCATACCCCCGCCAACTTAGGGCGAACAA
Source organism: Calotriton arnoldi (assembly GCA_963921515.1). Taxonomy (NCBI): domain Eukaryota; kingdom Metazoa; phylum Chordata; class Amphibia; order Caudata; family Salamandridae; genus Calotriton; species Calotriton arnoldi. The sequence continues at coordinate 3,638,913 of CAWUFW010000121.1, read as the reverse complement.
AGCGATACAAAAGGGGATGATGGACGGAACGTTTGAGCCAATCAAACACTCACCCCCAGTCAACTGATCTGGGTTTAATCCATCATCATTCTTTAGCTCACTCCACCACCCCAGTTCAGACATGGCCATATGCAAATCAGTCTGACCCTGTGCCTCATGGGAACAGTCCAGCCCGAACTGCCAAGCCATGTCTTCCCTGGACCGGAAACAAGCATCCTGGGACCGGTTTCGGGTTCAAAACCCTCATCAGCCAGGCTATCTTGAATCCAGTGGCAAAGGGAGCAAGGGACCCACGTCTGGGCATACCCTGCCAACTTGGGGCGAACAAAGCGATACCTAGCCAACCAGAGATCCCATTTCTAACACACCATTGGTCAAGTTTCCCAACTTTGGCCGACAGTCTCTCTACTCTATTAAGAGGTGTTCCTGCGACGTCATTGCAGCCTGGTTTGTTATCATATATGCGTGTCCTCGTGCACATTATTATAGATCACTTAATACGGGAAAGATGCTCCTCGCGCCTCCTAGAGAAGCGACATCTGCGAAGTGGCTGGAAGACAACACGCCGGTGGAACGGAAAACAGAACACCTAAATAAATACAAGGAATAAACGTTGAATGGCAAGCGAAGTGCTGGGCGCGCGGAGGGAGCTGGGCATTAATGTTCCATTTGCTTCAGAAAAAGAAGCCACTCGGAGCACTTCAGCTAGAGTTCGACACAAGTAGGCAGCGGCGGTGGGGGGTGGGGCGCTATCTTAGATAACCTTGTGGACCGAATAATGCGCACGTCCTGCCTCGGCTGACTGTATCGTCAGCGCTCGCCTATTTTTTCACTGTATCTGTTCCTCGTGCCCTCAGCGCACTTCCTTTGCGCGGGCAGGGAGACAGATGCGCTGAACATGTGGATGGCGAAGCAGCAGTTTCCATGGAAACGGAAGCCAAGGTTAAAGTTCTGCGCCTCTCTTCCCCTCTCCCAAGTAAGGTTCTGTTTGCGCCGCTCCGGTTCAGGGGGCTCAGGCAAGAGATGTGAATACAGATGATGCGAGTCTCCCGGGCCCTCGGCACGCACAAGCACTCTGCACAGTCCTGGGAGAGGGCCGGGAGATTCCATTTCCAACCAGAATTCTATCAGATGTCTCCAAAAGTCCAGCAGCCGCACTACAATTACTGCACGTTTCATGTCTACCGGGACCCTACTGTCCGTTTCTGCAGGCTCCGCCTTTACCGCATATTTAATGTGTAGGCTTAAACCTCTAAGGTGCCTGCGTGCAGAGCATCTCATTTACCGCATGCTTCACATTATGTTAAAACCGTCTCTGTCTGTGCAAGCACAAACAGCACTGAGTACACCCCATGACTATGCAAAAACGTCTCTATCACTGCAAGTACAAACAGCACTATATTTACCGCATGTCTAGGCCTACCGCCTCTATCAGTGCAGTACAAACAGCACTGCATTTACCGCAAGTCTAGGCAAAACCGTCTCCATTAATGCATTTGCAAAGAGCACTAACTTTACCACATATCTAGGCAAAACTGTCTCCATCAGTGCATGTGCAAACAGCACTGCCTTTACCGCATGTCTAGGCAAAACCGTCTCCATCAGTGTATGTACAATCAGCACTGCCTTTACCGCATGTCTAGGCAAAACCATCTCTATCAGTGCAAGCGCAAACAGCACTGCATTTACCGCAAGTCTAGGCAAAACCGTCTCCATGAATGCATGTGCAAACAGCACTAACTTTACCACATGTCTAGGCAAAACTGTCTCCATCAGTGCATGTGCAAACAGCACTGCCTTTACCGCATGTCTAGGCAAAACCGTCTCCATCAGTGTATGTACAATCAGCATTGCCTTTACCGCATGTCTAGGCAAAACCATCTCTATCAGTGCAAGTACAAACAGCACTGCATTTACCGCATGTTTAGGCGAGACCGTCTCTATCTGCAAAAGTGCAAACAGCACTGCCTTTGCTGCATGTCTAGGCAAAATCGTCTCTATCAGTGCAAGTATAAACAGCATTGCCTTTACCGTATGTCTAGGCAAAACCATCTTTATCAGTGCAAGTACAAACAGCACTGCATTTACTGCATGTCTAGGTAAAACCATCTCCATCGGTGCAAGTACAAACAACACTGCATTTACCCCATGTCTAGGCAAAACCGTTTCCATCGGTGCATGTGCAAATAGCATTGCTTTTACCGCATGTCAAGGCAAACCCATCTCCATCAGTGCAGGTACAAACAGCACTGCTTTTACCGCATGTCTAGGCGAGACCGTCTCTATCTGCAAAAGTGCAAACAGCACTTCCTTTGTGCATGTCTAGGCAACATCGTCTCTATCAGTGCAAGTACAAACAGCATTGCCATTACCGCATGTCTTGGCAAAACCGTCTTTATCTGCACAAGTGCAAACAGCACTGCCTTTACCGCATGTCTAGGCAAAACCATCTCTATCAGTGCAAGTACAAACAGCACTGCATTTACCGCATGTCTAGGCAAAACCGTTTCCATTGGTGCATGTGCAAATAGCATTGCTTTTACCACATGTCAAGGCAAAACCATCTCCATCAGTGCAAGTACAAACAGCACTGCCTTTACCGCATGTCTCATATCTGGGCGTTCCCTTAATTCAATGGCTGGAAGCGTAATTAAGAGTGATTTCTTACTACATATTTGCTCTAGGCGATCCCTGCTATCTATCTCTGAAAAGACAAGATCGCTACCTTACCACATATTTTGGGGATTATTCACAAACTGCATTTTGTAGTATGTTTTGTAATACTACAAAATGTACTACAAAATGCTATTCACAAACCTGTGTGTGGTGTTCCCGCCGCCGCTGCTCCTATATTTGTGCGGAGCTCTCCGCCCAGAGTGTGGAGTCTCTACACACGTAAGTAAAGGCTTTATTAGTAAATGCCGGATCAGGAGGTGTGGCTGAAAAATGGGGAATGCCTACTACTGAAGGGAGGGAAAAAGTTAGGAGAAAGAAGGTGTTGAGGGAGGACTGGGGAGGAGTTTAGGGAGAGACTCACACCCTCTCACAAAAGGGTAAACCCATTGCAATTCACAAACTGCACTTCTAAAGTTACTACAGCCAAAAGGGACCCAAAAGAGTTGAATATTTCTCCATCTAGGGCCTGCTTTACCACGTCTCATGTCTAGGTGAACCCTAGTGTCTCTCTTTCTGTGCAGTCGAACTTGCTTTAATGCACATTTCATGTCCATGTTAACCCCCTATCCATCTGTAGGTACACCAGGGTCTTCTTTACCACACCTTTCTTGTCTGGTTGAACACTTCTATCCACAGCCACTCACACAGTGTACCACTATTCTAGTATGTCATACGCCATAGCTCAGTGGTGAGGCATTTGCATAGCTTTCCCAATGCATCTTTATGCTGATGTGTACTACACTCAGACATCCACAGATATCCCACAATGCACCTTTTATCCCACTTTGTCACACACCACTCTCTCTGCAATGAGACATCCAGAGAGCTCCCAGAATGCATCTCTTCATGATGGATCATACCCTACTATCCGATGCCATTCATGAAACGTCCAGAGAGCTCCCAGAATGCACCTCTTTCATGATGGATCATACTCTGCTATCCATTCATGAAACGTCCAGAGTGCTCCCAGAATGCACCTCTTTCCTGACATGTGTCATAATCTAGAATCCCTTTCCTCATGGCATTGACTGGGTTCTGACAGTGCTCCCCTGTCCTGGCCTGCCAGACTTTTATATTCCAGCATTAATAGTATAAAGCAATCCTCACTAAAATAAAGTTATCTGAGATATAACATGCGTTAGTTAAATGCTCAGTGGGTTGAGTTCATGTCACAGTTATTTCTTTGCCACCGCTGTGTAACAAATTTCGATCCCAAAAAGTTAGTTCTGGGGGATGAGGGGTAAGCAATAGTTTCAGATCTGTGAGTAACCTACCAATTACAGATTGAAATCCTAGAAAGATGGCTCTGTGGGTTCTGACTCCACTTTAAGGGTTTGAGTCAGGCCTGCAGGTCAGCGCTCCAGTCTCTACAGCAGAATGCCCCTGCTGCGACCAGTGGTGCTGCTTGAAAGGGGCCAGGTAGGGCTCCTGTCCCAGCCCTATGTGTCCTGCTCCCGCATTGGGCAGCACCACAGCAGCTGTTGAATGCGCCAAGAGGCAACGCAAAAGAAAATACAGACACTGCAAAGTGCCACAAAAATGTATTTGTCAATCTACCTTGTTCTTCAAAGCAGTATTTGTTTGAGGCAACACATACGCCCAGAGGTTTGCTTAAAATGTTTATATCTGATTTTTGTTTGTATTTATGAATATATGTGTATCTATATACACATGTACAGATCAAGATACATACACACTCAGCCAGATTTAAATGTTTTAGATAAGCATGCATATGTATATACACACACTCACACACACACACACACACTCCCCTGTGTGTCCCCGCTAAAGGTCACTCATTGGCTGCGATACGTTTTGTGTAGCCTGCAGTCAACAGATTCCAAAATCAGTGGATAATACATTTGCTGTAGGAATCTGTCACTTGTAAGTCACATGTTTCAGTGGGGATGTGTGAAAATGCTCTCTATAAAGCAAAGATGGTGAAATCAGTTCCTTTTTAAAATAATGTTTTAACAATTCACCTTCAGAGTCGATTTCGGTAACAGAAATCACTGAAATCTACTCCGTGGGAAGACTGGACTAAAGGGCAGGTTTTGTGCCCGAATGCTTTATTTTTGGGCTTCCCTCCCCAGACAGGTAAGTAGTCCAGGGAGGTGCAGGATGTCTATGGCTCTTCTGAATGGTTGCCAGCCTCCAATCAAAACAATGGTCTAACCGCACAGATCAATTCTGAGAGCAGCCAATCAGAACTGCTGCTGAAACAGGATGATTCAGATTGGCCGCCCTCAGCTAATTAGCACAGGCAGCCATTTCTGTGTACGTTTTGCTTCACAAATTAATGCATATAAATAAATACAATTCACCATAGTGCCAAGGTTAGCGGAAGTGACATCACATGCCCTTGGCTTTGACCTTCACTTACACTCACACATGCACACACATTCACACTTACACTCACTCTCTCTCACATAAGCACACTGTCACCCACAAGCACGCACTTAACAAAGATTTAAAAGCATTTTTTACTTACCTCAGATGCCATGGAAGGGCATATTCCAGCTAACTACACTCCATTTTATTACACTAATAGTGAATAATATGTTCTTATTCACTCTTAGTGTAATTAAAAATTGATAGAAAACTAAGAGAATGGAGCCCAAACTGTTGTCCCAAATGACGAGTTGCCACTGTGTTCCTGGCACTGAATTTGCCACCTCTGAGGCCAGGCATCGCAAAGGCAGTGCCAGGGGTCGCAAAGGACAAGCCAGGGGTCCCATCTGCGACCCCTGGCGACCCCTAAATAAAGTCCATAAATAAATGCTCTGGATGCCCTCTTGTGCAGTGTGTCCTGCAAAATAATACACAGAGGACTATTTGTATTCTCATTAATCACCAGCCCTGCATCACAGCAGGTGTGTGGAGAGTGTTTGAACAATGCTGCTGCGGGGCACCCACCAGCATGAAGCAGATGCCCCGTGTTTCAACCTTGAGGTTCCCCTCCCAATTTACAAGTGGGGGGGACCGTAGGCTTCCACTGCCAGAGACTCGAGTGGCTCTACCAGAAGATACCTTAACATGGTGGCCTGTCGGTCACAGGGCCCACATTTCACAGTGACAGTCGCACCGCCATGTTTCGGTACTGCCTTTCAAGGCTGGAAAACAAAAAATGGCCCTCCCAGGCATGGACACAACTCCGTACGCCTCAGGACCATTGGTTTACTTGCTTTACTGACCCAAGCACCTGCTTGGGGAGTTTATTCAGGCAAACACAAATATTGCCAAGAAGGGATACAAATATGGTGCCTACAGATCTATACTTATGATATAAGAGATACAAATAATTCGTGTTTTCTACAGATAACCCTCGAACTGCTGTTTATATCACCCAAAAATCAATGGCACTTTTACCTTTTATTGACCTGGGAAGGCTAACATTTTGAGTCAACCCCATTGTGAATCTTACCTCTGACCGCATTTTGTGCACGTCTATACCACCCTTTTTCTTTTTTTTATAGTTTTCACCCTGAGACCAATCAGAGAGAGGTGCCACTGATGCATCTACATACTCAGAATGCTGCTGATTGCATACCCGAGGAGGCACTAGAGACTCCCAAACAACTTGTGGTGTCCTTCACCATTGCACCCAAGACACTCGAGGGCGCCATGTTGGATGTGAGTCTGCCACCCAGTGTCTCCATGTCACGGCTGTCCATCCTGGATGCTGGGACTTACCTGCAGTGTGCGTCCGCAGCTTCCATCGGTGACCCATACTCAGAGGACCCTGTTCAGGCAGTACATCTGGGACCAACACCCAGAGGGAGACCTCAGAGTTTGCAGGTGACCCTTGTGCTGTGGCATGAAGGTTGTTTCCATGCAGGATGGACAGGGCCTTATCTTGGTCACAAAGATTGGGGGAGGTGGGGAGTAACCTTCGGATTTTCAAACAACAATGCTGGCAGGTCTAGTTAAAATATATTACATGACAAGCAAGGGGCATAGATTTGTAGGGGTACTATGTGACAGGAAACACAATAAGCATTCTTGAAGGCTTGCAAAACATATAGGGAGCAATGGAAAGAGAAAAAGAGAGTGTGTGTGTAGAGTGTGTGTGTGTATGTAGAGTGTGTGTGTGTGTAGAGAGAGTGTGTGTGTATGTAGAGTGTGTGTGTGTTTGGTGAAATCCAACAGAGACCTTACCATACCCTAATGAGAGCACCTGTATCTGACTGTTTACCACAGAATACCGATATTAGAGGGCTGTAACACCCTAAACACCCCCTTGAAGTTACACCCCTGAGGATGGAGTCGCACTACATTGCGTGCGGACCTGGGAGCGCATCCTCATTGTGTGTGGCTGGGTGCTATCGGATGGCCGCAGTTCCCTGGCGCTGTGGGACAAGTTCCCTGGCTTGCCTAGAGCTGCTTTGTCCTCCCTACATGTTCTGAAAGTGTGGTGGGGTCATGAAGAAGGCAGCCATTACCTCGTGAGGCACTTGGAGGTCACCCCATCTTACCTGGGTAGCCATTATTAACTAGATCACTATCCAAGCTCACAACAGCATAAATAAATAGTGGCTGTCAAGCTGGAATGATAAATGGCTTCTTGCTACAGCAATTTACCATTGGTTCAATTTGAAAGCACATTTGATGTTTCATAAAGTAAAGAAATCTTTCCTCATGCAAAAAACATGCACTAATGAGTTTGCCCGAACTGTTGACAAGTTGACACCTGATTCCATTAGAAGTGGATCTATTGTTCTTGACAACACAGTTAGAAAGTGTGCCTAGGAGGACTCGTAGGAGCTCCATGGAGACAGCTGGCTGCCTGCCTAGTGAAGGGGCTTTGCAGAATGAACGACATGTTTAATGAGCTGGCTCAGCAAAGTATTTTGTTTCTCAGAGAACTACTATTAAAGTTGGAGTTTGTTTTTGGAGTTTGTTTTTGAAAAACAAGAAGAAAAGGTCCTGATATTTTGGGTGTTCATCCAGTTATCAGAGAGTCATATCTTTGTTTTCCTGTTTAGGAGCAAGAGGCTTTGCATTGTGGTCCAGATCAGGAAAAATGTATGATGGTACATCCTAAATCAGGGGTCTCCAACCTTTTCTGTAATAAGAACTACTTGTGTTCAACGGAAATCCTCCTGAGCTACTAATATTATTGGAGATGTAGTAGTAACCACAACAGAAAAAATTACATTAGTGGCCACCATATGTAGGACTACTAGCAGTGATCACCTCCGTGCATCAGGCACGGTTGCAAGCAGAAAAAGAAAAGAAAATGCTTTGTCAATGTGGGGTGCCTCTCCATGGGTAATACATACAGCCATAAACACAGTGCCCCCAGCACCAAGTTAATAATATTAGTAATCGTATCCCCAACACTGTTTGACTCTTATTACTCAAATGTCAGCTTTAAATATTTTTTGGAAATTTAACTCGTTTTCTCCAAACATCAGTTTATGAATTCTGAAAAGACAGATATTTTAGTTTAAAATACATACTTTTAATTCGTAGAATACATATATTAATTCAGCCAAGCAAAAGATAAATACTTTCATTCACTGGGTTGCACACAGGAGAGCCACTTACAGGTAGCTAGAGAGCTACCAGTAACTCAAGAACTACTCGTTGGCGAAGCCTGCCCTAAATAGTGCGTAAATTCTGTTGTACATTGACTGGGAGCCAAGTTACAGTCAAAAGTTTCCACAGTGGAGTTGTCACCATCAGAAACCTGGCTCTTCATGTAACTCTAACTAGAGCGACGGGTACTGCAAATTTAGTGGACGGGGTATCCGTAGCTTTTTCTTAAAATCTAAACAAGCATCCTGGTCTAGACTCCAAAGCAGTGGTGGCTCCTCCACTATGGCGGAGAAGCATCGCCTCACGGCTTTTAAGCAAGTTATCATTTTATGTTTCTATGCTGCTTTGCGGGTGGGTGGGCGGGTCTGCTCTGCACTCAGAGCAGGGCAGGGGAGGAGTGGTTTGTCCACTCCCAAGTGCTCAATGACTGTTTGGTCGGCCCTCTCGGGCCGCCCAAAACAGTCATGCGCACTTTCCCTGTCCTCCATGCAGGCTGCATTACAGCCTGCATGGAGAACATGCCCAGGCCCCCATTCCCTGGATGAGTGTCGAACCAGGATGCTCTGACCAATCGCAACGCTGCATTGCAGCGTTGCGATTGGTCAGGGGAGCCTGGCTGTGCGTCCTGTTCGCTGAGTCAAGGCGAGGAGAGCAGGAGCAGAACCGCGGGACTCGGCAGCAAGTGTTTATTTTTTATTTTTTTACAGTGCGCACAACCCTGCTACCTGCGAGCAATGCCAGCCGCCACTGCTCCAAGGCCCCATTACCCAAACATGTTCAAAACGACAACTAAAGCAGAACTCCAAACTCCTCGAAAGATGTCTTTGAGATCTAGCTGCATTTCTTCAAATGTTATTGGTTCTATGTGATTTAAATAAGCCACTTATTACGATTTTTTAACATTTTGGGTCCGCTATTAAGCCCTTTTGTAAGCATGTCCTCACATCCTAGTCAATGTTCTCTTGTATTGTTGGTGCAGTGTGCTTTAGTAAGTCGACCTTTCTTAAAACATTCATTAGTTGAGAACTCCAAAAAAACTCAGATTCAAGTTTGTACAAAATAATTGGCCTACAAAGTATTGAAAAGCATAACGTATCCATATCGGTTCCCATCACACGGTCTCCCGTGAGGAGCCATATCACTCGGTGGTGGGGAAAACAAGCTGAAAACCAGTGTAAATAGGGGTTTTCCAGCTCGTTCTCTGAGGTTTTGATTTTGAACTGCGGACATCCATTAAGGGGTGTGAAAACACCCCAGGACATCAGCACCAGCCTCAGCAAGTCTTTTTTTTGGGGGGGGGGGGGGAGAGGGTTTGGGGGCAGGGTGAGGTTCAAAAGTGCCTGGTAGGTACTTCTCGGCACGATGCCCCGCCCCTCCTCACACGGTGAGATTGTTCTTTAAGTTGACAGGTATGAGGTAACAATATATTTCCAATAAATGCATTGGTGGACAAACCTTTGTCCTGTCTAATACTTGAAGATGGACTGTTTCCCAGTTTCCCGCCAAAAATGTCCTATTTGAGAACAATAAGCTGGGTTGTCACGCCTTGAGGTTTTCGACCTGCGCCCCAAGACAGCCCCTAAGCCACCAGCGGACGTACGGCGGAGGCAGCAGATAAAAAAGAACAAAACATTTTTTGACTCAATACAGTGCTGGATTTTATCTCCACGGGTCTCATAACACACCACAGCCCCTACCGACAAATCACTGCGGTGCGAGATATATTTAAACTCATAGAAATCTGATTTCAAGAGAGCTCTCTGCATGGAAGGCTTCTGTTCAATATTGCATTAATTAAAGCTGTTCAGCTGCCTGCCCGTGGCCTGCAGCGAGCTCGGTAGAGCCAGCAGAAAATACTATTTATTGCATTAGGTAAACAGTGAGGCCCACGCGCCGCAGAGAAGCGGCCAAAGGTAAGGCTGTGTAGCCAATAGATCCCGGGGGAAAAGAGGTGCTTATAACGAGGAGCGCTGGCACGAAAAAATAGTTTAACAAACCGAAAATCAATGCCACTAAAACATATTCTGTCGATTCATGTGCATGCACAAAATGGTACCTTCTGCCAATCAGCTCAGGCAAAATGACCACCTCTGCGGCCAAGTCAGACCATTAGATTGCACAAGTGCACAAGAAATCCTCCATTGTTTAATGAGGTCTGTGCATCGGAGGTGGATTTGCTGAGCCTGCTCAGCTGATTTAAGTACCAGAGGACACAGTGTGAATGACAGAAGTTGTGATTTGTGTTCTTTTCTTTTAAGGCCTGGTTTGCTATGTGCATTTCTTGTTAAATATTGTCCTTATCAAAAAGTCATGCAACTCAGCAAGACAACTTGTTGTGCTGTGTTGCGTGACAGGGAGAGGGCAGGAGTGTGCTGTAGGAAGCTGGCTCTTTATATAGTGGACCTAAAGAAGTACACAGTGTCAGCTCCTCCACAATGGCGGACGAACGTCGCCCCACTGGCTCAGAGCCAGCAAGTTCAAATATAAAACAATATCTTAGTATCGTTTTATTTTTAATTTGCCTGCTCTGAGCCAGCTTGTGCAGGGAGGGGCGGGGCCAGGGAATGGGAGGGGGGGAGGAGTGCTATGTGCACTTTTAAGTGTTCATGTGTGTTTGGCTAGCCATCTCAGGCCGGCCAAACACACATGTGCACTAGGGTTTCTCCAGCCGGCTGGAGAAACCCCAAAAACTCCCTATCCTGAGCGGAGCATCTTTTCAGCCCACTCAGGCCAATCCCTCCACTGCTCTCATATGAGAGCAGCGCGGGGATTGGATGGGAGTCGTGATGCTTTCCCAGGGACTCCTGGGACAGGAACTGCAGCAGAGGAGCGCGGGGCGACGGCAGCACCAGGTAAGTGATTTTTAAAACCTTTTATCATTAACTCCCCGGCCCCCCTGCTGCGTGCTCCTCCCCGCGTGCCTCCCACTGGCCCCCTCTCTCCCCCCTCCTTCCATGCCCCCTCCACCCACCCGCCGGTATTTTTTAGTGTCGGCCGCCACTGCACTGTGTAAAGAGTCCAGGCAAACCCAAATTGGTTTACAGAGGCACAAATGATAACCCCAAATGCTCTCTTTTGTGTTAGTGTGGGCAAGAAGTTAGGTGTATCAGAGGGTAGTGCCAAGCATTTGTTGTACTCACAGAGGAAATTAATGAGACACACACTCAATAAATCCAAGACCAATTTAGAAAAATAAGATGTATTTTTATAGAAACTTTGATACCAAGAACTTTGTTATCAAGTAAATACCTTTGCAATTATGAATTTTACAGGCAAGTAAATCGTTCAATTCAATGTGTCTTTATGCAGCAATGCTTTCCTTTGGGAGAAAAGGTATATGTTGCATACAGCTAGTTGCGATCGGTTTCTGGGAGTCTCCTTCGGGACTTAGGGTCGTAGTGGGGCCAAGGTACAGAGTACCACCAGCAGTTACTCGTTACCTGCCCTGGGGCGTCCTGGTGCAGAGGTGCTGGTCGGGTTGGTAGCTGTGCACGCTATGCTGGTGGAAAGAAGGGGGTCCCCTAGAAACAGGCTGCAGAGGGGGACTTGGGAACAAGTCCAGAACTCCCAATGGGGTGCTTGGGTTAGAAGGGTCCTGAGGACAAGGGGGTACAGCCGGTTCATTGGTAGCCAGGCTGGGGTGCTCTGGTGCAGAGTGGAAAGGTCGGATGAGCCTTGTGTGTCCTAGGGCTTTGCACTTGTCAGTATTCGCCAGTTGAGGGTGCAAAATTAGGACAGCTGGGCCACTCTGGAAGTGGGACTCTGCAGTGCTGATGTCCCTCAATGGCTGCTCGGTCTCATTGCAGGGGGAGTCCAGATTGGACTCTCAGGAGTGCTGTTTGCTGCAAGGGGTTTGGTAACTCGAGTATTGGTCCTGTACGACTCCGGTTGGTCGTGGTGTCCTCTAACTTGGTGTAGGGACTGATCTGACCTTCAGGAGCGCAGTAAGAGGACCCTGAGGGGCTGCTACATCGGGCTGGCCAGGGAGCTGCAATTTGATAGACCGTACTTTGTATTTCAGTGCCTGTGGACTGCAGGGGAGTAGCTGCTCTACTCCAAGGGAAATTACTTGATAGTTTGCAACGGCTTGCAATCTCTTGGGGTTCTTGGAAGCTGGTCAACTGCAGGACCAGTCGCTGGTCACGATTATCGAGACTGCAGGTAGGCAGGGTTTGGCACCAAAAGTCAACATCAGTCTTCAGTTCTCACTTTTCTTGTGGCTCTTCTTTGTCCTCTCTTCTTGATCCGTCGAATCTAAGTTCCTGGTGTCAGGGGTGCCACCTAAATACTCAATCTCAGGGCATTACAGGGAGTGTCAGGTAGTAGCAAAAGGGCTACCTACCACTTCTGGTGTTTACACCATCTATATGACCACTTCCAGTGGGAAGTGGGCATAATCCTGACCCAGAGAGCCTAATTCTGCCAAAACTAAGATGGTGGAATTCTAAAAGTCGTGTTCACTTCAGGTAGCCTACTAACCTAAGAGGGGAATACGCCTACAGTCTAGCTAATTTTCCCACCTGTCCTGGTACCAAATGGGTCCGGGCAGGGGATGGCGTTTCCCTTGTCTGGGGAAGCCTTGGGTCATATATCAAAGGTGGCAGAGGCTTTTGAAGCCTCCTGCCTTGATATGCTGATTACTTAGCCATCCTGTTTGTAAGAGATGACCACACCTCCGACCGGAGCAGGCATTGTTTCTGCCTTCAGAGAGCTCAGGCTCTCACCTGTGGGGGGTCAGAAACTTGTTTGTGGTAGCAGACTGGTCTTCACCAGTCAGCCAGCACACAAGTAGTCAGTAGGTTTTGCATGTATTAATAAATCCATCAGTGGAATGTGTGGGCTTATTTTTTTAATTTTTTTATTAAATACTTTATTGTGTTATAACAGTGACAGGAGGAGCACCAAGTACATGGTCCACAGCACATTTTTCAGAAACATTTCAATTATCTTGACAGTGAAACTCTAAGCCTTATGAGAAGACAAATTGTACATAGCATGGTAGGGTTTAGAACATGCAAAATTAAACAGCCCCACTTCAACTCCTATCCACCTCCATATTAGGGCTACCAGAAAGCGGCACGTCACCACTGACATACAAGAGCACTATCTCGTGGTGTCACACCCGTTCCCACGTGGACATAGAACACTGTGAGAACAAGCCGGACCACCGCTCGCTATATCAGGAATGGTATATTACTAAGTCATGTATTACTTGACCGCCCGTCTCCCGGGGGGTCCCCGTCCTCACTACTTTGTCTGGTCCGGTACGTAGTATACAGTGCCCAAAAATTCTTAGGTCTATTGCGGGGGGTAGGAGGTCACTATAGCATTCTGTTTGGGTAGAGCAATATAACATGTCAGAAGCCCACTGTTTTAACGTAGGGAGCGGGCCCCTTGACCAGCAGATAGCCACTCTACGTTTGGCCATCAAGAGGCCCATGTCGACCAGCCTGCGTACTCCCTTGTGCAGGGGCTTGGAGTAGCCCAGCAGCGCAAGAGCCGGGTCCGGCGTGAGCACCCTCCCCGTGATCTCTGCGAGTTCCAAAAATACCTGCCCCCAAAACTTAGCTATCCCGGGGCAGAGCCAAGCCAAATGTGCAAAGTCCGCTACTCGCTCGCCATATCTCTCACATTTCGAGTTATCCCACAGTCCATACTTGCATAGCCTTTCAGGGGTGTAGTAGACTCTATTGAGAAATTTAAAATGCACCAGGCGGTGCCTGCCATTAAGGGATACCCGTTTCGTACTAAGGCAGCAGTATAACCACATATCATCATCTATTTCCTTATTGAGGTCGTTCTGCCAGGCCAAGCGGGCTTTGGTATAATGATTCTCCCTGTATGACATAGCCTGTTTGTAGAGTTTAGAAACCAGTCCCTGTTGGGTCCGAGTTTTAATGATTAGTGTAAGTGCAGTCACGTCCGGAGGTTCAGTCAGATCAGTTCCCAGCAGCTGCAGCAGTGCCTGGCGCGTCCTGTGGAATTGAAACCTAGTGAGGAGTGTGGGTGTGTCGCCCTCCAAAGCCACAGAGTCCCACTCCCTCGCAGTGCCATCCTCAAATTGGTCCCCTATGGTGTTAATCCCTATAATGTTGAGTGCTCGTACCACCCCTTGATCTCTGCATGGTGACAACCAGTGGCACCACTCCAGAGGCGCCAAAGGTGAGTAGAGAATAGCCCCTGCTTGTATTTTTAGCAGGTGGTGCCAGGCATGTGTGGTAGCATTGATCAAGTCAAGGATACAGGTTCTTCGGTCCGGCGGGGCAAACAGCAGCATGGGTAACGGACGCGGGGAAGCCACCTCTCGTTCAATGCGTAGGTGCGGGATATCCTGTGGACCATGTATCCAAGAATGTGCATGAGCACTCTGCGCAGTTCTATAATAAAGATCAAAATCCGGTGCTCCTAGTCCACCCATGTGATAAGGTAGCGTTAGAGTTTGCCAACTAACTCGCGGCTGCTTGCCCGCCCAGGCTAGCCTAACCATCAGAGTAGTGAGTTTCTTAAAAAAGGCACCAGGAAGGACCATCGGAACATTAGTGAAGAGGAACAGAAGATGGGGGAGCACCACCATTTTCATTATTGAGATTCTACCCAGAAGAGTCTAAGGCAAGCGTATCCAGCGGTCAACCTCTTCTTCCAGCTTGCCCACCAATACACCATAATTCTCCCGGAACACCACGTCCGAGTCAGAGTGTATTTGGATGCCAAGATAGTGTACTGAATCTGTCGTCCACTGCAGTGGGTAATCAAGGTCAAACTGAGCCGTGGAAGGCATAATAGGGAAGACAATGGATTAGGACCAGTTGACCCGAAGTCCTGACACCCCCCCAAAGTGCACCACCTCCCTCAAGACGGATGATAGATGTCGCTCCGGGTCGCGTACATAAAGTAGCGTATCATCGGCGTACGCTGAGACTATGAGTTCATACCCTGGGATACGGATACCTTTATATCGATGATACTCTCGCAGAGCGCAGGCCAAGGGCTCAGCAACCAAAGCAAAAAGGATCGGAGAAAGCGGGCAGCCCTGCCTCGTGCCAGGCGAGATGCATATCGGGTCCGTCACCAAATCTCCTATTTTTATGCGGGCCGTGGGCGAGCTATAGAGTATTCCTAGCAGCTGTAGAAAAACCTCACCAACGCCCATTCGCTCCAGGACCTGTCTCATGAAGGGCCATTCCACAGAGTCGAATGCCTTCTCCATGTCAAGAAACACCGCTACCGCGCGAGTCTCCGGAACGGTGTGTTGAAGTGCGCCGAACACTGTACGTAGATTATAAGAGATGTTGCGTCCCGGGACAACCCCGGCCTGTTCCGGGGCAACCAATACAGGGACAAGAGGGACAAGTCGATTGGCCAGAATCTTAGCGAAGATTTTGGTGTCGACGTTGAGTAGTGAGAGGGGGCGGTATGACGAACACTCCTCCGGCGGCTTACCCGGTTTTAAGATGGTAACTATAATAGCCTCTCTCATTGAGGGCGGCATGGTACCGGACACGCACCTATCATCAAATAAAGAAGCCAGGTGTGGCAGGAGGAGGTCAAGGAACGCTTTATAAAAGGCTACTGTCAGGCCATCTATCCCCGGGGCGCTGCCCGCTCTCATACCAGAGAGGGCAAGGAGTATTTCCTCTTTTTCTTTTGGCCGCATCAGAAATTCACGGTGCGTATTGGTCAGCCTGGGCAACCTCGTGTGCGTCAAATAGTCTAAGATTTCCTCCTCGGAGCCTGTGCTACGCGAAGAATATAACGATGAATAGAATTGTTGAAATCGCTCTGCGACAGCAAGGTCACCTGTTAGTGGGTCCCCCTCCTCAGAATGCAGCACTGCGACTCCGGAGAGGGCCCAGCGATTCCTCAGCAATTGTGCAAGAACTCCACCCGGTCTCTCATCCTCTCCGTAGGTGCGAGCAGTGGCATATTTGCCCAGGTGTTTTATTTCGGCATCCGCAGTATCGTGAAATTCCTCCAGTTGAGTCTGGAATTCACGCATCATCTCTTCATCCATACCTTGTTGCTGCCGCGTCTCCAGGCCTGCCAATGTGGCCTCAAGATCTGACAGCCTCTTGCGCAGCGCTTTAAGAACTCCTGAGTGTTTGGATATCGTGACACCTCGGATATACACCTTGAACACTTCCCACACCACCTGAAAACTGTCTACCGAGCCCACATTTTGGTCGAAGTATGTTTCTATTGCTTCTGCTAAGTCAGCCTTGAACGCCCGGTCCAGCAAAGAATAAGGGGGATATCGCCAAGTAAATGGAGGAATTTTCTTAGAGGGAGTAGTGATGGCTACTAGGACCGGGGAGTGATCCGAGAGGGTGCGTGCAAGCACCTCACATGTACTCACCTGATTATATAGTCGTCTAGAGACCAACCAGTAATCAATGCGTGTGTGCAAGTTGTGATATGCCGAGTAATGTGTAAACCCCCCCTTATCTGGAAATCGCTGTCTCCATACATCGCACAGGTCAGTGTGTAGCATAGAGGCAGCGAGTGTGAGAGCCGAGGCTGTAACGCGTCTGACCGGTCCCCCAGAGCGGTCGCATTCCGGGTTTAAAACTAAGTTGAAGTCCCCGCCACATAGTCGGTGCCCTCCCACATAAGCCTGCGCTCTGTCGAACAGCTCCACATAGGAATCCGGGCAATCGTAGTTGGGTCCATACATGTTAATAATCAGCAATTCAAGACCATTCCCCCTGCATCTGGAGATCACATATCTACCATTGTCGTCTGTATGCAAGGGCTCCAGAGTGTAGGCCGATCTTGGGCGAACCCAGGTTAGCACCCCCCGGGCGTGCGTGGTGAATCCCGCAGCGTGCGTGTTCCCGTTCAAGCCTCTGCTGCGAAACAACGGGCTAGTGAGAGGTAGGTGTGTCTCCTGTAGCAGTGCAACATCTATGTCATGTCTAGTCAGGTATGCCAGTACTTTACGTAATATCCGGTGGTCATTAAGACCGCGCACATTCCATGTGAGTGCGCGTAAAGTGCCCTGTGCGTCCACCCTGCGAGGGGTGCAGTCTGCGTTGTCAAACCCTGCCGAGTTGCCCCTGTCTGTATCAGCCATAAGATCCTGCTGTGTGCATAGTAACTGTACAAATCTTGTGGTGTCTCCCGTTAACCCTGCCTAACTTGAAACCCCGCCCCTCCCCACCCCCCACCCACGCCGGGCCAACCCCAACTAGGCCTAGTCGAAAAACTGACAAACTGACCTCCTGAGCAGCTCCAGAAGCTAATAGCAAATGCAAAAACATCAGTACAGCGCCAAGAGGCCTTACCCCCCTTCCCCGTTGAAAACAATACCCCAGTAGTGCATCGCACTCGTGGGCAGAGGTAGCTCACTTCCAGGTCATAAAGTGAAGAAGAACACCCATGGCCACCGCGCCACACACCCTCAATGTGTTAGCGTCTTCAGAGGCTTGCTTTGTATAAGAGAATCCCCACATCTAGCAATCCGCATCCGGGCAATCTTTACCAGTAATGTACCTAATCAAACCGGCCCCTCCCCCCTCTGTCCATCCCCCCTCCTCCCCCCGGCTCCACGCCACCACTCCAGATCAGCAAGGCACAAAGCACAAACCAGCCAAAACTGTAGTGCCCACATACCATGGCACCCCGCTCACATCCAACAATAATAGACATCTTAACTGCCTGGTACAGGAGAGCACTGCTAGTCCTGCTTCTCAAGGACTCCTCCAGCTGCCTCTCCCAGAAGATGCCGGTCCGGGGCACGTCGCTTGTCTCTGGCCCATTCCTTCATAGCCTTCTGTAAGGCCTTCGGGTCTGTAAAGAAGAGCGATTGACCCTGACGATTGATGCGAGGTCTGGCAGGGTAGAGCATAGCATAATCAATGTTGCTCTCTCGCAGTTGTTTCTTCAGGGGTGCAAATTGTCGGCGTGCCTCCTGCACCTTGATGGTAAAGTCAGGGAACAACGATAGAGTAGAGCCTTCAAACTGGAGAGGTTGTTTATCCCTGGCCACACGTAATGCAGAGTCTCTGTCGCGATAGTTGAGGAGCTTTGCAATGATCGGTCTTGGGGGAGCTCCTGGAATCGGTTTTGGTCCCAGGGATCGATGCGCTCTTTCAACAACAAACATTGGTGAAAAAGTTTCCTGCCCAAGAAGTGTGACCAAAAGTTTTTCAATAAACTGCTCCATGTTGCCGGTAGGGGTGGATTCCGGAAGGCCCATGATTCTGAGGTTACTGCTCCTCGATCGTGCCTCCAAGTCCTCCGTCTTGTCTTGTAGGACCTGCATAACCTTCCCCAGTTGTTTGTGACCCACATCCAGCGTCTGCTGCGCCTCCTCGACCTCAGTGACGCGGCGCTCCACCACATCAATGCGCTGCGCATGATTGTCCATACGTTCGGACATTCTATCCATGCGATAGGAGAGGGAGTCTATCTTAGTGCCCAACACCGAGAGGCTGCCCTGTAGGCCCTTCTCCATTGCTGCAAGCATAGTACGGATGTCGCTCTCTGGTTCCTCCTGAGGCGGGTCCTGCATGTCTTCAGCTTCCTCCGTCACAGTGTCTCGCCCTTTAGACTTCCTCTGGTCGAAGGAGATCTTCGGTTGTGTTTTATCTACTCTACCCATTTCAAGTGTGGTGGGACCACAGTGTAGGAAGATGGGCAGTCAGGCTCTGATGACAGCTGTTTGGGCAAGCACCGCAGCAGGACAGGTCTCCTCCTGCCCAGTTCTAGAGATGTTAGAAGGCAGCCCAGATCCTCCCGCAGTCTAGCAATTTAAAATAGGTAATCCCCCACGGGAGCGCAGCTAGTATGTCTCTCAACGTTAACCGTAGGCGCCAGGCAGCCGGGAGGGGTGGGGGACTCCAGTATCCAGGCACTCACAGAGAAATCGTCGCCTCCAGGTGGACCAAGCCGGTCATAGCGTCGAGCAGGCGCAGTTCTGGATCACCCAGTACTCCACAGCAGTAGTGCACTACTCCACTGGTGGGCAGTGGAAGAGCAGCAGTAGTCCGTGACCAGGCTCATCCGGGCCAGCACTCACAGCAGAAGAACACCAGGGCAAGGAGGGTGGGCAATCCACTGAATTGTAGCTTTAGTTATACGTCTTTCGGTGCAAGACTGCGCTATGGCTGTCCAAGATGGCGGCCGGGCAACCCCACCCCAAGGGTTCCAGGAGTGCTTGTGGCCAGCTGGGGGCTCCGCAAGATGGCTTCTCGTGCCCAAGGTTGTAGAAGGGCAGGGAGGGCTCGCAGTTGGTCCTAGGGAGCCGCGCCTACTCCGCAGGGTTCCCCCCAGCAAGTCAGGTGTTATCGGTAGGCGCACACTCACCGCGTCACACTTCAGGGTAATGCGCCCAGCAGGGCAGGGCAGGGCTTCAGCAGGCTGATGTGGCGGTCTCGGGCCCCTGATTGCGAGGCGCCCAGATGTAGTGCGGCTGGCAGCGGTGATCACAGACAGGCGGGACAGGGCGCGGGTTCTTGGCTCCCCAGAAAAGTCATTTCCGCCGCTACAGCACTCAGCACCAGCAGCGCCGGGCCCCCCAGATCACCCCACCTCCCGCCGCAGCCGCGGCGACGATCCAGGTCGAGGCGTAGGCGAGAGAGCGCCGACGTCCCTCAATGTACTTCAAGCTGCCCAGCCAGGCAAGATTGGCGGTCGCGGGCCCCGAGGGGGGGTCCACTACAGTGTGCGTGGAAGTCACAGAGGGGGAGGTGGGAGGACCTCCGCACCGGGCGCCAGAAACAGCTCGTCACCGCAGCTCCAACGCGGCCCCGTCAGTCAGGGGAGACCGGGGATCCAGGCCCAGTCGCGCGCGCCTCTCTCCAGCTGCTCTTCCTCCGTCAGTAGGCGACGTGGCGCTGTCGAAGTAAGAGCGCTCCGCACCTCTTCAATTCCGGTTGCAATGCCCGCCGCGGCAGACCGTATTTGGCACCTCTGAAGGCAAATATTTAACGGATAGTTCGCGGGTGTTGTGGAGCTACGCGCTCAAGCGGCCATCTTGGTCGCGAGCAAGCTCCGCCCCCATGTGTGGGCTTATTAATAGGAGGTGTTTATTACCAAACATCTCTGGTTTCAGTAAAGCCATCATGTATCTGGGGAACACGTAAACACCAGTGTCCAGCACATATACTCAAAATGGCTTCCTTGTCCACTTGTAAAATCAAAGAATTGACTTAGACTTCACAGGGGCATATCTGCTCATGCAGATATGTCCACACATGTAATATAGTGCACCCTGCCTTAGGGTGGTGGTAGAGCGCAAACAGCTCTGACGTTTGTAGGGGTGCATTATAATCATGAGTAGTCCGCACCCGCATATAATCTTTTATCGTGTTAACATTTGTGTCATTAGATCGTGTAATGTATTAACTTGTAAAGTGAAGTGATAGGTATAATTTCGTACAACATGGAGAAATCAACATTGCAACTACGTACTATTTGATGAAAGCCTTAATGTGAAGAATTTTACATGTGACTAATGAAAGATAATTCGTTTGCGATGTTGCGCATTGATTAAAATGTGCACAGTAACAATGATCGCGCATATGTGTGCTTAATGAAATTACATGCTGTTTCTTATGTTGGTCGAATTCTGTAGGCCTGGTGTGTATTTCTCCCTCCTGCTCTCAAGCTATATTTGCTAGTAGAATTCATGTGTATGCAGAACTTGTTTGTTCTCACGTTTCTGTTGCAGGTGGAGAAACACATCTTTGTTAGTTAGAATAATGTCTTTGTTTTATGAGTAAAACTTAGGAGGAGAAGATACATTGAACTGCAATGCTGATAATGTGGGATGGTCTTCTTTTCCCACCGGAGAGAGCCTGGGAATCAAGGTCATCGAGCCGAGGCCTGGGAGCATCGCTGCTGGATGAAAAGTTACCTATGAGGAGGTGTCTTGTGTGGATGGGGTGATGCCACAAGATCTGATGGGACAGTCTGAATCGATTCTTCTGTTGGGGTTAGGGGCAGAGTCCGGGACTTCTGACTTGCTTTGAGAGAGAGAGCATCTAAGAGCGAGTTCTGTAGCTTCATGCTACCTGACCCATTCAATGTGAATGGTCTTCTTAGGAAGCCTTCACTTGCTGACACCTTTTTAGAACTTGACTCGGAAATGCTAAGCAGGGATGCCACTTTAGTGAAAGTGTAGGGACAGACAAATGCTTTTTACCTACGAACCTCCGATGAAGGGGACTCTTGATGTTGGCGCAGTTATATTTTGTGCCCTGATTCTAAAACGAGTTATTTTGTGTATGCTGCATAGTCTTAACTTCACCCGTAGGTTTGGCTTTGTATTAGTTCCAATGTATTTCTACACCCTCATTTTGAGGTGTTTGTATGTCCCGCGTTTCTTGGCTTTGTGATAAACTAACTATACTTTGAATCAGGAGTCTGTGATTCTTCGGAGTCATGATTCATTGGAACTGTAATGTATAATTGGCTAACGAAATTTTCTCCCTTTCACACTTACTGTTAGAAATGGGATTTCTGGTTGGCTAGGGCATGCGCCTAAGCCAGGCAGAAACCACAACTCTAGTCAGGGCAAGGGAGTTACACACCAAAGATAACCCCTGCTCACCCCCTTGGTAGCTTGGCTGAGCAGTCAGGCTTATCCCAGAGGCAATGTGTAAAGCGTTTGCGCAACACACTCACACAGCAGCGACACACTAGGCACACCACAAAAGAAACTCCACACAAGGTTATATAAAAAATAGCCTTTGTATTACTCATAAAACACATTAGAACGCAATCACATATATGCACTGTGCCACCTGGCACTGGGTATGACTTTACAGGGAATTATATACATTACAGGGCCAATCGGGCCACTGTCATAACCATTAGAATGCACAGTTAGCAAAGCAACCAGTAACTACTGGTGAAAGACTGTACTTAGCATAACCACATTATGCATTAGCATCCTGTCATCACCTAGGACAGCGTATTATGCAAAACATAATAATCGCATTAGGCCCCTCTTAGTCCTGTACCTAATCAGCAATGTACGGTAATCACTTATTAGAAACACATTACCGCCACAGCATAAACATTACATTTGGGGATGACCAATAACTATTGGTAGCCTTGTACTTTGGCACAACATATTAGGCATAACCCATAATTACAAATTACTGCATTGAACAAAACAAGGAAGCAAAATCTTTTTTTTAAAAGAACCCTCCTTCACCAACCTAGTTGGTGACATGCTTCATCGTAGGGTCCCCACCCGAGCGGCCGAATGCCTCCCGGGTGTGCTACGACGCCTGATTACAGCGGAGCGGGTTTTGTTGTGCAGAGTGAGTGACCAGTGAAAAAGTGGTTTAAGATTGCCTTTATCAATCCCTATAAGTTTAATGATGGAATGGTAAGGCAAGATTAAAATGGAAATGGATGTCCTATTTGGTTAAATTGACCATTGACATCCGTGGGTGTATTTGTGACAAGGTCAGGTCTACATGTTTCAGCCTCTGAGTGCGAAATCGCAAGGCTTTCTTCATGACCAGTGGTGACACAGAGGTGTGCACTCGCTAAGTTGCACCCAACGCTGTGTCAAGGTAACCGCAAACTTACGGTTCAGCTCTCAGCAATTTCTGAAAGGAAAAGAGTTTTTTTCTGAAAGAAAAAAACAACACATGAGAACATCCAATTTGTTCAAGCAGTAATAATAGTGCTCAGCATAGCCGGTGAAAGATTCTGAACCACATGCTGTGTAGTGGGCTCTCATGATTATTGGTGCCTCTCTTTGGTCAAATGTCATGCAATTGCGTTGCACACACACGATCATAAATTCGTTATGTGGTATTTTAATGCAGGGGGGAAGCTCGTTGTATGCCAAGAACCTCCTTATTCCCACCCACACACGTGATAAATGGAGTGTGGTCAGTTTATTATCAATATGGCAAGGAGCCGTTAGTCACGGGCTTGCCTTGTTTCAAAACATGGAGAAAATCGTGATCAGTAAAATAGAGGAGCGTTACTGGGCCGTGGTGCTCCTAATCAAACGAACATGGTGGAGACAAGGGAAAAGTTCCTAAATACAAGGCTTACATAAGACGCTGTTTTGTCCTACCCCATGGATCCTGTCGGGGGCGTTGCCTATAGTCACACTCTAGATGTAAAGTAGAAAGAAGTCAGGCATAACTCAGTCTATTGCGATAGACAGCATGCAGGACGGGCCGAAGCCCTACTTACTACATCAAGGACAACCACCCGCTTCTGGCACCTGTTGCTTTCCCGGCCCAGGATCCCGAGGATGAGTGTTCTCCGTGGCCGGGCGTTTTTGAAGGAAGTTGATTATCTGCGCTGGGACACGTACGCGTCATCACGCTGTGCATGATGATGTCAGCGCGTATTGCCCGTTTGTTGGAAAAAGTTTTTTAACTCATGCAGTGTCGGAGTATTGAAAGTCAAAGAAACTTTATTAAGGTGGCAAAAGGCTCGTGAGTGTGTATCTCTCTATGAGAGTTGGGCGTCACTCCGTGCTAAACTTGAGGTACTGCAATCCTGTGAGTGTAGTTACACTAAAGGGCCGATACAGATGTGTTAGTTAACGTTGTGCCCCCTTGGAGAACCAATTGTTGATAAGGAAAGAACAGGGGGGGTTGTGTTCAGTAAGTTAAGCATGTTTGTATTATGTAATGTAAAAAGGCCTACAATATTTGGAAGTTCCAATATTAGTATCTAAAATCAGCGTAAATACATGGCCAGCAATAAGGACTCACACAAATCTAAAACGTGGGAAAGACAAGTCGAGTTTTCTTATTGTTTGTGTTTAGTCATATCTCCCCTCCTTTGTCTCGTGGTATATCATAGGCTTCATCAACGGGCATATCAGGGTCGTAAATTATTAGTGGTTTAATGAATTCCACGGGATATTATCATTCAGCCCTTGTTTGTGAGATGAAAGCCTATATATCCATCGCTGTTCTTTCTCTAGAAGGAACCTTTGTTTGTTCCCTCCAGTCTTAATCTGCTCGATGATCGTCCACCTCAGGTCATTGGTGGTGTGATTTGTTTGCAAAAAATCTTCTGTCATTTTGGGGGTATTTCTTTTGCACCTGATATTACTGCGGCGCTCGCAAATGCGTTGTTTTCTTTCTGCTTGTCATCCCTATGTATCTTAGTCCGCAGGGACAGGTTATAAGGTAAACCACATTTGCTGAATTACAGTTAGTATGTGCCCTAAGCATCCAGGTCTTATTGGGTTCAAGGTCAAGACTTTTTGCTGGGGCTGTCAGGTGACATACACTGCAATTTCCGCAGGGATAGTGTCCAGTCACATTTGGGAGGCCCCAGGAATTGAGTACTGTGGTGGTCTGATCCTTATCCACCTTTTTCGGACGGCTGGAGACAAGAGAGTCCCTCAAGCTCCTAGCTTTTTTGAATGAGAACAGAGGTTTTTCCCATTTCCTGTTACCAGTATGAAGGATTTGCCAATGTTTGTTTATGGACTTCGTCACTAAATTCGAAATCGTGCTATAAGTGGTCACACATGTGAGTGGGATTATCCTTTAGGAGGGCCTCCCGAGGCTGGTTCCTAGCCCGTTTTTGGCATTTCTTCAGTATTCTGTCTGGATAGCCACGAGTCGTCAGTTTATTAGATAGCTCTGCTGCTTGGGTCTGATAGTTCTCTAGCTTACTGCAATTCCTCCTCAGGCGGAGGTATTGCCCATAGGGCAGGTTTTCCCTTAATGCCCTGGGGTGAAAACTATCGAATTTTAATAGGTTATTTTTAGCAGTGAGTTTATGGTATGTTCTCGTCTCCAATCTGCCCTGTTCTTTCGTAATGGTTATATCCAAGAAAACCTTTTCCTTTTCGTCGATAGAGTGTGTGGATTTTAGATTTCTGTCACATCCGTTAATTCATGCAAGGAAGTTTGAGAGTACTTCATTAGGTCCTTGCCAGATAACGAGGACATCATCTATGTACCTCCTCCAGAAGGAGATATGGTTGCCATAGGGGTTGTTATCGTGAAGGATGCATTTCTGTTCGAAATCGTGGACATATAATCCTGCCACACTAGGGGCAAAAGTACTGCCCATGGAAGTACCGTTTGTTTGGAGGAACAGGTCCCCCTCAAATTCAAAGAAGTTTTCTTTGAGCGCCAGTTTGGCACACTCAATGACAAATTGTTTTGGAGTCCGGAATTCCCAGTCAGCCTCAGCTAGAGCTCTACTAATCACATCAATTGTGTCATCTTGCGGGAGGCTAGTGTATAAGCTCTTGTGTCGGGTATAGGCTCCCTTCTGGAGCCTTTGTCACGTTTCTGTGATTTCTTTCTAAAATCATTAGTACAGAATACAACAACATATCTCAAAGACACCAAGAGTCTTCTGAACCTCCTGAAAGAAATCAATGTGGACAATGACTCCACCCTTTTAGTGAGTCTCGACATAGACCCACTGCTAAAAATAACCTATTAAAATTCGATAGTTTTCACCCCAGGGCATTAAGGGAAAACCTGCCCTATGGGCAATACCTCCGCCTGAGGAGGAATTGCAGTAAGCTAGAGGACTATCAGACCCAAGCGGCAGATCTATCTAATAAACTGACGACTCGTGGCTATCCAGACAGAATACTGAAGAAATGCCAAAAACGGGCCTCCACCAGCCTCGGGAGGCCCTCCTAGAGGATTATCCCAAACCCATCAGTGAAATCCCACTCACATGTGTGACCACTTATAGCACGATTTCGAACTTAGTGACGAAGTCCATAAACAAACATTGGCAAATCCTTCATACTGGTGACAGGAAATGGGAAAAACCTCTGTTTTCATTCAAAAAAGCTAGGAGCTTGAGGGACTCTCTTGTCTCCAGCCGTCCGAAAAAGGTGGATAAGGATCAGACCACCACAGTACTCAATTCCTGGGGCCTCCCAAATGTGACTGGACACTATCCCTGAGGAAATTGCAGTGTATGTCACCTGACAGCCCCAGCAAAAAGTCTTGACCTTGAACCCTATAAGACCTGGATGCTTAGGGCACATACTAACTGTAATTCAGCAAATGTGGTTTACCTTATAACCTGTCCCTGCGGACTAAGATACATAGGGATGACAAGCAGAAAGGTTAAACAACGCTTTTGCGAGCACCGCAGTAATATCAGGTGCAAAAGAAATACCACCAAAAGACAGAACATTTTTTGCAAACAAATCACACCACCAATGACCTGAGGTGGATGATCATCGAGCAGATTAAGACCGGAGGAACACACAAAGGTTCCTTTTAGAGAAAGAACAGCGATGGATATATAGGCTTTCATCTCACAAACAAGGGCTGAATGATAATATCCTGTGGAATTCATTAAACCACAAATAATTTAGGACCCTGATATGCCCGTTGATGCAGCCTATGATATACCACCAGACAAAGGAGGGGAGACATGACTAAACACAAACAATAAGAAAACTCGACTTGTCTTTCCCACGTTTTAGATTTGTGTGAGTCCTGACTGCTGGCCATGTATTTACGCTGATTTTAGATACTAATACTGGAACGTCCAAATATTGTAGGCCTTTTTACATTACATAATACAAACATGCTTAACTTACTGAACACAACCCCCCCTGTTCTTTCCTTATCAACAATTGGGTCTCCAAGGGGGCACAACGTTAACTAACACATCTGTATAGGCCCTTTAGTGTAACTACACTCACAGGATTGCAGTACCTCAAGTTTAGCACGGAGTGACGCCCAACTGTCGTGTAGTTCCTATATTACCCATACAGGATCTGCGCGTTCGTATAACATAAACTCTAGGATTGGTGGCAGACTGGCTCTGAGCACCCCCACCGAGAATGTTAGCCTTTCTGTTTTAGCTAGCTCACAGTGCCACTAGAATCTCCTCTTATCGGGGAGAGAATAGTTTCTGGCAACCTCAGAACATGACAACCCTGATCCCCCAGGATCGTGGAAACAATGTACTACTTTTCGCTCAGTCACTCGTGCTCACTTATTCGGTCTCAGAGAGTTACACAGAAGAAGCAGTCAGGCGTGTTACAATAAGAATGTATTGCACAGTTGTTCTTCTAGGGAAAAATAGATGTGCTGCAACAACCGTTAGACAGTAGCATATATATATGATTAGCAGTACAGTGAAAATAAAAGGATAGTACAGTTCTACCATCTTGCAATAATCATGGATACATACATGAATATAAAATGCATGATAAAAGTGCGCGTACTCCTACTATGCGTATCTAGATGTACCTAAGTGTACCTAGCATGTGAGTAGGTGTGAAGCCAAGAATCCCTCTAGGATTTGGTCGAACCCCATTACCTGGAGAGAGAGAGAGAGTGTGGGATCCCGTCCTGGTCTCGAGTTGGACACCCCGCGAGGGATGTGTTAGACCACTGTCAGCTGGAGCGTCTGCATGCAGGAGCCTCAGCGTCTCTGGTCAGTGTGTCGGCCTGGAAGTCTCGGTCTCCTCTCTTAACCCTAGCAAGATGTGCTGTATTTATACAAAAAGTATCTAGGGTTTCTTTGTCCCTTGTTTCTTGTATTAGCCATTGTTGGATTTGAGGATGACGTATGGGATGAACCTTGTACGTAGATATTATGCAGGTGATGTAGCCCCTGCCTGGTTTCCAAAAACCCTCATGAATATTCATTCATACTGTATGAGTCCATTGATGAAGTTATAGGACGCTATTGTTCAAGGAAAACCCTCCTTCTGCGCCCAGGACTAGAGCTAGGTAAAGGTTCAATCCTAAAGGCTCATTACTGTGTAGTATAAGGGAGATAATGTAGGTGAAGGTGTATGATATTACCCGGGCCTATATTAGGGTGCCTATATGAAACATAACACCCACTCCTCTTCCGAATAGTCAACAATGATAAAAATGCTAGCGAACTTCTGTTTTTACTAGGTAGCAGTGCATAAAACTATCATTGAGCTTCATAAAATATTGTCATTAAACCATTTAAAAACAGTCTAATCGGGGGGGAGAAAAAATTATTTTCGAAAGCTAGTATTGGAAATGTCACTTTAAGCCAAAGTCCTAGTTGAGTTCGTTTATATAAGCCGAACCACTTCAAGCATCAGAAGGCCATGCTTTTCCAGCGAAAGTGTCAATTTTAGGAAGTGTTCCAAATTTAGTTTAGTTTTGAAATTTAAAAAGGAAAAATTCCGAATTCTTACCCAGCACACGATGAGTCAATTATAGATTAAGTGTCCTGGCTGTGAGACGCAACATCGTTGTTGCTTGCCGCTGCAGAGGACGGTCCTCGTAACACCTCGCAGAGTACATCAATGGAGCACAGATGATATTCAGAACTGCCAATAGCTGGTGCAGAGGCAGCTGGTGCTGTAGTCGATACCTGAGTGCTAGTGGAAGAGCTGATGCTTAACCCAGTTGTAGTAAAAGGCACCTATGGGTTCTCGAGGAATGCAGCCATCAGTATAGGAATACGCTTGGGACATTGCCGAGCATGGGACCTCACGGGTTCCAGCCTGGTATTCAAGTCCATAGGCGTGTCCAATGCAAGTGTCAGACAGAGATCCAACACGCATTCTTCTCCGCAGAACAGGCATCGAAGAACAGGTAAGATGCAGTCCATCCAGACTGGTCTAAATGATAGGAACCAAGAGGCGCTCAGTTCCCGTAGGCGAGGTGTGCCCAGATGTTGTACCATGCGTTAACAGTATTTATGCTCCAGGAGTGCTTTTGCCATCTCGTTGGTGATTGTGCCGTCCATTGCGTAGCAGAAAAATAACAATCAGGATCCCTGCTATTGAGAGCAGGATCAGCAGAAGACCTTCAAAATGCTTCCCAATACGGAGTGTATAAAATTTTGAATAATTCCGAGGATTGTCTGAAAGGTGCTTAGAAATCCTGACCCTATGGTCTTAAATAGGTGTACAATACCACTCGTATCAGACATATTAAAGATACGACCCACCATTTCTGCAAAATGAAAGGGTCAGTTTGTACGTATAAGTGCCTGTATCTCAGTCGAGGTCCTTGTGATTTGAAGATCAAAGGTCTCTCGAGCGGAGGTTAAGGGTACGGTTTGCTGTAAAAGCATGGCTTTCAGTCTGCTCAAAGCATCAAACTGTATAAAGGAAACATTCAACGAAGGCCATAACGGCGCCTCCCTGACTGTATTTACTGGGGGAAACAATACTTGCATACAGCAAGTAACCCTGGAGTTTACAGTGACCAGATAGGCAATGCGCAGAAGCATCCCAGAGCAACCTTGATCGTTCAGCATCAAGTAACTCCCATTCGAGAGCAGCCTGAATACTGGAGTAATCACGCCGCTGGAGTCCCTTTCATGTGGCAGGACAAGTTCGCTACTGAACCATTACAAGCTCCGTGCAGGGAAATATCCTGGCACATGAGAGAACCGCTTAAAGCGTTCTTGCAGTTTGTACCGCTTAGAAACACTTCTCGATCCCCACTCCGGCATCAAAATCTGTATGGTAACTCCCAAGATTCCTTAATGTATTCCTTACCCATTTTCACATATTTGCATGCCTGCCTTTGCTCAAGGCAATATTGAAACTGAAAAGTAGTGACCGGTAGAGTTATGTGGCCATGGATTAGCCATTCCATTGATGGTGATTCTGCTACCGTAAATGGTAGTCTATCCAGCTTTTCAATGTGCAACATTGTATATTTTGCTCCCCTTTGTGCCATTTCTACCTGTTTATCTGTTAGATTATATTCAGAAAACAGAGACGTACTGTTGATAAAACGCCAAGGCACATAGCCTTCATGCAAAGATTGCAGTATCCAGCTTAACAACATAATAGAACGTAACTGAGATTGTCCGTGTTGTAATATGGCCAAATCTTGTTCCAGTATGTCTATTGCAGAAGATACAATGTTGCCTAAGGAATATATCCTGGAGGTCAAAGTTGTTAACCCATTATCCACTACTGCTAATGCCTTCTCTATGTTAATACGGTCTATTTCCCGTATTCTCTCTGCGGCCTCTTGTTGGGATATTTTCCAATTTTCATTGTAGGCAGCATAAATGCCACCATATATGAAACGTTTCTGACGGGGTTTCCTGGGACCTAATAAAAAATCCCTAAGATCCATGTCATGTGTGAGTAAGGATAAGTGCTGTTTCACTTCTGTGAGTGTTGAGGTTTCTAGCCAATCAAGGAACAACTTCCCAACACTGTAGGATGCCACTACCCCTGGGTGTTCTCTTTGTACATAGCGTGGGTCTGGCCTATGGATACTGAACCCTTCGGTGGTACCCCAGAATCTTTGCTGACATCTGTTCGTGTCTATGGGCCAAACCAACCATCCTTTCCAATTAGGATCTGATCTATTGTACCGAAAAATGTCATCTACTTCTACCCCTTCTTGTGAAGTTGTAGTTTGCCACCCCTCCATCTGTGATGGTGTTGGAAACCAAGGTGTGTTCAGGTCCTTGTTCTTGGCTAGTCCAAGACAGGATGTCTGTTGCACAGTGTCATTTCGAAATATCATCTGCTGTGGAATGAGGCATGCTCTAAACAGCGCTTCTGTTCCCTGGACTTGCCAGTCTCTGGAACCCCAGACTGATTTTAAGTCTATTGTGTCCTTCCATAGGTCAAAACCCTGTTCAGACAATCGGGTGATAAAGGAAGCAGAGTATATCTGTTTGGTGTTTGTCAACATAATTTTCAGTGCTGATGTCGGTGCAACCTTGTAGTAATACAAGGTCGGTCAGTGGTGTTAAACCCTGAAAAATATGAAAACTTCTGTGCAAATGTATGCGAACTACCTTTTGGTGGTGTAGGGCAATGTTCCCACTGGTGGTACTCAAAAACATTTCTAGGTGATATAAATTTGTGCAAGAAATGATGACCATAATCTTGGTAACAGTACAAAGTGTCATAGTCTGAAGTACCTTCTAACATTTCAGTGTTCGGAAATGCAGCAGTTTTTCAAAATCAGACAACATATTATTAACAGTTTCAGAGTCTCAATCATCAGAAAATGTACTGGAGGTAATGATATCACTCAATGAAATTTTAAATACATGAGAAATTTTTAAAAGTTCAGTAGGACCGAATATATCGAAAACAACCTTGTCCCAAACTATACCGTCCGGTATAGGAACTGCTGTAATGTTCACTGATGACAAGTCTCTTTGTTCACGATGTGAGGACTGATGTGGTTTCAGAATCAAATTTACTGTTTCGGCTGCAGGTCTTTGTTTAAGGTATCGTCCATTAATAAGCATGCTAAAAGTTATAACTAAGCCTAGCCAGAAAAGAAAGAACAGTATCCCAGTGATTACCCAGAGTTCTCCCCAAGGTGATACCATGTAAGTCTTTTTGAGAAAGTTCAGAAAGACCGTAATCTGCTGCTTGCGGGTTTGTTGGGCTGGTGTCATTTCTGGTTCACTTGGATCCAAGGGAAACGTATCAAAGTTCATGAAGTAGCCAGAAGCAGTTCGATCAATTGTAGGAATTGCATCGGGATTTGTTGAAATCGTAGTTTGCTCTCGTCGAGGCATGTTGACGTAGACATCTGTATTAGGTCTTATTGCAACTTGTGTGTTATTTTGAGTTTGATTTTGAAGTTGAACTTTGGGTTCAAGGGGAACGAGTTCCATAGCATTGTTGCATAGTCCTTCATTCCTTTGAGAGGACTCTTCAAACGTGATGAGTCTTTCTGTTTGAACTTCTTGGATTGTAGCTAGAGGATGGCGTCTGCTACAGCGGAGTCCACGAGGCCTACTGTTCAGTATCGGCCACATAGTGTGGTTTGATTAAGTCAATTGAGACAAATCGTTTCTCCTTTTTCCCGGCAAGAGGCGGCAAAAGCCCAGTTCTTGTTCCTTGAACTGCTAGGACATGTACATGCTTTCTGTATGATGGTCTGAATTCTTTTTTGTCCGCTATTTTCTCTCTGACCAGATCCCCGACTTTTGGGATCCAGACAGGTCTTGCCATGACTGCCTTGACTTCCCCAGTGGCGGTCTGTTTCAGGAGGACGTTACTTTGTTGTGTCCTGGATTCATATAGATCCTGTAAAACAGCCAAACGATCATGGATATCAAATGGTTTCTCATCCGCCACTGCGCCTTCACAATCAAGATCAGGTACCCACATTCTTGTCCTAAATAGGACCTCATAAGGAGTGATACCCCCTAGAGAGCTTCTTGGCTGGTTATTGAGAGCTCGTTGTATCCCATATATATGATTGACTCAACTACCGCCCTTGCCAAATACCCTAGCTGTTAAAGATTGCTTTAGGTCCCGGTTTTTCCTGTCCATAACCAAATTTCCCTCAGGATGGTACGGAGAGGAGTACCGCAATGCTACGCCCATACGTTCCATGGCCTCTTTGTAAGCCCGAGAGCTAAAGGCCGGGCCACGGTCAGAATGTAACGTGCCAACTGCATATGTCCTGATAAAGACTTGCAAATCTTTGATAACAGTTCGAGCGTCAGCCGAGCGCTGAGGCCAAACCCATAGGAATCTTGAGCATGAATCCACTGCAACCATGATATACTTGTATGCCCCATCTGATTGTAGGAGGCCGCAGTGGTCCAGATATACACAAGCGAGAGGTCTGTCTGATTTTAATAACGGTGTCTGTGCCGGGCGTGCTATGGTGGAGCCTTTCATCTGCTGGCAGATGTCACATTTCAAGACGTAGCCTTTAGTTTGTTTTGTCAGACCTGGCCTCCAATAGCACTGTTTCAACAATGAAATAGTCGCTGTAACGCCTATATGCGCAGAGCCCAAACCCTCGTGGGCTGCAATAATCAAACCTTGCCTACGATCCATATTTGGTATTACTCTGTCCCCCACTCCAGGAATCTGAGCATATGGAATGTTGTTTGCATCTAACTTGTAGGAGTACTTGAGTGGAAATTTCTTTGGTAATGCTGAGCTGCCTTTGCGTGAAGGAATGACAGCAACCATAATCTCACCGTCTATCCTCGTTTTTGAACGAGTGATTGCAGCTACGGAAGCTGTGCGTACAGCCCCCTTCGCGGCTTCATCAGCCAATGAATTCCCTTCAACGTGAACGCCATCACGTTGATGACTCAGTGTATGAATCACGTGAGCCCGTGGTAGTTCGGTTCTCAACTCAACTACCTGTTCCCATAGCATTTTATGCTTAATTGTGCCACCTTTTGCGTCTTTGAACCCGTTTAGTTCCCAATGATGTAAATATTCATTGTATGATTGCACACAGTAAAAAGAATCACACACTATCAGTGTGGGGAATTCGTGATCCGTATTCACCAGTGCCAGTATCAGCACCTTTAACTCTGCCAACTGACCCATGCAGTCTCCTAGAGATTGGCTTTTGGTGCAACTTGGCTGGAACTTTCCATCCCGCATGCGACCTTTAACAATAGCACATGCTGCGCTGTATTGTAGCTTACTCCCTATGGCTGGTTGAGCAGATCCATCAGTGTAAACAATATATTCATACTGATCTAGAGGCAAGATTTAATTCGGCAGAGGGTATTCTTGTTTGTATTGCAGAAATGCTTGTGTTTTTAGACTTGGATCAAATCTGTATTCAACATCCATTGCAGTAAGAGAATTAGCCCATTGTATCCATCTCGGATGTAAGGCTTTTGCATTTGGAATGCTAGCCTTTGTAAGAGCTTCTAAAGCCGGTACCGGTGTTACGACAATTATGCGCTTTCCCAGAGCCAGTGCTCTTTCTCTAGCTACAGCGGTCCTAACTGCTGTCAGGATTTTTTCTGTTGAAGTGAAACGCATTTCTGCATTTGTGTACAGGTGTGATTTGTAAGCGATTGGTACTGTTTTGCCTTCATTGAAGGTTAAGTAAGTGTACCCGCATTGACCCGCTATTACACGGATCACTAAATTGCATACGTTTACCCGCGTCTGTAAGTGTTTTGAAGTTATCATGTCTTCTTGTAGTGAACGTAGAATGTTTGTGTGTTCCTGTGTCCATTGTCTAACTGAAAAGTCAGGTTTTATTAAGTCGTAGAAAGGTTTTACTCTTTACGCGTTATCCAAAATGTATGTTCTGCCGAAATTTAGGAATCCCAGTATTGATTGTAAATTTTTTAATGATTTTGGAGGTTGGAGCAGTGCACACTTTTCTAAAAAGTTGACCGCCAGACTTTTTCCTTCACTTGAAAGCTCATATCCTAAAAACAGGACATTGAGGTGGGCGATTTTTGATTTTTTAAAATTAAATTTGTAGCCCTCTGAGGCGAATCCCATAATTATGGTGCTCACCCTGGTCAAGTGCCTTTTGAAGTCATTGTCCGTCAGATAAATATCATCCACATAGGACAATGCTTCCTCATCAAAATTTTGGAGTAATTCGGTTACTCTTGCTGAAAATAACCCCGGGCTATTCTGATACCCTTGGGGGAGACGACAAAATTGTCGCTGGGTCCCCAACACTGAGAATGCGGTCAAATACCTGCTTTCAGGCGCTATATTTTGGTAGAAAAATCCATTTGAGATATCAAGTGTAGTTTTGTATTTTTTCCGCACAATGTTATTCATTAATGCGGCATTGTGTGCATTTTGAACTGCAAATGTGCAAGTGTTTAAATGTCTGTAATCTAAAACTAGACAATATGTATTGTCCGGTTTCATGACAGGAAACAAAGGATTGTTCATTGATGAGGTGCAATTTTCGATCACCCCTTGGTATTCAAGTTGATCTAAGATCTCCCTGACCTGTTTTTAGCGTCTTGCTTTATTGGATATTGTCTCTGTGCATTTGGTGACACTTTTAACGGGATCATGTGGTGGGTTGAATCCTCATCCCATCCGGCATGATTTTTGTACAATGCTGGAGCTAGGGCAACTGCCCACTCCCGTGCATATGTGTGTTTTAGATGAATGGGAACGAGGTCGGAGAAGGCTGGAAAAATTACCGTTTCTCCCCGAGGGCACTCCATAACGAATGCTGGCGGCCAATCTTTTTCAGCTAATAGGATGCCATAACCAGGTGACAGATTCTTCCAAAAGAGACCTTTAACTTTCCTGGGCTTGTCCTCCTCCATTCGGAGTGTTATTTCATATAACTTATGTGGGACGCTTACCCTCGTATCTGGTGTAATCACTCAAGTCCGGTGTCACCAGAAATTCCATCAGGTTCTGGCGAGCTATTGTTACTTCTGCCGCACTGTCTAGCATCGTTTGAGCTCATTCCCCGTTCAGAAGTTGTGTCCTCAGAATTCTGGGCATGTCTGATCTTTAGACCTGCAACTTTCTTCTTCTTAAACTGAGGTTTTGTTTTTGGCTTTTCTTCTTTTTTGGAAGTATAGTCGTGAGCGTGCTGTTTGTCTCTGGGCTTTGTACGCTCTTCCTTGTGTTCTGACCGTCCTTCTCTCTCTGAGTTTTTTCGATGAACCCTGAAAGGAACGAGAGGAACATGTATCAGTATCCTGATACCTGTCAGGTTTCCTAATGTTATCCCTATTCCTGAGATTGTACCTCTTTTCGGAGGGCTCCTGTGGAGGAGATCTGCCTCAAGATTGAGATCTGTTTCCTTTAAATTTTTGATCTTTTTTATTATCCCACTTCTTTTTAGAAGAAGCAGGTGTCTGCTTGGAAGTGTCCTTTTCAGGACTGCCCGTCAGTTGTGGTTTTAAAGCTTTCCCACCTAAACTGTCTCTGCCTAATTCTGCATATGCAGTTTCAATTATTTTGGGTAGTTCGTGTTGTTGATCTAACGGACTGAACTCCCTCAGGCGTTGGCGGATTGCCACTGAAGCTGCTTCCCCTTTAATATTAGCTAGTATTATGGCTGATACCTGATCATAGTTACCTAGTAACTTCATCCCTAAGTTTAGGGCAGGCTCTGCTCCGTACTCGTTGTGTATTTGTCTTAATACATCTGGTACTACAGCTAAGGATGGTATACCATGAGTTCTGGTATATATGGCAGCAAAGACTGAACCCCAAGTGATACAATCTTCTACTTGTGGTGTTATCCCCATGGGCAAGCAGATTGTTAGCATTCTGTGTTTTTCATACGGGGTAGTATTCGGGAATACTGCCTCGAGCTGAGTTATTTTCTGAGCTACCCAGAATGGCATTTATTCACGTTTCGTGGGCATTTTGCCCATTACCGCGTGTAATGTTTGTGGTGTGATTTTAGTTGCTGTACCCTGAGATTGAGTACCATTTGTTGCAACTGTTGCAGGTTGGACTGTGAAAGTCCTCATGATGAATTGTGTCAAGTTTCTATAGATTTTAATTAAATTCTTGTGTTGTATGAGTAAGTCTGCCTGTGGCATTGTTTCAATGTCAGGATGTGGTGTGGAGGCTGCTAATATCGGCCATGTTGCCCCCTCTCCTCTATCCAATCTATTTCTTATGTGGGGTAGGGCGCCTTTAAACCAGTATAAGTGTTCCTGGTACGTGAGTGGAACCACTATGTCCTCGAACGGACCATATTCCACTGGTGCATCTCCTTCTGTATAGTAGTGAAATGTCTGTATTCTCGCATCTGCTTCTGGGAATGTAACCCACGAATAAAATACCTCTGTTTTGTTTGATTCGTGTGCCTCAATCACGAAAGCTACTATGCCACCCCTAGCTGATAAACCATTTTCTAATAGTTTCAGGGTGATCGTACGTCTGAATTTAGGTGCAATTTGAATTGCGTTTGAATCTTCTTCTCCGGCTGAGATTTGTAGATCTGCTACGTTATCTCTGCCCTCAGTCATTTTTGTAACAAAGAAGTTTGTTCAAGGGAACTAAGATAAGGTTTTATTTGCACAATTTTAGGAACACTGTGTCCTTCAAGTTTGAATAACCAACAGCTAATAAATAGGATATTTTATCCACTCAGCTGTGGCGGAGTTTGTGCCCACCCACTCCAGACGTCTCTGGCGTTTTGTGAGTAGGGTCTCTGAGAATAGCACGACTGAACTACTCAGATTCTACTGTTAAATAAGAACCCAACCAATGTTGGGCGCCATGTCGTGTAGTTCCTATATTACCCATACAGGATCTGCGCGTTCGGATAACATAAACTGTAGGGTTGGTGGCAGACTGGCTCTGAGCACCCCCACCGAGAATGTTAGCCTTTCTGTTTTAGCTAGCTCACAGTGCCACTAGAATCTCCTCTTATCGGGGAGAGAATAGTTTCTGGCAACCTCAGAACATGACAACCCTGATCCCCCAGGATCGTGGAAACAATGTACTACTTTTCGCTCAGTCACTCGTGCTCACTTATTCGGTCTCAGAGAGTTACACAGAAGAAGCAGTCGGGCGTGTTACAATAAGAATTTATTGCACAGTTGTTCTTCTAGTGTAAAATAGATGTGCTGCAACAACCGTTAGACAGTAGCATATATATATGATTAGCAGTACAGTGAAAATAAAAGGATAGTACAGTTCTACCATCTTGCAATAATCATGGATACATACATGAATATAAAATGCATGATAAAAGTGCGCGTACTCCTACTATGCCTATCTAGATGTACCTACGTGTACCTAGCATGTGAGTAGGTGTGAAGCCAAGAATCCCTCTAGGATTTGGTCGAACCCCATTACCTGGAGAGAGAGAGTGTGGGACCACGTCCTGGTCTCGAGTTGGACACCCCGCGAGGGATGTGTTAGACCACTGTCAGCTGGAGCGTCTGCATGCAGGAGCCTCAGCGTCTCTGGTCAGTGTGTTGGCCTGGAAGTCTCGGTCTCCTCTCTTAACCCTAGCAAGATGTGCTGTATTTATACAAAAAGTATCTAGGGTTTCTTTGTCCCTTGTTTCTTGTATTAGCCATTGTTGGATTTGAGGATGACGTATGAGATGAACCTTGTACGTAGATATTATGCAGGTGGTGTAGCCCCTGCCTGGTTTCCAAGAACCCTCATGAATATTCATTCATACTGTATGAGTCCATTGATGAAGTTATAGGACGCTATTGTTCAGGGAAACCCCTCCTTATGCGCCCAGGACTAGAACTAGGTAAAGGTTCAATCCTAAAGGCTCGTTACTGTGTAGTATAAGGGAGATAATGTAGGTGAAGGTGTATGATATTACCCGGGCCTATATTAGGGTCCCTATATGAAACATAACACAACTCTCATAGAGAGATACACACTCACGAGCCTTTTGCCACCAGAATAAAGTTTCTTTGACTTTCAATTCCTGACACTGCATGAGTTAAAACATTTTTTCCAACAAACGGGCAATACGCGCTGACATCGTCACGCACAGCGTGACGACGCGTACGTGCCCCAGCACGGATAATCAACTTCCTTCAAAAACGCCCAGCCACGGAGAACACTCATCCTCGGGATCCCGGGCTGGGAAAGCAACAGGTGCCAGAAGCGGGTGGTTGTCCTTGATGTAGTAAGTAGGGTTTCGGCCGTCCTGCATGCTGACTATCGCAATAGACTGAGTTATGCCTGACTTCTTTCTACTTTACATCTAGAGTGTGACTATAGGCAACGCCCCCCGACAGGATCCATGGGGTAGGACAAAACTACATCTTATGTAAGCCTTGTATGTAGGAACTTTTTCCTTGTCTCCACCATGTTTATTTGATAAGGAGCACCACGGCCCAATTACGCTCCTCTATTTTACTGATCACGATTTTCTCCATATTTTAAAACAAGGCAAGTCCGTGACTAACGGCTCCTTGCCATATTGATAATGAACTGACCACACTCCATTTATCACGTGTGTGGGTGGTAATAAGGAGGTTCTCGGCATACAACAAGCCCCCCTGTATTAAAATACCACATAACGAATTTATGATCGTGTGTGTGCAACGTATGTGCATGACATTTGACCGAAGAGAGGCACCAATAATCGTAAGAGCCCACTACACAGATTGAACGACACGCATGTAAGCATGTGGTTCAGAATCTTTCACCGGCTATGCTGAGCACTATTATTACTGCTTGAACAAATTGGATGTTCTCATGTGCTGTTTTTTCTTTCAGAAAAAAACTCTTTTCCTTTCAGAAATTGCTGAGAGCTGAACCGTAAGTTTGCGGTTACCTTGACACAACGTTGGGTGCACCTTAGCGAGTGCACACCTCTGTGTCAGCACTGGTCCTGAAGAAAGCCTTGCGATTTCGCACTCAGAGGCTGAAACATGTAGACCAGACCTTGTCACAAATACACCCACGGATGTCAATGGTCAATTTAACCAGATAGGACATCCATTTTCGTTTTAATCTTGCCTTACCATTACATCATTAAATTTATAGGGATTGATAAAGGCAATCTTGAAATGAAACATTCGAGGCTTGTTTCCATGACTTTGTGATTTGCTGAAATGCAACTGCAATAAGTAGGTCAACAATAGCTACATTAGTAACTGAGGAAGGCCATATTTCCGCGACATTACCTAGAAAAACATGTGAATAGGAGAAGGGAATATGGGTAGAATTTTTTTTGTTAATTTGTTTCCATACTGTAATCCAGAAATGATGAATGGGAGGACACGTGAATAACATGTGTTTAAGATCGGCTACCGGGGTGTGACAAGACCAACAAGAGGAGGGGATAGTGGGGTCTATATGATTTAGCTTAGTTGGAGTAATCAAAAGTCTATTATAAATGAAAAATAAAGTCTGCGTAGTATTTGCTGCTCTAGAAGACTTCCTTATTTTATTCCAAATTTTGCTCCACTGAAGGATAGAAAAAGATTCTTTGAGATCCGACTCCCAGTCGCATTCTATTTTAGACTTTATACGAGAAATAGAGGAATCTCTCAATTTATTATAAATTTGAGAAGCAGAAGAAGAGGAGGCAGATATAGAGGAAAGAGTAATCGAAGAGGATTTGACAGGAGCGGGAGAGGATTTAACAGTATTATAAGAGGTTTGAGCAGCTTTAATTAGCGATACATATTTTGAGTGATAGGAGAGAGGTAGAGAAAAACGAGATTGGGCTACGGAAAAAGGAATACAAGAATCTCCATGAAAAAGTTGATGATTCCATTTCAGACCCAGGTCCAACCAATCCTTCCAAAAAAGAGTTCTATTCTTAATTTTGATCATCTTGTTGTACCAAATTGGAGATTGTAGAAATCGAGCACGATCATCAAGGCCATCAATTATTAAAGGTTGAAGGATTTTACGAGAATTCTTAAGAATGGGAAGAGACATTTTTGCTGGAACTTGAGATAAAGAAATTACTTCCTCGAAGGTAAAAGGATAGAAAAGGAGGTTTCTATCTCTACCCATAGAGGCTGGGAAAAGGAATCAGTCATGTTTTTAGAGAATAAAGAAGAAGAGTGTTTAAGAAAAATGAAGTGTGATAAGCAGAGAAATCCGGAAAATTGACCCCGCCCATATGCTTAGGTTGTTTAAGTTTGGCGAAAGACATCCTAGCTTTTTGTTGTGCCATAGAAATTTTGATAAAGTATTGTAAAAATTTTTATAGCAAGATTTGGGAATATTAATTGGGAGATTAGATAAGAAAAATAAAATTATAGGCACTAGCATCATTTTTATAGAATCTAATCTACCCCACCGGGATAAAAATAAGGGGTGCCAACGTGAAGTGGAATCAATTAAAGTCTGTTGTAAGTTGTTTAAATTTAATGTCAGCAAATCACAAAGTCATGGAAACAAGCCTCGAATGTTTCATTTCAAGCATGGTGGAACGGAGTTTGATACAATCATAGGTTAGATAGGGCATATGTTCATCCTATTACTTTTGCTATTAAGCGCGATTTACTGTGGTTACCCATCACCAACTTTCTAAATGTTTCTGCTCAGACAATACCTTTACATATTCCCAGCAATGAAGAAGTACCCAAACCCCCTTGAAGTTAATAGTTATTATTAGGTACCTTTTATATACTTTAAGACATAGGTTGAAGCGTATTATATAATTATAGAAATTATTGCATGTTATTTTTGTATTTCATCTATTTGATCAATGTTATTATCTGCT
This sequence comes from Calotriton arnoldi, assembly GCA_963921515.1. NCBI lineage: Eukaryota > Metazoa > Chordata > Amphibia > Caudata > Salamandridae > Calotriton > Calotriton arnoldi. The sequence goes on along the minus strand of CAWUFW010000121.1, from coordinate 3,597,889 downwards.
GTGTTCTCCCCCTATTTCTTTCTTTCCTCCCCCTTCCCCCCTTTCTTCCCCTTATATGATTACACTGGTTTTATATCTTATCCTGATGTCATATAACATTGATGTTAATTCTATGTTTATATCTAATAAAATTATTCTTAAAACTAAAATAAAGGCAATCTTAAACCACTTTTTCACTGGTCACTCACTCTGCACAACAAAACCCGCTCCGCTGTAATCAGGCATCGTAGCACACCCGGGAGGCATTCGGCCGCTCGGGTGGGGACCCTATGATGAAGCATGTCACCAACTAGGTTGGTGAGTGAAGGTTCTTTTAAAAAATAGATTTTGCTTCCTTGTTTCGTTCAATGCAGTAATTTGTAATCCATTTGGAATTACTCCTTCTTTTGTTGTTTACATTTATTCTTTAAGGGACCGGGAGTCGTTCCATTATACCCTTTCTCTCTTTGTGTTTAATTATAACCCATAATTAGCAAAAGTGCACCAACCCATAAGGCATAACTCACAACCACCATGCCCTATCATGAACACTTATAGAGGGAACACACAAGTAGTGAAGCAGCCAGTAATTATTGGCAATAGGGTACACTTAGCACAAGCCCATTATACATACATCATAGCATGACATAGGGCGGCATATTATGCAAACATCATAATTCCCTCAGGCCCACCTTAGGCCTAAACGTAACTACACCCTAGGCAACAATATCTTTGGGAGCCCACTGGCTCCCCCAATCGGCAGTCACTGTGCCTCTGCGCGCACCACTTTGACTGCGCAGTGGTTTGGTGGAAGCTCCTTCCTCCCCTCAAGCTCGGGGGCCTCCGTCAAGGTTCCACCCTGCTCTCTGAGCCTAATTCCTGCCCATTTGTCACAGTCAGGGCTCAGGCCAATTCGTGATCCTCAAGCAGCTTCCCGCGACCTGGCGGTGCAGCTGCTAACACCGATCCTTGCTCCCAACTCAGAGCAACACTAAGGCGACTCCGACCTATGGTGGCGGGGACTAGCGGTGGCCCAAGCGGCCTCCCCGTCACGGGAGACCTTCCCCGGTCTCGGACGTGGATTGGGGAGGGAAGCCGACACCTTGCTCCCTCTCTCCTCTGCCCTGACCCAAAATGGGCTATGCCCCCGCCTCACAGCCACCGGAGCTCACTACGAGAGAGCTCAGCCCCACTAACCATTCCTTGGGGGCTGAGCAGGCGAAGTCGCAGCTGTCCGCTGTGACCGATGGCCCGGCTCCTGTATTCCCTAGGGGAGGCTGCAAGAATGGCGGTACACTGATCCGGCCCTTCGGGATCGGGTGGACACAGGCCTCTGTCCCCTTTCTCCTTTCCTTTGTCTCGCCTTGTGGAGTGCGGTCTGGTGTAGCCCCGCCCACAACCAGGCAACAGCTGCCTGACTTCCTCTTTCTCGCTGTGTGGAGCGCGGTCTGGCGTAGCCCCACCCACAACCAGGCAATAGCTGCCTGACTTCCTCTTTCTCATCTGCTTCTGCTGGTGCGCCGTGATGCAGCCCGGGGCCTCGTAACAGAGCCCCGGCTGCCGATAACTCCTTCAGCAAGGTGTGGTAGCAGGGGAAGAGGGAGTGCGGCTTCCCCGGCAGCTCCCCTCCCTCTTCTGGCAGTCAGCTCAAGCAGCTTCCCACACGCTGCACAGCATCGATGGAGCGACGTTCCTGTCTGGAATGCGGGCAGAGTGAGCCCCCTCCCTTGGGCTCAGACCACCAGGCTCAAAAACGCTCCACGTTGGGATAAAGTAGTGGTCTGCCCACGTGGTGATCAAGTGCACAGCGCTCACCACGCTCTGCTCATACGGAGGCAGCAGAGTATTCCCAATGCGCTGATTGCAGGACAAAGCACCTACGTCTGCCCAGACCAGGAGCACAGCAGCACTCCTGGAAGAGTGCTTGGAGGACATGCAGGCAGTGCGCAGCCAGGCAGGCCAGCACAAGGGGCAGAGGGGCAGTCCCCTTAGCAACAAAGTCCCATGGCAGTTCCTCCTGGCTCACTGCAGTCCATGCAGTGTCGCCTCTTCATTCTCAAGTAAGCACAACAGCAGCTTACATGGGGTCACAGCCCCAATATTCATATTGCAAAGGTCTTTGTTCTCCCCCTGCACAGGGCTCTGCGCCTGGTCCAAGCCAGTTCTGGAGGCACCTACACATGTGCCCAACACCCTCCTTTGTCAGTGTAGGTCCTGGCCCCAGACACACCACAGAGGGGCGGAGCCAGCATTTTGTGAGGTAGGCTCTGTCCTATTCAGGCCCAGGTGCTACTCCTCCCACCACTCCAAATGCAGATTGGCCTATTCAGCCTAGTGCTGACTCACCCAACCCCTCTGGAGCCACTGCACCTCCCCAGCCCCTGTCACTCCAGAGCCACACATGCAATACACAACAGGCAGGCACAAAGAGAAACAGCACACAGAAATGCCCACTTCTAAAAGTGACATTTCTAAAATAGTGATAATAAATCTGCGAACGCCATTACGCAGCATTTATTACCACTATTCCAAACATACCAAACTTGACCACTCTACTCTTCTCAGGTCAGGAATTACCACTGAAGCACATATCAGGGAATCACCAATGCATTCCTATGAGAGGGCAGCCTCACAGTACTGAGAAACCAAAATGGCTGTTTGTCACTACCAGGACATGCCACACAGTTAAGGCACATGTCCTACCTTTTACCTACAGCGCACCCTGCCCATAGGGCTAGCTAGGGCCTACCTTAGGGGTGACTGATATGTAGTAAAAGGGGAGTCACAGACTTGGCAACCACTTTATGTGCCACGTCGCAGTGGCAGTAAACTGCGCGCACAGGCCCTGCAATGGCAGAGGCCTGAGACAGGTTTGAAAGGCTACTTTGGTGGGTGGCGCAACCAGCGCTGCAAGCCCACCAGTATCATTTAATTTACTGGTCCGGGTATATGAGATACCTCATTACTGGGGACTGATAGGTAAATTAAATATGCCAAATAGGTGTAGACCAAACTTACCACGTTTACCATAGAGAGCACATGCACTTTACACTGGACAGCAGTGATAAAGTGCCCTGAGTCCTAAAACCACCAACACCAGGTCAGAAAAAATACCAGAAGGAAGGCAAAAAGTTCAGGGATGACCCTGCAAAAAATGCCAAGTTCAACACTTACAAAGAGACAACAAAGAACCATCAGCCAGGGATTCCAGAGTAAGTTGAGAACATGGAACTCGGCTCCTTCAGTTGGTTGCAGTGTAGGATGGTTGTCTCTTGAAGTGAGGGGATAATCTAGAAAACTCTAGAAAAGATCTAGACCCGTAGAGCCCCAGAAATTGCCCAATGATCGAGAACGGAGAACAACAGATTTTGGCGGAGACTGACGGAGATTGATGTTGCGGCAAGAACAGTGGTGAACAGAGGAGTGATTTATCAATAGGGATGCGTCATGTGCTAGATTGCGGTGATGATTTGATTGTGTGATGTCTTGCGGAGTTGGGATGAGCGCCGAGTGAAGGTGATTTCGGGCCGGATGCACGCGGTCCATGAGTTTTGTTTTGTTGTGGTTTATCGGGCTCAAGAGTAGCCTAAGATCCCGGGATATATTTGTGGTGTAGAAAACACCGGTTTGTTGTAATTGTCTGACCATTGGTTTGTTGGGAAGTCATGAAGTGTTACTGACAAGCCGCCTGAGACAGGGAACTTTGTGTGAGTGGACTTGTTAGAATCGTGTGGAAAGCCTTGTGCGCAGGGGTGGACTACATCGATTCGAGTGGCCAGTGCGGGTCGAGGGTCAAGGTGCGTGGATGTTGTTGAGTGGTTGAATTCTATCGATCTTTTAGAAGGGCAGGCAATTACTTGTTTTGATAACTGCGAGAGTGAATGTGTAAAGTGAGATTGTGAAGGAGGGTGTACCGCTGCGAGGAGGAAAAGGGTGACATCAGAGCGTGCAGCGCTGCGATAGGTCGGTTGGTTTAACGCCCCACTGGGATTGGTTGTTGATCACCAGGAAGGGCGAAATGAGAAATCTGGTCGGTTGAAGAAAATTGTTTTAATCATGCGATGCTTTAAGGTATTACGTGATCTATGTATGGGAGATAGATGAGTGGTGACTCGAGTGGGTATGGTAGCCCTGCCTGAGGACACCCCAGCACATTACATGTCAACGAATGTAGGACTTTGCGCTATACTCTGGATTCAAAATTGGCACAAGATTACTGAGAAAGAAGGAGATTTGGCTTTTCTACATTATGGGGCATTTCGATTGGAGGTATTGTATCAATTGAGGGGAGTGATGTCTTCTTTACAGCCCCCACCCAGACCAACACAGTTTGAAGCACTAAATGCTTGGATGCGAGCAGCTCAGGCAAAGAACAGGGAAAAATGTCAAGGAAGAATGAGGAAGGCAATGAAAGCCTATCAGGATGCGCAATGGGATGCACAGTTGAAGAGGTGGAGAGTAAACACCATCAAGGGAGAGAGGTTGTACCCACTATTAGTAAAAGAGGGAGACGCTCAGAATAGAAATGGAGATGATGGGAGTGACACAGATGACAGCTTGTTAGACAGGTTATTAGCAGAGCATCCTCCACCATACAATCCACACTCCGAAGAGGTTAGGCAAGAATTGGCGAATGAAGCAAGTACAGAAAGAATGGTAACGTCACAGGCAAGATTTCAGCAGGAGCAGAAGGGACAGGAATACCAGTATTTGGAGGTGCAGAGGCAAGTGGAGCTAACGCTGCTATACGGTTACCAGAAGCCCTTACGGTACCAGTAACCATCGGACCTGTAGTTTCTGTGTAAGATCTGAGTTTAGGATAAAAACGTGGGTCAACAGCAGTCGGGATTGGGAGAAAGGGTCAACCCAGGAGAGAATGTGATGATGAGTGGGAACGGTCCATTTTTGTTGCCTGTAGAAGCTAGTACCCCATTGCCAGCAACCACAGACTCTTCAAGGATGCATGTTGAGTCTAGTACAATAAGATCAGTGTCACTAGCAAATTCAAATTCAGATCTGAGGATGTGGGAAGCTCTAGTGAGAGGACCCATGGGAAGGATATCAGAGGTAGGTACAGATCAGGGAGTTTCTGGAGATCAGCATGTCTCACAGACTACAGTACAATAAGTAAGTGGTCGCGGTAGCAACTCTTGTAGCGAGAATGAAGCATTCACCACTCTTTCTATTCTTTTGATGCATAAATCCAATTTAATTCCTGGATCATAAACATCTAATGCGATTTTAAGTCAAAGCATTTGTTATTGGCAACACAGTTGCTCAAGCATATAACAGTGCGATAAGTATTTACAGTGCTCTTGATATAGAGAGAAAAGGAAGGGTTGGGAAGCAGGTGATGAACGTGTGAGTGAAGGACAGGGAAAAGGTGTTGTGACATATATACATCAGTTGTACATGATATAGAAACTCTCCGGCCTAACATAGGTCAATTGTTCCTAGGTGTACACATAACTGTAATGGACATCCACTGTTTGACAAATCTGTCATCAGAGCTTGTGATGGAGGTGTGTGTTGTCAACGTTTCGACCCCTAGAAAGGAGGGTTAATTCAGACCTCACGGTGGGGTCTTCATCAGGACAAGGCTGAGAAGAGCACCTGTGAACAATCGGAAAAGTGTGTAAGAAAGGGGGACATTTAAAGGTAAGTGAATGCTAAAGTAGAACGGGTAACCAATACCTACTCGGAACAACAGCAGGGCTACTTCGCTGTGTAGTCAAAAGAAAAGGGCTCGTGGATGGCTCCTAGGGTCAGAGAGAAATAGAAAATCAAAAATCAGATACCTAATGTCTAGTTCAAGTGCCTCACTGGTCAGTCTATTGGTTCCTAGTACTTACTAAATCAACAATGGATGGAGACAAACTTCTGCAGAGGTAAATCAATCGCTCGCAGTGGGGACAAATCCAATATTTCTACAATATAAAAGAACCGGGTACAATCCATAAGTGGTGTTCTAGATTGAAAGATACAATTCTGCAAAGTCTGAATAAGGCGAACACTCGCAGAGTTTTCCGTGTGGGCCTTGATACTGAATAAATACATGAGAGCATATTTAAAAGTAGACAGCATTCTAGTGGTGTCCGTGACATCCATTGAGGAAATCAGGCATTGGCTCTCTAAATAGAAATGGTACAATCATGCATAGTCTGATTTCGGCGATCGCTCGCGGCATTTGCGCTGGTCACCACGTGGGCCTTGATATCAGATAAAAACATCTGGGCATATCTCATTAAATCAAAAAACTGGGCAGCAGTCTCGTGGTGTCTGTTGAAAAGGAGAACTCTCGCAATAGCTCCCTAAATCGGTAAGTTACGTTTGGGTGAGAATGGGGAGGGGACCCCCATCGCTGCTGCGAAGGCGTTGGCCCCGCCGCGTAGAGCCTCTCTGAAAGGCCGTGCATGTAGTTATGCTATTCGACAGCGTCTGTCATCAGGCTGGCATGAGGCTCTGATGGTGTGTCCACAGACCTACTGACGAGAAGATTACAACGTGTTATAAAGGTACATTTAGGGGCTATGTGACAAGCATTACCTGGAAAAGAGACAGGCGGTGTAAATACACTCATGGTTTGCGCAAATCTAACCAAATAGTGAGAGGCTATATAATAAGTACCTTACTAATCGGCAAACGTAGGGATTGGACTGTGGGTAAAAATGTGATATTGCAAAACCTTAAACGATTCTATGCCCACAACGGCCCGATTGGCATTAAAGAATGCCGGGCTCCTTGAAAGCGATGAGGTACGCGGTTAACCCATCACCCGAAAAACAGGCAAGCTAAAACAGACTGTAGCGCGCTTACCTCAGCCCTGGCCGTCCGGCTCGTGTGTGATCGCGGGTGTTACTGCTGGTGCTTAAGAAGATCTCAGCGTGGCGTGCGTGCACCACGCTGTGCCGCCGCTAGATACTATCGTGGGGGCTCGTCTGGTTGCAGCCAATCGGACAGGACGGTGGCTCATCTAGGCATAAATGTGGAATGAACGTTCCAAGGTGAGAGGGCCTGATCGGTGATCGGCTCCTCCTTATACAAAGTATCAGATCGGGTAAAGAATCCGGAGAGTGTGGTGTCGGGACTGTGTCATTGTGGTTGTTATACTGGTTATGCATATATATTTAAACATCATAAAATAAACATGTTAGTGTGAAGGTTCTTCGGCGCATAGCTGTCTCAAGATAATTTTAGGATCTATTATCGTCCTTTTACATGTATATACATTTTCGCAACATAAAATGCCGGGGCATCTGAAGCACCCGTTACATACATTACTTGAATCTTGATTTTAGAAGTACATGTACACAATGCGTGCAACGTTAACCTCAAAAACTTGGTGGTCATCAATGCAGGATGTCAATCTCCTTGATGCCCATCGTGAAATGGAGGGCCTACGTAGGTACATTTCTATACATATCGGTGTACAACAAAGCCCCATCTCTTTTGCATGTATCCCAATCTTTAGAAAAACATATAAACCCCCATAAAAACATTATCAAATGTGCGAGTGAAATTAGAACATGGTGGTGCTTCTGCGGCATCGATCAGGCACACTTACATTAGTGTCATGGCCTTATATGTGATACCATTATGAAGTGTGTTTGGCTCTCCAGGTATTTTTCAAATGCTTGCACCACTGACTATATATACAATGACATCATATTGTTGGCAGATGATGTGTGCATGTAACATGACAACGTTTAAACAGTTCTAAACACAGTATATATCATGTAGATCATAGTCATTTGGTGGTCAAGCCAGCTAATTGGGCATTTGTGCCGTCCAGTTCATTGAGCCCATTGTTCACAGTGTCAAGGAGATACATCCATTTACATTCCCTTAAGTTGAGGATGGGGCCCAGATCCCCTCCCCGTGCGCCAAGGGACACCTTCTCAAGAACCACCCATCTGATGGAATCTGGTGAGTGTGTGTGGGCCTTGAAATGTCCAACTAGTGGGGCCCCTGTGGTGTTGCAGCGAATTCTGCTACAATGTTGCAGGATCCGTGTTTTAACTTTTTGTCTTGTTTGCCCAATGTATAGTTGGTTGCATGGGCATACAATTGCATAAACTACGTCACAGGAATTGCAGTTAGTATGTGCCTTGAGCTCTATAGTATGGTGTTTGTAGGAAAAGGTTTTGGTTTCAATGGTCATCTTGCATGCCTTACATCTGGTACATCTAAAATGGCCCACCACTTCGGGGAGATTCCACATGCTTTGGATGGTCTGTCTGGGTGGCATGTCCAAGAGTGAACGGACGACGTGGTCTCTAATGTTTTTGGCTTTTTTGAAAGCGTGCATTGGTGGTTCCTGGACATCCAGGTCGTCTGAGATGAGTTTCCAATGTCCATTAATTATCTTTTTAATCTCATTGCTCCTGGTGCAGTATGTGGTGACACAAATCATTCTGTTATTTTCCGTTTGACGTTGTCTGGGTGTCAGTAGTGCCTCTCTGTTGTAGTACCAGGCCCTTTTACGTGCTCGTTTTACTAGTCTTTTGGGATATCCCCGCTCCATAAGGCGGTTGATGAGGTTTTCGGATTCATGGAAAAAATCCTCCTTCAGTGAGCAATTCCTCCGTATCCGGAGAAATTGGCCGAATGGCAGGTTGTCCCGGAGGCCTCGGGTATGGTGACTTGTATACCTCAGCCTCACCTCACAAACTACAGCAGCAGGAAGTCGACAAAGGGAGCAGAGTGGTGAAAAGGAAGGACAGAGTAGTGTCTCAAGCCAGGGAACGATCAAAGCTGCAGTAAAGGCAAAATTGTTAGATGTAGTGAGACTGAAAGCAGAGGTGGATGAGATAATCACTGGAAGCTTGCCTTTGAAAAGGTTTCTGTAGCCCCATTATAAGTGAATTGCACGGACTTCCCATGATCTCCTTTAGGATGCCCTGTGCAATCATGGACTCAATCACTGGTGTAATTCCTGCCACCGTTTCCGGGGTCAGGTTGTACTGAGGTGTTCTTGGGAATTCAGCATCCGGCTTGATCTGTATACGAACTGGCTCAACCCCTCCAATCAGTCCTATCTCTTCTCTCATGAGCAGGGTGAACTGTTGTTTGTAGGAAAGGATGTCACCCGTAAAGCCAGGGAGCACATGAGGAATTGACAGGATTGTCCCGGAAGTATGAGGTGGACTTGTGCAAGACAAAAATGCTACAGGAAAACTATAGGTTGACTTACACTGATCAGGAACTAGAGCAGAAAAGGGTCATAGGGTTGAAGGCACATATTCGAGAGCTGGTCATAGGGATACGCGCATGGAGCATGCTCAATAAATGGGAAGAAAGATGGTCGAAAAAGAAGAATGTTAGGAAGGTGACTGGGGAAACGTCTCAGCCGGGAGGGGGCATACCAGGAGTTGAGGTTTACCCCTTGCGACAGGTACCAAGCAGAGGGTATGAACATGTGCCTTGGAGCAGGGGTGATTTGGCGGCGTTTACAAATGATTTTCCTCTGCTGAGGGAGCAGCCTGCTGAATGGTATAAGCAAGTCAATCACCTTGTAAAGATTTCAAAAGTGTAATGGGTTGATTTGAATATGCTATTTGACACTGTGATTTCCAGCGACTTGTGGTCCGCATGTAAAATTGCTGTTGATTGGCCTTCTGCCAAGCCAGATAGAGACCCCATAACTCATGGTCCTTCACCTTTGGTCATGAAGAAGTTCGAACAGGTAATCACATGGCTACAGCCTAAGATTGCCCTACAAGATATCGATTGGGTTAACATAGACCGAACCACCCAAGAGCCAGAGGAATCGGTGCATGCTTACTCTGAAAGGCTGTTACAAGCCTTCAAGCAGTACAGTGGGTTGGATACTTTAGACCCAAAAGATATGGGACAGTTTGTGTCCAGGTTTTTTGGGGGGATTGATACCAGAGATTAGCACCATGATTCAGCAACATCTAATCTGCTGGCTGAACAAGTCCGTGGATAAGATCCTACGGTATGCCAGATACTGTAGTGATGAGGTGGATTCTAAGCACAGGAAGATAAAGGATAAACTGATGCTGGTCCAGATGAGAAATGCAAACAGGGTAGAACAGGCGCAGACGAATGGAGGGACTTTAGGCCGGAATCAAGGAAATAATCAAGGAGGGACTCAGAATGCTTCGAACAATGCTTGAAAGGGAAATGGGAAAGGAACAGATCCCAAGTAAGGGGTTGATATTGGTACACTGAAGAGAACCCCTGCCTGTCATTATTGTCACAAAATCGGGCATTGGAAGCACGAGTGTCGAGTGAATCCGGCAAATCAGTTTCAGGATGAGGAAGGTATACAGGTGCCTGAAGTTATTAACACTGTGACAAGACCTAGATCCATAAATGGGGGAGGTCTGAATCAGCTAGTGCAGGTACCCCAATCTCCGAGAATTTCGCAGGGTAATCAAGTTCATCATCAAATGCCCTTCATGGAGACTTTGGACGGATTTGATCCAGACCCATTGCAATGACGGTGCTTGAGGGGGGAGGAAGACTGTACCCTTGGTGCAGTCTTAGAGGTAGACCAGCGCGGATCGTATGTAGAGGCAGATGTGGACGGTCATCCCATTACATTCTTGATTGATACTGGTGCTACCTGCCCTACTATGAGATCTGCAGTAGTCCCAAACCTACCCCTCTCAGGACAATTGATCCAAGTTGTAGGAGTTGCTAATAGGAGTTTGGCAAACCCACTGACAGATGAGATACCTGTGAGGATAGGAACCTTTCAGGATCGACACAAGTTCGTGGTGTGCGATTCAAGTCTAGTCTGTTTGTTGGGATGTCATCTCTTGTGTAAGCTAAACTGTACCATCTATTGCACGCCCAACGGAGTGGAATTGCAGACTAATGACGATGACATTGCATTCAAACTGGTGAATCAGAATCCTTGTGTAGACATGTACCCGGTGCTAACCATGGATGACATGCCATGCGATCTGAGAGGCACCATCTCCCCTGTGGTGTGGGATTTCATGAGAGAGCAGATAGGACTGATTGGAGGGGTTGAGCCAGTTCGTGTACAGATCAAGCTGGATGCTGAATTCCCAAGAACGCCTCAGTACAACCTGACCCCGGAAACGGTGGCAGGAATTACACCAGTGATTGAGTCCATGATTGCACAGGGCATCCTAAAGGAGATCATGGGAAGTCTGTGCAATTCACCTATAATGGGGCTACAGAAACCTAGTGGCAAATACAGGATTGTTCAGGACTTGAGGAGGGTAAATGCGATCGATCGTGTTTTCATGTTGTCCTGTGGTACCGTATCCATCTGTGATCCGATTTCAAATTCCTTGCGAGGCTGAATGGTTTACAGTGATCGATTTGTGCCAAGCATTCTTCTCGATACCCTTACATGAGGAAAGACAATTTTTATTAGTTTTCCGGCTGGAGAACCGTGTGTTAACGTGGAGTCGTATTCCACAAGGGTATACTGAGAGTCCATCCATCTTTAATCGGATATTGAAAAAGAATCTTGAGAGTTTGGTGCTGCCGAAGAGCTCAGTGCTTGTGCAGTACATTGATGACCTCCTGATTGCTTCATAGACTGAGAAGGCTTGCAGGGATGATATCATTGCTCTCTTAAATCACTTGGCAGAAAACAGACACAAGGTGTCCCCAAGAAAACTTCAGTACTGCCTGCCAGAGGTTCAGTATTTGGGTCATCGCATTGAGAAAGGCAAAAGAAAGGTGTCACTAGACGACATTCAGGCGATCATGAAAATGAATCCGCCCACTACACAGAAGGAAGTCAGAATGCTTTTGGGAATGGTTGGTTATTGCCGACAGTGGATCCCAAACTTCTCATTGAAGATGAAGCCTTTGCAGAGACTGACACACAAGGATGTGAGTGATCCGGTACCATGGGATAATGACTGCTTGGTGGCCGTCTTAGAGCTGAGAGAAAGTCTGTGTCGTGCCGAAGCTCTGTGAATGCCTGATTGCAACAAAGCATTTTTTGTCATTCTGCTGTGAAAGGGAGGGTTGTGCCCTGTCTGTACTCACCCAGGTGCATGGACCAGTGGCCTACTTCTCAGCTACATTAGATCCTGTAGCTTCAGTGTTGCCCGGATGTCTCAAATCGGTTGCTGTAACGGATGTCAGCATTGAGAGATGTGAAAGTATTGTGATGGATCATCCCCTTACTGTTTATGTTCCACACTCAGTTGAGCACCTGATGACGAGAACCAAAACACAGCACTTGACTAATAACAGGCTTACCTGCTATGAGCATATCTTGCTGGCCTCAGAGAATGTTACCCTGAAAAGATGCTCTGTGGTAAATCCTGCTACTTTGATGCCTATTCCAAGTATTGAGGGAGAAGATTGTGAGGACCATGTCTGTCTGGATGTGACTGAACTCTGTACCAAACCGAGACCCGACATTGTTGATGAACCATTACCTGAATCTGACCAAGTCCTTTTTGTTGATGGTTCATGCCTAAGAGACAATGAGGGGTACTTGAGAGCAGCTTTTGCTTTCTGTACCATTTCTGGAGTTGTGGAAGCTGATTGTTTACAGGGATTACACTCCGCACAAGTGGCTGGAATCATTGCCTTGACCAGTGCATGCCTTGTTTCTGATCAAATCCGAGTCACCATCTATACCAATAGCCAGTACGGTTTCGGTGTAGTTCATGACTTTGGACAGCTATAGTCACAGAGGGGGTTCTTAACGTCATCAGGATCTCCTATCAGAAATGGGGTGCATGTGAGACGACTGTTGAAAGCCTTACATCGACCAAAGGAAGTGGCTGTGGTGAAATGTGTTGCACGTGGGAAGGGGGAAGATTTTGTCACTGTGAGTAACCGGTATGCGGACGAATTCACCCGCTTTTGTGCTGTTCATGCTTGCATCTTTAATGGAGATTATTCAGGCAAGAGCACAGAGAGAACCGAGCTCAGCATGATGTTAGCCATAGCGGACTCTTGGAATGAGGTCAAGCGTCTGCAGGGAGAAGTGTCAGATGAAGAGGAAGCTGGTTGGATCAAAGCAGGTTGTGAAAAGAGAGAAGATGGCATTTGGGTTTCATCAAATGGGAGAGCGGTGTTGCTGGATTGTCTGTTGAGTCCTATAGCAAGATATACATGGACAGTTCACATTGGAAGAGATGCTATGGTGCGAGTGTTCAGGCTAACGTGGTTTATCCCAAGATTTCGTGTGTTTGCAGAAGCAGTGTGTCACAGGTGTGTTACGTGCCAACAGATGAATGCTAGAAAGAAAACTGTAGTTGCATTGAGTCACGTTGAAAGATCAGGTGGTCCCTTTAATAGGATTCAGTTGGATTTCATCAAGATGCCTAGGTGCAATGGGCTGAGGTACATACTGGTTGTGGTGTGTGTCTTTTCACGGTGGGTGGAAGCATACCCGACTAGGAGGTGCAGTAGCCTTACAGTGGCTAAGCTGTTACTTAGGGAGTTGATTCCATGGTTCGGGTTTCCAACTTCATTGGAGTCCGACAGAGGAACTCACTTCCATAGTGAGATCATGAAGTTGTTTTGCACTGCCTGGCAAGTTGGTCTGAGACTATACTGTAGCTATAGGCCGGAGGCATCAGGCAACGTGGAGCAAGTCAATGGAACTTTAAAGATGAGAATGGCAAAGGTGTGATCCTCAACTTCTCTGAGTTGGCATGATGCATTGCCTTTGGTACTGATGCGTTTGCGCAGTATTCCAGATAGGAGGACTGTATTATCCCCGTACGGAGTTTTGATGGGGAGGGTGATGCGCCTGCCTGCAGTGCCGTCTACTACGTTGATAAACATCACCAATGATTTGATCCTTGATTATTGCAAAGGACTGGCTGACATAGTCCGTTCTGTGTCTCACCAGGTTGAAGCTGCGACTGCACCGACCTCGAAGGACCTCTGTCATGACCTGTGTCCAAGGGACTGGATCCTGTTCCAGAAACTTATGAGGAAGAACTGTCTTAATGTCCGATGGCAAGGTCTGCATCAGGTGATCTTGGTAATGAACACTGCTGTGAAGTGCGGAGGCTTGCCGAACTGGATTCATGCCTCCCATACCCGTAGAGTTTCAGGAGCCTCGGAAGAAACAGCTCCTCTCCCCGACGAACATCCAGCTGTGGTTGCAAGACCACCGAAGAGGGCAAACCAAGCTGTGGGGGTTCCTGACGAGGCTGGTCACCCATCAAGTCGAGCTGAGGGGGTCATGCTACACAAGGCCCAGGTATTGACTCTGAGGGAGATGGTAACGTTGTGAGTGGTATAGAGTCAGACTTAGCTGAAGAGACTGGGGTGGAAAGTGGTTGAGTGCTGCGAAGGACAGCAGGAGTTGCAAGAGAATCGTGGCCTGTGAGACAGAGGAGGCAGAACTTGAGACTTGCACCTGAAAGAGATCTTGCTCCCGTATCTGAAATGTCTGAATCAGAGCAAAGTGATGCAGAGCAAGCTCAGGGGAGCTTGAGGAGATCTAGGAGAGCGAGAGTACCATGCCAAAGATACACTGTCCTGGAGTGGTCTTACCTGGTTACAGATGCCGGTACAGTGAGGTCCGGGAGACTGAGGTCCAGACGAGTGAGGCGTGGAACATCAGTGTTGATAATTGAAATTGAACTGTTGGTCCCTGGAGTAGAAGCTAATGAAGTTTTGACACTGACTGTGCCAGATCCTCCGAGACTGAGTGGCTTGTGGAGCATGATTTTGGAAGATCTTACATTTCCGACTTTTGGATATCAGCCACCAGCTCAGGAGATTGCAGCTTTCCGTCTTGAACTTTTACAGCATGTCATTGAGGAAATTGCCTCTGATCTTATAAGGATGTCAACTGAACTGTAAATTGTAAATAAGAAAGCTTTTGTTCAAAAGAAGATAACCTAGGCCCGAGTGGAAGAAGAACAAATTTAGGGACTTTTCCGTAGAAGAAGAAAAGAGGGCTAAGGAAGTCTTTGAACAGTGTAAATAATTGTGCAACGAACTGTGAAAACTGTTTCCATGACTTCAAGGAACTGTGTATGAACTTTGTTGTCTAACAGTGAGAGGCAGAGGAAGAGACTTTGCATTGATCCTCTTGCTGTCACAACTCAAACTCATTTGAAAATGGAGTCTGGAAACACGAACCATAGAAATAAATGTGTGATAGGTACACTTATAGTAGGAGTGATCGTACTTATAGCGGTAGTCATTATCATGTCCGTTAAACGTTCACATGAAACAGGAGCTGATGGGGTGGGAGTACATGGGACATCCACACGTACCACTTCTAGTACAAAAGAGGGTATATTAGGAGCTCACAATGCTATGATTGATCAGGCTAGTCACTTGTTGCATGTAGATTTGTCAAAAGGTGATTATACGTTGAATGCTTATGCGAAGCTATTGTATGAGTACGTAAATATGATGGATGTGAGAGATTGTTATGTGTGTATGCAGTTACCTGCGTCAGTGGAGGATGGTATTAGATACCACCATTTACCCCTGATGTATGGTATCACCTATAGTTTATTGCTTAGTATGTTTTATTGTAAGGGTCATTATGAGTACTACTCCTCAAATTATGATGTGGTGCTTTCAGAGGTTCTAGCTTACAAGCACCTGAACAAGTATGATTATTACAAGCAAGAAGAGAGAATAGGAAAGTACTTCATACCTACTGTTACATTAGACACGGCTTATGCACATAAACATAATTCGACATGTATGTTGACAGACATAAAAAAGAAGTTTGTAGATCAGGTAGAAGATAGACATAGATCATTAGCAGTTAAGCTTAACAGTAGGAAGGAAAATTTTGAGTGGACCAAGGAGGAGTTAGCTCATAAGGCTAAAGGGAGTTATGGTCCAATAGTTTTAGATTTACAACAACGAGGAAAGCATTGTATTAGACAAGTATAGATATACTATGATAAGATCTTTGTGGGACAGAGTGTGTGTGACCATATTTTCACAATTGAAGCCACTGCAAAGAAGTTTTTGCAGGATGGGGTGCAAGTGGTGCCAAATGTTTCTTTTGTGTGTGGAAGGAATGCATATGTTTGACTGCCACTGAAATAGTATGGCACATGTTATGTGGCTGTTGTGTTTCTGATGATATACCACGTGGAGGATTTGAATCCTTTGGAGGAGAAGTCATCACATAGGGAAAAGCGTGGTACAAGTGCAGGAGAGATCATAGGAGATGTGTTTGGAGCAATGATACCAAGTTTGGGAGTGGTTTTGAATGATGTAAAGATTCGAAGGTTGTCAACAATAGTGGATAAGTTGCCAGCAAACACAGCTCAGTCATTGCTACTTGTGGATGGAGGGATGGTCTCGATAAGAGCTATTAGCAAAGGAAGGTGGAGTCTGTGAGATGTTGAGGGTTGAACAGTGCTGTACTTATATCCCAGACCATAGTAAGGCTCTGAGGAAGTACATAAGTAACATTACTGAGATACACCATGAGATACATGATTTGGCAACAGAGGGAATTTAGGATAAGGTTGGTAAAGGATTTGGAAAAGTTGGAAGTTGGTTTGCAAATCTTGGGGAGGGATTTCTTGGTTACATTTGGAAGTCGATCAGAATAGTTGTGGTTTGTGTCATCCTTTTGTTGGGGTCAATTGGGGCTTATACATGGCATAGAGTGAGACAGGTTGAGAATTCTCTTAGACAGCGAGAGAGGAGACTGGAGAGACTGCCGAACAGTCACTATGAGAATCTCAAGAACTTAGAAAAGTTTTGACAGGGAAAACTGGCTACGACTTCTGTTTAGGTCAGTTCTTTCTACAGGGAGTATGGTGAGTGTGATGACACTAGTCATCAGAGGGGGGGATCCGATAGAGTGCAAACTGCTCTGACATTTGTAGGGGTGCATCATAATCATGAGTAGTCCGCACCCGCATATAATCTTTTATGGTGTTAACATTTGTGTCATTAAATAGTGTAATGTATTGATGTGTAAAGTGAAGTGATAGGCATAATTTCATACAACGTGGAGAAATCAACATTGCAACTACGTACTATTTGATGAAAACCTTAATGTGAAGAATTTTACATGTGACTAACGAGAGATAATTCATTTGTGATTTAACACATTGATTTAAATGTGCACAGTAATAATGATCGCGTATATGTGTGCTTAATGAAATTACATGCTGTTTCTTATGTTGGCTGAATTCTGTAGGCCTGATTTGTATTTCTCCCTCCTGCTCTTGAGCTATATTTGCTAGTAGAATTCATGTGTATGCGGAACTTGCTTGTTCTCACGTTTCTGTTGCAGGTGGAGAAACGCATCTTTGTTAGTTAGATTAATGTCTTTGTTTTAGGAGTTAATCTTAGGCAGGAGATGATACATTTAACTGCGATGCTGATAATGTGGGATGGTGTTCTTTTCTCACTAGAGAGAGACTGGGAATCAACTAACTAAACTTTGAATCGGGAGTCTGTGATTCTTCGGAGTCATGATTCATTGGAACTGTAATGTATAATTGGCTAACAAACTTTTATCCCCTCCACACTTACAAGCAGACAACAAAGAACCATTGGCCAGGGGTTCCAGAGTAAGTCTAGAACATGGAACCTGGCTCCTTCAGCTGTAAGGCCTGCAGTAGGGGTGACTTGCCTATACTGCATGCAGTTTCTACAGACATGGCACACAAGAGGTGTGCCATGTCGTGTCTTCACTTTTCTCTGAACCATGGCACACAGCCTGCAATGGCAGTCTGCATGTTGGTGCTGAGGGGTCTCTGAGGATGGCACAATACATTCTGCAGCCCTTGGAGACCCTCTTTAGCCTCCTTGCCCAAGGGACCAAGGGAACCATTTACTAGGTATTTACAAGAGGTGCTAAAGGTATTGCCAATCGGGGTAACAATTGTACAGTTTTAGAGAAAGCGATCTGGCACTGGGGACCAGGATAGCAGGACCCCAGTGCACTTCTGTCAAAATTGCATCAGATACCGGGCAAAACGTGGGAGTGACTATGTCAACAAGCATTTGCAATGCAAGAGGTCTCGCATTTACGAGAGTTTGAGCTATTGGCATTGTAAATCACAATAGCTTAAACTCTCGCAAATGCAAGACCTATTGCATGGCAAATACTTTGTTTGCAAAAGTGCCCATGCTGCGCTTTAATGTTAATAGAGGCCACGCCCCTTTCTTTAGATGAGCCAGACTGAAGAAAGCTTTGCGGCCGCCATTAAAGTAAAAATGTGGTATGGGGTGCTTTTACAAAAAAAGCATTTGTTTGCCAAGTTGACAAACAAATGCTTTTGTTTGTTTCAGATGCGGCTCGTCTGAAGAAGGGGGCATGGCCTCTATTAACATGAAAGAGCGGCATGGGGCGCTCCTAAACAAAATCGAAAACTGTGACTAAAAAGGGAAAAAAAGCATGCGGCTGCGTTCGGCACCGCAAATAAAACAAAGGCGCGGCCGCCACTGTGGCGTGCCGTGCTATTAAAAAAATATATAATAAAGTGTTAGGAGAGAGCGTGTCTTGCCTGCAACAGCAGGCAGGTGAAAACCATTAAAAGAAATAGTGCTCGGAGGCTGTAATTAAAGCCTTCCGAATAACAACACACGTAACAGGGTGTGTCGCCATGGGAGGTTACAAAATGAGACAAGGCGGTACTAAGGAGAGACTACTAAGCCTTTTGACCAATGAACAGACACAGTTTACAGTGGTCAATGAGGCAAGCCAATGAAAAATATGGGCAGAGAGTGGGCGGAACTTTAAGTCCCTACCTCAATACAGCATGCCTCGCAGAGCAGCACATGCGCTGCCCAGGCTCGCCCTAAAAAGGGGCAATTTCCCCTGCATCCTTACGTCGTGGGGCAATTGTACATACGTTACAGGCAGGATTGTTCATCCTGCACAAAAAGAATGCTTTGAGGAATTTTCCTCTTTCAAAGTGGGCTTCAGAATGCAGCCCACTTAGAAAGAGGAAACAACAAGGAGAAATAAAGATATTTCTCCTCATTATGCCTCTGTTGGGTAGGCACACCATTTTAACGCAATCCCAGGTTTACTGACCCTAATAAATCTGGAACTTGTTAAAATCTATGCGTCAGTGCATGGGAACACCCATGCTCAACCCATGGAACGCCTTCCCAGGGCAGAGTAACACAAGCGATTTGCACTACCTTCTTTTAGTCTGTATTTACTAAGCCACGCAGAGCCATGCAAGGTGCCTTTGCATGGCTTAGTTAATCCCACTAAAGGGTTTGCATTGCCCTGCATCACCTTCCATGACGCAAGGGCAACTCAAGCCAATTGTAAATCTGGATCGTAGTTTGTGATGTCTTTAGTCACAAATTTTGATGTCTATTCATTACCCAGTAAGGACAATCAAAATTCAAAACCTGGCAGAAAAATTTTTGCAAGCATGATGCCAGTATAGTCACTGGCGTAACGAAACTTGAGGGGGCAAGATACGTGGAGGGGCCCCCACCGGACTTAATCACGAGCTCTTCAGCCAGAGTATTGTGCTGAGGAGGCCCCCTGGAGCTTGGGGCCCCCGCACTGCGGGGGCTGCGCGGGCCTGTGTTACGCCACTGAGTATAGTAACTTTCCTCAGTGAGAACTACAGATGCCAGAAGAGCCCAGACAAACACCAGCCACACACAGAATTATGTGAGTGTTAATTGTACTTATTGAAAAAACTCCACAAACTCTAATAAGCCCTACATGGAGTTTTATGGGAGACTATGCTTGCATAATAAAAATTATGCACAGCCCTAGAATTTGTAAGGCTCAGTACTTGAACCTATCAAGGAAACACACATAGACATGGCCGCACTTGCACAGACACAAACACATGCACAGCCAGAAGTTCACAAAGATGCACACACATGCAGAGGATGGAGAGTAGGCAAAGTCATTTTATTTGATATGACTGAACTCTGACACTAACGTGGTCATGGGTAGACTGGCAAACCGAGATAAAACAGTAACCTTATGATGCCACCTAGTGTCAGTTACGAAGTACTGCAAAAGGCCTTAAAATACCCTTTTTTAATTGTATGGGGCAAGCCCCAGTAAGCAAATTTCTATATTTCCTGGATTTCTAAAAATCCTTTATCATTTCTGGTCTGCTAGAGTGTTCAAAGGCACCAAGGACAATCTTTAAGTATCCTTGTCTCAAACATTGGTAATGAAGACCAAGTTTGAGGCCTTATTTTCAGAAAGTTGTCCTTTGTTGGAAGCGGAGGTGGATGATACAGATACTTCATCTCAAGCAGCGATATAGGTAACCGACTAAAGCAATTTTCAAACCAGGTGTCGCATTCACAATGAAGTGAAGGAACGCAGTGTTAGCCTTCTTGGCTTAAATCCGCGCTCCGCCACATCAGGAACTTAGGGCTGCACTGTATTTACAAGAATACGGTGCAGCCCTGTGTTTCACCCTGCGCTAGCGCTGATTGCAGCTGCCTAGCGCCAACACAGGCAGTCTTGCACCATTGTGCAAGGGTGCCTTCGGTGCGGGGAAAGGTTGTTTATATGCAGGAAGGTGTCCCTTGCTGCACATAAACAATCACCAATGGTGTTTTGTAACTTCTATGTGTGCTGCAGAATGCACAACACATTGAAACTGCAATGCGTCATTTTTTTAAAAGATTGTTTATGTGCAGGAAGGAATACCTTCCTGCACATAAACAATCATTTGTGTTTTGCTGTTTCTATGTGTGCTGCACAATGCAGCACACATAGAAACATCAAAAGCTAGGAGAAATAAAGCATTTCTCCTCGTTTCGCCAGTGTAAGACCAGGTATTTTTGTCTTAATTTTGGCGCTGCCCCATATTTATGCCACCCTTGCAAATATGGGGCAGCATCAAAATCAATAAGTGTTGCGGTGGAATGCCCAATGCAACACCCATTGCCCTCCCCTTTCACGCTAAGTATAGAGTGAAAGGGTGCCTTATTTACAAGGCAGCGTTAAGCCACGTTCAGTGGCTTAATGCTGCCTTGTAAATAAGGCGAAGCCCGTATCGTCACCAGAACATCACTAAAAGTGATGTTCTGGTGGCGATAGGGACTTGTAAATATGCCCCAGGTTTATTAACAGGAAAGGTTTACCAGCTACTAAGTAGGAATGTGTAATTTTTCTTTGGTTGCAAAGTTTTGCAGAGATCTCAATTTCATGAAAATTTCGGAGCTTGTCCTCAGAAGCCTATAGCTTTTACCACATTGTGAAATCATTTTAACTGCATTGCAAGATACATTTTACGCCAATCACGTCCATCCAAGCAGGAAAACGAATGCAGAATATTCTTTGAAAGTTTCCTTATGCTAAGTTTTTCGATACATATACATAAATGCAATTGCCTGCAAGTTTACCCTTTTTAGATTGTTTCTATACACCAAATGGCAAAGTGAAAAACTTTGGAACATTTTTGAAGTTGCAAAGTTTTTCATAGAAGTTTGTAGGATAATTTATCAAACTTTGTACACGCCATCTTCTAATCACAAAAAAGTGTAAGGAAACTGAGAACTGGAAACTGCAGAAAATAGTCTTTGTGTGTAACATGGGGGCATATTTACAAGTCCCAACGTACGACCGAAGCGTCACTTTTTTTGACGCTCCAGTGGCGCGCTATGCTAGCCCATATTTACAAGGCCGCACTGAGCCATTTTGCATGGTTTAACAAAACCTTGTAAACATGGCCTTCTACAACGCAGTTTTCTGCGGCAAAGGAGCGTACAATGGGTGTTGCTGTGGCCGTTCCCAGCAAAACCCATGGCTATTTGACACTACTCTAGATTTACAAGGATCTGTGAATCTGAGGCAGTGACAAAACCTTTCAAAAGGAGGCGTTAATGTGGCGCAACGAGGAGAAATACTTTCTCCTTGTTTTTTGCTCTTTCTATGTGTGCTGTGTTCTGCAATACACATAGAAAGAGCAACACGCCATTAAAGATTGTTAATGTGCAGGAAGGTGTCCCTTCCTGCACAAACACAATCATCCCTGCAATGCAGGCACCGTTGCACCATATTGCAAGGGTGCCTGCATTGGCGCAAGGCAGCTTTTTTAGTGCCAGCGCAGGGGTGAGCACAAGGATGCGCCGTATTCTTGTTAATACTAGGCGCGGGCGGAGAGCTCCGCTCCGCCCGTGGAGTATGCGGAGATTTGCCTACTCCGCGTTCCGTGGAGAACGCGGGTAGCCAACTCTCCGCACACTCCGCGACGAAGCGGAGTTGACCCGCCGCCCGCCTCCACCCCCCCTAGTAAGAATTAAATAAAAAGGCATTAAATGGAAAATAATAAAGACTTACCCTGACTGCAGCGTCCCCGGGCTGCCGTCCTCCTCTTCCTCGCGTTTCACGGTGATCGCGCGCATGCGCATTTCTCAAAAGGAATGCGCATGCATGGGCGCGCGCGCATGCGCAGATCACCGTGAAATGCGAGGAAGGGGTGGACGGCAGCCCGGGGACGCCGCAGTCAAGGTAAGTCTTTATTATTTTCCCTTTAATGTCTTTTTATTTAATTTCTTACTGGGGGGGTGGAGGCGGGCGGCGGAGCGGGGCGGAGCGGAGTTCCACGGAGTTGGGTCTCAACTCCGTGGACCTCCGCGTAGCGCCGCTCCGCCAGCTCCGCCCAGGGTCAGTTAATACAGCTCATCCCTGCATTTTGAAAATGACGCAGCTTGGTGCAGCAAAATTGCTTCCGGCACAGCGCTGCGCCATTTTCATGTAAATATGCCCAACAGTCTCTTATCTTATTTAGCTATATTTTTCAAAAGATCAGTGAAGTATAAAAAAAATTACAGAACCAACAATTACAAATCTGTTTGGGATTAAAAGCCCATAGCCACTTTTAAAATGAAAGTAAGTGACAGTTCAGTAAAAGGAGGGTCCACAAAAGATCATCAGTGTGCAGAAGTATTTAGGAACGAGCTACAGTGTACCAAGTGTTTTGACAGAAGCAAGAGGTGATAGATGGCTAGGGGATAAGGGGGCTCGGGGTAAGTTAATCATTTTGGGGGCAGCACTCTGATTCCCATGTTGGAAGGTGTCAGATGTGTATTAGCACTTCAGTGTCAGGTCAAACAAATTCTCCATCATTAGAAAAAGAGTGTCCTGCTCCCTGTTTTCAGTTATCTTCTGTGTCTTGAAGAATTTGGCATCGCAGGTGAAAATCAGACAGCAAGACTCCAAATGACGAAATCTTGTGAACACCATTGGCACATTGGGTGTCCCTCCTTCTCTAGACTGCCAGAGAAGCTGGGCCTCGTGCTTCCTCAGAGTGTTCAACTGCACTCTCTGGGGCCTCTTTGGTCCTCTCATTTACCCACTCAAGTCTTCCATGCACTTCCTCTCTTCCAGGATAAAGCAGCAGATGGTGCACCTCCTGGTCCCATTGATAAGTCAAATGGATGGTCAAACTCCACTGGATGTGACTGGGTACCATGGGACCGCTGGTCCAATACAACAAGATTCTTCCTATCTCCCAGGGATCAGGATGTGTCTTCAGGTTCCTGGTCCATTACATAACTCAGCAGGCTCAACGAGGCACTGCATATTGGATTTCATTTGATTTGCTTCAAATCTCCAAATGCATCATTGATGGACTGGCCCAAAAGAATGTGCCCCACGTTTGCAGCACAGTAGCCTTTGCAAAATCTAGTAAGATGTTCCTCTAAGATGGAGGACAGCTCAAATCCTATGCAAGAGCGCCTCTGTCTCTTTGTTCTAATGTGTCCAGCTCCTCAAGGACATCCATGTGGTGAGACTGAGAAGAGTCTTTTGAGCATGACATCAGCAATGTTGGCAAGTAATCAGTAAGGCAAACAGGCCACTGTCTCTCATTAGTTTAGACCAGGGATACTCAAAGTACGGCCCGGGGGCCGCATGCGGCCCTCCTGAACTTTAGTTGCGGCCCCCTGGTGAACAGCAGCAGTGGGCTGCTGCTCACTTGACAGAGCAGGAACATGCGGGAAGCTGTGAAACGGGCATACTTTATTTGCAGGTTAACTAAACTGAAGGTAAAGAAGCAAAGAATGTTTTCTAGACAACTTATCTTTATCATGCATCTGCTTTGCGTCCCCCGCACCCACCTTTCAACACCCCGACCCTCCCCTGCAGGCATCGGTGCGGCCCTCGGGAAACCACAGACAGTACTTGTGGCCCCCGGGGAAACGTTCGAGAGTACCCATGGTTTAGACTGAGTTTTCTTGGTAAAGCCTGAAGAGATAAGGGGGCTTATTAACAAGCCCCTTGCACCGTCGGTACATCACTTTTTCCCATATATTCCTGGACGTGCAGGTTAGGTGCATCTGCATATGTTAAATACTATTTAATATGCTACTTAATTTCAAATGTACACAATAACTGATATTGCAGGTGCCATACAGTTTAGTTTTGATGCTTTTTCCGCTATGAGCATGCTTAGCTGTGTGGTCTTTACACTACCGCCGTGGCTGGAATTCAAACAGAGCAATATGCCCACTTGTTAGAACCAACCACACTCTGTGGTGACCTAGGGGTGCTTGCTGTCTTTGAACTTTCTCTTTGACATTACTACTGTGATGATATGAGAACAGCAGAGTGTTCCTGACACGGTTTCCTACCTCTTCTCTGGTCTGTTCCATCCCCCACTGGTCTACGATTATTCTTTTGATCTTTCAGCATAATATTTTTAAATGAATCACAGACGAACTGTGGTTTTTTTAGATTTTGTTTTGAGCAAATTATTTTTGGGACAAAGTGACCATTTTGGTTTTTTGCATGTGTTATTACTTCATCTGCATGTTGTCTGTCTTTGGAATTAGCACGCCAGAATCCCTTCTCTGCTGTATCATTTCAGATGTGAAATGAAGTCTGTCGACTGAGAACATGGGAAGACAAGACTAGCCCTGTCCATTGGCAGTGATGCTGGAACAATTTTCAGAGTGGGGGTGCTGCCATCAATGTTATATCAGTGAAGTCATGGGGATTGTGAAAAATCCAAGCATCACACAAAGAACAAGTCTAGCATATGTATTCAGCAGAAGAGTGGTAAGGCTGTATGCAGCATGTAACTGGTGGTGCATTTTGGAGCACCCTGTCGCAAATCTATTACTTAAGATTGGTGTGATAGCGCACTGTCATTTACAGACAGTACATTTTCCATTGAAATGGTCATTACACTTGAACAAATGTACAGCTTTGCTGATAAAATGATAGAGCAGATAAACAATTATCTGTGTAAATTCAATTTCAGCGAATATTTATCATTTGTGGATCACCAAGTAAAGTGTCTTGATTTGTTTTGATCCAATTAAAATCTTGGTTTCCATCACACTTCAGAATTACAAAAAAATGTGCTTCATTTGTTCTCTTCTAACTGCTGATATATTCTCTGAAATTGTTGTACAGCTCATTTCCAAGTATTTAAATGTTATTGTGTATTAGAAAAAAATGACACCCTAGACTGCTTTCTTTCACACTTCATGTACCCCAGCAAGAGTATCACATAGTTTAACTTACAAAATCTTCTGACAGAAAAAGTAAACAACAGTCTCCATGTTAAAAGAATAAGCACCAATTTGGCCTCTTCCTGCACCTATACACAAAAGCAGAAAGGGATCACTTGCAACCAAATGGGGAAACCAGTCATGATGGGACTGGGCATGTTATACAGGGTGAAGGACAGCATGACCTCTGTTGTAACACACTGTATCCCTGCCTTCTTCACATCTGGAGAATGGCTGCAGGTGCTGCAAGAGAGGTGTAGCAGGCAGACTGGATGCTCAGTATCAACTCTCGGTCAACAGCCTTATCATCATAAGTGCAACCAACAGGTGAGGGTAGCAGGAACTTCAACGCATTATGTGACTGAGACCCGACCTGGCAATAGACTCCGAAAAAAGACTGCAGCAATGTTGCAATGGACAAAATGGAATACACTATAGGATTACAAATATGAGGAAAAATTAAAGGTCAGTGGTGCCCTGAGGTTTTTTTTTGTATTACTTAGAATTCTGTTGTTCCCCTGCAATTTTTGATTCAATAATATCAGTAGTGGAATGATGTAATTATGATAGTGCATGGAAGATTACGCTGCTGGGTGGGTTATATTGTTCTAGTTTGTTAGTATTGAAGTCTTGCAACCATCCCACACAAGTGTTGTATCATTCATCAAGCTCCCATCCAAATATTGATCTTTGTTACTTACTTATCACTGCTAACATTCAGTGTATCATTTGGTGTGACCTTTTATAAAGAATCGTGCTGCAGACAAATTCTAACAAACACATTAATTAATATACAAATGTTTTTACCAACTAATGATGCCACAGAGCTGTACAGAAAAAGGGTGCACACTGAAAAGTATGCTCTGTTACTCGGATCAGTATTAGCCATGAGCAACAGTGCATGCACTGCTCACTGTGAGCAAGATAGTCTGTTGGTGTTTGGGATTCCTTGTGGGAGAATTGTGATGGATTAAGGCTGCTAGAAGTGTAAAGTCCTCCATGGCAATTCAAGCTATGCACACTAGCACTCCATGTGCCCAATGGCCCCTATACTAAGTGCTCAAGTCCTGCAATCTCCTCATGCAGCTCACGTGCCCCAAAGTCCTTACGTTGACTCGCCTTGAGCTGGTAGTGCCACATACTGTCTATGCCTTGCCAGCTCCTCACACTGTCCCTGTGTCCCAGAGTCCTTACACTAACAGTCCATGAACAGGTCCTCTCACTGTCCATGTTCCCAAGGCTGTTCTTGAGCTGGTTGCTCCTTACTGCCTATGTGCCCCAGGCCAGCCAATTGTTCTGTCAATGTCCTGCCAGCTTCTCATATTGTACCCGTTCCCAAGACCCTTACATTAACTGTCCATGCCTTGCCAGTTCCTTACACTGTACAATCGCCATGGTGACAGTATTCATTAGCTTTGACTCCTGCACCACCTTGCTGTTAGCTGATTGTTCAGCTACTGTCACTATGGCGATTCTATACGCTGGTTAACTTGCTATGTAAAAGATGTAACTTTGGCCTTTCTATTTTATTTAGAGTCATACCTTGTCCATCTACATTTTTTTGGATCTGTACCCAAAACTTATGTCTATGAAAGTTTTGTTTTTTTGTGCAGACCCAAGGGCTCTATTCTATTTCTTCTGTCCTGAAGATGGCCTCATTGTTTTGATCCAATAGGAGACCGAAACATCCAACTTTTCCCCCACATCAACCATTACAATTTAGATATATATACCACACTTACTCTATGCATTGGGATTAGGTGGAGTGGTTGTTCTCAATAATGCAAGGTCTATTTTCTGAAACATTCTTGGAAATACTGTAGGACCTTGCTGTGTAACAAATGTCTATGTCACCCTGCAAGGAAATTTTATTCAACTGTTTGATAATATTTATGATTTTTCCATTAAAAACACATAATTGAAAAATCCGCTAGTAATTTTGACTTATTTATGTTATTGGCTTTTAAAGACTGTACACTTACATTAACATATATAAAATATTTTTATTAGAATCCCAGCATAGAGTATACCTTTTACTATTATCTCTTATTTTGTTTTGTTTGTTTTTTTAAGTCGGATTGATTCCCTTGATTGGATCTTTTTGACTAGTCATACAATGTATTTTTGAAAGAGTTCTTAAAACAATGGGGCAGATTTACAAGCCCCTTGCGTCACTTTTACGCTGCTGTTGCGTCACTTTTGTGACGCAACGGCAGTGTAAAAAATGCGGCAAATTTACAACGTGACGCATCTAGGGAGATGCGTCACGTTGTAAAGCCCTGCGTGACATTATACCTGCGTCAGGTATAATGTATGCAGGGTAGGCGTTCCCACGCAGGAAAGCCTCGTAAAAGTGACGCAGTGAAATCTACAAGATTTCACTGCGTGACTTTTAGGACGCCACTGCGTCAAAACCTTACGCCTGCTTGAAGCAGGCGTAAGGAGTGACACAGTGTATTGGGAATAGGCCCCAACACGCATTGCTGGAGTTGCGTCGTGCTTGCGACACGACTCCAACAATGTGTGACTTTTCCGTCAACAGATGCGTCAGAATTTCCGACACATCTGTCAATCCTTGCGCCATAGTGCGCCCTTTTGTAAATACGGCGCATCTATAGTGGCGCATGGGTTTTTCACGCAGGCGCAGGGAAACTGACGCATCTATACAGATGCGTCAGTTTCTTGTAAATCTGCCCCAATGTCTTTAGGAGTTTTTGTGTTGTTTGCATTACGTACCTATCTCCTGAGGGAAGGTTGGGTTGCCCTGTTGTGTGCCCTATTGTGTGTTACAGGGATCAAGCTCAAAATACTTCCTGCCCAGTGCCACAGACCACCCCGTCGCTGATTTTCCACGAATCACAGGTTGCCCCACTCTGACTTTATATACTTTAAAAGTTTATTGTGACCATGTTTTCTAGCTCCTCACAGTTTTTACCAATGAACCACAAACCTTCATCACTATCTGTCTCTATGCCTCAGACTCCCAGCATTATTAATTTCTTTGTTCAGAGTCCTCACACTGTCTTTCTGTGGGTCAAGTGCTTGCAGCATCACTCACACTACTTAAAACAATGCTACAGCACTATTAAATTAATTTTGAATGAAAACTAGTTAATGGAAATATATTAAATTAAATTAAAAATATTTTTCTGAAGTTTAAATTAAAAAATAAATGCCAAACGATTTTTGTTTGCAATGTGCATTAATAAATATTGAAAGTGATTTTTAGAAGTAATAGAACCTATTTTTACATTATGTTTTAAATTGAAAATAGGAAATGAAATATTTTATAATTAAATAATAAATATGTACTATTTTTATATATGTTTTACATTAATTTATATTCATATATATTTTAACTATATTATGTAATTTAATTAAATTAAATATTATTTCCTATGGGGATTTATTTTAAGTCCCTACCATCATTATTTTCTATCGGAGAGGGTTGCAGTACCAGTGGTTGGCAACCAGGTGCGCAACACCCATAGGTCTAAAAGGAATTTAGCACCCACCCCCCTCATCCCCGTCGAGTGTCTCAGCTGGGCTGCTGCAGCTTGAGCTGCTGTGGGCTCGGCTGGGCAGTGTCAAGAGTCTTACCTCCGCCACACCAGAGGTTTTCACAGGTCTTTAAAAGACCATTTACATGCCTCTGTGAACTGGTTAATGAGGCTTTGCATTTTTTTCACTGGTTCCAGTAGCCCCTGGGTCCCACTCTGCCTATTCCTTACATTTGTATTTTATTTTTACTGCGACAGTGGGAGAATGCATTTGGTGAAAAGGCATCTCATGAGTAGGGATCCCACCTTTCCTAGAGAAAAATACCGGACATTTGTTCTGCAAAGGCCTCGCCTTGACACTAAATAGGGCTGAAAATAAAATTGTATATATTGATTTGTAACATGACTTTTCTGTCTTTGTTTCCTTTAATTATTAGTCATAGATCATTAATGCAGCCCTAGAACACATGTATAAGTGCTATTTATATTTGCTGTTTGAAGTATGCACAAATAGGTGCTAAAAATACCGGCTTTACCAGATTTTGTTTTTTTGTACTGGCTGGGACATCAAAATGCCGGTGGTGCCGATATAAATCCAATCAGCTGGAAACCCTAATCAGAGGGCTGAAAGTTTGTTGCAGGATCAGCACATTATTTATTTCCCCCACCCTTCATTCTGGATTGATACCATAATAGCAATAGTTTGACTTATATCTGAAACCCTACACCAGCTGTCAATACAATGCTGAGTTACTCCAGGTGTCTGGGAATACATCCTGCATTCAGGCAACTCCCTCCTCATTCTCACTGCTCACCCTTCACTTTCATGTTCACCCTGCACTCACAGAGATCACACTGCACTTCATGCTCTCACCCTCTTCCAGTGCTCAATTTGAGCCGGTGGTTTCGAGAAACAGCGTTTACAACGCTGTAAACACAATGCGGTAACTTTACAACACGGTCGTTACAACGACCGCGTTGTTACCACGCGTGCCATTACATCGCAAATCGTATCAACGACTTGCTGTAGGGGGCGTGCAACACCAGGGAATGTGTTGGATTTTAAATCCAACACCTTCCCTGCTGTTGCGCAAACTGGAGTAGGAATAGTAATTAATACTATTCCTAAGTCCAGCACGCCCCCTACAGCAAGTCGTTGAAACAACTTACGATGTAATGGCACGCGTGGTAACACGCGGTCGTTGTAACGACCGCGTTGTAAAGCCATGAGTAGTGAATGTATGCGATGTAACGTCATACATTCGGTGGTTTCAGGTGCTTGCCACTGCCACATAATCGTCAAAACCAGCGCTTAAAGCGCAAACTCAACCCAGAACCAGTTAAGAACACATTCAGTTTTGGTAGGCATGGGGAGATTAAGTGATTTGCCCAGAATCACAGGATGTTGAGCCTACGCCGAGAATCGAACCTGGTTCCCCAGCTCCAAAGTCAGCAGCTGTGGCCGTTACTCCACATCCTCTACCCACTTGTAGGGTTTCATGGTTAGTAGTTGGTTCTGTTATAGGTGGCGCTAATAGGAGCAATGGGCTGGTGCAAACTGCCTCCTGGCGAGAGCTCCTGCACTTATTTTTTTCACAAATTAACCACTGCCCTCCTCCTTCCCTGCACTCACACAAGCCCACCGCTCACCCTGCACGCACATGACACTCCACTCACTGGTCACTTTCACCGCTCACCCTACACTCACAGCTATCACACTGCACTCACGCTGTTTCCCTGCACTCACACCATTCATCCTCCTCTTACCCTGCCCTCACACGAGCACACCACTCACCCAACACTTACTGCGACCACACTACACTTATGCCCCTGGCCATGAACTCATGACAATCTCCCTCCACTTACCCTGTGGTCACATGAGCACACCGCTCACCCTGCACTAACAGTGCTCACACTGCACTCTCACCACTCACCATGCACTCACACTTTTCACCCTGCACTTACACGAGCACACTACTCACCCTGCACTCAGATGACACTTCACTCACCTGTCACTCTCTCTGCTCACTCTGCAATCTCACTCAAACAAGCTAATCACTCATTCCTTCCACTCTGCACTTTCACCTGCACCCAAACTTGTATGTCACATCACTCACCTGCAGTCACTCCTCTTACCCTACCCTCACACTGTCACATTGCTCACTGTGCGCTCACAAAGGCACTCCTGTCACTCACCCTTCTCTCACATGGGCACATCACTCACCTTGCACTCACACCACGCAAATAAGCACAACACTTCCCCTGGAGTCTCACCACTCACCCTGTACTTGCTCCTCTCACCCTGCACTCACACAGACAAACCTCTCAGCCTGCATTTATACAGGCACTTTGTTCATCCTGCCTGCACACAGGGAGAATAGTCTGCCGGAACTCATAGGGGCACACCACTTACTCTGCACGAACTCCTCTCACCATGCACTCACCAGTCACTCACAGATCTCCCTTCACTCTCGCCGTTCACCCTGCACCACACACAGGCACACCACTAACCATGCATTTACACCACTCACACCACCCTGCATTCACTCCTCTCACTCTGCACGCACTCCTCTCACCTGACATTCACATGGGACCTCCTCTAACATTGCATTCATGCAGCTCACCCGACGACACTCACATCGGCACATTTTTCACCCTACACTCGCACCACTCACCCTGCACTCACACACACTATTCACCATCACCTACCACTTACATGAGCACACCTCTTACTCTGCATTCATAAAAATGACACAACTCTCAAGAATATACACATATTTCTACAAAGGCACCCACAGAATATCTGCTCATTCTGTGGTACTAGATACCAACTAAATTTCATCTGCAACAATGGGGCTGGTGCAAGAGTGTGGGATGGTGCGAGAAGGGAGATTAGGGCTGAGGCTCTGGAGTACGGTGATGAATTGAGGATAGTGTGACACCTTCAGGCGTTCCTGGCTTTCCATTCACAACAATGCTTCATTCTGGGACTTTTAGTTTTTTTTTTTACATTGTAAGTTGGGTCTCAACGACTCAAAAATGCACAGTGTTACTGGATAAAATCCATGGTTGCAGGAGAAGTCAATTATTTCATAAGATCAGCTGGATGCTGTGATATTACACGTTAGAACATAGATTAGTTCAATTCCAATACTGTAACTGCTTGATCCACACGTCAAACCAAATATAAGCCCATACAGCTATTTTAAGGAAGTGTACTTTTCATTCATATCATACTTGTAACAAACATTGACAAGGCAATATATTACCATTTTTGAATAACGTATAGAGAATATGTTTATTATTAAGCTTCACTAAAATGCAAGGCAGGTATAGCAGAAGCATGAGGGGAAACTTTTCTAGCACAATAAAAGCAGATTGACTAATGGAAGTGTGAGCATCGGTGTGTGTGTGAGTGTGACAGAGTACAAATGTATGAAACAGTGGAAGAGACATAGTGAGAATGTGTGTGTCAGTGTATGTGTGTGTGTCAGTGTATGTGTGTTATGCATGCAAGTATGCTGCTGGTCTGGCACACTGGAGGTTATTCTTGCCTTACGGACAATAACACTAATAGAATATGCATGGGAGGTGTTACCTATGGACAACTGCCATTGGCTGTGGGGACTCGAACTATATAACTGAGAACGCCGCTAGCCCAGTCATACCCAGCGGCAGGGACACTGAATACGCGCCACCACACCTGGCTGAAGGCCCTGACATGATGCACGTAATTCTTAGCATATGGGGTGGATCCATATCAAAATGTTGGAACTGACATTTGAGGTAACTCTTGCCATAAGATTTCCTGTACTCGTTTTATAGGGGGTGTCAATGGCAAAATACTGACCCTTGTATACTGGAGGGAATTTTTAGAGGTACCCATGGCTGAGGCTGAAGTATCCATGGTAAACTTCTGGCACTGTCATATTAAATGTACCCCGTGGCATAAATGGCTCACCCATGAAAAAATTATGACCTTGGTATAGTGGAAGTAATTTCTAACTTAAGATATTTGAAAAAAACCCGAGATCTACTCCAAGGAAAGGCTAGGTTTCCCTGGTGCACCGTGAAAGTACTGGACTATTTCATGAATGTCCACAAGTGTCTGCGGTGTTTTAGCAAATTTGATCCCAAGAGTTTCAAAACATTCTCAGGGAGAAGTCTACTCTCCCTTAAATCATCTACAAGAAATCTGTTAACTTGTTTTTCTTGCTTGAATTTGGGGGAAGTATCGCACCCCACCACTTACATAGATCTTTTTCCTCATATAATGGGCATGAGGTTAGCTCTCACCCCATTTCTAGAAATGCTTGTCCTGACCCATTACTGGGAGCAGGACTGGCTTTAGGGCGGTGTGACCAGTGCTGCCGCACCTGGCGTTGACTTTGGTGGGGGCCTCTGAGATTAAAAATAATTTTTGGTTTAAAAGCACATAAACTTTCTTGTGCATCAGATAGTTTTCAGGCAACAATAAAAATATCAAAATAACTCTGGTGATTAATGTTCCCTACTAGTGAGAGTTCCGAATTTTTTCTAGTTGTAGGGTCAATGTGCCTACTGTAAAGAACGAGTACAATGCAGATCACAGAACCGAGTGGGAGTGAGCTATGAGTAGCACTATAAAAAAAAATGTATGTCAGAGAGAGGCTATGGAGAGATAAGGTGCATTGTTAGAGAGTGGTAGTGAGGGAATTCATGGAGAAGGAGGATATTGTGGAGGAGAGTGCCAAAAAAGACTGTTGTAACGGCCACCACCAGCCCTCAAGTTGGCCCTGGCTGGGAGTCTTAGCAACCCCGAAGTTTGGGTCTAGTTGCGCCCCTATTGGATACCTGTAGTGCTGGACTTTATTTATTTATTTTTATTTATTTGAAAAGTTTTATATAGCGCTGGCTAGACCCGGAGGTATCAGAGCGCTTTACATGAGGTAGGACATTGTTTCAGAACATTGTTACATAGTTACATCAGTTGCTGGAGCGTCGCATAACATAGAAAGGGAAACAGTATAACATAGATTACATGAGTTACTAAAGCATAGCATAACATAGAAAAACAACCGGCAAGGGAGAAAGTACTTCAGGGGACACAGAAAAGTCAGGCTGGAAAAGGGGAGGCAGTCAAAGAATCACGGAGGGAGGAGGCGGGGGAGGGAACAGAAACACAACGGGGAGACGAGTAAAGCAATGTCCGATGTCTGGCTGGGTAGGTGACGGCCGAGGGGTGAACCAGAGCCAAACTCCTCTATAGCTGCATAGGACAGCTCCACCAGGCATTGGCCAAGGTTGCTCGGGCACCGTTAAGTACAGACAGTTATAGAATCCGCCCAGTGGGCATCGTCAAAAGTTCCATCGAGAGCACCGGTCACGGTGTTACTGGGAGGCGCCTTCCGCCTCATCCTCCAGCTCGCTCCCAGGTCAAGAGTGGTGAGAGGGGAGGTGGAAGGGACAGTTCCAAAGTCTGCAGATCTACCCCATTCCCAGCAGTAGTAGTGAGTGTTGGGCATTTGTGCAGGATCCCAGTGGTAGGGGGACCACTCCCAATCCTCTACTGGGTGTGTCTCCCATGATGCTGTGGTCACTCACGGCGAGGTCCCAGTGGCCCCAGAGAACGAATGCTGGATCCCTCGCCAGCAAGGGGAGAAAAGCATGCATATGTGGCATATGTGCAGGTAAGTAGGCTCACTTCTTCGAGGGGGAGTGGTCCCCCCGAGACCCGACCCTCTGTAGTCACCAGTGTATCTGATGCGTTCTGTCAGCGTGCTTGTCTTCCAGCAGAGATAGCTCCCCAAGTAAAGGACGGTGGCCATCTTAGGGTCAGGCACAGAGTGAGTAGCTGGTCTGATTGTGAAAGGAGGTGCTTCCCATGAGTTGCACACTTGCTTCTGCGGTTTCAGGATCACGGCTGTCCCTCTCTAGGGTAGATGCAGCGACATTCAAGGCTGATTCTTGAGTCCCCCAGCACCAATCCGCTACGGGCGCCATGTTGAAAAAGGTATGACCCCCGGGCCTCCCCGAACCCAGTTTGCTGATCGAAGGATGGGCAGTGTTCGGTTCAGCCCCCTGCCTCCCGGGTCTCACAACACGTTGCCCACCAGCAGCTGCACGGCCCCCGCTCACCGTCTCAGCGGTCCCGGTGAATCGCTGCAGACTCAGGCATGCGTCGCATGTGTTCCACGTTGTTTCTGCGAATACCGAAAGTAGTAGACTTATTCAAAAGTGTAAACGCACTCAGTGTAAATTACCCTCGTGAATCAGTCCCTAAGATCTCACTGATGTCAACAGCACCAAGACCGTCCAAAGGTGGGTGAGGGAGGCATTATGTCCCAGTCCCAGCCTTTCTAGTGCACCATTGTCTACCCGCAAAATTTGTTTACAGATTTGTAAATAAAAGGAAACCGGGTGCCTTTGTTAACTATGAGGCAGATGTCATGCTGGTGTCTGTTTGTGTGAATTTAGGTTTGGAGAACGGAGTGTGGAATGTGGAACTCAAGGGATGAATGTAGGCAGAGCCACAGGAATTATGCATCAGAAGCGGGTCAAAATATGCGCTAGGTTTTCAACATAATACAGCACACATTACTTCATTATTTTGTCATTTTTACATTTGTTATCACTGTCTGATATGGGATGCCCCTCATTAGTACCAATATAACAAACATGGCAATAAGCATCAGAAAGGGGACCGGTCAACCTTTGCAAAGGGCCTACCACTGCGCGGAAACATGTATCACTGCGTTTTTAGTAACTTTTGAACCTTTCGACGTAAAACAAATTTTGTTAAAATCTGAAGATTATTCAGCAGATGATGGATTATGTGGCAAATGCGGCAGATTCATAATTATTGTGAAAAATGTCAGGGCCGCACAATCGCATAATTTCAGTGGTCCTGAATATAAATCATACATGTGGAATGCATGTTTTAAACAGCAGTTGGCGGGTGGTGGCCAGATGGAAGGCTGCACATAGCATTGCTCCTTTCTCTGTGAAAATCTTGAATTGGAAATAAATTATATCTGCATCACTGCACTCATTTTATGTCTTCCATTTAGATTCAACACACAGGATTATGATTTGACAGAGGATTATGTGGCAATACCACTAGATTGAGGCATGTGACATTTTCACTCGAATGCATTCACTTTAATACTTAAAAACAGGTGCTTATTGCACCTGTAAAAAACAGAAGAAGCATTTAGAGGCCTACATTGGCCACACATCAAGTTTTTACCACAGGTCTCGCTCTTTTTAGTGGATTTACCACATCGGCTTTACTCCTTTCTCGGTGTTCATTTTGAATCGGAAATTAATTCAAAATAAATTACAGCAGCATCATTGCACTCGTAGTCTGTCTTCCACGTACATTTGTAACACAGTAGAGAATTTAACAGACGGTGACACCAGAAACGAACTTTGGAAAGATTGGAAGCATTCAACACCGAGGAGGTATTTCGGTGACAGGGGTGGAGTGTTTCTCCATGGTGTGTGGGCAGAAAATCGATGCAGGGGTCAGGCTATCGGGCAGGGCCGCTGTAGACCAGTGCTTGACATTGTATGTATACCTGCCAGCTTACAAAATAACTGCACCCTGTGAGGAGAGGGTGGGTCCTTGGAGGGGGAGGGGCCTGGTGCCGAGAGCTACCTAAGAGGAACTCTGCCCTTCACCACAGGGTTGGATTGGGATTAAAAATCGGCCCGGGCACGCTAAAAAAAGTGGCCCACATTTGCATATTGCCTTTCCGCAAAACACTGCTTCGGCGAAAATGTATTTTTTTAAAATTGGGGGGGGGGTAGGGGGTGGAAGAGGTTTAAAAAAAATGCACGGATTAGTTTACACTGGTGAAACACACCTGAAAACAAGTGAGGCCACTTTTGCTCAGTCCCCCTGCCCCCCCCCCCCGCTCAATATGAATATATTAATGGGCCGGCCCAGGGAGAGAAAGGGAGTGACACCTCTGCCGTTGATAAAAGGGAGGTAATGGACGCCCATCTACCTCCAGAAAGGCCACTCAAGCACCCACTGGGCCGCTGGCGGCATCGGACAACGCAGAAACCGCCCAAATCGGCCCCCCAGGCTGCTCAAAAATGCAGCCCACAGCTGGAAATCAGATACCGGCCCCTCGGGCATTGCCCGAGTGCCCGCGTTACCAATCAGACGTTGCTTCACCAAGCCCCGCACCCTCTCCCCCCCAAAAAACAACAACAAAAGGTCATCGAGGCTGTGGTCGATATTCTGGGATGTTTTCACACCTTTTAATGGACATCGGCTGTTTACTGCCCCGGAAAACGAGCGGGAAAACCACTGTTTACAGTGGTTTTCAGCTCGTTCTCCCTGCCACCGTGTGATTTCGTCTCCTCACCGTGTGAAGGGAGCTGTAATCGTGTGACACATGGTGGCACCTTGTGAGTTGTCAGGTCTGTGTATGTAAGCTGCCAAGTGACACAAAGTCAGGCAGACAGGCAGTGCTTACAAGTGTGCCTGATGTCATCGCAGTCGCTTTTCATGCCGGAGACTTTCTGCTCCAGTCAGGTAAGTTACGTCGTGCCATTTAAGGCACACATGCTATGGTTCCTAGCGTCTCTTGCGCCTGATGACTAGGTGTTGCTGCGTGTCCATGTCAGGGTCAGGCAAGTGGCGCTATACACTCATCCATTTTCAAAGCAGGGGTGCCATTGAGGAGTCTGGCATGGCTCCTCTTCTGATCTTGTGATTGTTATCTTCACTCACCGGAAGTTGTACTGCCTGTGACTTAGTAAAAGTACATTGAGGAGAAGAGTGTGGAAAAGGCCTTTGCAGTAAAATTCACACTTTTAGGGAGAGAGAAAGGAGTCACCTGCTACTGCATATAGTTATTTACACTTACTGTAAGAGGGTGGTGCGACTGGTGCAGCTGCACCTGGTCCTGACTTTGGTGGGGGGCGCTGTGTTTAAAAATAACTTATAGGTTTAAATGCCCTTGAACTTCCTATGCGTTCAGCAGTATTCAGGCAACAGTAAAAATGTCAAGATAACTTTGGTGATTAATGTTACTGCTGATGAGAGATTGGAATTTTGTCTAGAGGCAGTTTTGCTCATCATAATGTGTCCCAGATGAATAATGTGCCTGCTGCAAAGAACTAGTACCATGCAGATCACAAAACTGAGTGTGAGTGAACTATGAGTAGCACTTAAAAAAAATGAAACGTGTGTCAGAGAGCGGTTATGGAGAGGTGATGGGCACTGTTAGTGGGGAAATTAGTGGAGAAGGAGGTCATGGGGAGGGGGCATCAAAAAAGACTGTTGCACCAGGTGCCACCAGCTCTAAAGCCGATCTTGCTGTAAGTTGCGGTGTCTTTAATTAACACCCTAACTTGTGTGTAGCCCATTTCCATTTACTTTCTGTGTGACACTTCTTCTGAATATATTTTTCTTTGAGGACTGTATTCGAGTATTTTCTGAGGACTACACTAAAGAATGTGAAGAGCAGGATGTATAGATTTGGACATTGGTGACTACATTAACTTTAATTAATTATTTTGCAGGATGTGGACATCAGTAAACAATTTATTTATTTCAGTTTGTTGCTTAACTGGTAAAATGCCCAGTATTTAGTTTCCTCCACCATTTGTAGCAGAGCCTGGTGATTTGCCCATTTACTGGGAAATGTCTTCCTATCTTTTTAAAGCATTTTTTGATGTTTTGGAGGAAGGGATTGTACTCTACAAAGACAATTGTTCGACATGGTTGACCACAAGCTTCTTCTGAAATCCCAGCCACAACGGATCAGAGCAGACGACACTGTTTTGCAGTGGTTTGTGTAATTTCTGCATAACCCCTTGCAACAAATAATGATAAACAACTTGACATTAGATACTTCTGCTACCAACCATGGCATCCCCCACGGCTCAGTCCTCTCACCTACACTCTTCAATACCTATGTGGAACCAGTCACTGCAATACTTCAACAAGCAAACATCGCCTACCACCTTTATGCAGACAACACACAATACT
This sequence comes from Calotriton arnoldi, assembly GCA_963921515.1. Lineage (NCBI taxonomy): Eukaryota > Metazoa > Chordata > Amphibia > Caudata > Salamandridae > Calotriton > Calotriton arnoldi. The sequence continues at coordinate 3,559,030 of CAWUFW010000121.1, read as the reverse complement.
ACCTGGAAATTACCTCTCTGGATGACATGTGCCGGCTGAACGCCACTCTCACAAAAGTCCAAAAGTGGCTGACTCACAGCCACCTCAAACTCAACCAAGAAAATACGAAAATTCTTCTTCTGTCCAATCACAGCCAGTCCCCCAAGATCCAAGAGTGGATAAATAACCTAGAAGCTCTAAACTGCAAACTAACCTTGGCGAACTCCTTCAGATCTCTGGGGATCACCCTGAACTCGTCTGAACATGAGCTCACACATTAAGACTACCTCAAAGGATGCCTTCTAAAACCTAAAACCCCTTTACAAAATTAAGACCTTCCTCCCAGCAAATGACCTAAAAACCGCCACGCAAGCTCTGGTTTTGTCCAGACTGAACTATCGGAATGCCACCCTCAAAGGCACCAGAAATCTTACTTAGCCACACTGAAAGCCACCCTAAATGCAGCGGCAAGGATGGTCACTGGAGCAAAGAGATATGAACACATCTCTCTCTCAGTGAAAAGTCTAAAATGGCTACCAATCAAAGTATGCTGTTACTACAAAAACTGCCTGTCTCACCAAACGAGAAACCTAAGAAGCTCCAACATACTTCTTCTCATCCCGCCTGAAAACATAAACAATGAGCCCTCTCTCGTTCTTTTTCAGACAATACCCCCATAATCTGGAATTCTCTTCCAATACAAATCAGAACAAACCCCTCCTTCATAAACTTCATGAGTTAATTAAAATAATTCTTCCTCAATCAACACCCCAACCATCCGGGCAATATCGCCTAACTCACTCTGGAATTACTATCTCATCCCAAGCAGGTATCTCCCCAAGATTCTTCAATGGCTTGACACTCAACACTTGAATTATACTGTATCACTATGGACTAACAATGCTTCTGACAATGTTGTACAGTATTACTATTGACTGATATTGCCTGACAATGTTATAAAGAGCTCTGATACCCCTGGGTCTAGCTGGCGCTATATAAAACTCTCTAAATAAATAAATTGAAGCACTGCTTTGGGGGCAGTGGGGCTAAAAGGATTCAACAATTTACATTACTTGGAGAACACTGGAAATATTGATGGATATCAAAATTGAACTGAAACAAATGCAAGAAAGATATTAGAAGAAAGGAAACAATGCATTAGAAAGGTCTACATTTTATTTCTGGGGTCAAAGGGAGGGAGAGACTTTAAATCAGTATGTTGCAGTGTTATAGTGTATGGCGATAACATATGACTTTGAACATATAAATAAATAAATATACTGTAGAATCAAGTTTTGAGAGACCAGATAATGATGAAAACGAAATCTAAGAAATTTCAAGAAAGGAAATGAAAGTACATGTTATTGTATTTTTACATTTTCATATGTTTTAAGGTATTATTAAAATGGGAATATACTTGTTTTTAACTGAGCTATGCAACTGAATCAACTATATATGCAAAGTAGATTTTACTTGTTTGGTTTTATATGTCTCACTGTGAATGCATTTTTGTCCTCAGTCGGGGACTAAATCAATACAAAAATTCAAAAAAATAGTAAAAACGGTTGTGGTCAGATAATGAAACAACTTTAAAACTAGCATTTCAAGCTGCGAGAAGTGTTGAATTTTCTGAAAGGTACATTCAAGAAGTAAGGAATTAAATGAACCACCGCAGGTTGTAAATGTAGTGTCCAAACATGGGAAGAATGAGAAAAAGAGACGCAGGAAACACAAAGCCAAAAAACATGGGGTTAATCTATATAAGAAAAAAAGAATATAGCTGCCTAAATGTGGCAACACTAATCATTGGGGACATGAGAAAAAACTGCCCAGTGGAAGACAAAGCTTGCAACAATTACAAACGGAAAGTAATTTAGCCACACGTGTAAATGAGAGATGCAAATTGTGTCACAGAAGTTCAAGAATGCAAGGGCAGTAGAGATGACGTAGTCTTGTGTTTCAGTGCTTATGTTTTTGCACAGAGAAAAAGGAAAATATGTCTGCCAAGATGTGATTTGATGAATGATGGGAAGTGTGTAAATGGCAGGGTGGACTTGTGTGCTTGGTACATTATCATTGACAAAGATCTGTTTGAAAGATTTTGGCCACATGGGAGCTGCTTTCATATGGACATATGGCCAAGTGGTTACACTGCCTATAATATAAGATGGTTGAATTGTGTGGTTGCATTTGGAATTCAAAAAGAGAAGAACTTGAGGAAAGCGTATGCACAGGCAGTGATGGTGGGACTATTTTGGTGTGGCCACATCAGAAGAAATAAGGAATACAATTATATCCGAGCGCAAATTCCCTGTAAATGCTGCCAACAAACTTGAGAATATTGAGATGGGAAAAGCTAGTGAATCCTGTTAAGCTCTGGGAACAAATTTCTCTAAAGTGATTAGTTAAAAATTAGGAATGTTGTGTAATTTCAGACATAGCATTAAGCTCAGGTAGAACATTTTACCGATCAAATTTTCCGTTGAACTATGGAAGCAAATTTAAAGAAATTCTTAGAGCTCTGCATGACAAAGATATGATAGTGCCCATAGAGTCTTCAGACTGGTTGTTACGTCTAGTAGAAAACCACGGGTGATTTGAAGCTGTGCTTAGATCTGAGATGTTTAAAAATGGTATTTCAGTGGATTCATATTCACTTCTGAATTTGCTAGAAATGATGCATCTAAGTCAGGTGTGAGTATTTTTCCAACAATTGATCTGGACATCTGATTGAACTGAAAGGCATATCTAAGCACTGTATGGCTTTCATCATTCCTCAAGGCGCCTTCCAACATAAAATAATGCTATTCTGGTTAGCTTTCAATTCTGCTGTTTACAGAGGGTGATGTCCAAGGGTTTTAATGGGTTGGATGGAGCAAACGTTTTCCAGGATGATGTGCTGGTGTTTTGGAAAGACAAAGTGGATCACGGCAAGAAATGAAGAAAAGTTCAGGAGGCATAGGAAGGAATGGGATTAACTGTAAAATGTGAAAATTACAAGTTAGGACAGCTCAGGGTGCAATATTTGGGTCATAGACTTTCTAAAGATGGTATTCGACCAAAGATGAAGCACGTTGAGGTAATCCTGAGAGCATCTGAACCTACTTCGAAGGAGCAAAATCTCTCATGTTGGGCGCTCACTGAATTTAATTCAAGATTTATTGAAGGCAATGTAACTAAGGGATAAGGCCTGAGGAAGCTAATGAAGAAAAATGTAAAATTAGAATGGACACAAGAGCAGGAAGAATGTCATCTAAGATCACCAAAAATTTAATTATTGAAGTTCCAAGCTTATAAACATTTGTAAAGGGGCCAAATGTGTCATTGCCATAAATGTGAATGGATACGGTGTGGTGGCAGTGATTATGCAGAGAGTGAGAGATGAAGTGTATGTGGGGTCTTGTTTATAAGGTACCTTACACCCAGCAGAATGTAATTATTTTGTGATTGAGTGTAAATTGCTAGTGTACATGTTGGCATCTGAACATTTTAGAGTGCATGTATGAAGTGCTAAGTTTATCATTAAAACTGGCCACAAACTTAGTCAACAAAATATTCACTCCGCGTGGAGGCAAGAATTGAACCCCTAGGCTTGGAAGATTCACATCTATGTTACACGTGTATCACTGTGAGTTTGGACATGTTCCTGGGAGGTAACAGTTTAGCAAAGGGGTTATCCAGATTACCATTAAAGGAAAGTATTAGGGAGATTGAGAATAAGAATGACAAATCTAAAGTGACTTTCACTTATGTAGATGCCATGGAAGGGATGAAGGTGATGAGTGAAGGAGTTATAACAGAGAGTGAGTGGGAATATGAAATGGATAAAGATGTGGAACTCAGTAAAGTCAAAGATTACTTAGTTAGAGTCTGGCCATATGAGAAAGACATGAAAGGAGGATGGCTCAAGCTAATGGAAGGTCAAAAAGGACTTGATGGCATGAAAGGTGGTTGTCTTGAGAAGGAACAAAAATAATCCTCCTTCGTGTTTCACAACACAATAGTCAGAATGTATCATGAAAGGTATGTATATTGGAATTTTCAGTACTAAAAGGTAAGCTAGAGAAAATTTTAGGTGGACCGAGATCGATGGCATGGTTGTTCAGTCAGTTAAGAATAGTCAAAAATGTTGCAGGAACAATATAATCGACTAAGTTGTACCGTATTACATCAAGATCCGATGAATGGCGAGATAGAGCCTGGGGGAAGTTATTCTATTGACCTAATGGGTCAATTTTCTGTTCTACTTCAAAAAATCTTACACAATAGCTCTTCTAGATAATTATTCACAATTCCCAGAGATGTGAATGGTTGGGTAAGTCACCACAGATGTTTTAATTGGTTTTATCGACAGTGTTTTTTGCAGAGAGGGTTGCCAGAGGAGACCATTTCAGACAATGATGTGCAGTTCACATCAGAGAAGTTGACGCAGCAAACATTCCCTGGTTACATTGTACCATCTGAAGGGAAATGAACAGGAGCGTCAATCAAATGGTGAATGAATCTATACAGTTAGCACACAAATCTGGAATGTGCTGGAAGAAATCTCTGCAGGATACTTTGGCATCCATTAGAATTACACCCAATTCTTTGACAGGAAGCATACCTTTTGAACTCTTGAGAAGTTGTAAGATAGCCATGAGACTGGCTAAGCGGTGGTTGATCAATAGACAGAAGGAGAAAAGGCTGTCAAAAAGGATGTAGAGATGAAGAGTGAGGTGAAGGAGTATCAGAGGAAGATGAGATTATGAGTTGATCAAAAAATGGAAAAGTTGGAAAGAGGCTTAACATTTTGCTTGGGCAATATGGCAGGGTTAAGAAACCAGCATTTGTAGGAAAAGGGTGACCAGGATGTGGAAGATAAAGTGGAAGCTGTGTGAAATATGCTGTCAGGTTGTTGGACGAAAATGTAGAGAAAATGCACATGGTATTCATATGATGAAAATATTTGTGATGAAGGTTCTAGCGATGACAATGTACAGTACAGGGTGGATAGTCATTTGTTTTTTTTCTCCTGGAAGAGAGAGGTGGTGTTTATGCATCAGGTGGCAAGTTGGGTCAGAGCAAACTGGTTGAAATGCATCTTCATTGGACAGATGTTTTTCAGATCCAAGGTCTGTAGCAGGGAATATGTCAGGGTTAGAGCTTAGATCAAATGGTGCATCTCATAGACATATAAGTGGTTCAGATTATCAGGAGTCAGTCACTGGTCTGGTGTTGGACTTGGCCCTTTCTGCAAGGTCACCCATTAACGTTTTGCCTTCACCCCTCCTATTTTGCTGAATTCATTTTTGTTGGCTTAGGACTCTGTGCACTTTACCACTGCTAACCAGTGCTAAAGTGCTTGCACTCTCTCCTTTAAACATGGTGAACTTGGCTTACACCCAATTGACACATGTACTTGTTAGTCCCTAGTAAAGTGGCACTACATGCACCCTGGGCCTGTAAATTACATGCTGCTAGTGGGCCTGCAGCACTACTTACCACCCACTTAAGTAGCCTTTTAAACATGTCCCAGGCTGGCCATTGCATCCTGTATGCAGTTTTAAACTGCCAATTCGACCTGGCAATATAACCCCCTTGCCAAGCTTTAAACTACCCTTTTATTGCACATAAGTCATCTCTAAGTTAGGCCATAGGTAGTCAATAGGGAAGAGTGCATTGTAATTAAAAGGCTGGACATGTACTTTACAGTTGTATATGTCCTCATAGTGAAAAACTCCTAAATTTGTTTTTTAATACTGTGAGATCTACCTCTCCCACAGGATAACATTGGGTTACCTTATTACATTTAATAAGTGATAACTTTTGATTGGGAACAGGTGGACGTTTCATGCTTGGTGTCTAAGAAATTGTAATTAAACATCCATTTAATGGTAAAGTCAGATATTGAAGTTACAATTTTGAAAATGCCACTTTTAGAAACTTGGGATTTTCCTGCCCTAACTATTTGGTGCCTGCAGACTGTTTCTGGGTCACATGATGGGGTGTAGCTTACAGTTGGACTTTGTTAATTCCTCCCAGGCAGACACATAATAGAGGTATTAGGTGTGTCTGGATAGGCCATCAACTGGCAGGACAGGGGGGCGGAACTGAGCACAGTCCCACTTGCAACTAAATAGGATGTGCCCTACCTTCACCAAAGGACTTGTCACCACGGCATTGTTCATGCAGCCAGCTTGGAGCCAGGACAGGGACGGCAGGAAACTTCAGGGACTGTAAAGGGAATTCTCTGGAAACATCTCCTACTTCAAAGTGGGCACCAGGTATAAATAGTGGACCGTTACATCCAACTCTTCAGTACACTCCTGGACCTAGATACTACAGAAGATAGACTGCTGTGCTGCCTTGCTGCTAGAAGGACTGCTACTCTGCTGCCCTGCAGCTCTGCTGCTCTGCTGCCTGCTGCCCTGCTTGCTGAGAAGGAAGATTGAACCGGCACCCTTCATCCTAGACTGAAGTCACTCCAAGGGTCAGCAGACTGACCCCCTTTTTTGAGCTACAGGGACATAACAAGCTCTGGAGGCTCCCTGCAGTGGACCTGCTGCCTGGACATGCAACTTGACTTGCCTGTGCCCTGCTGGCCTCTGCTGGAGTGAGTTCCTGGACCCCAAAAGGTGACCAATAGGTCCTGGACCCTTGGTGTGGCCTCAGTTGAGCTCCTCCCCGGGAAAACAAAACATCCTAAAGTTTTGAGCTCCACGTGAATGTGAACGGGTCTGTTCGCACCAAGATCTTTCCACCTTCTCCACCTGCTAATGTGAAGTTCCGGCGAACTCTACTTTTCCGCCACAGCGACCACCAACAACACCAAGCAATACAAAATCTGCACTTCGCACTACAGCATTGACAGCTCGAGGTGACCACCAACACGGAGATCCAGTAACAACTGTTCATGACGCCCGACAGGATCTACGCGCTACAGGAATGAGCATCTGGAATGCCCGGCCTGCTCTTTGCGATACATTTACAACCATACGCAATGCTCTCACTGCTACTCGCTGCCCCTTCCATCGCAAACGGAACTCTTCGCGCTGGATTTTGAAGCTAACTCTTTCAGCTGGACTAGCCTGGTCCCTGTATCTAGCCTGCACTCCATCGCGGTCGGCCTGAACTTGTGACTTTCATCCGGTCTCGCATGACCAAATAGCTGCGAGTGGCGCTTTGTGCTTTTAGGCATTTGTATTACCTGAAATCTTTAAAATTGCAAATCTCCGGTTCTACTGATTGGATTTCTGTCTTTTTGGTGTCAAATAATGTATTCAATGTTACTCTATTTGTCTAACTTGGTGTGGGTTTTTTCTTGTGTTGTGTTTTTACTTTATTACTGTTTGAAGTGCTGCATAAATATATTACACATTGCCTTTAAGTTTAGCCAGACTGCTTTTGTGCCAAGCTACCAGATGGTTAAGCACAAGTTAATTTGGAGTTCGCTTGTGTTTTACCCTAGCAGAGATTGTGGTTGTTGCTTAAGTAGCGTTTCACCCCCCTCAACCAGTAACCCAATTTCCAACATCTAGGTGTTAGATAGAATGATAATGTACGTAGAGTTCCTAAACATTTTGATTAATTTGTGTTCAGTTAGTAGTGTTGTAGCATGTGCGATGTTCACAGATCGAGTAATTTGTGTTAATTAGTGGTTTGGTAGATGAGGAGTCATCATTCTGTTATTTCGTGTGTGCCATGTGAAGGGGGAGGTGTGCGCTGTCAGTGTCTGCTTGTTGGATTTAAGGTTGAGGAATAGAGTTTGGAATGTGCAACTCGAGGGGTGGAAAGGAGGGTGTGTTTGTGGACTGCAGTTTGGGGTCACGGGCAGCTGGTGGTTTAAGGCCAGATGGAGGGCTGCACAAGTCGTTTTTCCTTTCTGTATCGATAACTTGAGTTGGAAATACATGATACTTGCATGTTGCACTTGTGTTGTGTCTTAATCTACATTTGGCAGGAGAGGATTTAACAGCAGCGTGTGAAGCCATAGTGCTACGTATACATATAGCGCTATATGCCAGGTGCTCTTGTTTCCAAGACTACATTTACTTTAATACTTAGAAACGGGAAACAGCCTTTACAACGCGGCTGTTTCCACGCAGGGCCTTTACCACGCAGCCGTTACCACGCATATATTGTTACCACGCATAGCCTTCACTACGCAACGTACGTGGTGAGGGCATATGCTGGTAACAGTGGTAAAGGCACCTGCGTGGTCAATGCTATTGGCGTCGTTATGAGGAGCAAAGAGATCCTTCCGCTTCCTCTTTCAAGAGTTGCCTCATCGTCGTCCTGTTAAGGTAAGGAGGATTATTTTTGGGATGGCTTTTGGGGCGGATATTTTTTAGTGATTAGGGCAGGGGTCGGGTATTTTTTAAAAGGGCAGAAGGCTGTGGGGGTCGCGCTGGTTTCTAGATTTCGGGCTTAGGAAAAAGGGCGGGGGCAGTAGGGGTGGTGCAGGAGTGTATTTTTAGGGATTAGGGCAGTGGTCGGGTATTTTTAAAAAGGGCAGGGGCGGTGTGGGTCGCGCTGGGTTCTAAGTTTAGGCCTTAGGGCAGGGTTGTGGATTTTTTTTAAAAGGGCGGGGGCAGTGGGGGTCGTGCAGGAGTGTATTTTTAGGGATTAGGGCAGTGGTCGGGGAAATTTTAAAAGGGCAGGGGCGGTGTGGGTCGCGCAGGGATCTAAGTTTAGGCCTTAGGGCAGGGTCGTGGATTTTAATAAAAAGGGCGGGGGCAGTGGGGGTCGTGCAGGAGTGTATTTTTAGAGATTAGGGCAGTGGTCGGGTATTTTTAAAAAGGGCAGGGGCGGTGTGGGTCACGCTGGGTTCTAAGTTTAGGCCTTAGGCCAGGGTCGTGGACTTTTTTTTAAAAAGGGCTGGGGCAGTGGGGGTCTTGCAGGAGTGTATTTTTAGGGATTAGGGCAGTGGTCGGGTATTTTTTAAAAAGGGCAGGGGACAGTGGGGTTCGCGCTGGGTTCTACAATTAGGTCTTAGGGCAGAGTCGGGTATTTATTTTAAAATGGCTGGGGTAGTGGGGGTCGTGCAGGGGACTATTTTTAGGGATTAGGGCAGGGGTCGGGTATTTAAAAAAAGGGTCGGGTGGGGGAGGTTCAGGGTCTGGCTTGAGGACTGAGGGCAGGAGTTAGGGAACATTTTTATCACGCATGGACCTTTACCATACATGCTTTACAACAAAATACGTTGTAAAAGCATGCGTGGTAAAGGTTATACGTGGTAAAGGCATTTGCGTTGTAACGCATGCGTGGTAAAGGCATGCGTTGCAACGGAATGCGTTGTTCCGTCATACATCCCTTAGAAACAGGTGCTTATTGCACAGGGCCGCATTAGGTTTTTGCCCTAGGCCTTACTAAGATTTCCGAACAGCCTGAATGACACTCTGCGGGCCCGATTTACAAAGGTAAACTGAGACGAAAGTCTAACTTTACAACTTTCACTATTCACAAGGGGCATTTTAGAGTAGTAAAGTTAAACTTTTGGTCTCAGTTAAACTTAAGACCAAAACTTAAGTTTAGCTGAGACAAAAGTCTAACTTTACTACTCCTAAATGCCCTCGCATTTTTCCCGCAGCAGCTAACTAAATAAGACCCAAAGGTATAGCTCAGTGATAGGTTCTAAAAACACATTAATTGTTGTAGTGTTTCTAATATGGATTAACGATAAGCTTAATTAAATCCCTTAGGCTAATAGGTGCAGAGTGCATATCTGAAGCCCCTCCACCTGTCATTGCTCCTGGCACATTTTAGGCTGCCGTTTCCCTGCTGGCTATTTATTTCTACGAGCAGGGGAAGGATGAAGGGGGTGATAGGATATGTGCGGTTGGCGCCGGTGTCAGAGAATAAGATAAGATTAATTTCTTCTGCAGTGAGGTAAGTAACTCTGGGTGGCCTATTGCAAAAGGCCTCTATCTCAGGAGCAGAGCGTGCACTGGAATAAAAGCAGGTACTTGAAAAACCACAAAGGAATGACTCTGTGGTGTCTGCTGTTTAGAAGAAAACACAAGGTTAAGCTGTCAGTGCTCAGTGTCAAATTAGCTTAGAAAACACACAGCCAGCCTAAGGCGAACAGAACTCAAAATGGCAACAAGCAAGATAGTGCTTAATTTGTTGGGGAAAAAAAGTGCCCTGCCAAATTTCTTTCTAAGGAGGGAGGCGCAGAATGCCACTTGTGGGAATGCCCAATTTCACCACTGCCTTTATGGTGTTACGATCACTCCTAACATTATTGTTTTAAGTAGTATAAGTCAGTTGTTTAAGGTTTTCAGGGTTAATTTCAGATGATATGATACAAAAATGTGCCTGAAGTACATAACCTGCCCTGGGGCACAACCGGAAGGTTGGCCCGCTTTTTGCCCATGTGGGGCACTTTGGTATTACAGAAGAGGTCACAGATGCTTTAATACAAATAGTGCAGGAGCACTTATAGTGCCAGCACAATCAACAGGGGACATTCCTCATTTACAAGGGGCTGTGGTTATATAATGATGAGAAAAAACCTTGCCTTTTTTGCCCATGCTCCATATAGAGACTGCCAAAGAGATGGTGCACAGTAAGTGCACTCCCTAGGGCACCCTCTGAAAACGGGAAAGAGGGGTGCTTTGGACTCCTCAAACATTCCACTGTAAGCAGGAGCATTCACTCACTAACCCTCCTGCAGGGAAAGCTCTGTCCTCTTTGTAAAGCAGGCTCTGTGCTCCACATTTTGCTAATGCGCTGGCTGCATTATAAACAAACATATATATATACAAATATACACACACATATATATATGTTTCCAAAGTTTTCCCTACAGCAAGGACGCACTCCACAGCAGGTGAGTTACAAACTCTTTATTTGCAAATGAAAGCGGCATTTCACCCAATTTTTAAGTCCTTTTGCCGACGCATTTTGAAGCTTCGTGCTTCTTTTTCATAGGCATACGTGAATGTGCAGTAGTATTGGCTGACCACAGTACCTCGTGTGCTAATTAATTTATAGGCCTCCGGTGTGCCTTCCTGATGGTTTCTCCTTGCGATGCACTTTGGGACATGTGGTTTATTAAACACATTTTCCACCCTTCAGTGGGTTCCGCATCTTTCCACAACAATTAAAGGTCCAAATAATTCACAAGCCCTCCAGTGGGCCTTGAAGTAAGCAAACCACTTTCACGATCATTGCTACTGCTGTGCCATCGTTAGATTAGGATCAGTTCCATATTCTGAGGCCCCACACTCATTCTCTGGGTGGTGCAATCCTCCACGGCCGGAACCGCAGTGATTTAATGTTTCCAAAGTTTGCCCTGCAGAAAGGACGCACTCCACAGCAGGTGAGTTACAAACTCTTTATTTGCAAATGAAAGCGGCAGTCCTTTTGTCGACGCGTTTCGAAGCTTCGTGCTTCTTTTTCATAGACATACGTGAATGTGCAGTAGTATTGGCTGACCACAGTACCTCGTGTGCTAATTAATTTATAGGCCTCCGGTGTGCAGGGCAAACTTTGGAAACATATATATATATATATTGAGGACAGGAATCTCGTGAAGGTAAGTTTCTATGGGAAAGAAAAGTTTTACTTAACTTCACCTATATGTACCTTGACGATATATATATCTTCAAGGTACGTAGATGTGGAGTTAAGAATAGTAAATCTATACTTACCTATTTGCACCTACCTTCCCGATATTTTGATCTTCGATATTTTTGACACAATGGTCTGTGCACACAATATTTTTTTCCTAGAGAATATTTCAGTGATCCCGGAGGTCCCCACCACCTTGGCAGAGATCTCAGCACAGAAAACATAGGGTAGACGGAGGTCCCCGCCCGCAGATTTATCAATAGCATTTTGTAGTATGCGAGTACTACTACTGTAGTACTACCTTACATGATACTAAATGCAGTATGTCAATAAGCCACATACGGTAGGATTTTGCTCTGCCCATTGCTTATTATTGGTTATCTTTCTTTTTAATCTCATTCCCTCTCTTCTTATTCGTTTGCTTTCCTTACTCTTCTTGTGTTTTTCCCCTGCATGCAGCATAGCTGTTTTACAGTGTTTCTGATTGGATGAGTAGTATCTTTCCACTTCTACCAAACTGAGAACTACATTTTTTCTTTTCCTTTCACACTGCCTGAAAGTGGATGTATGTTTCTTCTCTCTCCCTTGTGTGTTGGATTTGTTCCACATTTTACACCTCTACCACTTTGTGTTTTGCGCCTTCCACTCTTCCTCTGTTAATCGTGTACCTTTGCATATCTGTTTTACAGTGTTTCTGATTGGATGAGTTGTATCTTTGCACTTCTTTCAAACTGAGAACTACATTTTTTCTTTCCCTTTCAACTGCGTGTTTCTTTGTTTCATTGTGTTTGATTTGTTTTATATTTTACACCTCTTCCACTTTGTGTTTTGCTCCTTCCACTCTTCCTCTGTTAATCTTGTACCTTTGCATATCTGTTTTACAGTGTTTCTGAGTGGATGAGTTGTATCTTTCCACAGCTTACAATCAGAGAACGACTTTTTTCTTCAGAACTCCCTTTGAGTAAATGTGCATTTATTCTCTGTCTCTTCCTTGTGTTCTTGCTTTGTTTCAAAATTTTCACTCCTTCCACTTTAGATTTTGCTCACCACACACTTTCTTCATTGCTCTTGCACTCTTCAAACTTTTATTATTAATGTTTTCTTCTATTTATTTACGTGATCGTCTAGCAGATGCACACTGCTACTGGATCATTTACTCAAAAATATGCTGCTCTTTGCCCTGTCCCCTCTTGTGTCACATTGTTTTAAAAAAGTTTTCTGCGATGGGCCGGCAGCTGGAGGCAGCTGCCAGTCAGTTTATTCTTTCTTTTCACACTCCAGTGCCATATGTGTATTTTCTTAATTACTATTCTAAAATAGCCATCAACCATGTTAGAATGGTAAATTAAAAATTCAAAAATGGTCACATTAGAGTCATAATCTATGTGTACACATGCGTTACTATGCATGACTACGTATGGGTGGCCATCTTGGAATGGCTTTTCTTCATTAGAAAATCAATTCCAAAACGGCCGCCCATGCTTCTGCCTAAGACAATATGCACAAAGGTCATTTTGGATTTTATTCAAGCGAATGTAAATAGGCATTCGCCCAGCTAATAGCTCTCACCTTTAAAGGTAAGGCCTATTGGCATTGCCAAACCCTGTTCTAGTGGAGCAGCAACTGAGTTATACTCTCCCCACCCCTCACTTTTTCCAGTATTCTTCTGCAGTCTAGATTTTACAGCCTCCAATCAATAATGTAATTTTACATTAAACTGTCTAACAATCTTATATATACACATACATACATATATACATACATATATACATATATGTATATATTTGCGATAATCCTTCACACTTGCTTCCAGGATAAAAAACGGAACGGACTCCACTTAATTAGTGCTTATTTTTAGTTTTATTCGTGCTTTCTCGCCTTGACGCGTTTCGGGCTACACAGAGCCCTTGATCACATGACATGCTCAGACTTTCCCCCATTATTTAAAGTGACATTGTGCAAAAAAATCCCTCCAAGTACATGGATATAGAGAGCAGACTTCCCGTTTGGTTTCTACAAATTATCAATTTTTTTTTTTTTTTATATATACATATTATATGGAAAGCCACCAAGTGTGGCCATATTTCTATAATTAAAGAACTGTGCAAAATAGCTTCATCATGTGTAGAAAATGATTAATAAATATATAAATAGTCGTATAAATACACATACATATATATATATTAAAAAAAACACATTTTAAACACATGGCATAACACTCGCGTCAGAGCATGGACACTCTCCTACTATCTGCATAATGCGTTGAATTCAACTGCCAATGAAAATATCTATGTGCAAAAATAGCAATGTTGTAAAAGAGTTTTTTCTTAAGCTGTATAAATACATTTTGTTAAAACAGATTATACACATAGATTTCATAAAAGATATTACGACGACACTTATTATTGGTGTCAGGCAGATTTTCAGTAAGAATGTTATATCCGTTCTGATCGTTGCACTTAAGTATCTTTCCGTATAATACTGTTAGATCCAAACCATGATTCGAGGAATGAGCCCCATCCTGTCCTGGCAACCTAAAATTGTGCTAAAATTAGTGTTAAAAAAGTGCTCTTTGGATAAAAACCTATAAAAATTATCCAAAATTAAAAAATGACACCATGTTCATAAAGTGTTGTCTAACATCCAGAGTGCCATGAGCCCATGGCACCCATAACTAACGTTGGATGTTAAGGGAGTTGTGTCATTTTGGGAGGGAGGGGCAGTGGTATTTTAATATTGAAGTTTTTTTATAAAACAAAATGTGCGAGTTCTACCAGTTTGAGAGATGCCGTACTCAATCATATTAGAGCCAAGTATATAGATCCTCTGTTGTATTCAAACCGTGCGGACTCTTGCTATTTAGATCTAAAATGTATTTGGTTTCAAGTCGTCTGAGTATGGATTCTCTGTTTCCTCCCCTTCTCAGGGGAGGGACGCTGTCTATTACATAATACTTCAAATCATTGATATTCTTGTCATGTATCTCATTGAAGTGACGGGCAACCGGATAGGAACTATCATTATTGGTTATCGCCCGTAAATGTTGTAATATCCTTTTGTGGACTTGTAGGCGTGTACTGCCTATATATTTTAGCCCACATGTACATTCCAAGACATAAACAGCAAACTCAGACTTGCACGTTAAAAATGTACTAATGAGAATCGGTTTGTCATTAAAAGGTGTACAAAATGTGGTTTTACTTTCTCCAAATTTGCACGCTTTACATGTCGTACATCTAACAAAACCCCTGCGTTTGGTTAACCAGTTGGTATTCATGGAGACTTCAGGGCTACTGCTAACTAAATAATCACTAGTGCTAGCAGCCTTTCTGTATGTTATAGTGGGCGATGATGACAATTTTTCCCCAATCACTGGGTCACTCAAAATCAAATGCCAATTTTTCTTGATTATCTTTCTGATACTTTCTCTTTGCTTGTTGTACGTTAGTATGAGTCTTGGATCTTTATTTTTGTTTTCTAGGTTCTCCTCTATACTCTCTATTTGGCGTATTTTACTTTTAGAAGGTTTAAAAAGTAACTCATCCCTTGCCATAGATTTTGTACGTGCTCCTTGCTAGGTCTATATCTTTTTCGGAGTATCCTCTAGCTAAGAATCTTACTTTGCACTCTTGTTGGGCTATAGCTAAATCTTCATCCTTACTGCAAATCCTACGGATGCGCAGCATTTCCCCATTGGGGATGCTTCGCATTGTGTGTTTTGGGTGGAAACTACTAGAATGTAAGATAGTGTTTCCAGCTGTAGGTTTGCGGTGTAACCGTGTATGTACCTCATTGTTCTGTATATATACTTCCACATCCAAAAAACATATACATTTTTGACTTATTTCTGATGTAAAGTGTAAATTCATTTCATTGTTGTTTAAATCAGAAATAAATTGTTGTGCACTTTGTGTGTCTCCACGCCATATTATGAATAAGTCATCAATAAAGCGGACCCACTTCACCACGTTATTGGTCCATGCCTCATTGTGTTTTACTCTTAACACATTTTCCTCCCACCATCCCATATGGAGACAGGCGTAGCTTGGTGAAAAGCTCGCACCCATAGCTACGCCTCTCTCCTGATGGTACACCTGCTGTTGGAACATGAAATAGTTGTTATTCAAGCAGAAATGGGTGAGGTCAAGTAACATTTTGTTATGGACATGATATTCAATGGGTCTAGTGCCTAAGTAATATTCCAATGCCCTTAGTCCATCCCTGTGGTGGATTGAGGTATATAGGTTGGACACATCCATAGATATCAAAACATAATCTTTATGCCATTCGAATTTGTGCAAATGTCTTAAAAAGTCGGAAGTGTCCTGTATGTATGATGGTAGACGCTTTACCAGTTCCTGTAAAAAACAATCAATATACACAGAAACATTTTCCAGTAAGCTGTCTTTAGCAGAGATAATTGGTCTGCCCGGGGTCTCAGTTTGTCCTTATGTATTTTTGGGATGAAGTATATTACCGGCATCCGTGGGTATTCATTTTTAAGAAATTTAAATTCATCTTGATTAATCAAGCCCCTGGTTTTCCATGCCACTAATTTGGTGAATAATTCATCCTGTTTGGTCTTTACTGTGGATCTTGTACTTAGTTTGTAGCAATTATGGTCTCCTAATTGCCCCAAGGCCTCCACCAAATACTGTTGCTTAGGCCAGATGACCACATTTCCCTTTATCAGAGTTCCGTATTATTATGGAATCGTTGTCCCTTAGCTTTTTCATTAGTTGATGGTACTTTTGTAATTGCAAATTTTGTTTCTTTTTTGCTGTCTGATTTTAATGTGCAATTTTCTGATTTCAGATGTCACTATTTCATTAAAAGTGTCTATGGAATCTCTGGTCATAAGAGGCACAAATTTGGATTTTGCCTTGAATTTTGTGATCGGGGCAATATTAGTATTAATGTCCAACATATCCATCGTTACCTGAGTGGCTTCTTCATTTATCGGATCATTTCTTTGTAACTCATTGAGATCACACAATAAGTTCACATCCGAAGCTGTTAGACCTGTGCTGGTATGTTGTTGACTTATGCTAGACACTTTGCTTTTATCGTTTTGGAGCTGGTAGAATTTTTGTAACTTTATTTTTCTGATATACTGATATATATCAGCTCTTGTTTGTGGGTAATCAAAGTTGCTTTCTGCGCAATAGGACAACCCCAGTTTCAATAGTTGTTCTTCAGCTTTATTGAGATTGATGTTGGCCAAATTTACAATGGAGTTTTCATTAGTTTCTGTCATATTTACTTGCGGCGCCATCCTCTCTTGTTCGTCTTTTTGTAGTTGTTGTTTTGCACATTCCCTTCTTCTTTTCCTTCTGTCACGGCGTCTGACATTCCTCCTTTGTTTGTGTAAGCATTTGGCCTCCTGGGCCGGAGTGTCTGGCGCCTTTGTTCCTGTAAAAAATTCAACTCTTCTGCTAAGGTGTGTCCCCTTTGTTGGGTTCTCATTCCCCCTGATGTACTGGGGGTTGTTTCGGCTTCTGATTCAGTTTCAATTGAGGAGCTCAAATCTGATATCGATGAAGCTGGTTGCAGCCCACTCTGTGCTCCTAACTTAGGTCCCGAATCTGCTTTATATGCCATTTTATTTTTTGCCGCCTTGGCTGCGTCAAATTTACGGGAAAAGGTGAAGATTTGGCCCTGGTCGTAATTGTTTTTATCGCGCTGAAATTTAAAAGTTTTTCTTTTCTTGATTATTTCTTCCTCTTTTATTCAAGCGCGCTACCATTTCTTCCCTCATTTTGTGTCCCACATTTCCACCTTCAATTGCCTCTATTTTAGAGTTGATTTCATCAATTTGTTTTTGCAGCTCCCTCCTGTCAATGTCTGCATACTTGATTAGTATTACCATTAAGATTTTTGATGATTCCAGGTTACATTCCCCCCACTCCTTAAGCATAACAGGGTTAGGGGTGTCATAGCTTGGTGCAAGCATAATTCGTAATCCCCTAGGGATCCTACCAACCTCCAAGTATTTTGATAGCGAACGATGTTCCCACCACTTTACTTGTTCTGATTTTGACAATTTTTCCAATCTTCTATATAGCTCTTTCAGATTTGTGCCACTCTCTTCAATATCTTCATTACCCACTTGTCTTGGTGTTAACATACTGGTAGTCTCTGCAAACATTTCCTCTGCCGCTTCCTCCCTCCCTCGGAGCACGTCGGCGTCCATTATTTCGCACTTTCATACAAGCGTGAATGCTGCTTTAAATGCGCGCTTCACAACGCTTTTCGCACACCTCTCACCAGACTGTTACTCGGTATATCCTACCTTTCGGGCGTTCACAGTGGTTCCCGCGTCCTCCGACCCACGATCCACAGATTCGCCGTACTTTGTAGGTATATTTCCGCTGTCCGGGGGCTCACGGCTTTCTCCTCCAGGAGACTCAATGTTTCCGGTTGTCACCAGACTTGACTTCTTGCCGCATTCGCCCTTGTTCGAGAGGGGGTCCGTTATTCCAAGAGAGCCACCTTGGAGATAATCTTTGCGATACTCCTTCACCCTTGCTTCCAGGATAAAAAACGGAACGGACTCCACTTAATGAGTGCTTATTTTTAGTTTTATTCGTGCTTTCTCGCCTTGACGCGTTTCGGGCTACACAGAGCCCTTGATCACATGACATGCTCAGACTTTCTCCCATTATTTAAAGTGACATTGTGCAAAAAAATCCCTCCAAGTACATGGATATAGAGAGCAGACTTCCCGTTTGGTTTCTACAAATTATCAATTTTTTTAAATTTATTTTTTATATACATATTATATGGAAAGCCACCAAGTGTGGCCATATTTCTATAATTAAAGAACTGTGCAAAATAGCTTCATCATGTGTAGAAAATGATTAATAAATATATAAATAGTCTTATAAATACACATACATATATATATATAAAAAAACACATTTTAAACACATGGCATAACACTCACGTCAGAGCATGGACACTCTCCTCCTATCTGCATAATGCGTTGAATTCAACTGCCAATGAAAATATCTATGTGCAAAAATAGCAATGTTGTAAAAGAGTTTTTTCTTAAGCTGTATAAATACATTTTGTTAAAACAGATTATACACATAGATTTCATAAAAGATATTACTTAACTGACACTTATTATTGGTGTCAGGCAGATTTTCAGTAAGAATGTTATATCCGTTCTGATCGTTGCACTTAAGTATCTTTCCGTATAATACTGTTAGATCCAAACCATGATTCGAGGAATGAGCCCCATCCTGTCCTGGCAACCTAAAATTGTGCTAAAATTAGTGTTAAAAAAGTGCTCTTTGGATAAAAACCTATAAAAATTATCCAAAATTAAAAAGTGACACCATGTTCATAAAATGTTGTCTAACATCCAGAGTGCCATGAGCCCATGGCACCCATAACTAACGTTGGATGTTAAGGGAGTTGTGTCATTTTGGGAGGGAGGGGCAGTGGTATTTTAATATTGAATTTTTTTTATAAAACAAAATGTGCGAGTTCTACCAGTTTGAGAGATGCCGTACCAATCATATTAGAGCCAAGTATATAGATCCTCTGTTGTATTCAAACCGTGCGGACTCTTGCTATTTAGATCTAAAATGTATTTGGTTTCAAGTCGTCTGAGTATGGATTCTCTGTTTCCTCCCCTTCTCAGGGAGGGACGCTGTCTATTACATAATACTTCAAATCATTGATATTCTTGTCATGTATCTCATTGAAGTGACGGGCAACCGGATAGGAACTATCATTATTGGTTATCGCCCGTAAATGTTGTAATATCCTTTTGTGGACTTGTAGGCGTGTACTGCCTATATATTTTAGCCCACATGTACATTCCAAGACATAAACAGCAAACTCAGACTTGCACGTTAAAATTTTACTAATGAGAATCGGTTTGTCATTAAAAGGTGTACAAAATGTGGTTTTACTTTCTCCAAATTTGCACGCTTTACATGTCGTACATCTAACAAAACCCCTGCGTTTGGTTAACCAGTTGGTATTCATGGAGACTTCAGGGCTACTGCTAACTAAATAATCACTAGTGCTAGCAGCCTTTCTGTATGTTATAGTGGGTGATGATGACAATTTTTCCCCAATCACTGGGTCACTCAAAATCAAATGCCAATTTTTCTTGATTATCTTTCTGATACTTTCTCTTTGTTTGTTGTACGTTAGTATGAGTCTTGGATCTTTATTTTTGTTTTCTAGGTTCTCCTCTATACTCTCTATTTGGCGTATTTTACTTTTAGAAGGTTTAAAAAGTAACTCATCCCTTGCCAAAGATTTTGTACGTTCCCTTGCTAGGTCTATATCTTTTTCGGAGTATCCTCTAGCTAAGAATCTTACTTTGCACTCTTGTTGGGCTATAGCTAAATCTTCATCCTTACTGCAAATCCTACGGATGCGCAGCATTTCCCCATTGGGGATGCTTCGCATTGTGTGTTTTGGGTGGAAACTACTAGAATGTAAGATAGTGTTTCCAGCTGTAGGTTTGCCGTGTAACCGTGTGTGTACCTCATTGTTCTGTTTATATACTTCCACATCCAAAAAACATATACATTTTGACTTATTTCTGATGTAAAGTGTAAATTCATTTAATTGTTGTTTAAATCAGAAATTAATTTTTCTGCACTTTGTGTGTCTCTACGCCATATTATGAATAAGTCATCAATAAAGCGGACCCACTTCACCACGTTATTGGTCCATGCCTCATTGTGTTTTACTCTTAACACATTTTCCTCCCACCCTCCCATATGGAGACAGGCGTAGCTTGGTGAAAAGCTCGCACCCATAGCTACGCCTTTCTCCTGATGGTACTCCTGCTGTTGGAACATGAAATAGTTGTTATTCACGCAGAAATGGGTGAGGTCAAGTATGTATATATATGTATTACCTACTGGCGGTTGCCAGTAGGTAGTTATAGTTAGGACCTAGTTTCCATAGGAAAAGCGTTTTTTGTTTTCCCAATAACTTTGGCGCCGGTTGACGAATCTTCGCGAAATTTTCAAAACTAGTGATCAGCTCCGGTCAGCTCCTGTCTTGAAAGTTTCGGGGTGATTCGCCAAGCGGGGGCCGAGAAAAAAGGGGTGTCCCAAAACGCGTTTTTCCCATGTTATTTTCCATAGGAAACTTTAGACAAAGCTACAGCCCGAACTGCTGAACGGAATTACACCAAATTTGGCAAAATGGTAGGTCTTGGTTCAGAAAGAGTCCTATTTGTTAAATGGTGTAAATCCGTTCAGTAGTTTTTGAAATATTAAAGGAAAAAGAAAGGAAAAAGAAATATCGATATCTGGGCGGAGCCTAACCACACATGTCATCGTGAAATCTGATTGGCTGTCAGCACTTCATCCAGGAAATGCTGGCAGCCATCTTGGGACTAGGTTGAACCAGAGTCATAAGAAAACAGTTAAACAAAGATGAAAAACAAGAAAAGGGGGCAGGGTAGGAACACCCTGACCCCCTAGGCCTGCTCAGGGGGTCCCACAAGGACCCCCAGCCCAAAAACATTTTAAGAAACGTCTGAATTCGCGCTGGGTGCGCGAATCCGGAAGAAAAATAAAAACAAGCATTGGCATTGCCAATAGGTCTCGCCGTTGGGACCTTATAAGTGTTTAGCCAGAGATATTGGCAATGTTTCTAAGGTATGTTGTAGAGAGAGAGAGAGACTGACTGACTGAGAGAGAGACTGACTGACAGAGAGAGACTGACTGACAGAGAGAGACTGACAGAGAGAGACTGACAGAGAGAGAGAGACTGACTGAGAGAGAGAGACTACCTGAGAGAGAGAGAGACTGAAAGACAGAGAGATTGACTAACAGAGAGACTGACTGACAGAGAGAGACTGTCTGACTGAGAGAGAGACTGACTGACTGAGAGAGAGAGACTGACTGACTGAGAGAGAGACTGACTGACAGAGACAGACTGACAGAGAGAGAGAGACTGACTGACAGAGAGAGACTGACAGAGAGAGAGAGACTGACAGACAGAGAGAGACTGACTGAGAGAGAGAGATACTGACTGACTGAGGTAGAGAGAGACTGACTGACTAAGAGAGACTGACTGACTGAGAGAGAGACTGACTGACAGAGAGACTGACTGACTGAGAGAGAGACTGACAGAGAGAGACTGACTGACAGAGAGAGAGACTGACTGACAGAGAGAGAGACTGACTGAGAGAGAGACTGACAGAGAGAGACTGACTGACTGAGAGAGACTGACTGACTGAGAGAGAGACTGACTGACAGAGAGAGAGACTGACAGAGAGTGACTGACTGAGAGGGTGACTGACTGAGAGAGAGACTGACTAAGAGAGAGACTGACTGAGAGAGTAACTGACTGAGAGAGACTGACTGACTGAGACTGACAGAGAGAGAGAGACTGACTGACTGACAGAGACTGACTGAATGAGAGAGAGACTGACTGACAGAGAGAGAGTGACTGAGAGAGAGAGACTGACAGAGAGAGAGAGACTGACTGAGAGAGACTGACTGACTGACAGAGAGACTGACTGAGAGAGACTGACAGAGAGAGAGACTGACTGACAGAGAGAGAGACTGACTGACAGAGAGAGAGACTGACTGACTGAGACTGACAGAGAGAGACTGACTGACTGAGAGAGAGACTGACAGAGAGAGACTGACTGACAGAGAGACTGACTGACAGAGAGATTGACTGACTTAGAGAGACTGACTAACTGAGACTGACAGAGAGAGAGACACTGACTGACAGAGAGAGACTGACTGAGAGAGAGACTGACTGACTGAGAGAGAGACTGACTGACTGAGAGAGAGACTGACTGAATGGGAGAGAGACTGACTGACTGAGACTGACTGACTGAGAGAGACTGACTGACTCAGAGAGACTGACTGACTGAGAGAGAGACTGACTGACTGAGAGAGACTGACTGACTGAGAGAGACTGACTGACTGAGAGAGACTGACTGACTGAGAGAGAGACTGACTGACAGAGAGAGAGAGAGAGAGACTGACTGACTGAGAGAGACTGACTGACTGAGAGACTGACTGACTGACTCAGAGAGACTGACTGACAGAGAGAGAGACTGACTGACAGAGAGAGAGACTGACTGACAGAGAGAGAGAGACTGACTGACAGAGAGAGACTGACTGACTGAGAGAGAGACTGACTGACTGAGACTGACTGACTGAGAGACTGACTGAGAGAGAGACTGAGAGAGAGACTGACTGACTGAGAGAGAGACTGACTGACTTAGAGAGAGACTGACTGACAGAGAGAGACTGACTGACAGAGAGAGAGACTGACTGACTGAGAGAGACTGACTGACAGAGAGAGAGAGACTGACAGAGAGAGAGACTGAGTGAGAGACTGACTGACAGAGAGACTGACAGAGAAAGAGAGAGACCGAGAGAGAGAGACTGAGAGAGAGACTGACTGACTGAGAGAGAGACTGACTGACAGAGAGAGACTTTCTGACAGAGAGAGACTAACTGACAGAGAGACTGACTGACAGAGAGAGACTTTCTGACAGAGAGAGACTAACTGACAGAGAGACTGACTGAGAGAGAGAGAGAGAGAGAGAGAGAGACTGACAGAGAGAGAGAGACTGACTGACAGAGAGAGACTGACAGAGAGAGAGAGAGACTGACAGAGAGAGAGAGACTGACAGAGAGAGAGAGACTGACTGAGAGAGTCTGACTGACTGAGAGAGACTGACTGACTGAGAGAGAGACTGACTGACAGAGGGAGACTGACTGACAGAGAGACTGACTGACTGAGAGAGACTGACTGACTGAGAGAGACTGACTGAGAGAGAGACTGACTGACTGAGAGAGAGACTGACTGACTGAGAGAGACTGACTGAGACTGACTGACTGAGAGAGAAACTGACTGACAGAGAGAGACTGACTGACCGAGAGAGTGACCGACTGACCGAGAGAGTGACTGACTGACACAGAGACTGACTGACAGAGAGACACTGACAGAGAGAGAGAGACTGACTGACTGACAGAGAGACTGACTGACTGACAGAGAGACTGACTGAGAGAGAGACTGACTGACAGAGAGACACTGACTGAGAGAGAGAGAGAGAGAGAGAGAGAGACTGACAGAGAGAGACTGACTGAGAGAGAGAGAGAGAGAGAGACTGACTGACAGAGACTGACTGACAGAGAGAGAGACTGACAGAGAGAGAGAGACTGACTGACTGAGATAGACTGACTGACTGAGAGAGACTGACTGACTGAGAGAGACAGACTGACAGAGAGAGAGAGAGAGAGAGAGAGACTGACTGATAGAGAGAGAGAGACTGACTAAGAGAGAGAGACTGACTGAGAGAGAGAGACTGACTGACAGAGAGAGACTGACAGAGACTGACTGACAGAGAGAGAGACTGACTGACTGAGACTGACAGAGAGAGAGAGACTAACTGACTGACAGAGAGCGAGAGAGACTGACTGACTGAGAGAGACTGACTGACAGAGAGAGACTGACTAGGAGAGAGACTGATTGACAGAGAGAGAGACTGACTGACTGAGAGAGACTGACTGACTGAGCGAGACTGACTGACTGAGAGAGAGACTGACTGACTTAGAGAGACTGACTGACAGAGAGAGACTGACTGACTGAGAGAGAGACTGACTGTCAGAGAGAGAGACTGACTGAAAGAGACTGACTGACTGAAAGAGACTGACTGACTGAGAGAGACTGACTGACTGAGAGAGACTGACTGAGTGAGAGAGACTGACTGAGAGAGAGACTGACTGACTGAGAGAGAGACTGACTGACTGAGAGACTGACTGAGAGAGACTGGCTGACTGAGAGAGACTGACTGACTGAGAGAGACTGACTGACAGAGAGAGAGACTGACTGACAGGGAGAGAGACTGACTGACTGAGAGAGACTGACTGACAGAGAGAGAGACTGACTGACTCTGAGAGACTGACTGACAGAGAGAGAGACTGACTGACTGAGAGAGAGACTGACTGACTAAGAGAGAGACTGACTGACTGACTGACAGAGAGACTGACTGACAGAGAGAGACTGACTGACTGAGAGAGAGACTAACTGACTGAGAGAGACTGACTGACTGAGGTAGAGAGAGACTGACTGACTGAGAGAGACTGACTGGCTGAGAGAGAGACTGACAGAGAGAGACTGACTGACAGGGAGAGAGAGACTGACTGACAGAGAGAGAGACTGACTGAGAGAGAGACTGACAGAGAGAGACTGACTGACTGAGAGAGACTGACTGACTGAGAGAGAGACTGACTGACTGAGAGAGAGAGACTGACTGAGAGAGTGACTGACTGAGAGAGAGACTGACTAAGAGAGTGACTGACTGAGAGAGACTGACTGACTGAGAGACTGACTGACTGAGACTGACAGAGAGAGAGACTGACTGACTGAGAGACTGACTGACTGAGAGAGAGACTGACTGACTGACAGAGAGACTGACTGATTGACAGAGAGACTGACTGACAGAGAGACTGACTGACTGAGACTGACAGAGAGAGAGAGAGACACTGACTGACAGAGAGAGAGAGACTGACTGAGAGAGAGACTGACTGACTGAGAGAGAGAGTGACTGAGAGAGAGACTGACTGAATGAGAGAGAGACTGACTGACTGAGAGACTGACTGACTGAGAGAGAGACTGACTGAGAGAGAGACTGACTGAATGAGAGAGAGACTGACTGACTGAGAGAGACTGACTGACTGAGAGAGACTGACTGACAGAGAGACAGACTGACTCAGAGAGACTGACTGACTGAGAGAGAGACTGACTGACTGAGAGAGACTGACTGACTGAGAGAGAGACTGACTGAGAGAGAGAGACTGACTGACTGAGAGAGAGACTGACTGACTGAGAGAGACTGACTGACTGAGAGAGACTGACTAAGAGAGAGACTGACTGACTGAGAGAGAGACTGACTGACAGAGAGAGAGACTGACTGACTCTGAGAGACTGACTGACAGAGAGAGACTGACTGACTGAGAGAGAGACTGACTGACTAAGAGAGAGACTGACTGACTGACTGACAGAGAGACTGACTGACAGAGAGAGACTGACTGACTGAGAGAGAGACTAACTGACTGAGAGAGACTGACTGACTGAGGTAGAGAGAGACTGACTGACTGAGAGAGACTGACTGGCTGAGAGAGAGACTGACAGAGAGAGACTGACTGACTGAGAGAGAGACTGACTGAGAGAGAGAGACTGACTGAGAGAGAGACTGACTGAATGAGAGAGAGAGAGACTGACTGACTGAGAGAGACTGACTGACTGAGAGAGACTGGCTGACAGAGAGACAGACTGACTCAGAGAGACTGACTGACTGAGAGAGAGACTGACTGACTGAGAGAGAGAGACTGACTGACTGAGAGAGAGACTGACTGACTGAGAGAGAGACTGACTGACAGAGAGAGAGACTGACTGACTGAGAGAGAGACTGACTGACTGAGAGAGACTGACTGACTGAGAGAGACTGACTAAGAGAGAGACTGACTGACTGAGAGAGAGACTGACTGACAGAGAGAGAGACTGACTGACTGAAAGAGACTGACTGATTGAGAGAGACTGACTGACTGAGAGAGACTGACTGACTGAGAGACTGACTGACTGACTCAGAGAGACTGACTGACAGAGAGAGAGACTGACTGACAGAGAGACTGACTGACAGAGAGAGAGACTGACTGACTGAGAGAGAGACTGACTGACTGAGAGAGAGACTGACTGACTGAGACTGACTGACTGAGAGAGAGACTGACTGAGAGAGAGACTGAGAGAGAGAATGACTGAGAGAGACTGACTGAGAGAGAGACTGACTGACTGAGAGAGAGACTGGCTGACTGAGAGAGAGACTGACTGACAGAGAGAGACTGACTGACAGAGAGAGACTGACTGAGAGAGAGACTGACTGACTGAGAGAGAGACTGACTGACAGAGAGAGACTGACTGACTGAGATAGACTGACTGACAGAGAGAGAGACTGACAGAGAGAGAGAGACTGAGTGAGAGACTGACTGACAGAGAGAGACTGACTGACAGAGAGAGACTTTCTGACAGAGAGACTAACTGACAGAGAGACTGACTGAGAGAGAGAGAGAGAGAGAGAGAGAGACTGACAGAGAGAGAGAGAGACTGACAGAGAGAGAGACTGACAGAGAGAGAGAGACTGACTGACAGAGAGAGACTGACAGAGAGAGAGAGACTGACAGAGAGAGAGAGACTGGCTGAGAGAGTCTGACTGACTGAGAGAGACTGACTGACTGAGAGAGAGACTGACTGAGAGAGAGACTGACTGACAGAGGGAGACTGACTGACAGAGAGACTGACTGACAGAGAGACTGACTGACTGAGAGAGACTGACTGAGAGAGAGACCGACTGACTGAGAGAGACCGACTGACTGAGAGAGACCGACTGACTCAGAGAGAGACTGACTGACTGAGAGAGACTGACTGACTGACAGAGAGTAACTGACTGACCGAGAGAGTGACTGACTGACAGAGAGACCGACTGACTGACAGAGAGACTGACTGAGAGACACTGACAGAGAGAGAGAGAGACTGACTGACTGACAGAGCGACTGACTGACTGACAGAGAGACTGACTGAGAGAGAGACTGACTGACAGAGAGACACTGACTGAGAGAGAGAGAGACTGACTGACAGAGACTGACTGACAGAGAGAGAGACTGACAGAGAGAGAGAGACTGACTGACTGAGAGAAACTGACTGACTAAGAGAGACTGACAGATAGAGAGAGAAACTGACTGACAGAGAGAGAGACTGACTGACTGAGAGAGAGACTGACTGACAGAGAGAGACTGACTGACAGAGAGAGACTGACTGACAGAGAGAGAGACTGACTGAGAGAGAGACTGACTGACTGAGACTGACAGAGAGAGAGAGAGAGACTGACTGAGAGAGAGAGAGAGACTGACTGACTAAGAGAGACTGACTGACAGAGAGAGACTGACTGACAGAGAGAGATTGACTGAGAGAGAGACTGATTGACAGAGAGAGAGACTGACTGACTTAGAGAGACTGACTGACTGAGAGAGAGACTGACTGACTGAGAGAGACTGACTGACTGAGAGAGACTGACTGACAGAGAGAGACTGACTGACTGAAAGAGAGACTGACTGACTGAGACTGACTGACTGACTGACTGAGAGAGAGACTGACTGAGAGAGAGAGAGACTGAGAGAGAGACTGACTGACTGAGAGAGACTGACTGAGAGAGAGACTGACTGACAGAGAGAGAGACTGACTGAGAGAGGCTGACTGAGAGAGACTGACTGAGAGAGACTGACTGAGTGAGAGAGACTGACTGAGAGAGAGACTGACTGACTGAGAGAGAGACTGACTGAGAGACTGACTGACTGAGAGAGACTGACTGAAAGAGACTGACTGACAGAGAGAGAGACTGACTGACAGGGAGAGAGACTGACTGACTGAGAGAGACTGACTGACAGAGAGAGAGACTGACTGACTCAGAGAGACTGACTGACAGAGAGAGACTGACTGACTGAGAGAGAGACTGACTGACTGAGAGAGAGACGGACTGACAGAGAGAGACTGATTGACTGAGAGAGAGACGCTGACTGAGAGACTGACTGACTGAGAGAGAGACTGACTGACAGAGAGAGAGACTGACTGACAGAGAGAGATACTGACTGACTGAGAGAGAGAGATTCTGACTGACTGACAGACAGAGAGAGAGGAAAACCTGCTCTTGCTACAATGAAACAAAGCAGGATTGCATGTCAGCAGCTCCCCTTGCTCAAAAGCAATGCCGGCTCCCGCAGGAGGTGGGCAGCCGGCGGGACCGTGGGGGCATTGGGGCTCCCCCCACGGTCCCCAACACAAAGGGCCGGCCCCGGGGGATGGGGTCCCCGGGGCCAGAAGTTGCCCAGGAGGGGGGCCACGCAGCCCTCCTTCAATATTAAAATTTAAAATAAATAAAGAGGCACAGCCCCGGGGATGGGGTCCCCGGGGCCAATAGAGGCCCCCCTCCTTGAAAAAAAAAAAAAAAAAAATGTGGCCATGCCCGGGGCCGAAATTGGCCTCGGGAGGGGGGCCACGCGGCCCCCTTCCCGTTTTTTTTTAAAATGTAAAAAAAAGAGCAGGCCCTGGGGGATGGGGTCCCCAGGGCCCCAAATAATGTAAAAAAAGGGGGGCCACACAGCCCCCCTTGTAAAAAAAAAAAAAAAGATGTCATCAGTGATGTCACTGACCATGTCATGAATGATGTAATATGTGACGTCATCAGCAGTGCATTGCGGGGGCGCGAGTTATAGTTAGCTGAACTAACTATAACGGCGGAATTTCTATGGTTTTGTACAAGTGAAATGTCCAACTAACTATAACGTCCCTGAAACCTAGGGTTTTTTCAGTGAATATATATATATGTAATTACAGAGATACTTTGACGGCGGACTGTTATTTCTGCACCTCACATCAGTTTCAATTTTATCACGTCCCTTACGCAACAAGCCCTTACACCAGCCGTCAGGTGATGCCTCTGTGAGTCAGATCATAAGCAAGATAGAGGGGTTGGGCGTGCGTCAGGTGATGAAGTCCCGGAAGCCAGAATTTTAGTTTTTCAAATGAATCTTTATTTTCAATCAAATTCTCACAGGGTAGGTGATTGTACGATCAGCCAACGCGTTTCGTTCTCATGGTGAGAACTTCGTCAGGGCTCAGAAGGTGAGTATCTCTCCTTAGGAATTAAAGGTAGATGATGAAGGTAATCGCACCCCACAAGAGTAATGGGTGATAATTAGCCTAGGTCCAATAAGACCTTTTATTTCTATCTTACGGAAAGCGATCCTCCAGTCAAGTCGCTGTTCCAGGATAATCTGCTGGAAATAGTATGGAATCGCAGTGCCTCAGTCGGCTTTAATATATTATCTTATTTCCAGATTCTCCTGCCAGAATGAGCAAATTATGGCTTCCGGGACTTCATCACCTGACGCACGCCCAACCCCTCTATCTTCAATATATATATATATATGTGTGTATATATATATATATGTGTGTATATATATATATATATATATATATATATATATATATATATATATCAAAGCTCCAAGGTTCCCACCTGTTGGAGACGCACTCTGACATCCACTGCAGCAACCTTCATGAGGTAAAAGCCGGATCGGCGGGCGGATCCAGGTTACAGTATGCCTGTCGATTCACGCCTGACGCGTTTCGTGCTCATTGCACTCTTCAGAGGCGCGACAGTCATTTTGGCATACAGACCACACCTCCCACTTAATAATATGAGCCCTCCAATGGGCGACTCGAATGAGTCCGCGTTGGTTTATGGGTCTTGTAGTGTGTGTCTTAGTTATGTGCCGCTGTCTGAAACGTTACAAGCCCACCAATGGGCCTCCACTCGCACATCCGGCTTGTCAATCCTCCATGGATGTCTCCACATTAAGACTCCGTGATTCAGAGCTCCGTGGCCCCAAATTTCCGGGTGGTGCATCTCCCGCGGCTGGGAGGCCGTGTATAAATCAAAGCTCCAAGGTTCCCACCTGTTGGAGGCGCACTCTGACATCCACTGCAGCAACCTTCATGAGGTAAAAGCCGGATCGGCGGGCGGATCCAGTTTACAGCATGCCTGTCGATTCACACCTGACGCGTTTCATGCTCAGTGCACTCTTCAGAGGCGCGACAGTCATTGCTACAGTGAATGTCAGAGTGCGTCTCCAACAGGTGGGAACCTTGGAGCTTTGATATATATATATATATATATATATATCACCACAGATCTCCTGGTGAATTTATTAGCTGCAGGCAGTCTGTTTGAGAAAGGCTATTGCCAAAACGCATAACAATCCATTTGTATAATCTTTTATTAATTATTATATTGTTTTCAGATTTAATTATAAACTTGTTAATTAAAAGTAAATTAGAAGTTTTCATTTTTAGCAGAAAATCTAAAAAAATTAAAAGTAATTCCAGTCAACTGTTCTTATGCCCACCGTACCATTTCAGATTAAACTCTGCCTTGTGGAAATCAATATTCGTCCAGCTCCAATAGGAATGGTCCAGTACAAACTGCCAAGCCAGTACTGCCAACCCAGCTCCTCTTTGAACTGGAACAGAAGCAACCCAAAACGGCGTTGGGCCTAATGGGGCTTCTTCAGTCGAGTGAGGCTTGATTCCAGTGGTCATCAAAACCTTTGGAGTGGTCAACAAAACTAAAATTGAATTCAGCAAGCATGAGAATGGTCTGGGGTGGAAATTGCGAACTGATCATGGCTCAAAGGGGAATATGTATGAAGCCCATTTCCCGTTCGCAAACGGGGCGATTCTCAGAATCTGCCCGTTTGCGAACGGGAAAAAGCCTTTTGGGATGTATCATCCCAAAAAACCCTTGCAAAATAGGGAATCGCAAAATTTGCGATTCCCTATTTTGCGGATGCAGGTAAGGAATCGCAAATTGCGATTCCTTAAATGCGATGTAGAAAGCACCCAAGTTGTGCGATTTCTCCTAAGAAATCGCAAATTACCACCAACTTCAAGTTGGTGGTAATTTGCGATTTCTTTAAAAAATGCACTTTTGGCATTTTCAAAGTGTACATGTGGCGCACATACATGCCCTTAGGGTATGTATGTGCGCCACATGTGCACACATGCTCATTTCAGGGGTGCAACAGGGTGTCCTTATGACACCCTTGAAATTGCATTCGCAATTTGCGAGTACCTAATGGGTACTCGCAAATTGCGAATGTCTTCCCATTCAATCCTATGGGCCTCCAGGCCCATAGGAATGAATGGGAAACCATTCCTTAATTGCAATTCGCAATTTGCGAGTCGCAACTAAGGAATCGCAAAATATTTGCGAATTTTTAATTACATCCCGTTTTGCGATTCTCAAATAGCGATTCTCTACAAATCGCTATTTGAGAATCGCAATAACAGTATTTGATACATATGCCCCTCAGTCCATTATAAAAGAGGGAAACTTCCTGAGTGATGACAGACAGTTTGTCTTGGGACTTGGGAAATAGAGAAAAATTGGTTTATAGAAATGGTAGTAAAAGACATATAAATGCCAAGAAAGTAACCTTGATTCCAGGAAGGGTAAAGCAGAGACATCACCTGTGTATGAAAATGTTACCTATAAAAAATAAGGTGACCTTTGAAGACAAATGGAATCCAGTGACTTAAAAGACTGTCCTGACCATAACTGCAATTAAATTGAGACTACATTTTGAGTTGGAAAACAGTCATAAGATTGTTCTACGGAATGTTCAGCCAGGTCATGTTTTTGGGCACGAGTCAAAATGAAAGGGCTCTGCCTCTAAACATTCAGTTTGCAAATAGGCAATCACTATTTACTTGTTAAATTATTTTTTTATTTGTAACCAATCTGCTTTTATTAATTTTTCTTTTTTTATTATAATTATTTTTTGTCCCTATTTTTTTCCCCAAACATTTGTGAATCTTTTTGCAGCAAATTAGTTTAAAAAAATACACTTAACATTTTCTTAGGGCATTTTTTTTTTTTAAATGGCCAATTCATAGCTTGTCCCGAGTCTTCTGAGGTGTCCAAGGTCAGATGAAAGTCAAACCTAGTACTGTTCCTTCTCAGTGCCCAATCATCCGCTGGCCGTGTCAACATCTATGTGACCTTTGCCATGCATGGGGTTTGTGGCTCGGGTGCAGTGTCGTCGGGGGTCTCTCCACTCCGGAGCGCGCTGCTCCCCCATCTTCTCTGAGTCCTGGCCGGAGGAGGAGGCTTTGATTGCATTGTGATACATCAGGCGCGCGCCAGCTCGCGCGGTGCACCGTATACCATTAAGCCTCATCACTCACCATAATGTATTTCCACGGGTGCTGCTCCGTCATATATCACCAGCGCGGGGACTCTGGTTACATATGAGCAGGGTTATGGCGCCAACACACCGGCGCCTTCCCTGCGCCCTGACAGCAGCTTCCAGCAGATAAGAAGATTAATAGGTTTCTGGAAATTAAAAAGCGGACGGTTTTGAAACTTTTAAATTGTGGATGTCCTGGAGGCCTTGACACCTTGTTAAAAGATCTCCAGCCGAGGGGGAGGGAAATAAATGAGGGGGCTGAGAGGAAAAGAGGGAACAGGGGGCAGAGGGAAGGAAGGAGATTAAGGCAGGGAGAGAAGTGGCATGTAAAATGGAAGGAATAGGAGAGCTTTTAGTGTAGAAATGAGTGCAGGTAAAGGAAGAGATCCTTTAACCTAAAGATTAGTGCAGTGAGACCAGAAGAGAGGCAGGAAGTAGAATGAAAGGAGGGGACAGCCTTGGTCTAGAGATTACTGCAGTCTAAAGGGGTGGAGCCTGTAATGCAGACATTACAGCAGTAAGAGAGAGAGAGGCAGGAAGTAGAATGGAAGAAGGGGTAGAGCCTTTAGTCTGGAGATTAGTGCAGTAAAATGGGGAGAGACTTTAATTTTAAGATTAGTGTAGAAGGAGAGGGAGTGAGGCAGGAAGTAGAATCAAAGAGGAGTGAAGCCTTGAGTCTATAGATTAGTGCAGTAAGAAGGCGTGGGGCCTGTAATGCAGACATTACAGCAGTAAGAGGGAGAGAGAGGCAGGAAGTAGAATGGAAGGTGGGATAGCCTTGGTCTAGAGTTTACTGCAGTCAAAAAGGATAGAAACTGTAATGCAGACATTACAGCAGTAAGAGAGAGAGAGGCAGGAAGTAGAATGGAAGAAGGGGTAGAGCCTTTAGTCTGGAGATTAGTTGCAGTAGGAGAGGGAGTGAGGCAGAAAGTAGAATCAAAGTAGAAGTGAAGCCTTGAGTCTAGAGATTAGTGCAGTAAGAAGGCGTGGAGCCTGTACTGCAGACATTACAGCAGTAAGAGGGAGTGAGAGGCAGGAAGTAGAGTGAATGATTAGTGTAGTAATGGCGGTGGAGCCTTTAAACTACACAGTAGTACAGTGAGAGTGGGAGAGAAATGCAGGGAGTAGAAAGAAAGGAAAATTGAAGCCTTTAGCGTTGAAATCTGTGTAGTAAGAGGGTGAGAGAGGCAGAGGCAAAAGGAAAGGTGGGGTAGAAACTTTAGTGTAGAAATTAGTGCAGTAAAAGTAAAGCGTGAATAGATGATAGAAAGAGGGAGCTTGAACCCAACAAACAAGAAACAGAGAAGTGAAAGGAGGAGAAAGTTGAAAAAGGGAAACAGTGAGAAAAAGAGCAAGAGGGTAATAGAGTAATAGTAAAATTAAGAGTGAAGGAGGGAGTGTAAGCTTTGAAGCTGGTCCTCCAGGGCCTGCACAACTCAAGGGCATATAGGCACTCTTTGCATCAAGGATTGGCCTTCGGGCAAGCACAAACACGATAATACTGCGTGAGACCCTCCTCTTTAGGCGTGGACGTCAGGGTGCATCAAGTCTGAATAAGGAATGCATGGTTTGGGGGACGGGGGGGTGTGGTAGAATGTCAAGAGCAGGTTGGAATAATGGAAATCTCCATGCAGTGTGTGAAACTATAACCCCCTTCCCTCTTTGTGCTACAATATTATTTTATACACGTATGACAAAGAGTGCAGTAATATATCTTATAATCAAACATGGATGTTTTTTCACATTGGTTTGATGTATCCATTGACTTCTAATATGCTTGCTAGATTTCATGACTCTAGTAGGCCCAGAAGCCCTGCTATTCAAGGATGTACATTTGCACATTTTGCAAACCATAACTTCACTTTCAGTTCTGCCAACTGGAAGAAGGATTTTAGGAGAATAAGGAGCTCAGTGTTGAATTCATGAATGATATCTCCTCGTCAAGTCCATCTTGCGCTTTTTCTCAGAGAAGATCCTCTCACCCTCTCATTAGATATGTTTCCGACACATGATTAGGTTCTATAGGCCTTCATGAAGAGAAAACCTATATAAACTGTCCTAAATGTTATGCATTTAAGCACTATGCTCCAACTGACTGCTTTTCTTGCAAGAGCCACGGTTAGTTGAAATGACAATGGTCTTCTAACTATTTTGCCGTGACTTGCTATTTTGCATTAAGCGCAAGTTAGACTTTGGAATTTCCGATGCATTTTATTTTTATCATAATTGTTTTTTTAATATAAAACAAATAAAATGTTTATTATCATTAACTTAATAAGCTTAGTAACGTTAATAGGTTTTATGGTATTAGCATTATCATCTCATTGCATATCCTACGTCCCTCTGTACCTCAACTGCATTCTGGATTTCACACACAAGGGGTTCATTCACAGGGATAATCCTGAATCAATAGCAAAGTCATCCCCGCATGCAAGTCTCCGAGTTATCACACATTGATGTCTTACAGTCATTGTTTATGTTGTGGGGAAGGGGATGGTGAGATGCTAATGGGCAGTGGGCGGTCAGGCAGTGGTCATTGAGGTATTAGAGATCATGGCTCACAGAAGTGGTGATAGCCATGATCCAGTCCATGACGGTGGACATGCGGTGGCAGGGGCGGTTACAAGAACCTGCCCATATGTCCCACTAACTCTATGGCAAACCCTACAAATTTAGGCACTTCCTCCACAGATGGGGTATCAACAAGGATAGCACATGACATGTGTACCCAAGCACATGCACACGCACTCCACATACAATCAGGGACTTACGAAGCCCAGCCATGACACGCTACACAGATTTACCCAGGAAAGCCAATAATCAGTCTACCAGCAGAGGTTCCAGTAACAACACCTGTACCCCACTATTGTACTCAGCTGTTGCCGACTGTTAGTAGTGCCAAATCCTGGCCCTGAGAAAGGATTCCACTCACACTAAAAGGAGAACCACATTGCTTGGACCCCAATATTCCAAAGAATGCAGCAGAGAGATTGTGATGGAGAGAGAGAAAGAAAAAGAAAAAGACCG
Source organism: Calotriton arnoldi (assembly GCA_963921515.1). Lineage (NCBI taxonomy): Eukaryota > Metazoa > Chordata > Amphibia > Caudata > Salamandridae > Calotriton > Calotriton arnoldi. The sequence continues at coordinate 3,523,652 of CAWUFW010000121.1, read as the reverse complement.
AGCGATAGGGAGAGGGAGAAGGGAAAAAGAGAACAATAGAGAGAAAAATATAGAGAGAACGAGAAACTGAGGGGGAGTAAGCTACATGGATAGATAGGTGAGAACAAAAAGAAAGTGAAAATTAGTCAATAGCAATTCAACGCTAAAGGCAGCCAAGACACTGTGACAAATTTATGTGATCCTGGGCACAGTCATTATCACAGTGTGCTTGCATTCCTGCATCTGGCTGGTTGCAAAACCCGTAAAAACAGGCTTACGGGGAGTGGACAAGACCAGAGACAGAGCGACAAATAAAAATCAACAAGGCAAATCTCCCCTCCTTGGTTTAAAACATGCTTGCAAAGCCCTTGATGGACCTTGTAATTTGGGGCTTGGACTGAATCTATATAATAGATTCACACAGTGAAAACCCGGCCTGTTCCCGAAAGCTTTAACAATGCATGCATTTGCACAGACTGTATCTCTTGGGAAGAACTATCATTGCCAATGAGTATTTATTGATGACACATTAACAGGATCTTTAACTTATAGGACCAAGCCTCAAAGGTCATAAAAATCCAGTTCTCTTTCTGGAACGCAATGAACACAGAAGACAACTTATTTTACCCGTCCGCCAAACTCTAAATCAGGCCCTTAGTTCTATTTCAGTCCTTTTGCTATTTAAAGCACTTCATCGTCCCCAACTAGATTTGCAAATCACTATTGACATGGGAATGCATTATTGCATGTGAACATCTATTTCACATAAATAAAGTTCCACATTCATGCACAGATGATCCATGGCCTCTGTGAGTAGCTTGTCCAATGATGTATTCCCATAGCATTTGTGTATTTGTAGTCAAGCATTTATAATGGAAAACAAACTTCAAGTACCAGGATGCTGTGAAAAAATGAATGCACTGTGTTTACCTGGCTGGATGGGTTAATGTTACAGCTTCTGTTTGTTTGTGTTAGCTGGCTTTCTAAATCTAGATCTAATTCTGGTTATGTCAATGACAGACCAGTCTGTTGGTCCAGCAGTGTTGAATGGCCAAGCATGAGGCACTCTAGAAGTATTGCTCTAGTCTCCTCTACACGGCTTGGGATGTTTGTGTTGGGCCTGGGAGAGGCTTTTGTGGCACTTGGACCACTATTTTCCATGATAGTAGTGCAATTCTTCACATAAACTATTTGCATGTGTGGCAATCCTTTAATGCAAAATATACAACTCTCTACTGTACAATCATTGTATCATGAGTGTAAGCGTTTCAGTTAAGTTCTGGTTAACCCTGGGCGTAGTTCGCGTAGTAGCGCTACGCGTAGCTACGCGAAGTGCACTTCGCACTACGTGAGATGCGCGTAGCACTACGCGAACTGCGTAGTGCGGTAGGAAATGCTGTTCGCAATGATTGCACAGTGCCGGATGCTTGTCCGCACTGTGCAATCATTGCAAACGGCATCTTGCACAGTGCAAGCGGTCAGTTTTCTGCCGCTCGAGTAGATTTGTACTCGAGCGGCAGTTTTCTCAACGCTGACTGGTAGTTTCATCGCGAGCGGTCGCGAGCATACGCCGACCACTCGCAATGAGAAACCTGACCTCCCGCGTTGAGAATCTCGCTGGGAGGTTTATTTTCCACGCTCGCGATCGGCAACTTGATGTTGCTCTATCGCGAACGAGGAAAAGTCTCGCCGGGATGTCATTTGCTCGCCGCGGTCGCCAACTTGACGTTGAGGACCGCGAGCAAGCAAAAAATGCCCGCTACGCTACGCGTTTTTGCACTGTGCTACGTGCACTTCGCATAGCGCGTAGTTGCGCAAACTACGCGAGCGTAGGCGTAGTTTTCCGCCCAGGCCTAGTTCTGGTGCTCTAATATGAGTTCTGGGGCTGAGTTCTAACTAACACTTTCTAAAATAAAGCACTGCATATTTGCATATTTGGAAGTCCTTACAAACATACTTATGTGTCAGGACAGAGAGAAAGAGGCAGTGAGACAAAGACAGAAGAGAGAGACAGAGGAAGAGGAAAGAGAAAGTGACTGGGGAAAAGGAAGAACAAGCAAGAGGGAGAGAAATGAAAGGGTAATAGGAAAAGATAGGACATATACGTGTGTGCTGGAGTGAGCCAGAGGTAGAGAGAGGCAGAGGGAAAGAAAGCAAGAGGGATGTAGAGAAAAAGGCAGAGTAAAAAAAGTGAGATTGAGTGTGAAACAGAGAGTTGGAGAAAAGGATGAAAAGGGGGAGAGAGATATAATAAGAGTGGTAGAGCAAATGAGAGAGTGAGGGAAAATGATAGAAAAGGGGAGTAAGAAAAATACAGCGAGAGAGAAAGAGGAAGATAGAGGATAGGAAACAGGGATAGAGAAATATAATGTGATCGGGAGATAGTTAAAGAGAGACTAAGAGAGATAAACAAAAGAGTGACTGTTAGAAGGTGGTTCTGACACTATGGGCCGCCCGGATTTTTTGCTTTTTGAGCACCTAATTGTTGAGCTTTTACTCTGGGGGAGCCTCATAAGTTGGGACTCACCCACAGTGAACTCACAATGAAAGAGACTGCATGGGGATTTTACTGGTGTCCCCCTGGCTTGACCAGGCCGCTGCGCAGCCGCAGGGGTAAGGGGCACCGGGCTAGTTACGTGCAGACACATGTGTACATGCGTGTGCACACGTGTGCGGGCTGCACAGAGGAGGTTCCTGGCGTGCGCAGCCCCAGAGCAGATACAAAGTGAATGGTGTGGCAGGACTTATGCAGAATTGGGTGGTGACATGGAATAGGCTTTATACACTGGGAAGAAACATGCCATGGAAAGTCAGTGTGTTTTACTATGTTTTTCACTTCATTATTCCCCTATGGGGAAGTGGAGCCCATGGGCTAGTGTCACTTTCCTAAGGCCTACAAATTCCAGACACGCACTAAAGTCCACTGTAACGGGTGTGAGGAGAAGTATTCTGCAGAGTCCAGAGTCATATTTGTACTGCTTTTGGGTCATCCAGAAATGTTATATTTCTCTGAGTCAGCTCATAACCAGGGCCTGGCTGGGGCTGACCCCAGCAGCCTGGATTAATGACCTTTCTTCCCAGAGCGAAGACCTTCCCTCCCAGGAGAGAAGAGGGGTGGAGCTACAGGCTAATCCATCAGCAGCTGTCACTGGGTGCCAGGCACTAAGCTGCACCAGGGCGAAGGCAGCCCTGGGGGAAGGGGCTCTCAGAGACCATGTGGCAGGAGACCCTGGACGACGCCATTTTGAACAAACCCAGAGGCCTGGGCAGGAAGGAGGGAGCAGGGGCAGAGAAGTGATGTGGCGCTGTGTGATAGGGCAAACAGAGACTTCCTGCCAGCCCCCTCCCCAACTTCTTAAAAGTGTTTGCACAGGAAGAGGAGCTCTCTCTGGGGTGTGGTCTGCTGAGGCAGAAGGTGCTGGAGCCTGGCGCAATGGGCACTTGGAAGGAGCAACCCCCTGACTGTCCTAGGATCCTGAACAGCGCCAGGAGAAGACACCAGGACCAGTGCACAGAAGCAGGGGCCTCTGCGCAGGGAGAAGAGAGGCCCAGGAGGAGAGCCAGGCGGAAGGCTGGCGCAGGGAGCCAGTGAAGATAGCTCCCTGCTGAAGGCACCCTCCTTGAGACCAGGAGGGCGAAGGAAAGTGCTCCCAGTGGCTGGGGAGCGCCGCCAGGAGCAAGAGGAGGCGAAAATGGCGCAGATCGGTACCCTGGGGGCTGAGAAATGCCCCCCAGAAGGTAGGCGACCTTTGACCTCCAAGAAGACCGACGACGAAGCGCGTGGGGCTCCGCCGCCGGTCTTGAATGTGCCTCCGGGGTGGATCAGGTCCCGGGGGCTGCCCCCGCAAGAAGCAAAGCCGGGGAGCGCCGTCGTGCTCCCCGTGAAGCTGGTAAAGAGGGGTGCCAGGAGCCCACCCTGGCCCCAGAGAAGAACTGGAGCAGGGGAGCGCCGTCGCGCCCCCCTGGGAAAAGTGCCAGGGGCCCGGGATCCCAACTCCGGGCCCTGTGTGCAGTGGAAGGAGGGGGGGAGCGCCGTCACGCTGCCCCCGCGAAGAAGACGCTGGGGCCGGGCCCCTGCCGAAGCCGGGGAGCGCCATTGTGCTCCCCGTGAAGATTCGGGAGGCGCGGGGTGCCAGGAGCCCACCCTGGCCCCCGCCGAAGAAGTAAAGACGGGGAGCGCCGGCGCGCTCCGCTTGAAGAGGAGGAGGGGGCCCGGGACCCCATCTCCAGTCCCTGGTGTCAGGAGAGAGGAGGGGGGAGTGCCGCCGCACTCCCCACTGCCGCCGGAGGAAGGCGGGGGAGTGCCGTTGCACTCCCCCGAGGTCCGGTCGGACCCGGCAGAAGCTGCGTGTCTGCCCGCAGGAGCGGGCAGATCAGAAGAGTTGTGCCGGCTCCCGCTGCAGCACGCGAGGGTGCTGGCCGGGCGGGGAGCCGGCGGGGGCAGCCGGGGGTGGGCTCCCCAGGCTGTCCTCCAACGTGGAGGCATGTGGGGGTTCCGGGTGGGACCGGCCCCCGAAAACAGAGAGAGAGGAGCTGCAAGGGGCCCGGTTGGGGCCGGGCCCCGACAATCCGCAGAGCGGCCGGGGGTGGGCTCCCCGCGCCACATCCACTTACCTGGGGGCCCGGGTGGGACCGGGCCCCCCAACGAGCATGGCAAGGTGGGAGGGCCCGGGTGGGACCGGGCCCCCGCGAAGAAAGGCAGCTTGCGCTGCTCTCCCCGGCACAGTGGGAGAGCCGCTGTTCCAATATTCATGGAAAGAGGAGGAATCGCCCATAATGCCTTGCAGGCCTGAACCGGCCTGCAAGGGAAAAAACATTTTTTTCTCTGTTTGTGGTGGCCCCAGGAGAACGGGGTCACCACCAAGTGAGTGCCAGGGTGCAGGGGGAGCTGCAGGAGCCACACAGTCTCCCCCAGCACGAAGAGTGAAAAGTCCCTCCCTAAGTCTCCTGGGAACCTAAAAGAATAACCCCTCAAGGGCTCAGCCAGCATTTCAACACCTTCTGGGCTGGACCTTTTGTTCTACAGCTGGGGGTGTATGGAGAAGTGCATCAAGGAGTGAAGGGCTGAGTTGGGGATGTCTGGAGAAGGGCATCCCCTGGAGGTGATGAGATGTAATTGCACCAGAAATGCATTTACTAACCTTATTTCATTTAGAGGGACTGAAAGTCACATGTGTAATGTGAAGTACCGGTGTAAGGTAATGTCATAAGCAAAGTGGGTTATGTTGTCAGATATTCCTGCTAGGGTGTCTGGCTGTATATGCGTAATCCTGTTATTTCATCTGTGATGCCTTTAGGGGCTGTAATTGCAATGCATTCTAATGATCCACAAATGTGATGAGTACTGTCAATCTAAAGTGATGCTTAAACATGTATTCTTGTTGCTGCGCTTAGGTGAAGAACCCAGACTGCTAGCCCTTAAGATGTAGAGGTGTATACTTCATGGTCAGTAGGGAATGCTCAGTCAGGGTTATGTGTCACCAAGGCAGGGTTACCTATTTTAACTGCTTGTTGAGATAATGGGATGGGTCGCCACTGGGATGGTGCCAGTGCGCAGGGCCCTCGCTCCAGGTTATGTTCAGCTAACTGCATTGGGGGCAAGATGATGTGCATACATGGGAGCGGTGGTACTAGACCCCACCCCCCCTGCGGGAGGGGTGGAGATGTTATGCAATGTCACAAAGTAATTCCAACAGCTTATGTATATTTGTAAATTGGTGCATAGTATTGAGTAGTGTGTTTGTTTAATAAATGTACTCTTACTTTTATAAAGCAAAGTACAGACTGGACAATCAATTATTGAGTGTTAGTTCTGCGCACCTGCAAATGGCGATTACTAGCCCACACCACCTCCCTTGAGTATGCCTCAGACTGCTCTGCGACGCTACCCTCTGAGAGTCAGGCACTACAATTGGGTGTTTGGTTCCCAGTGAAGGACAAATGTAGTCATGTTATTTGTGCACGCCTCACAGATACTGCCTCGTTTTCCAACACAGAGAGAGATAGAGTGGGAGAGAGAAAAATAAAGAACAAGCACAAAAAGGAGAGAAAAAGCAGATGGATGAAAGAATTGAGAAAGAATGAAAGAAATAGAGGAGTGGCAGAAAGAGAGAAAGAGAGAGTACGATGGAGAAGAGAGACTCAGAAAAATCTAATGTAGAATACATTTTAACAAATCATGTGTTAGACCTGTTAGCCTGGGCTTCCCCCAAGCGTTTTGCCTGCTTACCTCCAGTTTTGCTGAATTTGTTTTTGTTGGCTTGAGGACTCTGTGCATATTCCCACTGCTAACCACTACTAAAGTGCTTGTGCTCACTCCTCTAAACATGGTTTGATTGATATATACCTAATTGGCACATTTGATTTACTTGTATGTCCCTTGTAAAGTCGTAAACCATATACCCAGGGCCTGTAAATAACATGCTACCAGTGGGCTTGCAGTACTGATTGCGCCACCCACCTAGTAGCCCTTTAAAATGTGTCCCAGGCCTGTCAATGTAGTCTGAATGCAGTGTTACACTAGCATGTCGTCTTGGCATTTAAAACCCTTTGCCAAGCCTTAAACTCCCCTTTTATGACATATAAGTCACCCAAAAGGTAGGGCATCAGTAGCCCATAGAACTGAGTGCTATGTAATTAAAAGGTAGCTTTTAGGTTTTACAGGTCCTGATAGTGAAAAACTCCCAAACTCGTTTTCACTATTGTGAGGCCTAACCCCACTCATAGGATAACAATGGGGATACCTTATTACATTTAATACGCTGTGATTCCTAATTGAGAGGAGGTGATTCTATCATGTTTAGTACCTATAGAATGGTCATTATAAATCCTCTTTAATGGCAAAGTTGGATTTAATGCTAATATTTTGAAAATGCCACTTTTAGAAAGTTGAGCATTTTCCTGCTCTTAGCCATTTGGTGCCTGCTGCCTGTCTCTTATCACTGGCTGGGCTTGGTGACAGCTGTACTTTGTGTATTCCCTCTAGACAGCCATACACAAAGGGAGCTCAGGTGTGACTTGATGGGTCATCCTAGGAGTATGGGAGGGAGGAGGTGAGCACAGTCTCACACTCACACCTGAACAGACTGTGTCCTGTCTCCACACAAAGGGCGGCATACCCCCTGTAGTGGGTCCGGAGCCAGGGCAGGAAGGTAGGATTTCTATGCACTTCAAAGACCTTTCCTTGTAGTCTCCACCACTTCAAAGGTACAACTGGGTATAAGTACTGTACCTTTGACACCACCACGTCAGTACACTTCTGGATCTGTAACCACTCTGCCAGGAAGAACAACTGCTGTGCTGAAGGAATGCTCCTCTGCTGGACAGCTGCTCTCAAAGAACTGCTGCCTTGCTGTGTTTCCCTGCTGCCTGCTGCTCTCTCTTGCATGGATGATAAAGACTGAACCTACATCACTTGTACCCAGAGTGACTCCAAGGGCTAGATAAGTGGCCTTCTGATCTGAAGTCTCAGGGACATAAAAGACTTCCAACCACCTTGCTCCTGGACCATTGGAAGTGGGCTTAAAGTGCTTGCTCCAGAGGAACTGACATATCCTCTGCTGCAAGAGCAGAAACGATGCATCGCCGCTGTTGTGGAAACAGGACTGGTGCATCACACTGGGAAACAGCGCAACGCCATTGGAACCGCCGCTTCGGAAATAACACATTGCCACCACTGTGTGCAGAAGATCGACGCATCACCTCTACTGCATGGAGAAACCTGGTGCATAGCCTTCAGAACCGGTGCATCACCTTCAAAACCAATGCATCACCTTTGTTGTGTGGAGAAAATCGATGCATCACTTCAACTGCGAGATCAACACCGACACATTGCTCGGCTGCAGTCCGCATCTTTTTCGTCACAACCAGGATCAAGGTATTTTTTTTTAAAAGGGCCTCACCTGGTCCCTGTATCTGGCCTGCGCTCCATCGCAGTCGGTCTAAATGTCTGATTTTTTCCCATTACGGTGCGACCAAGTAAGTGCTTATTGCTTCTAAGCAATTTATTATTTTAAAATTCATATCTCAAGTTCTATTTATTGGGTCTTTGTCATTTTGGTCTTGTTTTATTTATTAAATGAAGAGCTATTTTTCTAATCTGGTGTGAAATCTTCATGTGTGGTGTTTTCACTGTTTTACTGTTTGAAGTGTTACACAAATATTTTACACATTGCCTCTTAAGTTAAGCCTGACTGCTCTGTGCCAAGCTACCAGAGAGTGAGCACAGGTTAATTTAGGGTGTGTTTGTGACTTACTCTGACTAGGAATGTGGTTACCACTTGACCAGGGCTTCCACCCCAGTCCACCAGGCACCCAATTTCGAACATCATGTCACTTCAAAAGAAACAAGGATAGCTCCAAGGGTTCCAATGCTCACTCTCCAATGTACAAAAATCCACTGTGACGTCACGCTGCAAGGTTCAAAGGTGGTGCTCCCCACAGGAAGAAAACTAACTTATCTTCCTTTTGTTTCTCATATTGCGTTTGATGCCATTCGAATTGTTGTTTTTGTTTTACATTCTTTGTTTGTTTGCTGTGTTTGAAGGAGCTCTTCTGCTGTTGTGCTTTTGGTGCATGGCTTGTTCTCGCTTCCTTTTCTCCCAGTACTTTTCATGTTCCCGTATTAAATTATTCTCTCTGTTACACAGAAGATGTGTTCACTTACAAGTTTCAATAACAACTTCTGAACAAAGCAAGTGAAAAATAAATGTAGCATCAATAGAGGCGGGTGACTCCTGCGCGCGCTTCGGATGGATGGGCGGCTTGTACTTTGTATGCAGCGTTTCTTCCCACACGCCTTGATGAGGAGGATGAGAAGGGGGTGCAATGTGCCTCGTGGGCGGAAGTTAGCAGCCTGTCTGTGCTATTCTTGAGCGCTTTGAGAACAAAGGCCGCCTCGCGCTGGGAGCCAAGGTGTGAGGTACGGCAAGGTAAACACATAGGCATACCGAGCATATGCAGAAGAGGGAGTACCGGGGGAGAAGGAAGAATGGAGAGCGTAGATGCCCTGCAGAGAGTATCAATCGATGGGCCTCCCTGGGGTGGCCTTGACATTGACCCTTCTTTTGGGTGTCTTGTTGTTCACTTTCCCTGCTGAGGCTGTTCTCAGTCCTGGGTTCACCCTTTGGTCTTCTCCCAGTTTCTCATCTTCCACGATGTTCTTTCTATTTCTGTTCTGAGGTTTCTTTGTAGTGTATTGTAATTGTATTTATATAGCGCTTACTACCCCTGATGAGGCGTCAAAACACTTTTTGGCGAGCAGCACGCTACTCCAGACCCCAAAAAGGATTAATGGTCGATTAGTATAGTGAAATTTGAGTTACTTTGAGCAGTGGGCATGTGAGTCTGTTAGCTGGATTAACAAGGATAATGGGGGGATAGAAGAGGGAAGAGTCTAGAAAGTGTTTATTGGGAGAGCATGGTAGTTAGATAAGTGAACCAGCTTCCCCATTCTTTTGATATATGTCTGATCAAGGGCGGAATGCCCATTGGGCTAAAAGAGCTTCCTCCCCCCCCAGGGCCGGACTGAGAACAGCAACCAGCCCTGCTCGACCGGCTCTGTGAGCGGGGGGAGGGTGTTCCCGCTTTTGTTGCAGGGGGCCAATATTACAGCACTGCTGCAAAAACTGCCCCTACATCCACAAAACCGGCCTCCAGCCCACTGGGGAAACGCCAGGTGCCCGCTACGGCCAGTCAGGCCCTGCCCCCTCCCTCCCATCGTGTGTCTTAGCCCGGGCTGCAATTGTGCTGGGCTGCACTGCAGCTGGGGCACAGTGACAGCAAGAAATTGAATACATTAAATATGGGAACTGTGACCCTGAATGGGGAAGTGGCGGCTGTAAGGGAAGAAAACACTGTATAACTATTTTGTGGGCCTTTCACCTTCAGGTAAATGAATATAAAATACAAGGTGCACATGCTAAATATAAAATAAGAGCAAGTTAAAGTAATTGACAGGAAATGCATTCTTTTATGCTGCGGCATAGCTCACTTGGTTAATGCGATCTCTGAAGATGTCGGTGCGTGTAACCCGACAGTCACAAACTGCATCCTGGTAAGTGCACAGGGGAATAGGCTGTGTGTATTTATTGTGCTGCAAGGCCCCAGCCTGCGCCTGAAAACACTATGAATACGCAATTCTTTATTTTAAATGTATATTAAACTAGAGGTAGGTGAATTACAGAAGGCTCAAGCCAGGCGCTCAGCTTGAAGTCATCTTGGCACCTCAAGCCCTAAACGAGCTGAGCTTTCATGTGCGCTTTTTATTTATAAATTGCATATGAAAGCACTCTGAAATACATAAGCTCAAGATGTGTAGTGTACAAAAACCTCCTGACTTTAATTTAATACTATATCTATACTGTTGCTCCATATGTAATAAAAATGTAGGTCACATTTAGGGTGCACGTCAACTGACTTGCCTCTTAGTTTACTAATGGCAAAGTCATCAGGATGTGGGTGAGGTGTTGGTCATACATTTTTCTAGATTCCTTTTAACAACTCTCACTTTTAATAAATGGGCCTCAATGCAGAGATGTACTCTTATGTACTAATGTACTTAGGTGAAAAGCTTTAGCATGTTACCAAATATATATGTTTTTAATTTTTAAGAGACTTGATCATAATATTTTTATGATGCTTGCTGCACGATTTACCCTTTTCAGGGCTCAGCTTGTGTACTGGCTCTTAGAGCTAAATCAGACTTGATTTGGCTATGGCTCAGTTCTCCATGTTAAGTTGTTGGCGCGTCCTCTATATTACACACAGTATAAGATAGGCTACAGCATCCTAAAACATTTACAGTTAAAGAAGTCTATTTTTTTTTATTTTTTTTTTATGCCTCATGGTTTTGCGCTCTCTCTACCTAATCAGTCCACTTGCAAGGTGCGAATAAAAGACATGGGCCCTGATTAAGAAATGTGCGGAGCAGAATTCCTGCCTGGAATTCTATTCAGCACAATTATAAGCGGTCCAGTAAAACTGCACACAGATTTACTAGGTGTGGAAACAGTGAACCAGATTTTACCAGCTGGAAAAACCAGCAAGTAAAATCACTGTGGCAAAAGCCCGGACAGCTTCTATGACCCCTACCCAAACCTCAAACAAACAGAGGCGGAGTATTACACGCTCCAGCTGCCAGCCAACATTCTCCACCTCTTCCTTCACCCTCCTTTCCCCTTCCCTCCAACCACACCTTACCGCACACTTTTACCACAGCCCTTTGCACAGTTTTATGACCTACACAGAGCAGGTGCTAAATGTGTGTGTTAACCCCTGCAGAAAAGGGAATACGATGCAGAAGACCACCTGGTAAATCCTGGTCTGCACAGTAATTCCCAATTCCTAGTAATTTAACTTGAAATGGTGGCTTGCTACCTCACAGTACTGGTAATTACTGGTGAGGAGTTTGCACCCCGCCAGTACTGTGCAGCTTGTAATCGGGGCCATGGTGACCCACTTAAAGTGCCTGGGGATAGATCAACCAGTGGTGGTTCCTCCTGTTGGGCGGAGTAGTGTTGCTCCGCCTGCTGCGAGCGCAGCAGCTGCAGTAAACGGAGATTTAATGGAATGGTCAATGGCCATGACAATTTTGGTGGGGTGCCCTCACTGTCTCATCTCGGGATGGGGCCAGGCCCATTCCTGCTGCTGATTGGCAGCAGGAATAACTTGGCTAAAGCCGAGTGCACAGGTCAGGTTGGCCGGCTGCCTTGTGACAGTCGGCCTGACGTGCACTTCAGCCCGCATCTGTGTATTAGCTGGGAGAAAGCCGGCGGACTGCAGGCACAGGCTCCTGATCTGAGAGGAAGCGCTGTGTTGGCCTGCACCGACCAATCATGGGGCTGCTCTCATGCTGGGAATGGCATGGGAGCAGCTCCATGATTAGTTGTGTTCATTTGTTGGCTCTTCGTTTCGGGCTCGTGTTTTTCTGGGAGCGGGGCAGTGGGATGCCTTCCAGCCGGATGAACCGACGTTGGCTTTATTTTAGAGTACATCACAACAGTGGTGGCTGGTGGAATTTGAAACTGGTGGGGCGTATGCAGAACGAATCAACGTATGCGAGCGAGCGCAGCGAGCAAGCTCGACGGCAATAAGCGGGTTCGGGGGGGGTTCTCCCCCGTGAAGACCCCCACACCCCACCCTTCCTGGATTCCTCTGCAGCTGTCACTGTCCTGCCCGCCCTTGTTTAAAGCCCCGGAGCAGAACCGTATTGCTCTGCACTTAAGTGCCTGTCACATAAATGCACCGACAACTCTCACTTCCTCCTCCCTCCTTGGATTTAAGATCGGGCGTGTCCTAACCCTCTCGTCGCCGGCACTGTCTGCATGCATAGTGCGTTGTGCTGCAGGGAGGTAGTGAATGGCTGTTTATATAGCTCTGCTTCCTAGACTGAATCACATATAAGCGCTTACAAGCTGGCATAGTTACCCAAGACTTCCTTTAAAACATGCACTTGCGATTGTGTGCACCTGAATTTTGCAAATTGTGAGTTAGTTGTACTACACGACAGGGTAACTGTCTTGCCGAGTGTTAAATTTTAGGTTCATCCAGCTGGATATTCTCGCAACTCTACCCTTTCCTATTGGCTCCTTTGTGTACCTGTTAGCATGCTTTAAAAACACGTATAAAGATTATTTTTCAATTAAGCCGCCCACTGCATTACATTCAATAATTACTTGGGGCTTTGTACTCTCGCCCCAAAAAAGAATGCCTCAAAGGTCCACTGACATTACGATATGCTTCCATCATGTCACGACACCACTCTCCTTCACCTTGGCTCATTTGCAGGTTATGATAAAACGTGTCTTTTGTATGGAAAGCCTTCGACGTGCAAGATCTTGCTACAAGTGAGCAAAGCTTGGCCACTAATATACCCACGTGTTACAAGCCAGCGGCCTTAAGCGAGACGGCAACCGATCATTTCAAACCAAAAACTAAAAATCAAACCATGTTAGAAAATACCTTCAACTGAGAATGCAAAGTGCATTGTTAAAGATCGTGTTCTAGTAACTTCTTTCAGAATGACAATATTCAGTAGGAAGCAAGTACTCACACACAAGCTACTATCAGAAACACCAGTTGGGGGCGAGGTGCTGCTTAGACAGAAAGGAGGGCCACGCGACCCCGCAGTCTGGCTGGGCTTGTTTCAAAGCATAAATGTCGAGTTCGGCCACGAGACGGGGTCCCCCTCCCAGATGGTCAATGACCACATTTAACTGCAAAATAACACAAAGGGTGTAGTGCAGGCAACGAGATGGGCATGGGGCAACATGTCATGCCAAGGGCTCATGTGAGAGGTCGGGAGAGCCAGTGTGCAACTTGTGAGGAGAAAAACGAAGAAAACATTCAGCGCCTCCTCTAAAGAGCAGGAAGCGCTATAAAACGCTTCCATAACACAACTGCACAATATAGTTCACGTGATCCCCACTTATTGGAATTCTCTCACAGAATAAAGACACATCTTGCAAAGTGGAAACACCCATCTTCGTGGTATCGTTATTCCCGGGTGCGGTATTACTAATGGAGTTCCCTACTAATGAGAGCTTTAGAGTAGACTGAGTGGCAGCAATTTCTAGCCAGTAGGCCTCCCTTAATTTAATGAATACAATAAAAAAATAAACTTACCAGTCATCTCCATTCTCCTCCGGTCCCGCGCGTCTCCTCTGCAACGTGGTGGAATTAACTTCTCCCCGCTCTTTTCTTTTGCATACTAAACTGCCAAATCAGGAGACTGGATGCGACGGGAGGCGGCTGACCCTTGTTTACTTACTTTGTATCCTGGCATTTGATAGGGCATGGGGCGACTTTGCGAAAAACGCGTCACCGCCCGAGCAGGATCCTATTCAGAGGCCTTCACGCTACACTAGGCATGCGCAGCATACCTAATGGTTTGTGAATGTGAGTAAGGGGCAACTCTCCTCACTCACATGCACAGTCAGACCACCATCTTCCGGACTCCTGCTCTGAGTGCTCTCCCCAGTCTCCCCCCGTCTCCCCTGCATGCGCTGTGCGTTGACATGCGCACTTTCACCCGCCCGGCCCGAGAAATGTAAACAGACAAATTGAAAGCTGTCAATTCGTCTGCTTACATTCCGTTGCCCGAACTGCAGACAGTGAGCAGTTTCTTTTGTGGGGCGCCGCCCCGGCGCCCCTATGGACCAGCCGCCACTGCATCACAAGAGCATGCTTCAGCCATGACACAGTAAATCCCGCTGCACTTAAGCATGAACTCTTGTGGGGAACGCTCAAGGACCTTGAAAGGAACATTACTGAAGCACATGCTGGTCTTTCGCCTCTGCCACTGGTGCGACCCGAGGGTTTGCCCCTACAGTGCATTGCCCATCGTTTATTGACACAGAGTTTTCTTTGATCCAAGAGTCGCATTGTGTTCAGAAATGGGCAGTCTGTTATGAGAGTGTTTTCTTCTTTTCAATAATATGCGTGTCCAGAGTCTTACCCAAGTAAACACAATTTAAGCTCTCCTTTTGTTAGCACCACAAGGACCCCTGCCTGCTCTGCAGGGGTATGTTTGCTGCAGACAAATAACACACCTGCCTCCTCTGCACTGTGACAAAGAGTGAAGACTCCGGTTGTTGTTCATTGAAACCTTGAAGGATCGCATTACCAGCCCTGCTCCTGCTAACAATGAAGAGAGGCGCTTTGTGTGAATGTGATCAGGGTTTGATTAAAGTCCCTTGGTTCCCTTGCTAATGATGGCATACGTGAACTGTGGTTGATTAAAACCTTTGTTTACTCATTTTAGTTTGGTGCGTGCCTTGAAAATAACATTTCTATAATGAAGCCACTTACAGCTCTGTCTGAAACGCGTGAATGCCAGCCTGGTAGAAGTGAACTATTGTATTCGGATTATTAGATGGTCAAACCAGCAGCTCATCCCGTACCAGGTACAGGTGCGTGTGTGTGTCTGTGTGTGTGTGCTTCTGTCTGTGTGTATCTATCAATCAATCAGGTGGATTAAAGCGCACTACTCACCCGTGAGGGTCTCAAGGCACTGGGGGGGAGGGGGGTTGCAGATCGGGTTCAGCCGAAGAGCCAGGTCTTGAGGCTCCTCCTGAAGGTGTGCAGAGTGGGGGAGCGTCTAATGTTGACTGGGAGCTCGTTCCAGGCTTTGGCTGCGATGTAGGAGAAGCCTCTTCCACCCGCTCTGGTTCTGTGGATGCGCGGGGTTTCTGCTAGGGCGAGGTCGGCAGAGCGGAGGTTCCTTTTGGGTACGTGGAAGGAGACTCTTTCGTTGAGGTATTTGGGTCCACTGTTGTGGAGGGATTTGTAGGCGTGGGTGAGTAGCTTGAAGGTTACTCTCTTCTCGACGGGGAGCCAGTGGAGGTCTAGCAGGTGTTGGGTGATGTGCTCATGCCGTGGGATGCCGAGGACGAGTCTGGCCGCGGTGTTCTGGTTGGTCTGGAGTTTGCGTAGCAGGGATTTGTTAATTCCAGCATAGAGGGCGTTTCCGTAGTCCAGTCTGCTTGTTATGAGTGCGTGGGTGACGGTCTTTCTGGCCTCGGGGGAGGGATCCACTTGAAGGTCTTGTGGAGGATGCGGAGGGTGTAGAAGCAGGTGGAATCGACGGCATAGATCTGTCGGGTCATGGTGAGGGAGGAGTCGAGTATGATGCTGAGGTTTTGGGCGTGGTCCGTGGGGGTGGGGGGTGCCGAGGGCAGAGGGCCACCAGGAGTTGTCCCACGCGGAGGGGGAGGGTCTGAGGACTAGGACTTCTGTCTTCTCCGAGTTGAGTTTCAGACAGCTGCTGCTCATCCAACCTGTGACGTCCTTCATTGCTTCATGGAAGCTGAGTCCGGTTGTTTCGGGGTCCTTCACGAGGGAGAGGATGAGCTGGGTGTCGTCAGCGTAGGATACAATGCTGAGTCCATGCTGTCTGACGATGGTGGCGAGGGGGGCCATGTAGATGTTGAAGAGCGTGGGACTGAGAGAAGATCCTTGTGGTACTCCGCAGTTGATCTCTGTGGGTTGGGAGAGAAAAGGCGGGAGTCTGATCCTTTGGGTTCTGCCGGGAAGGAAGGAGCGGAGCCAGTTGAGGGCGGTTCCCGGTATTCCGGCGTTGTGGAGTCTGTCAGCGAGGGTGTGGTGGGAGACGGTGTCTGCGGCTGCGGAGAGGTCGAGTGGGATGAGGGCTGCGGTGGCCTTGGTCGAGAAGCATGCGGATGTCATCGGTGGCGGCGAGCAGGGCGGTCTCGGTGCTGTGATTGCTGCGGAATCCGGATTGGGAGGGGTCGAGGATGGAGTTCTCTATGATGAAGTTAGTCAGCTGGGCGTTGACGATCTTCTCGGTGCCTTTGGCTGTGAAGGGAAGGAGAGAGATGGGTCGGTAGTTCTTCAGGTCTGTCGGGTCTGCGGAGGGTTTCTTGAGGAGGGGCTTGACTTCTATTTCTATATGTTTGTGTGTCTGTGTCAGTGTGTTTGTGTGCCATGTGTGTATGTGCCTGTGTGTTTATTTACTTAATATAGCGTGGACGAGGGCTAAAAAGCAAGCATATGTGCGCACACCTTCTAAGCCGCAAACCACAAACCAGAGCTCGCGGGCGGGGCAGCCCTCGGCTGCTGCAGCAGGGGCTTTGTCACAGACCCGCCCTTCTGCAGTGCATCCACCATTCAGGGTTCAGCCCGTGTTGTAGATCTGCACCATGTGTGTATAAGACCTTGGACCGTGCAGAGTTCAGAGGAGATCCCCCCTGCAGTGGAGCTGGAGTGACGCTACCCCGGCCCTGCCGACATGAACCTCCTGCGCTGCCTCCCGCTGCTCTCCTGCCATGGTTTCCTGCGACGAGAGCCCCGGGGTCCCCCGGGTGAGTGTAGGGGAGCCCTGGGTGACTATGAACGGACCACCCTGAGTGAGAGGGAAGCCCCAGATGAGTGTCAGGGACCTGTACCCTGTGTGGGAGGGAGACCAAGGGAGAGAGACCCACGAGTAAGTGTGAAGCAAGTTACGGGTGAATATTACTCTGGAGCCAAGAGGGGCAGAGCCTTCAGCATCGTGGTAGTGTGCTTCTGAGGATGAAGATAATGGACCTGCTGTTACCGCCTCTGAGACACTTACCTGTCCTTGAAAACACACCCTGAGGCTTCCAGTGCTGCATCTGATGTATGGGAGGTGAGGGGGAAACTCATAAACTTCAACTATGCTCAGCCTTCCACACAGTCTGACTTGGAAGCGCTCATTCTATGGTCCCACTGCTGGTCAGTCTCCTGCAGGGCTGGTTTCAACACTTTTTTCCAAACCTGATTTTGGTGTCCTCTTTGTCCAGAACCCCTCTCTCTTATCCCGTCCCAGATTCTTCATAACAAAGCATGAAGGGCATGGAGACCTTGACATGCCTCCATTTCCTGGGCCATAGAGAGGACCCTTGCTCCCACATTACACTAGCATTGCATAAGGTTGATGGAAACCAGGAGGTGAGTCCATTTCCTGAGGAATATGGGAGACTGCTACATGTGCGCGCACGCACACACACACCCACACCAACACACAAACTCACTCACTCACTCACTCACTCACTCTATGAAGGCCACAGAGATCTTGGAATGGCTCATTGAAATCTCTTTATATGATGTCATAACTACAATTTCACAATTGCTTTCTCAAATTTGCTTGAAAATGCACTATTTGCCAACTCCTTAAAAAAAAAAAATTAAGGGGGGACAACTCCCCCGAACTCCCCTTATGACGCACAGGCTCACTCACTACGCTCGCTCGCCACAGGTCACTCATCCTGAACTTTTATGCCTCACCACTTTAAAATATCACCAGCTGCCACTGAGATCAACAGCGATGAAAGGCCCAGTTATCACTTCCCTAAAATTCCACAAAACCTTGTTTTTATCCTGTGCCACTTGAAAGCTTTGTGTAAATGCTATCATCATTTCTAGATTGAGCTATGCTAGTGCTTACTACATTAGTTTTCCTGACGCAGGGGCATATTTTCAAGGAGCCATAGCCGAGTTAACGGCACTTTATCGCAGCCAAAGTCGCGATAAATTTATCACCCCATTCACAAGCTGGTGTTAACAGCCCATAAAACCAGTTTACCCGCAATAGCAGCCGCAAAAAACATCGCCACAGATGACCCCCGCAACTATCGCTAATGAGATGCAGAGTAGGCTTTCCCGTGCAAAAAGCCGCGAAAACACCACTCCACAACATTCTCAACGACCAGCCAGATCGGCGACAAGACCACAAAACAGGCGATAAGGCGCGTTAGCAGCAGGAAACTAACACCTGCTCTGACCTGGTGCAAAGTCGGACCACAGCCTGCACCACAAAATGGAGCCCAGCCCAGAGCCACACCTGAAGGGCAACAGATGCCATGGAGCCACTGATCATGCAGCTCGGAGCCCCAATAGGGCCACAACACCCACCGCCACCACCCCCAGGACCCCCCCTCCCCGGGCAACTCCCCCCAGCCAAAGACATGCCACATAAACCACATGGAATCATGTACCAAATAATCCGCCTGATGTCGCACAATCACATTTGGTGACATGCATGTGTCGTCACAAAAATGAGCATCACACATACACCTTTGATGTAACAAATAAAAATTTATTCAAAGAAACACAGAACAGAAATGAAGACACATGGCGGCTCCCCTCGGGACAATCCGTAGGTCACAGCCTGCAAGACAAAAATCATGATGAGAAGGTGTGTCTTGCACACTTCAAAGGACAGAGAGAGAGCGAAGGAGAGAGAGAGAGAAAGAGAGGGAGCGAGAAAAAGACGGACAGAGAGAGGGAGCGAGAGAAAGACGGGCAGAGAGGGGGAGCGAGAGAAAGACGGACAGAGAGGGGGAGCGAGAGAAAGACGGACAGAGAGGGGGAGCGAGAGAAAGACGGACAGAGAGGGGGAGCGAGAGAAAGATGGACAGAGAGGGGGAGCGAGACACAGATAACAGAAGAGATGGACAGGGAGAGAGAGTGCCGACAATGCGCACCCAGGCCACACTGCTCACCTGCTGCCACCGGTGTGTCTCCAACCACATGCCGGTATGTAGTGCAGTTCACCAGGTCACACATCTGAAACAGACCCGTCATCTGAAACAGAGTCTAGATACATGAATGGTAAAGTACATACAATTGCACAAGACATCATCGCCTGTCCACCCCTGCGCACCCAGGCAGATGCACCCCAGCCCCTCCCGCCGCCCAGCGGTGCATGCCCGCCCCTGCGCACCCAGGCAGATGCACCCCAGCCCCTCCCGCTGCCCAGTGGTGCATGCCCGCCCCTGCGCACCCAGGCAGATGCACCCCAGCCCCTCCCGCCGCCCAGCGGTGCATGCCCGCCCCTGCGCACCCAGGCCTCACTGCTCACCTTCCATCCTTGGCGTGTGGCAATGAGGGCCCACTACGTGCCGCTGCAAGCCACATGCCCGGGGCCCGCGGACATGGCACCCTCCACATCATGCAGCCCCGCTCCGCAGGCCACCAGGTCTCACATATGATTCTGGGTCTTGATTTCGCCATGGCAGAGGACATATCAGTGTACCCGGCATCATCGCAGACTGCACACCCACTCAGCCATTGAGGTGCCACTAACTCTGTGATCCAAGATGCGACGCCACGTGGTGGTAGGCCCGCGCTGCCCGCTGGCTCTGGCCTACACTGCGGTCCAGCAGGGCACACAAATCCTGAGCAGTCAGGACCGCCGGGACGGGGCATCATCGCAGGCTGCACACCCGCTCAGCACTGAAGGTGCCCCTACCTCAGTGCACCCAAAGTCACCGTCCCGTGGCGGTGTGCCTGTGCCGGCCGCAATGTATCCGGTGCCACCAAGTCTGTGTCCCAAAGTCATGGACCCTGTATGATTGGGTATCGTGTTGCGGATGCCATCATGTCACCTCCGGTCCTGGGGAATGTGATGTTGCAGGGCCCGAGGCCCTCATGCCTACATTGACACCACACAGATGCACCCAGATAGAGAGTGGAAATGGCGTCGAGCACGTGCGCCCGGCCCTTTTTATTGGCAGGGTCACATGTCTTGTGACGCGTGTGCTGGATGGGTGTGGTGTGGGTGTAAACCAGCCGTGAGGGAGTGGCTGTAGCATGCTGACAACTAGACCTGTGAGCAGCAGATCACTACAGGAAAGACATGGGACATGTAGCGTTGCCGTCCCCCCCTGTGAGCGTGAGCGGAGTGGGCTGGCCTGGCGTATGCCAGTCCAGCGTAAGGGTGTGTAAATGACCCCGGGGCCCTGGGCGTGGTTCCTTACTGGGCTGGACAAGGAAGTAACTCATGCGTGTGTCCCTGTTGTTGTGTCAGCGCCACCCGGACCGCATTCGGAAAAGTGTCACCCTGTGACCCCTGTTCTATGACATGAGCCACATGGACGTAAGAGGAGTCCAGTGAGCCTACATTCATCCATACTTCCACACTTGAAAGACCATAGACATGACACATCTGTGTGAATATGAATGTTTAATGCACATTCAGTGGAGTGTTGCATCTGGAGCAGTACAGGGCCATGCTAACCCCACATGACGATGTTGACCCGTGGAGGGCCAGCCAGGGTCCTTCAGGGAATGACAAGTCCAAAGGAAGAGGAAGAGTTCAGTCCGCAGTCTGATTGCTGTGTCAATGGCGATCAAACAGCATATGGCAGTCCATGTCGAGGTCCAAGGTGAGTGTCGCAGAGTGCATCGGGGGACAGTGGAAGGTGATGATGCAGAGGGCAGTACCAAGCTGAAGCCGGACCTATGGCTGAGATGCATGCTGCTGCGTCCTTTTTACCACGAGGGCAGAATCATCCGCATCTTCGTCCTCTGCTGTTTCATGTGCCTCATGTGAGGGTGGTGGTGTTCTGTCTCCAGCACTGTGTGGCAGTGACACATCAGGGGGCGGAGATGTGGATGGAGTGGTGGCAGCAGCATGCATCCGCGCCAGGCCTTGTGGCAGCAATGCCATGAGGATGGTCCTGAGGTCATTGAGGAACCCAGCTACCTCTCGCTGGTCTGCAGCCGTGGCAGCCGCTCGTTCCGCATTCGCCCGCTCCATGGTCTCCATTAACCTCCGCATGTTTCCCAACTCCCGTGTGACATTGCTAGAGCCACTCTGACTGGACAGTTGTACTATTCTCTGAGTCAGGGCTCCAGCGATGTCAGCCATGGTCTGTTGGAGGGCATGGAGCGGACTGTGGGTGTCCGTTAGGGACCGTGAGTGGTCCCTGATGGGACTTAGACACCCACGTATGGCATCTAGTTTGTCTGCCATGCGGTCGAAGCCCACCCGCACCTGTTCAGCCAGATTCTCCTGGCACCCCAAAACACGGTGTTGGAAGGCCATGAGTTCTTCGTGGGGGTCCTGGGAGGCAGCAGTGGTGGTGGGTGCTGCCTGCAGTGTGGTCTGTGCAGGGGGTGGGGTCTCCTCGTAGCAGCTGGGCTGGCCAGCTCCTGGAAGTGGGCTGCGTAGGCTGTCCACGAGCAGTTGGAGGGCGTCAGAGTCGAAGCTGTGGTGGTCCTCTTCGTCTCCAGAGAAGAGAGGGTTGGGCTGCTCTGCAGGAGGTGTTGATTCTCCCTCTGCAATGTGAAGGGGAGATGCAGTTTAACAATGTGTCCACATGTATGTTGTCACATTGTACATGTTTTCATACAGACAGCATGACTGGGTACATTGTGGCTGTTTGGGAGGAGCTGCCTATTTGATGGGGGACAGTGGACATTTCGACAACAGACGTGTGTGTGTTTGTACTTGTACATTATCAACGCACATTTCCCTGCAATGCCAAATGTGATTGGCCAGTGTCTGCACCCAAGCGGCACCAGTTGTGTCCTGTGTTCTGTTGTAGGTGTTTTGCGGATTGTGTCACATCGTTGTCAATGTAGATGTGCTCTGCATGTGATGTGTGTGCTGCATTTTGGGGAGTCGCCCCTGCAGCTCAGATTTTGCTGCCCCTTATCCCTTTCATGAGGTGTGCCTTTGACTTCTGTGCTTGTACAGTGCTGACATGTTGCATACTTGGGTACATTGGTCTCTTGGTGGGAGTTGGTGGTCTGGGGCATGGTTTGTCCGCAGATGTGCTCAACTTAATTGTGCATGTGTGCCATTGTGCTCATCTCCCCCCGTCCCCCCAGGCCCTGGTCGTTACTCACCCTGTTGCTGTTGTGTCGGGTCCTGTTGAGCAGTGTCCGGGCCCCCAACTCCTGCCACCATCTCCCCACTGATGACTGTGGAGACCATTTCCTCCATGTCGTCTAGCTCCTCCTGTGGCGCTCGGCTCCCACCTCCAGTCTGCATTGCTGCCTTCAGGTTGGTGGCGAGTTTCAGCTTGGTTTTGCGCTTGACATCATTCCAGCGCCTCTTGACCTCGTGCATTGTCCTCTTCAGCACTCCGACTGCATTCACCTTGTCCACGATGGACTGCCATAGTCCATATTTTGTTGCCAATGACACAGTGGAGGTGACGAACAGTTGTTGATGGTGTTCTGTCACCTCCGTTATCAGGATCCTGTTTTCCTGCGGACTGAACCGCTTCTTCCTACTCTTCTTGTCCTTGCCCTTCCCTGACCCCGAAGTCCCAGGATGGTCCTCCGGGGGGCTTGTGGGGTTCTGGTTCTCCTCCGTACTTGCTCCGGCAACGTCCATTGTGCTTCGCTGTTGTTTGGCATTTGTTTGTCTGTTTTTTTTACTACTTTTATGGTGATTGTTGACGCGTGTGAATTGCAGGCCTGTAGCTGGGTTTCGCTGATTTTCGTATCGCGATTGGCCTCATCGCAGCTTTTTTGCGTTCGTGTTTCGCATTTTTGCGGCGTGGCGTTGATTTTAACGCGGTCAGTTGACGCGTTATCTGGAGACTATCGCATGGTACCGCCGTGTTGTGAATACTTGGTTAACACGGCGTAAATTTCCCGCAATAGACTGCGATGTTGAAGGTTGCGTTAAGTTACTTTTGCGATGGTTATCACACGTTCTTGAGAATATGCCCCTCAGTTATTTATAAGCTTCAAGGAGTTCAGAATCCTTGTCATGGATTTCACAAAATTTCGTAGAGTCTCCGTGGCTCTCCCTAAGCTGCACTGGCTGCAAGGTTCTAGAAAGATCGATTATAAGGCGCACCATTTTGCACACAGAGTCTATTATAAAAAAGGGCCCATGCTGCTTATTTGTTTTCTTCCAAATCTAAGTGATCCTTTCATTTGGGATTTTAAGTTGTGCTATTAGTCCTCTGATTTAGAAAGACTCCTCATGGTCTCTTGTTGCTTCCTCTATTTCGAAGACACTCATCTTGGACTGCACAAAATAAGGAACCATTCTAAGTTTAGAAAGGCTCCTAAATATCATCTATTTTATTGATTATCTTCATATCTTTTCTGATGTTTAGTCTGTTCAGCCTCAGGGCACTTTATAAGTAACAAATAAACTCATGTCTTACATGTATAGGTTTTCTATATATTTAGTCGATGCCCTCAAGCACTAAACACAGGGGGGCTTATTTACAAGGCCCTTGCGCCACTTTTGCGTCACTTTTCCCATGTTAAAAATGATGCAAAAGTGGCGCAAGGGCCTTGTAAATCTGCCCCAGGGTTGGTAGCAATTTTAGAAGTACCCAGAGGGGAAGATATTATGCATATGACACTCTGGGTAGGACCACCGTCACCACCCTGCACCATACTCGAACCAAACTAGACCCTGTTGTTGCATAAATATGGTAGGGATTCAGGCTCTGTTTTCCCCATCATGAGAACTTTCAGAAGTGAGTGTGTGAGTCGTATGTTCCTGTCAGGAGGGTTATTTCCCAGTTTGGGTTGTCATCTAGCCACTGCACTGAGTGCTGGAGTTGTGATACTGCATAGTATAAAAATAGATTAGGAAGGCCGAGGCTTCCATTCACTAAGGGAGCTTCAGTGTGTCAAGTTTAACCCGACTCCATTCGCCAGCCCGGACCACTTCGCCCCAGCAGTTTATTCAACAGCACAAATTTGAAGGGGTGGACCGGGCACATCACATAGACGCATCGTGGCAGGAAGACCATCTTCCCTACTGAGATCCGCCCCATCATGGATAGCGGGAGTGTCTTCCAGAATTCAACAGACTGTGTCAGTCCCCCTACCATCTTTCCCACGTTAATCGTTTAGTAACAACATTGATTCTTAAGTGGATTTGACACAATGGGCCTTATTTCAATGTCGGTCGGAAAGCCTCTGACCGCTGGTCGGAGGCTTTCCCACCGACATGGAAGGTTTTCATTCCGACCACCGATTTACAATGTGGGTGGTTGGAGTGTAAACCGGCTGAGGAAACCGACTCGATACCGATGGGCTTAAGGAGCCCGTCGGCCTGTTGGAAGCCGCTCATAATCTTTTAAGGACAACGTTTCCGCCATCGGGATTATGATGTCGGTTTCCGACAGCCTTTCCATGTCGGCCTTTACGACATGGAAAGGCTGTCAGAGAGCGACTTTGGGGGCCTCCCCTGGCCCTCTGGTTGAGGCCCTGGGGTGGCACCTCACTGTGCCTGCCACATGATGCAGGGATGTGCAAAAACTTCCATTGCACAATGGGAGCTTGTACTGCGGGCGGTTTCGGACCGCCGTACAGGCTCCAATTGTAGAATGGAAGTTTGCGACCGCACCATGTTCAGTCGCATCCTAACTGCGGTGTTGGGACCGCTGACCGGAGGTCGGTTGGTTCCGCATCCGCAGTGATGTCAGTCAGAGGCAACTTGGACCGACATCGTAATGAGGCCCTTTGTGTCTTGCAGGCTTCAGGACAGATTTTAAAGCATAGTTGTTGTTATTATAACATATACTATTGAGAGGCATCATTTCTATTGAAGTGACCTCTTTGGAGGACATTGCCCATCAGCCACACATTCTATGTGTTCTGGAGCTTGAATGATGCTTGCATCCTTTGCATGCTATAAAACCAATTGTTGCAAAGTTTTATCAATGCAACTTTCTTTTTTTGCCTTTGCTTTTGGCCTGGCAGATGTAGCTCCATCATCTAATATAATACCTGCTCAACATGGGATGCTAATAACAACTATTTTATTTTAATTTAGAACAGCACAGTTTACAAGCAGAGCAATTAACAGGTTCTAATATTGCCATCTGATTGCCACTTACTTATTCAATCTCAGGAGTAATGGAGGATGCATTAGGAGTCAGACTTCAGACGTGCCAGTCACAAAACTCAAAAATGAGGTATGTTGGCCCACTAAGCTGGATATTACGAGATGCATACATATAAGTGGCTTCAAATAAGCATATGTTTTAATGTCCCGATGAGCAAACTGAAAGTGTAGCTTTGGTCAACAGTCAGACAGGAGGGTTTTCCTGAAGATGAAATTAAAAATATTTCATGAGTTCATTGCATTTCACAGAAATAATTTTCTGAGAACTGGCAAAAAGGGCCATTGTCTTTTAATAACTTAGAAAAAACTGGTTCTTCAGTGCTTTGTACTGAAATCTGTAGAAAATGCTTTTTAGTTGTCAAATCACTCATTGCCCTCTATAAAGATTGTTACCTATAAGCATTTTCATAGCCACCAAAACATGCTTATTTATATCCTGTCAGGTTTGATCAGTGCTAGACTTGGCATCTTTGGCGTGGTTTCCCCTGACTTTTTTTTGCCTCTACCTCCTGTATTTTTGATGCTGTGCTGGATATCGTTTTTGCTGGCTGAGATGCTTTGGGCACTTTGCCATTGCTGATCAGTGTCAAAGTGCAAGTGCTCCCTGTGTAAATTGTTATTATAATTGGTTCTCCCTGATTGGCATATTTGATTTACTGGTCAGTCCCTAGTAGAGTGCACTGAGTGTGCCAGGGCTGGTAAATCAAATACTACTAGTGGGCCTGCAGCACTGATTGTGCCACCGACACGAGTAGTCCTGAAACGGTAACTCAGACTTGCCACCGCTGTGTCTGTGCACAGTTGTTAACTGCCATGTCGACTTGGCAAGTGCATCCAGTTGCCAGGCCCTAACCTTCCCTTTTCTTACATGTCAGTCACTCCTATGGTAGGCCCAAGGTACCCCTGTGGGCAGGGTGCGGTGTATGTGAAAGGTAGGACATGCCCTGATGTGTGTGGCATGTCCTGATAGTGAAATACTGCCAATTTCGTTTTTCACCATATTAAGGCTATCTGTCCCCATAGGAAAGCATGGGAGTTAATTTATAACATCTTATAAATATAACTTACCATTGGGACCAGATAGGAAAATAAAGTTTAGTATGCCTGAACTCAGAATCTAAAGATGCATCTTTTAGGAAAGGTGATTTTTACATTCTTAGTTTGAAAATACCACTTTTAGAAAGTGGCTATTTTCTTGTTCAACCATCCTGTGTACCTCTGCCTGTTTGTGGATTGACTGTCTGGCTTTGGAGTGACAGGGGCTGGGGAGGTGCAGTGGCTCCAGGAGTCTGGATGAGTCAGCACTAGGTTGAATAGGCCTGACCTGCATTTGGAGTGGTGGGAGGAGTAGCACCTGTACCTGAATAGGGCTGTGCCTGCCTTCCACAATGCTGACTCTGCCTCCCTGTGGTGTGTCTGGAGCAAAGGCTCACACTGACAATGGATGTTGTTGTGCACTTGCAGAGTGCCCCCCAGAACTGGTTTAAACTGGGCTCAGAGCCCCTTGCACAAAGAGAACAAAGACATTTTGGGGTATAAGTATTAGACCTAAAACCCCTGAACTTTAGACTACTTCTGGAATCAAGAGGAACCTTTGCCAAGGAGAAGAGCTGGAGAAACTGAGGAGAAGTCCTGCCCTTGCTGTGTGTCTGGGGTTGGCCTGCAGTTGCTGTTTCTGCCAAGGAAAGGAGAAGGACTTTTCTATGGGCTGTGTCCCCTACTTGAGGAAAGTCTCCAAGGGCTTGAGTAGAGCTTGCCTCCTGTTTTGAAGTCTCAGGAACACAAAGACTTCACCCCCATCCCCCCTGAACTTCCTTGCTGGGAGTTCTGACCTGTCAGGAGTGCCTGTGACTGTGTGGGGCCTCTGGAGGTTGTTTCTGCTTCTGGGAGCTGGAAAGCAACGCAACAAGAAAATCACTGCATCGCTCTTCTTGCGACAGTTTTTCCGACGCAACGCCGTGGTGCGAGAAGAATCTCCCCGCGCCGCTGCTGAAACCGATGCAGTGCCTGTCGCCGCGGCAAGAATCGGCGCATCAAGGGATCGCGGCTGAAAAGGTCGACGCAGCACTGCTCGCCGCATCGTTCGCCGGCGCATTCCGGATTTCCACGCATCGTCCCTGTGCGGCAAGTTTTCCCCGACGAATCACCCGCGATCGGAGTCATCTCAGAATCGACACATCGCTTCCCCCTACAGACCGGAGCCGATGCATCGCTCCCCTCTGTACTTCGGAACTGGCGCATCGCATCCACGAAGGTCTCAGGAACGGCGCATCTCTTTGTTTTTTTACGCTTCTCATCACTGCGGCTGTTTGGCTTGGTGAATTTTGTCGCAACAACAGGTACTTTGCAAGAAATCACGCATCCATAGTTTTCTATGGACTCAGTTGCTAAAACCTTTTGAAAGTCATTTTTCTTAATACTTGTATGTTGGATTTTTGTTGTTTTGGTCTTGTTAAGTTTAGATAAAGATACTTTATTTTTCTAAACCGGTGTGGTGTCCATTTGTGGTGTTATCACTCTGTTACTGTGAGTGTTGGTACAAATACTTTACACATTGCCTTTGGGATAAGCCTGTCTGCTCGTGCCAAGCTACCAAGGGGGTGAGCAGGGGTTATCTAAAGTGTGTATCCCCCTTACCCTGACTAGAAACAAGGGTCCCTATTTGGACAAAGGTACCTACCTCTGCCAACTAGAGACCCCCATTTCTAACAATCAGTATGTTTAAAATGCACAATTTATCAATCTATTTTCTTGTATTGGCTACAAGGAATGCTACGCCCCATAATTTGAACTGTTAGCCTCACCTCCAATGGTTGACCTGTTAGCCAACTCAGTCTGATGGGACCGAGTTTATGCTGTCTGGCATTGACAGGAAGTGATTTGCCTATGGTGCTCTGTGATCCATAAAACGACTGGGGCGACAAAAATAAGAAGGGAAGAAAGACTTAACCATTCTCTAAAAAAGAGAAAACTGCTTTCTTCCTAGTTATGGATTATAGGATTGTCTTTCTCTGAGTGAAGCCTCATGTATGGAAATATCTGCGATGAGGAAACAATTCAGATTACTGGTAATTAATTAGAACATTGGTCTGTAGGACCGCGGGGTTCTGCAAAGCATAATGCAGCACCATCTGGTAGCCTCTTGTCTCTGCGGATAGCCAATCAACTGGAAGAAACCATGATACGTAATGCTATATCAGCTGTGCCTTGACTGTATTTAGAATGTGACTGACTCCCTGCTCCCTGAACAGCTGATGGATATGAGCAGTTGTGACATATTCTTGGGCACAGTGCTCACCAGGTCCTAGTTTGCTTGTTGTTTATTTCTACTTTTAATGTCTGAGTCACAATGGTCTTTCTTTTGTGTCTGAGTGGCACGATTGTGAACTGGAATTCAACAGAGACACATACTACTTGCACCCTCTGTGGAGAGGTGCTTGCTGTGAGAAGGGTTGTCTACATCCTTTTTCTGGCAGTCCCCCATGGGGTGGTCCAAGAGGTGACATCTGGTAGGGTATTTCCTTCTCCAGGCTTTAGCGAACCCTCTATATTCCTCCATTCTTTCACCAGACTGGGCGAGTCCTTCTCAAGAGCTGTGAGGCGGGGGGGGGCAAATTCCCTCAATAAGACAACACCGGCTTTGGTGTGCTCCTTGGACTCGCCAGGTCAGATATGGCTGCATATGCTATTTCTAGTTCCGTGTGAAGGGAAGACTTTAAATTCACTCTATCATGAGTGTGCTTCCCTGCCTGGGATAGTCTATTCTTGCCCAGATACACTATCACTATTTCTACATAATTTTTATTTTACTGTATTATGTATGTTATGGTTTTATGGGTTACTTGTCTAAATAAGCTAATTTATGAACTGAAACTGTCTCTGCTGCATGGCTTAAGTTGTTCTCCAGTACTGGCTAGGGAATTATTTAGGAGTGTGCGAAATCTGGGTAATTTGCTTTTGTTGCACAAAATTTAGGGAAAATTCAATGAAATTACATGTAAGTATGCAAAAAGCAAATCTGTAAATTAGCACTATATTTTTTCATTTATTCTTCTGACACGTTTTGATGCAAGGATTCATTTTGCGCAAAAAAAGAATGTGAAAAAACACAATTGCCACAAACAACCGCCGCTCGCGTTCTGGTTGTTCCTGCACTCCAGTGCTATAATTTTGCTGCGAACAGTGGCGTAATTATGTACGTGGTGTAATGGTGTGATTCTTAACAAGCATAATGCGAAATTCCTTAAATTACATGAATTACGCCAGAGTCATTTCCATTTTGCCTTAGCCTAGAATTAATAGCATGCACGTGGAGAAAAGAATTGATAGTTGTTCAACCGTGTTGGCATGCAGCAAATCATAGCACAGAGCGTTCTTCCAGAGAGGGTGTCGCTGTTTGCTCACATTAATTATCAGAAAGAGGTGGATGCAGCTAACTGAATTGCTATGTAGTGTGGGAGCTGACTGTCAGGCGCTCTCAGACTCACTTTGCTCCTGCATATGCCACATTCAGGGGCGCCTTCCAGCATTACCTGCATGTTTGCATAGCACATGTTGAAATCAGTGTGTTTCTTGATGCTGCAGAGTTTTAGCATTACTGAACTTAAAGACTCTCATTTTGCCTGCATTGCAGGTGGAGAAGACCTACCGGAATTTAACTTGTGACAATCGAGTAAACATAAACGTGTCTCCTCAACTATCTAAAGGCAGGCATCACAAAATCCCATGAGGGCACAGGAAAAAGCAAATTAGCCAGTCTGGGGGCCTATTTACAAAGAGGTTTGGAGTATATAAAAATAGCGGGTGGACTCCATCCTACCCATATATCTCACCCATCCCAAGTTGTGACCTCTGTGTAGTTGCTGTTGTCTGTGCATGCATTCGCTTTCAGTCCATTTGCTTCTGCTTTTGATCACATGCTAGTATTTTTGTGCACGTCAGTCTGTGTTGTGCAATACAATTCTGTTTTCCCTGCATCTCGTTCGGTTTCCTGTGCAAATGGTTTCTGTGCTTTATTTTTTTTATATTTTCTTGCAGATTTATATAGCACGAAATCGACCCGAAGGTATTAGAGCGCTTTACATAAGCACCAGTTCCGTTACACAAGGACACGTTCATTTTTGGTAGGCATGGGGAGATTAAGCGATTTGCACAGAATCAGAGGATGCTGAGCCGACCCCCAGGCTCGAACCTGGTTCACCAGCTCCAAAGTCGGCAGCTCTGGCCCTGAGGCCACATTTCTGTTTTCTGTGCATTTATAGCTGTTATTGTTCTGTTTTTTTGAAAACAACTATCCAGATTAGGTGGTTATCCTGCATTTCCAGGTGTTGGTTTGCTTCAGGTTTTTGTTTGGCCACGTGATGCAGGCATAGAGAACTGGAGTGGTCATTGTGGGGCAGGGGGTCTACAGCCAGTCATTTCTAAAGGGTCAGTCAGGTGTGCTGCACTATGTGCAGGATGAGACCAGAACCTCTGGGCTGGATTCACAAAGGTAAACATATACTTTTGGGTAAGTTTACACTTGCTTATGTAACTTTGCTACTTTTTTAGTGTTCACAAATTATAAGTGTAATTTTACTTCCATTAAAATTACTAGTAGTAAAATTAGACTCTTAGTTTGTGAATAGAAAAATAGCAGTAAAGTTAGGCAAACATACACTTTTGTGTAAGGTTATACTTGCTGTAGTAACATTTCTTCCGTTTTGGTATTCAGAAGTTACGAGTATAATTTTAAGATTAGTAAAATTGCACAAGTGAAATTACTAGTAAGAAAATGACATTTGTAGTTTGTGAATATCAAAACAGCAGTAAAATTACTACAGCAAGTGTAAATATACACAAAAGTGTAAGTTTACATTTATAAATTAGGCCCTCTATTTGTACATTGTTGTCGCACTCAAGTTACGGTAGTCGTGACACAACTCAACCATAACAAATGGCACTTTGGGCTGAGTTCAGATACATAGTGTTTTTGTCAGGGTAAAAAATGCTTAGGAATTAAGGGACAGACTAAGTTTTTCAGCACCCTGGGAGAATGGAACTGTTTAAAAAGCATTGTTTATTGCATGAATAGAATGAGATATTCAGCGCAGACTGATATGCACTGAACCACACCTTCCTTACTGACATACCTAAAAGTTTTCTATTCCTTGCAATGCGTTTATTGACGGGTTCCTTTTCTTTATATAAAATAAAATACTTCAATTTTCATTGCATGTAACTAAAAGGCTTTTTGGTTAAGTATCATTAATTACCACTGGATTGGATTCAGGATACTTCCGGTCCAGAGAATCTGTGTACACACAGTCCTCAAATCATTATTTGTCAGTTGTGAAGCTACATACACGGACAGATGATAGGTCATAGGGCGTCACTTGGCTGGGTTTGGATAACAACACTTTGGGGGATATTCACAAGAAATGGCAAAAACTATTGCTAACCTCAGTTAGCGTGTGTTTTCTTATCGCCGTGTACCGCGGGGAACTATCGCTGTGTTAGCGGCGTATTCACAACACGCCGCTAACAGGCGATAGTTTCCCCTACCGGGTCAAATGTCCGGCGATAAGGTTAGCGTCATGGCGATAAAAATCGTCACGCTAACGTGAAAAAAGTGCCGATGGGCCAATTAGCGACCAGGAACGGCACGCAAATTAACGTCAGCGCAATTTTTCTCACGTTAGGTGGGAAAACCACTATAAAACGCCCGCCAAGCAGCCCAAACAACCAAAAAAAATAAAAAAAGAGAAACAATTGAGAATAAGCATGGAGGAAGCTGGACCCAGTACAGAAGCCAACAACAACCCCCCAAACACCCAGGAGGACCAGCCAGAGACCCAGGGGAAGGGCAAGGAGAAGAGGAAGAGGAAGACCCGGTTCAGTCCGCAGGAAAACCAGGTCCTGATTGCGGAGGTAACAGAAAACCAACAACAACTTTTTGTCAGCTCAACACCACGCATATGCATGTTCCCGTATGTCTGAGTCGTGTGCAAGATTGTGCATCAAGGGTGACACTACTGCACAAACACAATCTTGCACACAACTCAGACACACGGGCACAATGGTGCTTGTGTGCTGACATTGCTGGCGGCATGCCCATTCATGCACATGATCAGTCACATACACACTGCATCCTCATTTTTTGCGCAGAGAGATGCGGGCCGGGGCAGACCAGTCGTATATGCGTGGTGTTGAGGCAAGGGGGCCATGTAGACATCCTGTCGCATCTCAAGTTAATGTTCCCGCTTGCTCGTACAGGAGATGCAGTCCTGTGTACACCAAGTGAGAAAGCATCTAGTGAATCTGCATACCATAAACACATGCATTGTCACAACAAAGTGATCATGTAGCCTACTGGCTAAAAGGTGCATATCCCACAATGCACACAATCAGCAGACCTGAGTCAAAATGTGATGTAATACAATGAGCAGGGGGGATATGCCTACAACACTACAGTGCATGGACAATGCAGTTCAGGAATGTGTCCCCCAAATATGTACCACATGACTTGTCCATGTGCCATACTTACAGAACTACAATGTCCCTGTATAGATGTCTGACAACGTAAGTATGACAACAAGCAAGGATAGCAAAGTAGCACCAAATAATGACAAGTAGCAAAATTGCACCATCACCCCTTAGGTCAAATAGCACTCCTCCACTATCAAGTGCACACATCTGCCATACAGAAAGCTGCATTCCACATCAGTCCTGTTGTGAGTTGTCCATTATACCATTATGTGCATGTAAACCTTTTAGTTTGGTAAGTCAACAATGTCAGTTAAAAAATAGGCAGTCATGGTCCTTATAATCCACACGCAAAGCCCGGCATTCAATATTCTGAACCATTACAGCATGTATCATCCATGTGAACATCTGTGTGGCAATAACACAAACACACATCACCCTGCTATTTGCATCTGTTGGGAGGGGGGCGGAGACAGGGCCTGAGCACCACTAATACGCCTTAGTAAATCCACATCCATCAAATCCAGGCCCACACATACACCACACCTGGGGTCAACGTTGAGTGTAATGGGTGTTGACACTGTCTGTACAGCCAGCATAAACAATGGAAACTCAACCTGCACCAGACTCACAACGGGTAAGCCAACAGGAGGGCAGTAAGCAATGCATGCAAGAAAAAACTTGACTGACGACATGCACACAAGATAAAACACAATAGCCAAAGTTAGCTGGATGCACATGTGTACCGCATTGTGCAGCACACATAGGAACAGTAAGTAGGCCTTCGTTGCAAAGGTGCATAAAGGGGGCCCTCCTCACACATGACTATTCCCGCACCAAACCCATGCACATGTGCAGTACCCAGCAAAGCTCGCTGTCTGTGAGCCACACTGACAAAGCAAGTGACAGTGCATGATGAATAGCATGCCTGCCCACCCAACATATTAACAGGGTGCAGGCCACGTCACTGAAGTGCCTGAGTGTGGACTTCATCCTTAAAGGAGCAGGTCACACTCTGACACTTCCTCATGTACATACAACCCCTGACGTAAACAAGACATCAGCTGCCAAACAATGCACAAGTGTCCCAACTCTGACCAAGACCCATATGTAGCCCACCTTGCAACATCTCACCATTGTAAAGGGACATGAGTGAAAGGCCCACTGCTTGAAAGGGATAAGGGGCAGCAATACCAAAGCTGCTGGGGCGACTCTACCACAATGCAGTGCGCACACACACATCAATCTGAGCTGCTCAACATTGACTACAATGTGGGACAAACTGCATCACTTTCACAACTCAAGAGAGGGCACAACTGGTGCCGCTTGTGTGTAGAAATTAGCCATTTGCATGTGTCATAGCTGTAAACTGTGAGATGACAATGTAAAAATACAATATCACATCTGTGATGTTGCACCAATAATCACTATCCGCAAAAAAACATGCATCTCCTCCCAAACTGTCACAATGAACATTGTCATGCAGTCTGCCTGTAAACTCATCCAATGCATGTTCATACATGAAACACACAGTTTTTTTTTAATACTTTATTTTTCAATTATAGAATAATAGTCACATTGCAGTGCAAGCAGTCGTCGTACATCTCAATCAAATCGTGCCTGACAGGTACATAGGGTGTATGGAACATTATAGCGGTCTATCTCATGGTCCAGGTCAGCTCAGGGGCAACCCAACCCAACCCACCTCCCCCCACCCTCCGTCACCCGTCTCAAAAATAAGGAACCCAACCAGGAGTATCTCCCACATGTAACATTAAAACACAATAGAAGCCAACCCTCCGAATCTGGAAGGAAAGTCATGGCTCAAAAATAAGAATAACATCCCCTCAGCCCACCCCCTCAGGCACCAACCCAGCATTCACCTGTGTGGCAGAGGCTCGCTTGGCAGTCTCGAAATAGGACCTCAGCGGCCCCCAAATGTCCTGCGGCCGCGACCTCGCCGGCACAAGCCCTGCGTACAATTCAGCATTGGTGTTGCAGTGTGTCAAACTCCCCAGCCAATCCTGCAGTTTAGGAACAGACTTCCTGCCCCAATGTATGGCCACCTCTCTCTTAGCCAATAGCAGCCCCAAGGATGCTAGTTTTCTGATTTTTTTAGGAATCTGTGTAGTGTACCCTAACAGGGCTATCTCAGGCAGTGGGCTCAGTGGAAGTCCGACTATCTTCCCCAGGGTCTCGTGTACCTCCTCCCAGTAGGACTTCAAGCGGGGACATGTCCACGCCAAATGTATAAAATCAGCGCATGGTGCATTGCATTTCAAGCAGGTGTGTGGCCGATCAGCGTCTATCCTATGTGCCAAAGCTGGGGTAAAATAAGCGCGGCGGAGAAATTTAAAATGTAACAGCTTATGGCGACTGTTAAGTGAGATGTCCTTGGTGGCCCCACAGCACTTGACCCACTGTTCATCCGTTATGGTGCACACCGTGTCTGCCTCCCAGGCCTGTCTAAGGCTGGAGTCGCTTGCCTGCAGCATCCCGGCGCAGGCTTTATACATTTTAGAGATAAGGTGTGTTCCGCTGGGGGACTCCAGCACCAGTGTAAGCGGGAGGAAAGAGTCGGGCTCAGTCGGATAGGTGGGGAAGGTAGCGCGCAACGAAGACTTCATGCGACATAGTAGGAATCTCGTCATGAAGTTACAATCGGTGAACCGGGCCTCCTCGTCTATCGAAAACACATGGCCCCCTGGGAAAAAATCACCCACTTTTGTAATGTCCAGCGTAGTCAACGTGTTCTGCACTAGTCTCTCACCCGTGATTGGGAACCATCTGGCATTAGGTAGCGGCAGGGCGGAGGAGTATAAGTGTGTGGCGCCCGTACGCTTCTTCAGCTTACCCCACGCCCAGGCAGTTGTGGATACCGTCTGTATGTCGTGCTTGGCACGTGGGAAGCCTCCGGGAAGCACCTCGCATAATTTGTCAGGGAGCACCAGGTCTGCCTCCGGTCGCAGGAAGGGTATGCGTGCATCCGGGTGGAACCAAGCATACGCGTAGTGACATTGCGCTATCAAATAATAGAGATGGAAGTCCGGCACATTGAACCCGCCCCTATCGTATGGGAGCGTCATTGTAGTCCAGCGAACTCGCGGCCTCCTCCCGCCCCACACTAGTCTAGTCATGAGCGTCTGCAAAGTGCGGAAAAATCCATCCGTGAGGGGGATCGGGATATTATTAAAGAGATATAAAAATTTAGGAAGTACCACCATCTTCAATATGGCCACCCGGCCAGCCAGAGACAGTGGCAAACGTAGCCATCTTTCGACCTGTTCCTCCAGATTTCGAAAAGTCTGCCCGTAATTCAAGCTAATGATTTGAGTGGTGTCTAGATGTATGTGTATACCAAGATATTTCACCGATTCCTGGCACCATTCCAGGGGAAATTCCCATTCCCATTGGGCAGTGCCAGTTGTTAGCGGGAATATGATTGATTTGTGCCAATTTATTCCTAGTCCTGAAAACCGGCCAAAACGGATGATCTCTCGAATCAGAGGGGCCAGGTTAACGTGCGGCTCCCGGACGTAGAGGATGGTGTCGTCGGCATAGAGAGAAGCGAGTAGTGGACCAGTGTGGAACTGCAGCCCCCTGTGCAAATGGCGCTCCTGGAAATGTCGGACCAAAGGGTCCATTGCTAGGATGAACAAAAGCGGGGACAGGGGACAACCCTGTCTAGTCCCGCGATATAGCCGAAAGGGTTTGGACAGGGTGCCGTTCAGACGGAGTCGCGCCGATGGCTTACTATATAACAAGGAGACCGTGGAGATGAAACCACAAGGCAGTCCCATGCGCTGCATCACTTCTACAAGGAAAGGCCATTCCAAAGAATCGAACGCCTTTTCGGCATCCAATAACACCGTGGCCGCGGCGACCTCGGGCTGTATTCTGTGCAGCACAGCGAACAACGTGCGGAGATTCAAGGACGTGGACCGCCCGGGAACAAAACCCGACTGCATCGGAGAGATGATATATTCCATTAGTTGTGAAAGTTTGTTGGCGAGCACCTTAGCTAGAATTTTGTAGTCTAAGTTCAATAGAGACAGCGGTCGATATGAACCGCATTGTTTATGGTCTTTGCCGGGTTTCGGAAGGAGTATGATTACGGCCTCCCTTAGCGTGGGGGGGAGCACCTGCCTCTCCAATGCCTCCGCGTAGACCTCAATTAATTGAGGGGCCAATATGTCCTTAAATTCTTTATAAAAATCACCGGTGAAGCCGTCAAGTCCCGGGGCAGAGGAGCTTCGCAGGGTATCTATGGCCAACTCCACATCAGTGACTGATATGGGCTCTGCCATAAAGTCCTGCATGTGCCTCTCCAGGAACACCAGTGCGATCT
Source organism: Calotriton arnoldi (assembly GCA_963921515.1). NCBI lineage: Eukaryota > Metazoa > Chordata > Amphibia > Caudata > Salamandridae > Calotriton > Calotriton arnoldi. Next base: position 3,486,768 of record CAWUFW010000121.1, on the reverse strand, counting down.
CATCTAAATAAGCAGTCTGGGCAGTGCCATCCGGGTCAGCCCTTGAGGAGTATAATGTGGTGTAGTAGGCTAGGAACTCATCTCTTATGGCCGATGTGTTTGACAATATGGCACCGGAGTCTGAGTGTAATTCAGTTATGTAGGATTTGCTGTAAGGTGGTCTTAGCATTTGTGCCAATACTCTGCCAGGACGCTCGCCCTCACCGTACCTACGCGCTGTTTGATATTTCCCCATATATAGTATCTCCCTTTCGGCCGTGTCTCTATATTCAGTCAATAGGGCGAGTCTCTCCGCCTGGTCTTTTAGATTCGGGAGGGAAGAAAGCCGCGAGTCCAGCCGGGCAATATCTTGTTCAATGCGGGCCAATGTAGCACGGAGATCTCGTAGCACTCCGGCTTGTTTGGAGATGCATACCCCCCTTATAACTGCCTTGAAGCCCTCCCACAGTACCACCGCCGTGTCCACAGAGCCAGTGTTGATCTCAAAATAGTCCTCTATTGCCTCGCGCATCTCCGTCTTGAACACCTCATCCAGGAGGGCCCTAGCAGGGAACCGCCATTGCCTTTCATACCCCTCCGGGCGTGGGAACAATAAATGCAGCGTCACTGGGGAGTGGTCTGAATATGTGCTGGGGAGCGTGGAGAGGGAACTAAACCAACCCACAGCGCAGGGAGAGAGAAGCCAGTAGTCTATCCTCGACCAAGTACCGTGTGTGCCAGAGTAATGAGTGTAGTTGGTGAGATTGGGGTTGTGCTGTCGCCAAATGTCAAGCAGTGAGAACTGGGCGCTGAGAGCCTTCAAGGCGCGCCTCGCCCGTGGTTTAGTGTCTGGTGCGTTGGACGAGCTATCCAGCGTGGGATCCATTAATAGATTTAGATCCCCCCCTAGGAGCAGTGCGTGAGGATCATGTTTCGCAATCCGGGCGGCTAAGTCATGAAAAAACTCGGGGTCGTCCACGTTAGGAGCATATATATTAGCTAGAGTAACTTTGTGGCCATACAAGGTTCCCGTGACTACAACAAATCTACCCACTGGATCTCGGGTCACATCAATAAGCGTGAAGGGAATTCTCTTGTTTATCAGTATGGCCGTGCCTCTAGCGTAATTACTATAATTGGCAAAGTATCTCTGTGAGCCCCAGCTAGCACCAAATTGAGCCGAATCTGTGGGGGGAGGTGTGTCTCCTGTAAGTAAACTATATCGACCTTGTGGCGGAGGAGGTAATGAATCACCTGGCGCCGTTTGCGAGTGTTATTAAGACCCCGGACATTCCAGGTCATAAGGGTAAGGGCTGAAGGCCCCTGTATATTACCTAATCGTGTCATCGAGATTCTGCAGAACTCTCTTCCTAACATGTCTGTAGTGCAATGTTGACTCAGCAAGCAATGTGAACAGATAGCATAAATTAGAACAATCGTGATGTGCGAACTTACCCAAAACCCCCCACCCCCCACCCAGCCACCTACCAACCCTAAGGTGGCCAACCCTTCGCAAAATAGCACTCTCGGGGATCATAGTGATCGCCGGGCCACTGATTGTGGTCCAATAAGTGGGCCGCAAATAGGCAATAAATCAACTTTTGGATATACCAGAGGGGGTGGCAGCTCGAATCAAGCCGGCCTAGTGCCGTGTCTGTATAACAACAACATATCCAATAACGCAATTTCCCAATTAAACAATGTGAAGTGCACCAGAAATCTCAAGGCACCCCTATTCAGCACCAGTGTTCGAAAACAGGTCGACGCTGGTGACAGAGCCACTGTGATGTGGGGAGGCATGTGCACTTCCTGCCGTGTTCTGTGAATTCCGTGTCTTATGCATGCGGCAGAATTCCTGGGCCTCTGTGGGGGTGTCAAATATTCTCGATCTGCCGCCCACATCCACCTTCAGTCTTGCGGGGTACAGCATGCCATATTTGAGTCCAAGATTTCGCAACGTGGCCTTGACCCCCTGGAACTTGCGTCGTGCCTCCTGGACCATTGGAGTGAAGTCTGGAAAGAGTGCCAATTTAGACCCCTGCCATTCAACCGTGCCGCGTTCTCGTGCCAGTCGGAGCGCTGTGTCCCGGTCCCTAAAGTTCAGCAAGCGCGCGATGATGGGTCTAGGGGGGAGGCCCGGGTTCGGTCTAGGTCCCAGTGACCTATGGGCCCGCTCTACAACAAAGCCTGGTGTAAATGCCTCACTCCCAAACAGATCTGTAAGTAGCTTCTCAACAAAGAGGGCCATCGGGCCTGCTGACGTTGTCTCCGGAACCCCCATTATGCGGACGTTGTTGCGGCGTCCACGCGCCTCCAAATCCTCATTTTTTATGGCCACTTCCTTAAGCAGACGCTCCGCCCTCTCCAATCGCTTCAGAGATTGTGCTGTCCCGTCTTCCAGGTCAGAGACACGAGCCTCAGCAACGCCGAGGCGTCTGTCATGGCCCTGCACCTTGGCGCCCAATGATGCGATCGTCTGGTCCAGGGAGTCAAAGCGAGAGTCCAGCGCCCTGAATCCCGCCTTCATTTCCAGCAGCAAGGAGGCGACGGAGGCCTCTGAGGTTACAGGAGGTGCCGTGGCAGGACCCTTTTCAGCCATGTCGGTGCCGTGGGATGTTGTGCTCTCACTTGCTTTCTCGAAAGGCAAGGTTCGCTGCCTGGGGTCCCTGCGGCCCATTCCGTGCCTGCAGATAGGTGGAAAGGATGGGGGGGGGATTCCGCTGTACTGAGGTATTCGCAGCCAGTGGTGTAACCGTCCACTTGTACCAGCAACAGGCGCCGTGTAGTTCAGGGGAGCCGGACGGGGTCAATTCAGCAACTGGACGATAGCTTAGGCCTGCTGGTCAGGGCAAAGAAAGATGGCGGCACAATGCCCTTGGGATATGAGAACTGTGACGGCAGATGGGGGGTTGTCACAGTGCAGGCGGTGTGCAGTCTTACAGTTCCTGGACTACTCAGGCGGGGCCGTGTAGCGCAATCGCCCACCTCCGTGCACCTTAGTCCGAGTTGCAGCAGTCTGATATTACGGGTGGGTGAGCCAGCGTGTGCGCCAGGCACCGTCGCGCCACCCTCCAGGGCACCTCCGTGGGTCACCACAGGCAAATGGGACCTTCTTCTAGCTTCGGGCGCGCCCCCACTCCCGCCACGGTCGCCGCAGCGTCAGGCCCGCGTCCAGCCCCCGGTGGTTGAGACCGGAGGGCCCTATCCCCCTCACGGGCTCGTGGAAACTTGGCAACGGGGGCGGAACGGCCAGCCCAGCAGCCGCAGCAGACCGGGACAGCCGGAGAGGGGAGGGGAGCGCGGCAGGCTCGGGCCCGACTCACCCGGTCCGTCGATGCGCAGTCCGCGAGGATCTCCAACGGTGACAGGCGGGCGCTCCACGTCGCGCTCCGGGTCACCAGGCGCAGCTGCGCCCGCCGGCCCCACACCGCCTTGAACTCGACGAATCTCCGCCTCCGTGAGTCGCCGGCGCCCGACTTTCAGGCAGCCGTGTGCCGCATCGCCTCCGCCGCCTTTACCACTGCTTTTGCGGGCTAAATGGGAGCATTTATCGGGGGAAATCGCTCATGAGGCCGGCTGGTTTCTGGAGCTTCACTCGCTGGCGGCCATCTTTGCCGTCGGCTCGGCCACGCCCCCCATGAAACACACAGTTAAACTGCATCTCCCCTTTACATTGCAGAGGGAGAAACATCACCTCCTGAACAGCAGCCTGTCCCACTCTTTACTGATGAAGAAGAGGAATTCGCCACCATCAACACGACCACCCTCCAACAGCTGCTAGACTCACTCAGCACCCCATCTCCAGGAGCAGGGCAATCCAGCTGCGTCGTGCAAACTCCACCCCCTGCACAAACCACACAGCAGCAAGCACCTACCACCACAGCTCTCTCACAGGACCTTGAGGACCCACTACTGGCATTCCAATGCCGTGTGGTAGAGGTTCAGCAGGAGATGGCTGATCTGGTGTGGGTGGGGTTTGACAGCCTGGCGGCCAAACTTGATGCCATACGTGGGTGTCTGAGTCCCATTCGGGACCACCTACAGAACATCACAGACACCCACAGTCCGCTCCATGCCCTCCGACATTCCATGGCTGACATTGCTGGAGTCATGACTCAGAGACAAGAACAAATGTCCAGTCAGAGTGGCTCCAGCGATGGCAGCCAGGAGTTGGGCCGCATGCGTCGAATAATGGAGAACATAGAGCGGATGCAAGCGGAACAAATTGCTGCCACGGCTGCACATCAACGCAATGTAGCTGGAATCTTTCATGCCCTGCAGCTGATCATCACTGCATTGCTGCAGCAAGGTTTGACACAGATGAATACTGCTGCAGCTTCTACATCCACATCTCCGCCCCCTGATGTGTCAGTGCCTCACAGTGCTGCAGCCAATCTACCACCAAGCCCATGTGAGGCACATGACACATCAGAGGACGAAGATGTGGATGAATCTGCATTTTTGCAAAGAAGAAAGCGGTAGCATTCATCTATGCCAAATGGCCTGTTTCTCCTTGGATCTGGGCTCAGCATCATGGCCCGTAACATCATCTTCCACTGTCCCCGATACACTCTGTGACACTCATCTTGGACCTCAACATGGACTGCCATATCATGTCTTGTTCCCAATGACACTGCAATCAATCTGCAGACTGAACTCTGCCTCTTCTTCAGGACATTTCCCCCCAAAATGACGCTGACTGGCCCTCCACTGGGCATCGATGGAATGTGGGGATTGTTTGGCCAAGTACTGGTCCAGTCTTCACCAATGTCAACAGACTTGTAAATAAAAATTTGAACTCACACAGATGTGTGCTGTCCATGATCAATCAAGTATAGGGGTCTCTAAAAATGTAGGCACAATGAATCCACCAAAAGGTACACCAAGGGAAATAAGGGAAATGTACATGTTTAACTGTGACCCAGATAGGCAGTGAGATGACCGGGTATGTGTGAACTAGCTGTGCCCTCATTGCTCCAATACAACAATCTAGCAACATCCCTACTTAGCCCCACGTCCATTAAGGAAATAGGCATGTTTGCAAAAATGTCCAAGTCTGTTGCAGGCCACAAGTAGTGTCCCCCTTTACAATTGCTAAAACTATCTCTTGCCAGATCTACTCACACTCTACGGGGTGGACAAAGCCTGTTGTGATGGTGCGCATTCCATGTCACATCCCAAGATGGTGCACACCATATTCACATTGATGAAGATTCGTAAGGGCACATGTCTACCAGCCACAATTTGAACCACAATGTCTGCCTCAGTGAAGAAGAGTTGGCAATAGGGATTCACCCCAAAGTGCAAGGCGTCAGTCAGCCCCTTCCTGTGGATGAACAATGCTTACGATATTAGGAACCCTCTCATGCTGTGACCACTGTGAACGGATAGGGTAATGTGACTCGGGATGTGTGGTGCACTACACGTAGCATATAGTCAGAAGCAGTGCCACCATTTCAAGGGTGGCATCACTATGAGCCAATGCCAAAAGTTACAGCTGGGAGAAGTGGGCATGACACTGGCACTACAGGGAGCAATGTAACATTCCCCCTCTTGTGTGCTGCAGAACAGTGTGCCCGCCCAAAAACTTCATCTGGGACAAATTCAAAGCTTTTCAACTTTAGTGATTCACAAAAGGCATTTAGGAGAAGTGAAGTCAGTATACCTAACTGGACTACTCCTAAACGCCATTTGTGAATACCGTAAATCGTAAAGTCATGACTTACTCTCAGATGACTTTTGTGAATCAGGCCCACTGTTCTGCCATATGCCGTTCACAATGGCCCCACAAAAATACTACTTCCTGCATGGCCGGAGGTTGAGCCTCCATTCACAGTAGCATATAATTCGAATGAAGATGCCACACTTGCACTACGCAGCAAGTGTGCCAAGGTCTGTGCATTGTAGATGGACTCTGCGCCAGGAGCATGTGATATGCAGGGGTTTGACGTAATCTGTGGTACCCGGCGCATACATCCATCTCCATGATGGATAACAATAGCAACTTCAGAATCTTCTCAAGGCCATGTCCCTACGTTGTGTTGTAAATGGGCAACAATGTGCTGTCCAACTCCGTGAGTCACACTTCAGATGTTGAACTTCAAAAACGACTGTCCCTAGACTATGTCATAAATTCTACCTGCCACCCTGTTATCCATGCAATTTTACTGTGCACACATCTAAGGTATCCTGACACAATCCATCCTGCTAAGTAACATGTCAGGACCACACTTACCCATTCAACGGATTGTCCAGTGATGGTATGAGTTGCATACAAGGTAAAAAGCCACACTCCACCACATCACCCCTGACATAAGTGAAAGCAGAAATGTAAACTAGTAACCATTTATTATAAAAGTACAAAAATTAACTATCCTAAACTAACATTAATCATCACTAATACTAATCTAAGATAAACTAACTATAAAAAGTGATTAAATACCTAAACGATCTACCCTAACTAATCCTAAACACACAACAACATATCTAAGACATCAACCCCCCTCCCACCCTTAAGGCACATCATGAGACAGGACTAAGACATCTAAGCTATACATATACTAATTACACAGTTAACCTACACAAAGATATATTTTTTTGGTATTATTTTTTTAAAAGTTTTTTATACAACAAAGACATCAACCCCCACCCAAAGGAAACGGAAACTTATTCCCCAAATACTACATAATAATAAATATCTCAAACTACCTTAAAATCTAACACTAACTATACCTACACTAAAACTACACTACCTAACACTTAAAATACTTACCTAACACTAACTGCAAACATAGGAAAAACATTGGGGGAAGGGAGAAGAGGGGGATGGTGCTCTACATGGCCAGTCTTTATGGGAGTCCAAGGTGTTTTCTCATGTCCTCCATGTGCCTGGGCTGCTCAGCCATTTCCCTCCTTATCTCTGCCAGCATAACATTGTTGTCCAGCAGTCCTCCTGTCTCGCACAGTGAATGGCACCACCTGATCTGCTGATGCAGGTGGCATTGTCCCTTGTGTGTGGGGTGTAGTAGGGGGATGGGACACTGCCTGTCCACGCCGGGACCCACCACTGATGCCAGAGGGGCCTGGGATGGCCTGTGTGCCACTCTGTCTGCCACGTGTAGCAACCTCGGGTACCGACTTCCAACTCCCGCTTGCCCGGTCTTCCTGGTACCTCTGTGCCATGTTGCGGTACCCTTTCTCTCCCTTCTCAATGTAGCGGTAATGGTCCTTCCTCACCTGGAAGGCATGGGACTCCTCTGGTGTCATGTTGTCTGTAAAATATGAACAATGGGAAATTGTGAGTCCTTTACAGTATGTCAATGTTCTTCATTCAATTCTGGAATACAAGATCACTTAATTATGGGAGCCTACACTCTAGCGTAACTATGTGTAGTCAGAGAGTGACCTGGACAACGAAAGCCAGAATCCTGGATCAGTGACTACATGCTGGGGAGACTGACATGACAGTGCATGGCATGGGACATGTATAGTCACAACCAAATTAGACTGTCAGTGTCAAATGATGATGCTATGACATACCCTGACGGAGGATGACATGTACAAGGAATCGGAGGAGGGAGGCATTAGCACTCCGTGTGTAGCGCCACCCTCATCCTCTCCTGTAACAGTACTGCATCATATGTTCAATGCTCATGTGCAGCCCTGCTTGTCCCCCAGCGACTGTGTGCAGTTCATCAAGTCAGCGCAAACACAGGCACTCTTGCACAAGAGTGCAAGGGTGTCTGTGTGCAGGTGTGCTTGTTGATGTGTAGGAAGGTTACCCTACCTGCACAGGAGCAATCCTGGGACAGCCTTACTCACACTCTCATCTGTGCTGCAACATGCAGCACACATGGAAACACGTCAGGTGGCTGAACACTGACTTGTACATGAGGCGCTGGCCCTCTCACCACCACTACTTCACAATAGGTGACGCGTTGCTGCTGAGAGGGGGAAACCTCGTTTCCTCTAATTTGTCAATCATGCATGTCTTGGATCCGCTAATATCACTCCGTAGTACATTCAAATACGCAGGCCTTTACAACGCAAACTGTCAAAATGCATTCCCCATTGTAACCGCACCCTGGAGTCATATTGGTTATTGTGTTCTTATGGGTAATGCTTCCTCACAGATAGCGTTGTAGAGCCCTGCTTTGAAAAATATATGGCACAGCAATAAATGCAGAGCTAAAGCATGCGGGGTAAATGAATGCGGAGTAATGTCACCAATTTGGACAGAGGGGCTCGTACACCTGAGCCAGAGTCGACCAGGGAATGACCCCAAGGAGACAGCTTGACAACACCATTGCAGTGGCCAAACATGCCAATGAGATTCATAGGGCCATCTTTGCTAGGCGTCTGGGGAACGTGCCATTAATATGCTTGGCTCATAGCTACGCACTGCTACTTCTGTGAAGCTGGTATGCAGCATACCAACAAATTAACAGTGCCGACCTGTGTGTGTGCATGCACGTCCGGAAAAACACTGCCTCCTTGTGCATGATCGGGCCCACTTGCACAGTCATCTCAGTCAAGGATGTACATGCATTCCATATCTGCTGATACTCATCACCAACACCACTTACATTTCTCCTCTCCTATCAGTGCGCTCTGTAATCCACATGCATGTGCTGTGGTGACAGAACACATAGACCTAATTTCCATGTGTATCACTGACTGGGGATGTGTAAAGTTACAACTGGTATACAAAAGCATAGCTCCACCTTCACTTACAGATTTGTACACACTTCTGACTACCACAATACTTCATCACACTGTAGGCAAGGTACATGTGCTACACACCCATACTGCATGCTACAACGTTGATTATTTGATCCAGAAATTCATGACACAGCACTATGCCAATATATGATATCCGAACTCACCAGTGGCGTGTGGGTCCTGGAAGGTGTTGACGTCCCCCTGTGTGATGAGAGGTCGTCCTGCTGTGAGACATAAAAGAGAAATATGTGTTGGTATCAGACGTAAAATCACACGTGTCATATTCATCATACAAATCATCACCATGACTGAAAATGCTCCGTAACTGTACTGTAGCGTTTCATGTTGGGTCGACTTTGCCAGCTATTCACACAAGACCTGTGAATGCTGAGTCAGGCCAAACAAGACAATGATGCTAGCAAACTTGCACATACTAGTTGTGTGACAGATTCACAAGGCCCCATTTCTACATGCAACCTGGTGTTATACATGCTCTGTGTACGATTGCTACGCTGCAGAAAGCAGAAGGCTGTTTCACAGATGTTGGTGGTGTCTGACACTCTGGAGATGTCATATTTCCTTTGAGCAATTGTTCATATCTCACAGATTGTCACACGGAGCCCATGTAAAAGGACAGCGTAGCTAACTTACCACAATTTATTAGGACAGCATTTTGACACTCCCTTATGGGCAGCACACAGGTCCCAGTAACAATGCCTTGGATTGTTCATGTACAGTCACCCTTCCTGTAAACAAACAATCTTTATCCTGCACGCAGTATTGCGCAAGGGTGCCAGCCTTGGCACTACAGTGCTAAGTGTTGCACCAGCGCTGTGGGTAACACAAACATGCACCCAATGCTTGTCAATATGATGCCACATTTGAGCACTTGGACACCAGTGTGTCCCAAACGGCATTTTTGGCTTTTTGTTACAGTGTATGTAATTAGATTTTGAGTTTGAACTTACCACACTCTATGCCAGAGATGACTCCCAGGTGGTGCACCAGGTCACCCTCACGGCCCAGTAAATCCTGCCAGCGGTGCTTCCATTGGCGCACAGTCTGGTGCACTCAAAGACACGCTGCATCTGCGTCCGCACACGCTCCCACCTCCACATCCGCACACTGACCGCATATCCGGAGAGGATACGGCCTCCCCTCTCCACCATCAGGGGCAGGTAAAACTTCACAAGCCATATGAAGCCCCCCAATGCCCCCTCGGATATCCTGACCTCCCTGCACACACCTAAACCCACTGCCAAAAATGAAGAAACCCAATATGACAGCCCCAATAACTACTAAGAAAGTTAACTACCCCAAGACAAACACCCGACAAGATTGAGGACAGGAGACAATTAAACAGGTAACAACAAGTATAACACACTTCACAGAGAAACTATCGACAGGACACAGGACACAGCAACACTCTCAAAATCTCCAATCTGCACCACACAACACCAAACACCTCCAGCACTCTCCACAATCACCAGCAATGTGCTCAAAAGAGAAAGTGAAAGTTCACAGCACTCCTCCAGTAAACAGGAAGCATGCAGACATCACTTCCTGTGTGTTTGCAGCCCGTTTTTTGACAAAGCGGTGAAAATCTGTACGCAAATAGGCTTAGGGGTAATATTTTGTATTGTTCAATGTGTTTAGCGATGGTTTTCCATCGCGTGTATGAAAAAACATTGCGTTGACATGAATGGGGGCAGATTTTGCACGCTAAGTGCAGATTCTTACACAGATGAACAGTTTTTTTAAAGTTTTTATTGATTGATCGACCAATAGCATGATCATAACCAGCATAAAATCTCAGCTACACACATTATCACATAATACATTTAAGAACATTTCTTAAAATAATGATTTAAAACCTTGCTTAAATCAACTGTCAATTAAACATAGAAAATTGCAGTTTTACAATTCTAAAAATGGAAATACAGATATGAAGACACATATATTAAGACCAATCTAACCCCAGCACTTGTTGCGATAAAACTTTCGATCTCTGCCACGAGGCATATAACAGGTATCTAGTTATTACAAAGACAAGCCACTTTGTTGTGTCTGACCTGAATATACGTAAAGCTTCGGAGGGGCGTGAGAAAGAAAGCAGTCGGCAGGCTGGAATAATCCATGTTTTCCTTATGCTTCCATACGCAGGGCACAAGAAGATAAAGTGCTCTATGGACTCTTGCGCAGTATGACAGGATGGGCACAGGGGAGATATAGTTACATTTGTCCAACTGTTTTTCATGCATTTAATGTAAGAGTCCCTAACCTGAACTGAATATAAAGTGCTCGTGCCTGGGGTGGTTCAATTTCATCCATATACATGTCAAAGTTAAAACAGCTTTTAACATTTAAAAATTGCAGGGTTAAAATGCCACGTGCTACAGTATCATTATAGGAAGAGTTTATAAAATCCCAATATCTCTTCTTTAACAAGGGGGTCATTTTTTTTGTTATGGAACGTGGGGCCTCCCACATCATATCCAAGCCCAGCCTATACAATCACTTCCTAACCCTATTGAACCAAGGCAATTGGCTTTTCTGGCTTTGGAGAGTTAGTAATTCCGCCACTGCTTCTTTTACAGGGATCTCCGTATTGTTAGTCCAAATTCTAACCCAAAACATCAATGCTTTGAGAACAGCAAAGTGTGAAATGGATTTGATCCCTAAATCAAGGCGTAGTGGCAATATTGGTGTGTTGGTAGGGACATTAAGGATTGCCCTTAAAAATTTATTTTCCACTACCTCTAACTGTTTTGTATTCTCCAGGCCCCACAGTTCGGCCCCATAAAGGGCTGCACCTTTGGCCCTGTGTATTTCAAGTGTGGGGGAAATTGGGCGAAAGGTTGAGCATCTTACCCTCCTTGTTATTGCGCAGTCCACATATTGTAATGCCAGCTCGCTCTTCTGGATGTGGGGAGTCCATGCTAAGTTATCACTAATTCTGACTCCCAGGTAATCGAAAACCTTAACCTGCTCTAGGTGTTGGGTACCCTGCATCAGTTTCCCCTTGGTGGATTTATAAGGGTTAAAAAACATAAATTTTGTTTTAGAGCAATTAATCTCAAGGCCCCGATCTTTACAAGCTGCTGCAAACTTGTTTAAAATATTCTGGATACCCATCGGGGTCTTAGAGATGAGCAATGTGTCGTCTGCGAATAGCAGGGAGGGCAAAGGGCTACCTACTAATCTGGGAGGATCACCCCCACAGTCATATAGCTCTTTTATTAACCCATTAAAGTACAAGGTAAAAAGAGTTGGGGCGAGCACACACCCCTGGCGTACACCTTTAGAAATGGCTATACAATTGGAAAGACTGCCATCTGACTTCCACATAACTTTAGCGTAATTATCATGGTGTAGACGGACCAATAACTGAAGTAAATCACTTGGGAGTTCGAAATTCCTGAGTGTGGCCCAAAGCTTTTTGCGATCAATGGAGTCAAAGGCCGTTTTAAGGTCAACGAATACAACATATAGGTGGCCCTTCCAGATCTTCACTTCCTTACAAATAAGCAGCAAAAATCTAAACACTTGATCTAGGGTACTTGTAGCTAACCTAAAACCTGCCTGCAGGTGGGAAATAATCTTATTCTCCTCCATCCAATTTTGAAGACGCAGCAGAATTACTTTGCAAAAAAACTTTTTGGGAGACATCTATAAGACTTATCGGTCTGTAAATTGAGGGATCCCCTTTTTCTCCTTTTTTAAAAATGTGAAATATTTCAGCTCCTTTCCAAGTTGGGGGGATATCCCCACCACGTTGGATAGCATCAAAGACCTTTTGGAATAGTGGGCCCCAAATATTAGGCTCAGCTTTGAACAAATCTCCTGGGAGTTTATCTAAGCCAGGGGCTTTCCCAACCTGGAGTTGATTGATTGCTACTATAATTTCCTCTAAGGAGAAACCTTCTACATGTTCCTTTGTTGACACTAGGATGTCTTCCCCTGCAACTACTGCAGTTCCCTCCTCAAAATTAGGGGCCACTGCAGTATAAAGCTTTTTAAAGTATTCTTCCCAAACCTGTGGTTGTATATAATAGTCATCTTCACTGACCTGCTTAGTTGAGCCCTTAGAGAGTAGGTGCCAAAACAATTGACTATCCTTCTGTCTAGAGGCCTCAGGCAATATACGCCAGTTATCAGCCTCCCAGCTTTTTTTTGCTCCAACCTGGACCCTCTTGTCCATCATTCTTCTATTCATAATATCATCTCGAACTCCCTGCTTGACTGCCACCGTTAGATTAGCCTTTGTTAATCTGCAGTCCTCATTGTACCACGGGGCAGTATTTCGTTTGAACGTATTAAAACTAAATGATTTACTAAAATAATGTTTAATACTATTAAACAATTTCTGAAAGCTGGCTAATATAAGATCATCCTCTTTTTGGTCTAGATCATTAAAACCCATAAGAGTCTGTGCCACCTCTTTATAAATTTTTGGGAGTGTTTTCCCGTCTGCTATAACCCTGGGCCATTTAATTCTTCTGTTATTATTCGTAGTTACAATCGGGGCCGTTGTTTGAGGGGTTTCATTATCAAAAATAGGGAGGCCAGTAAACTCCAAAAAGAGGGCATTGTGATCACTATCAACACGGTTTTGGACGGTCATATCCTTAACATGTGGCCACAAATCAAGGTCCACCATGATGTAGTCTATCCTGCTTTTAATACTCCCCCTCTTGAATGTAAACTTGGCTGCCTCATCAGAGAGTGTCCGCCCATTGCAGGCTCGCACCCCGTGAGCTAAGGTAAGAGACAATACCTGCTGCCCAACTTTAGTAAGTCTTTTAATGGGAGAAGTATGTAGCTTATTAATACCCCTAACTTGCTCTTCGTCCTGCAGTAGCTCTTGCACGTAATCTACCGGCTCATAGGTCGTGTTGAAATCACCAGCAAGAATAAGATGGAACCCTCCACTACAATTCTCTAGATAGTTAGCTAACGTTGTTATAGTTTCCAAGTACTTATGGTGGCTGCTGAACCTATTATAAATGTTAAACAATCTAATATGGACATTCCTTTTGGGCCATATCAAATCAATGCCAAGAATCTCCTGGGAGTCTACCCCAAGTAATTTAATTTCACAGTCCAATGTTGTTCTAACCCATATTAACAACCCTCCAGCCGGACGGCCCGCTGTTGATGGCCTGGCCTCAATACTAAATGTAGTGAACCCCACCCTATGTACCCGCTCTGTTGCCCAGGTTTCCTGAAACAGGCATACATGATTACTATCAACCATCCTACCCCATTCAGGATCACTTAGCTTAGATTTAATTCCGTCAATATTCCAGGAAACAATCTGTAGTAATTATTCAACACCCACGCATTCCTGTTGCCTGCAGCTAAGTGTTAAGTTTGCATATGCTGGTTTCTGGGCTGTTTCATGGGGGGTTAATTGGGTGGGAGAGGTGTTAACTCTCTCATTACATAAGGTATTATCAGTAGTTGTTATTCCCTCTACTTGGAAGGTTGTGGCTACACCATGTGCCGACATTCCACTCCCTTGATTTAGTCAGTCTGGGCTATCCAAGTCGGTAAGGGCTTCATATCTATTACTGATTTCCAAGGGAAAATGAACTTTCCTACTCGGTAGATTCTGGGTTAGGTGGACATTCAATGGGGGATATAACCCAGTCAGCTTAAGATGCCTATAAAAGAAGCCGAGTGGCACTAGCTCGATCCCTTGACCTGGGCCACACCCAGGTCGTTTCTTCCTACTTTGGAGCAACTGCCCTGCAAGATCTGGAGATCTGCAATTGATCACTATGCAGTCTCCCTTTGCAGCCTTCCGTAATGGACCGACCCAATTCACTCTACGGACAAACAAAATATCATGAAAACAAGAATTTGAAAAATCAGTATTCAGTGTTAGCCAGTGGCAGACCTTGTTCTTTAGCTGAGTGGTAGATTCCTTTTGGTTGCCCATGAGTGACGGGACATTAGATAAAATCACCACATATGGGCAGCAATCTGGGGGAAGATGGAGAATCACATCTTTGCAATTATCGCCACCTGGGGAAGCATCTTCCAATTGTATAGTAGGCTGTCTAGATGATGCTGTTTCGCTCCTATTCAATGGTGGGCTAGTGGTGTTGAGACCAGGATGGTTAGCAGGCTTATACGGCCTAATGTTTTCCCTACATGCAACTTCCCGTAAATCGTGACCCTTTTTCTGAGCATTGGACACAACTATGGGTTGTGCTGGATTACAAGGATGATTTTCCACCATGGTGCCGGATTTCCTACGACTTTCGACCCCCAGGTGTTCTACAGACCAAGGGCATAGAGAGCCATGATTATTTATTTCTGTAGTTAGGGTGGGAGGTGACTTTTTTTATATTTTCCACACTCATTTCTAAGCTGTCAAGCCTGTTCATAATGGGTTGCAAACTATTTTGTATCATTTATTTTATTTATTTTTTTCAAACCCATCCAGTAAGGGCTTGATGTCTTGCGGGGATAGGGCCGCAGAGAGAGATGGCACAGGGCAGGAATTCGATTTTGTTGGTGATACTACAGTAGAACTATTACTGTCCCCAGTAGGGGCCTGTCTAGCTTTTCTCTTAGATCTGGTGTTAGCTACTAATGCAGGCTCTAAGTGCTTTTGCTTCCTCTTCCTTTTAGCTGGGGGTCAAGGTACTGGAGATACTTGGAGTCGGCGTGGAGACAACACAGGGGGGGACTAATTCCAGTGCAGATTGATCAAGAACATTACACTCTAAGTCCATAGCCTTTGTTTGAGCACCTATAGACGCTTCCTGGTTCATACATATAGTGGGGACTTCCTCTATAGATAAGCGGCGTTGAACTACTAATATTTCTTTATCTATAGCTTTCGCAGCTCGCGTTAGGAAGCAGTCAAGGGCTGAGTTCTGTAGAGGCTTAGGCGTGCTTTCCCTTTCCCCCATCCGTCTCACTTTTGCCATAGTCCAGGTTAGCTCAATTCACACTAATTAGGACAGGTATAGATACAAAAAGTCCGACGAGCTTACTAGGTGGAGTTCTTTCCCACGAGGTCTCACTAGTTCATACAATCAATTTTAGGGAATGATGAGCGAGAAAAGTCGGAGCCAAGAGAATCGGCCCAGCCAGCCTTTTCCGGGCTCTGACGGACGCAGACGGGCCCGCCCGCGCGCGCCCCGCGCTGCGGGTGCCCAAGCCCGCCTTTAAGCACCTCCTGGCGCGAAGGATCGCGTTGGCACCTCCCCGGCGCAAAGAGTTCTGGGGGATGAAGTCCCCTGTCAGTGGCAGCGGTGTTGGAGGTAGCTGGCGGAAGAACAAACAGCCAGAGTGGGCTCCCGCGCTGCGGGTGCCCAAGCCCGCCTTTAAGCGCCTCCTGGCGCGAAGGATCGCGTTGGCGCCTCCCCGGCGCAAGGAGTTCTGGGGGATGAAGTCCCCTGTCAGCGGCAGCGGTGTTGGTGGTAGCTGGCGGAAGAACAAACAGCCAGAGTGGGCTCCCACGCTGCGGGTGCCCAAGCCCACCTTTAAGCGCCTTCTGGCGCGAAGGATTGCGTTGGCGCCTCCCCGGCGCAAAGAGTTCTGGGGGATGAAGTCCCCTGTCAGCGGCAGCGGTGTTGGTGGTAGCTGGCGGAAGAACAAACAGCCAGAGTGGGCTCCTGCGCTGCGGGTGCCCAAGCCCGCCTTTAAGCGCCTCCTGGCGCGAAGGATCGCGTTGGCACCTCCCCAACGCAAAGAGTTCTGGGGGATGAAGTCCCCTGTCAGAGGCAGCGGTGTTGGTGGTAGCTGGCGGAAGAACAAACAGCCAGAGTGGGCTCCCAAGATGAAC
Source organism: Calotriton arnoldi (assembly GCA_963921515.1). Lineage (NCBI taxonomy): Eukaryota > Metazoa > Chordata > Amphibia > Caudata > Salamandridae > Calotriton > Calotriton arnoldi. The sequence goes on along the minus strand of CAWUFW010000121.1, from coordinate 3,470,264 downwards.
AGTCTTAGATGACTTTTCATTTCAGCACCCCAAAAACACCATGAGGAGCTTGTTTTAACACCAAATGACACCCGAAAATCCATAATTTACCCCAAATGACACCCTAAAATTCATAATTTACCCCAAATGACACCCGAAAATTCATATTTTACCCCAAATGACACCCTAAAATTCATATTTTGGCCCATATGACACTCTCAAAAGTGGATTTTGGTAGCAGAATTGACACCTACAAAGTCTAGTTTTGCACAAATGACAGCCTAATAAGCGGCTCTCTGTATAGAGGAGACATACCCACCATCAAATTACAATTGTGATATTATTACCACTTTATGTTGTACTTACACTTGTCAGAGTGATGTACTTATGCAGAGGATAAAGATGCACACAGGGTATGTGTGTGGTGTTTTTTATTTGCACATACTGGGCTTGGGCTCATTTTGAACAGATATATGATTGCTAAGGACAGTCACAATGTGCTGTGCTCAGGTGAAGAAATTGTTTATGATTCGGTTCCTTCGGGTAGTCCCTGCTGCAGAAGCTGTGGGGTGTGCTCCACCTGCCTCATCTTCCTCATCCTCCTGAGCATCGTCCGGTGCATCTGGCACTTGGATCCATGGGGCATTGGTGCGTACACATATATTGTGCAATTCACAACATGCTATGATAATCTTGCACACTATTTCTTGGCTGTACATCAGTCTGCCACCTGTGATGTCAAGGCACCGGAAACGTGACTTTAGCATGCCAAATGTGCGCTCCATAATGGACCTGGTGCGTCCAAGGGCCAAATTATACTGCCTCTGGGCCTGGGTGTTAGTGGCTCGGAGGGGTGTCATCAGCCATGGGGTGACTGCATATCCTTGATCACCTGTGACATGTAATGGAGAGATGTGTCCATTAGTAGTTATGCATGCTGTGTTGGCAGTGTTAATAGTTTTGTGATGTGTGATTTGTGCTACTTTGGAATTCATGTTTGCCATGTGTAGCTTCTGACAAATTACCAGCATCAATGCAAATTACATTGGCCCACAGCTGCTCGTCCCTCCCCACAAGACTATTTAATTGTGTGCGCTGCGCTTTTGCATCACTAGCACTCCAACAGCGCACCAATGTCAAGCTTGTCTGCGCCTGTCTGCAAGCCTAACACCAACACCAGCAGTGACTCTGGCTCTCCTAATGTCTAGCGCTACCACTCATCTGCCCTCCTCGCAGTCAACGCCAGGAGAACGTTTAAATGCCAATGGGCCACACCAGACACGGATCACGTTCAGTTCTGCTGCTGCTGCTGCCGCAAGACCTTCCCCACCGCCCAACACCTGCACTTTCAGATCCAGACCTGCCACAAAGCAACACTCAGCGGCACCCTCACCTGCAGGGCCCACAGAGGGCATGGACGCTTCGCCAACACCATCAACATCATCACACACCACGCCATCTACTCCATGGACTACGTACTCATTCCTGAGCGGAGGTTCCACCTCACATACCACAACAACTCCAAATCCAATACCCTCTGGCAGATGCTTGCTAACATCGAACTGAGCCAACTCTTCACCACACTGAGCCACAAGGCAGGGCACACCTTTGACCCCATCCTCGCATGTGGAAACTGCGTCCACTTCATTAACACCACTCAACACCCATGGAGTGACCAGCACTGCGTACACTTCCTCGTTGAGAAAGCCCATGACACCCAAACCCACAGCAGGCACCACACAGAGTTACTGGAGCTGAGTCACCGAGGAGCTGGTACACTCCACCATCAACAGCAACACACACACCGCTGCAGCCAACACCAACAGCGCTGCCCGGGATTTGCACACATGTATCTCCAACTGCGCATACACACTTACCCCAATATGCTACTCCAACATACAGCGTGCAATGAATGCCACCTCGGTCCCCAACTACATCCAAGATGACAGATGCATCTGCAGCTGCCTGGAGATGAACTGGAGCTACATGAAGGGGACCATTTGACATCACCACCTACAAGGACACCAAGCTCATACTCTCCCTCACCAATCCGCCCACACACACCAGGCTGGGCTTCCAGGGAGGATTGCAGCAAGTTGCAACATGGATGATCAACAGCTGGGGGGCGCTCTACAGAGAGGAGACATTAGTCCTCATCCTCGTGACCACCCCATCAGCATGTGGCAACACCTGTTAGGCCACCGCCTTCGGCAGCCCCCCCCCAAGACGACTCTAGGTACCTAGGCATCGTAATCGAGTCCTCCCTCTCCATGAACAAACAGGTCTATGCAGTGGCCTGCAGCTGCTTCAACAGCCTCTGCATCCTCCATGCAACCTTCACATGGTTCCCCCCCCCCATCAGGTAGGACAGTCACCAACCCAGTCATTGCCTTCAGGCTGGACAACGGAAACGCAATTATGCCCACATGGACATGTCTGTGCTCTGCAAACTCAAGACTGTCCAGCACACCACCGCCACACTCGACCTTGTGCACATACTTTCTTCATAGGTTGAGTACCTCCATCGCACATACTTGGTTCCCAACTCTCCCCACATTTACAAATGTGTGGCGGAGGGGCTAGGCCTTTGGGGATGGTTTGTCTACATGGCTAGCCCCAGTTACCACAGTTACTTGTGTTGTGGTGTCTGGTAGGTGGGCATGTTGATTGACATGTTGTATGTGAGTTTGGAACGTGTGCATTCTCACATTTGTGAGTTCCACGATTGTGTAGTTGAGGTGTGTGGTGTGTTCAGTTAGTACTTACCAACAAGCAGTGCATTTCCATATGTGCCATCTTGAAACCGCTGGTTGATGATGGACTGGCAGAAGATGTATGAATCATGCACACTCTCTGGGAACTTGGCTACGACATTGGTGAACAGGTCCCGGTGGTCCACTATTGCCTGCACATTGATGGAATGTGTGTGCTTTCTGTTGCGGTATATGTGTGCAGTGTCCGCAGGTGGCACAAGTAGGATATGTGTGCAGTCAATTGCCCCCAACACCTGCGGGAAGCCAGCTATGGCGTAAAAGCCTTGCTTGGTCTCAAGCTATTCCTGCACAGTGTTGGGGAAGCGTAGGTGCTGGGGTATCAGGCTGATGATGGCATCCAAGACAGTTGGGAGGAACTTGGATAGGGCTGGCTGTGAGACTCCTCCAACTCTGGCAGTTGTTGGTTGGAAGGTACCAGAGGCCAACATGTGCAGCACAGCCAGCAGCTTTGTTTGCGGAGGGATGTTGGTTATCCGCTGTGTTGGTGCCGTCAGCCTGTGGGCTATCTGGGTCAGGATGCGGCGGATGGATGTCCTTTTGAGCCTGTAGTGGGCAATGACATCCTCTGGCGTTAGGTCTGTGAGGCTGAGGTGTCGGCAATGGACCCGCTGTCTTATTCGGCGCTGCCTCTGTGGTGGTCCTGGGGGAGGTGGCAGTGGTGGTGGTTGTTGTGGCCTTCTTGGTGCTCCGAGCTGCATGAGTAGTACCTCCATGGCATCAGTGGGTCTTCAGATGTGGCTCTGGGCTAGTTTCCCTTATGTACTACTCTTTATCACCTTTGTTAAGACCTCCTTTTTTCTGGTCTTAAGTCCCAGCCGCTAACGGGCCTTAGCGGCAGTTTATTTATCGCATCGCAGGTCCTGGCGAGCTTTGTGAATATAGCGAAGTGGGGTTAGCATGTGTTTTTGCACGGGAACGCCTACATTGCATGTCATTAGCGATAGTAATCGCTAACATCGTTGGCGATGCTGGATGCGGCTGCTATCGCCAGAAAGCTGTCGCTAACGGCTGTTAGCAACAGCTTGGTAATACTGCGATGACAATATCGCCGCATTAGCGGCAGAAAAGTGCCGCTTGCGCGGTGATAACTCCTTGTGAATTTGCCCCAAAGGGGTTAGCCATGGTCTAAAGTAAGCATGACCTATGTCTTCATTGGCAACAGAGGAGGAGGTGGGGGTGCATAAAAATGACACCAGGTGGGAGTAGGAGGGGAAAAGCAGCACATGAGGGAGAGTGCAACACGGAGCACAGAGGTGGGGGTTGGTCACCGCAGAAGCACTCGATGTAGAGTGAAGCACATGAGGGAGAGAGCAACACAGAGCGGAGAGGAGAGAAGCGCGGGAAGGAGCAAGCTAGAAAACACATGCACATTCATGAGCGCTTAATGGAAGAAATACTTGAGGGAGAGTGGTTATCAAAAAGAAAAAAGTTGTTCCCTAAAAGTGAGAACAGTGGAAGTAAGCCAAGCAAGGGAATGGTAAAGAGGCTATGCTCCAGGTGAGGGACAAACACAAGATGGAATAAGATGGACAAGGCAAGCCATCAAATAGGAAGCAAGCCCTGCACAGCTGAAGTCTAGTATGGGTTGTGAAACCTCCGCAGGACATCGGTGGCAAAATTAGAAGCTTTTTTGTGTGGGGGGGCTGGGATGGTCTTTAGGAGTGCCTCGGGCAGTCCTCTGCACTAAGCCCCGCCCATCCAAGACTCCGCCCCTTGCACATGGGGACATTTCTTTGGAACTTAGCAGATCTGCCTATAAAGGCTGTGCTACAAAGCAAAGATGTTAGTTGCACAGCACAATGGCAGTCACTGTTTCAGCCTGTAGCCTGTACAGAAATCACAGCAGCGTGTATTTATTTTAGGATACAAGATAGATTGAACATTTATAAAGTGTTGCAGAAGTGTAATAAGAACACAGATTCGTCCTGGGCCTCCTGGCCATGTTGAACAGCTATTCACTCAATGAAACCCGACTTTTTAAGTTAAACCCATAGCAGAGTGGAAGTCATAATTGGTGCAAGGCTAGTGAGAGCAAAACCTAGAATATCATGTCAAGGGTTTCAAAAGCTTGCTGCTAAAAGCAATTGTGTTTTTAACTTTCTTCCCGTATTGAGAAAAATATAACAAAAGTTTATTTGATGTCTTTTTTAAGCCCAACCGAAATTCCAATGGATTTAGGGTTTACAATTTCCCACATCACCACTTTTTCTTGTTCATCAGAATAAAGTGTCTATAAAAAAACAAAACATCCTGCTCAAGAAAACACAAAATCAATCAGTTGAAATGTTTGCTTTTTACTCAAATTCTATTTATTGTATATCCAGTCAACAGTACATTCCTAGCACATTGTCAACTTTAGTGTAGACAAGCGATGGTCAGTACAGACCGGGCTTCAGAAATACATAATGAAAATGTCTGTACTAGCATTCGCCATGGTATAATGTTACATCATTCATGCATGAAACATGGCCTGTTGCACTGAGATAGTGTCTGCGATATATATAGTAATCTATGGGCAGCAGAATGTTTGTTTTGAATATACATTCACCCATAACCCACATTCGATGTACACAGAGCATCTGAAGCTGTATGGCACCAACACACTGGCAAAAACTGGGAGAAATATGTAAATCGTTTTTAAACTCCCGCATTGTTCGTCATCGGGGGTAATTTTTTTACCCCATACATAAAACGGTCTCTGCAGCGCCAAGAAGCCCTCTGTAATAGGCCAGCCTTCAAGGAGCGCTTCCCTACAGTGAAGCACTGCTCTTTTCAAACAAAGGTGGTGTGTTTTTGTGAATACTCCTCTAACTCCAGAAGTGACATGTCCTTTGGACCCAGAGGATTGTACAGATGAAGGAAGAGGGTGATGTAGACAGCCCAGAGCACGTGCATCGGAACTGATGCTCACATGAAGACTTGGTGTGTGTTCAACCATTCACTCTACCTCAGCATGTATCACTTCTTTCCCCAGAGTGACCATGAATAAGCATCTTTGTCCATTTGGTACTCTCCTCACACACGGGGATGTGGACCAAAACACAGCGCTGTCTACGGCTGCAGTGTATAAAATCATCACTTACCACTGTTCATTTTGCACACAAAAGAGTAATTCCTCACAACGTGCTTGAAGTTATCCATCTCGCTTTTGATGGCAATGTAATGCACCAAATATATATATATGTATATATATATATATATATGTTCTTGGACTCCGCACAAATCACCATGTTACGATGCACCGAGGACAAGAGAATAACAGCTGTCCCTGCTTTGGGATCACGATACCAATGTATAGTCATCATAAATAACCAAAGAGTGAGTACAGCGGTGCCCTACTTTGGTGGGTTTGCATCTCTGGTAGGGTGTATGGCTTGTTCCATCTCAGTGTGTCTACGTAATCTACATTTTTGCTCTCATTTACTTACTTGTGTAAAAATTCTCCCCCACCACATTCCTTCCAGTGTGTACTCAGAGTTCCACAAGTTTTTTTCACTTTGTCGAACACCATGGTGCTCTAAACTCTGCCTGTCACATAGACAACGCCCCACAGAGGACAGGCTTTCCCGCAATCTCAGAAACAACACACCTTTTTGCAAGGTTGTGCTAACTTGCTTGAAATCTACTGCTTGACTAGACTTCGTCTCTAGAACTTCACTTGCAGCTGATGAACACTGTGGTCAGGACCTGATGTGCACCATTTGGGGAGCTGCTTTTGGAATATCTGAAACAACCAGGTTGCAGATGTTCCAAAAGACAACCCGCTTGTCAATAGCTATACAAGTTTCACTTGCTGCCTTCCTTATTATCAATCTTCATCAATCTTATAATGTTACAAGATATTTAAAATATCATAGTTAGCTATGACCAGTGCCACTGGAATTCTGCGGCAGAAGAGGGCCAGATTATGCAACAGGGTTAAGTAAATTATGTGGCAAGAAAAGGCAAATTATGCAGCACATTTTTTGAATAGTATTTCTTCATTATGTTGTACTTTTTACACACTTGTTAACACTGTCTGGGCAATGGTTGCACCTCTTTAGTACCAGTTTAGTACCCAGATATAGCAATAAGCAACAGAAAGGTGACCAGTCAACCTTTGCAAAAGGCCTTCCACTGCTCGCTAACACGTGCCGCTGCATTTGCAAAAGGCTTTCCACTGCTCGCTAACACGTGCCGCTGCGTTTTTAGTAACTTTGAACCGTTTGAGCTAGAAACAAAATTCTTTTTTTGTTAAAATCTGCAGATAATGCAGCAAATAATGCATTATGTGGCAAATGCAGCAAATAATTATAATTATGCGAAAATCCCTGCTGCTGCTCAATTGCATAATTCCAGTGGCCCTGGTTATGCCCCTGCCAGAAGCAATAATCCAGTGGACGCCTTCACATCTGTAACATCATGGTGCTTCAACTGATGTATTTTGGTTGGGTTCATATGACCGTGGATGTTGATGCAGAATGTCTCTTCAGTGAACTCACTTTAGCTTTCTTTGCCAGGCCAGTCCATTCCTAGCTTTCAAGGCCCTGCTTCTACAAGATCTTCACCATGGACAGCATTGGGTTCACCTACTTCCTTGTCATCCACCCCTTCCTCCACGTCAATCGTCCTGTCAATCACTTTAGCTGCACCTTTCACATGTGCACAAAGAGAGCATGGAACAACAGGTTTAAAGCTTTCAATGCTTTCATACTTGCTTGACTATGTGTACCTGGAGCCTGCAAAGACAAAATGAATGCAGGACACACCTCTCTTTCTATCTGTACCATAATTTCAGTTACCCTCCTCCTTCCCCTTTGGAGCAGCCTGCAGTCTCGCGCACAGGAATCCTTTTAAGATTGAAATGGCACACACTTACCTTTGGATGCAGGTGAAGATGCCATATTGTTTTGGTCCAGTGCAAAAAAGTTGGTAAACACTCATCGTTCCTCCCAGCAGAATAATCAGTTCAACAGTTTGTGTCCTCTGGTGCTAAGAGGGCAATGCTTCCATTCTTTGGCGAGTGCATCTTTTCCCCTGCAGAATACACTCAGCATCACAGTGACGTACAGATTTCAGTCCCTCTATGTATGATTAAGGGATGGATCTGCTCCTCTTCCAAACAGACAAATGCAATACAGCGTTGTGATTGGTCTGAGCGCCATGGTTCGGCACTCAGATGGGGAATGGGAGCCTGGTCATGTTCTCCACCCAGGCTGTAAGGCAGCCTGGGTGGAGAACATGCAAAGTGCGCATGACATTTTGACCGGCCCGAGAGGGCTAGCCAAATCGTCATGTGCACTTTAGAGTGCAGCAACCACTCCTCCTCCCCGACGTCAGGGGAGCCGAGCCCCGCCCCAACCTAACGAAACTAAAAATAAAATGATAATAACTTCAGTTACTATCATTTTCTTTTTTTCTTTTACACTGCTTGCGAGCGATGGGGTGACACTCCTCCACCTAAGCAGAGTTGCCGCCAATGGCACTAGCCTTTCTGTGCCCCAATAAGTTACATTGTCTTAGGTGCCAAAAGCATCCCAATAGGATCAATCAATCAGGGTTGTTGAAGGGCAACTACTCACCCGTGAGGGGCTCAAGGTACTGGGGGAAGGGGGCGGCTCCATTAAGTGTAGGGGTCATCCATAGAGCCAGGTCGTGAGGTCCATAGGGAACTGGGGGGGGGGTCAGCCGAAGAGCTAGGTCTTGAGGACCTTTCTGAACTGGGACAGTGTGGGTGCTTGTCGGAGGTGGAGGGGGAGGTCGTTCCAAGCCTTGACTGCGAGGTAGGAGAAGGGATTTCCTCCTGCTCTGGTCCTGTGGATGCGAGGGACGGTGGCCAGCGAGAGGTCGGCTGATCGGAGGTGTCTTTTGGGTGGGTGGAAGGAGAGGCGTTTGTTCAGGTATAATGGTCCGGTGTTGTGCAGGGCCTTGTATACATGGGTGAGGAGTTTGAAGGTTATTCTTCTTTCGACTGGAAGCCAGTGGAGATCGCTGAGGTGTTGGGTGATGTGGCTGGGGTGGGGGATGTTGAGGATCAGTCTGGCTGTGGCGTTCTGGACAGTCTGGAGTTTGCAAAGGAGATTCTTATTGATTCCGGCATAGAGCATGTTGCAGTAGTCTAGTCTGCTACTGATGAGCACATGCGTAACAGTTTTTCTGGATTCGGGTGGGATCCATCTGAAAGCCTTTCGAAGCATGCAGAGCGTGTTGAAGCAGGTCGAGAATACGGCGTTGATCTGGCGGTTCATTTTGAGCGATGAGTCCAGTATTATGCTGAGGTTTCGTGCATGGTATGTTGGGGTGGGGGTATCCTAGGGTGGGGGGCCACCAGGAGTCGTCCCATGCGGAGGGGGTGGAGCCCAGGATGAGGACTTCTGTTTTCTTGGAGTTGAGTTTCAGGCAGCTGTTCTTCATCCAGGTGGCAACCGCTTTCATCGCTTCTTGGAAGTTGTGTTTGGTGATGTTGGGTTCGTTGGTGAGAGAGAGGATGAGTTAGGTATCATTGGCATAGGTGACGATGTTGAGCCCGTGGTTTCTGACGATGGTTGCGAGGCATGCCATGTAGATGTTGAAGTGGGTGGGGCTGAGGGAGGAGCCCTGGGGCACTCCACAGTTGATCTCTGTCGGTTCTGAGAGGAAGGGCGGGAGTCTGACTCACTGTGTTCTGCCGGTGAGGAATGAGCATATTCAGTCGAGAGCCTTGTCGCGGTTGCTGGTGTCTTGGAGTCTGGTGGCTAGGGTGAGGTGTGAGATGGTGTCGAAAGCACCCGAGAGTTCCAGAAGGATGAGGGCTGCCATTTTGCCCCGGTCGAGGCGGGAGCGGATGTCGTCGGTGGCGGTGAGTAGGGCGGTCTCGGTGCTGTGGTTGCTGCGGAATCCGGATTGGGAGATGTCCAGGACATTGTTTGCTTCAATTAAATTTGCAAGCTGGGTGTTGACAGCCTTTTCGATGACTTTGGCTGTGAAGAGAAGCAGTGAGATGGGCCTGAAGTTTTTGAGGTCCGTCTGGTCGGCGGAGGGTTTCTTCAGGAGGGGGTTGACCTCGGCATGTTTCCAGTCGTCGGGGAAGGTGGCAGTCTCGAGGGAGAAGTGATCGTCCGGCGTAGTTCGGGTGCAATGGCCAAGGCGGCTCTGTGAAAGATGTGGGGTGGGCTGGGGTCTGAGGGTGCCCCGGAGTGGATGCTTCTCATGGTCTTCAGGGTGTCTTCTGTTGTGAGCGGGGTTCAGTTGAGCAGGGTTCGTCGAGTGGCGTTGCTAGGATGGGGAGCAGCAGCGGTGTGGAGGTCATGGTTTTCAAAGTTGTTGTAGATCATCTTGATCTTGAGGTGGAAGAATGTGCTGAGTCTGTTGCAGAGGTCTTGGGAGGGTGGTACGTCTGTTGTTTCACAGCAGGGTTTGGCGAATTCCTTGATGATGGAGAAGAACTCTTTGGAATTGTGAGCGTTGGTGAGGATTCTGTCTTGGATATATTTCTTCCTTGTGGATTTGATGAGCTGGTGGTGTGCGGTGATGGCTGCTCTGTAGGTGGCACGTGATTCAGGGGTTTTGTTGTTTCTCCATTTCTTTTCGAGTCACCGGCAGGAGCGTTTGGATTCTTGGAGCGCAGGGATGTACCAACATGCTTTCTTGATGTGTCTTCCTGTGGATTTCTTGAGGGGGGCGAGTGTGTCGGCGTAGTTCGTGATCCAGTGGTGGAGGTTGCATGCTGCGGTGTTAGCATCTGGCTTAGTCGGAGGTGGGGTGCTGATGAGGGCAGAGGTGAGCTGGTCCTCGTGAGTTTGTTCCAGCATCTATGGGGGAAGCAGTGGGCGTGCTTGTGTATGGTGGGTTTGTTGAAGGCGAAGTGGATGCAGTGGTGATCTGTCCAGAGGAGTCTCTGTAAGAGATGCAGTTTCCTTCAGCGAAGATGTGGTCAGGTGTGTGTCCCGCTGTGTGCGTGGGGGCGTTGTTGTTGAGTCCTATGTTGGTGAGGTTCTCTAGGAGGGAGGCGGTGTTTGGGTCGTCGTGGTTTTCCAGGTGGAAGATTAGGTCTCTGAGTACGATGTAATCTAAGGAGGCGAGGGCATGGGAAGCGATGAGGTCGGTGATGGTGTTGACGAAAGGAGCGCGGGGTCCATGTGGCCTGTAGCTGAGGGTTCTGCGGATAGTCGTTTCAGGGTTGGTCTGGATCTGGAAGTGGAGGTGCTCCATGAGGGCCGTTGTGTCATCCGGAGTGGTGGTCGTCATGCGGAGGGTGTTTTGTGGACAATAGCGATACCTCCTCCTGGGCGATTGGGGCGGTCCTTGCGCAGGATCTTGTATCTGTCGAGGATGGCAGTGGCGATGTCAGGTGCGAAGTTGGCTGTGAAGAAGGCGACGTCGGGCGAGTAGGTGTTGAGGAGATCCCAGATTTCTGTGGCGTGCTTGTGTAGGGAGCATACGCTGAGGAGGATGCAGTTGAGTGATTTGTGAGCGGTAGAGTTAGGAGGGCTGGGGTCTAATGCTGGCGTGTGGAGGTGGGTGAAGATGTGGTGGCAGTGTAGACTAGGAGAGAGGGTCTTGGGTGTTGTTCGGCGTCGAGAGCTGGCAGTTGTTGCAGCGTCCGGGGTTGAGAGCGTGGAGGGTGCTGGAGTCGTAGCAGAGGTGGGTCGGAGGACCAGGGTTCCTGGCGTTGGTCGTGATCGGGTTGCAGATGGGCGCAGACGGGCTTGCCTTTGGCACGCCTTCGGCATGCTAGCTGCACGGCTGCGCAGCAGCCGCCATTAACTAGGGATCAAGGGGAGGGCGGCTCAGCTGTGAGGCAGGAAGAACACGCTGGAGGGGGGAGGGGCCACGGGGGCAGCAGCAGTGGTGAAAAACGCTGGGAATGGAAGAAAAAGAGAGAATAGGGAGACAAGAGGAAAAAGGCAAGAGAAGGAAAAGGACAGAGAAGAAGAGAGGAGAGAGGCAAGGGGCAGTACAGCAGAAGAGCAGAGTGCTCTCCCACTGGACCGCCAGAGATGAGGCGCAGGCAGGAGCCTGCGGGTGGAGGAGGACCTCAAACACCCTGCAGTAGAGCGCTCAGGGCTCAGAGGACCGCACTCAGTGGTGGAGCTGCACGGGGGAGAGCAGTTACACTGACCAGGTCAGTGGTCTTGCTCTTCTTGCCGCACAGCGGCCGCCATTAAGTAGTGATTGGGGGGAGGGCGGCTCAGCTGGGGGTGTGGGCAGAATGGACACGCTGGAGGGGCCGCGGGGCAGCAGCGGCGGTGAAAAACATGGGGAAGCAAAGAAAATGAGAAAAAGAGAGAAAAGGGAGACAAGAGAAAAAAGGCAGACAAGAGTAAAAAGGCAAGAGAAGGAAAAGAGAGAAAAGAGAGACAGGAGGAAAAAGTCAAGAGAAGTAAAAGGAAAGAGAAGAAGAGGGCAAAGAGGAGAGAGGCAAGGGGCAGAAGAGCAGAGTGCTCTCCCACTGGACCACCAGGTATGAGGTGCAGGCAGGAGCCTGCAGGTGGAGGAGGGCCTCGAACACCCTGCAGTAGAGCGCTCAGGGGACCGCACTGAGTGGTGGAGCTGCGCGGGGGAGAGCAGTCACACTGACCAGGTCAGTGGTCTTGCTCTTCTTGCTGCGCAGCGGGTGCCATTAAGTAGGGATCAGGGGGAGGGCGGCTCAGCTGGGAGGCGTGGGCAGGAAGGTCACGTTGGAGGGACCAGGGGCTGCGGGGGCAGCAGGGCGGTGAAAAACGCGGGTAAGCGAAGAAAAAGAGAAACATGGAGAGAAAAGGGAGACAAGAGAAAAAAGCAAGAGAAGGAAAAGAGAAAAAGGGAGAGACAAGAGGAAAAAGGCAAGAAAAGGAAAGAGAAGAAGAGGGCAGAGAGGAGAGAGGCAAGGGGCAGAACAGCAGAAGAGCAGCATGCTCTCCCACTGGACCACCAGGGATGAGGCGCAGGCAGGAGCCTGCGGGTGTCGGAGGTCCTCGAACACCCTACAGTATAGCACTCAGGGTTCAGGGGACCACATTCAGTGGTGGAGCTGCGCAGGGGGACAGCAGTCACACTGACAAAGTCAGTGGTCTTGCTACGATATGCCATGTCCCAGTGATATGTTATATTCCAGACAGGATTTAGTTTACAGAAAATAAAAAACACTAAAGGCAGTGGCACACGTATGACAATCATAGAAGGACTAGATTGTCGACCTACCTTTTGTAAATTAACACAATGAAAGCCTTTGGAAGGAAAGTCCACCTTGATACTTGTTTGTGGGTAAATATCCTAGTTAATATAATGGGTTCTCCGTAAAAAAATGCTTATCTGGGACTTTTGGAAGATTTTGCCTAACAATACCATGCCACCTTATTACACATGCCACCATTAACAACTACACCACTAAATACAAAGCTGCAAAACACCATATCACACTAGTACCCACAAACTCCCACCCTACAGTACCATACTTACAAACACCACAGTAACCCAGATCAGACTACACCAGGTCACACTGCAGTGAATAGCATAAAATTGCTCCTTTACATCTCATAACAAAACATTCCATGCTGTGTATCATCACCAAATACCATACCAAACCGTATTTTTCAACTTCACACAATGCCACATGACCCTGAGCAAACCAATACAATATTAATCAATCCCACAACATATCATACTAAATAACTCGAATTTTTAACAGAGCACACATCACTTCGAGGCTCGACCAAAATATAAATAATGTCAGTGTAATTTGTGTAATTTCAAGATTTTTGAACTATGTTTGTTACACAAAATTATTGAAATTATGTCATTATGCCACATCGTTTAATTACACTTTTAAATGCAGCAATATTATAGCACAGGAGCACGCGAAGAACGCAAACGAACAGGACACGAGCACCTGTTGTGCGATGCAATCGTTTTTTCTGCTTTTCTTAGCATGAAATTTGTCCTCACATCAAAAATTGGCACAATGATGTATTTTGTGCTAAAAAGTAATGCTAAATAATGGATTTGCAGTTCATGTAATTATGTGTTTAATTGCTCCAACATTTCACATAAGTACATGAAGGTATATTACATAGGGTGACCAGATTTTATATATATATACATATATATATATATATATATATATATATATATATATATTCACTGAAAAAACCATAGGTTTCAGGCACGTTATAGTTAGAAATTAGCATTTAAAAAACCTTAGAAATTCACTGAAAAAACAATAAGGTTTTAGGGACAGTTAAAGTTAGTTGGACATTGCACTCGTACAAAACCCGTGAAATTCCCCCGTTATAGTTAGTTCAGGTAACGATAACTCGCGCCCCCGCAATGCACTGCTGATGACGTCACATATTACATCACTCATGACATGGTCAGTGACATCACTGATGACATCACTGATGACATCTCAAATGACATCACTGATGACATCATCCAGTGACTGTGTGTTTCTGTAAAGTTTAAATATTTTTAATATATATAGGGAAAGGCGTATTGAAGAATGAGTGGGTGTATAAGTGTCTGTATGGATGATTTAGTAGGTGCGTGACTAACTTGATAAGTGAGTGATTAAACGTATCTTACTGAATGCATGGGTTAGTGACTAAACTGGGTGAATGTCTGTATCTGTCTGTCTGTTGCTGTGTAAGTGGTGCATGGGTTTGTGAATAGCTACATGAGTGTCTATATGAGTTATTGATTGGTTGTCTGAGTATCTGTATGGGTGCCTGAGTGTTTGTGTGGGTGGGGTGTGTGCGACTCTGTGCATAGATGTGTGAGTGGGTGATTCACTGGGTGGATGGTTTCAAGAGTGCATCTGTGATAGACTGTATGGGTGGGTAAGTGTGTGTAAGAGTGTGTTAGTGAGTGAATGTATGTCCCAGTAGTACATGTGTGAGTAACTACATATGTGAAAGGCAGTATATATGTGTGTTGGAGTATATAAATAGCTATAAGCAAGAGTGTGTGATTGTGAGAGTGACTGTATGGATGAGTGTGTGCTTGTATCAGTGATTGTATAAGAGCGTAAGAATGTGCTAGTATTTGTATGAGTAAGTGAGCTGGTGTGTGTATAACTGTATAGGTGAGTAAATGGCAGTGTGTTTAATTATTTGCATGACTGACTAGGTGTGTGAGTACCTCTATGGATGAGTGGCGGTGTTTGAGTGTCTATATAGGAGTATGAGTGCATATGATAGTCCTGTACTGAGTGAGCATAAGTATGAGTGACTGTACGGGTGAGTGAGTGGATGTGTGTGTGTAGACCTAAGAATCAGTGAGTGGGTATGTAGTTATTGGTGTTGGAGTGTCTATGGTTTTGAGAATGGCAGTCTGTAATTTAGAGTGGGTGTATCAAAGGTTATATTAGGGTGTGAGGAGGTGCATTAAATTCTCACATGGATGATGTCATCAGTGATGTCATTTGAGATGTCATCAGTGATGTCATCAGTGATGTCACTGACCATGTCATGAGTGATGTAATATGTGACGTCATCAGCAGTGCATTGCGGGGGGCGAGTTATAGTTACCTGAACTAACTATAACGGGGGAATTTCACGGGTTTTGTACGAGTGCAATGTCCAACTAACTATAACTGTCCCTAAAACCTTATGGTTTTTTCAGTGAATTTCTAAGGTTTTTTAAATGCTAATTTCTAACTATAACGTGCCTGAAACCTATGGTTTTTTCAGTGAATTTCAAAGGTTTTTTAAATGCTAATTCCTAATTATAACGTGTCTGAAACCTATGGTTTTTTCAGTGAATTTCAAAGGTTTTTTAAATGCTAATTCCTAACTATAACGTGTCTGAAACCTATGATTTTTTCAGTGAATTTCAAAGGTTTTGTAAATGACAATTTTTAAATGTATTAATTGTTATATTTATTTTTTTGATACTGATTTACAACATTTTTTTAAACTATTTATTTTTAGATATTTTATTTTTTAAATTACATTGTAATTACATTATACATTACATTACAAAATATACTTTCTCAGAATGAATTACTTTAGTTTAAATACTTTGCAAATAGGCAATAGACTTTTAAGTACAGTAGTTACAGTTGTTGCAATGGGCAACACAATTTCAAAAACAAAGCAACATTGAGCTCAATGTGAATTTCTAGTTAAATGCAATTAGTTACTTTATGGATTACTTTTCTAACCACAGGACTGGATCCTAGATTCAGTCCTGAGACATCTCCTGTAAACAGTTGAGTAAAAGCGTTTTGGTTACAGTAGTGATTTTTAAGGAATATTATTGTATTTTAAAAGTTGACACTTAGAAACTTTTTCATATAGAATCACCAATGTTATCCTATGGGAGGAAATTCACTTAGCAGGTAAGTAGTGTTATCGTTACTTTTTCTTACTCAGTGGTGGATCCTGGAACCAGCA
Source organism: Calotriton arnoldi (assembly GCA_963921515.1). NCBI lineage: Eukaryota > Metazoa > Chordata > Amphibia > Caudata > Salamandridae > Calotriton > Calotriton arnoldi. The sequence goes on along the minus strand of CAWUFW010000121.1, from coordinate 3,454,180 downwards.
CTGGTGCATCTCCTGTAAACAGTTGAAAGAATGCGTTTAAGTCACACATGCGATTTTTAAGGAATATTTGTAGTTTGTGAAAATCGACACTTTGAAACTTTTCTGCTGAAAACCAGACAATGGATTCCTATGGAAGGAAATTCAAGTTACTGGTAAGTACGTTTAGAATTACTTTTCAGGGTCAGTGCTGGGCTAAAAGATGCAGCACTGGTTTCTCTCCTGATAACAGGTGAGTAAATCGGAATTCATAGTTCGGCTGATTTTAGAGAAATATTATAAAGTTTCAAAACTCCACACTTAGAAGAATTTCCAAGTGAAACCAGTCAATGATAGCCTATGGAAGGAAATTCAAGTTACTGTTAAGTACGGTTAGAATTACTTTTCAGGGTCAGTGCTGGGCTAAAAGATGCAGCACTGGGTTCTCTCCTGATAACAGGTGAGTAAATCAGAATTCGTATTTCGTCTGATTTTAGAGGAATATTTGTATGTTTCAAAAATCGACACTTAGAAACTTTTTCAGCAAAAGCAGGCAATGATATCCTATGGAAGGAAATTCAAGTTACTGGTAAGTACGGTTAAAATTACTTTTCAGGGTCAGTACTGGGCTGAAAGATGCAGCACTGAGGTCTCTCCTGATAACAGGTGAGTAAATCGGAATTCGTATTTCGGCTGATTTTAGAGGAATATTATAAAGTTCCAAAACTCCACACTTAGAAGAATTTCCAAGTGAAACCAGTCAATGTTAGCCTATGGAAGGAAATTCAAGTTACTGGTAAGTACGGTTAAAATTACTTTTCAGGACCAGTACTGGGCTGAAAGATGCAGCAATGAAGTCTCTCCTGATAACAGGTGAGTAAATCGAAATTCGTATTTCGGCTGATTTTAGAGGAATATTTGTATGTTTCAAAATCGACACTTAGAAACTTTTTCAGCAAAAAGCAGGCAATGATATCCTATGGAAGGAAATTCAAGTTACTGGTAAGTACGGTTAGAATTACTTTTCAGGATCAGTACTGGGCTCAAAGATGCAGCACTGAGGTCTCTCCTGATAACAGGTGAGTAAATCGGAATTCGTAGTTCGGCTGATTTTAGAGGAATATTTGCACAATGGTGAAGTAAGGGGGTGGGGCCTAAGGTGACATGTCTGCAAACACGCCCTGTGGCGCGTTTTAAGTTGGACAATTAATTCCTCCTCAATCCCGAGGGTCCCTAGGGGCCAACTAGCCCACCAGGTACCTCCAGTATGCGCCAGGGGCTGCGTTGCAGAGAGGTGTTCAGAGGCCACGCCCCTTTTTACAACACTCTGCAACGCAGCTCCGTGGCGCTTACTGGAGGTACCTGGTGAGCTAGTTGGCCCCTAGGGACCCTCAGGATTGAAAAGGAATTTATTCCCCATCATAAAACGCGCCACGGGGCCTGTTTGCACACATGTCACCTGAAGCCCCGCCCTCCCTTCACCACTGTGCAAACGCACCCCGTGGCGCGTTTTAAGTTGGGGGATTAAGTCCCCTTGAATCCTGAGGGTCCCTGGAGTCCAACTAGCCCACCATATACCTCCAAAAGCGCCACAGAGCTGCGTTGCAGAGAGGTGTAAAAGGGGCGTGGCCTCTGTACACGTCTCTGCAACGCAGCCCCTGGCGCATACTGGAGGTTCCTGGTGGGCTAGTTGGCCCCCAGGGACCCCCAGTATTCAAGGGGAATTTGTTCCCCCTCTGCAAACGCGCCAGGGGGCGCGTTTGCAGAGTGCTGACAAAGAGGGGGCGTGGCCTCCCGCGCGATGCCAGATGAATTTTTTTTTTTTTTTTTAAAGGGGGCTGTGTGGCCCCCCTTTTTTGTAATTTTTTTGAGCCCTGGGGACCCCATCCCCCAGGGCCTGACCCCCTTTTTAAAAAAAACAAAAAAAAGGACCGGGAAGGGGACCGCGTGGGCCCCCCTCCCGTGGCCAATTTCGACCCGGGGACCCCATCCCCCGGGCCATTGCCACCTCTTTTTAAAAAAAAAATTTGATGGAGGGGGGCTGCGTGGCCCCCCTCCTAAGGCGCCGGGGACCCCATCCCCCGGGGCCGGCCTGTTTTTTTTTTTTTTTAAATAATTTTTGGGGATGGGGACCGCGTGGCCCCCCTCCCTGGCCACTACTTGCCCCGGGGACCCCATCCCCCGGGGCTGGCCCTATCCTTTTGGGGTCCGTGGGGGGACCCCAACTCCCCCACGGACCCTGCCGGCTCCCCGCCTCCTGCGCGAGCCGGCATTGCTTTCCACATGGGGAGCTGCTAATATGCAGCTCCCCATGTGGAAAAATAATTCTGCTTTGAATGTTGGAAGCGAGAGCAGCTTTCCTGCTCTCGCTTCCAAAATTCAAAGCAGTTTGCAATGACAGGACGGGAGCCGTGAGGCTCCCGTCCTGTCATTGTACTAGCAGTGTCCCGGGGTAGGCACCCCGGGACACTGCAGGAGCCGGCCCTGGGGGTGGCGGTCCCCAGGGCCATCACTGGCTCCAGGAGGGGGCCGCGCGGCCCCCTCCCCACATTTTCAAAGCCCCGGGGAGGTGGTGGTCCCCGGGGCTTCGGGAGTCCAAAACGAACCCCATTTTTAATTTTTAGTGCCCCGGGAGGTGGCGGTCCTCGGGCGTGTGGGGGCTGGAGCCCCTCCACACAAGTTAAAAAAAATTAAAAAGAGAAGCCCCGGGGAGGTGGCGGTCCCCGGGGCAGCGAGAGGGCAAAGAGCCCTCCCGCACCATTTTTTGTTAAAGCCCCGGGGGTGGCGGTCCCTCGGGCTTGGGGGCCCTTAGAGGCCCCCATACATAAATTTAACCCCCCACCATGCCCCCGGGACTTGGCCCACCCGGGGCAAATTAACATCGAAGCGCGGGAGACCGCGCTCGATTTTTATTTCTCGGCAGGATCCACGCACCCTGAGCGCATCCTGCCGATTTTTTTTTTTTAAATGCTTTTTTGCCCAGGGGGTCCTTGTGGGACCCCCTGAGCAGGCCTAGGGGTTAGGGTGTTTCTACCCTGCCCCCTTTGTGCGCTTTGCGCACTTGTTTCTGTCCCTCGGTTCTACCGAGGGACAAAATGGCTGCCAACACTTCCTGAATCGGAATGTTGACAGCCAGCTGACAGCCAATTAGCATGCAGCTCGTGATCGGGAGGGTACGCGGACCCTACTCGGCCATAGATATATATGTGACTTTACTTGTGAATTTCTCAGGAACTACTGAACGGATTTACACCATTTAAGCAAAAGGCACCAGTCTGAACCAAGGGCTACCTCTTTGCCAAATTTGGTGTAATTCCGTTCAGCAGTTCGGGCTGTAGCTGCGACTAAAGGTTCCTATGGAAAAATGAATGGGGAAAACGCGTTTTGGGACCCCCTTTTTCTCGGCCCCCGCTTGACGAATCAACCCGAGACTTTCAGGGTAGGAGCGGAGCGGAGCGCCCAACAAGTTGGAAACTTTCGCGAAGATTCGTCAACCGGCGCCAACGTTATTTCAAATAGAATGTCGCGGATTTCCTATGGATAATAGGTCCTAACTATAACTATCTACTGGCGACCGCCAGTAGATTATATATATATATATATATATATATATATATATATATATATATATATGGTATATGTACACATTTTCAAGGCTACATGTAACTATGGCAGTACTGAGCTCCTTGCCCTTCTCCTCACCCTGTCTCTCCTCTGCTGGGAGCATCCAGCCAATCTCCTTCTGTGCTGCCAACAGAAACAGACAAATTACTCAATTTTATTCAGTCTTCAGAGGCACCTGTGAAAGGAGAGCATACATTTCAATTCTGCTTTGCTGAATTGCCTGGCCACAAACAAGATGACATCGCACAACATCCATCAAGCTTTATCCCATAACACCAAACACCCCACACTTTATCTCGTCAAGCCTCTGTGAAAGGGCAAGTGAGATCTGATGAGTAGGATCTCAGTTTAATCCAATTCAGTTGAATTCTTTATTAATGCTGTTGACAAAGTTTTATGCATATTATAACGTGAAAACTATATAAAATGCAAAAAGGATTAGGTGAGCAGTCCAGCCAAATAAAGGTGGATAGGCTACAAAGCTAAGGAGGTCTGGGGTGAAAAAAAGAGAGAAGTGTGCTTAAATCATGTGTAAGAAGTATTTTAAAGTCAGATTCACAGGCTATTTAGGAGTCTGTGCAAAAAGTCTTTTGATGGCGATTTTAGTTTTGCATTTATGTGTAAAATCACGTTTACCATTTGGAGGTCAGAGTTATCCTATGATAACATCTAGGGATGGTGGAAACATTTAAAGGGTCTGTCTGATGTAGAGGAAAACAATTCTCTTCTCCCAGTCTTAAAAGCTCCAACAATCACCATAATTTGATGATGTCAGTTGTGCATTTGAGATGCAATGTGACACTCCTCCCCAGAAGGCCCTTCTCAAGTGATTTGTGTTGACAGAACTAGATTTTTATGGGCCTAGTGTCACCTTCTTCATTTGGAGTCTTCATTCTTCAGTGAAACAAGGTCCTGTTAAAATGCCTATGTCTTGCAATTAGCTGTTGGCGTTTGTATACCAAACCTCCCCATAGAAATATTTAAAGATGTTTACACTGGTTGACTGTTTCAGGATCAAGTAACATCACATCTCTTTTTCTGGTTGTGTGTCAGAATATTGCTTAAAAAACACTGTCCTTTTTGGTATTGTTTTAGTTGTATGAACTCTAATGTGGCACTATTGTGCAAATTATATTTAGAACACCAAATTTCTGTCAGATGATATTTTGATTATGGTAATCAGACACCATCTCAGTTTCAGGAATGCAGTAACCCTTTCTATTATGTCACTACTCTGGTCACAAAGGAGAACATTCCTAAATTCATCTCCCCTTACAATACTCAAATCCTTCATGGCATTTCGTAAATTCCTTTTCTGGACTTCACTATAAAATGGCATAGTAACACAGTATGAGCTATGGACTCAGCTGCCACCAGACGGCAGGAAATTTGCCATTCTTACAAAGGCCCTATTATTTTTGGATCAGGGGTGTTTGTAAGATGTTGTTCCTGATCCAATAAATGTACAATGCTCATCATGTGAAATCATATTCAGCATATATGGAGAGACATAGATGTCATAAAAGAAAACTGTTCTAAAGGGATCCCTTTCGAGATTTTCTAGATCTGCTGTCCTGTTTGGGGAGTGGATCTTTTATGTGCCTCTTTGGCCATGCGTAATAGCCGAGCTCTTTGTAATGGTGTGCCAACTCGGTGTAGGTGGCCTTCAGGGACACCCAAGGTGCCGGCCTTTTTATGTCTTGGCTTGACAACGAAACTGTTGTCAGACAATTGTGTGATGACCATCAGGAGAGGGGCTTTGGCTCGACCCACATGTTGGGAGCCAGGAGTACATGCTTTGATTGGGCAGAAGTTGTGCGCTTCCACAAAAAAAAAGCGCTTGCCCTCCGAAACTGTGATCATTCTATTAATTTATCCAGCTGCCTGAGCTTGAACTTTCAGGGGCACACACGTGCCATTGTAATACTAATATAATGTCTTAGATAACTCGATAATTTATGGGTTTTTTTCTGGCACCAGCACAGACAGGAGAAGGCAGTCATTAACGTACACATGGATTTTTAAGTCTGGCTTGGTAGTGCATTTATAAGCCAGACTTATTGGCACAGTCAATGCTTGTTAATTAATTGTTTGAATTTACCAGCTGTTAGTTCTTGTATGTGCAATTCCTCTTTGCAGAATGGATCTCTTATATTTTCTTGTGGTGCTCCTTGCTCTTTTGCTCACTGATGCTATGTGTGCAAGGTGATTCAGTTTCGCCCCAGACATATTCAAGGGTCGGGGCAGCAGAAGCAGTGTTTTTTCCTCTCAAAAATGCATACGAAGCACGCCTCACGTATGACTCTATGCGCTTTAGAATTCACACATACCTGGTAGCAGGAAAGCTTCTAATATGAACTTGATTCATCCAATCATTGAGCAATGTTGAGACTGGCCAGGTATTGGTGGTTTACAAACAGGGCAAAGTGGAAATTAGAAAGGATGTGGAGGCCATAATACCAGGTTGGTGAAAATGTGATAGCAATGGTGCCTTACACATTGGGCACTGTGGAAACAGGCATGGCAAGGTGTGCTGTGCTTTATTAAAATTACATTATGACAGCATCTAATTTTATGGATAGCTCTACTCTTCGATGGCTAAGGCTGTGAGGTCAGTGAGGTGGGTTTAGGTAATATTTAAAATTCCCCCACTGGCACATCTGGGCACCCTGGCATGTTTGGACTCATGAGTAGCATAGTGACCCTTCTCGGGATTATATTATAAATTAGACATTTTATTCTAGTGGGCAGAGAGTCTCGGATTAGCACTGCTTCCCCTATATGAAAAATGGACTTACATGGTTAAATATTAAGCACACAAGTTTATTTTAAGTCAAGTGATTACATTATTTGCTGTTCCAGGGAAACAATTCTCCAGGGGATATTGATACAGGTTATTTTCTCTCAATATCTCAAACCATATCATTAATTATGTATATTTAAAAAATCCTTCCATAAAGGGTTAAAATCCTTACTTTCCTCTTCCCTCTCCATCTAGCGTAATGCGTACTCTATGGAAGAATGAATGCGAGAGCTGTCACTCAGTCCTCTTCAGGGCCTAGCATTTCTTTTGCAGGTCCCATATATTTTAATTGTTATGATTCCTTTTTATGTTTTATTATCAAGATTGGCTGTGAATAATGAAAAAACAATGCAAACATGGTTAGAAATGTTTTAGTATCCAAGTTCACATCCTGCGTCTGCACATCTGATATTTTATTGCAAGCATATGTCACATAAATACAAAAAACAAGCCTTTGCCAAATCAAGAAGATGATTCTTATTAGCCCAAAGAAACACTGCTATATATTTTAAACTACTTTAATCAGAGAACATATTTAAGTATGTGAGCATTCCACACTACTTAATTCAGATTGGGCCACTTTTCTGCAACCAGTATTACTGGATGTCGGAATATCGGACCCAATCTTTTAATGAAGTATTTCCACTCAGAAAAAAAATCACATGCGGTGCTGGCTGCTGCAGAAGCCAAACCTCATTCTCAGTTTTTTTGTGTGTTGGGGAGGAGCATGCAATGCTTCCCCGCCAGAGCTTACCTTTCACTTCCTTCCCCTACTTCCCACACCACTGTATCCCTCTACCATACCTGGCAGCAGAAGCCTACAATTGCCACATTCTCAGAGCAGGTGGCAGATGATAGATGTATGCATTAAACGCCACTGAATTTAGAATTCTGTGTGGTGTTACGACTGGTAAATCCAGTGCCACACTGCAATTCCCCACTCAGTGGAGCTTAATATTTAACAGCACGGTGCCGCCACAGATTTACCTCTTGGTTATGAACAGTGAAACTCGAAATCAGGGCCTAAATAGAGAGAGTGTGTGCATGTGTGTGTGTGTATGTATGTATGTACATATATATATATATATATTTTTATACACACACACACATATATATATGAACAGATATATATATGTGTGTGTGTGTATATATATATTCACGGAAAAAAATACAGGTTTCAGAGACGTTATAGTTAGAAATTAGCATTTAAAAAACCTTAGAAGTTCACTGAAAAAAACAAAGGTTACAGGGACATTATAGTTAGGCTGACATTTCACTCGTAAAAAAACAGAGAAATTCAGCAGTTATAGTTAGCTTAGCTAACTATAACTTGCCCCCCCGCAATGCACTGCTTATGACCTCACATATTACATCACTGATGACATGCTCAGTGACATCACTGATGACATCATGCACAGAATCTCTGATGCACCCATTCACACCCCCATGTAACCTTTCATACACCCACTCCAACGTTCACACTACCATTCTCGAAACCATTGACAGAACCATACCAGTACTTACATGCCCATTCACTGATTCATAGGTCTACACACACACATCCACTCAGTCACTTATATGGCCACTCATACACCAACTCATTCACTAATAAAGCCACTGATATATCTACTCATACAGCCACACAGCCACTCGCACACTCTCAGTCACCCATAGAGCTACTCACACACCTACTCACTCACCCATAGGGTCAATCACACAGCCATCTTCTCACCTATACAGTTATACACACACCAACTCACTTATTCATTCAGATACTAACACATACTTACCTATACCGTCACTGATACAAGCACACACTCACCCATACAGCCACTCTCATAATCACTCACTCACACATACAGTCTCTTATATAATCCAACACTCACCTATACTGCCTTTCACATATGCAGTTACTCACCCATAAACCACTGACACATCCATTCACTCACCGACACAGCCACATGCACTCACTCACCCATACAGCCCCTCTCAGATGCACTCATGAACCCATACAGCCAGTGATTCACCCACTCACTCATCCATGCAGGGAGTCACACACACCCTCACCCACCCACACAGACACTCATACACGCATACAGGTACCCAGACAACCAATCAATAACCCATACAGCCACTTACACACCAACTGAAAGACTGATACAGACATTCACACAAATTAATCCCTCACCCATACATTCACTGAGATACGTATAATAACTCACTTATACAGTCAGTCACGCACCCAATAAATAATCCATACAGGCACTCATACACCCACTGATTCATTAATACACCTTGGTGTGTATACATATATTTAACACTCATAAACATTTTTGAAACACAGTCACCAGCTGATGTCATCAGTGATGTCAGTCAGTGAAATCTCTTTATTCGATACTTACTTAGTAAGATCATAAAAGTACAAGATACGCATTATAAAAAACACATTAAAAATACAGCTTTCACAGTGCAAATATTAACAGTAATATGAAATGGGGATATAAAACATTGAATTTAAGAACAGAATAAAAACACACACTTCATAAAACCGAGTTACCCAGCCGCCTACTCTTCCATGAGAGAAGTAGAAATTAAGCCACAGAATAACATACTAATTGGTCAGGCAATGATTCTAAAAAGTACAGGGCTGGGCGACATTGAATAAAGTGATGTTTACGCATAAGCGGCCAGATAAATCTATTGCGATGAGCCTTATAAAATTTACAGAAAAAGAAAATATGTAAATTTGATTGAGAAAAAGAGCCATCACACGGCAAGGGAGGACGATCAGAGATTGAGAAAATGCCTGCTGGATAGGAAAACATACATGGTATAAAATTCAGTCGAAACCTCACTAGAATAAATCGGTGGCGTGGGTTAGTCACATAAAATAAATATGGTGCTGCACCTTCCTGATCAATAGGGCCCTCTAAGTATAATTTTACAGACCCTTTTGAATAGTTCAAATTAAAACGCTCAAGAGCTCTTTGTTTGAGAAATAATGTTTTAATTTCTTTTTTTGAGACTGTGGTGCAGTTTGATGGAGATGTGAATAGGTGATCTAAACCAAGAGATGTAAGACTGGTTTTGATGTATGAAAACCATGGAATCCTTTGGGCATGTTCCAAAGTGAGGCAATCTTCTATTAGCCTCTGTGTGAGATTCACTAATGCTCTTCTCCAAATCGAATGCCATAAGAGTATCGGAGCCAACCTAATTATATCATTAATGTAAAGGGACATCCAGTTCAGCGTGGCATATAAAGTTAGAACAGCTTGCTGGGAGGCCAATTAGTTTTTTCCAGAAAGAGTTCTCAATAGTCTGGAGGGTAGTAAATCTCCATATCAGTGATGTCATTTGAGATTCCATCAGTGGTGTCACTGACCATGTCATGAGTGATGTAATATGTGAGGTCATAAGCAGTGCATGTGGGGGCGCGAGTTATAGTTAGCTCAGCTAACTATAACTGCTGAATTACTCTGGTTTTGTACGAGTGGAATGTCAGCCTAACTATAATGGCCCTATAACCTTTGTTTTCTTCAGTGAAGATATATATATATATATATATATCAAAGAGAAACGAGAATAAAACACTCATTCATCTTAGCTTGGTTTAGGCTTTACTGCAACAAGATGCATTTGAGCCACCAGCGGGGCCTTGTTCACCTGTACAAATTGTACTAAAACACAGGGGCATATTTACGTTCCCTGGCGCATCCCTGCATATCAGCAGGGATGCGCCAGGGAAAATGCGTCACGCAAGTTTACCCTTGCGCCACGTCCGCTGCGCCGCATTTACAATGCGGCGCATCGTGGCGCAAGGATAAGCAGATGCGTGACGCATCTGCCGGCGGAAGGTTGGCGCAGTGCTGAAGTCGTGTCGCAAGCGCGACGCAACTCCAGCACTGTTCCAACCTTCCCTATCCCTAACATGGTGCGTCAATCCTTACGCCTGCTTGAAGCAGGCGTAAGGATTTGGCGCACCAGCGTCGGAAAAGTGACTGCGTGAAATCTTGTAGATTTCACTACGTCACTTTTCCGAGGCGTACCTGCGCCGGAACGCCCCCCTGCGCCGGTAGCGCCCACATGAAACCTGACGCAGGTTTCATGTGGCGCAGGGGTTTACTACGTGACGCATCTCCCTAGATGCGTCACGTTGTAAATATAGCGCAACGCGGCGCATGGTTTGCGTCGCCGCTGCGTCACTTGCGTGACGCAACGGCGGCGCAAAAGTGGCGCAAGGGGCTTGTAAATATGCCCCACAGTGTATAAGTAAACAAAACATAAAAGACAGACTCACAAACTGCTGTAAACCATTGTGTGAAAAAAGGAGAAGCCATCTTGCACAGGAGCACTTATTCTCAAAATTGTATATGAGATTGATGGACCGGGATTGTGATAAAAAATATGACGATGTACCCTGTTTGCCAAACTCTCACTCTGTTTAGAGTTGAATGGACCATCCGGTTTCTGTCAGCAGTGCCCCCGTTGTCTGCATTGAAGGCAAGCTTACTCTGATGGCCTAATGGAGTGCTAGGGATCAGCATAAGAGCATCCTACTACCCACGCTATTTAGAGTTGATGGTCTGATATCCTTTGTGTTCTGTCCGTCATTGCCAGGAAAAACCTGGCAGTGACAAGCCGCAAAATCAAAATATTGACACACCTCCCCCCACGGTGGTTCCTCTGAAGGTATAGAGGTCACCGCTGGGGCAATAGTGATCTCTAAAGATGGCAGTGCTCTGTCCTGCAGGGTGGTAGACATAATGTCCTCCCCCACCCTGACAAACAGAGTAGATTCTGCCATACAATAAATCAGGCCTCAGGAACTTTGCAAACCTCGCGTCGTTTAAGTAACCTTTGAAAGAATTGTGAGGGTTACAGCTTTGTGCTCCCCTCATAGTTATTGCTTAATTCCCTATCTTTTGTCACATCCTGATCAATCTCAAAGGAGAACGTCTATTCTTCTATCAGTCAACCTTTCATGTATTCACCAGTCAGCCTGCATATTTGTTGGTCCTGCATGTGCTTGTGGAAGGTACAGTAGCCCACACAATTGCCTTTTCTTGTCAGTCTAAGCACCTGTGATCTACAATATCATGTGCCTGTTTCACTTGCTTCTTCCCTCACTGGTAAGAGTTATTCATCTCTGCTTTTTTAGCACCTACACTGTTAGGATCACATGTATTAAGAAGGCACTCAATGCACTTAAATGCTGTTGCTGCATTACAATTACCACCCGCACCATCAGCGTTAAATGGATGAGTCTAGGACCTTGCGGCTTCCACACAGCATGCAATGAAACTCATTCAGCACATATTAGGAATATCCATAAGGCCTGCTAAAGCCTGAAGAGCATCCCTATCAACATAAACCCAATAATTAATTTGACTACTTTCTGACCATGAGCAGGGCTGCTCTGCTTTGACGATAGTCCCATACTTTACAAGCACCTTCTTCTTCATCTATAAATCACTAGATTCAATAATAAACACAGATTTTAAAAAGAGGTATAGGGCTTGATTACAAGTTTGGCAGAAAGGCACCTTCGCCACTTTTTCAGCGGTCTTCCCACCCGCTGCGCTGGTGGTCTGACCGCCTGGCTATGATCCTGGTGGAAACTCGGCTACAAGATCGCCTCTGGACCGCCGCCACCACTGATACTCCTGCTGCCACATAAATGGTGGTAAAGCCAGAGGCAGGACTTGGAGGCAGTCTCGCCAAGGTTTCTGCCGTCCAGATTATGATCTGCCTTTCCATAGACCTTTTCCTGGTGGGGACACCACAATGTGAAGTAGGCAGTCAGGCACAAAAAGAGGTGAAAGCTCACCTTTTCTTGGGGTCCCACTTCGGAATCTATGTCTGATGCCATTGTCCAGGTCCCTGCTGTGCTGCTGCCACCAGAACACGATGCTCTGCAACACCGTTGTCGCCGGATGCAAAGGTAGGCTTCACCATCACTTCTCCTATATAGTGCATTGTAATAGTTCCCTATATTTAACATGCAACAAAACATACAGTAAACATGATCTACATATACATTACGACACATACACAACATATACAGGTGTTTCAGATATACACATGTTGTATCTACCTATCTTTCCAGCAGCGAAACGTTACTCTGTAAGGACACCTATGCCAGGAGACTGCTAACCCATTAGTAACATCAGAATACGGCAGGTGTAAGACTGTCGAGCCGGTGGTCTTCTTGAGTCCGCGGCAGTTCGGCGGTGAGACCGCCATACTTGTAATCAGGCCCATAGTCTCCAAAATAAATGCCAAGCCACTCTGTCATAAAGGATTTGTTTGCTAAACTTCCAAGTTGGCTTTGATTGAGTACTCATTAAATTGAAATTAAGAGATGGTGAACCAAGTGACTATAGCAATGTCCTACTCTCAAACTGGGTGGTCTGTTTGATGGTGCCAGCAAATCCTGTGAGAAATGTCAGATACTCACTGAGAATGTGAAAAATACAATTTATTTCACAGATAATCTACAGCAGAATATTTCATGTTTTTATTTTTTACTGTTGAAAACTCTATGGGTAAATAATTTATCCTGCAAATTTTTCGAGAAAGACAACTTGCAAATTGTATAAATGTTCCAATAAATTTGCTTAAATTTTACAGAAGCAAAGACTTACAGTTTCACACCCCAGAAAAATTCCTGGTCATCTCAATGCTCTGCCCATAAATGCAGAATTTTCATTAATTCAACTGTTTCCTTCCAACTTTGTCATTTTTGTTTTAGCTTCAATGACTCATGGGTGCTCCTCTATGCAGTAGGTATGAAAGTGTACAATCTACTGTTTTATAAAAATCTTGTGTCGGTTGAGCTCTGTGAAGAGGCCAAGAAGGCCAGCTTAACACCACTTCAGAACTTTAGCTTGTTAGTAACTTGTTATGCAGCAATGTGTAATTTTAGCATGGTTCCAAGGGCCATTTTCCCAAGAAAATATAGATTTTTAGCTACTTACATGGAAGTGATGAGAATGAGCCACTTATCATGAAATGGTATTTGGTTTAATTAGTCAAATGCTTGGACTCTATGATTTTTCTCTGAATTTATATGCTGAAGGTTTAGCATTAAAGAAGATAATGTATAATGGTAACCTCTGGGTTTGTCATACAATGTGTATTTCATATTCTGAGGAGAAACATCTTCAGCTGGAGAGACTATGGCAACATCTTACATTTACGCAAAGAAATTGATCAGTAGAATACACATGATAACTCTTAAACTTGAAAGCTTAGAGCTGCGGTTGACAACAAGTTTGTGGGTACCTTTTTTGTTATTTTTATACGATACCATACTTAAATAATTACTTTATTGCATACTATCTCTTGTGAATGTTGTAGTTAATGGCTTTCTTCTTCATACTAATGTTTAATCCCAAGTGTGTGTTAAAGGTTATAAAGAGAAAATGGTTTCTGTTGGATGTGGATCTCTTTGCAGGGTCACCCCCAAACTTTTTCCTTCACCCCTCCTGTTTCGCTGAATTTGTTTTTGTTAGCTTTAGGACTCTGCACACATTAACACTGCTAACCAGTGCTAAGTGGACTTGTAGCACTCAGTGTGTCACCGACCCACTTAAATAGCCCTACAAACATGTCTTAGGCCTTCCATTGAAGCTAGTGTGAGCAGTTTGAAACTGCCATTTTGACCTGGCAAAATAAACCATTTTGTCAGGCTGACCCTTCCTTTTTAATACATGTAACTCACCCCTAGGGTAGACCCTAAACACCCCACAGGGTAGGATGCGTTGTATTTAACAAGTTGAGCAAATGATTTTAAGTTTTACATGTCCTGGTAGGGAAAAGCTCTCAAATTCATGTATTTACTATAGCAAGGCGTACCTCTTCCATAGGATAACATTGGGTTGCCTTATTACATTTAATAAGTGAAAACTTTTGTTTGGAAGCAGGTAAGAATGTCCTGAGTGGTGTCTGAAGAAGTATAATTTAAAACCCTCTTTAAAGTCAGATTATAAGTCAAAATTCTGAAAATGCTGCTTTTAGAAATTGGCATTTGCTTGCCCTAATCATTTGGTGCCTGCAGATTGCTCCTGGGCCATATGACTACATGCAGTTGGCAGTTGATCCTTGTGCATTCCTCCCAGACAGCCACACAATAAAGAGTCTGGGTGGTGCCTGGATGGGCCATCCTGACTTGATGTGAGGGTGGAGCTATCACCTGTCACACTTGCACTTCAGAGACACTGCCTAGGCTCACACACAAAGGAATTCACATTAGCCAATTGTGCCTGCAGACAGACTGGGACTAGGACAGGGTGGTAGGAAATTCCTAACACTTCTTTAGGGGGTAGACTCCAGAAGTATCTTCCACTCCAAAGTGGGCACCAGGTATAAAAAGGGGTCCCTTAGACCCACTCTTCACTACACTCCTGGATCTGTGGATACTACAGACAAAGGATTGCCCTGCTGCCAGAGGACTACCCTGCTGCTTGAGGCCTGGCATGCTGTCCGAGACTGGACCTCCACCCTTCATCCCAGACTGAAGTGATCCAAGGGTCAGCTGATTGACCTCTGGTTCTGAGCTACCAAGAAACAACAAGCTACAGAGGCCCTCCTGTAACTGCCCAGTTGACCTGCTGTGCTGGATCTGCCTGGACCTGCAGCTGGATCTGCCTGAGTCCTGCTGGCCTCTGCTGGAGTGAGTTGCTGATCCCAAAGAGGTGACCCTCCGGTCCTGGATCCTTGGTGTGGCATCAGTTGAGCTCCTACAAAAAATGGAGAAACCATGAAGATTTTAGGCTCTTCGCAACTGTGAACAGGCCCATTTGCGCCAAGATCTTGCCGCTTACACCACTCACCAACACGAAGCTCTGGTGAATCCAACTCCGCGCTTCAGTGACTGCCAGTGATGACTGGCAACGTGCGATCTGCCCTTCGAGCCACATCATAGACAGTTTGCGGTGAATGCCAACATGAGGCTTCAGCAACAACCGTCTGTGATGCCAGACAGAATCTTCACACTACAGCAACGACTGTTGATGACTTCAGGCTTGCTCTTCGTGCTACTGCAACAACGCTCTCCTTAGTCCTCACGGCCTCCTCCACTGTGAACGGAATTCTTCTTGCTGGACTTTAAAATATAACTTTTTCAGCAGGACTAAACTGGCCCCTGTATCTGGCTTGCGCTCAGTGGCGGCCCGTGCAGCCAAGTGCAGTGGGGCATTGGGGCGGGGCAGGGGTGGGGGGTGAAAGTGACAAACGATGGGATAGGGAATGATAAGTGCGAGCGCAAGGTATGTGGTTTTATTTATTTTACATTCCCTATCCCATTGTTTGCCAGTTTCACCCCCCCACCCTACCACCCCACTACGCTTACCTGCACGGGCCGCCACTGCTTGCGCTCCATTGTTGGTGGCCTGAACTTGAAACTTTCACCGGCCTCACACAACCAGATAACCGTGAGTGGCACTTTGTGCTTTTAGATGCTATACTTACCCTAAATCTTTGAAATTGCAAATCTCCAGTTTTACTGATTGGATTTTTGTCGTTTTTGGTGTCAAATAATGTATTACATTTTACTCTATTTTTCTAAATTGGTGTGGGGTTTTTCTAGTATTGTGTTTTCACTTTATTACTGTTGGTGTGCTGCATAAATACTTTGCCTCAATGTTATGACTAACTGCTTTTGTGCCAAACTACCAAAGGGTTAAGCATAGGTTAATTTAGTGACTGTTTGTGATTCACACTTACAAGGATTGTGGCTGTTGCCTGAGAAGGGCTCACACACCCCTCAACCAGCAATCCAATTTCTCACAGTTTCCAATAAGAATAGGTCACTTTACTAGAAGAAATTAGCTCTGATACTTCTTTGCAAGGTTAAATGCAGAATTTTTAAAGGTCGTTGGCTGTACAAATGTTCAGGTGTGGCCACAATGCTGAGAAAGATGTCTGTCTTTTCATACACCAGACAGTCTGTTGTCACCTGAAAGAGGGCACTGCAAGGAAGGTGTCAGGACATAATTGTCCATGCCACAATTTGAAGATCACCATTGGCTGTGTAAAGAGTTATCAATTAGATACATTTTATGTCAGTTTATCGAATATCGTTATCTTGAAAACTAGGAGCGGATGCAGCCCTGGTATACTCACATGCCTAACGTGATGTCAAAGAATGCCCTATCTCAGAGGTGAAATCTACTAAGAGATGGAGAAAGGCAAACATGTCAAGGCTGATGATGTTCAAGTCAGGGTAGTACTATTCGCATTTTAGGAATTTAAAAAAAAACATTTGGCTCACTCTCTTTTCTGCTGTGTGTAAAACCCTGAGTTGTAATGAGTAAAGCCTTGACACTGTGCTCTGGGCACAGAATAGGCTAATGTTATCAAGAGGAGTTTCTTGCAGTCTCCTGTTTTGTATTATATAGTATGCAGAGTAAACCTTTCGATTGGCTCTTTGGAGCACTGGCTTTTTACTCTTGCCTGGGGCTGATACTAATATAAATGTCGTGAACCAATAAAGGCTTAAAATATCACATATGATCCCTCGAAAAATACACTTATGGGACATCCCTTTCCTTCTGTTTAAATGCCTATAAGACATAATATAAGCGCAAAGAGACAGCCCATATTTTAGGATTAAGTCGTATTTATTGGAAGGAGGTCAAGGTACACAGCTTGCTGCCTACATCCATCGGCCAGCAGGGCGAATCATCAGTAGCCATACACAGCGATCATGCCACAACCCGGAGGCCGGCCGCGTAAGAGGTCAAAATGCAGTAGAAGAAGCTTGTCCCTTCCGAGTTTAACCCAAGAACCAGGGAAATCAAGAACAAATAAGAAAACCCCCTCCCTCCCTTCCCGCCACCCCCACCCCGAACCAATGTGCTGAGGATGGTCACTGGGGGACCCAATGTAAGGGTTAGGTATCATTTAGCTATGGAGGGGGTCTCCGACCCGGGCTGTGTTTCGGTGAGCCGCAGGAGGCGGAGGTATTTTGGGCATGTCACCTCGTTCATTTCCGTCTTTAGCAAGGACAGTAATGGGCGCCATATGGTGCGGAAGGAATCTGTAGAATTCGTGAGGGTAGCTTGGATACGTTCCATGCCTACGATGAACCACAGTTTATGTAGCCATCCCGTGTGGGTCGGTCTGGTCTGTGTGCCCCATAAGGAAAGAATGTGCTGTACAGCTGCTCCCATAGCTAAACCGATTTGTTTCCCTCGTATCGACTTCAGTGGGTACATGAGTGGGTTGGGTAGCCCTAAAAGTGTATAGGCGGGGAGTCGGGGAATTTCGGTCTCAAAGTGTCTATCTATGTCGTTCAGAATATCGTTCCAGTAGTCTGTCACTTCCGTGCACTCCCACAGTATGTGTGTCAAGGTACCCTCCGCATCACAGCCCCGCCAGCACGTCTAGCTACGGTCTGGGTTCCCTTTATGTAGTCTGGCTGGGGTCAAGTACCAGTATGTGACCACCTTGATTGACGTTTCCCGACTGGCCGTGTTACGGGCCGTGTGATTGGCTCGGAAAGAGATATTGCGCCATTCTTTCTCCGTGAGATCTCTCCCAATTTCCTTTGCCCAGCGCCGTTGTCCCGCCGAGGGCGAGAAGGGGGTCTGCGGACGAAGCATGCTGTATAATTCGGAGATCATCTTCTTATCAGAAGTTTTCGTTAAAAGCCATCTCTCATAACTTGTGAGCTTCCTGCTGACCAACAGTCGCACGTCCGGGTGGAGGAGCCAGTGGCGAATTTGAAAGTATTGAAAGTGGTGTGGGGCTGCAATGTCGTAGGATTGTTTCGCCTCGGTAAAGGAGAGGAACCCTTCTAGGTTAAAGAGATGGCCCGCAGATTTACAATCCGTAGCCCGCCACTGTGGGAACGCCCGTTCTTCTAATCCAGGGATAAACTCTGGGTTATCGAATAAGGGTGTCAATGGTGATGGGAAGGATGTGAGACCTCGTTTTACGGCCACCGTATCCCACACGCGTAATAGCGTGCTCGTGATGGGGGAGCCCCTAAGATTTGGTGGTCTATCTGATCGCTTCAAGAACGGCACCTTCCACAAAGAGAGTTTCGCGAGCGCCCTATCTTGGAACTGCCATCTCTTTTCAGATTCCGGTCTGCTCCATTCTACTAGGTGCCTAAGTTGAGATGCTTTAAAGTATTCTAGGAAGTTCGGGATGCCTAACCCTCCTTCATCAGGAGGTCTGTGGAAGAGATCCCTGCGCATCCAAGGTCGTGCCCCAGCCCAGATAAAGTGCTGTACTGCTCCCTGTATCTTACGAAGGGTTCCCGGCGGGGGCCAGGCCTGTATGGTCTGGAAGATATAGAGTGCTTTGGGTAGGATACTCATCTTTATTGCTGCAATCTGGCCAAGGAGAGACATCGAGTGTTTTTGCCATTGTCGGAGGCATGTCTGGATATGGGAGAGGAGCCTGGCATAATTCTGTGTGACCGTTCTCATGACTGAGGGAGCGAGTTCTATCCCCAGGTAAGTGATTGTATCGCAAGTTTGGAGTTCTCCGTAGGACGGGCGCCCCGTCCCTGGTAAGTCTGCGTTGCTGCCCAGATGTAAGATCGTGGATTTCCCCATATTGATCTTGAAGCCGGAAACCCTGCCAAAGGAGGTCAGTTCCCGCAGGAAAGCCGGTACCGAACGCTCAGGTGACTCCAAGGTTGCCAAAATGTCATCGGCATATAGGCTCACTGTATGTCTTTCCCCTCCGAATGGGATTCCAGAAATGTCGGGGTTGTCTCTGATTTTCTGCGCTAAGGGCTCCACATATAGCGCAAAGAGCAGGGGTGACAGTGGGCACCCCTGTCTCGTGCCCCGTTGGATTTCAAAGGGCTTGGAGGCCGTGCCATTCACCCTGACCGTGGCTTTGGGCGCGTCATAGCAGCTCGCTACCCAAGCCCTAAACCGCTCCCCAATGCCGAAGTGGGCT
Organism: Calotriton arnoldi; assembly: GCA_963921515.1. Classification (NCBI taxonomy): domain Eukaryota; kingdom Metazoa; phylum Chordata; class Amphibia; order Caudata; family Salamandridae; genus Calotriton; species Calotriton arnoldi. The sequence goes on along the minus strand of CAWUFW010000121.1, from coordinate 3,434,853 downwards.
AGTGTGCTATCTAGTAAACCCCAGCCGAGCCGGTCAAAGGCCTTTTCAGCATCGACCGACAACAGCAAGGCGTTCATCTTAGTACGTTGGGCTTTATCTATCAGGTGTAGTATTTGTTTGGTATTGTCACTACTCTGACGGTTGTGAATGAAGCCGGCTTGGTCTGGTTCGATAATACCAGGTAGGCGCGGACCCAGTCTGGCTGCCAGGACCCCATTAAAGAGCTTTAAATCTAGGTTGAGGAGGGAAATCGGGCAGTAGGAGCTACAGTGGGTCGCATCTTTCCCGGGTTTGGGGATAACCACGATATCGGCGACCAGCATATCAGAGGGGATGGTTCCCGGACCCTGGAAGGAATTAAAAAGGTGCGTTAAAATTGGCAAGGAGTGGGCAGAGGGCTTTATAAAATCCCGCCGAGAAGCCGTCCGGGCCCGGCGATTTCAATGGTTTGAGGCGAGAGATGGCGCCTATCACTTCCTCAGTGCGAATGGGCGCATCCAGTGCGTCCGCCCCCCGCAGAGTTCAGCGCCGTTGTGGCGGTTCCCTGGAGGTAGGCCTCCCCCTCGTCGCGCGCATGTGGGGCCTTGCTGTAAAGGGTGGAGTAGAAGCCCCTAAAGACTTCCGCGATCTCTTCGTCTCGTTCCACTGTCTCCCCCCCGGTTGTCTAAAGCGCCGATATCTTTGCGCGCTGGACACGGGCCCTAAGCTTGCTGGCTAGGAGATGCCCCGTTTTATCGCCCCCTACATAATAAGTATGCTTGAGCCGGAGGGCCGCGTACTCGGCTCTGTGCAGATCCAGTGCTGCCAATTGCGCCCTCGCCGCTTTCACCTGACGCCATATCCTGAGGGCGCAGGTGTGGCTGTGTATCCGCTCTAACTCCACCACCCGGGCCATAAGCAGTTCTCGTTTGTCTCTGCGCTCCCTGGCATCAGTCGTGGAGATGGCGATCAACTCACCTCGCACCACGGCCTTGAGAGCCCCCCATATTGCCGTGAGGGGTGTACCCGGAATATCATTCCTTGATAGGTATTCAGTGATACATTTGTGGAGCTGTTGAGACACCCCTTGCATCTGAAGCAAAATTTCCCTGAGTCGCCACCTCCCCGGCGGTCTTCGCATGGCGGGCAATGAAAGGGTCATGGTCACTGCGTCGTGATCTGAAAGTGCTGCTGTGGTAATGGTCACCGTGTCCACTAGGGCCGTCAGGTCGGTAGACCCTATAAAGTGATCTAGTCTGGCATAGGTATGGTGTACATGGGAATAGTAGGAATATTGCGTGGTGTGTGGGTGAGCCGCCCTCCATATATCCTCCAGGCCCCCATCTCTCAACCAGGCCTTCCCTGTCGTGGATATCGCCCCTGTTTGTCCGTAGCGCTGGCCGGACTGGTCCTTCTCCGCGTCCATGACTAGGTTCAGATCCCCTCCCACCACTACTCTCTTGGCGTGTGTGCAAAGTGTCTCTGACATTGCCGCTGTTAGAAATTGTTCTTGTCCTGTGTTGGGAGCATATAGGGAGCCTACCACCAGAGGAACCCCCCCCCCACCCAGAGTGTGCGGGCTAGAAGACGGCCTTTTATCTCTGCCACTTTATCACCCACCGTACCCTGGAATGACTTGGCAATTAATATGGCTACCCCGGCCTTCTTCGCCGATGTGGCGGAATAGAATTGTTGGGGAAAGGCTCGGGACCTCATTCGGTGCCAATCTTTGGGGAGGAGGTGAGTCTCCTGCAGCAGACACACAGACGCCCCTGAATTTTCTAGGTAGAACAGTACAGCCCGTCTCTTAATGGGGTTGTTCAGCCCCTTCACATTAAGGGTGAGAATTTGAAGTGTGTGGTTTGTCATGAGAAGTAGGCACCAGCAGAACGCTAAGTCTGGGGGGATACTATCTCCTCACCCCCATAGTGATGGTCATAGGCCCTGTAGTCGGCCCCTTGTGCTTCGGAATGGTGAGCGGACCCCGCCCCTAGCAGCACATCGGTTCTTCCCACCCTCCCCTCCCCTCCCTCGCCCCCAACCCTGACCCGCCCGTGCCCAAATGTCCCCTTTCCCCCCCTCCCTCCCTCCCAGAACCTACCCAATCCCTCCCTAACCCCAACCAAAAAACCCCCAAAGTTCGTCAATGTCCAACGCCCATCATATCGAGATGTGGGCATGTGGAGAATAGAGATCGGGGTGTGTGTGTGGACCAAGTGTCCCCGGCTCCCCGCTCCCGGCCCCCTCCCGGCCCATGCAATGTGAGTGCCGTATGTCCCATGTGTGAGAGTTAAGGGCAGGTCGCCGAAGCGGTATCTTTCAAAACTGCCTCCAGGTCCGCTTGTCTCTCTTGCGCCACGGTGTCTGGATCCGGTCGTGCCTCTAGTTTGGGAGAACGGCGGCGTCCCACCCTTTGCCATCCAGCCCCGAAGGGTCTCCGCGTAGAACCAGGTGACTCAACCGTGTTTTGTGTCTCCAGGCCAAGGATCTTACAAGTGTCCTGGAGGGACCTGAGTTGGTGGAGTTGGCCATTCCATTTAAATATGAGGCGAAAAAGGTGGCCCCAGGAGTACGCTACCCCTTGCTCTCGCAGATGCGTAGTGGCTTCTTTGAAGGCTTTCCTCTTTTGTAGCGTTATGGAGGCGAGGTCCTGGTAGAGAGCTACGGAATGCCCTTGATAGCTGAGGGGTTGTTTCGATCGCGCCTCTCTCAGTATACGTTCTTTGAGAGGGTAATCTGGGAGAAAGGCCAGAATGTCTGGAGGGGGGGGCAGGGGCCCGTCTCGGCAAGCCCACCCTGTGAGCTCGGTCAATGCGGACTTCAAAATCTTGCGGTTCCCCTAAAATGTCCCGAAGCAGCCCTTGCAAGTAGCGGGTTATGTCTGGCCCTTCCGTCTTCGAAGGGACCCCTCTGACGCGGATGTTGTTTCGGCATGAGCGATTTTCGAGATCCTCTGCATGGGCTTGTAGGTCTATTTGTTGATCTCGGAGACGAATGACCTCCTGTTGGAGTTGTGCCAGTTCTTCGCCCGTGGCTTGCTCTCGGTCTTCAAGCGCTGCAACTCTCTCCCCTACTGCGTCGACATCCCGGCGGATTTCTTTCACCTCTCCTGCTACTTCACACTTGAGCGTTTGGAAGTCCTCGCGGAGGGTGTTGAATAGGGATTCTAGAAAAGAGCGGGTGATCGGGACCTCGCCGTCTTCGGAGGCCGCGGGGGTCCCCGGGGCTGGGGTGTTCTGCTTCCCCTCTCGCCAGCTAGGGAGCTTTTTGTGAGCATCTCCTTCACCGATCTCTCCCCTTTCTTCTTGACCAATGCCATCGCCGGTCCACACCTTAGTTTGGGGTCGTTCCTGGCTGCCGACCCCACCCTGGGGCACATGAATGGCACACTCAAAACGAAGTGCAGCCCCCCTCTGGCCGGCACCGCGGCGTCCCCGCCCGGCCCGACCTCCCCTGGTCCCGGTGCTTGACTGTGTGGGTAGCGCCTCCTCAGGGGCCTCAGACGAGTGGGGAGGTCCCCCTCTCTTCCTCTCAATGCAGGGGCCTCTGGTGCTCACGGCGTATGGACTCCGAAGATGGCCTACTCTCTGTCCCCTCTCTGGCGCGCCCCGTCGTTCTTTCCCACCTGGCAAGGGTCCCAGCCGTTGGCGAAGCCCCTCTCGACCGCCACTCCAGTCCTCCCTCTCCCGGCTGCCTGTCTGGGTCCTGGCGCACTGCGCTCTTCTGGGGCTCTGTTCTGGGCAATTTCACGGTAGACCCCCGCACCGGGCCCCACCTCATTCTCCGCCGGAGGCAACTTGGGCCGCGGGTCAGTGGCCCTCCACCGAGTGAACGCGGGGCCCCGGGCAGGAACCCCTCCATTCGGTAGCTCCGGGCGTCTCCACACCCACCGCCCCTGTTCCTACGTCGCCGCCGGGCGAAGGCCCCGGCCGAGCCAGCGAGGTCCCGCCCCCGACGATCTTGCGCTAGATCCTCGCGCCAGGCCCCACCTTGCTCCTGATTCCCGGGACCAGGGCAGTGAGTCTGTGGCCCTCAGCAAAGGGGCCGCGGGGCCTCAGGCGCAGTCCCCTCAGCGTTATGGCTCCCGGGGTCTCCCATCTCGCTGGTCATGTCCCCGCATCGCCGCCAGGCGAGAATCCTGGCTGGGTGTGGGCCTCTCTCCCCCTGGATTGCTACTCTCCCTCCTCCATGCGCTGCACACCTCGTGGCTCCGTTGCCGCGTGTGGCCGATCAGGCCCCACTTCCGGGGATTCCACTGTAGGCCCCACCACGAGGTCCACCGCGCTCGCCTCTACCATCATCCCCCACGGAGACGCAGCGGTGGGGGTCCCACAGCACCGCACCCCCGGCGCCTCCTCACTTCTGCTGGGTCCCCGCAGTGGCAGGCAGTCTGCTTACCGGTGGGTGCGTTCCCGGATCGGCGCTGCTCTCGCTGGGCCTCTGCGCGCCGCTCCGACGGTGGCTGCTCCTCCTGTCCTGGCCAGGCGACTGCTCCCCACACTTCCGCAGGCGCTCCGGATGGGTGGCGCCGTTCTGCACCGATCGCACCGGGGGCAGTCCGCGCTGTCGGGCCTCGTCCGGGATCACAGGTGTCGGGAGCCCCCCGTCAGCCGTTCAGGTTCGGCAGGGGGGTCGTCGCTCCTTTTCACTGTCGCTCCCCCGGATACCCCCTCGCTCGTTGTCACCGGGGGCAGTGCTGCCTGCGGTGTGGGAGGCCCCGCGCGGTCACGGCGCCATTTTCCTTCGCTTCTCTCCGCTCCGGCAGGGCCGTCCGACAGTGCCGATCGGGGCCGGAGCTCTTGAAGTGTATTCCCTGAGCCGCCCCTCCGCTACCGCTGCCGTTTCGTCTGTTTTTTATGGCTTTTGCTGGGGTCAGGGGCGGGATATAGGCCGGGCGGGAAGGCCAGGAGCGAGAAGCCTCCGGGACGTGCGACCTATCGGATCGCCATCTTGGCCACGCCCCCCTACAGCCCATATTTTGACAAAATTTAATCTGCGACGTCCCTTAATTAGACATATCGCATATAGTGACAAAACGCATGCGAATGTCTAGGCCCGCTCATATCCCTTTAACCTCGCAGGTGCAAAGAGTTTTGCCCCTCTTGACAAGCTGCCTATCTTGGCTCTCACGTTCCGGTGGTTGCCTCAGAGAGTGATGCTCTAAATATGGTCCTTTCTCTTTACAGTCAATATAGGTTCATCATTTTTAGGAAGCTTATGAGAATGGCCCTGGCAGAGGTTGAACAGTGATTTGAGGAATGATATTAGGACTGCGCAAAAATGCACCGCCTGGTGTCTCGCTTCACAGTGTGGCTTTTAAAAAAGTTTACCAGGTGTTCTAAATACAATGCTGATTTTTTTTTTTTTTAAATGCTTGCAATTCGGCTGTAAAACTCCTATTGCAGAACAGGGCCAGGAGTACCAGACGCGTTCAGAGGGGCATATTTACAATCCCTCACCGCCACCTGAGCGACACTTTTTATGACGCTCTGGTGGCGCAGCGCCATTTTCCATATTTACAAAGTGGCACTAAGTCACTTTGCGTGACTAAACGCCACCTTGTAAATGTGCCCCTTTCCGCCGCAGTCTATGGCAAAGGGGCGTGCACTGGGTGTTGCTGTGGGCATTCCACTGCAACACCCATTGCTTTTTGACGCTACCCCAGATTTACAAGGCTGAGGCAGCGCCAAAAAAGAATGCCTTGGAATACCAGGCACTAGAATGGCACAGCGGGGAGAACTATTAATTTCTCCTCGCTTTTTGCTCTTTCCATGTGTGCTGCATTTTACAGCAATAGAAGGAGCAAATCACCATTATTGATTGTTTATGTGCAGGAAGGTGTTCCTTCCTGCACATAAATATTCGTCCCTGCAGCGCAGGCACCCTTGTAACATGGCGATCAGGTGCCTGCGCTGGTGCTAGGCAGCTGTTTTACCACCAGCGCTAGTGGAAACACAGGGGTGCACCGTATTCTTGTGAATATGGCGCATCCCTTTGTTTTGAAAATGTTAGGGCGTGGCAATGCCAAATTTGGTGCAGCTCCACGCTCTGACATTTTATTGTAAATATGCTCCAGAGTATTTCTGAGTTCCTTCTCTGTTGCCCGATCCCAAGAGGTCCTTCCAGGCACTTCCTGGATATGGGAAAGTAAGTGATGCGGCTGCCATTGTGGTTACCGCATTGAGTGGCAGCAAAGAAACACAATGCCAGTCACTCAGCCTTGTTATCGTCTTTCACCGACCCTTTAAGCTTGTGGGATTGGAGAACAGTGAAGAATTGTGGTGCCCCAGAACAATTCCCTACAACCATAATTGTTACACGAAGCACAAGGATGCAGAGAGATGTGAATGTTAACTGCACCACGTGAGGCAAATTCAGGATATTGCATACTTCTACACAAAGTACAAAACTTCCAGAATTTACCAGAAAATGCTGTGATTACTTACAACTTCACAAGCAACGGTGGATTGAAAGATGGCAGATGTACACGCAGCTGTACTTTTAATAGCTTGGCCCAGCTCAAGGCTTAACACCCCCAGATGTTCTCCGGCCAGTAGAAATCAGCAATCACAGCTCAAGCTAGACAAGAAATAAAACAAACTAATGTACAGGCAAATGTTTATAGAAAAAATATTTTAAAATATATTAACTAGATTCCATTACATGGTCAAGATGAGTAAATCTTGAAATTCCTGAATGTGCTTTTTTTGGGATTTGAAAAAAAAAATCTATCAACCATAAGACTAAATAGATGTGAAGGTAAAAATAGCAAATCTCTTTACAAAAATAGTTGGTAAAATGATGTGTTCATTGGATGACATCAGAGTGTTGGTGGCTGGCTCCTTGTGCATGGCACCAGAGCTGCAGAGAGGTCAGCCATCAGGCTCAGGGTGTCTCTTCTGCAGGGTCTGGAAGTGAAGAACATGAATGCAATGATGAAAATGAATCACTTTGAAGGCCTCGCCTTGGCTTTAGTGGCGCCAATGCAGGACACTGGTGCTCGTAGTCAACAATAACCGGGGGCATATTTTAGGAGGGCACAGGCAGGCAACACATAGGTGGCACCACATGGCCCCCCTCCCCTTATTGAATAAGGCCCCGGGGGTGGGCTCCTCGGAGCCTGTAATTGGAAAATGTGGCCCTGGCCGCCATTTTGTTGACTTTTTTTGTTTTTGGCCTTGGGGGGGTACTTCTGGGTCCCCCCCATGGGGTCTAAAAGGCCGGGTATCCCTACCTGGCCGTCTTTTATTAGTTTCCTTTATTCTTACTTTATGACAGGGGACTAGGTCCCCGAGTCCTGTAATGGCTGCCTGCAACATTTGTCTCATGTTGCTGGCAGCCAATCAGAGCTCTCGTTCCAGCGGGAGTCTGATTCCCACAGGAGCGAGATGGCCTAAGGGAAATAAAAATCCCTGAGACAATCAGAACGCTACATTTTTTAACTCGCGATCCTGCGAGAGTCTCTCTAGCCTCTCGCAGACCCAACTTTCCAGATATACAATTATTTTTAACCTTAATTCTGCAAAAACTAATGAATGGATTTACACAAAATCACAAAAAGCACATTCTGGGGACCAACATCTAGCTTCCTGCCAAATTTGGTGTAATTCTGTTCAGCATGTTTTGCTGTAGCCCTGCCTAAAAAAGTCTATGGAAAATGCATGGGGATTTTGCGTGCTGGGACCGCCCCTTTTTCTCAGCTCCAAATTGACAGATAACCCCAAAACTTTTCATGCACAAACTTGTCAAAAAGTACTACCTTTTTGGAAAGTTTTGTGGTAATTTTTCAAATGGGGCCAAAATTATTAACAACACAAAAATGCTTTTCCTATGGAACAGCTGATCTAACTATAACTACCCAGTGGTGACTTCCTCTGGGTAATATATATATATATATATATATATTCACTGAAAAAACCATAGGTTTTAGGGACAGTTATAGTTAGTTGGACATTTCACTCGTACAAAACCATAGAAATTCCCCCGTTATAGTTAGTTCAGCTAACTATAACTCGCGCCCGCAATGCACTGCTGATGACGTCACATATTACATCACTCATGACATGGTCAGTGACATCACTGATGACATCACTGATGACATCTCAAATGACATCACTGATGACATCATCCAGTGACTGTGTGTTTCTGTAAAGTTTAAATATGTTTAATATATATAGGGAAAGGCGTATTGAAGAATGAGTGGGTGTATAAGTGTCTGAATGGATGATTTAGTACGTGAGTGACTGACTACAAGTGAGTGATTAAATGTATCTTACTGAATGCATGGGTTAGTGACTAAACTGTGTGAATGTCTGTATCCGTCTGTCTGTTGGTTTGTAAGCGGCTGCATGGCTTTCTGAATAGCTACATGAGTGTCTACATGGGTTATTGATTGATTGTCTGAGTATCTGTATGGGTGCCTGAGTGTTTGTGTGGGTGGGGTGTGTGTGACTCTGTGCATAGATGTGTGAGTTGGTGATTCACTGGGTGCATGGTTTCAAGAGTGCATCTGTGATGGACTGTATGGGTGGGTGAGTGTGTGTATGGGTGTTTAGTGATTGAATGTATATCTCAGTGGTACATGTGTGAGTAACTACATATGTGAAAGGCAGTATATATGTGTGTTGGAGTATATAAATGGCTATAAGTGAGAGTGTGTGATTGTGAGAGTGGCTGTATGGATGAGTGTGTACTTGTATCAGTGATTGTATAAGAGTGTAAGAATGTGCTAGTATTTGTATGAGTAAGTGAGCTGGTGTGTGTATAACTGTATAGGTGAGTAAATGGGTGTGTGATTAAGTTTTTTGCATGACTGACTAGGTGTGTGAGTACCTCTATGGATGAGTGGCGGTGTGTGAGTGTTTATATAGGTGTATGAGTGCATATGATAGTCCTGTACTGAGTGACCGTAAGTATGAGTGACTGTACGGGGGAGTGAGTGGATGTGTGTGTAGACCTAAGAATCAGTGAGTGGGTATGTAGTTTTTGGTGTTGGAGTGTCTATGGTTTTGAGAATGGCAGTCTGTAATTTAGAGTGGGTGTATCAAAAGTTATATTAGGGTGTGAGAAGATGCATGAAATTATCACATGGATGATGTCATCAGTGATGTCATTTGAGATGTCATCAGTGATGTCATCAGTGATGTCACTGACCATGTCATGAGTGATGTAATATGTGACGTCATCAGCAGTGCATTGCGGGGCGCGAGTTATAGTTAGCTGAACTAACTATAACGGGGAATTTCTATGGTTTTGTACGAGTGAAATGTCCAACTAACTATAACTGTCCCTAAAACCTATGGTTTTTTCAGTGAATTTCAAAGGTTTTTTAAATGCTAATTTCTAACTATAACGTGTCTGAAACCTATGGTTTTTTCAGTGAATTTCAAAGGTTTTTTAAATGCTAATTTCTAACTATAACGTGCCTGAAACCTATGATTTTTTAAGTGAATTTCAAAGGTTTTTTAAATGCTAGTTTCTAACTATGCCTACAGAGGTAGGACATGTGAAGAAAGAAGAAAAAACGCACAGAAAGAAGCAAAAGATGTGCAGAAAGAACCAACAGAGGAGCAGAAAGAGGCCTTGTTGCAAAATCATCCTGTGCCCACAACTTTTTCAGACGGGTACTGGTGGTAACTGACTCTGACTAACCAGAGCCAGTGCTATGCTAAAAGACACTTAGAATACAGTGAAAACACCTACATACACTAGGGAACACTATGCGTTGGGGTACCCCTGTGATTAGCATGACCTCCTCTGCAAGTCCCTAGTACATAATAGGGCAGGGGATTAAAACTACCTCTTAAAACGCGCTACAGGGCGCGTTTGCACAGTGGTGAAGGGAGGGGGCCTGAGGTGACATGTGTGCAAACGCACCCCGTGGCGCGTTTTAAGTTGCGGGATTAAGTCCCTTGAATTCTGAGGGTCCCTGGGGCCCAACTAGCTCCCCAGGTACCTACAGTTAGGACCACAGAGCTGAGTTGCAGAGAGGCGTTCCGAGGCCACGCACCTTTTTCACCTCTCTGCAACGCAACTCTGTTGTGCTTACTGAAGGTACCTGGTGGGCTAGTTAGCCCCCAGGGTCCCTCAGGATTCAAAGGGAATTAATTCCCCAACTTAAAACGCACCACAGGGCGTGTTTGCGCACATGTCACCTGAGGCCCCGCCCCCTCCCTTCACCACTGTGCAAACGCGCCCCGTGGTGCGTTTTAAGTTGGGGGATTAGGTCACCTTGAATCCTGAGGGTCCCTGGGGCCCAACTAGCCCACTAGGTACTTCCAGTAAGCACCACAGGCCTGCGTTGCAACGCCTGTAACAAATTGTGCAGTTGTGTTTAGGTAGTGAAGAGGGTCGTGCTGGGGGTAGTGTTTTAGGGTTTAGGGTAGTGCAGTGGTGTTTGTGTAGTGTAGGGGGTCATGCTGGGGGTAGATTTAGGGTTTAGGGTAGTGCAGTGGTGTTTGGGTAGTGTAGGGAGTCGTGCTGGGGGAGTGTTTTAGGGTTTAGGGTAGTGCAGTGGTGTTTGGGTAGTGTAGGGGGTCGTGCTGGGGGTAGTGTTTTAGGGTTTAGGGTAGTGCAGTGGTGTTTGGGTAGTGTAGGGGGTCGTGCTGGGGGTAGTGATTTAGGGTAGTGCAGTGGTGTTTGGGTAGTGTAGGGGGTACTGCTGGGGGTAGTGTTTTAGGGTTTAGGTTAGTGCAGTGGTGTTTGGGTAGTGTAGGGGTACTGCTGGGGGTAGTGTTTTAGGGTTTAGGGTAGTGCAGTGGTGTTTGTGTAGTGTAGGGGGTAGTGTTTTAGGGTTTAGGGTAGTGCAGTGGTGTTTGTGTAGTGTAGGAGGTCGTGTTTTAGGGTTTAGGGTAGTGCAGTGGTCTTTGGGTAGTGTAGGGAGTCATGCGGGGTAGTGTTTTAGGGTTTAGGGTAGTGTAGGGGGTCATGCGGGGGTAGTGTTTTAGGGTTTAGGGCAGTGCAGTGGTGTTTGGGCAGTGTAGGGGGTCGTGCTGGGGGAGTGTTTTAGGGTTTAGGGCAGTGCAGTGGTGTTCGGGTAGTGTAGGGGGTCGTGCTGGGGGAGTGTTTTAGGGTTTAGGGCAGTGCAGTAGTGTTTGGGTAGTGTAGGGGGTCGTGCTGGGGGAGTGTTTGAGGGTTTAGGGCAGTGCAGTCGTGTTCGGGTAGTGTAGGGGGTTGTGCTGGGTTAGTATTTTAGGGTTTAGGGTAGTGCAGTGGTGTTTGGGTAGTGTAGGGGGTCGTGCTGGGGGTAGTGTTCTAAGGTTTAGGGCAGTACAGTGGTGTTTGGGCAGTGTAGGGGGTAATGCTGGGGGTGGTGTTTTAGGGTTTAGGGCAGTGCAGTGGTGTTCGGGCAGTGTAGGGGGTCGTGCTGGGGGTGGTGTTTCAGGGTTTAGGGCAGTGCAGTGGTGTTCGGGCAGCGTAGGGGGTCGTGCTGGGGCTGGTGTTTCAGGGTTTAGGGCAGTGCAGTGGTGTTCGGGCAGTGTAGGGGGTCATGCTGGGGCTGGTGTTTCAGGGTTTAGGGCAGTGCAGTGGTGTTCGGGCAGTGTAGGGGGTCTTGCTAGGGCTGGTGTTTCAGAGTCTAGGGCAGTGCAGTGGTGTTCAGGCAGTGTAGGGGGTCTTGCTGGGGCTGGTGTTTCAGGGTTTAGGGCAGTGCAGTGGTGTTCGGGCAGTGTAGGGGGTCGTGCTGGGGGTGGTGTTTCAGGGTTTAGGGCAGTGCAGTGGTGTTTGGGCAGTGTAGGGGGTCATGCTGGGGCTAGTGTTTCAGGATTTAGGGCAGAGCAATGGTGTTCAGGCAGTGTAGGGGGTTTTGCTGGAGGTGGTGTTTCAGGGTTTAGGGCAGTGCAGTGGTGTTCGTGCAGTGTAGGGGGTGGTGTTTCAGGGTTTAGGGCAGTGGTGTTCAGGCAGTGTAGGGGTCTTGCTGGGGTTGATGTTTCAGGGTTTAGGGCAGTGCAGTGGTGTTCGGGCAGTGTAGGGGGTCGTGCTGGGGGTGGTGTTTCAGGGTTTAGGGCAGTGCAGTGGTGTTCCGGCAGTGTAGGAGGTCGTGCAGGGGGTGGTGTTTCAGGGTTTAGGGCAGTGCAGTGGTGTTCGGGCAGTGTAGGGGTCGTGCTGGGGTGGTGTTTCAGGGTTTAGGGCAGTGCAGTGGTGTTCGGGCAGTGTAGGGTGTCGTGCTGAGGGGTGGTGTTTCAGGGTTTAGGGCAGTGCAGTGGTGTTCGGGCAGTGTAGGGGTCGTGCAGGGGTGGTGTTTCAGGGTTTAGGGCAGTGCAGTGGTGTTTGGGCAGTGTAGGGGGTCGTGCAGGGGGTGGTGTTTCAGGGTTTAGGGCAGTGCAGTGGTGTTCGGCCAGTGTAGGTGGTCTTGCTGGGGGTGCTGTTTCAGGCTTTAGTGCAGTGGTGTTCGGGCAGTGTAGGGGGTCTTGCTGGGGGTGGTCTTTCAGGGTTTAGGGCAGTGCAGTGGTGTTCGGGCAGTGTAGGGGGTCTTGCTGGGGCGGGTGGTTCAGGGTTTAGGGCAGTGCAGTGGTTTTCGGGCAGTGTAGGCGGCCGTGCTGGGGCTGGTGTTTCAGGGTTTAGGGCAGTGCAGTGGTGTTCGGGCAGTGTACGGGGTTGTGCTGGGGCTGGTGTTTCAGGGTTTAGGGCAGTGCAGTGGTGTTCGGGCAGTGTAGGGGGTCGTGCTGGGGGTGGTGTTTCAGGGTTTAGAGCAGTGCAGTGGTGTTTGGGCAGTGTAGGGGGTCGTGCTGGGGCTGGTGTTTCATGGTTTAGGGCAGTGCAGTGGTGTTCGGGCAGTGTAGGGAGTCGTGCTGGGGGTGGTGTTTCAGGGTTTAGGGCAGTGCAGTGGTGTACGGGCAGTGTAGGGGGTCTTGCTGGGGGTGGTGTTTCAGGGTTTAGGGCAGTGGTGTTCGGGCAGTGTAGGGGGTCTTGCTGGGGGTAGTGTTTCGGGGTTTAGGGCAGTGCAGTGGTGTTCGTGCAGTGTAGGGGGTCGTGCTAGGGTATGTGTTTCAGGGTTTAGGGCAGTGCAGTGGTGTTCGGGCAGTGTAGGGGGTCTTGCTGGGGGTGGTGTTTCAGGGTTTAGGGCAGTGCAGTAGTGTTCGGGCAGTGTAGGGGATCGTGCAGGGGGTGGTGTTTCAGGGTTTAGGGCAGTGCAGTGGTGTTCGGGCAGTGTAGGGGGTCGTGCTGGGGGTGGTGTTTCAGGGTTTAGGGCAGTGCAGTGGTGTTCGGGCAGTGTAGGGGGTCGTGCAGGGGGTGGTGTTTCAGGGTTTAGGGCAGTGCAGTGGTGTTCGGGCAGTATAGGGGTCGTGCTGGGGCTGGTGTTTCAGGGTTTAGGGCAGTGCAGTGGTGTTCGGGCAGTGTAGGGGGTCTTGCTGGGGGTGGTGTTTCAGGGTTTAGGGCAGTGGTGTTCGGGCAGTGTAGGGGGTCTTGCTGGGGGTGGTGTTTCAGGGTTTAGGGCAGTGCAGTGGTGTTTGGGCAGTGTAGGGGGTCTTGCTGGGGGTAGTGTTTCAGGGTTTAGGGCAGCGCAGTGGTGTTCGTGCAGTGTAGGGGGTCGTGCTGGGGATGGTGTTTCAGGGTTTAGGGCAGTGCAGTAGTGTTCGGGCAGTGTGGGGGTCGTGCAGGGGGTGGTGTTTCAGGGTTTAGGGCAGTGCAGTGGTGTTCGGGCAGTGTAGGGGGTTGTGCTGGGGGTGGTGTTTCAGGGTTTAGGGCAGTGCAGTGGTGTTCGGGCAGTGTAGGGGGTCGTGCTGGGGGTGGTGTTTCAGGGTTTAGGGCAGTGGTGTTCGGGCAGTGTAGGGGTCTTGCTGGGGGTGATGTTTCAGGGTTTAGGGCAGTGCAGTGGTGTTCAGGCAGTGTAGGAGGTCTTGCTGGGGGTAGTGTTTCAGGGTTTAGGGCAGTGCAGTGGTGTTCGGGCAGTGTAGGGGTCATGCTGGGGGTGGTGTTTCAGGGTTTAGGGCAGTGCAGTGGTGTTCGGGCAGTGTAGGGGGTCGTGAAGGGGTGGTGTTTCAGGGTTTAGGGCAGTGCAGTGGTGTTCGGGCAGTGTAGGGGTCGTGCTGGGGGTAGTGTTTTAGGGTTTAAGGTAGTGCAGTGGTGTTTGTGTAGTGTAGGGGGTCGTGCTGGGGGCAGTGTTTTAGGGTTTAGGGTAGTGCAGTGGTGCTTGTGTAGTGTAGGGGGTCGTGCTGGGGGTAGTGTTTTAGGGTAGTGCAGTGGTGTTTGTGTAGTGTAGGGGGTCATGTTTTAGGGTAGTGCAGTGGTGTTTGGGTAGTGTAGGGGTCGTGCTGGTGGTAGTGTTTTAGGATTTAGGTTAGTGCAGTGGTGTTGGGGTAGTGTTTTAGGGTTTAGGGTAGTGCAGTGGTGTTTGTGTAGTGTAGGGGGTCATGCTGGGGGTAGTGTTTTAGGGTTTAGGATAGTGCAGTGGTGCTTGTGTAGTGTAGGGGCTCGTGCTGGGGTAGTGTTTTAGGGTTTAGGGTAGTGCAGTGGTGTTTTTGTAGTGTAGGGGGTCATGTTTTAAGATGCAACGCTCCAATACCTGACCAGTCTGCACTACATAAAACTGCAAAAAAACTAAAAATAAAAAGTGTTTTGCACACTTTTGTCATTGGGCTATATGTGGGCTACATCTGGGTAATATTTGTGCTACATTTGGGCTCTTTTTTCACTGGTGGCCATCTTGGAAGACTTCTTTGTTATGAAGTTTCCTAATTTCCTCATTTACTGCAGTCTCCTCAGTAGGAAATGCTTTCAGTTTTTTACTTTGATTCCATCAAGAAGGCATTCAGATGTGTCACACATTTGCCATAAATTCAGAATGTTATTACTCTAGTTGTTCATTAGATCACTGTAGTAAAGCTACTGCTCACCAAGGAGTTAACTGGAAGTCTACTGCTGGTATTGAAAGTGATTGTTTCAGTCTGCATGTCAGAATTTTCTAATGAAATAGAAGAGGATTTGAGATCTCACTTAAAACATGCACTACATTTTCTTTTGCAGCACTAACCATAATTTCTATGGCAAAATGAACCCCTCATTTTGTTCCTTTTTAAATTAAATGTTTTAAGTGTTACCAGTTTATTCCAATCAAGATGGCTTCAGGTGTGCCATACTTTTGTCATAAGTAAGGCTGTTAGCACTCTAGTTGTTCTTTAGAACACTCTGGGAAGCTGCAGTAGAACACAAAGGCATCAACTGACAGGCTGCTCCTGTTGAAATATAACAGGAAGATATTTGAGATCTCACTTAAAACATGTCCTAATTTTTCTTTCTACAGCACTAACCATAATTTCTATGGCAAAATGAACCCCCTCATTTTGTTCCTTTTTAAATTAAATGTTTTAAGTGTTACCAGTTTATTCCAATCAAGATGGCTTCAGGTGTGCCATACTTTTGTCATAAGTAAGACTGTTAGCGCTCTAGTTGTTCTTTAGAACACTCTGGGAAGCTGCAGTAGAACACAAAGGCATCAACTGACAGGCTGCTCCTGTTGAAATATAACAGGAAGATATTTGAGATCACACTTGAAACATGTCCTAATTTTTCTTTCTACAGCACTAACCATAATTTCTATGACAAAGTGAACCCCATCATTTTGTTCCTTTTTAAATTAAATGTTTTAAGTGTTACCAGTTTATTCCAATCAAGATGGCTTCAGGTGTGCCATACTTTTGTCATAAGTAAGACTGTTAGCGCTCTAGTTGTTCTTTAGAACACTCTGGGAAGCTGCAGTAGAACACAAAGGCATCAACTGACAGGCTGCTCCTGTTGAAATATAACAGGAAGATATTTGAGATCACACTTGAAACATGTCCTAATTTTTCTTTCCAGAGCACTAACCATAATTTCTATGACAAGATGAACGCCATCATTTTGTTCCTTTTTAAATTAAATGTTTTAAGTGTTACCAGTTTATTCCAATCAAGATGGCTTCAGGTGTGCCATACTTTTGTCATAAGTAAGGCTGTTAGCACTCTAGTTGTTCTTTAGAACACTCTGGGAAGCTGCAGTAGAACACAAAGGAATCAACTGACAGTCTCTGCCCTTGTTGGATGTACATGTTTTACTGAGAATGTCAGACTTCATTCTCACATGACTGAGAAAGATAATGTGAATTTACAGAAAATATGCTCTCATTTTAGCTTCTGGGGCACCTTCCAAAACTGTATGGGACAAGCATGTGAAAATAGTTTTCTCTCAAACATGATTCATGATATCCCAGCAGAAGGTTTTTCACAGGGTAAAATCACCTTAGAACACACCACAATTCCTGAAATTAGTATGGTACCATCAACAAATGAATTCTAATGTAACTAAAGTCTGTTATCACCCTTTATAGTTCTCCTTTTGGTAACCCCCAAAATCTTCGATTCACTACAATGCATTTCAATGGGGTACTATCATTTATATTGGTCCCAAGATGGCTGCCAGCAATTCCAGGATGAAGTGCTGACAGCCAATCAGATCTCACGATGACATGTGTGGTTAGGCTCCGCCCAGATATATATGTGTTTTTACTTTTGATTTTCTCAGCAACTACTGAACAGATTTACACCATTTAACAAAAAGGGTTCTTTTTGAACCAAGAACTACCTCTTTGCCAAATTTGGTGTAATTCCGTTCAGCAGTTCGGGCTGTAGCCTTGCATAAAGTTTCCTATGGGAAAATGAATGGGGAAAACATGTTTTGGGCCCCCTTTTTTCTCGGCCCCCGCTTGACGAATCACCCTGAGACTTTCAAGGTAGAAGCGGACCGGAGCGGGCCATAAAGTTTGAAAATTTCGCGAAGATTCGTCAACCGACGCAAGAGTTATTTCAAATAGAATGTCGCGGATTTCCTATGGAAAATAGGTCCTAACTATAACTATCTACTGGCGACCGCCAGTAGATAATATATATATATATATATATATATATATATATATATATATATAAATATTTTGGTGATGTTATATAATTTGTTTTTAACTCACACATGTGTATATACTGTATTTACTGTTTGTTTTAAATAATTATTTAACGTAAAACGTGATTGTGTTTATATTCAATAGTGATATTGTAATTATTTTAGCGATATTATTGTAATGGATTTTGTGTGAATCAATATTTTTGACATATTATATGTTTATTTAAAGGTGATGATATTTTTGTTTCCGATATTTGTGTTTTCGATTTAAGTAAAATTTATATTTTTAATAATAAGATTTGTGTTGTCGATATTTGTGGTTTTATTAGTTAAGTATAGGAAGGCAATATTTTTGCTAACAATATTTTTTCCCGAAAGTTTTGTGTATCAATAATGTATGCATTATAGAGCGCATGGCTGCCCCAGCCAAGGGGCGTCCCAGCGCTAAGCTCAGACAGAAGATAGGAGACCAGACAGAAGAACGCCACAACTGATTATTCAGGGAACAGATGAGTCTTTATGGCTTTGCGAAAAGCAGCATGATTGTGAATACTTCTGATGTTCGCCGGAAGGGAGTTCCAGAGTTTAGGGGCCAAAGCTCGGAAAGAGTGTCCTCCGGCTCTGGCTCTCTTGACACGCGGAATGGCTGCCAGATGCTGACCAAAAGAGCGCAGAAGACGAGAGGGCGTATAAGGTATTAGAAGGTCTGCAAGGATTTCAGGAGATTGGGCATTAAGGGTACGGTGGGTAATGCAAAGTGTTTTAAAAAGAACACGCTTCTCCACCGGGAGCCAATGGAGTCTATTGATGAACTCCGAAGTGTGATAGGTCCTGGGGAGCCTGAACAGTAGTCGGACGGCCGCATTGTGAATTCTAGGCTGGCATAATCCAGCCTAGAGAGTATAGTGGCCTGGATAATTACCTGCCGCGTATGCCCTCAAAGAACACCAACAGGGGTTTAAGACCATGGAGGAGCCCGAAATAGACTCCAGCCACTGCCTTGGTTTGGGGCTGGAAGGAGAGTGCCGAGTCCGTCCAGACACCCAATTTTTTAACCATCTGCTTGGGTATAGGTGGGGAGCCAAGGGCTGAGGACCACTATTGCTCACTCCACAGATGAGTGTTTCTACCCACCCGCAGGATTTCCGATTTGGTGGCGTTTAGTTGGAGGCAGTTCAATGTCATCCAGTCCGCGACTGCTGTTATGTCAATGATCCCTCATTCCATGTCCCACACAAACATTGGAAGACAAAAACACTTGAAGAAAACGCAATACTCACCTTGAGGATTTTCACTCTGCATTTATACCTGCTATATCCATGTTCTGCAGGTCAGAATGATAGCATGTTTTTTGATTTAACCACAAGGTAAAAACATGTGTCTCCTTGTCCTAAGTTGCAAAACAGAGAATCGTTAACTTCATCTGCCATTCAAACTACTACCTGACTAAATTTACCTGTGGAAATATCACAGTCCAAGATATATCTGAGCAGGATTTAGACAATCGATTTAGGTGCAAACGGCCATTAGTGCCCAATGTGAAATTGAATGGTTAACGCAGAATGGGGCATAGATAAGCATCTGAATACAGGTGCTGAAGGGATCAATGATATTATGGACAGCCCATTCCTCTATTTTTTAATTTCATTGATCACAGAATTTTCAAATATCTGTCTATCTCCTAGTCAGATCATGATTTGGAAACTGTTACATTGATAACAAGCTTATGAAAAGGAACGACCATTTAAATAGATACAATTGCACAATCCCTCAAAGACATAAATCACTGTCCTTTGGCAACCACTCCGAAATCCTAGTCAGTATCGAGTGCAAAGCCTCCTGCATCTTAAAACAAATGGCCCCTCCTTGGCCGCTGGTGTAGAACTACTGCCGGGTGGCTTTTTAGCTGGATGTTTTCACTAGTGTTGCACACTGAGCATAATGGGAGTCCTTGAAGTTTGACCCTCGGGAGGCTCTTTCATACCAGTTTCTTCAATTTTCCAATTTAGGGTGAATCGAAGTAGTCTGGAGGAATGCCATAAAATGTTGATGAAGACAAGATCCCGTGACATATCCTCAGATAACTAAGGACTGACAAGGTAGGAGATGAACAAGTAATAGTTTGATTATTTTACGAACAATCTTCATAACCCTGATTCTGCCATCTTTGTCCCAGGTCTTAAGATGCGCTTTCAGCCTCAGACTGTCGTGAGCTTCAATCTTGGACATACATGTGTGGTACATGGAGGAAAGTGATGTGAGGTTTCTTTATGGGGCCGGTTCCAGGGTAGTAGGAGAACTCTCTTAGCATGTGGGAGAGTCATTAGTAATGCTATTCCAGAAGAAAGAGGGGGATTTGGGGGTCTGCCTTCAGGAATACCAGAAGTAATGAGAGGCCCACCAAATATTTCAGGGGTTTACCAAGGGCAGTGGACATCTTCTGGCCGCCCCACAATTGTTATGGAGGCTGGCCCGCCATAAGTTAAAATAAGGGGGCATATTATCAAGGGCTTTATCGCCGCTTTAGCGGCACTTTTTGCCGCTAAAGCGGCGATAATTATCGCCCTATTAGCAAGCTGTCGCTAACAGGCGTTAGCGACAGCTTTCAGGTGTTAGAGGCCGCGTTTTCCATCGCCTTGCAAGTCAGCGATAATTATCGCTAATGACATGCAAGGAAGGCGTTCCCTACTAAAAGCGACTGAAAACAGTCGCTAATCCCACTACCCCCTATTAGCAAGGCAGGCGAAGCGATATAATAATTCGCGCTACGCGCGTTTATCGCTAGATTTTAACACCTGCTAGTGAGGATGACTTACCTGTTTGTAATATAGGAGGTGGATTCTAATGCTGAATCCACCTTAGCGTTAATGCGAGAATATCGCTGGTTTTCCAGCGATATTCTCGCATTTTGCCGCTATCGCTGGAATAATCATCGCCATAGCGCTAATTGTTGCTAATACAGCGTTAGCGTGGCGATATATTCCAGCGATAGCTGGCGATAAAATATTTCGCGCAAGGCGCGCTCTGCGATATTTATCGCATTTTGTTGCTAATATGGCCCAAGATTTTTTTTTAATGCTGGTTCGAAATGTCTTAAAACTTTTTACGAACGCACACAGCATGCTTCGACACAGTCCAATATCATTCACTTCTCAGCTTTTGAAGTACAACAGGCGGTTAAAAAAAGTCTTTAGAGTGAGAAGGGGCAAAGATTGAACTCTGCAACATTCGTGATGTAACAACATCAATGTATGAAACTTTAAAAAAAAAACTTTCCCTTGTTTGGTATGACGGGCTCCTACTCGCTACCAGACTCTATTTATTAGGATGCTATAGCCTTGAGTTGCCAACATTGTGTCTTTTTTAACTAAAAAAACATTTATTTGTCTGAAGAGAACAACTGATTTCAGTGAGGTCACTTCCTGTGGCGTCATTATACTGGATGGATGGTTCGAGAAGGCCATGTCACGTTACATCCGCTAGCCATGGAATTTTAGTGGCATTCTGAGTGTCGAGGAGCATTGTCTGTTGCTAGCCGGCCCTGACTTTATTTAATTTAAGGTTCATTTAAATGTGGTTCGCCAGCCCCGTAAACAAACATTCTGTTACTAGAATTGCCTGTTTTCCCGTCAGTGTGCCTAGCTGTTTCAGCGTTAGTCCTTTTTTTAATGGAAATTTAACACAAATTGAATTAGTACCTTGTATCGAACCACTGTTCTGTACCACTGGACTGACGTTCATCCATCTATTGAGTCTATGCTTGGAACCTGCCCGAGTACATTAGCCCTATTAAAGGATGACTTGTAGCCACAGGAGGCCGGTACCACAGCTTATCGAACCCAACATCTGTGCTGTAATCAAAAGATTTTCCCTGCTCACTGATGACCCCCCCATCAAAAAAACAAAACACCCAGGGGCAGCTTTACTATTCTTTCACAAAATGTGGCGCAGTAAGGAAAGTACAAAAACATTTCTGCTCTCTCCTTTCACTGCCGTACTGCGTGCTGCCTGGTGCCATTGCAGACACCATTGCAATCCTTCCCGTAACACAGGCACCCTTGCACTGTGGTTTCCAAAGAAGTTCTCTCTTGACATCAACTGGAGAAAGCTGTCAACTACCAACTCACAGACTACCTGGAGTCCAACCAACTGCTCAACCCCTCCCAAACAGGCTTCCGCTCCGAACCACAGCACAGAAACCACCCTCATAGCTGCCACAGACGACATCAGAGCCATCCTCGACCGTGGTGAATCAGCAGCCCTTATCCTCCTCGACCTGTCAGTGTCTTTCAACACCATCTCCCACCATCTCCTCATCCAAAGACTCCACCACATCGGCATCCAAGGCAACGCCGTCAAGCTGCTATCCTCTTTTCTCACTGGACGCACCCAAAGAACCTGCCTCCCACCGTACACCTCCAACCCCAAAAGCATCATCTGCAGCATACCCCAGGGCTCCTCACTCAGCCCAACACTGTTCAACATCTACATGACCCCTCTGGCCCCCATCACCTGTAGCCAAGGTCTCAGCATAGTCTCCTACACCGACAACACCCAGCTCATACTCTCCCTCACCGAAGACACTGACTCCACCAGATCGAGATTCCAGATCGCCATGACCCACGTCGCCGACTGGATGAGAGCCAACTGCCTCCAACTTAACACCAACAAAACAGAAGTTCTCCTCTTCGGATGACCCCCCTCACTGTGGGATGACTCCTGGTGGCCCTCTGACCTCGGACCCTCACTAACCCCCACCACTCACGCAGGCAACCTCGGAATCATCATTGACAGCAAACTCTCCATGAGACGCCAGGTCAACTCAACTGCCTGCACCTGTTTCAACACCCTCAAAATGCCAAGGAAAGTCTTCAGATGGATCCCTACTGACACCAGGATAACCGTCACCCACACCCTCATCACCAGTCGGCTTGATTACGGGAACGTCCTCTATGCCGAAACCACCACCCACCTCCTCAATCGCCTCTAAACCATCCAGAGTGCAGCTGCTAGATTCATCCTGGACCTGCCCAAATGGGCCCACATCTCCCCCACCTCCATAGGCTCCCCATCAAGAAGAAATGCCACTTCAAGCTGCTCACGCATGCCTACAGAGCTCTCCACAACACCAGACCAGAATACCTGAACAACCGCTGCGTCCTGGCCCTCGCCACCATCCCCTGTATCCATCGCACCCGAACCAGAGGTCGCTCCCTCTCCCACCTCACAGCCAAAGCCTGGAACGACCTCCCCATCCACCTATGAACATCAACATCCCTCGACAAGTTCAGGAGCGGACTCAAGACCTGGCTGTTCAAATAGACTCACATCACACTAGCGCCTGGATACCCCTCGGGGTGATTAGAGCGCTATACAGAACTCTGATTGATTGATTGGTCCACGTACATAGTGAGCATGAATTCATCAACATCATCACTTCATGAACATTTAGGGTAGCTATAGTCAAAGGTTTGGAGGAAGACCTCCCCACCAGACACCATCAACACATGTTTCCTTCGTTGCCCATCTTCATCATCCACCGATACATAGTGGATGATATCTCTAAATTGTGTCTTTTAGAATGTGGCAAAATACTAGGCCTGGGCAGAACTTGCAGAACTTCAATCTGCAGAATCATGTGGCGTTACATAAAAACTCAGCAAGATTCAGCGGAGTTGCGCCAATGGCCAGAAAATGGATGTTGCACCCCTCGCGCTCCAATTTTAGTGCCGGTACCACTAAATATCAGCGTGAATGGCATCACGCTATTTTCAAGTTAATTTTGCTGCTACTCGGGTAGAAAATCTACTCAGGAAACAGCCCTCTCACTGCGACCGCTTGTGACCACAAGCATTCGTAAAATCTCGCCGGAAGTCTTCCTAGCAACAGGAAATCGCTCTAGGAGATGCCAAATCTCACGCTCACCAGCTTGCATTCTGAAGTTTCGCATTGTTCCTGTTGCCATTGCATTCCCAAATGCAAACAAAATTCTGCCACGTGGCGATTGGCTGATTTTGGCGGGAACTTCGAATCACAAGAGTAACATGGAGTCCCTAAATTCTCTAATTCCACTTGTGTGGGATTATAATTCTGCCCAGCCCTGCAAAATACCCTTTCTGTTCACACTTTCAACAGTCTTATTTGAATGCAGACATTGCTGGGCATTAGGTGCTTCACACACGCAGTAGTAGTAATATTGGTATGCAGAACATTCTTTTACACTTGCTACAGTTCTTTCCAAAACACAAATTGTCCCAACCGATTTCACCAAACTCTGCCCAACCCCCTAATGATTTGCCCTCTCTTTTTGTTTATTCTAATTATTACCCACCCAATTTACATAGTATATATTACTCATATCTTTCTTATTGCGCATATCCCACATACACTTATTTAAAACTTAAACTACTCTTGCAATATCAGCACCAACTTATATAAAAAAGATAGAGTTCTCAAAGACCATCATTTTTCTTGGCTCTGCACACTGAACGTATTCCACCTTGATTGATCTTGTTAGACCTGTCAGCCTTAGGGTGGTCTTTCCCTAAACCTTTAACCTTCTCCGCTCCAGTTTTGCTGAATTTGTTTTTGTAGGCCTTAGGGCTCAATGCACTTCACCACTGCTAACCATGGTAACATTGGCTTACATCTGATTGGCATATTTAATTTACTTACAAGTCCCTAGTAAAGTGGTATACCATATACCCAGGGCCTGTAAATTAAGGGGCATATTAGCAAGACCCACGTTAAAATTATCGCCGTTTTAGCGGCAGGAAACTGCCGCTAAAACGGCGATAATGGGCTTGCTAATATGCGTTATGGAATTCCAATAGAAGCCCAGGTTAGATGTCCTGCACATCTAACCTGGGCTTCTATTGGAATTCTATAACGCATATTAGCAAGCCATTATCGCCGTTTTAGCGGCAGTTTCCTGCCGCTAAAACGGCGATAATTTTAACGTGGGTCTTGCTAATATGCCCCTAAATTCTACTAGTGAGTCTGCAGCACTTATTGTGTCACCCAGTTAAGTAGCGCTTCAAACATGTCTCAGACCTGCCATTGCAGCCTGTGTGCAGTTTTAAACTGTAGAGTTTTTGTTTACTCTGCACACTGGGACACTGCTAACCGGCCCCAGTGCATGTGTTCTGACTCCTAAAACATGTTGAAAGTGGCTACATTACTGATTGACATATTTAGCTTACCTAAAAGCCCCTATAATGTCCAAGTATGTGGTATGAACGTGTAACAAAGGCCTCTAAGTTGAACTTCAGTAGTGGACTGCAGGATATATTGCGCTTCCAATAAAGAGAGAATGCTAAGTATGTCTCGAGGCATGACCAGGCAGCCTGGGTGTGCAGTTCTAAAACTGCCAATTCAACAATGATAAAATAAACCTTTTGCCAGGCGTAAATATTCCTTTTTAACACAGTTAGGCCCAAAATGCCCATAAGGCAGAGTGCATGCTACTTAATAAACAGGAAATGTATATTTTATGTGTTACGTGTCCTGGCAGTGAAAAACCTACAAAGTAGTTTTTCACTGTGGGAAGGCTGGCTCTCCCATAGGGAAGCACTGGGTTACATTATAACACTCCATAATGCTCAACTTCAGTTTGAGAGTAGTTAGGAAAATGATTCAAGGACTCATTTTAATAGTAATTTAAAATCCAACTTAATTGTCAAGTCAGATTTTACATTACCATTTTTAAAATCACATTTTTAAAAAGTTGTCATTTTCCTTCTTAAGCCAAATGAGCCTTTCTGCCAGGCTCCCCTGCGGTTGATGGCTCCCCTGCGGTGAGACGCGAATTGCTCCCTGTTGGACTTGGCCCTTTCTGTAGGCCCCAGACTTTTCCCCTTCACCCTTCTATTTTCTGAACCCCTTGTTGTTGGTATTAGGACTCTACACACTTTACCACTGCTAACCAGTGCTAAAGATTTTGTGCTCTCTCCTTTAAACATGGTTGAATTTGCATACACCCAACCGGCATATTTGATTTACTTGTAAGTCCCTTGAGAATAGGTACTACATGTACTCAGGGCCTGTAAATTAAATATTACTAGTGGGCCTGCAACATTTATTTTGCCACCCACTTAAGTAGCCCTGCAAACATGTCTCAGGTATTGCAGCCTGTGTGTGCAGTTTTAAACTGCCATTTTGACCTGGCAAAATAAACATTTTGCCAGGACCAAACCTTCCATTTCATACATATGAGTCACACCTAGGGTAGGCCCTAAACAGCCCAGAGGGTAGGGTACAGTCAGGGCCGGACTGGGAACACAAACCAGCCCTGGAAATTACGTCAGGGGGAGCAGGGGGTGCTGGTGGGAAACACGGAAACGCAGCTGCTGCACTTTTGTTACAGGGGGTGAAAAAACGGCCCCAGTAGCAAAAACACCCCGCCCGGTCCAAAACTGGCCCCCACTCTTCTGGCCCACCGGGAAAATGCCCAGTGCCCGCTACAGCCAGTCTGGCCCTGGGTACAGTGTATTTAAAAGTTTGAATATGTACTTTTAAGTTTTACATGTGCTGGGAGTGAACAACTCCTAAATTTGTTTTTCACTACTGTAAGGCCTACCTCTCTCGTATGATAACATTGAGTTACCTTATTACATTTATTAAGTGATAACTTTCAATTGAGAGTAGGTAGACAGATCAAGTTTGGTGTCTAAATAATTGTAATTAAAAGCCCCCTTTAATGGTAAAGTCGGTTTTTAGTCAAAATTCTGAAAATTCCACTTTTAGAAGATTGGCATTTTCTTGTCTCAACTATTTGGTGTCTGCTGCCTGTATCTTGGGTCACATGATTAGGTGTAATTACCAGTTGGTCTTTGTCTAATGCTCCCAGACAGTGAGACAAAGAAAAGCCTGGTGTTGGCAGGATGGGCCACTCTGAGTTAACGAGCTACCCCCTACCACACTTGCGCATCACAAAGGCCTTTCTTGAGCACTCTCACAAAGGGGTTTGACAGAACTCTATTGTGGCCCTAGAGAACCTGGGGCCAGGGCAGGGAGGCCGGAAATTCCAAGCACCTCTGGGGGGGGGGAATCCTCTAGAAGCTTCTCCTACTTCAAAGTGGGCCCCAGGTATAAATATTGAACATTAGACCCTAACTCTTCAGTACATATCTAGACCTGTGGAAGACTCAGAAGGACTGCCACTTTACTGCCCTACTCTAATGCCTTGTTGCCATGTGGCTCTCCTGCCTAAGTGAGAAGGACTGGGCCTGCATGTTGAACCTAGGACCACCAGAGTGACTCCAAGGGCTAGTTAGCTGGCCTCCTGATCAGAAGCTTCAGGGACAAAACAGGTTCCTCCATCTTGAACTCACCACCTGAACTCTGCCAGCTGTGAGTACTACCTTCCCAAATGGTGCCACCCCAGTCCAGGACCCTTAGAAGTGAGCCTGAAGGTTCTCTGTCATCTCAACTGAGGTCTCAGCAAAATCAACATATCGAGACACATGGCCTAACAGAAACTCCACATAGGAGCTGCTGTGTGACTCAGCTGCCTCACTAAACTCTGTATAATGACCGCTGCATGATAACTTTCCAGGAACTGCCACTGCGCGACACTTCCTCAATGCAGGCCTTCGCATCGCAAGTTCTTCGTTGATGATGACGCAGGACTCTGCATAGCAAGTCCTGCAGCTTCTTCAGAACCAGCCGATGTGTGACGCATCTTGACACAGGACTTCGCAGTCCAAGCCCCTCGTCAACGGCATCCTCAATGACAATGCAGGACCTTGCATCACAGCTCCGCGAGGCATCCTCGACGTGGACCTCTGCATCGATGCGCAACAAGGATTTAAAGTACTTTTGTTCAGCAAGCCTAACTGGGTCCCTGTAGTTGGCCTGTGCTCCTTCGTGGTCGGCCTTAACTTGTCACTTTGTCCTGGTCCGGTGCGATCAAATAACCACAGCTGGCTCTTTGTGCTTTCTTACGCTATTTTCACTTAAATCTTTGAAAATGCATATCTCTGGTTCTACTCATTGGATTTTCGTTGGTTTGGTCTTAAATTATTTATTAATTTTAATCTATTTTTCTAAATTGAAGTGGGATTTTTCTTGTGTTGTGTGTTACTTCATTACTGTTGGAAGTGCTATGTAAATACTTTACACATTGCCTCTAAGTTAAGCCTGACTGCTTTTGTACTGAGCTACCAGAGGGTTAAGCACAGGTTAATTTGGGGTTTGCTTGTGTTTCACCATGAAAGAGATTGTGGTTACTGCCTGAGTGGGGTTTCATCCCCTCAAACAGAGACCCAATTTCTTACACTCCAAGACAGTTGACCAAGGGCTTGGGTGTGCAGAGATGTTTTCCTTCCTGAGCAGGATGACCCTGACCCGGGGGCTGGGCCTAGCCCATTCCTGAGCTTCAAAGGATGCCTACTCTGTTTCTGGTAGATGTACTTCAGACCTAGGTCCCTCACCCTTTTGCCTTTATAGTCAACTTATCTCCAACACAAGTGGAGGGGAAGCCACCCCAGAACTGGTTTGGAGTGACCACAAGGGAGGGTTTGACCAGTATCATAGTCACACCTCTGGAGGGCACAGGGACCTCTGGACAGGAGAAGAAAGGATTTGCCTTGTTGGTGATAGGGAAACTGCTGTACATACTGTGGGATAGTATACAATAAACCCAACCGAAAGTGCTGCAAAAGTAAGCAGGCCCATCCCTGTGAGCCTTTACCCCATTGATTAAGGAGTGGCCAGGAGTTTCCCCCTCCCCCAGGTTGGCACTTGGCTTAAATGTGGAGCCAACAGTACCATCTACAAAACACTGTTGCACCTGTGAAAGATGGAAGAAGGACTGCCCCTGCTGTTGTGACCTGAAGGCGAGAACCCTAAGGGCTGGACCTGCTCTTACTTGTACCCTAAATTAAGAAGTGGACTTCAAGTGTCAGATGCCTGAACTCCTGTTAAGCTACAGACACATAAAAGCTGCAATACACCCTTTTGCGGAAGAGCCCAGCTGACCAGTTTCAACTGGACCTGCTCTATACCCTGATGGTGGCTTCGGTTGAAGTGAGTCCTGATTCCCATATGCTCTACCTGAGGTCCTGAAACTACAGGCTGCTGTTAGACTGCACTCTTCTTGCTCAAACTTTAGAAACTGATTTTGAAACTTTCTGCCAACTTTTTCCCTGAATAAATGACGGGAAACCTAGACCACCATCGAGCCAAAGCCAACGATGATGAATCGCAGATCGGATTCATTTAGCTGATCTGCCCCACTGAAGCATGTCTTCCATAACCGCTTCTAAGTCAGAATGTAGAGGGTTTCACAGGGAGAAACACTGAGCCAAAGCCAGTCAACAGCAAGACCTTCCTGGGCACTGACACAAGACTTCACCCCTTCGGAGCTTTCCAGCCTTCATCGACAACCATACTGTGACCCCGCACGCTCTTCAGCAAAACGCCGTCATCAAACCTCGACTCAGATCCAGCTTGCAGCTCACCCTGCCGTTGACTCATCGACGGCCACCTTTACTCTAGAAAAATTTCAAAAAGTCCAAAAAAAGGGACGTATCTGGGTTTCGTATTCGACACGCATTCCATCGTGGTGGACCTTGCCCTTGTCCTGATCTAGTGCAACCTTTTGCCTGCAGTTGGCACTTTGTGCTTTTTGGCACTATTTTTTATTTAAAGCTTTAAATAACATCTCTGGTTCCCCTTATTGGATTTTTGTTGTTGTGGTCTCTTTTTGTTCATTAAATTGAAGTGGGATTTTTATTATGCTGTGTTTTCGACTCTGTAAGTGTTTTGTTACTTCTAAATGCTTGACACATTTTCTTAAGCTAAGCATGTCTACTTTGTGTCATGGCTAAGAGGGGTGAGTTCAGGTTTAAATCAGTGAAACCTTGATTGGACATGATAAGAATAGTAACATTATTACTTGTGGTGGAGTACCATCTACCCCAAGTATTAATCCAGTTTCTCACACTTCCTTTTTCCCGTACTTCTCTCATCTCTTTCCCTCTCCCCTTTTTGCTTCCCCTCTGCCTCTTCCCCTTTTTTCTCACCTATCTTTATCTTCTTCTTCCCTTTATTTTTTCTTCTACTTTCATTTAATATCTCCTCTTTCTTTATCTCTGCTCTTCCACTTCCACTAAACATCGTGTCTTTCAGTATCCAACCCTGCTCCCTTTACACTTCATGTCGTCTTCATCCTCTTCCTCCCTTTCATCTTCCTCATGATGAGCACTGTGTGCACATCTTCTCAATGCAGTGTTTACCAGTGCCTGCTTGGCACCTGTCTCTCCCGCCAAAAACCCCACAAATCGACACAGAATCCTCCCCAAGAGAGAACTCACAAAATGTATTCTGAGCAGGCAGCCTCTTCACAAAACTGTAACTTGTTCTGATATCACTGGGCCCCATTTGCTTCTTTGCTCGATGCCCCTGGATGCTGCAGCTATAAGAGAGGCAGACATGCTATTCAGCAAGCTAACAAAGACAGAGCTAGGGGTAGGGGTTCTAGCCTTTAAAACAGTAGTTCACCACAATGGGACTGCATGCATCCTTCAGCACCGAAACCACAAGTCTCCTAGATGCCACTGTCATAATGACTCAAGATATTTTACCCCTCCCTGGGCTAATTCAGCCATGGATGATGAGTCCAGGAAATTTCCCCCATAGATTCAAAGACACTTTTGTTATCCACAGCCAAGAGCAAAGTTACCAGCTTAGCTATTTAGGAATAACAAAACGAAAAATGCTACTTTTGGTAGAAATTTCCAATAAACTTGTGAGGTAGAAAAATACATTCAACACATCCTTTCTTTCATCACCAATTTGACAATATAATAGTAGAAAGGAACTGGTGATGCGAAATAATATATAGTTCTCCAGATACTTGATAAGCTTGATGTCTGCTCTTTATATAGTTGTCTTGCACTATTTTGATCATCCCGATGACAACTGAAATCTGGTGTATCAAATGGATCTGCCCGAGCATCTAAGCTGTTCAATATTTACGTAATTAAGACTTGTTGGGTAAATCACCTCTATTGGCTTCAGAATATATATGTATGCTGACAACTCCCAACTTGTGTTAAAAGGACAATCATAATATACAAAGGTACCCCCCTATATTAAAACTTTAGGTCCGGGTTGAGGGGAAAAAAACACCGATATGAAAGAAAAAAACACTCACTAGACCTGTATTTCTTCTCACATGCCTGCCAAGTGCAGTTGGTTTTGTTCCTCAAATGAAATTGTGCTACATATACAATGTTTTTTTTACAAAAACAAGTTTATTTTATTTTTTCAAAATATCTTGTTTGTTGATCTCAAACAACACATATCATTAGAGAGTCTACAAGTACAATATAACAATTCCTTCCATGTACTGTGACACAACCATTATATCACAAAGAGAGATATGTTTTTGTCATTTCTATAAGAACAAAAATGCAACAATGCAGAGATATCCAACACATGACAGTCCACTCACTCTTACATGTATCCAGAATCATAAACTACAATACTCAACACTCATACCAAATCCCAGCATGCTGCACATACATTAGACAAACTACATTGGAAGAACAGATTGAATTTTTGTCCGTTGAATGTTGTGGGCGGGGGTCACTTTTCGAAAAACAGTCAACGCACGTTTCGGTGTGGGCATGAAAATCGATTAACCACCTTCTTCAGGACCACACAACAATACAATTGCTTCCAAAGGTAGTAAAATGGGGGAAATTAATATTTCAAAAGCCCAGCTAATTAGTAACTGCAATCCGCCAAACTCGTATCTAGTAGGTGAGGCATTACCTCACTACTACTTTGGTAAAGTTACACTCAGTGCTGCGTCCTGTCAGGGTTGTTATACATCTGATTCCTCAAATAAGTTCTTTCTTGAGCCAAGAAAACATATGTGTGGATATCACCAATCACAGAATTCAAATCACTTGTAGAGGCTCCTTGTTCTAGTACTGAACGTCCTCCAATCTCTTGTCCTAAGTCACGCTCTCATCGCCTGGGAATCCGTATGTACGCTGGAGACTGACATCAGTCTCCAGTATCAGTCTCCAGCATACATTTGGATTTCCAGGTGACGAGAGAGTGACTTAGAACAAGATATTTGGAAAAGTGATCCCAGCCCACAACATCTCAACAGACAAAAAGCCAATCTGTTCTTCCGTTGTTGTTTGTCTAATGTATGCGCAGCATGCTGGGATTTGGTATGAATGTCGAGTATGGTAGTTTATCATTCTGGATGCATGTAAGAATGAGTGGACTGTCATGTGTGGGATAGCTGCATTTTTGTTATTTAAAGAAATGACAAAAACAAATCTCTCTCTGTGATATAATGGTTGTGTCACAGGGCATGGGAGGAATTGTTAAAATGTACTTGTAGACTCTCTAATGATATGTGTTGTTTGAGATAAACAAACATGAGATATTTTGAAAAAATAGAATAAACTTGTCTTTGTAAAAAAACATTGTATATGTGGCACAATTTCATATGTGGAACAGAGCCAACAGCACTTGGCAGGCATATAAGAAGAAATACAGGTCTGGTGGGTGTTTTTTCTTTCATAGTGGTGTTAAAAGTAGGCCTGGGCGGAAAACTACGCTACGCTCGCGGAGGTTGCGGAGTTTGCTCTACTACGCACTACGCGAATTGCACGTAGCACAGTGCAAAAACACGTAGCGTAGCGGGCATTTTTTGCTTGCTCGCGGTCCTCAACGTCAAGTTGGCGACCGCGAGCGAGCAAAATCAACATCCCGGCGAGACTTTTTCCTCGTTCGCGATCAGCAACATCAAGTTGCCGATCGCGAGCGTGGAAAATAAACCTCCCGGCGAGATTCTCAACGCGGGGAGGTCAGGTTTCTCATTGCGAGTGGTCGCGTATGCTCGCGACCGCTCGCGATGAGAAACTACCAGTCCGCGTTGAGAAAGCTGCCGCTCTAGTACAAATCTACTTGAGCGGCAGAAAACGACCGCTTGCACTGTGCAAGATGCCGTTTGCAATGATTGCACAGTGCGGACAAGCATCCGGCACTGTGCAATCAGTGCGAACAGCATTTCCCTACCGCACTACGCAGTTCACGTAGCTACGCGTAGCGTGCGTAGTGCGAAGTGCACTTTGCGTAGCTACGCGTTGCGCCACTACGCGAACTACGCCCAGGGTTAGTTAAAAGGACATCCATCTGACACATCTATGCTGTTAAATATCACTAACTGGGATGAACTAAACCCACTCAAGTCTTAGATCTTAGACACCTGATAAATGCTGCCCTTGGGAGCTAATGGCAGCTTCCATGACACTGTTTAATAGGGCCAAGCTGTCAGGGACCCAGGGCCTGATTAACGAAGGGCCTCTGCACTCGTGGCAGAGGCTCCGCAGTCGTGGTGGGGGTCCCGCACTCAAGGCAGGGCCTCTACAATGGGTATCTGCAGTAGGGAGGTCGCACAACGAGTGCGGGACTTCCGGTACAACTGCAGGGCCTCTGTCACGAGTGCGGAGGCCCGTTGTGAACCGGGGCTCCAGTATTTCATAAGTAAAAGAAAAATATTCAGAGGCCCCAAAGATTTTAATAGGATACTGCCACCGGAGTTGCTGAGTGACTGGGATGCTGAATGCCAGGACTCTTAATCTTGGGTCCACATCATGCGTTTTTCTTCTACAACCCTCCGCTTCCTGTCTTGTTATCTCACATCAGCAACTTCTTTTTAAGCTAGATTTTGTCCCCTTTCCCATGATTTTCCTTTCTTTGTATTCCTCCTTCCTGTTCTCCTTTCACTCTTTCGCTCTGCTCCAACTCTGATGATGAAAAGTAAGCCCTGGTCCCCAAAAACGAGTGTTGGTGTCCACCACCTGCAAGCACCTGTACAAATTGACTGACTTATGACAAACAAAAGTGCGGTTTGTGAATGGAGCCTACCTGGGGTTACTGAAGATGCTTAGTAATGCAACTGCAAGAGCAATGTTGAGGCTAATGAAATAGGGTCATATTGTGAATGTAGCCCACAGCATCATATACTGCTTCCTGTCAGAAAAACGTATGCACAGCCCATTGACTGATGTATAAGACCCGGCGTAATTTACGTCATTTTGGGAATTTCGTACTACACTTCAGTGGCGGCTGGTGATATTTGAAAGTGGTGTGCGTACAATTATTTTCATACTGCACCCCAGCGAGCGAGCGTAGCGAGCAAGCCGGAACAACCTACGGGGGGTTCGGGGGGGTTCTCCCCCCGAGAAAATGTTGGAAAAAAAGTGGACAAATGGTGCATTTTCAAGCACATTTGAGAAAGCAGGAAGGTTAATAAAGCAATGGTGAAAGTGCAGTTATTACATTAATAAAGATCCCTCCCAAAGACATGTCCAGTACAGAGCCACAGGTGGGCAGGCTGTTCAGTATAAACTTCAGAGGAACCCCCAAGACTTAGTGAGGAATTTCCACTGCTGTAACTTAGAATGACAGGACCACCTACGCTTGTTAGCATCACCGACTGCACTTGCTTACCTTGTGACACTGCATTTGAGCACAGAAAGCATTTTTTTTACTTTGCTTTCTCGCTGGTGCGAGAAGAAACATCAGATCAAGTGCATTCATTTAAAGTTTGATGCATTTCCACTTTTCTCTGCCTAGCATTCCCTAATGGCCCGCCGCCTCTCTCTGGAGAAGCAAGCAGCCGTCAGCGTCAGAAGACGTCAGAAGACTGACTGTCATGTGAACAGTATACAGCTGCAACACCGCTCAGTGTCTCCTTTGAAAAACGATGCATGCCACAATTCAGAACTGCCATACCCATGCGCAGAAAAAGTTGAATGGCACCAGATCTGGAGGTACATGGTGTTACCCCTTTACAGAGCCAGCCAGAAGAAACCAAAATGTCACTCGATAATACAGTAAGCAATATTTAAGCATGCTTGTCATGTGACCATTCATATATACACCCAGTAAAAGAAGGCAGCAGGGTATTAATGTACAGCACCTCCCACCTCCAAACCAGCGAGCACTAAACCAACTTCCATTACCATCTGGACTCTGTGTAAAATAATGACCTAATGTCACACAGCAGAGATTCTCTGACATGGTTTTTTGTTTAAAATAATCATTTCCCCTGTTTTCCCCCTCTGATTCTCACACCACGACCGACCCAGACAGCTACAGAACAGGAACAGAAATTAAAAAAACACATTGTACTCACCCATCCATCAAACAAAAAACTAAATTCCACCGTGCGATTTATATTTAAAAAAATGACAACACACACACATGGTGAAACATTTGTTAGATTCTAAAGAAAGCCAAATCATGGTACGCATATTCATTGAGAACAAAGCAAAGCATGAATCAAAGGGGCAAGGCACGGACTCGTGCATCTGAGACACTTTCAACAACTTGGTGTTACACCATGCCAGCGCTGTCTGCACAACCAGAGACGGCAGGCCTGCTTTCTATCAAAGCATGAATCAAAGGGGCAAGGCACGGACTCGTGCATCTGAGACACTTTCAACAACTTGGTGTTACACCATGCCAGCGCTGTCTGCACAACCAGAGAGACGGCAGGCCTGCTTTCTATTCCACACCACGACTGGCGCTGCAGCAGAGCACATTAAACATGGATTTCCGACTAATTCCATACACTGGATGCAGATAAAGTGCTCTTTTTGCATTATTGAGAACCTGGGCCACGACCTGGAAACGGCGGAGTATATAGAACCCCTAGGTGTGAAGCTGATGTCTGGTGCACAGAAGTGAAACCTGCATGGGGTTTATATAGGTGGGGGCTATATATGTTATAATTCCGATTTTTTGAGTTGCGCACTTCATCTACTGAGCCACATGGCAAGGATTGAAATCTATGAACTGCAGGGCGCGCACACAGCTCTGGAGAATACACATCAACCCCGTATGAAATTACAGCCTCTCTCACCTGCAGGTTACACACACAGCAGGCTACAGACTACGGAAACTGGACTTAGTTAATGTAGGGAAATCGGCGGCGCAGAGCAGTTTTCAAAATGCAATAAATGTGCCAATGTCAGGTTTTATCTTGAACGCCGACAGTGACAAACATGGCTGTTATCATCTCGGCCGAGAGCTAATGTTAGTGTCAGCGCAGCTGGGATGCGAGACCGTCACACTTATTGTGTCATTATGCTTTTAATTAACCGAACAATTTCAGACGGACAACCTGCTCCCCTCCCTTCCCAGGAGGCCTGTTAAGGGATCAGAAATGTGGGCGCGCGGACCTGGCAAGGCAGGTACGGCCAGCAGATAGGGAGCGCTTTTCAGCTGCCTTCTAGCGGCCTAAGTGCTTCGGTAACACTGGGTAAACGCGCTGCCCTGTCTGGAAATCTAGACATGGTGTTATCGCTTCTTCTGCACAATTAATGCCCGGTCTATATGTCCCGGTGACTAAGGGCCATGTGTCGGATAACAAAACCTAGTCGGCTGTTTAGCACTATATTAGACGTGCTAAGCAGTCGCAGCTCGCAATACTCGCGGGGGGTATCGCGGGGGTTAAAAATAAAGTTAAAAAAACTTACCTGACCGGGTCGCGCCGCCTCTGCTGTCTGCTCCTGGGCCCGCGTTGGCGGAATGGCGCCTTCAATGTCTTCTTTTCTGCGTTAGTGGCTGGTGGCAACCCCTCTCAGCCAATCCAGACGCTGCTCCAGCAGTGCCAGGATTGGCTCGAGCAGGGACTGTCCCCGCCCATAGGAGACCGGGGGCTGCGGCCACTGGCTAGTAGCAGCCCTCGCTCGCTCTCCTAATTTGCAGCAGCAGCACTGCAGGCTAGTACTAGTGCGCATGTTCGGGCTGGTCAGAAAAATGACCAGCCCAAACCCGAACATGCGCACTGGGACTGCCTGCTGTCAGTGTCAGTCAAACTCAAACACAACACAAACCCAACCCTGAGCCCCACCCCCTTCAGCGTCCTGACTGACAGACTCGGGCGTGGATTTCGGTTCAGGTCAGGACGGTGAAGTAAGTGACGTGACGAGGAAATGTGGCCATGCTGTCTATGTGGCATTAGTGGGGCAACGCCCCAATGGACGCACCGCCACTGCTACACTTGTTATGCAAAATTCCTCAAATTATGCCATTAAACCAGTCATGCCATTACACCACCATTAACAGCAAAAATGTAGCAAGGAATGCAGGAACAATGCGAACAACCAGAATGAGACTGTCTGTTGTTCGTGACAATTAAGTTTTTTGTGTTATTTATTTTCAGTTAAAATGGACCCTCGTGTCAAAACTTGATGCAAGGGTGCATCTCAAGGTACGTTATATCACTAAATGATGATCCCCCCCCCCACTAACCACTAACGTAGTGGGAGGTCCGGGTTTTATTATGCACTTGTTTGATCTACCTCATTACGGTCAGAAAATTATCACCTTGTGGTGCGACATCCATTCAGGATGGCTAGGCTTGGTGGGGGGCACGTCTTTTCAGATCGGCTGGTTCCAGGGAGCGCTCCATGCATATGGTCACTTGTGATTTGTTTAAGCATGGGCCTATGTGTTATAAGCTTTTCCATGCCATGAGGCTCTGACAGGGTAGTAACTTATCTTTATAAGATTGTTAATATAATACATAGAGGGTCATTTATTGTGTATACTGGAAGGTGTATAGGATTATTCTAAGCATGTCAAAAGGAATTTTCTGTGTATTCAACATGATCACTTCATATATTTTTGGGTTTAGTTATATCCCTTTTCAAATATATGTGCTCAGGTGTACATTTTAATATGCCAATGTCGTTGAGGTATTTGAGTCATTGCAATGTGATAATTCAGCTCACCGGATTATATTCATGTTTATTTTCACTAGGTTTCTGTTTAATGTTTTTAGATAATGAACAAGGCTTCATACAAATTAATATTTTGATTTTGCAGTATTGTTTTTAAACAGTAAGCAATATTTCCCAATATATATGAAGGTAAAATGCTAGAGGGGTTTTGTTGTGGATTTTTTATTCTGAAAATGTTCAACAATGTGCAGACAGAGTATGTAAACTGGAACAAAGCATTAATAGACACAGAGGAACTTTGATCCAGGGAGTCCAGACTGGGGATCGCGCAGTAGCTGAAACACATTTCCTTGCTGAAGGCTACAGGAAAGGCACATCAAGTCTTCAGAGACGACTGTCTCTGTCGGCTCGAGGACAAGATAGTCTCTGAGGTGGAGAGACTAGGCCGGCAGCTGGCTCCTTGTTGCACACTGCATCTGAGAGTCAGAAAAGGTATGCTGGTGTAGGCCATCTATATGATACTTTAGTAGGCCCCCTTTCGTGCTAAGATCAGCTTAGTTTGCTGAAAGAATGGAGAAGGGAGGTGTTAGGGCTATTGATTA
This sequence comes from Calotriton arnoldi, assembly GCA_963921515.1. NCBI lineage: Eukaryota > Metazoa > Chordata > Amphibia > Caudata > Salamandridae > Calotriton > Calotriton arnoldi. The sequence continues at coordinate 3,397,676 of CAWUFW010000121.1, read as the reverse complement.
AGAGAAATGCTTAAATAATGCCGCAAGGCTACAATATTTTATGTTGTTCTGATTATTATCAAATATCATTGCCACTATATTGTTTATTGTCATAATACATACTGTTCATATTTTGTGCAATAGGGCAGGATTTTAAATATAATAAATCTTGAAAATATATTTCTAGTTTCCTAGTGTTTTTCAATGTGTCTATTCATGATGAAAGAGAGTTTGGGTTCCACTAACTACTTCTATGAGTCTCACGTGACTGATTGTTACCTAATAAGCACTTTATTTAAGCAATGTTCAGTGGGTTGTGGGTGTTGCAGTCGACCAGGTATTCTGTTTCATATTGCACATGGACTAAGAGCCCGATTAAGAGTTTGGTGGTCCTGGAGCAGGCCCCCATGCTGCCACCCTGCTCCAGGACAGCCAAACAGGACTACCGTACGCCCGCCAGATTACGAATGAAATCGTGGTCTGGCGGGGTGGCGGTGCCTCAAAAAGGCTTGAATGTGAGCCTTAATGCTGGATTGCCGTGGGACCGCCACAGCGCATTTCAGCACAGCATGGACTGTGAAGTCATTGCCATGCTGGAACTGGAGGTGTGTGCACACAGGGGGGCACAACATGTGCCCCGCTGCATGCACCAAAATGCATGGGGCAAGGGGGGCCCTGTAGGGCCCCCTTTGTTTTCTGACCACCAGCAATTTTATGGAGTAGGAACCTCCATGAGACCGCTAGCGGTCAGGAAACTCGTAATATGCAGGGCGGTGCCGTAGCGGCACCGCCAGCATATTGTGAGCCCGTGACCGCCACGCCACAGCCAGGGAACATGGCTCCCTATCGGTTGCGGCGGTCCAATGGCGGTCCGACCACCAAAGTTGCAATACAGTGGTCGGACCACCACAGTCGCTGCATCGAGAGTTTGGTGGTCCATGGACCGCCAAACTCATAATCTGGCCCTAAGTCAGAGGGTCTAGAAAACTCATTCCCAGGGTGAGTTCTGGAGAGAAATCCAGAAAACGTATCAAACATATTATGTTGTAATATGTTATTAATGAGGTGAACTTATATGTGAGTAAATCTACAAATGTAAGCTTACTCTTACACTTTACTTCTGTAGGCTATTGGTAAATGTAGATTTACTACAAAGTGGACACTTCCATGTCTCCATCCCCTTAAACCACCAGGGCAAAGAACCCCCTATGGTATAGGGAAAAGTTTAAAACGTCTTTAAAGTTTATAAAAATGTAGCAAAAATATTTTAAGATAAATAATAATATAAATTAAATTTATATATTTGTTTAAAAGTAGAAAAAAGAAATGCTACAGCACTATAAACTTAATTTTGAATTCAACATTTTATTGATTTAAATATATTAAATTAATATAACTTTTTAAAGAATTATTTGAAAAAACACCTAAAGTAAAATGTTTATATTTTATTTATTTTGTATTAAAATTATTAAAAGTTATGTATGCACTTAATTGTAATTCATTATTTTTATTAAACTTAAATTTATTTGTAAATTTAAAAAAGGTTGTTAAAGTACCTTCAAATAAATAAATAATTTCTAATTTTATATATATATATAGATATATATCATTTAATAAAACGTATATATATATTTTTTAAGAATTCTAAATATTTAATTGTAACATTATTTCTTATGGGGTTTTATTTTAAGTTCCTTTCACCTTATATTCTATGGGTTGATGTTGTAATACCAGTGGTTGGCCTAGTGTAGTGCTGAACCTAGTCCAGGCCTGATTTGGACTCGGAGTGTATTTCTACTGTTTTTTTTGTTTTTGGCTTTAGCAACTTAAGTGTAGTTTGTGAATAGTAACAGGCTTACTCTTTTATGGATGGGTGGATGTCCCTCCCTAAACCCATCACTAGCCCTCCACTAACCCTTTCTTACTCATCCCAAAATACTTTCCTTTTTAGTAGTAAGCAGTGCCCATTATCCAGCCACTCTTCCTATCCCTTCCACATTTTCTATCGAAACATAGGCATACTTGTGCAGAGATCTCCTCAGTCAGGGAGAAGATCACCGCACAGGACAGATAGGAGAGGTGAAGGTGGGGACCTCTGCATGTAGGTTAGTGAGTAGCATTATTGTAGTACTACTAAACATACTACAAAATGAAGTTTATGTATAAGGCCCCTAAGCGGTAAAGAAATCCACTGTAAAGGGGTCAATACATAAATGAAGTGTCCGCCCAAATAAAATTTCAGGAATCTGGGTTTATGTTTTAATATACTAACAATTAACCCGCTTTTTAGATTTAAAGAAAGGTGATATTACCAGGTTGGATGATGCCTTACAGACAGTAGCGTCCAACAATATCAAATGTGCCCAATGCTAGACCTCAGCTTTGTGTCGGCATATACACACAATTCTGTCTTGCATGGTGATCACAGCAACACATACACAGATCTTGGGGTAAAATCTCACTCTCTTCTCTGACTTCAGTCAAGATACAAGGCAGTGGCCTCCATCTCTATTCATTACACTGTACAAACTGCAACAGTATCCTTTTGGCAAGTGCTGCTCCGTTGATTTATGTTAAACATATATCGCTTTGCTAGTGACTCTTGCCATCAGAATGCATTAAAACCCGAACTTTTCCTGATTACAGGGAATAATTGAAAGGGAAATATAAAACATTCTAATCCCCAATCTCTGAGAGCTGGTTTACTAAATGTGCACTTTCTTCCTGCCCATGGTGTGCAAATTCATGAACTGTTGCAGGAACAGGCTTGGGATCTGTTGTTCTTAACAGAAACCTGTCTAAATGAATTTTTAGCACCACCCTTGGAACTAGTCATCCCAGAAGGCTATAAAATCTTGCCTATTAACACAGTTTCCTGAAGAAATGGGAGATGGCCTTGGTCTATAGAGACCTTTAAACTGCTCCCTGATTGACTCGCAAGTCGGGATAACTTGGAAACAGATGCCTTAGTCAGATGGCCAGAGCAGTCAGATTTATTCGCCGCTCCGTTTGGAAAGCATTTACACACCGCCTCAATTGTATTTAAGGAGGATAGTGACTTACCTGTCTCCAGGGTTGGGGGACTACGATCCACCGACCTTCTTGGAGTTCACGCTCCAACGCCTGTTCACTTTGAAGACCATTCAAGATCTAATCTTACACCATGAACTCAATGTGAGTTCTACTCTCTCGCCCCCTCTGACACAGGAGCCTAAGGGCCTACTATTTCTAATTTTCCAGCCTGATTCATCCTGCTGTTGCCAATCAGTGTCTCCCCCCCCCCCTTTTTTTCGTCCTGATGAAGACCCCAGGCTAAGGAAGAATTAACCTTTATCTTACTTAGGGGTCGAAACGCCGACGGTCCTTCACAACCTTTCAAGCACAGACAACAGAAATTAACTATCTGTGTCAGAATAATGCTATGTTTGTTTTGTATTGATTTGCCTTCACAAGGCTGGATAGGTTTCAGCGATCTTTGATGTATATTCCTTCCTGAGCACTCTTCCCCCCCTTCTTCGAGCACCGTTTTTATAAATGTACAGACAATCATGCTGTCCTCTATAATCATGCAATGATTAGAGAATAAATTGCATTTATTTGATTTGTCATGGTGATGCTCTAATTTATTCCACTGTGACCATTTTTTGCTGTACTGCACAATTGATAGGGGGCCACAGGCTTGACCAAATCTGGGTTTAGATGACTCTGTCCAGTTTATTGAGTCTCAACCCTTGGGATTGTCAAGTCTTAAGTTAATAAGGTTTCAGATCCATCTAGGAATCAAACAACCCTCTTTGCAAAAGACCAGCATAAGGTTGGCAAGATCCTGGAAAAAAGTTGCTCTCTCCAGATTTGTTGATGATATTAAATCAGTAGACTGAGCACCTCCACAATACAATGATTATGTGAAGCAGTAACTTACTTTAATGAGACAATTTGTGAGGTATTAGACAAGGAGACCCCAAGAAGTTCCTTAAAAGGGCTCTGCCAAAAGTAACTAATATGTGGTATTCAAAAGCCCTGAAGACTACTCGACTCTGAATGGGACAACTGGAATAGAAATGACACGCAACATATGATTCCATGGCTTTGCCTGCTTATGAACAACATTTGTAGATCTATTAAAAGGAGCTCTATCTTTGAACCAAAATGCACCTTCTTGTGTGATTCATTTAAAAAGCCAGATAACTTTTTACGACTTTAAGGGAGTTCACCTGTCCCACTTGCTCTTCCCAGAAGCTTCCTCCATCACAGGAATTTTGTGATGAGCTTTCCTTATATTTTTCATCTAATATTCATAAAATGTAAGCAGGCACTTACAATTCCACGTTCCTTTCTACAGACATTTGAGGTCCTGCGATGATCTTCTCACCAGCTACTGACTGGACATCTGTTGTTCCAAACAATCGGGTGGGAGATGGAAGCAGCTTTATCATAGATTATATCTGGATCCTATGGTGACTCCTACCCTGTCTTCTTACTACAGACCTGTTCATCAGTAATTACTCCAGTCCTAACTGATATTATCAAATATTCCTTCTCCATCAGCTTCGTTCTTGGATTTGGAAGGTGTCGTAAAGCGGCTGCTAAAAAAAAAAAACAAATGGGACAACGCTAAGGTTGATAATTGATGAGTACCATTGAGTTGGGTAACAATAAACATCTGTTATTCAGCGCCAAGATGCCCCGTTGCTGGGGTGAACGTGCGCTTTACAAATACACATGTTATGTTATAATTATAGATCATTCACTCTCTGCCAGTTAGAGTAAGATCACTGAACAGATTGTAATAATACAACTATCGAGGATTTATTTAAGTGACCAATTACCTGGACTCATGGCAGTTGTGGTTCCAACCGCAGAGTGCCACTGATACTGCCCTGGCCTTGGCGCTCGATGAGCTGAGTTCTTATGTGGACCAGGAAAACTCTGTTGTGCTCCTTTTGCTCAGTCTGTCTTCGGCCTTTGACACAGCGAACCATGTTATTCATCTTAACCAAGTTAGGCAGCTTGGTTGCAAAGCTCAGGTGTTCGCATGGCTTGTCTTCTTTCTTTGAGGGTGGTCACAGTCTGTGACACTTCCTCCATATTGGTCCCCAACTCAATGAGCAATTTGTGAAGTCCCTCGGTGCTCCTCATTTTCTCCTATTCTGTATGACATCCATGCTCAGTCACTGTTCTCGCTCATCAGATCGTTTGGGTGCCTGACAATCTCCTACGCTGATGATACTCAACTCATAATACGTCATGACCACATGCCCGTTGTTCCATGACTGACTTGATATTCTGCCTCTCATCAGTTTACGGCTGGGTGGCTGCTGACATTTGACATTTCAGTGCCAGAAAGACTGAAATGCTAGTAGTGGACATCCGCCGCATGAGGTGGCAAGATTGCCTTTGGCCCATTTCTTTAGGCAGTACTTAAGGGCACGCCTTTAAATCAAATCACTTGGAGTCTACCTCAACCCCATGCTCTCCATGCAATTTCAGATCAAGGCCACCACCTCCAATGTTTCTTAAAAACTAAAAATGATCAAGAAACCTATTTCTTGCCTGCCCGCCCTGCTGCAGACAGACGCTGGAAGTAGGGGTGTTTGAGGGTGTGTAAGTTGGTTGTGGGAGGGAGCTGCAGCACCCTCAAAATAAAGATGATGGAGTTCAGAAGGTGAAAGAGCAATGACGAGGACTTTATATTTTATTTTTATTTTGTCACGTTTGCTGTGGGTTCAGAGACAGAAGTTAAATGGCAGCCTTCTGGCAAATTGCTGCTCCTTCATTTAACATGGAGATTGGGGTTTACTTTTTTCTCTGACTACAAAATGAGGGAATTTGCAAAGTGAGCTGTGTGATAAACTTGCTGGGTACAGAAAACGTGAAAGGAAAGACTGTAGGATGTTAATTTTATTCTAACACACAACAACGTTTAAATACCTGTAACTGAACTGTACAAATATTTCAAAATAGATCAGTGCCACATTTTTTTTTAATTCATGAAAACAAGGATTTTTATAGGATCAAAACAAATCACGACACGTTTGTTGGTAATGCCAAAATTGTAAATATTCTGTGAACCCCGATGTCACACATCATTTGTACACTACATATTATTATCAGAAAAACTGGTCTGCTCAAATCTAGTGCTCATATCAAAGGAAAATGAGCTGCCTGTAAGAGACAGGGCACTAGTACACCATACTTTAGTAATATGTTACATACTACACCTCTACCATTCTCCTGCTGAATGTATGTGCCCCTGTTGTTATACTTGTTCTTTGTGTGATGCTTGCATTTTTCACAGTTTCTTAAGACTTCAGTGATGATAAATTGATGGCAGCGCCACCACTCTGAAAATTGTCCCAGCCCCGCTGGTTGCCCTCCCAGCTAGGATAGCTTATTGCAACATTCTTTTTCAAGGGCTTCCCGACTCCTTTTTGAGACAGGTGTGACAAATTCAAAACATGGCTGTGGGAGTAGTCTGTGGACAAAAGAAATCTGAACGGGTCACGCGGGCACACATTGGACTCCACTGGTTACCAGTCACACAAAGAATAACATGTAGGGCTCCATGAATGAGATGTTGGGCAGTACTCATTCAATGGACCAGTAAGTGGGATCTGATCAGTCAGTGCTGCAAAGTAGCAGAAAGTGGCTTAAAGAAGGCGGGTTATTTATTTGAATATTATCAGGAGGGTGGAGGGTGCTAAGGTTGGCTGTAAGTGGTGCAGGGTTGAAGTATTAGTAAAATAACTTAGGACAGTTGATTGTGACCCTGTGCAGCACTCCACTGATTTCTAGTAGGTTTAGCGCTATAAAACTACCATATTCATGCATACATACATAGGTGGATTCAGTATATGGACATCAATTAAGGTTGTCCAGGAGTATTGGCTACTGTCTCTGAGCTGCCCTTTGGTGCCATGGCACTGCTCTTGCCCCCTGTTGTCATGGCCATGAAGGTAGCAGCAAGAACAGAAAATAAACAGAACTCTAAGAGCCCTGTAGATGCTACAGCATTCCATGCCTTCGCTTCCCCTAGTTTCTCAGCAGCACATAGGAGGTCTAAGGGGCTAAACGTTGAACAAGTGGTCAGTACTATGATGTCATGGAAGGACAAAGTGCGTGAGGTCACTTCTAATACCCCAGGCAAGTTGGTAATTGAGCATTCATGGTAGAGTGGTACTCACAGTTTGTTTCAGTTCAACTGTGAGGTGAGTAATTGCAGCAACGGCTCCTACGTTATGGCAGAGAAGCGTCGCCCCCCTGCCAGCAGCTTCAAAACTTGAAAAATAAAATGATAATAAAGCAGGTTTATTATCGTTTTATCTTTCTTTCCAGGCCGAGTCTTGGGGGTGGGCCTAATTCATGATCGTCATGGAGGAAGAGTGGTGGGCACTGCTATTGGTGCGCTTGTGGGTTTGGCCGGCCCTCTTAGGACGGCCAAACTGACATGCGCACTGAGCTGTCTCCAACCCGAGCTGCGTTGTATGAGTCCCTCTGAGAGCACAAATTAAGAGCGCTCAGCCAGCTGCATGAGAGCAGTGTTAGGATTGGCCACTGGGGAGTCTGGGAGCCTGTGCTGCAGTGGAGGTAGAAGATCGGCGATGCAGCGGGCATTCAGGTACGTTTTTTGGGTTATTTTGGGTGATGTTATTGCTGCTCCCTTTCACCTCCCCCCACCCCGCCACTTTGCCCCGACATCAGCCTCTACTGGGTAATTGTTGCCCACGAGCCAAAGCTGCAAAACTGCACAATTTTCACAATTTGCATAGTTTTACTATATGTGTCATGTGTCTTGTGAGTTTCAGTGACATTTTTTATTCACCTCTTTGAGCTGGGAGGAAGTCAAATTCATGTCCCTGTCTATCACCGAATGTGCCCCACCTTATGATATTTATTTAGCTTTTTTTAATAGAGCGCCTGTACCCCAATTTTTAAGCACTCTTTACAGAAAACAACCACACAGATATCACTTTACAATGAGACAGCAATGACAAAATATTAAACAAATGCCAACTAAACAAATAGCTATCTTCTATGGAGTAAGCCAGGATGGAAGGATGACGAGGGCAAGGACAGAACATACAATGAAAAGTGATAAAGGGGACAAGAGTGGGACGGTATCGGGAGATAAGAAAGGTACAAGGAAGACTCGATAACCAAGAAAGAGAGGGGAAAAAAGGTGATGAAAAAGGGGAGATAAATGTGAGGATTAATATTACGTTTGAGATGAACAACACATGTTCCTGCAACAGTCCCTTTTATGCCCTATTACTACCACTGCTGATTCTCTCATTGATGTTTGCTTGATCTTGTATCACTTTATTCCACTGAGGAATGTGCATACCCACATTACAACACAATCATCTCCTTCAGTCCACTAATGTTTATATTATTGACTCTTTCTTCATTGGTAGTCTATTTCTGACCATTTTTTATTATTTCTCTAGGGACCTGACCTCCTGACTAGTACATAACTCCTCTTGTGAGGTCTCACCTTACGCTAGAGGTTGTGCAGGGCTAACAAATGCACACGATCCATGACCAATGCGCCACCACTCATGCGTCACCACCCAAGCGCCACCACTCAAGCACCATGACCAATGCGCCACGACCCATGCACCACCACCCAAGCACCACCACCCATGCACCACCACCCAAGCACCAACACCCATGCGCCACCACTCATGCGCCACCACGAATGCGCCACCACCCAAGCACCATAACCAATGCGCCACTACCCATGCGCCACCACCCAAGCACCACGACCCATGCGCCACCACCCATTCTCCACCATCCAAGCACAATGACCCAAGTGCCCCCATCCATGTGCCACCACCCAAGCACCACCACCTATGCGCCGCCACCCATGGGCCACCACCCTGGTGCCACCACTCAAGCACCATGACCTATGCTTCACCACTCATGCGCCACCACCCAAGCACCACGACGGTGCGCGAACACTAAAGCCCCACCACCCAAGCATCACGACCCATGCACCAACACTATAGCACCACGACCCAAGTGCCACTGGCCATGTGCCACCACATATGAGCCACCACTCATGCCCCACCACCAGTGCACCACCAACCATGCTCCACCACCCATGCTCCACACCAAGCCATGGTCTTCTCCTCCATCAACTCTATCTGGGACCAGATCCAAAGGGAGGCGGGAGCCCATACTGACCTCATTTGCATATTCATGAGGCTGCTGCTGGAGATATCTGAAAATCAAATCATAATCCCTTTTAATGAGATGCTCCTTGAAACCCTCTGCTTGGGAGCGGGGAGGTCAGAAGTTCGGCAGGAGAGTGTAATTTGGTGCAGTCATCAAAGAGCGGCACAGTAATTGCAGATTCCTTGGGATTGGCCCCCCACCCCCGGTGAGGCGCCCCCTCCTTGATTCACTCAATTCAATTGATTTTTCAGGATGGATATTTTTTTAATTAGGAAACAGCAGCTGCGGATTTGCATACAGGCAAATCACCAGGGCTCATTATCCTGTTACCTCCTGGCTTGTGTTGGGGTTGGGGAGGGGCTAGAGTGTGGGAGAGCGGTGGGGCGTGTTAGGGGTGGTATGGGGTAAGGGGGCTCCTCTGAGGTGGGATGTATTTGAGCTCACTGCCACCCATGATTAGCTTCCCTACACCCCCGTTCTCCTATTTGTAACGAGAAGAAACTTTCACCTAATTAGCGAAATTAAAACTTTTGAACTGTCTGTGTGATAGGCTTTTAGTGAGCTAGCGGCTCGTTTAAAGCTGTCAGCCTCCTAACTTGGAAATGGCAGCGCGTTTGCCTGCTCCGAGAAAAAAATGAAGCTTAATTGTATCCTGTTCTCAGGGCGTCACAGTTTCCGCACACAAAGCCACTGTGCTTATAAATAGAGGTTTACGGTAGTGTGTTTGGAAGGACTGCTTGACAGGCTGCTGTCAGAAGCTTGCCTTTTCTAGAGGCATGCTTGTAGTACTGCTGAAGCCTGTGCTCTTCCAGTCTTTTATGTGCGGACAGGAAGCTTGCACAGCTGCTGCCCAGACTGTAAGGCGGTCTAGTGCACCAAATGACAAGGGGGTGAAGTCCATAAGTAATCTCAGCCAATGGCAATCGTTCTCGGCCATCTTTTTTCATCCACTTTGCATTTCAGGACAGAAACCAGGCAAATACAAATCAGTCTTGGCTCTGCTCTAATAGGAACTGTTGAGCCCACATTGTCAGTCCATCTTCCACAAAACAGGCACATAAGCACCCCCAGAGCAGTTTCACCTACTTCAGCCTCATCAGTGGCTTATAGGTTAAGTCCTACAGCACATTAATCACTGGACCCACGTCTGGGCCTACCCATTGCACTTAGGGCATCTACTGCGCCAGATAACAAGGTGATGGAAGGAATGTATTAATCTCAGCCATCACTTGGGCCACATCACAGTGCATTGTTTATCACTCCATTATGCCACTTCAGATAGACCAGCCATATCAGGCGCGGTCGGTGGTAGGAGTGCCGGTCGGGCGGTGACGTGGGGCGGGGGAGGGAAAGGGTGGGGGGTAGTAAACTACGGATTAAGGCCGAATACAGGTAAGTAAACATTTAAATAAATAAAACGAATTTCGTTGCGCGCACTGCATCGCATTTGGCGATGCAGCGCTCACAACGAAATTCGTTTTCTTTATTTAAATGTTTACTTACCTGTATTCGGCCTTAATCCGTAGTTTACTACCCCCCACCGTGCCCCTCCCCCGCCACACGTCACCGCCCGACCGGCACTCCTACCACCGTCCGCGCCTGAGCCATATGCATATCAGACTTGATCCTGCTCCAATAGGAACAGTGCAGCCCGGACTATCAAGCCAGGTACCCTCCAGATAGGAGTTTATGCATCCCCCAAACCTGAATGAGCCTACTTAGGTCTGCCAGGGAAACATTACACTGATGCTAACCTAATCAAGGATCTTAGAATTTTTGTTACTTAATTTCCTAGCTAAATATTTGAAAATATTTGCCCTTGCTCTCCTAGTGAAATACTTTAGAAATGAGATGTTGTTCCCATTATAGTCGAATATTTCAGAGAATTTGCCCTTGTCATCCTTGTGAATTATTTTACACAACTTGCACTGCCTGTCACGGAGAAGCTCAAACTTGATATTCTAGTTAAATATTTCAAAAGATGTGTACTGTTACTATTCCAGCCAAATAATAGAAACGTTGTGCTTCCATATTCTATACAACTTGTGCTGGCACTTCTATTTAAACCTGCACATGCTATGCTGGTCAGGGAAATCTTAAGGATGTCGGGGGCCCTGAGCCAATCGTATTTTGGGGGCCCCTGTTTAGAACAGCTTTGAATTTGTGATCCAATTTCAGCCCTTTCATGCCCTCTTTGGCCAGGTCACTGACAGTGCACAGGCACACTGGTCCAAATTCTAAATGTGTTTACATCTAATATAAAGGAATAGTGACTTGTGTTTTCAATATTGTAACACATCAGCAGCTCACTAATATTACTGCAAATAATCTCTGTAACACCTTCCGATTTCTCATATGTTAGATCCTGTTTTGATCAAAAAGAAACTTTTTGAAGGATGTTGCATGAAACAAACACATTTTTCAGCAAAATGTCTAATATATTCTCACGCATCACCCACATTAAAAATAAATTTAAGTACAACGGTATTTAAAACCATCTGTTTAAACATTATTCAAGGTCATCAGGGCAAGACTTTCTGCAGCCCTGGTTCAGAGCCCCCTGAAAGGCTGGGGCTCTGAACCAGGGCCACCTGAAAGGCTGAGGCCCTGGGCCAGAGCCCACTTTGCCCATGCTTTAAAATGCCTCTAATGCTGGTTAAGTATTTGAGAAACCGTGCACGTCTGCTTTCCTTGTTAAATAGCAAGCCTGGGTGAAATTTTTATTACGCCAGAGTAACTGCCATCATTTTGGTAATTCCGTGTAATTAAAATTACTGAGAGTATGTCATTACGCCACATCTTGCAATTTTGTGCAGACATTTTAATGCAAGGTGTGCAATTCGGGTATTTTTTTTTTTACACAAGTGGCATTTCAGATGGATTGTTTTTACCCAAAAGGACCATACGAGTAATTTATGAGCGCTAAACTACAAATCCGCATGCGAATGGCAGCGTTTAGAATGTGAGCAGCAGTTGCTTTAACGTGGGAGGCCAACAAATATTTCAGATAGATTTTTTACCTGAGTGTACCATTTGGGTAATTTTTGTGTGCAAAACTAAAAAACTGAATGTGACCAACAGTGTTTTGCATGAGATAACCAGAAGTCAACTCGAAATTATATTTTTTAGTAAAATCTTTATCCGAACAGACCATTCAGTTTATTTTTTGAGTGCAAAATGCCTTTTGTGTAATTATGCGTCATTTTGCATAATTTTACTGTAGTTTTGCGCAATTACACTACACAAAATTACGCGAGTAACGTCCACCTCTAATAAATATCTTTAGAAAACAGTCACAGGAAAGATGGCCACCACAGGATGCTGACAATAGCCAGGTGTCTAGAAAACACTTATCTCAGTAGGCTAAAAAAAAACAGACAATGTTATGATTACTTTTGAACCCAACCCCTTTTTAAACCTCATAGCTTTTGCAGGTGAGAATACTATTATACAATTCCCATGAATCATACATAAAAAGTATCAATAGCACAACCACAGACTGGATTTTGACACTTACATTTGTTGAGAGATTATTTTTTAAGGTATTGGTTCACATCCAGGAACACCTGTAGCAGAAAACAATTGTTCCAAGGTGCTACTATGCCCTTCCCGGAACCCTCTGCTTTTCTCCTTCACCCTGCCTGTCCCCTCTATTCTCTTAGAATGTTCACTTGACCTATCACCAACATTCTATATCAGTTAAACTAGTCACTTCATGTTAGCAGTAAGAGGTGGCAGGCCACATTAGAATTTTCTGATTACAGACAAATTTTAATACAAGTGTCTGTAGAGAAATTAGTACTAAGCAAGTGCACAGTTGAGAAAGGAGTATGTAAAATTGTGTTCCAAATAAACTCAGATGATAACTGTACTTCCCCACCCAATTGTGACATCATCCTAGACGTGCAAGAAGTGAGTGTTCTTATTGCATACTGTGGAACTCAAATTCACCACACCGGACACTATGAATTCAGCGCAGCGTGTATTCACGTCCATCAATTACAGCACCAGGAGACAACTTTCCCCTGAGTTTGAAATATTACATTCTTCTTACAAAGAACTTAGAATGTTATACTGTCATAGATCACACACTGCACTGCATGAGGCAAACAATGTGTGTGACATAATAGCATAACATGAATACAGATTATCACAACATCTCCCCCCCTTTAATCACCACATAACTAAACTTTGAATACACCAAAATAACTCTTCATAAAGAAATAAGAACATTTCAAAGATATAAAAATAGGTTAAATACACAGTTTGAATAAATGAACGATGCAAACCTTGATAAATGGAATGCAATAATCATAAATACATGTTTACCCATTAAGATAATACAATTGCAATGTCAACAACATAACATACCAGAAAGGTTTACTCTCTAAATCTACATAACAAACCAGACAGGATTCAATCTTTAAATTTCGCTGGTTTCCAGATTTCCCTTTTCATTCTGGTCTGATTTTGAGCATTTTCCATCACTTCATTAGGAACTGGTACCCTATTTGTCATTTCATTAGACAGACTTCCCTCTGAGCTCTCCCTGGAATCTTTGTTATTGACTTTTACTACTCTGGAAAGGTTCCACCATTCATGCCATTTCGCTCTGATAGCACTACCACTAACTGCTTCCACTTTTGCACGTTCCCTAAATCTAGAGTGTCATTTCAGTACATGAATTGGTTCTTTAATGTGAACCCAATCTCCAATACGAATTTTGTGATCATGAATGACAACACCACGCTTGCCGTCAAACCATTGCTTCATTTTCTCCTGTGCCACTTCAACATTGGGACGTATATCCCTATCTATCGCTCTCTCATGAATTGAACAAGACTGACTCTCTTTCACCCATGGAGGACACATTTCACATGCAGCTAAACGACCTCTCATAATTTCAAACAGTGTCTTTCTCGTGATGACATTTGGACTTGTACGATGTGAAAACAACATGCTGTCAGCCATTCTTACCTCAATACTGTTCTTGACTGACCACTGCATACACTCAACTAAGGTACGATGCATTTTCTCCACTAAACCATTGGCTTGAGGGTGATGTAGTGTGATTTTTTATGTAAGATACCAGGCTTAGTTACAAAATCTTTCATCTCTTTTGAGACAAATGGGCACCTGCCTCCTGAAGTTCAAGTTCAGCTCCAGGACAGAGCACTGGTATGTCACAAAAGAGGAACACAAGATTTGTTTCTCACAGCTGTGGCATAACTGTAGTAAATAACAGCATTTTGAAAAGGCTCCTGAGGATAGTGGATGGAAATAGGATGCACAAGAACAATAGGACAATAAGTTCTCAAAGTCATTAATCAAATTAATAAGAAAAAAATGTGGATTTCTGTACACAGTGGGTTTTAGCAGAGGGCCTGTACCAAGCTCCAAAGCTCCCTTTTGTGCACAATCCGATTAGAAGGGCATTTGGGCGAGGGGAGCGAGGATTCACAGCACCTAGCCCACATACAGATCTGTCCAATCACTGGCCCTACACCAGTACATTGTAGATTTTCATATTCTTTGACTATGAACCTCGAATTGGATCAATGGATCCAAAATTGACCTGTGGCTCTCGCTGACTTCTTGCACTCCAGAATTCTAACTCAGAGTTTTGGTGCAATTGTTGGTGTACATACACATAAAACATTATTTTGAGGGATTTAGAAATCAACTTGCAGAGTCAGCACCCCGATTGCGATAACAGTGAACTTCCATCCGTGGCCTCCTCAGGAGCCCCCTACATCTTTCCTGGATCATCGTTTTAATATCTGCTGGATTTCCCTTTTAAAATCTTTTTATATCAATATTACTATCTTTAATCAATTTTCTTGTGAAAATTGCTCACTATTTCTGTCTATTACGTGCAGTCTTCATGTCTAATGCACCAGAAAGATATTTAATATCAATGTCATTACGTAAAGTACAAAAACTGAACCAAGAACTGGTGGTTTTACTACTCGTACCTTTAGTGCTGCAACTAATAGTAGTGAGGCTACTGCTGCTACTATTACCTGTCCTTCCTCCCCATTCACCGCCTTATGATAATGAACTAATAGCATGTTACTATTATGAAGTAATGAGAAAATTGCATCACATGTAATCAAAGTATTAGAACCTGCTGATTTGCTAGCAATAGTACTAATTGTGGTAGCAGGAATAGAAAAGGTAGCGGAACTAGTAGAACAGGTAATAGTAAAGAGACTGGTATTTGGCTTACTTCAACAGGAACAACTTCTAGGAGCAGACCCACTACTTAACTGTTAGTACTAGAGATGACCAGCAGTAGTGGTACTATTGGTAGCGATAGCACTCAACAGTTCTCGTACCAAAAGGACTATAGGTAGTACTCGGTGCACTCAGTAATAGTAGTTCTGATGCCAGAAATAGCAACAAAAGTGGCTTCACTGTAGCACTAATGCTATTAATTGTCATGGTACTATTACTAGTACTTACACTACTACCTCTTCTACTAATATTACTTCGACAAGAACTAACAATAATAACAAGAACAATAATGTCACTGCTATTAAGAGCATTGCAGTAGTACTAGATTACGCATTAGCAGTAGTAGTACCACGTTTCTTAGCTCTAGTATTAGCAGCATTACTAATATGGAGAGAGTAGTACTAGTATTAGTTTAAGTACAACTACTAGTAATACTAATAATAGTGCCAGTAGTTTTAGCAGTTATTCAAGTAATACTAATAGTAGTGATACAATACGTAATCATACTAGTATTATTTGTACAAATATTAAACTAGTAGTCCCATTCAGACGAGTACTACTGCTGGTACCTATAGTATTAAAGGGATAGGTGAATTGGGTTGTGGAAGTACATGTGGTTGGACCATGACTGACAAGAATGGGAGTCCAAGGGGCGGAGAGAACACTCTTTCGAGGTATGTAAACTTGTAAAGTTAAAACAGGGCCACTGCAATTGTGGGTTTTGTTATTCAGCTGTTTGCACAAAATTATGGATGTATGGTTCTTGCCACATATTCTAACATCTGGTGTGCAACTTGCTGATTTTTTTTTTTACCAAAAAAATAGTTTCAGTACAAATGGATCAATAGTTACTAAAAACGGTGCCACGCTTGTTGCACAGTGCAAAAACAACAATTGATGGACAGAATGCAGAACAATGTCATACATTCACCCCAGTACAGAGATCTGGGCCTAAATCCATCGTTTTTTTGCTCACCATGCCATTCCAGTTTGGACCCAGCCATATGCAAATCAGTCTTGGCCCTGCGCCCAATGGGAACAGTCCAGCCCGAACTGCCAGGCCAGGTCCTCCCTGGACTGGAAACAAGCATCCTAGGACCGGTTTCGGGCTTTCAGCCCTCATCAGCCAGGATAGCTTCACTCCAGTGGCATGGAGAGCACGGGACCCACGTCTGGGCATACCCGTCCCACTCGGGGTGACAAATGCTAAAAACAACAATTGATGGACATAATGCAGAACAATGTCATACATTCACCCCAGTACAGAGATATGGGCCTTTGGTTTTGCTACGCTTGTTGCACAGTGGCAGGTCCTTTGCAAAAGTTAACTGCTCGCCTTTCATTTGCTGACTGCTGCATTTAAGTGTTAGAATAAGGTGAAACGTTTGCTCAGACAGTCTGAGCAAGTGTAAAATGGACAAAATAATGAAGTACTGTCCCCAAAAAGACGTGTCCCATCAATCAGCATAATTTGCCTTATTTTTGCCATGTTCTTTATTCAACGCTGGTTCATAATCCCCTCCACAGAACTCCAATGGCCCTGAATAAAATTAAAAGGAAACAGCATCTCGCTTTCCTCTTTACTGCTGTAATAATCCTGAAGTCCACATTTCTTGCCCTTCACTGATGTCACCTCTTGATTAACAGGGTGAAGGTAGGTTACAGAACAAATGCTTACAAACAGTAAAAACACATTCGACGGAAAGATTTTTCTTTTTTTTAGAAAGAAATGCAATGAAAGCTCAAAATAATTACAGTAAATCCAGCTTCATGTCCCCTGTAACAGTCGTTTATTTTCTGAGTGACTACAAGTCCCTTTAACCTCACAAAATGGTTACCTTGTTTAATAATAACACATTACGCTCGGATTCGCTCGTTTTTAAATCACACCGTAGTTCGTGAATTTGGAAATCAACATTCAATTATTTTAATTACATTTTAAACTGTTTTCCGGCCTCTGACAGCAGGGCTACAGACGATAAAATATAACAGCACGCGCAGGGAATTTGCTGACCTCGCTTTCTGCAGGAGCAGGGAGGACATTTTTATTTTAATTGCCATCAAACGTGTTCTTGGAGGGCCCAGCAGTGAACATTGCTATTCCTGGTTTTCTTGCCTAATTCCTAAAAACAACAACAGTTGCACCCACTTGTCTGCCACCTGCTATCTGAAAAGCACATTTAATTTTCGGATCCCATATAATGGCAGTTTCATCAGAATAGGGGCAATGGCAAATCGTATTAAACCTCTTCCCTGCAGAAATATCAGCCGCTCTGCTTCCCCTTCCTCTATCTGGGTTTTAGTTCCGGGTTGATGTGAAGGTTCACCCTTTACTTGACATTTTCCGTTTGGCATCACTCAGTAGACAGGCAAATCACCTCATCTGTTTATACTCCATCATTCTGGCATCCTCCCTTTTAACTTTGACTGTCCTTGATGTTATGTCTGCAGGGAGGCAAGTATCCTTGGCAAACTAGTAGGGTCTCTGATCACTACCTACTGTGTCATCAGCGTGCTTCTGTGTAGGCGCTAGAGCTTGGTTTAACTCAAGCTGGATGAAGCATCTGTTCACCAGAGCCTGCTGAAGGCCGCAGTGACAGGTTCAGGGATGAGGGCACTGAAACACATCCTTCTTTTCAATCTGAAGTTTTTTTAACAGACAAACCTGAACCCAGAGCTCCTATATTTAATTGCATACAAGTTTCAGAATGTCCTATTACTTACCGGTAATCTTCATTACTCCTGATCCCGTTATCCTCGTCCCCTTCATTTAAACAAGTGAGATAATCCTATCTTACCGACAGAAAAAAGAACGAAGGAATGCTGGCCCTCCCCCACCCCCTCCCCCTGGGAGTACATAAACGTACCAATCCCAGCATTCCTCCTGAACTACCAAGCCCCAGATGAAGGCCGGCAAGTCCAGGAGGGAGGGCGGGATGTAATGAAGGGGACGAGGACAACAGGACCAGGAGTAATGAAGATTACCGGTAAGTAATAGGACATTACCCCCAGGGCCCTCCTGTCCTCGTCACCTTCATTTAAACAAGTGAGAATACCCAAGCAGCAACCGGCCATCATCCAACAACAAACCACCAGGACACAGGAGCAACAGCAAACCCAGTGATTTATTGAAACAGGAAAATGAAGGCAGATCAGGAACACACAGTCTGAAGAACCCTCAAACCAAAATTAGCATCATCCCCCAGAACACTTTGAATGTGATAATGCCATACAAACGTATTAGAAGAAGCCCAGGTGGCCACCCTACAGAACTCAGCCAGGGACACACCACAAACCTAAGCCCAGGAGGCCGCCATCCCATGAGTAGAATGCCCTTGCACACCAGCCAGGAGGAGGGGAACCAGAAAGGGAGTAGGCCAACCTGATGACCTGCTTCAGCCAGCGACCAATGGAGGAAGAAGAAGCATGCCCCCCATGAGAGGAAACCCCGAAAGACACAAACAGGGAGTCAGACTTCCGAAAAGAACGGGTGCGATCCAAATAGATCCGCAAGGCCCGGCAAACATCCAGCAAATCCAAAGGAAGATCATCGCCCGCAACCTGCTCCGAACCCAAAGCAGGCAGCACCAACTCCTGGGAGCGATGAAACTGAGACAGAACTTTGGGAACAAAGGAAGAATCCAACCGAAGGACCACCCCATCTGCAGAAAAAGACAAAAAAGGCTCACGAGCCATTAAGGCACACCGCTCACCAAGGCGCCTGGCCGAAGTAATGGCCACCCAACAAAACAACGCGACCACCACTGCATTCAGGGACTTGGACCGAATACCCCCCTGGTGATTCAGGTAAACCACCGTCACCATGTTGTCTGAACGAACCACCACATTGTGATTCAACAATCGATCGCGGAACTCCATGACAGCCCGGAACACTGCAGTCAACTTGTGCCAATTCAAAGATCTTCTTCCCTCCAGAAGGGACCAACGACCCTGAAGTGAATCCGACTCCAACGTTGCCCCCCCACCCCAAAGCACTGGCATCCATTGACAGGACAACCGGAGGGGAGGGCTGCAGAGGCAGACCCTTGGCAAGATTGTCCGACACTGTCCACCAACGCAGGGCCGGAAGGACAGACAGAGACACCGGAACCAATAGGGCCATATTGTGAGACAAGGGATCCCAATGGGCCAACAGATGCAACCAAAAAGGGCGAAGATGAAACCGCGCCCAGGCACCGTGAACACCGCCGCTGTCATAAGACCCAGAAGCCGCAACTAGAGACGGACCGGAAAGGAACACCCCTCCAGAAAACGACGAGCAAGGGGACCCAGGGTCACCGACCGAGAGACAGGCAGGAACACCCGATTCAAATCGGTGTGGAAGCGAGCTCCTATGAACGTCAAGTCCTGTGAGGGTTCCAGCTGACATTTGGGAAGGTTCAGCAGAAACCCATGATCCCCCAACGCCGAACACACCAACTCCTGATCCTGCAACAACTGATCCCGAGAAGGAGCATGGATCAGCCAATCATCCAAGTATGGGTAGATCAGGACACCCTGAAGATGGAAAGAAGCCACCAATGGTGCCACCACCTTGGTGAATACTTGCGGGACTGACCTCAGGCCGAGCCTGAAATTGATAATGCCAGCCCTGAAGGCAAAACCTCAGAAACCTGCAAGAACTGGGGTGAACCGGGACATTAAAGTTGGCATCCTGAAGATCCAGGGTGCACATAAAGTGACCCAGAAGAACCAGGGGAATCACTCGTTGGAGGGTCTCCATTTTGAAAGGCAGATGCAACACAACCTTGTTCAGGGCCTTCAAATCCAGGACCAGACGGAACCCCCTGTCACCTTGGGCACTGGGAAAATTAGGGAGTAAAACCCCCTCCCGATCTCCAGAGGAGGATCCACCTGAACAGCTCCCTTCTACAACAGAACCTGTATCCCTCGAGCCAGCTCGGACCTCTTGGTCGGACAAGATGGCCAAGGAGTCGGACGGACCCCTGAGTCCGGAGGAGGCTCCAAAAATGCAATGAGACAACCCAGTCTCACAATATCCAGTACCCACGCATCTGAACAGGATTGCACCCAAGCCGGGAGAAAGTACTGAAGCCGACCTCCGACCGAGAATCTGGGATCGGCCGCAATATAGTCAGGAACGAGGCTTTGCAGGAGGGGACTTAGCTTTCTTGTCCCGACCCCTCCCAGAAGAAAACCTCCCATGACCACGAGAAAACTGCCTTCTGGAGGAAGAATGGAAGAAGGATTTAGGCTTAGAAGATACGGTAGCAGTGGAGGAATGCTTAAAGGAGGATGAATGCTTCTTCTCCTAAAAAAGCCTATGTAGCTTGCCCTCCAACTCTTCAACAATCATCATGGTATCCTGAAAGGGTAAGCGAAGGGCCGAAGACTTCTGAGCAGAATCCGTCTTCCAGTCCTACAGAACCAAATTGCGGTGAGCTGCTACACAAGCCCCCCCAGAAACGGCTGATGCCCTCACCACGACGAAGGAACCATCAGAGAGAAATTTCACCTGCCTCTCAATATGTTCCAGAAGTTCCAAACAGTCTGAAGTATCATCCACGGATCTATAGAGAGCCTTAATATTGGAAATAAGTGATTGAGCGACATAAGTCCCATAGATTCCCACCCTCAGAGCCGGATGGGAACCAGAATAAACTTTCCGAAGGGAAGCATCCACCTTCTTGTCCACAGGATCCCGGACCACCGCATCCTCGGCCAAAGAAGTACGACCCACCAGACTTGCCACAAATGAATCAATAGGAATGGAGTCTGGCAACTCCTTAGACATATCCTGAAGAGGGTATAGTTTCGCCATGAATCTGGGAAGCATGATACGATCAGGGTCCTTCCATTCCCTCTTAAGAACCTCATGGATGTAGGGATGGACCGGAACATCAACTGCCGCAGTGCTCTGAAACTGGCGCAGTAATGAACCCCCCCGAAGTACTGGGAGCATCATCGCAAGGAAACCCCATGTTGGACTTTACATGCTTCAGTAAGTCCGGCAACATATCTTTGTCAATGTACTTGCACTTGTGCTCCTCCCCCCCATCCAATCCTCCTCAGAGTCAGAAGAATGTGAGAGCGGAGCATGCACTGAGCTCTTGGAACTAGGACCACCCCCGATTTCCTGCAATGTTTCCTTGATCAAACGCTTAATCCTGGCATCATTCACCAGGGTGCCGTTTGAAGCGTGCCGGAGAAGGTGAGGAAGACGACTCAGAAGTGGAGGAGGTGGAGTGATCCACATGTCTACTCTTCCTGGAATGTTTGCCCATGACCACAGCCCCAGGAAGTCACAAAGTCTGAAGCACCCAGGAGCACTCCGATCAGGAATCAACCGGAAGACCAGGCTTTCCCCACCTTTTATGATCCCAGAAGTAAATGCACAGAGTCACTGGGTCAAACAGCAAGGAACTGGTACACTCCTTTAGGAAATAACCTGGACAAAAACAGCAACAGCCAGATGCCACCACCAGCAGCCAAACAGGTCGCATACACAGTCCAGGCAACACAAAAAACAAGCCGTATATATGAGGCTGACAAAGAATCTGGCAACTCCGTAGATGCACAACACCGCTATGCGGTACTCACGTTTGGGCCGGAAACGTAAGCACAAGCAGCTATCACCACGCTGTGCCGCCGGCCTACATCGGAAAGCCTGACTTCCTGCCACATCCCGCGGAAGTCAGGCAATGCCGTCCCGGAAGCGCCCCACCAACTGAGGGCCACCAGGGCATGAAACCAGGAAACAGCCCCACCCCTGACGTGCCCGGCAACCAGGGAGGCGCGGCTCAGACCCCACAACCAGGAACTCCACCGGAAGACGATGACCCCGGCCCGAGGAAACAGCATGACGCCCCCCAAGCACGGCAGGGAGGGAGTCAAGAATCCAGCCACGTTCCCGCCGCCCAACAGCAAAAACGATAAGAATGAACGAGGCTCCCAGGCTCCTGCCTCGTCCTAAACTTTCGAAAGGCAGAAGAAAGAACAGGAGGAATGCTGGGACTGCTACGTTTATGTACTCCCAGGGGGAGGGGGTGGGGTAGGGCCAGCATTCCTTTGTTCTTTTTTTTTGTCGGTGAGATAGTATTATCTCACTTGTTTAAATGAAGGGGACGAGGACAGGAGGGACCTGGGGGTAATACCCCAGAATAAATAATATTTACTTATTTATTTATGTATGTACACCACTGTTAGACTAGGCATCTTTTGTCGTGTTTCCCCTGAGTTTTTGCTTTCTGACCTCCCGGTTTTGACTCTGTTTGTGCTGGCTTAGTGTGTCTGCGCACTTTTCTCACTGCTGATCAGTGGTAAAGTGCAAGTGCTCCTGTGGTAAAATGTGTTATGGATTGGTGTTTCCCTGATTGGCCTATTTGATTTATGTGTCAGTCCCTAGTAAAGTGCACTGTGTGTGCCAGGGCCTGTAAATCAAATGCTGTTGGTGGGCTGCAGCACTGGATTGTGCCACCCACACAAACAGCCCGTAAATGTGACTCTGGTCTGCCATTGCAGAGCCTATGCGCAGTCTGGTACTGCCATGTCGACTTGGCAAGTACACCCACTTGCCAAGCCCTAACCTTCCCTTTTCTTATATGTCAGCCACCCCTAAGGTAGGCCCAAGGTACCCCTGTGGGCAGGGTGCAGTGTATGTGAAAGGTAGGACATGCCCTGGTGTGTGTGGCATGTCCTGATAGTAATTACTGCCAATTTTGTTTTCACTATTGCAAGGCTACCTGTTCCCCATAGGACAGAATGGGAAGTTTGTTTATAACATCTTATAAACATAACTGGCCCTGGGAACTAGGTAGGAAAATAAAGTTTAGTATGCCTGAACTCAGAATCTAAAGATGCATCTTTTAGTGAAGGTGATTTTTACATTCTGTGTTTGAAAATACCACTTTTAGAAAGTAGGTATTTTCTTGCTCAGTCATCCCGTGTGCCTCTGCTGGAATGTGGATTGCCTGTCTGGGTTTTGGATGACAGAAGGCTGGGGAGCAGGAGTGGCTCCAGATAGTCTAAGTGGGTCAGGAAAGGGCTGAATAGACCTGGGCTGCAACTGGGGAAGGGGAGGAGATTTCCTTGCACCTCAAAGAGCCTGGTCTGCCTCTGACAATGCCGTCTCCACCTCCTGCCAGGAAGTCACACCAGAGGAGGCAGAACTGGTTCTGGCTGGGCACAGACACTCTCTGCCTAAGAGATCAAAGGATTTTGGGATATAAATATTGGGGCCCAGACCCCTGAACTTTAGAACTCTTTTGGACCAAGAAGACTGCCAAGAAGAAGAGCTGGAGAAGCTGTGAGGCGGGACTACCACTTTGCTGTGTGCGTTGCTGTGTTGGCCTGCAGTGGCTGCTTCTGTCTTGGGCAGTGAAAGGACTGGACTGAACTTTCTGCAATCTACTTTTGTGAGTTTCTCCAAGGGCTTGAGGTAGAGCTTGCCCCCTGTTCAAGAAGTCTCAGGCACAACAAAGACTTCAAGCTCTTCTGCCCTCAGCACTGGGGACTGTGGGGCATATTATCAACGGCCAGCGATAATTATCGCTGGCCGTTCTCAGCGTGAGAATTGTTATCGCCGGCTACCGCAGATAATTATCGCCATGCTAGCGCTGTATTAACAACGCATAGCACAATGGCGATAATTATTCCTGCGATAGCTTGTTTTCCATGGAACATCGCTGGTTTTCCAGCGATGTTCCATGGAAAACGGCGATAATCCTTGCTGATACGACCCTGTGGTCGTATCAGCATAATCCACCTCCAATATAAAGTATAGGTAAGTCAGCATTTTTGCAGACGTTAGTTTTGGCGAAAACCGCGGTTTTTGCCAAAAACTAACGTCTGCAAAAATGCTCTGGCCTCCTTGTAAATATCGCGATGTGCACATCAGCTGATATTTACAAGGTTGTTCTGCCCAGTGACGCCCACTTTGCATCTCATTAGAGATGCAGAGGGAGGCGTCGAGTAAAGGGTGCTAACATGCGCTAATGCATGTTATCACCCTCTTGTTAATAGGGCGAAAACATTATCTCCGCTTTTTTGGCTTTTAAAGCCAAAAAAGCGGAGATAAGGCCCTTGATAATATGCCCCGAAGTGTTTTGTGCTGCAACAGAAGAAAAAGCAACCCGACGACGTCGACGACGCCGCTGCCGACTCCGTGTCCTGACGGCACCGCAGAGGGCACCGCCGCAACGCCGCACCGCGACCCTGGTCTCACCGACGACGCCTGCTGACGCCGCCACCGAGCCGCTGCTCGCACCGTGACCTGTGGGCACCGCACTCCGCACCGCCTCGCTTCACGACGACGCCTTGGTATCCGAGACTACGCCGCCCCACGCCAAAATCGACGCCGCTGCTTGCACTGTGGTTCGAGGGCACCGCTCGTAAAGTTACACGACGCACTGCCCTCATCCCGCACCGCAGCCTTGGCCTACCGACGCCGGCGCCATCGACTCCAGTTCGTCAGCCGACGACAGTGCTTCAGCAACGACGACGCCGCTGCTTGCACCGCGACCTGCCAGCACCGCGACGAGCACTGCATTCACTTCGCACCGCGACCCTGGTCTCACGGACGACGCCATCTGATGCCGCCACCGAGCCGCTGCTCGCACCGTGACCTGAGGGCACCGCACGCCGCACCACAGCACCCGGCGCCTGCCGACGCCAGCGCTCCTGACTTCAACAGAGAGGAGTTCGAACTGCAACGCGTATGACTTCGAGGGCCCCGACGACTCCTGCACCGACCTCCGGAACCGACACCTGCGGACGCCGTGCTTTCGGAAGCTCAACAAGAAGTCGCCGACGCCCCGCATTTCTAAAAGGTACTGCTTGCGGGTCTTTCCGACACCGTAGCTGGCCCGCGACGCGGCGGTCAGCCAGAACTGTTTGGATTTGTTTACTCACGACGCCGTGATAGCCCCGGACGGAGCTATTGACATCAAGGAACTGTTTTTCAAGCATATTTTGATAACTGAAGATTTTTAAGTACTGTATTGTGGATTTTTATCGTTTTTGGTCTTGTCTTAAGTATATAAAAATATTGGATATTTTTCTAAACTGGTGTGGTGTCCTTTTGTAGTGCTTACACTGTATTACTTTGGGTTATGTGCAAATGCTTTACACACTGCCTCTAAGATAAGCCTGACTGCTTGTGCCAAGCTACAAAGGGGGTGAGCAGGGGTTATTTTAGGAGTGTAACTCCCTTATCCTGACCAGGAAGAAGGGTCCCTATTTGGACAAAGGTGCAAACCCTTGCCAACTAGAGACCCCCATTTCTAACATTGGTTGTCAGCGGTGAGGATAGGACTTGCGTTTGCACTTGACTTACAGTGATTGGTGTGCACTACTACCATATCGCAGACCATTACGTGCCACATACTGGTCCTTTTTCTTTTTGGCCTATTTTTGATCTTGCCAGTTTGAACTTGCTTCTTCATCATGCCTGAATCAAGAGCATCATCTGTTGCATCCCTGGAAATTGCCTTTGAGGAGGATAGGTTGGATTCCTACAATGTTAAGGAATTGAAATCAATTTACAAAAACCTAAAAGTCCAAGTCAGAGGCCTCTCTAGGAAGGAGGAGCTACAAAAGGCGCTGAGGGCCTGGGTAGCAGCCAGACATGTCAGCGAGCAGTCTCGTGATCTCAGTGGAGAGACGGAGGAGCTTATTCCTAGGGTGGATGTGCTTTTGGGAGGGGGGGAACCCTCCAGGCCAGGCAGCAGTGGCCTGTCCCCAGAGGAGCTGGAGGACAGGCGGGAAGCAAGGAAGTTCGAGTTGGAGAAACTCAGGATGGAAAGTGAAAGGGAGGATAAAAGAATAGCCATGGAGGAAAGGAAGATGATCTTAGATCATGAGCGAAGTCTTAAAGAGCTGGAGCTAAGGAATAGAGCCAGTTCAGATGGTGGCAGCAACTCATCAAGACAGGCAGACAGAATTGTGCACATCCCTAAGAATGTAGGCAAGGAATTCAAGAAGGGGGACGACATACAAAGGCGGTTTCAGGGTTACGAGGCAGCGATCCACATGAATGGGGTCCTTGAGGAGAATTGGGGAGCAGGATTGTGGCCTCTCTTTCCGGAAGAAGCCCGGGATACTTTAATAGCTTGGGTAAGGGGTATCACCTCACCTATCCCGACATGAAGGATGCCCTTCTCACTAAGTATGGTCTTACTCCTGAAAAGTACAGGGATCAGTTCAGGTCCAGTAAAAAGTCTGATGCCAACACTTGGTTGGAATGTGTGGATGTGTTTTGCCGGTCACTGGATGGCTGGGTGAAGGGCACTAATGTGACAGATTTTCAGGGGCTCTACAATTTGATTGCATGGGAGCACTTGTCTAGTCTATGTTTTGCAGATCTGCGCCAGCACCTAGTTGATAGTAAGCTGACTGACCCCAGGAAGCTTGCTATGGAGGCGGACTGCTGGGTGAGTACCAGGGTCCACAAGAAAGCGTTTGGGGGAGACTCAGCCAAAGGTGGACAGGGTCCCCAGCAGAAGAGAGGGGGGACACGGGTAAAGCACAGGAGTTCTCTAAAGGGCCCCAAACTAACACCCAGGGTAAAGGTTTCCATCCTCCGGGAGATAAAAAACAAGGGGTCTCTTCAGGAAAGCCTGCTGAGACCAGCCCCCGCAAGTGTTTTGCATGTGACCAGGTGGGTCACATGAAGGGGGACCCCAAGTGCCCAAAGGGGGCACAGCCACCCACCGGTGGGCAATCCAAGGTGTTGGCTAGTGTAGCACTTGGGGAGGAGGAGTACCCACAGGAGGATGGGGATCCCGCAGACATGACCCTCGTCTCACTAGGGGACAGTGAGATGGTCCCAGGAAACCAGGTGCCCCCTAACACAAAGAAATACAGCACCTGGGTGACCATCAATGAGAAAAGGGTAGAGGCTCTCAGAGATACTGGAGCCAGTGTGACCTCAGTCCGGTGTCACCTGGTCTCTGAGAAGCAGGTAGTCCCAGGGGCATTCCACCAAGTAATTGCTGTAGACAATTCAGAGTGCCAGTGTCTGGTGGCGCAGGTTCCCTTCGAGTGGGGGGGTCTCAGGTCCCTTGAGGGTGGTTGTGAGCCCTTCCATGCCTGTAGATTGTCTGCTAGGTAACGACCTGGAGCAGTCCTTATGGAAGGATGTTGAGCTCAGGTCTCACTTGGAGATGCTTGGGTTGCCAGAGTGGGCATGCGTGTCCACTCGGTCAATGGCGGCCAGAGAGGGTGATCAAGAGGACTTGGAGCCTGAAACAGTGGCCCAAGTCCCTGCCAAGAGAAAGGGCAAGGGGCGCGGTAAACCAGCCCCTGAAGTTCCCACGGACCGGTAGGAGGCGGACCTTGAGGGGGACGCCCCGGTGCCTACAGGGGAGCAGGTAGCTGAACTGGGGGACATCTCTGAGCTGACCTATTGGCAGCAAGAAGGGGGTCCCACCAGGGAGGAATTCTGCAATTCTGCAAGGAGCAGAAAGAGTGCCCTTCTCTGGAGGGTCTGCGGTGGCAGGCTGCAGACCAGGCAGCTGGTGATCAGTGCGGATCACATTGGATCTACTGGGAGAATGGACTCCTGTACAGTGAGCCTAAGGTCGCTGAGCCTGGGTCAGCCCTTGTGCTGGTGGTACCCCAGCGCTTTAGGACCTTCCTACTGGGTCTGGCTCATGACGTGCCTTTGGCAGGACATTTGGGGCAGGACAAGACCTTTGACAGGCTTGTCACCCACTTCTTCTGGCCCCAAATGCGAAGGCAGTCAGATGGACATTGCAGGGCTTGCCAAACTTGCCAGGCAAGTGGTAAGGGTGGGAGGAAGGTCAAAGCTCCTCTCCAACCTTTTCCAGTTGTTGGAACACCCTTTGAAAGGGTAGGGATGGACATTGTGGGGCCACTGGATCTCAAGACAGCCATGGGCAACAGGTACATCCTGGTCTTGGTAGACCATGCCACCTTGTACCCAGAGGCAATCCCTCTCAGGACAACGACGGCGCCAGTGGTGGGTCGGGCGTTAATGGGGATCTTTTCCCGTGTGGGGTTCCCCAGAGAGGTGGTTTCTGACAGAGGGACCAATTTCATATCCAAGTATATGACATCCCTGTGGAAGGAGTGTGGTGTAACCTACAAGTTCCCCACCCCTTACCACCCACAAGGTAACGGTCTGGTGGAGAGATTCAACCAGACCTTGAAGGGCATGATTAAGGGTCTAACAGAACCCATGAGGCGTAATTGGGACGTCCTCTTGCCATGCCTTCTCTTTGCGTACAGGGAGGTGCCACAGAAGTCTCTTGGGTTCAGTCCCTTTGAGCTTCTGTATGGTCACCCTGTGAGAGGACCTCTGAGTTTGGTCAAGGAAGACTGGGAGGCAGCTCCCAGGAAAACTCCCCAGGATGTGTTTAGTTACATGCTGGCCTTCAGAAACCAAACTTCCCACTTCAGGAAACTCGCTCAGGCGAACCTGGAAGCAAGCCAGGAAGAAATGAAGAAGTGGTATGACCAGAATGCCACTCTGGTCGAATTTCAACCTGGGCAGAAAGTGTGGGTCATGGCTCCAGTGGAACCTTGTGCCTTGCAGGACAAGTGGACTGGGCCGTTTGAGGTGGTGGAGTGCAAAAGTGATGTCACCTAACTGGTGGATTTGCTGGCTCCAAGGAACCCTTTGAGGGTCCTCCACGTGAACCGCCTCAAACCCTACTTCGAGAGGTCCGAAGTGAGCATGCTCTTGGCGACAGATGATGGGACGGAAGAGGAGAGTGAACCTCTCCCTGACCTCCTGTCTACCAAGGAGCACGATGGGTCAGTGGAAGGTGTGATCCTCTCCCCTACACTGAGCCCAGAACAGCAGAGCGATTGTCACCAGTTGTTGGGACAGTTTGCCCCCCTGTTCTTTCTGACCCCAGGTGTTACTCACTGGTGTACCCATGACGTGGACACCGGTGACAGTCCTCCTGTAAAGCACAAGATTTACAGGTTGACTGACTGGGTCAAGGCCAGCATTAAAGAGGAGGTCTCTAAGATGTTGGCGTTAGGGGTGATCGAGCCTTCCAACAGTCCTTGGGCCAGCCCAGTGGTCTTGGTCCCAAAGGCTGCTGCACCCGGTGCCACTCCAGAACTGCGGTGTTGTGTGGACTATTGTGGGCTCAATTCCATCACCAGGACTGACGCACACCCCATCCCCAGAGCTGATGAGCTCATTGATCGGTTGGGAGCTGCCAAGTTCCTCAGCACGTTTGATTTAACGTCTGGGTACTGGCAGATTGCCTTAACCGATGGGGCCAAGGAGAGGTCAGCATTTTCAACCCCAGAAGGACATTACCAGTTCCGGGTGATGCCTTTTGGGTTGAAGAATGCCCCTGCCACCTTTCAGAGGTTGGTTAACCAGGTGTTGGCTGGGCTGGAGGATTTCAGTGCCGCCTACCTGGATGACATCGCAGTGTTCAGTTCCAGCTAGGAAGAACACTTGCAGCTCCTCGGTGAAGTGTTGAAGGCGCTGCAGAGGGCAGGCCTAACGATCAAGGCCAGTAAGTGTCAGATCGGGCAGGGTTCGGTGGTGTACTTGGGACACCAGGTAGGAAGTGGCCAGGTGGCGCCCCTACAACCCAAGATTGACACCATTCTGGCTTGGGAGCCCCCAAAGACCCAGACAGAGGTGAGGGCCTTCTTAGGACTCACCGGGTACTACAGGAGGTTTGTTAAGGGGTATGGCACCATTGCTGCCCCCTTAACAGAGCTGACTTCCAGGAAGCAGCCCAAGAAGGTGATCTGGACTGAGTCCTGCCAGAAGGCTTTTGATGCCCTGAAGGCCGCCATGTGCACGGCACCTGTGCTCAAGGCACCCGACTTCTCCAAGGAATTTGTCGTGCAGACTGACGCTTCAGAGCATGGAGTGGGAGCGGTGCTCTCACAACTGAACAAAGACGGCCTAGACCAGCCTGTAGTCTTCCTTAGCCGGAGACTACTCCCCAGGGAACAGAGGTGGAGTGCCATAGAAAGGGAAGCTTTCGCTGTGGTCTGGGCACTGAAGAAGCTGAGGCCCTACCTGTTTGGGACTCACTTCTGGGTTCAGACAGACCACAGGCCCCTCAGATGGTTGATGCAAATGAGGGGTGAGAATCCAAAACTGCTGAGGTGGTCCATCTCCCTACAGGGAATGGACTTTACGGTGGAACACCGCCCTGGCACAGAACACGCCAAAGCAGATGGTCTGTCCAGGTTCTTCCGCCTTAGTGAAGAGAACTCCCAGGAGGTTGGGTAGTTCTCCCTACTTTCAGCTGGAGGGGACATGTGTTAGACTGTTTCCCCAGAGTTTTTGCTTTCTGATCTCCCGGTTTTGACTCTGTTTGTGCTGGCTTAGTGTTTCTGCGCACTTTTCTCACTGCTGATCAGTGGTAAAGTGCAAGTGCTCCTGTGGTAAAATGTGTTATGGATTGGTGTTTCCATGATTGGCCTATTTGATTTATGTGTCAGTCCCTAGTAAAGTGCACTGCGTGTGCCAGGGCCTCTAAATCAAATGCTGTTGGTGGGCTGCAGCACTGGATTGTGCCACCCACACAAACAGCCCGTAAATGTGACTCTGGCCTGCCATTGCAGAGCCTGTGCGCAGTCTGGTACTGCCATGTCGACTTGGCAAGTACACCCACTTGCCAGGCCCTAACCTTCCCTTTTCTTACATGTCAGCCACCCCTAAGGTAGGCCCAAGGTACCCCTGTGGGCAGGGTGCAGTGTATGTGAAAGGTAGGACATGCCCTGGTGTGTGTGGCATGTCCTGATAGTGAATTACTGCCAATTTCGTTTTCACTATTGCTAGGCTACCTGTTCCCCATAGGACAGAATGGGAAGTTTGTTTATAACATCTTAAAAACATAACTGGCCCTGGGAACTAGGTAGGAAAATAAAGTTTAGTATGCCTGAACTCAGAACATAAAGATGCATCTTTTAGTGAAGGTGATTTTTACATTCTGTGTTTGAAAATACCACTTTTAGAAAGTAGGTATTTTCTTGCTCAGTCATCCCGTGTGCCTCTGCTGGAATGTGGCTTGCCTGTCTGGGTTTTGGATGTCAGAAGGCTGGGGAGCAGGAGTGGCTCCAGATAGTCTAGGTGGGTCAGGAAAGGGCTGAATAGACCTGGGCTGCAACTGGGGAAGGGGGAGGAGATTTCCTTGCACCTCAAAGGGCCTGGTCTGCCTCTGACAATGCCGTCTCCACCTCCTGCCAGGAAGTCACACCAGAGGAGGCAGACGACACCCCCCCACGCCGAAATCGACGCCGCTGCTTGCACCGTGGTTCGAGGGCAGCGCTCGTAAAGTTACACGACGCACCGCCCTCAACCCGCACCGCAGCCTTGGCCTACCGACGCCGGCGCCATCGACTCCAGTTCGTCAGCCGACGACAGTGCTTCAGCAACGACGACGCCGCTGCTTGCACCGCGACCTGCCAGCACCGCGACGAGCACCGCATTCACTTCTCATCGCGACCCTGGTCTCACCAATGATGCCATCTGATGCCGCCACCGAGCCGCTGCTCGCACCGCAACCTGAGGGCACCGCACCGCTGCACTTTGCACCGCAGCACCCGGCGCCTGCCGACGCCAGCGCTCCTGACTTCAACAGAGAGGAGTTCGATCTGCAACTCATGTGACTACGAGGGCCCCGACGACTCCTGCACCGACCTCCGGAACCGACGCCTGCGAACGACGTGCTTTCGGAAGCTCAACGAGAAGTTGCCGACGCCCCGCATTTCTAAAAGATACTGTTTGCGGGTCTTTCCGACACCGTAGCTGGCCCGCGACGCCGCGGTCAGCCAGAACTGTTTGGATTTGTTTGCTCACGACGCCGTGATAGCCCCGGATGGAGCTATCGACATCAGGGAACTGTTTTTCAAGCATATTTTGATAACTGAAGATTTTTAAGTACTGTATTGTGGATTTTTATCGTTTTTGGTCTGGTCTTAAGTATATAAAAATATTGGATATTTTTCTTAACTGGTGTGGTGTCCTTTTGTAGTGCTTACACTGTATTACTGTGGGTTATGTGCAAATGCTTTACATACTGCCTCTAAGATAAGCCTGATTGCTCATGCCAAGCTACAAAGGGGGTGAGCAGGGGTTATTTTAGGAGTGTAACTCCCTTATCCTGACTAGGAAGAAGGGTTCCTATTTGGACAAAGGTGCAAACCCTTGCCAACTAGAGACCCCCATTTCTAACAACCACAAATTAAATTACATCCAGACACCAGCCGAAAAACAACAAGAAAAGAAAAGAAGTTAGTAGAAGGCTATGCTGGTTAGCCCATGAAAGAGGTCCTTCTCTAATGAGGAGCGGGAGTGTATTCCATAGTCTGGGACCAAGCACAGCAAATCTCCTGTCCCTCCATGAATTACTCTTTGTTCTGTGGGCTGTTACAAGCATGACATCACCTGGTCTCAAATATCTGGGGCCGGGACTTGTTCACTTTATGTCTGATGTACAAGGGCCACACTTAGAAGACACTTCTACATTGGTATCAAAATCTTGAAACTGACCATGGTCTTCAGTGGGAGCCTGTGAAGACACACTGTCCCATTTCCAGAGTCCACAAATCAGTTGTACTGCATCATTTTGTAAACGCAATCTTACTGCCTGATAATTTGTCAAGTTACCACCATACAATGAATGTTTGCATTGCATTCCAGTTTTGAAATGATTATTGGTCCTGCAACTACTCTGTGCAGGTTCATTGGAAGCCAACAAAGTCCCTGTGATGGGTGGGCACGCTTATGTGCATCAGAACTATTCTCTGCACCCTCCATGGAGTGAGAATAATGTTCATCAGAGCACTGAGGACCGAGGCGGCACCAGTACCGTTCTCATCTCTCAAATCTTTACAGTAATATAGAAACTTTTTCGTACAGGATCCACCCTGGATTTTTGATCCATCAACTTGTGGGATATCTGTGCATCCGGTTTCTTTTCTTTAGAATAATCTTCATTTTCTGATATAGACTATAATAAGGGCTTTGTTGTGGCTTTGTCCCTAGAGTACCCTTACCCATAGAGACATAAGTATGAAAGATCTCTGCTTCTTTCTGAACCTAAGGACTGGCACATGGCAAACACCCATTGGCAGCAGTGCAATATCACAATATTACCAATAGCAATTTCTGCCATTATATCAATGTCATTCCGAGATCTACTGCTGAAGAGGCATTCTGCTCCTATAGAATCTTTCTAAGTACTTCCAGCAATAATGCTGTTGAATATATACAATGCACTTTGTATATAGGGTTGCAAATTTGTCTCCTAATGATGGACCATGTTGATGGTTCGGTACCATCCCCATAGCAAGACACATTCGTTAAGCAACATTTATCCTGCAGTGTACAATGAGGAGACACTGCTTTGAATAGATACCTTTCTCTGGCAATCAAAAACGGATTCTTATTGTGCTTATGTGTGTGGGCCCCATGATTGCATTGATAGTTGCTGGATTAACTGCATGACCTTGAGCAATATAGCCCTATCACTTCTCATAAGAATTCCTATCTCATCCATCAGAACCTGAAAAAACTGAAAAACTGGAGCCAATGATCAACAAAAGGATCACCTTCAAGCTCCTCACAAGCTTATGAAACCCTCCACAATGCCAGATTCGCACAACTCAACCCCCGCTTCTCCTTCCATACCCCCACCAGACATCTCCCCTCCACCCATCAGGTACTGTCCACCATCCACCGGATCCGTAGGACCACCACTGGAGGAAGATCCTTCTCCTATCTCGCTGCAAGGACCTGGAACTCCCTTCCTCTGCATCTCAGGCAATCACCATATCTGCCTTCATTCAGGAAGGACCTCAAGACCTGGCTCATCGACTGAACAGCAAACACCCCCCAGCACCTTGAGACCCTTACGGGTGAGTAGTTGCGCTATACAAAACCCTGATTGATTGATTGAATGATGATATTGTTATCCTTTGTAACTGTTAAGTGCTTCACAAGCCTCACTTGGATGAGCAGACAACTCCTCTGACTCTCCCGCCTCTAAGGATGATCTTGAAAAACCTTCGAACACTTCCAATTTAGTTTGTGTCTGACCAAATATTTTGGGGTACTAAGCTCTCCAAAACTCTTTAGAACCCCTAAAAGTCTGGCTGCAGATAGGGGGCCATGTCACGAGTCCCTAAAAATTTGGAGGGGACAGCCAGTAGATTCATGATCCTCAAAAAGGTAAATATAGCCTTAGTAGAGAATAGGGAAACTGGATGGTGTTTCTCACCCCTGCCACTGAGTTATGGAATACGCAAACTTAGAATCGGACAAATCCCCAGAGAATCTCTTGTTTCTATAGATGCTCTGGAGATGTGTTATTATGGGCCCCAAAAATGAGCATACACATACAAGCAGGGGCATGTTCTAATAATTGTCCCCGAATATCAGAAATAAATATCATCCTAACAGCTAAAAGTACAATTGAGAGTTAAAACTAAATACACCCTAGCGTTGTTTATCACACATCCAGAACCTATTAGTCTAAAGGCCCTAATTGCCTGTCCGCATTATATATGGTATTTGCCGGGTCATGTAACGCTCCAACATACCTATATTCTAGGCATACTCAAATTGGATCCAGCGGAGGCTGCTGCCAATCCGAGGTGGGGGGGGGCAGGAAAAAAAGAATAATAATAAAAATATGAACTTACTTTTCCTGCCGGCCACTTCGACCTTCTGCTCCAGTGCCACACCTCGCTGTTCCTCTGCTCCCGTCCGGCACTACAATTCCCATGAGCACAGGCTCCCAGACCCAGTGCAAATTCCATTGCTTCTCTCATGCTATTACTCCCAGCATGAGAGAAGCGCTGGGATTGAGCCGAGCGGGCCAGTTTTGCTCTCCATCAGGGACTGGGAGCCTGTGCCCCTGAGCACTAGGATATCTCCAAGGAACAGCCTGGCGATATCCAAGTGCGCATGTCGGTTTGGCTGTCCTAAGACGGCCGGCCAAACCGACATGCGCACTTTCAGTGCGTACCACTCCTCCTCCCCCTGCTGTGTGACACTAGCCCTAGACTTGCCGGACTGGAAGTAAAAAAATAGTTTTATTGTCATTTTAGTTTTCTTCTGTCTGCTGCATTTCAGCAGTGGGGCGACACTCCTCCGCCATATCGGACCCCATTTAACATCTCCTGCAACCTGTCATTTACTTGCCCCAAGCCATTAGCAGGATCTTTTATGCCTTCCCACCTTAATGAGTATGTGGAGCAAGTGGGGAAATGCGTCTGGAGCCTGAAATTTGCAACACATGACTGAAAATATGCCCCTATTGGTTTATTAGGGAACATGTTGAAGAAACAAGTTTTGCAGACAACAGCCACTTTGAATATTACAGAGAATGGACAAATCCCTTTCAGCTGATGCACTATGAGCAAGAAAAACATGATAATTTAGCACATACAAACACTGAGCTCACAAATAAAAGAATCCGAAAAATTCACTCAAACATGAGCCCAAAGGCACTAGGCCTAGCACAGTGAGGCATGAACATAGACATTGTTAACATATGTCAAGGCCTATAGTTCATTTAACATCAGCAAACATATCAAAGAATCTTGTTCACAATTCACAACTCTCATCTCCAACTAATAAATGGTAGACTTTGCACTCAATACCTGAGTGAGCTGTCAGAGGATAGTTTCACATTTGGTACCATTTTCATGTAAGGGTGCAAGTATACGAAGACTTAACTGGATGTCAGTGGGGGGGAGTTACCTAAAATTCTGCTACCTTTTGGCTAGGGTTGCACTATACAAATTCAATGTACATACATTCACATGTAAAGACACCAAGAACAGTACCGTTGCCTCAGTACATTGCTAATGGTATGGCCAGAGTTCACTGAATGTGGATGCGCCATTGGTTGTAAGCCTTTGTGACCTCATTTAGCAGCAAGCTGGTAGGGGAGTGATGGAGTATGCTTATTTAAGAATAATCTTGCTTGATCAAGTCTGCTCATTAAGTGTGTTCTAATAAACATAACTAACTGTGTGGAAAATTATAAACGTGAGAGATTTTAAAAAGTGAACGTAAAAGCGTGCAGGAGAGACACGACACAATTTAGAAATCAAAGTTGCAATGAAAAGCATGCAGAAATTTTGAAAACTGGTGTTTCGAGAAATGTCTATGACACGAGAGAGAAACTTAATAATGTACTAAGTAATTTGCAAGTAGAATTTAGAAAATATGATAATGAAAATGCTTGAAGTAAAATGTTTCTTGCTTATGTTTTCTCTAATCATGAAGTCATAATAGAAAAGTGATTGCTTATATTTTCTTCTTTGAATATTTGAATTCAGACTATGCTTATTAATTTAATTGAAATGATATTTTTTCGTACATTTACTTATGCATTTCTTTATTTCCTCATACATTATTAACAATAGTGTGTTTTATTCTTTAGAAAACGATGATTTGTGGTATTTCTGTGAAGCTCTCAAAACCTGTTAGTGTTATTTCCTTTTCCTAACGTAGGCCTCAGAAGAATGTATTTTGTCCTTCATTATTTCTAAAATGCTGATTTATTAGCTTTAGCTGTGAATGTTTTATCATTAGAGTTTCCTTCCTACGGTTGGAGTATTTCTTTTTATGAATAATTGTGTCAACTATGTTGCAAGCTGATGTGGAAGCGAGCGCGTGGATATGAAGAAGTCTTGATGTGTTTCCTACTTCCGAGGTGACAGCACGTCTTGCAAATGAACAAAAGACTATCTTGTTGAAGTTCCGGATGGACTAGGCTGGAGAATGATCACCTCATGGATCCTAACCAATAGAATCGTGCAAAACTGTGAAAAAAAAACATTTGGGGGTTGGGATTGTGAACAGTTTGGGGTACAATTATTTCTGTGGGAAAAGAACTATTGAGAGAGCCTTTTGCTGCTGCACTCTCAGTGCTTCTCTGGCTTGCTATTATCCTTGCAATATTGGGCGTGACATGCTTCCGGTCCGAACTCTGATCCTCCCTTGAACTGAACTATCCTGATTATTTTGCACTTCATCGGCTGGTGATGTTGCACAAGCTATACCTTTTTGGCTGAAGGGTTGGCTAAAACAGACTATTGCACGCTGTGCATTAGCTCAATGATCTTAGGTTCGTATGAATCTCGAATTGCATTCTGAGACTGCAATGTTTATCTTTTTGTTTCTCTCTCTCTCCTCTCACGCTAGTTATTGATTTGATGTATTTTACCATGATCTGTATTTTCTGTTGTGATTTATACCTGTAATCATTGAAATAACAAAAGTACTGACATTCTGTGTTAAATCTATTGACCATTCATATTTGATGATTTAGATAAAACTATCTTGATTATACAGAGTTTGTCTTTATTGATGTGTTATTTGACATGATACGTATTTTGACTATTGTTGTTGGTCAGGCATTTTCTTCATTACAGGTCCTCATGAAGGAAATAGCATCCGCCTCTAATTATCTGAGTCCCTATTAGCTCTTTCAAAGATCTATCGGAGGACCTCATGATTTGTAAATGGTTATAGAGTTTCTATGGGCCCAAACTCTTGGTTTTGGAAAAGGTTAAGTTCATGATATATTGGAGTTATTGTGAATGATTATAAAATTTACACCGCTTCCGCTGGATCAGGAGTCCTCGGTTACTTCCTGAGCCCCGAGGCAGGTGTGACTTGGGGACTCATGCCAGCTAGAGGCTAGCGGTCATCCTTCACCCTATTACCATTCTTCTACTGTGCTATTAATGTCCGGATCGTGCGGAAAATGCAATCGACTGATCCTGACCACGAGGGTTGGGAATTTTGTTTTAATTTGTGAGAAGACGATGCAAAGTCTGGGGCAATTTCAGCATTGTTTGTGGATTTGCATCCACCTGCCAGGGCTTTAAAAAATCACAGGCAAAATCCAGTGCTTAATTGTAAAATAATGATTGTCAGTGAGTGACCAACACGCTGTTCAGAAGCATTCGCCTTCGGCCAGTGCAATTAAATATCGGTGCTCTGAATACCAAGGCTGCGTACTCCTGAATCCACCTTAGGCCTCTGTAATCCACTGCCAGTCACTCCCTGCCCCTTTACTTCACTCTTACAGGTTCCTGCTTTCACCCTCAATGACGGATTTTCAGTATTTCTCGTCCTCTGTCTTTCCACTTTGTTTGGTGTCCCTCTCTTGCTCTCTGTCAGAAAAATAAGTGCAGATCCCCAAAAAAGAGAGCCGGTGGCCCCCACCGGCTAAAATTAAGCATGGAAAATTACATTCCAGCACACAGAGGTCTCAGCTCTCACAGTGAGACAGACCTGCAAACTAGGGGGCTGTTTCACAAAGGGCCTCCGCACTTGTGATGGAGGCCCCACAGTCATGGAGGGGGCCTTGCATTCGATGCAGGACTTCCGCAACGGATAACTGCAGTGCGGAGGTCTCGCCACGAGTGCAGAGGGCCATTGTGAATCGGGCCCCAAGTGTGCAGTTCTCACTGGAAGACCTGTTTGCGTGGGCCAGCTTGTCAATTAAGAATGGCCGGAGGCATGAGAGGAGCAGAAGAGTTTCTTCTTCAGCTCTGAGAAGTGTTGGTCTCAGGGGCAGCTCCTCCGTTATAGCGGAGGAGAGTCACCCCACTGAAAAGCCCCAAGAGATGAAAAATAAGATGGTAATGAAGTTAATTCATTAGCATTTTATTTTTCGTCATATTGTCCAGAACGGTGTGTCAGGACAGGGCGGGGTCTGATGAATGGCAGCAGGGAGGAGGGTGGGCTACCTTTGCACTTGTTTAAAGTGTGCATTTCTCTTTGGCCGGCCGCACATGCACACTTTAAACCTCTCTAACCCAGCTTTCTTAAGAAAACAGGGTTAAAGAAAGCAAAAGCCTCCAGTGCTCTTGTGAGCACAGATAGAGGCCTCTCCCGTCAATCCTGACGCTGCACTGACGCTGTCAGAGAAACATCTGCTGGACCCTTCTGGTTGTGGGGATATATAGGACTTGTAGGTTCACCAAGAACCCGAGGAACCCAGAGCCAATAACTGAGCAGCGTCTTGCAGTGGTTTTGCATTGTGTACCTGGTATATAGCAATTAATTTGGGGAAAATATAAAGAGTGAAAATAGGTATCAAAGACACCTATGTATTTCCGAAATGGGAACAAAATATAGAGTTTAGAAACAGTAGCTATTTGCACATCTCCGAAATTGTGGTTACCCATACTAGCCTGTGAATTGTAGGACATTTTTCAAAGTGACTTCTTTTTTACACATTGTCTTACATTAGGAAGCCAGAAATGCATAGAAAGTCAATAGGTAATAACAGTTGCTCTACATTTCTGAGTTTCCCTAAGTCTCCCGATAAAAATGGTACCTCACTTGTGTGGGTAGGCCTAGTGCCCGCGACAGGAAATGGCCCAAAACGCAACGTGGACACACCACATTTTTACAGTGAAAGCAGCCCCTTTTTTTGCACAGTGCCTAGCTGTGGATTTTGAACCCTAGCTCAGCCGGCACCTAGGTAAACTTAGCAAACCTATACATTTTTGAAAACTAGACACCAAGAGGAATCCAGGATGGGGTGACTTGAGTGGCTCTCACCGGGTTCTGTTACCCAAAACCCCTTGCAAACCTCGAACTTTGTAAAAAAAACACATTTTCCTCACATTTTGGTGATGCAAAGTTCTAGAATATGAATGGATCCACAAAAATCCACCCACCCCGCATTCCCCAAAGTCTTCCGATAAAAATGGTACCTCACTTGTGTGGGTAGGCCTAGTGCCCGCGACAGGAAACGGCCCAAAACGCAACAAAGACACACCACATTTTTACAGTGAAAACAGACCCTTTTTTTGCAAAGTGGCTAGCTGTGGTTTTGAACCCTAGCGCTGCCGGCACCTAGGGAAACCTAGCAAACCTATACATGTTTGAAAACTAGACACCCAGAGGAATCCAGGAGAGAGTGACTTTTGTGGCTCTCACCAGGTTCTGTTACCCAGAATCCCTTGCAAACCGCAAACTTTGTAAAAAAACACACATTTTCCTTACATTTCTGTGATGGAAAGTTCTGGAATCTGCGTGGATCCACAAAATTCCACACACCTCGCATTCCCCAAAGTCTTCCGATAAAAATGGTACCTCACTTGTGTGAGTAGGCCTAGTGCCCGCGACAGGAAGCGGCCCAAAACGCAACGTAGACACACCACATTTCTACAGTGAAAACTGACCCATTTTTCGCAAAGTGCCTAGCTGTGGATTTTGAACCCTGCTCTGCCGGCACCTAAGGAAATGTTAGAAATGGGGGTCTCTAGTTGGCAATGGTTGGCACCTTTGTCCAAATAGGGACCCTTGCTTCTAGTCAGGGTAAGGGGGATACACTCCTAAAATAACCCCTGCTCACCCCCTTGGTAGCTTGGCACGAGCAGACAGGCTTATCTCAGAGGCAGTGTGTAAAGCATTTGTGAACACATACAGTGATACAGTGAAAACACTACAAATGGACACCACACCGGTTTAGAAAAATAAGTAATCTTTATCTAAACTCAAAACAAGACCAAACGACAAAAATCCACAGTACAGTTATCAAGATATCCTCAAAAATAGGTTATTCACTCAAATAATGCTTGTAGCAACAAATAACTCCACTTGGAGTTATAACGACGTCGTGACCGGTGGAAATCCCAAAGTACGGCGCCGACCGCGAGGTGCGCGGCATCGGGCCTGGAGTCAAGCAGACCCACAAAGAACAGTACCTTGGAAAGGATGAAAACAACGACAGTTCACGGCGTCGGGGAAGTGCGGCTTCATAGGCGCTGCGCGGCGTCGGTTCCTTACGACCCCAGGGGAGGTGCAGCCTCTGTTCCTTACTGCAGCGCAGGGGAGGCGAGACGACGGTTCCTTACTGTGTCGGGGAGGTGACGTCATGATGGCGCCGAACCCGCTGTTCCTTACGATGTCGATGGATTCGGGGTCACCCACGTCGAGGATCGGCTCCGCGATGATGAAGTCGGCTTCGGAGTCGATGCGGCACAGCAGCAGGCGTCGGGCCCACGTCGCAAGTCGGTGCAGTGCTCACGGCTTCGGGCAGGTTACGGCGTCGCTCGCTGGCGTCGATGTGGCACGGCAGCTGGCGGTGAGCCTACGTCGGAAGTCGGAACAGCGCTCACGGCTTCGGGCAGGTTACGGCGTCGCTCGCCAGCGTCGGTGTTGCAATTTCCTTCTGTAGCAGCTAAAACAGCAGTTCTAGATGCAGGAAGACAGAAGGGGTGAAGTCTTTGTGTTCCTGAGACTTCAGAACAGGAGGCAAGCTCAGTTTCAAGCCCTTGGAGATCTTCTTCTTCAAGCAGGTGACAAAGCAAAACAGCAAAGTCCTTCTCCTTTCCTTGGCAGCAAGCAGCCACTGCAGGCCAACCCCAGACAGCAAACAGCACAGGAGCAGTATTCCTCCTCAGCTTCTCTGGCTCTTCTCCTTGGCAAAGGTTTCCTCTTGATTTCCCAGAAGTGATCTAAAGTTCTGGGGTCTGGGTCCCCCATTTTAAACACACAAATTCTTTGTTCTCTGAAGGCAGAGAGTGTCTGTATCCAGCCAAAACCAGTTCTGTCCTCACTGGTGCAGCTTCCTGGCAGGAGGTGGAGACAGCATTGTTGAAAGAAGACCTGGCCCAGGAAGGTGAAAGGAAATCTCCTCCCCCTACTCTAAATTCAACCCAGGTCCCATTCAGCCCAGCCCTGACTCATCAAACTGCCGGAGCCACTGCCCTCTCCCAGCTCCTGTCACTCACAAGCCAGACATGCAATACACAAACCTAGCAGAGGCATGCTGGATGGTTAGGCAAGAAAATACCCACTTTATAAAAGTGGTATTTTCAAACACAGAATGTAAAAATCACCCACACTAAAAGATGTATTTTAACACTCTGAGTTCAGGCATACTAAACTTTATTTTCCTATCTTGTTCCTAGGGTCAGTTATGTTTATAAGATGTTATAAACTAACTGCCCATTCTGGCCTATGGGAACAGATAGCATTGCAAAAGTGAAAAACGAAATTGGCAGTATTTCACTATCAGGACATGCCACACACATCAGGGCATGTCCTACCTTTTACATATAATGCACCCTGCCCACAGGGGTACCTTGGGCCTACCTTAGGGGTGACTAACATGTGGAAAAGGGAAGGTTTAGGGACTGGCAAGTGTGTGCACTTGCCAAGTCGACATGGCAGTCCCAGACTGCACACAGGCTCTGCAATGGTAGGCCTGAGCCACATTTTACAAGCTGCTTCTGTGGGTGGCACAATCAGTGCTGCAAGCCCACCCGCAGCATTTGATTTACAGGCCCTGGGCACACATAGTGCACTGTACTAGGGTCTGACAAGTAAATCAAATAGGCCAATCATGGAATCACTAATCCATAAAATAAATTTATAAAGAGAGCATATGCACTTTAGCACTGATCAGCAGTGGTAAAGTGCCCAGAGTCATAAAACCACCAACAACAGGTCAGAAAAAATACAGGAGGAAGGCAAAAAGTTCTGGGATGACCATGTAAAAAGGGCCAAGTCCAACAGGAAACCTAGCAAACCTATACATTTTTAAAAACTATACACCCAGAGGAATCCAGGAAGGGGTGACTTGTGTGGCTCTCACCAGGTTCTGTTACTCAGAATCCCTTGCAAACCACAAACTTTGTAAAGAAAACACATTTTCCTCACATTTCTGTGATGGAAAGTTCTGGAATCTGCGTGGGTCCACAAAATTCCACGCACCCCGAATCCCTAAAAGTCTCCCGATAAAAATGGTACCTCACTTGTGTGGGTAGGCCTAGTGCCTGCGACAGGAAATGGCCCAAAACGCAACGTGGACACAGCACATTTTTACAGTGAAAGCAGCCCCTTTTTTTGCACAGTGCCTAGCTGTGGATTTTGAACCCTAGCTCAGCCGGCACCTAGGGAAACTTAGCAAACCTATACATTTTTGAAAACTAGACACCCAGAGGAATCCAGGAGGGGGTGACTTTTGTGGCTCTCACCAGGTTCTGTTACCCAGAATCCCTTGCAATCCGCAAACTGTCAAAAAAACACAT
Source organism: Calotriton arnoldi (assembly GCA_963921515.1). Taxonomy (NCBI): domain Eukaryota; kingdom Metazoa; phylum Chordata; class Amphibia; order Caudata; family Salamandridae; genus Calotriton; species Calotriton arnoldi. Next base: position 3,354,275 of record CAWUFW010000121.1, on the reverse strand, counting down.
TTTCCTTATATTTCTGTGATGGAAAGTTCTGGAATCTGCGTGGATCCACAAAATTCCACCCACCTTGCATTCCCCAAAGTCTTCCGATAAAAATGGTACCTCACTTGTGTGGGTAGGCCTAGTGCCCGCGACAGGAAACGGCCCAAAATGCAACGTGGACACACCACATTTTTACAGTGAAAACTGATCCATTTTTGGCAAAGTGCCTAGCTGTAAATTTTGAACCCTAGCTCGGCCGGCACCCAAGGAAACCTAGCAAACCTATAAATTTTTGAAAACTACGCACCAAGGGGAATCCAGGAGGGGGTGACTAGTGTGGCTCTCACCAGGTTCTGTAACCCAGAATCCCCTGCAAACCTCAAACTTTGTCAAAAAAACACATTTTCCTCACATTTCTGTGATGGAAAGTTCTGGAATCTGCGTGGATCCACAAAATTCCACCCTCCCCGCATTCCCCCAGGTCTTACGGTACAAATGGTACCTCACTCGCGTGGGGGGGTCAAGTACCCGCGACAGGCAAGGGCCCAAAACGTATTGAGGAGACATCAAAATTACCTATCACAAAACGACCTGGTTTTGCAAGGGGGGGTCACTTGGGTTTTTGGCCCAGGGCTCGGCGGCCATCTAGGAAAACTAACCAAACCCACACATTTCTGAAAACTAGACTAGAGTCCAGGGAGGTATGGCTTGCGTGGACCCCCCAACGTTTTCCTACCCAGAATCCCCTGCAAACCTCAAATTTAGCTGAAAAAATCACTTTTTAAATTTCTGTGTGGGAAAGTTATGGGATGACCAGGCTGACACAAATTTCCTACCACCCAGCGTTTCCCAAGGTCTCCCGATAAGAATGATACCTCACTCGTGTGGGTGGCCCAACTACCCGCGACAGGCAAGGGCCCAAAACGTATTAAGGAGACATCAAAATTACGCATCTCGAAACGAACCGGTCTTGCAAGGGGGGTCACCTGGGTTTTTGGCCCCAGGCTCGGCGGCCATCTAGGGAAACCTACCAAACCCACACATTTCTGAAAACTAGACACCCGGGGGAGTCCAGGGAGGTATGGCTTGCGTGGACCCCCCCCAACGTTTTCCTACCCAGAACCCCTTGCAACCTCAAATTTAGCTGAAAAAAATCACTTTTTCTCAAATTTCTGTGTGGGAAAGTTGTGGGATGACCGGGCTGAAACAAATTTCCTACCACCCAGCGTTCCCCCAGGTCTCCCAATAAAAATGATACCTCACTCGTGGGGGTGGCCCAGAAACCCGCGACAGGCAAGGGCCCAAAACGTATTGAGGAGACATCAAAATTACCGATCACAAAATGACCTGGTTTTGCAAGGGGGGTCACCTGGGCATTTTTTGGCCCCTGGCCGTCCGACACACCGAAGGGGTTAATGGCAGCAAACTTGGCTGAAACCCAGGGCTTTAAGTGGGATGAAAAAACTGGGGGCCTCTCAAAGGGGCGTGGCCAATGTAATTAGGGCGTGGCTTAAAAACACATAAGCTAAAAATCTGCGCTTAGCATAGTGTGACGCCCGACTTGTATTTTCCTGTTTCTGTCATTGCATCTACATATATAAAACGGCAATTAGCATTACACCTGCAACAAGCCAGGACTTTTGGCTTCGTCAATGGTTATTAGTTGCATAAGATAAATAAGCTACAACTACGACTTCGTTGTATATAATATGAAAATCATTCAGTTCTGAAATGATGAGACTGTGAAAGAACTTTACCGAGGCTCTTTGAAGTTACCTCAAAGGCAGGGAAGGGTGGTACTGCTGCAGAGCCCCAAAAATGTTCACCCTGATGGTGAGGGGCAAGAGGGGAGAGCCCGATAGGGACACGACTCTCAGCACCTGCTTACAGTAGCTGCAGGCATGACTCGCAGGTGGGAGGGCGGAGGAGGGCGCGGGGTCGTGCGGGGAGGCGGGGTCGTGCAGGGAGGCGGAGTCGTGCGGGGAGGGGGTGTCGCGCGGGGAGGGGGGGTCAATAATAAAATTAAAAAATTTTAACTTACCTTTCCGCCACGCCGGGTCCCGCGTCTTCACTGCTCCTGCGCTCCTGCCTCTGACAGGAACAAGCAGGCAGCCTCCCTCCCCTAAGCCAATCACAACGCTCCAGCGGAGCATTGTGATTGGTCGGGACGCCGCCCAGCTAGGGACTGTAGGGGATTGCATGTTCTCCATGTAGGCTGCAATGCAGCCTGCATGGAGAAGTGCAGAGTGAGCATGACTGGTTTGGGTGGCCCGAAAGGGCCGACCAAACAGCCTTTACGCACACAGGAGTGGGCAAACCCCTCCTGCCCTGCCCGGGCAGCTCCGCCCACCCGCCCGGCCACAATGCACAAAGAAACATAAAATGGTAATAACTTTTGGTTATTACCATTTTATATTTTGCCTTTCTCGCACTGCGAGAAAGCAGTGGGGCGACACTCCTCCGCCCTAGTGGAGGAGCCGTCCCTACCTGCTTTTTAGAACTGACACAGCACCAGTAGGACCCGGCCCACTTAAGGCCCTGCTTAAACCAAATCATGGCGACAGATACGGACATGTAAGCCCAACAAAATGCTTTTATACCAGGCCCTGCAAAGCTTCAAAATGCCTGGCTCGACAGTTCAGCAAGAGGGTCTGTTATACGTACGCATGGAAAATATCACTGTTGTTTACCTCTTTTTGGCACCCACGCCAAATTTCGGGCTAGTGTGTGTCACATCCTGCCAATTAAACACCCAGCCACGGGTGAAACAACAAGCAAAGTGCAAACCGAGAAAAGTTATCCTTCGTTGACCCTTTCAAAGAGTGATGACTTACGGTGTCTTGAAAGCACGGGAAATGACGATGACGCAGTACCAAAGATCAATGAAATTGAAAGTCTGCCCTCGTCATCAGTCCCACTGAGAACTGCTCCAGTTTTGACGTACTGCGTCAAAAGTTACGTCACTGTTGCATAAACGGGCACATGAATCCATCTGCTCGCGCCCTTGCTTGTTTTAGTGGAATTTTAGTACCTCCTGCGTTCCGCACCTCTCCGCTCAACCATCACTACCACCTTAATTGTGATGACAAACTGTGTGCTACATTAATGACAACTTCTTCACACCCACCTGACTGCTATGATGGTTGGAAGCACAAAATATGTAAACAAAATAAAAATGTGAAACCTATGTGAAATGTGTGACTGATGGGAGTCAAAATAAATTGAAACTTGTGCTTTGGACGTTTGCTCATGCAGTCTTGACAACTCACACGGTGCCACCCACCGTGTGACACACGACATCGGCTTAAAACGGCCACCCTGTGACACAAGACATCGGCTTAAAACGGCCACAGTGCGAGGAGCCAATATCACACGGTGGGCACACAATTAGCTGGAAACCCATGGAGAGAGCAGCAGATTTCCAGCTAATTGTTTGGAGGTTTAGCTGAGCCAATATCCATGTCGGCGGCAGCCTCAAAAGCTTTGATTTTATTATTATTATTTTTTTGGCGGGGGCAGAGGGAGGTGAGCGTCGTGGGATGGGTGGAGGGCGGTGGCTTATCATGGGAGGGGCTGTGGATTTGGAAGTGTCTGGACTGTGCTTGGCACTAAACTCCACCCCCTTCGTGGCCACACCCCTCCTCACACGGTGAAAAAACAATCCACAAGCTGGCAGGCTTTCTCATGGTATAATTTGTCCACTGCTGCCTAAATAGACGATTACAAAGTCCAACAGTGAACCAGTAGTGTTCATTTTGCACATGTGTGCATGTGGAATTAGAAAAACAATTGTGTCACACATAGTGATGTTTACTCAACATATTAGCATTCTTCACAAAATAATTTGTGTCAGATTTGGGAATTTTACAGCAGGACCAAGCGCCAGTCCCCGGCTTGCAGTGCGCATGTAGACGCTCTCCATGTTCCCAACAGATGACCCATCGCTGGTGTTTTTGTTTTCCTACTTGATAAAAATCCACATGACAAGAATTTGCTGGCCAGATTACTTTTAAATGTCTTTCTGAATCTTTTCTTTATGATACGCCTTCGCCGCTGGCTCAGAGCAGGCGGAGAGCTGCCATTTTGGATTTCAGCTCCTGGCTTGAAATGAGTCCACATCTCAAAATGACATCACTTTCCAAGTCCCAGGGTCCCTAAGGCAAATATATCAAAGCTGAGAAAAGAACATCTGCAGTATATTTTTTTTCTCACACAACTTGTAAGCAGCCCCAGTACTATACTGTGTTTCTCAGTTGATGGGCATGCTAACAAACTTTCTGCGGTACCGCGTACTGAGGCAAGAATTATTTTGCGGTTTTATATAGCGCGAAATCCACCCAAACGCACTGGAGCGCATTAGATAAGCACCAGTTACATTACACAAGGTCACATACGTTTTTTTAGGCAAGGAGAAATTAAGTGATTTGTACAGATTCACGTGATGTTAAGCTGACGTGGAGAGTTGAACCTGGTTCTCCAGTTCCAAAGTCAGCAGCTCAGGCTGTAAGCCACATTTTAGAGGTAGTTTGCCATTTCCTCATTTCGCTGTCTTATATAGTGCCATAACTATGGGCAGGGCTTTAAGTGGGATGAAAAAACTGGGGGGTCTCTCAAAGGGGCGTGGTCGATGTAATTAAAGGCGTGGCTTAAAAACACGTAAGCTAAAAATCTATGCTTAGCATAGTGTGCCGCCCGACTTGTATTTTGCTGTTTCTGTCATTGCATCCAGATATATGATACAACAAGTAACATCATACCTACAACAAGTCAGGACTATTGGCTTTGTCAATGGTTGTTAGTTGCATACGATAAATAAGCAGCAACTAGGGCTTGTTGTATATAATATTGAAAAAGCTTCCACCTAAAGCTCTGGTGACACCACGACGATGTTGCTGCTCCTGAGTTTCAAATAGAGAAGGGAAATCCAGAGAGAAAATGACTCTCTTTAAAGGATTTCCCTTCCCCTACAACGCTCACCTGACATGACGTCATGCCGTAACTTCTCCACTAGTGAGAAGTGAGCAGTGTGAGCACGTGCACATCGATGTGCCTGCTGTCACTGCAGTCCGGAAAAAAACGGACTGCCTGTGCCAGGGCACAAAACAGAGCCTGATAGGGACCCGTTTCGAGGGCCCCTTTAAAAAACTGCTGGTGCTCAGCACCGGTGAGACCCAGCCCACTTGGAGCCCTGACTATGGGCCTCATTACAAATTCCTTGTTAACTCCATTTGGTGATAGCGAGAAAGGAATTAACAATTCTAGTTGTATCTCCCTGTGAGATAATGGGGATCATGAGTTATTTCCTCCAAAATCGGGAATAACTTGCAGACCCAAAAATATCTGGTCCAATTCCACGTTTTCCCCTCTTTGTGGACAGTAATGGGCCCAGACCTGCACACATTTACTACCTGCCAGCAGGTGGGGGGCTTTTTTCTCATGGCCCTGGTTGGGTTGGAGATTGGCGGGGAAGGCGGGAGGTCAGAGTTTCTTTTACTTCAGCTGAGGGTGCTTTTTTTCGACCCTCCCTTGTTGTGTATGAGGGCAGGAGGGGGCTGGGTGCAGCAGCTGCCCACTGCTGCTAACAAGTCTTCAGGTATGATGCCTCTGGTCAGGCTCGGCTTGGCAAGGCGTGCTATCAGACATGGGCCGATGGGCCTGTTGCGGAAGCCAATTGGTGGGCCGTTTTTTTGGGGGACTAAGCAGTCCAATCAGCTAGAGTGATCCCTGTCTCCCTGCAAGTGCACAACTTAAAATGCTGTTATTACAGCCTTTGCATACATATACTGAACTTGGCCCACCTCAGGCCAGCTAATGTCAGAGGCAGAATGACAATGGCTGCTCCTTCTGCCACAGCATGAGGTGTCCCTACCCCCTAGCTCCCTCCAGGCGCGACAAAGGCCTCAAGGGCTTCTGATGGGAAGCCATAAGCACTCGCTTTGCAGAGGACTGGGGTAGGGAGGAGAACTGGAAAGTTGGGGTGGTGGGGGGCTGGTTAGGGACAGCGAGGGAGCTCATCGGGTTGTTTGTGTCCCTCTCCCATCATGGAAGGAGGGGGGCATAAATTAGTCTCTGTTATTCTTTTCCTGCCAGAGGCCGAGTTCACACTATGTAAAACTACCAAAAAAATTACGATTCTGCAATGTGGGCCACTTTTTTGGGGAGTGCCCAGTCCTAAATGTGATCCCAATCTAACACTGTCTCTGGTCCCAGATCTAGCGGGTCAGAGTTTGAGAACCTGATATTTCTGGGCCAGTAGACACCGGAAAACTTGTGGTTGCCCAGACCGGTATCCCTCCCCCTGGGAATACACCTCTGGACCGCTCAGAATAAGGGCCTTTCGGTTTTCACTAGCTCAGTGTTCTTTGATGCAGAAAACTTTGCACAGGTTTGTTTGTGTTAGAGTAAATAGATTAATAAATTAACTTTGGTTGCTGTATTATTGCACTGGATTGTATTACAAAACAACATTTGTATACAGAATGTTCAGGAGGCTGCTTGTATTTCTACACAATTCTAGCCCGCCTTGCCAGGGCCATCATTTTCCCAGAACTGCTAATGGTCTTCCAATCAATTCACACCTGCCTTATCCCTCGGCAATGGCCCATGCCTTCCTATTGGCTGCTGGTTGACTACTTCGTCCATTTTCAGTGCCAGTAGCTGTGACACTGATGTTGGTGGTCAACGCAGGACAGTCAATGGTCAAGATCCAAAATGTCGCTCCTGACAATCCAAAGATTAAATTACAATTTTAATTCCATTCCTAGCATATTTCGGATTAGATGCGGGCCACATATATATTGAATGTTCCCTGCTTTTTGGATACTTCATATTTAAGTTGTGTTAGTCTATATTTTTGTAATGTACATTATCTCATTACTGTTAGGTGAACATGTTGCACCTGCTCTGTATGTGGAGTACCTAAGTGTGGGGCTAACTAGGGGCATAACACATGCCTCTGCAGCCCCTGCGGTGCAAGAGGGCCCCCAACCCCTAAGGGTTCCTTCAAGGGGGGGTCCCATTTAACCCAAGGCCAATGGGTATTTGTAAGATATGGGTGACTGAGGGGCCCTCTTCACATTCTGTTGGGGGACCCCACCATTTGGCAATACACCACTGGAGGGAACTACCACTCTGACAGACAGAGAATGGAGAAAGTTCTCGCCCATGTTTGCAACACTATCACTTCAGCAAATCACAATTGTGTGCCCGCCATACTCATCCTCACTGACCCCTCCACTGCCTTTAATGCTGATAATCACTCCATCCCGCTCAACCATGGCCCTTTAATCGTTCTCCTTTTGCTCATTCGCTATCTCTTGGTGTTCGGGTCAGCCCTCATCCACCTCCCTTCCCTAAGGCTCCGAGGTAGTACCTTAAAAATCTCTCTGTACACCCCCTCATTGAGTCTTAACATCTCTGCCTTTGGTTTTCCTTATCATTTCCATGTCAACTATATGCATATTTGGGGGGGCGCTAGAGTGCCGGCTGCAAAATGGCCGCCACTCAGTGAGGCTCTGCGGGCTGGACCGCTGATCCGTAAATTATCGAACGGATCGGGAGGGTGCTGAGAGCCCCAAACGACAGCAACGGGCACCGCAATGTCCCGTGATTGAAGTGTTCCGAGGAAGAGTGCTGTGCACACCTGCAAGCGGGTGAAACGCAAGACCATTGCCGCCGCGAGGCCGAGACGCAAAATGGTGGCACGCGCGTTGTGGCCTGAGGCGCGCCGCTCGCTCGGAGCACCGGAGCTGTGCCGGAATACCCTGCAGGTCTCTCGCATGACTACCGCCTGAGGCGAAATACTCTGCACCGGAGGCGGAGAGGCGCGAGCCGCTGACCTGGTGGTCCCCGGTGAGTCTGTCACTGCGCCGCTGGAGACGGAGAACGGGCGGGCGGATCGCGCTCCAGTGACCAGCCGATCGCAGCGGCAAAGCGCATTCAGCGCAACGGAGCCCGCCGTCTGAGGTGCCCTGCGGATAAGGAGCCTGGAGCGGTGCAGTGTGGGTGACGGCTGCTGGGTTTCGGCTGGCCCGGGGGCACAGGTGGGCGCCCCCTAGCAATCCGGATTGAGGCGGAGAGAGAGGCCTGTTGAGACCCAAGCCCAGAGGACAAGTAAGGACACCGTCTGTGTGGAGCTGGGACCCTGCGTGGCACTCCCGCGTGCCGAGGCTTGAGGCTTGTGAGCAGACCGGGAGCCGGTCGGGGTATCCTGCGGGCCCTTTGCGCGGGGGCGGCTGTTGCAGGGGCTCGCATTGTGGGCGATGCCTGCTGTCCCCGGGCCCCTGGTGCACCTGCCAGCCGCACCGTGAGCGCACTAGGCCCGACGGACAGGCTGCATATGAGAGGCGGTGGGACCACTGAGGTGAGGAGTACCTTGCACGGAGACGCGGCAGAAGCGCCCGGACCCCGCACCAGACCTGGCGGCCTCCCTCCTGGGCTGACAATCCGAGCGAACCTGGAGTGCGGTGATGGAGCCCGCTGCTTGCGGTGAGACCTGGTTGCTGGACGGCATCATAAGTACGCCCTGCTCTCTCAGCGCTAAAGACGGCCCGGGGGATTTCGCAGAGCTTCAGGACGGCAGATAGGACAGCTGGAGCATCACCCATACACTGCTGACTTCGTTGCTTGGGGTGCGGAGGGACTACAGCGAACCGACGAGGGAGGGAGCGGAGAAGCTGACTGGACACTGAAAGTGGGGGTATTGGACTGAGACGCCCAGCAGATCAGCTCCAGACGGGGAGTGTGCTAGACCGGTGGCTACAGCGACAGCGGGGTCTGCCTCGGCGGGGGCCACACGCTGTGACCAGCGCTGTACAGGTCCACGACGACAACGCAAGACCGGGCATTAATCCGTGAAGCCATCCTGACTCACCATGGGCATGAGGGACACCAAGCAAACTAAACTCTCCTTTGAGCAGCGGAAGGGCCCCTGCGGGGGACCCCCACCGGAGGATGACCAATTGGAGTCGGCAGAGTCCTCTGTTCACCCGACGGATCCTAACATATGGGAAATGTTTCTGGATCTGAAGCAGTCACTCTCCACCATAGATCTCAAAATCGATTCCATGTCTGACCGCTTGGACCGGCTCAGGGACAAGGTCTCAAACCATGAGGAGCTTCTCACCGAAGTCGAGCAGCGCACGTCCGCGCTGGAAGACGAGGGCACCACCACCCATGCGAAGCTGCTCCAAATGGAAAAAGTGTTGGAGGTAATCTGCAGCAAGAACGAAGATCTTGATGCGAGATCACGCCGCAACAATCTGCGCATCACGGGAGTCCCAGAGACTACGGCCACGACACGAGTCGAGGACTATATTGAAGAAATGCTCAGGGCGATGTTCGGGGACTCCCTCTCCAAGGTATGCACAGTGGAGCGCGCGCACAGGTCTTTGGGGCCGAGGCCGCCGCCGGGTGCTCCGGCAAGGCCAATAATAGCACGCTTACTGAATTATAGGGAACGGGACACTGTGCTGCGTAAAGCCCGAGATCTTCAGGACACACGGTACCAAGGCAACACAATCTCATTCTTTCCCGATTTTACCCTAACGGTGCAGGCCGCGCGGAGGGTGTTTGTGCCCATGAAACGGATACTACAGCAACAAGACATCAAGTACTCGCTTCTCTATCCAGCGAAGCTTCGCATCTTCCACCAGGGCAAGACTGTGTTTTTCACTGATCCTAAGGTGGCCACCAAGTTTGCTCGCTCCCTACGACAACCTGCTCCAGCCATAGGAGCACATGGAGGGCACGCAGAGGGAGACCCCCTGGACGAGAACGACTGAACTGTCAAGGGAATGGGCGCAAGCTGGTAAGGCGGTGGCGCGCCTTGTTGCATGGGACTGATCTAAAAAAAAACTAAAAAAAAACTATTTCTATCCTTGGGCCGAGATGTCCGTGTGCACTGGGTCTTTGGGATGGGGGCCCCCCCGGTCTGCCTCCGGATGGGGGGGGGACTTTCTTCCCCACCTCTGACTGCACTCGGTCCAGCCACCCAGCACCCGGTTGCTGGGGTTCCCCGAGCACCTAGTGCCTCCTTCAGGGATGAATCCCATGAAAGTTCTTACTGATGGCCGCTATAGGCCTCCTCTGTTAAACGGGCTTAACTGTCAGCCATGTTTGGGGGCTGTAGTGGGAGGTGGGTGGGTTTGTTGGGTGGGGTGCACACTAGGCATGCAGTTTGATTCTCTTCGTTCTTTCCTCTTCTCTCCCTTGCCTTTCCTCTTTTTGGCCCCTCCTCACTGTCCAATATATGCGCAGAGCTGCACAGCGCAGGGCGATACTGTAGTGCCAGTTGATGGGTGAGACCACCGCAGACTTGGAGGTGATTAAGGCAGTTACATGGAATGTGCGAGGGCTTGAATGATTGCCAGAAGGTGCGACTGGTAGCTGCATATCTCAAGCGTCACGGGGCGGACATATGCTTTCTGCAGGAATTACACCTCACTAGCCAGAACTGCATGCGACTCAGGGCGGGGTGGATGGGAGAGAAATTCGTGGCAGGCTACTCTAATTATGCCCGGGGCACGGCTATAGTCCTCAGAAAGGGCCTTCCTTGGAAAACGTGCACTGCGCTCTATGATCCGCAGGGGAGGTACGTGATTGTTGCGGGGTCCTGAGGAAGCAGCCGGTCAGGCTGGTGTCGGTTTATGGGCCGAATGTGGACGATCCGCAATTCTTCAGCGAAGTTTGGAGACTGACGGAGTCGCTTGGGCCTGGGCCTGTCCTGTGGGGGGGTTGGGGGGTGATTTCAATGTGGTGCTGGATGTGGGCATGGACCAGTCCGGTGATTCTCGCCGGCCTCATCCAAGGGCGGCGGGACAGCTCCGCACTATTATGGAGGACCACGGACTGGTGGATGTCTGGAGACGTCGGCATCCTACAAAGCGCAAGGGCACGTGTGTCACTTCGGCGGGCCCTGCTTGGTCCCGTATAGACTATTGGCTCACGAAGCGAGACATGGATGCATGGGTACTTACGGTTGCCCATTTAGCCAGGTCCCTCTCCGATCATGGGCCCGTGTTACTCCGATTTGCGTTGCCGGGTGTGATGCGCGTGCCCTTTAGCTGGAGACTCCCTGCCGGGGCGCTACGTGACCAGGTATTCAGGGAATCGATCCACACTGATGTTAGAGAATACTTTGAGTTAAACAGTGGTACTGTGGACTCCCCCTCGAGGCTGTGGGAGGCCTTCAAGGCGGTAATCCGGGGAAAATGTATTGCCAAACAGGCGGGGGTACTGCGCTCGCTTAGGGGAGATCTCCGGCGCCTAGAAGGGGAAATCCGGAAACTCGAACTGGAGTACTTTGAAAGCAACAGTCCGGAGGTCCTGGGCAGCATTAAGGGAAAGATCGCAGAATTCGAGGAGGCGGCACAACGGGAAACGCACTACTTGAGCAAGGAGGCACGAGCGCGACAGTATGGCGAGGGGGACCGCGCCGGGAAAACGCTGGCGGTTCTATTAAGGAAGCCCTGTGCTAGTGAGTACATTGGTGAAATACGCAGGGACGATGGGGAGATAGTTGCAGGACAGGAAGCGGTGCAAGCAGAGATGCTCGAATTTTACACCTCCCTGTACTCGGCGCACCAGACAGTGGCACACCCAGATCTGCTTTCCCTCTTTGACTCAATCGAACTGGCCTGGCTGAGCGACGGACAACGGAAATATCTTGATGAGCCCTTCGAGGAGGAGGAGGTTGTTGCGGTGATCCGGGCCATGCCTGGGGACAAGGCCCCGGGACTGGAAGGGCTCACTGCTTCTTTCTATAAAGAATATGCGCAGATTCTGGTCCCTCATCTCCTCAACATGTATGAGGACTCTCTGGAAAACGACACACTTCCACCCTCCCTATGGGAGGCACTAATTGTGACCATTCTCAAACCTGATAAAGATCCGCTGCTATGTGACTCCTATAGGCCGCTCTCCATGATAAATCTGGATAATAGGATACTGGCCAAGCTACTGGCATCGTGTCTTCTCCCTCTGCTGCCGGTGGTGCTGCGGCCTGATCAGTGCGGGTTTGTGCCCGGGCGAAGCACAGCTCACAATTTGCATACTTTCTTCGCGACCATGCAGGTGGTTGATGATTCCCTTCCCGCTGCGGCTGTGTTTTTAAACGCAACCAAAGCATTCGATACCCTAGAATAGACTTACTTGTTTGCTCTTCTTTCCCGCATAGGCATCAATCCCTTATTTCTCAAAAAAATCGCCTTACTGTACTCCGCCCCAACTGCGAGACTGAGAGTCAATGGCCAGGTATCCCCCGCTCTCCCGGTGGCCCGAGGCACGCGTCAGGGATGCCCTCTTTCCCCCCTCCTGTTCGCTGTCGCGATGGAGCCGCTCGCGGCTATGCTCCGGCAGCATCATGCTAGACGAGGATTGGACTTCACCCCTAGGGTGATTCTGGTCTCAATGTATGCCGACGATGTGACGCTGTATGTGCAACACCCGGCTTAAAACTTGGACCCGCTCATTAGGGAGTTGGTCCGGTTTGGCGGAGTGTCGGGAGTCTCCATTAACTGGGGAAAATCTATCATTTTTCCGCTTACCAAGGCCACTGACCAATTCCAATCAGAGTTCCCGCTTCAGTGGGCAAACGGCCCGGTAAAATACTTGGGTATCTGGCTGAGCCGGAGCCTAGATGAGTTATGGAGTCACAACAACGGTAGGCTTATGGAATGGCTAGAAAGTCGTTTGAGCAGGTGGAGATCGCTTCCTCTGTCCCTTGCGGGTCGCCTAGCTATAGCCAAGATGGTGGTCCTCCCCAAGTTTCTCCACGTTTTCACCAATCTGCCACTTCCCCTCACTGCGGCGTTTCGGCACCGATTGCGCTCAAATCTGATTGCATTGGCCTGGGCTTGACGACAGCCGTGAGTGACATGGGAGACCCTGACGCTGCCGTTTGCCCAAGGCGGGATGGCGGCCCCGGACATGGAGCTGTATTACAACTGCGCCCAAGCGCAGTTTGCCTACCACTGGGTATTCCCGACCCTCTTCATGGCCCATACTGCCCCGGAGAGCGATAGGGCGGCTCCGATGCCCCTACACATGGCATTATTCGGATCTCAGGGGAGGCCCAGAGCCAAGATCGACACAGTAGGTTGCACGATATGGGCTTGGAGAGAGCTTCGTCGCAGAGTAAACTTGGAGATCACATTCGCCCCCTCGATCCCCCTCATTAGTCACCCGGGACTGCCTGTAACCGCTGAGGCTGGAGTGGGTCAGAGGCTACGAGGGCTTCAGTTAACTACGATGGGGCAGGCGTTCCGAAATGGGGTGTTCGTTACCATAGACGATGCATTAGGCGAAGAGCACACAGGGATGTTGGATAGGTTCACTTATTACCAATTAAGAGCAGCACTACGTGCCTTATACGAGTCATTTCCTGTAGGACCACCAACATCCCAGGTGCTGGAGGATTTCCTGAAGAACCCTTCGCCGCGAAAGCTTGTAACCCGGCTTTATGCGGGGATGCAGCGCGCCTCCCCGATATGTATTCCCCAAGCACAGCGAGAGTGGGAGAGTTTGTTGGGGGGTCCGCTTGAGGATGGCACGTGGGCTTACTGCTGCGCACAGCTGAAGGAACTGTCGCCTAACTATAGACTGCGATTAATCCACTTCAATTTCATTCACTGATTGTACAGAACCCCGATATGGCTACATAGAGCTGGTCTGAGTGAAGATGCGAGGTGTGTGCGCTGCCGAGCCCCGGAGGCCTCTTTCAATCATTTGGCTTGGGAGTGCCCTGCGGCGGCGAGATACTGGGAACACATCTTTGAGATCCTGGCCCTGTTGATAAATGCTACAATAGAGTGCTCCTGTCAGGGTTGTCAGCAGCACAAGAAACAAACAACGCCACTAACCTTTTCACCGTGGCCAGCGGAGACGATGGTCATTGACAATTCCCCCAATTCTCCTGAACGCAACCCCCAACAGAGGAAGAGAACACTGCTGCGGAAGGTCGTGCCCCGGGGAAAAGGGAAAGGGATAAAACAATAAACTGTGCTGCAGTTGCCCTCGTACCTCCCTGGTCTGGTCAAGGAATCCGAATAAAACCCTTCTAGGTTTTAGGCTCTGCAGTGTAAGAGAAAACAAACAAGCATGAAGAGCACCACACTACTATAAACAGATGTGTTCTAGAAAGTTACACCATACATACACTCACCAGGAGCACTGCAGCTGCACTCTGAATAACTTGAGTCAGCATAGCTCCACCAGATAGTTCACCATGAAAAAGAGTCCACCTGGGAAGAGGTAGCTAGCTTCAAATTGGTATGCCGTGAAGTCAATGCCTACTGTTCGAATATCACAGTAAGATCGCCTCCCAGTAGTGTTGCTCGAATATAAGAACGAAAGTCGTCTATTCATACAATTCAATAACACTGAATAGTTAGGCAGAGAGCAAGGAACAAAAAAAAGAAATCCAGCACACAGTCAAGGTATACCTGCCATAAGACTGTGCTGGACGTAATTCAAGGTAAGAAGCAGTGTCAAAAAATGAAAGGAAAACAATACTCCTCTCCGGTAAAGTAATGGCGGTTCCTAACTGCAATACCGACTTGAGAGGCAGGCGGGCTGATAAAGCTCAGCTGATGAAAGTAAATCAGTAACGGTAATGAAGGTAGCGCTCCGGCGCTCCTTCAACGTGATTTTCGTAGAACTAACAATGAAAACATGAAGCGGGATGAAGGAAGCGCTCCGGCGCTCCTTCCAAAGTACCTGCTATGTGACTGTGCCTCGGACGAGCCGTGCCTGGAAACGGGAACCGGTTTGTCTTCTGACGGGCGGAGCCATTAGGAATCCTCGGGGTCTCAGGAAACGCGGTTGATTCTTCTTGCTGAAATCCGGCGGGAAAACACCTTCCGCCACTTGAAATGCTCGGGAACGGATTGTCAAGCACTTCCCTCAGGAGGAGGAGGTGCTTAAATAGGGAGGCGGCTTCTTCCGTGTTGCATCCTGAAGTGCCCCACTGCCTGCTGGGAGTTGTAGTGCCTCGGGCTCTTATTGCACTTACACCCGGGCCCTCGCATGCAAAGAAGGCGTGTACGTGCCTGTCTGGCGGTCTCCTTAAGAGTGAGCGCTACAGTACCCCCTCTCAAGGATCGCCGACTCGGCGGTCGTCCAGGCTTCCCAGGATGTGCTGCATGGAACCGTTCCACTATCTCCGGGCAATGGAGATTGTGTTCAGGTTCCCACGTTCTGTCTTCTACCCCAAACCCTTTCCAATTTACCAGGTATTGAACCCTCCCCCTTACTAGCCGGGAATCAAGGATATCCTGTACTTCGTACTCCTCCTGCCTTTCTATTTCTAAAGGGAGAGGCCTGTCTGGTAGCCTCATGCTGGTAGGACATGACTGAAGTAAGGACACATGAAAGACAGGGTGAATATGCCACGAGCGAGGCAGTGATAACCTCATGGCTACAGGGTTGATAACCTCCTCAATACTATAGGGGCCAACATACCTGGGTTTTAACTTGTTTATGCCCTTTAGATATAAGTTCTTTGTGGATAGCCAGACCTTATCCCCCACCTGGTAGTCGGGTTCCTTTGCTCTTTTCTTGTCAGCAAAGTGCTTCTGTGCTGATTGGGCTGTCGCAAGATGTTGCTTGGCATACAACGAATGCTGTTGGAGTCTATCCAAAACTGCCTTTACGTGGGTCTCATGTTCCGGGAGAGTAGATGAATAGATTAAAATATCATCGATATAGACTACACAGAAGGTCTCCAGGTAACCGCGTAGTACCTCGTCCATGAAATATTGGAAGGCCGCTGGGGCGTTGCAAAGCCCAAAAGGCATTACTCTGTACTCAAAGAGTCCGAACTTCGTCCGGAAGGCAGTCTTCCATTCATTGCCGTCTTTTACCCGTACTAAATGGTAGGCGCCTCTGAGGTCAAGTTTAGTGAAATACTGAGCCCCTTTCAGTTGGTCTAGGAGCACTGGAATCAGTGGTAACGGGTAGTGGTTTTTGATGGTCACTCGGTTGATGGCCCTGTAATCGATGCACGTTCTCAATTCGTCACAATCTTTCTTCGGGATAAAGAAAAGAGGGGACGAAGCTGGTGAAGAAGAGTGTTTGATGAACCCGGAGGCGAGATTTTCTTCGAGGTAGGTCTTCAGGTATTGCGTCTCTGGTTCGGTCAAGGCATACACTCTGCTACATGGTATGTCGGCTCCTGGTATCAATTCGATGCGACAATCATACACTCGATGGGGTGGTAACTGGGTCGCTTTTTGTTTATCAAAGAGAGGTTTGTATTCTCTGTATATGTCAGGCAATGAGGTAGAACAGCAATACTGGTCTTGTACACAGGCCGTTGCCAAGTAACTGGACTGTGTATTCTCTTGGCTTCCTGGATGGATCGCCAACTTGGTGCAATGTCTTCTGCAGTAGTCAGAATTCATGGTAACCGTACGGGCCGCCCACTGGACTACAGGATCATGTAAGGTCAGCCAAGGCATGCCTAGGATGAGACGGAACTGAGGAGCATCAATAAGATCGAATTGAACATATTCGTAATGGTCAGTGCCAAACTTCATTAGAAGGGGAAGAGTGCGGTATTTAACAGGTCCAGAAGTCAGTGCAGTGCCATCTACTGCCTTCACATGTTCAGGGGTTTCTTTCTTTTCCCAGGAAACACCTATCTTCAGAGCAAACTCCTGATCAATGTAATTTCCGGTCGCCCCGGAATCCAGTAAGGCATCTACCTCTAACATGTTTATCGATGTGACCCTTAGAGAGACACCGACATTCAAATGAGCTACGGCGGGTTGTAGTGTGTTGGCAATCACAGACGAGATCGATATACGTCGTTTGCCCAAACCAGGGATCTCATCCTGACTCGGGCTCTTCAGTTTTCCGCCGGTTCTCCTTGTCCGATCATGGCTTGTATCCGTGAAATGGAGGTTCTGCTCCGGGAGCTGTGTTCGAGCACGACATTCTCTGATAAAATGACCTCCTTTTCCACAGTACAGACATAACTTCATCTTCCTTCTTTTTTCTTTCTCTTCTGTAGTAAGGGGACCCCAAATTCCCCCTATCTGCATAGGTTCGGGTCCTTCTGTGGACTTGGGATGTTCCTCAACTGAGGTTTTCGGTCTGGTATACAGGAATTGAGTGTCTCCTCTGTTCTTGTCCCCTTTTCTTTCCTGTAGTCTATGATCGAGTTGAACTGTTAATTCTATGAACTCCTCACATGTCTGTGGTAACTGGACCACTTGAGAAAGGACGTCCTTTAATTCTCCACGTAACCCCTGGTAAAATAGAGTGGTTCGTTTTTCAGGGGGCCAGTCGGTTTCGACTACCAGGCGGTTAAACGATGTTATATAGGTTAGTAAGTCTTGAGACCCTTGTCGCAAGGTGAGAAGTTTCCGGTCCAAGGCCATCATATGTGATTTCCTATTGAATAGTTTCCTCATTTCCAAACAAAAGTCCGGAAATTTGTGCAGGACAGGGTTGTTTCGTTCCATAAGTGGAATGGTCCAACTGGCTGCATTACCACCCATGTATGACATCATAAAAGCCGTTTTCGCTGCTTCATCCTGAAATACAGCCGGTTTACACAGGAAATGAAGTCTGCATTGATTCAGAAAAGTTTCAAACTTCTTCGGATCACCATAAAAACGTTCTGGCGGTGCCAAAGGTATGCCGGTATTCTGTATCACATGGACGGTGGGAACGGCATCTGTCGATGGTGGGGGAGCAGGAGTGGCAGAGAAAAACCCACCCCCATGAGGGACAGAGGAGGGGGAGTGTGCTGCATGTACTGGAGGAGGCAGGGTAGCTTCTCTTATGTAGGAACGCGCCCCGGGACCCCTGCGGGTCAGGCCTGCTACCTCTCTGCGCAATGTGCCCATTTCTTTCTTTAAGTCCTGATTTTCTAAGCAAGATGTTTGTACCTCCTGTTGTAGAACCGTCAGGCTCTCCAAAAGTGAGGACAACACCACATTAGTATCCATCGTCTAGGCTGGGCATTTAGACTTGGGCTTGACAATCTGTCAGGGTTGTCAGCAGCACAAGAAACAAACAACGCCACTAACCTTTTCACCGTGGCCAGCGGAGACGATGGTCGTTGATAATTCCCCCAATTCTCCTGAATGCAACCCCCAACAGAGGAAGAGAACACTGCTGCGGAAGGTCGTGCCCCGGAGAAAAGGGAAAGGGATAAAACAATAAACTGTGCTGCAGTTGCCCTCGTACCTCCCTGGTCTGGTCAAGGAATCCGAATAAAACCCTTCTAGGTTTTAGGCTCTGCAGTGTAAGAGAAAATAAACAAGCATGAGGAGCACCACACTTCTATAAACAGATGTGTTCTAGAACGTTAAACCATACATACACTCACCAGGAGCCCTGCAGCTGCACTCTGAATAACTTGAGTCAGCATAGCTCCACCAGATAGTTCACCATGAAAAAGAGTCCACCTGGGAAGAGGTAGCTAGCTTCAAATTGGTATGCCGTGAAGTCAATGCCTACTGTTCGAATATCACAGTAAGATCGCTCCCAGTAGTGTTGCTCGAATATAAGAACGAAAGTCGTCTATTCATACAATTCAATAACACTGAATAGTTAGGCAGAGAGCAAGGAACAAAAAAAAGAAATCCAGCACACAGTCAAGGTATACCTGCCATAAGACTGTGCTGGACGCAATTCAAGGTAAGAAGCAGTGTCAAAAAATGAAAGGAAAACAAAACTCCTCTCCGGTAAAGTAATGGCGGTTCCTAACCGCAATACCGACTTGAGAGGCAGGCGGGCTGATAAAGCTCAACTGATGAAAGTAAATCAGTAACGGTAATGAAGGTAGCGCTCCGGCGCTCCTTCAACGTGATTTCCGTAGAACTAACAATTAAAACATGAAGCGGGATGAAGGAAGCGCTCCGGCGCTCCTTCCAAAGTACCTGCTATGTGACTGTGCCTCGGACGAGCCGTGCCTGGAAACGGGAACCGGTTCGTCTTCTGACGGGCGGAGCCAATAGGAATCCTCAGGGTCTCAGGAAACGCGGTTGATTCTTCTTGCTGAAATCCGGCGGGGAAACACCTTCCGCCACTTGAAATGCTCGGGAACGGATTGTCAAGCACTTCCCTCAGGAGGAGGAGGTGCTTAAATAGGCAGGCGGCTTCTTCCGTGTTGCATCCTGAAGTGCCCCACTGCCTGCTGGGAGTTGTAGTGCCTCGGGCTCTTATTCCACTTACACCCGGGCCCTCGCATGCAAAGAAGGCGTGTACGTGCATGTCTGGCGGTCTCCTTAAGAGTGAGCGCTACAGCTCCCCCTTAGTGGCCCTGCTGGGATATGTGCGCAGTGTAGCCGCAGTACATAGAAAGCTTGTGGCCATGTTGCTGCTCTTAGCTAAGAGACGGGTGGCTATTTGCTGGGACCACAAGCGCAGTCCGAAGATAGAGGATTGGCTTAAAGATGCAGCATTCTACCACAATCAACTGTCTGATTACTGGGAATTGATGCCTGCACAATCCCAACCCAAGGATATCTGGGCGCCTCTGCTTAGCTACCTAGAATCTCTTTCCCCGAATAGCGTAGATGAGGTGGTGGTGGTAACCTAGACGCTGCGCGCTAGCTGGCTGACATGACCATGGATAATACAGCTCTCTGGATACAACCAGACGACTACATCCTTGTTAGGACACGTGGGGTATCCCCCTTTTTTTTTTCTCTTCCTTCCTTCCCTCTATTACCTTTATCCCTTCTGTCCTCTTTCTCTTTCGTTCCTCCATTCTGTCTGTTTGGTTTAGGGTTGAGAATCTGTTTTGCTTCTCAGAGGAATGTCGTTTTGAGATACAGACAGCAACTGATGGAAATGGACACTCTGTATGAACATTTGAGCCCGATCTGTGCCTCATTGATTCCCAAGATTATTGTGTCCTTGATATAAATGCCAGAAAGCAGGAGTGGAGCGATAGGATGGCAATGTCTCTGTTTCTCTGTACTTGTTTATTCTCTTAAACTCAATAAAAAGAACTTTTAAATAAACTATATGCATATTTCATTCTCCTTTCTTTTTCACACACCTCAGCTCTACACTAAAATCTCTAACTGTCTCATCTCCTGGATGGAATTTAGAATCTCTTTCACTCGACTTATCAAAAACCGTGAATTATCTTCCCGGCCCACCCATCTCTCTCTACCCTGTAAATCTCTATTCTGTCTGATGTTGTTACTACTTCCACTTCCACTCTTCTAGAAACTTCACGATGGAGTTTAACACTAAAGTGAGCCTACACTCAGTGCAAATACTGAAGCAAAATATGGGCCCTTGATCATCCAGAGAATAAGTCCTTCTCATGTTGCTACCCCACTCCTACATGCAACTGTCATCAGTGCAGTACTAATGCATGAACCTACTTATGAACATTCTGAAGTTAGCTTTATCTTTCATCAAAAAATCAACTTTGCACACTTTTTAAAAAAAAGACACTGTTTTTATTTTATTTTTAAACATTAGCCAGCACAGGAGCAATTGAATCATATCTGCGACAAGTTCAACATTTTTAGCAATAAGTGGTACATTCAAGAATACAGAGGTTACTTTACGACAGTTTCTCGACTGGCACCCCTCCCCCACCCAAGGTTAAACCTGACCTGCACCCAATGCATCTTCTTAGGAGACCAGGCCATTGGTCGACAAGTTATGGGTCCAATGTGCAGGGGTTTGTATTATCCATTTCAGCCCCAATCATCTCTAGGTTGTCGTATCTTAACCATTGTTGCCAAATTTTCCTAAACTTCTCGCTGCGTATGTGGTTTTCTCTACCTCCATGTAGAGGTCCATGCTAGCCCGCCGTTCCGCCATAGGAGGCAACTCTGTTTTTCCTTAGTATCTGGCAATATCGCGCTTAGCCACTATAAGTCCCAAATCGCTCAAAAGGAGTTTGTACCTGGGGATATCAATATTGGTAGGGATACCCAAGAGGACGTATCTCGGATCCATTGGGATCTGTGCTTCTAATATAGCACTTAGTTCCTTTATTATTCGTGACCAGTATCTCTGTACTTTCTGGCAGTCCCACAGGGTATGTATGTAGGTACCTTGTTCCGTCCTGCAGCGCAAGCAGTTGGGTGTTTCTGCTCTGCCCATTGTATGGAGTCGTTCTCTATCATAGTACACCCTGTGTAGTATTTTGAACTGTATTAATCTGAGCCGAAGCTTAATTGCCACTTCTCTTGGGTGCATCAGCGCCACCTCCCAATCTATGTCCTCAAGCATACCTGTGGTTTCCTCCCATTTATCTCAAAGGGCTAGTAGTCTGTCAGGAATATTGTTTATTAGAGTTTTGTATGTCTAGGAGACTGCCTTAGAAGATATCTCTTCCTGTAGCAGCCTCCCTTCCAGCGGTGCATATTCGGGAATGTCCGTTATGTTCGGTTTTTGCGCTTTCCAGGCGTGTTTTAGTTGCATGTATTTGTACTGTTGTTTAGTTGACAGTTGGTATTCAGTTTGGCGTTCTGTGAAGGTAATTAGGTCTCCCTGTTTATTTATGTCTCCTAGAGACGTGATCCCAACCATGTCTCAGCCTTTGAAGCCCTGTAGCTTCGCCAGTTCCGGCAGTCTCCTCCCTTCCCACAACAGTGTTGCTTTGGTTAGTTTCTTGCCTCAATCCATCTGTTTTTCTGCTCCCTTCCAGGCTTCGATTGCCCTTTGCGTGGCGGGTAGCAGGCCTCGTACCCTTGCGCCCCCATATAAATAATGAAGATAGGAGGACCTCCGAAACTGGAGTCTCTCAAGGGCATATGTAGAGTGCTCACCTGGAGCATGGCACCATTCATTAATAACTATTAGGTGTGCCGCTCGATAATATGCTTGAATGTCTGGCAAGGCGATTCCCCCGTTGTATTGGCTATGTTGTAGTGTTTGCAGTGCCACCCCAGGGTGGCCTCCATCCCATAGAAGTGTGCGCAATTCACTGTTAATTAACTTAAAGATATTGTCCGGAATCCTGTGATATGTGTTTTGGAGTATGTATAATAGTTTGGGAAGTGTTATCATTTTGTACATGGCCACTCTTCCTAGTATTGTCAGGGGGAGTCGTCTCCATCTAGCCACATCGTCTCTAAATTCCGCCAGTACTCGTTTAATGTTACGGGTAAGGCAGTCAGTCACATTTGTCGAGATGAACAATCCCAGGTATTTAAAATCCTCTGTGGTAATATGTAAGTGTTCTGGTATTATGTATGCATCCCTAGGGCATCCGACAGGGTATAGATTCGATTTCCCCCAGTTAATATTGCATACGGAGTGCTTACCATAATCCCCGACTAGTTGAAATATCAAGGGAAGTGTAGTATCAGGGTTGGTGACATATATCAGAATATCATCTGCGTACAGGGAGAGCCGTTCATCTACCAACTGTCCTCCAGTGTTTTGGAAACCACTGAGCCCTGTATGTGTCCTAATTTGGCATGCTAGCAGTTCCAGGACCAACACAAAAAGCAGGGGAGAGAGGGGGCAGCCCTGGCGGGTACCTCTTTGGATAGGAAAGTCGGCCGATGTTACACCATTAACTCTAACTTTGGCTCTAGGTTGAGTATAGAGTAGTTCCACCCATGTCATGAATATTTGCCCAAACCCAAATTTCGCGAGGACGCACCTCATGAAAGGCCAATGAACAGTGTCGAAGGCCTTTTCTGCATCCAGAGGCAGCAGCATTTGTGGGGAGGCCCTGTCTTTTACTGTATCTAGCCAGTTGGCCAGTCGGCGGAGATTGAAGCGCGTGGCGCGGCCAGGCATAAAACCTGATTGGTCTCGATGGACCAAGGATGTGGTTAGGGTGATGAGCCGCGTCGCCAGAAGAGAAGCCAGGATCTTTGTCTCAATGTTTAGGAGCGAGATTGGACGATAAGATCCCCTGCTTTGGTATCACTACCACTGTGGCCTGATGGAGATCTGGTGGTAAAGTCCCCTCTTTCCTTGCCGCCTGGAACATCTTGAGGAGATGAGGAGCCAGCAACCCAGTGTTTTGTTTAAAGAACTCTGCCGGAAGTACATTTGGCCCTGGGGTTTTCCCCGCTTTTTGTTTATTTATGGCTTCCTGCACTTCGGTTATAGTGACTTCTGCCTCCAGAGCTTCCTTTTCATCTTGTTTTAAGATGGGAGTCATTATGCCATTAAGGTAGGACATTATCTGTGTGGAATCTGTAAGGGTCTAGCTTCGTATTACTCCATGTAGAAACGTGCAAAGGCGTCTGCTATAGCGTGTGCAGTGGTGTGTTGTGCTCCCCGCTCTTGTATTTGGGACACCCAGCTCGCCTCCTTTTCTCTTCTGCCCAGCCAGGCCAGGAGTCTCCCTGCCCTGTCTCCTGCTTCATAGAGTCTATGGTGTGTGGCCTGGATTTGCTTCTGTACCTCCCTCTCAGTCAGGTCACGAAGTTCCCCACACGTGATTGCCAGCTGCCTTACGTTGGCAGCTTCAGTTTCTGGAGTTATGTTACTTTCTAGCACCGGGAGCCTATCTTCTAATATTTCTATTTGTTGGATTTCTTCTCTGCGTTTGCGCGCTATTGCATCTTGTATTTTACCCCGAAGTACCGCCTTATAGGCCTCCCATAGAGTTGTATGTGAGGTCACCGACCCCTCATTCTCTTGGAAATACGTTTCAGTTTCCATTCTAATTATTCACCTGTTGGATTTGTCCTGGAGCTCCCAAGCATTTACTCTTTAAGGTGTGTGGGTGCGTCTGATTCTAATAATATCTTGGCAATTGCCTCTAGGGTTTGAGTTTGTAGGCGTAGTGGGGCATAAACGCTGATTAATGTGAGTTTGCGTCTTCCCCAGAACCCCTGGACAGCGACAAAAGTCCTATTGGGATCCGTCCAGGTTTTAGTTGTGCGGAAGGGCGTTTTTTTTTTTACTAGTATGGCGACACCACATGCCCCTGGGGAGAATCCTGCATGAGCAAGGGTCGTGTAGGTCCCCCTTCCAATGAAGGTGCATTGTGTACCCCTCAGGCGTGTTTCCTATAGTAGAACGATATCTGGCTTAAGTCTCTTAAGATACCTAGTGACTAACCCCCTTTTCATTTTACTGCCCAACCCATTAACGTTCCAGATCAGTGCCGTGTAGGGTTCGTTGTATGTATGCATGGAACCTTTTTGACATTGTGCACCCAGGTGGGTCTACCCGTCGGCCGCTTGACCTCTGCTTCTGCTTGTCAGGTAGAATGCTTCTGGCTATTCTGTAAACTTGCTTACTAAACAAACTTTGAAACCTTTTCATCTTAACCCTATCCCCCCCACCCCACTCTCTCCCACTCCCTACGTCTATTCTCAAAACTATCAACATGACAACTTTGGCGTAAGATTTGTTTGAGAGGTCTGTCGTCCCACCCTTTCCCCAATCCCGCTACGTTACAATCAACACAATGAAGGATATGAACTCCAAGAAAAAGTTCTGCTCTCAAACGTGGAGCTCACTAGTGTCTGGGGCGCGGGGGGGGGGGTTCTGTGGCAGTTCTTCGCACTGCCTGCCAGTGTTTTGGCCCTTGTCTCGGCCTTCTTCACCACTTTTTCCCAGTTGTTGATCTGTAGGCTCTCTGTTTCGTTCCTCAGTGCCCTGTTCTTCGAGACGGTTAATGTTCCTAAGAAGTGGATGATCACTGTCCGTGTCCAGCCGGGATTCCTTATCTGATTGATCTGTGAGGGTGCTGTCTCTCTGGCTGGAGTGTTTTTTCCGGATTTGATCTTGAGGCGAGTCTTCATCCATTTCCAAGCGTGCCTGCGTCTCCGTTTTGCGTTGGGTTCCCCTTAGCGGGGTCTCTGTCCGTTTATTGTGTCGTCCCCTGAGTAGACGACGCATTTTTACTCTCTGCGGCCTGGGCTCCCACTATGTTGTTGTGTCTTTAGGTTGTGTCCCACCGGATCTTATTTCTTTTTGCCGTACCATGGGGCGTTCTTCTATCCAGGCCCATGCCTCTTCTGGGGACTGGATGAATTGCGAAGTACCTTGAAAGATAACCTTGAGTTTGGCAGGGAAGAGGAGCATATACTGGATCTGCATGGCTCTCAGTTTGCCATTTACTGAGTCAAATGACCTGCTCATTTTCTGCACTTCCCTAGACTAGTCGTGGAAGATCATAATTTTGCCATTGACGAGTTTGAGCTCCTCCAGGCTTCGCGACTCACGTTGGATTATATCACGGTCTTGATAGTTTAGGACTCATGCAATTAAGGGGCGCGAGAGAGCCCTAGGCGGTGGCTGCACATTCGGCATCCTGTGGGCTCGTTCAATGATGAAGCAGGGTGAAAACTTGGCCACGGGCAGAGAGTCGCGCAGCCACGACATTAAGAACACCGCCGGGTCGGGGCCTTCCATTCCTTCCGGAAATCCAATAAAACGTAGATTGATCCTACGTGCCCTGTTTAAAACATCGTCTACTCTCCAGCGACCTCTCTCATGGTTGCCTGCAGGTCGTTGACATCCAAGTGTAGTTTGTATGTCGTGTCTTCCACCTCTGAGATGCGAGTTTCGGCGTGGGTCACCCTTTATGCAATGCTGCGCATGTCTTGTCGTATAAGGGAGACCTCCGATCTGATTTCTGCCATTTTGCCATCGATGGCATCTCTAGAGGCATGGATCACCTGGAGGATGGCTGAGTTATCTGGTATTCCGGGGAGTCCCCCTCAGTTTCCATCGGCGGTGGAAGAACTTTTGTGTACTTATCCATTTTGCCATGCTTCTGGGTTTTTGGTTCCTTGTCTCTCGCCATTCTCTTGGTAGCAGAGTTAAGGCTTGCAGTGAGGCAATAGTTGTTTTCACTATCCCAGTCGGAGGATCCACTGCTGGGCATCCTGCTATGTCATCTGTGTCTTTTATTAATTCTACAGCGATGCCCCCGCAGCTTCCTCGGTCTGTCAGGAGTGGTGTATCAATTGATGTTATTGCCTGTCTCTTCTTTTCCCCTGTTTTCAGCGGTTCAGGCCTCTGCGCTAGGATGTCGCATCTGATCATCTCCTATCCTGCTGCACAGGTAGAGCTTTAGCCCTTTATTCAGTGTCTGCTCAAAGTCTCTCTCGCCAGCACTTCATGGCCCTGGGGGTGGTAGGCAACTTCATGGCCCTGGGGGTGGTAGGCAAACCCGTCGCCTGGATTCACCAGTCAATGCGGTAGCACTCCCCCCCCAGCCGGGGTTCGCTTCGCTGCTGTTGTGTTTTCTGGGGCTCCACCTGTCGTGGGGGTTCATCCACTGCTCACCTCTGCCCATTCACCATGTAGCAGCTTCTAGCATGTGTGCGTTAGGCCTGTAGTATGGGACTCTCTCCTCACTGGGGCCAATCCTGGAACCTCTTTATCACTGCCCTTAAGCTGGTAGTTCCCAGGCCACGCACTCCTGCTTCCAATCTGCCCCCCCTTCCTGAGCGTAGTCTCTCTCCCCTGCGTTAGTCTCTGGTTCTCTGGGGGGGGGAGGCTTTGGTTCTCACGCCCCTCCTAACCTGTGCCTATGTGGTCTGTGTGCCTTCGGGCTTGGGGCTGGGTCATTCACACCGCTGCCACTCTCTCAGAGGCCCCTTCTGCCACCGGGATGGGCGCTGCCCCTGGATCTCTGATGTGCGCACCAGCCTGGCCCAGACCTCCCGACCCCCTCGGCACGGCCACTGCTGCTAGCCACTGCCACCAAAAGCCGATATGCCCACAGCCAGCGAGGGTCTCTGGGTCGTCACTTACCCCCGGGAGCCTGGCGTCGGCTCAACTGGGAGGAGGCTGCTGCTCGACTCGGCTCACCACTCCGTAGGGACGGAGTTTCGGCCGCGCAGGTCGCCTCCTTCGCCCGCACTTCCCACAGTAGATGTCCCGCAGGGGTAGGACCCAGATGCCTCTCGACAAGGGCCTGTGCTTGCCGCGCGGCGTGTCCCATCCGCGGCCTCCGTAGCCGCGTCTCTCCGCACTGGACTGTCTACCCTGATTTTGCACTCTTGTCGCCGATCGTATCGATGGAGCCGCCTTGGATCCATTCCTGCCGTGTGGGGAGTAAAAGAGCATCAGAAACTGGCCGTGAGTGTTGGTGAAGAAGTTAGGATTATTTCCAGGATTTATGTCGGGCCGCCGGAGCTCCGGCAAACGCAGCTAACCGGCCATGTTGCTGGCCACGCCCCCAACTTTGCACACTTTTTAACTCTTCCTGGCCACTAACTCAACTGTCCCCACCAACAACAAGCCGCCTGCCTTTACACCAGAAACCAAACCCAGCAGAAGCATCTTGTCTTGGTCTTCAAGGCTGTTCATGAACTTTTCCATCTATACTTGGATGAAACCCTCTGTGACCACTGCTCGTCCTGAGTGGTGCACTCTACAAACCTCCACTTTACTGCTTGCACAATCTCACTTTTGCACAAGCCACCTGCTTGACCCAAAGCACTAGAGTAACTACTGCTTCGAACACTACTTATTGCCTTTCAAGGTCATACTCAAAAGACACACCTTCCAACTACTGATAAAGCCAATAAAACCCTGTCTATAGCCCATCAAATTTTAATATGTATACGTTTCTTCCTGAAAGTGTGAGATGCTTGCAGTGAATGTTGCACATATTCTGAAGATGAGGGGCATTTAAATACCTTCTGCACATGTTGTATGTGTTCTGTGTGTGAGGGAAGTTAAATGTGCCTACCCTTGTTGAATCACTTCCTGTACCCCCGATGATCACGACCGAATCGTATCTTGTTTTTAAATTATGTGAAGTTACTAAGGCCATAGAGATGAGTGCTGGAGGAAAAGCAGCAGGACCAGACGGGATCCCAGTGGATCTTTTTAAAGCTAATTTAGATTTATGGGGATCCCTGCTGACACAAGTATTTAATGCCTGCATGAGAGAAGGGACATTTTTAATTACATGGGCCGAATCGGTAATAGTGCCCATTTTTAAAAAGGCAATAGGGTTGACCCAGCTTGCTACCGTCCCATCTCACTCCTGGATTCTACAATAAAGATTATAGGTCGAGTTTTATTGGATAGATTACAGGTGTGGGCAGATGAGCATAAAATTTTAAGCGATCTCCAATATGGTTTTAGGAAGGGTATGGGTACCATTGAGCAAGGGTTAAATTTACACATCATTTTGGAAAAATATACGAGAGCTAAGAGGGGGAGAATTTTTATGCTTTTCGTCGATTTAACTGCGGCTTTTGATTGTGTTGTGCATCATAAGTTATGAGAAATTTTAGAGAATCTAGGAATAGATATTTTAATTATTAATTTTTTGAGGCAGCTATATTTAGGGGCTAGCGCAAAGGTCCGGTACGGAAGGTGTGGTGAATGCACTAAACCTTTCCGTGTACAAAGAGGAGTGAGACAGGGATGTGTCCTTGCCCCTTTCCTCTTTACATTGTACATTAATAGGTTAGAGGCGGTATTGGTTGAGAACTGTAATGATTTACCTCTCGTAGGGGGCCACCCATCCCCGCACTTTTATATGCGGACGATGCGGTTTTAATGGCCCGAACCCCGCTTGCGCTTCAAAAGGTTGCCAATATTTTTACAGATTTTATGTCTAATTTGGGGGTGAACGTTAATTGCTCGAAAACTTTTTTTATGGGCTGTGGTAAGGGTACTAAAAACAGGGCGGGCCCCATTTTTATCTACACAAAACCTATTATTAGTGTTAAAGATTTTTCATATTTGGGGATTCTTTTTAGCGATTCTGGATCTTGGACCCAGGCTATTTGCACAAGACGGCTTTTGTTCACCAAATCAGTAAAGGCATTGATCAATTTTAGCCAAAAGCTGGGTAAACGCCCACCATGTGAACTTTTGCAAATTTATAGGGCTAAATGTACATCTGTTGCCATTTACGGTGCAGGCATATGGGGATATTCTGATGTGAGTGCTCTACAGATTATAGAGAACCATTTTCTTAAGTTTATTTTGGCTGTTCCGGATAGTACGGCAAATTATATATGCCATGTTGAGTTAGGCATACCGTACTTAGAGGATTTGATCAGGTTACAGCCAGTTTTATTATGGTTCAAAATCTGGACGGTTGATGAAATTACATTTAATCGCTCTATTTTAAATGATGCTTTGAGATTAGATGGGGTTAGCTGCTTTAGATGGATTCAATACGTTAAAACGTTCTTAAGTAGTATTGGTCACTCAGAATATTTTAATGATCCTTCATCAATGTGCGGTGAGTCAAGGAATGATTTTAAAACTAAATGTTTAAATTTTTGCACGAGAAGAGGGCTTTAAATGAGTCTAAAAATCTACTGTATCAGCACATCAACTTACACTTTCTAGTGTGGGAATGCAACCATATTTGAATCTAACTATGAGTGACTATGAGCGTTTTTATTAACTCGATTTAAACTAAACATTTTACATCGTTTAGTTACTTACCCTGACATGAATGACTGGTCTAAAGAATTGATTAAATGCCCTTGTGATGAGATTTCCGCACAATCTACAATACATATTATGTTCTTCTGTAAATATTACAGTAAGCCCAGGAAAAGATGGATTATTCCCGTTTTACAGAAGTTTGGTATAAAACAATGTCGTCCTGCGTTATTAGCTTTGCAACTTTTAGATGTTGTGTTTGTTATTGCTGCAGTGTCTGCTTTTTAAAAAATGTACTTAAGTGTCGCAAATCTATAGTTTTATAAAATTTTATAATTTAGAATATATCAATATAGTTTTTATCAGACGTAATATTGTGCTTTTATGGTTGCTTGTGACTGGTAACCGAATAAAGAATATATTTGATTTGAATCACTTCCTGTGTTAGGAAGTCTACTGTTACACAAGCTGCAAGCGTGATCTTTGTGAGTGCGAAGTTGTCACCTCTGATGCTGATGTTGTACCTCTTGCTTGCTTGTGCACATGCTGGTGATACACTTTTTGGGAAGAAAGTGTGAGTTGTTGCAGCACACGATGTTTCTGTGTGTGTTAAGGTAGCACAGCACTCTCTTTTAATTCTGTGTGTGAGGGTTCTTTGAGCTACTACTGCACAGGATTTTTGTGTTGTTTTTGGGCATGGAAAGCTCTCTTAAAACATGCACTTACTAATATACAGAATGTGTGAGGAACACTTGCACTGCTGATTCACACCCTGTGTGTGTTATTTATGAGGATAGACAGCCTGCACTGCTGCTGCACATCCTGCGTGTGTTTATGTGTGAGGGAAGCTTGTACTGCTGCTGCACATCCTGTGTGTGTTAATTTGTGAGGGAAGCTTGTACTGCTGCTGCACATCCTGTGTGCGTGTGATAATTTGTGAGGGAAGCTTGCATTGCTGCTGCACAACCTCTGAGTGTTATTTATGAGAAAGGGAAGCCTGCACTGCTTCTGCACATCCTGTGTGTACTATTTATGATGGAGGGAAGCCCGCAATGCTGCTAAAGGAAGCTGGCACTGCTGTTGAACATCCTGTGTTTGTTATTTACGCGGGAGGGAAGCTTGCATTGCTGCTGCAAAACCTGTGTGTTATTTATTTTTGGGAGGAAAGTGTGCACTGCTGCTACATATCCTGTGTGTAATTTATGTGTGAGGGAAGCCTGCAATGCTGCTGCACATCCTGTGTGTTTTATGTATGTGGGAGGGATGCTTGCATTGCTGCTGCACATCCTGTCTGTGTTATTTATGTGGGAGGGACACTGGTACCACTGCTTCTCATCCTGTGTGTGTTATTCATGAGGGAGGGAAGCCTGCACTGCTGTTGCACATCCTGTGTGTGTTATTTATGAGGAAGGGAAGCTTGCATTGCTGCTGCCCATCCTGTGTGTGTTATTTATGAGGTAAGGAAGCGTGCACTGCTGCTACATATCCTGTGTTTAATTTATGTGTGAGGGAAGCCTGCAGTGCTGCTGCACATCCTGTGTGTTTTATGTATGTGGGAGGTGTAGCGCGTCGGGGCCTGGAGATTAAAGGCCGCAGCAGCGCTGGACAATAACGGTAGGCCACACCAGTTTACTACACTTGGCCGGAAGACCCCGAGCGGTCTCCTGCCGTTTGTTTATACCCTCGGGTCGAGCCCGCCCGAGGGGTGTATGCATGCGTGTGAGAGTGCTGTACTGTAGAGGAGAGCCCGGATGGCTCTCTACATCCCTCCTTTCTTTTAGTGACCGACCATCAGGTCCTTCAGGTTCACGGGGAGGTGCACACAAAGTCTTTAAGTCTTTTGTTGGGTACAGGGTTCGGCCGGAGACCATACTTCTGGCTCCGGGAGCTGGAACTGACCACTGCGTCCGATAGCGTGTTCGGGGTTGACCCAGTCAACGCCTCCTGACTAAGCCTGCCAGCCTCGGGAACAGTCTCTTCACTCTCCACTCGCGAACTCCTCAGTGGAGAGACCGTCAGCCCTGGCGAGCTGGGTGGAGTGGGACTTGGGGTCTCATCTGAATCTTCCGACTCTTCTTGGCCAGAGTTCTGATCATAAATCTTCTTGAAGCTAGACACGTTCCTTGTAACAACCTGCTGCCCTCGCTGGGCAGTGACCATGGTTCCTTGAACCTCCACCACAGTCCACCCTTCTGGCTCATAGGGTGTCCTGAACTTCCAGCCAGGGTGTCTGTCCTTGACCACAACGCGGTCCCCCACCTTCAGCTGTGGCTCTCTTGCCCTGCGGGCTTCGCTCGCTTTCTGGTTAGTCGTTGTCCTCCTCGCGTGGATGGCTGGCTGTCCCGCTCTGGAGGCTTCCACGTTGGATCCGTTGGTATGCTATCCCGCGGAGGCCTCTTGAAAAGTAAATGTGAGGGAGCACACTTGGTTGTGAGGTGTGGCGTCTGCCGGTAGGCATCAAGGAATTGGTCGAGTGCCGACTCTGCATCTTCCCCCTGATCCACGGCAATGCGCAGGGCCCGGTTGAGTGTTTGCATGAGACGCTCCACCTCCCCATTGGCTTGGGGCCACAAAGGGGTGATCTTCCGGTGGTGGATTGCTTTTCTCTCCAAGTACTCTTGGAATTCCCGGCCTTGGAATGGGGGTCAGTTATCCGAACGAACCTCCACTGGCCAACCCATGAGTGCAAATGTCTTGTCCAGGACTCTCCGAACATGCGTGAATGCTGTCGACACCACCACCTCCACGATCGGGAACTTGGAGAAGGAGTCGACCATCACCAACATGGTGCGTCCGTCCTGGAAGCTTCCGAAATCGAGGCTGATTTTGGCCCATGGGGTTTCACAGGGCTCTTCAGTGAGCACCGGCGCCGGGTCTCCCCCAGTGATGGTGCAAGTGTGACACTGCCTCACCATTTCTTCCACCATGGAATCCATAGCTGGGAACCAGACTTTGTTCCTTAGTCTGGCTTTAGTCTTTGCCATCCCTTGGTGTCCGACATGCGCCAGCTGAAGAATCCGCTGCTGTAGCCCTTTTGGGATTATGATGACGTGTCCTCTCAGAACAACTCCTTGTTCTCCCACACTTAGTTCATGGCGTACCTGCCAGATCTGTTGCCGAGCGTGGCTGTCCTCTGCTCGAAGTGTCTGAGTCCCGTCCAGGAAATGCGCCCAACCATTGCTCAGCAGGGTGGTTTTTACCCTGGCCAGTGTCTCGTCTTCATCCGTTGCGTAGCCAATCTCCTCTAGCGTCATGGCTGCGGGGCATGCTTCCTGCGAGACCATCCTCACAAACGCATCAGAGTATGCCACATCCGTCGGTGAGCTTCGAGGTGGCAGGGACTCCAGGTGTCGCGAGAGGTAGTCGGCCGGGTTGTGTGCCCCAGGGCGGAAAACAACTTTGAAATTGTATGCCTGTAGCTGCACGGCCCATCTCTCTATCCTCGGGGGTGCCAGCCTGGACGATCCTGCAAAAAGCGGGAGCAGTGGCTTATGGTCGGTGACCACCTGGAACTCCTGTCCGTACAGGTACAGGTGAAAATGCTGGCACGCCCATTTTATTGCCAGCGCCTCCCTCTCAATTTGGGCGTACCTTGTTTCCGTGAGTGCCCTGCTGGCGTACGCCACGGGCCTCCAGGTTTCTTGACCATGGTCCTGAAGGAGGACTGCCCCAATTCCTACTGGGCTGGCGTCGACGACCACCTCAGTGTGCCGCCCCGGGTGAAAGTAGGCCATTACTGTCTTGTCCAGGAGCGCTGCCTTGATGTTGTTGAAAGCTGTGTTGACAGCCACAGTCCATTCCCATTTGTGATCACTGCGGGTGAGGGTGCGGAGTGGTTCTGACAAGGCGGCCAGGTTTTGAATGAATCTGCCACAGTATGTGGCCATGCCAAGAAAACTGCGTACCTCTGTGGGGGTCTTCGGGGTGCTGGCCGCTCGTATGGCCACGGTCTTCTTGGGGTCTAATTGTAGTCCTTCTCTGGTGAAGGTGTACCCAAAGAAATCAACAGACTCCTGGTAAAACGAGCACTTTGCCTTGTGAAGGGTCAGTCCACAGTCCTCGAGTCTCTGGAGGGTGGCCCGGAGGTGAGTGTGGTGTTCGAGAACACCAGGATGTCGTCGCTCAGGTTGATCACACCCTGCAGACCCGACAGTGCTTCTCTGATGGCATTCTGGAAGACTTCGGCTGCCGACGACACCCCGAAACTCAGTCTCTTGTACCTCCGGAGGCCAACGTGCGTTGAGAACATGGTGATATACCAGCTCTCAGGTTCGAGCTCCAGCTGGTGGTACCCCGCATTCAGGTCCAGCTTCAAGAACCACTTGGCTCCATTCAAATCGGCCACTATGTCGTCCATGGTGGGCGTGAGGTGGCATTCCCTCTTGACGGCTGTGTTTGGGAGCCTCATGTCCACGCAGAGCCGGATGGCCCCAGGCTGCTTTGGTTTGGGAGCCACGACCAGCGGGGACACCCACGGGGTTGGGCTGGACACCTTCTCAATGACATCGAGGTCCTCCAGCTTCTTCAACTCTTCTTCCACCTGCGGGCGGAGATTGAACGTCACCCTCCGGTGCCTTAGGGCGATGGGTCTCACCGTGGTGTCAATGTGGAGCTTGAACCGTTTTCCTTTTAACTTTCCAAGTCCAGTGAACAGCGCCGGGAACTCCCTCAGAATGGTGTCAGCGTGAGAGTCATGAATCTGGTGCGCAAAGAAGACCAGGCCCAGGTCTTCTGCTGTATGGCAGCTGAGCAGCGTGCCTTTTCTCCCTTCCGTGATGTGGAACCGAGCCGCCGTGACATGCTTTCCGCTGGCGATTTTGGCCTCGATGACCCCTCGGAGGGGGAGTGGGTCTGTCCTTCCGTAAGTGTAGATTCGGGCCTTGGTGGGTGCGAGCGGGGGCCGTGGCGACAGACGGTCATACTGCTCCGAGTCCATAACGTTGACAGATGCGCCCGTGTCGATGAGCGCCCGGACGGCAGTTCCCTCTACTAGGACAGAACACATCGGTGGCGGCCTCCGGTGGTTGTCAGTCCTGCAGATAAAAGACACAACGAATACTTCATCGTCGTCATCTTCGAGGGCGAGGCAACGCTCCCGTGGTGGGTCATCTTCTTGTGACTGTGGGTCTTCGAGTGAGACTTGGCGCAGTTGTTGCGACATGCCCCGTGACCTCGGAGCGGCCTGTCGGGACCAGCTGCTTCGACATACACTGGCGAAGTGGTTCACCTTCCCGCAGCGGGAGCATGTCTTCCCTTTTGCTCCGCACACTGCTGTTGCCGGATGGTCCTCTCCGCAGTTGCCGCATGGCCCTCCGGTCGTCGCCCTCGGTGCCTGGCGAGTCGTTGTGGGGTGCCGTTGGATCGCCTCGACCCTTTCTTTCTTGACGGGCATATATCTTGGTGCGTGTGGCGCCACAACGGCCTTGTGTAGCGTAGCCTCCAGTTCATGAGACCTGCCCAGGATGAGGATCTCGTCCAGCAAGATCCCCGGTTGCCGAACGATCAGTTTCCGCAACAGTTTCGATCGGCACCCCTGGATGACTTGGCCGCGTATTTCTTCCCTTTGGTCCTGGAAGGCGCACGTGCTGGCCAGCCGGCGCAGCCACGCGTAGAACATGTCCACAGACTCCGTGTCCAACTGCGACGCCTGTCTGAACTTGAACCTCTCGAAGGTGGGGTTAAGTTCAGGGTCAAAATGCCTGTTGAGCGCGGCGACCGCCGCCTCATAGTCGTCATCGTTGCCTGTGTTGGGTAGAGTTTCAAAGAGGTCATAGATCTCCGCGCCTCCGTAATAGATGAGCAGTGACCTTTTCACTGTACCGTCGGTCTCTCTGGTGCCCTTGAAGTAGTGGTTCAGCCGTCCGATCCACGCCTTCCACCATGGGGCCGCCGTAGCGGGGTCAGCAGTTTCACTGAAGGGCGGCAGTAGGGAAACACCTGCGAGGCTGTGCCCTGGAGGTGGTGCATTGGCACCCACGTTTGGATTGTCCACTTCGGCCTGCTGAGCGGCAGCACCTGCTTGGGCCTGATTGCTCATGACACCGGTGCGTTCGTGCACGGGTGCAGTGGCGCGGTCCTAGCACTAGGGGTCCTGTGAGCAGAGCTGAGCGCCGGCTCGTGACCACGTGGGAAATGGCTGGTCTTCTGGGCCCGTTCTCCTGGGGCGGTGGCTCTATCCCCCCAACGTGCTCTGTGGTAGATGGTACCCTGCTTGCCAGCGTGGGGAGCGCAACAGGTATGGCTTGGTCTTTGTGACTGGTGTTGGGCTCAGCTGATCCCCCTCCCCAGCGTGTGAGCAAGACTTGCAGGGCTGTGATGGCAGCCTGGGGCCTGCTGGCCGGACTGTGCTCCTGGGCCTCTCCAGTTGTGGTGGGCCACCGGACTGTGCTGGAGCTGGCAGACGGGGTGTGTACTGGCCACAGGGAGACACCCTTGAGGCTCCCAGACGGTGCAGGAGGCCTGGAGTGCCACCACGCGCCACAGGGGGTTTCGTTCGCGCCAAGCCTGGCACTCACCGGTGACGTCTTCTTGCTCGGGCGCACCGCTGGCTTGAGCACGCCCCCGCGGCTCCGGGGAGGCGTGCGGGCGGGTGCAGGGCGCGCCGACAGGAGTCGCGGTGTTGAGCAACGTATGGGCCCCAGCAGCGGCAGTAGAGCGGCGCCCGGGGGGGGGCGGCCTCAGCTGCAGTCGGCGGCACACGTGGGCGCAGGCAGGGTCTTCACACGGATGCTGACAGAGCGTCGCGGGTGGGCTCCCTGCGGGGTGAAATGGAGGAGGCGGTGCACGCGTTGGTTGCGACCGGCCTCGTCGCCAATGTAGCGCATCGGGGCCTGGAGATTAAAGGCCGCAGCAGCGCTGGACAATAACGGTAGGCCACACCAGTTTTCTACACTTGGCCGGAAGACCCCGAGCGGTCTCCTGCCGTTTATTTATCCCCTCGGGTCGAGCCCACCCGAGGGGTGTATGCATGCGTTTGAGAGTGCTACACTGTAGAGGAGAGCCCGGATGGCTCTCTACAGGAGGGTCGCTTGCCCTGCTGCTGCACATCCTGTCTGTGTTATTTATGTGGGAGGGAAGCT
Source organism: Calotriton arnoldi (assembly GCA_963921515.1). Classification (NCBI taxonomy): domain Eukaryota; kingdom Metazoa; phylum Chordata; class Amphibia; order Caudata; family Salamandridae; genus Calotriton; species Calotriton arnoldi. The sequence continues at coordinate 3,317,946 of CAWUFW010000121.1, read as the reverse complement.
GGTACCACTGCTTCTCATCCTGTGTGTGTTATTTATGAGGGAGGGAAGCCTGCACTGCTGTTGCATACACTATCTGGGCCTGTTTCTCCGTGTTAGTGAAGCTTGCACTGCATCTCTAGCTGTAACCATTCCGATTACGTAGAATATGAAGGACAGGGACCTGTGTGTTTACTACTTGATTTAGATGCAAGTGGTGCAAATAAATGAACATAAATGGATTTTCACCTTTGGTTTACGTCACACCAGAATAGGATCTGAATGCAAATCGCACTGTTTTCCATTTCGAACAAACTGTTTTCACCGTCCGTCCGCTTGTGATTACTGTAGGTGAAAAATATTTAAAAAATCAAACCTAACACATCCAAAACTGGTGCAAAAACATTTCCACACAATTCACCTAATTTGTTTTAGCGAGTGTAAATCGACTGCAAAAGCACACCCGATGTGTAACAGAAATGTTATCTGCTCTGGGGAGTTGTGAACTTCCACTTTGGAGAGCTGTCACTCTGCCCCTTTGTGGTCCTGAGAGCTCCTTTATTGATCAGTCAAATGAAGCACTTCTTCGAGCGTGCCAACAATAAGCACCGTTTCCGAAAGAACAGGGACAAGCAGAGTCTTCTCGGCAACCAATGCAGGACACACGCTCCTGGCCTCTCCATCCTCGGTGTAAATGAAACACACACCTACTCCTGACACGCGCCAGGCTCGCTGCCTGTGTCCCCTTGACCTCTGCAAAGGCCAGGGGAATAAGAGGCCTTTAAAACGTGATGATTGGCTGAGCTTGCCTCATTCTCCCCATCCTCACAAAGCTGCAAAGCATCACCCAAGGACATGCACGTCAGCCTGAGAATTATAAATGTACTTCATCCCTTTCTACACTACAAACCCCTGGGGAGGAATCTGCACATCCAACCAGTAGCCAGAATAATTATGTGCATGAGCTGCTTTCCACTTGCAAATCCCACACATCATAACCTTGTTTTTTCCTATTATGGTTTGATATTATGGTTTAAAACATCTGCAATGTCCTGGTGCCACAGGTGATCTCATGGGACGTTTCTGTAATGATTGATGGTCTCTGATTTAATACTCATTGTCCTGCCAGAACTCTCCTCCAGCTGAAATTCGCTCAGTCCCTCTGCTCAAGTCATTCAAAACTGCAGTCAAGTTGCACCTCTTCCAAGAAGATCACTCTAGCAGTCCATCCAGTCTCAACACCACTCTGCCAAAGTAATCCTGTTTGTGTGTATACATGACAAATGTGTGAGCTGTCCTGGTGTTGTTTTACAGTGACATTTCACCCGATCCTTCACCTTCTTTTTTCTTTCTACTCAAATCTGTTAATGTCCTCGTGTACCAAGAGATACCAATACTGTGTACAACATATCTTGTTGAAATGTGGTGCGATGATTAAAAAATAACACACAAATTAGTGTGCAAAAATAATATTTTCTACTAAAAAGTTGTGCTAAGTAAACACCTTTTCTTCTTTACAAAGTTGGAAATGTTGTATACTTTGCCCATCTTCATCTGGGGCCTGTGTTTCTCAACGGAAACATTTTTGCTGGGCAATCCTCACACATAACATTCTTTACCCTGGAAAATTTCCCTGCAAAACCATTTTGTTGGTCAGAAGATTGTCTTTCAAAAGCTACATTTTGTGGGCCTGTTTTTTACACAATAAACAACTATCTCAGGATGATAACTCTTTACATCACTGGGGCAGCTGATTCTTAGTCTCAATATTTCATTTTTACTCAAGACTGAGCACCGAGGGCAGTTTTGGAAGAGCAGTGCCCAGATTCATCAAAGGATTGTGTTGCCCATGCATCATGCAGGGAACACAAGGGCAACGCAGTCCTTAAGTCCGATTTACCAAGCCATGCAACACCACCTTGCACAGCCCTACGTGGCTTGGTAAATATGGAGTAATACAAGGCAGCACAAGTCACTGCCTTGAGTGACTCTGCGCTGGGAAGGCATTACATGGTTGGAGAGTGGGTGTTCACACGCATCTACCCATGTATTTTGGCACATTCACAGATTTACCAAGACAAGTGAACCAGGGATGCACCAAAATTGTACGCCTTCCCGATAGAGGCGCAACAAAGATATCTTTATTTCTCCTCATTTTTTCCTCTTTCTAAAACATCTCTAAGGGTCTCTTCCTGCACAAATGCACAAAAACAATCCTTCCCGCAACTCAGACGCCATTTCACCATGGCGCAAAGGCGCATGGGTTGGCACTAGGCAGCACATACTGTGCCAGTGCAGTAGGAGGGCAGGAAGGCACCATATATTAGTAACTATGGCACACTCCTGCCCTCTCCATTTGATGTAGCACATCAAGTTGTGCAGCGTCAAATATTGATAAATTTGGCCCCTGATGCCTTCCAAACAATCTGTGAAGGGCCACTTCTCGTCACCGCAGGGAGGCTACAACACATCTTTCATTTTGTCAGTCATTAATGGAGAAATAAGATGTTACCAGGTGAGTAGAATAAGTTGCGAGGCTGCCATTTGATAACTATTGTTGGTGAAATGACATAAAACCAAACCGGCTCTGTTACACTCTTCTTATCGAACCACTTCCCACATTTTTTTTCAAAATGATTGGCATTCACTAGGCTAATGAACCTAGACTGTTGAAAGCTTTTCACTGTTAAAATGACATTTTCTTAGACTTATGTAGCCCATTTTGAATAGAATCTCACTGTTTTCTATATTTTTGAGGGGGTGGAACCCAGCCAAACACTTCTATTTTTCCTATTCCTGTCTTTCCTCTATCGCATTTTCTTTCCCTCCTTTTGGAAAGTGGGGGTGGCTTCTTCCTGTACCTCAACAGGCATTAGCTCTACCACATGACTCTTTCACATCATTGAGTTCTTCTGTATTTTCTCCATGTCATCCTCATTTTCTATTGCTCAATCCCCTACTTGGTTTCCTCATCCTGATCTTGGGCCCATTTTTTCCTCGATGTGCCTTACATTTGTTGTTGTTGGTTCCTGCCATTTTCATCCTCCCTTCTCGTCCTCCAGGAATGTGGGTTCTGTACTACTACTCCAGTCACAAGAGAAATAGAAAACAGACTACCACAGCCACTTTTTGTGAAAAATATTTAGCTTGTTCTTTTTAGGCCTTTAATTTACCATACTCATCCTAAAAGGAGGAAATTACAAGAAGTTAATACCTTTTATTTACATTTTCACTAAAAACTGGGATTTGATACGATTGTGTTATTTTCCCACAAAATAAATTGCTGAATTTCAAGAAAGGGTTATTTATTAAACATTTTGGTAATTCTCCAAAATGGAGATTCTTTGTTTTACGGTTGTCAATATGGTGTGCTCCATTTAGAATTTTCGACAAGTTGCGTAACTTCCCAGTGAGTGGCGATACATAACTGTCTACAGGTGTTGCCTTGTGAGACCTTGCAGTTGTGATCCTTGGCTGTCTATGCAGTGTTGTTGTTCTCTTGGTCTTTGGGTTCATTTGCATTCCGTTTCTACTCCTTGTCGCATAGCGTTAAATGGCGGCCCTTGACTTCATTCAACATTCATGTGATCATCTCACTATTCAGACACTTAACCAAAATGGCGTCACTAATTTTGCAAGCTCATTAATGATTCTGAATCCCACACAAAGAGCGCAGCCTGTTTGTTTCTCCGTGGCTCTCTCATTGTACGAGCAGCATAATCAATACGAAAACAGGAGCCGGCGGCGATGAGCTACTTAGCGCCTTGTAATTTCCAGTTCATAATTGCATACCAGTAATTGCCTGTTCGTTAGGCGATAGCGCATGTATCGCAACAACTTTCTGATTTTCCAGGACCTCAAAGAGGCAAGACACAAGAAACACATCTTAATAAAGTCTGCTGGCACGAAAAATCTAATTATGCATAATTAATTCAACTGCTGAATGCCTGTGGCGGAGGGATATCGACTGCGAGAAGCTGAGAAATTGATTTTATTGGCATATTAAAAGTCTCCTAGTTGCAGAGGTTGATCCACTCCACGTAAAAATCGATCTTAATTGAGCACCTGAAAGACGACGCTGTTCTCTTCCCAGGGCCTTGGCTACTGTAGCCGAGCTGTGCCCGCGGGGTTCGACAAGCTTCTTGTCCGTTCTGCCATTGTGGAATCCATAAACATGGGTGCCATGCAGTTTCCGCTAAACAAACACGCCTTGAAAGTGCATGGTGCCTGAAACCAGAGTTAGTCTGCTCTACCTCTGGAAGAAAGAACTTTCCAGAACGCTCGAGCCCAAATTCGAGATCAAACATCTACCAAAATTGTTCCAATTTTAGGCCAGTTAGGGTAGGGCTCAGCTCCAGTTTCTTTAGGGCTCAGCCCCAATGTCTGCATTCAACTCACTGGACTTTCTCTGGTCAACTGACATTGAACTGTCATTCTGAAAGTCTTCAAGTAACTAGAACACTTCACATGTAAATTAATAGATGATGTAACAGGCTTTCAATGGTTTTCCGCTCCAAATGGGAGAGGATGCAGTCTGAAGATTGCTTATGGGAAAGAAATGTGCATGTCTCGGTAATACCGGGCATTTTTCGGCCTGTTAATTCCAACAGTTTTGACCTGCAAAATTTAAAGGGGCATACATGTTTTTTTATCGCACCTGGTATGTACAAAGTGTGATAAAAAACGTAAATTCATTTTTCTGATATGTATGGTAAGAGGAGTATTCATCACACTCAGAATCAGGGACACAGTCAATGGATGAAAGGTAGGTCACATTATAGGAAGAGCCTGGGTTCTGAGAAGACTTTTTGGGACCACCTGTGTTGTGATACGGCTCTTTGAAGCTTGGGGTCGCTTAGAGGTTCCTTATTCTTTCAGATAGGCAGTTCCTGAGCATGTCCATCTCTACTGTAAATGATGTTACCTCCACCGTAAGATTTTCTGACCATGGGAATTCTCAGAATCTGGGCCCTTCTGGTTCTGAAGGTCTTCTTTTGGCAGTAGATGTAGAGTTTCTGTGGTAAGAAGCATGGTCCTGGACAGTGGATGGCCCAGTTCGAGATGCAGAGAGACTTGAATGAAATATGTCTTGTCGGAGGCAGCCAGTGAGGATTTAAAGGGCTAGGATGAGGCAGTCACCAATGAGGAGGTGTTGTCTGGTAGTCGTTTGGTGACAGCATTCTGGATCTGGATGAACCTGAGAACATGGAGAGGGATATCCGGCAATAGTCTACTGTTTAGTCTAGATGCGGGAGGAGTAAGGCAGTGGTAACCTGCACCTTGTAAGGAAACCCAAGGTGTGGAGAAATGCACACAGGTCATCTCATGGTAAGGAACAAGGATTTGCTCACACCAATAACATATGGAATTAGGGAGAGGTCAGTGTTAATGATGGCTCTGGGGTTCCTCTGTTTAGTGGACGGTGAGCTGGTGGTTCAAGTTCCTGAGGCAAGAGGGCAAGGGGATGGCACTGGGTCCACTTTCCACATGGAAGGATTTAGGATTTGGAAGCGTAAAGCTTGAGCTGGCTGTGAACATCCACTGGTCCACTTTGTTATGTTTCTTGCATACAATACTCTTATTTTGAAAGTCTTTGTAATTTTAGTCCCTAATTTGAGCTTTTGAGTTTTTTGTAAGCATTTAGGTATTTTTATGATCGTTTGCATTGCGCTTTATATTGGTAAATATAACTGCATTATTGTGCAGACTAACAAGGAGCTTTGTTTGATCGTGTTACCTGTGAGGAATGGTTGTCTGACCCATTTATCCCCCTGGAGTTGTTGCTGTATGGAACACCCATAATTAAGTCTCTGCTGTCAGACAGCCTCCCTCACTGTAAGCTTTGGTAAAATAAATTTGCGTGCTAACCATCAGTGTCAACCTTTCAAAATAAGGTATGCTGAGAGCAGCTGAGCTAAGAGGCTCTGGGCTGGTTGCACGTGTGCGCATGCATGTGCTGACATGCGCATGCAGAGTGAGTGGGACTACTGTCTTAAGCCTGCCTGTTATTTGCACACAGAGGGGATATTTAATGAATTAATTGTGGCGTGTGCAGGTCCAGAGATTTTATTGGGCGTTCAAAAAGAAATAGCCCCATTTATTTCTGACTATATTATGAGTCTGTAGGGCTACAAAGTCTGTAGCTGTGACTCTAATTACATTGTAGGTAAAAGCTGCACCACAGTAGTATCGTCGCATTGGCTGGACCTAGAAGGAAGTTTAATGTGTGGTTCCCGAGATAAATAAAGATGTACAGAGTGCAAATAAAATATTTACATGCCCATATTTGCACTCCTTCATGTACTTTGAGTTTGGTTATAGTTTTCAGAGTCAACCTTTAATTTGATTTGAAGTAGATGTGAACTACTTTTCCTCAGTGAAGTTTATTACTCTCATGACCAGCAGGTAGATCAACGTTTTGTAATTATTTGATGCTGATGCGGCGCCCACCCCCTTTCAGAACAGACTTTATCCATTCACACACTCTGAGAAGCTTGTCCCAGAGAAGCAATATTAGCATTATAATGTGAATAGCAAACAACCATAAACTCACACAAAAGTGTAAGCTTACCTTTGTGAATCAGGCCCTTAGTGTTTTCCCTTTACCACCCATTGCACCAAAAACAAGGTGATGGATGGAATACTTGAATTAATCTCAACCACTGGCAATCACTCGGAACCGCATCCCAATCCATATTTTTTTTGGCCCATCATGGCACCTCACTTTGGACCCAGCCATATGTAAGTCAGTCTTGACCCACAACAACAGAGATATCTATCCTCCACTCTCCTGTATTTAGAACCTGTCTTGCCCCTTTCTTGCTGCAAGCTCAGCTCAGTTACTGCAACTATCTCCAATGATTCAGACCCAAGATTCTTATATATTTAGGCCTAACAGACAAACGCTTTTCTGCAACCGTGGCACACCAACAAATGGCTGCCATTTGAATGGCAAAAGTCACTGCCCCATCATCCTTAACTGATTATAAACATTTTTAGAAAACTCAAAATTTACACTCATTCCTGACTCCCCAGTTAAGCCAAAATCTTGATCAGTAGCTTTTATCAGTCTACTTAAAAATCTCTGAAAGCCTAAATGCCACAATAATCCCCACTTTAGATATTTCAAGAACATTAGATGCTTCATACTCAACCCACACATGGTCTGAAGTTTCTCAATTGCACATTGAAACAAACCATCTTTAAATGGCCTCCCACTCGTGGTCTTTGGCTTCTTTCTTTTGCCCAATCTATAGACATTGTGTTACTTAACCAACTCCCTTTATTTAGTATATCCACCAAAGTCATATCCTATAGAAGTCAATTTTAGCAAATGTTCTCTATATGAATACCCCATGCAGTCCCTTGTCCATCATCTGTTTCGTGAATGCCACCATGTTCCCCCTCGTCTCTGCCATGACCTTCCTTGTGCTTCCGCTGAACTTTGTCCCACCCTTGATAAACCTGATAAGCCTACCACTGCTGCGCCTCCCACTGATGGAAGGCTTAACCCTGTGGCCACAGCAGATACTGTGGTGGAAGCTTCTGCTCTGTGTAACCACCACCCCTGGTTTGGTAGGCCTCCTGCTGCCGGATCTCACTCTCTGGCTGCAGCGTACACCTATACCCACACCTGTTAATGCCTGGAGGAAGGCTCAATGTCTTTACTTCTCTGGTTCTCTCACTCATGCGCAGGTCGCAGCCATGGAATATCCACAGAACATTGTGTATTCTACATTTCCACACCAACACCAGGTACCACAACACTCATACGTAGCATGAAACACATCCATTGGTAAACTACATAAAAGAGCCTTAAACTTTTAAAGGGAAGGCACAAAACACATTTTGAGCATTGCATTAAGTGTGAGTGTCTTCTCCTAGGTTAGAAAACAATGTCAAACTAACAGGGACAATTTAGACCACTTTCTCCGGACATTAAATGGGGCCCTCTTACCAGCAGCATGCTAGAAGAAAAGGTCTATGAGCTCAGGACAAACCCAGAAGTGACCGGTCACTTTTTCTGAGAACACTACATCTTCCCATTGAGATCTTGCACTTCAGCTCCAGACCTGGCCCCTCACTGGTGGACTACCTCATTGCTACAACCCGAATGCCTCTTGGTGGATTTGGGGGTAAGGAGAACCCAATTTATTTCACCAACTGGCAGAGGGGCACACAGCTCTTAGATACTAGAGCGGCGCTTCCCTATGCTGCAGGCCTCCTTCTGGCCAAGAGCTTCTGCTCCCTTAGTGTGAGAATTAAGTACCATGTCCTGCCTTGAGATACCTTCATCCTATGGCAGGAGCTCTTCACAGCATAGGGTAGCACAAACTTTGTCCCATGTTGTGGAACTCGGCTGATGGTCTTCATGCTAGTGAGTTTCATTTAAGTGGCATTCGTCATGTAGAGCACCACTGACTACTATCCTTCACGCTCATGGTGTTCGTAGTGAGTGATCTTGCACATCAGCACCTCATGGGGTTATTGCAGCACCCACTTCTCCAATCAAGAGAAAGAAGTCCTCCTCACGTGGCTCTGCAGGAACCTTCCTGTGCTTGCTTTCTGCTCACCAATAGCCTTCCAAGTGGGTGAAGATTTGTGGGATTTGTTTCCTAGTCCTCATCACAACTTCTCGCCATCCACTGCCAACGGTGGGAAAAGTTCATGCCTCACACGCTTACTGTATTTCGGTAATCAGGGCACCTCCTTTGGAGAATGGTCACTGGACACATCTGGTTGTACAGTCTGGTATAGTTCTTCCTGTTATGCATGCTATGTCACCAACAGAAGGGAGGATTGGGACCTGTCACATTTGCTGCTTCTTCTCATTTTTTATCAACGCGATCATGAGTAGTGCAGCAGACCTCTTCTTTGTTGGATGGTTTCTGATCTTCCCAACATACTGCAGCATCATTGGTCACAGGCAGTAGTTCGATATGTCATGCGATTTGGTTGTGCATCAGTTTCACGTCAATACATGAGATTCAGACAACAACCTCCCAATTTTTAGCCCAAAAACGGGTTTACTTTTAATGATCCAGAAATAAAATTGCCTCTGTTCTATGTCATTCAGTGGGGATCATATATTCTTCTATTTTTTAAACCCCCCCCCTCTTTCCTGTTTCGCAATGGTGTCATATATGCTTATGAGTGGAGTAATTATGGCTTTAATTCCACATACTGTGCTGATTGTTCTTCAGTCTGGTGTGGTTCATGTGGCCCGTGCACATGTGGAGCTTTAAATCAGACTTTATTCATGATTTGATGTTGATGATGCTTACTACATAAATGCAAATATAAACTCCCTTCAGCTAAGTGTGGAATATGACTAGGGCTCCCGGTTTTATGGTAGTTATTATTTTTAACATTTCCATCTGTATTTATTCATATTTATTTTTTACTCATCTTATTGGTATTTATTCATATTTCTTTTGAGAGCAAATGCAGTCGTTAACTTCTAAGTTTCCACATTTATTTAACTGATAAACTTGCACTCATACATTGATGCCTATCATGTTTTAGCAAATTAGGCAGCCAAAAATAACAAAAAAGCACTACACCTACAGATAAATATTAGCATTATATACACATATATGTTAAGCTATGCCTGTATTTAAGGACATCTTGTCCCATTTTTCACCTCCCATGCTGTCTAAGTGTTCAGCTGTTGTATGGAATTCATGAAAGACAGAATGGAGAGTCGCTCACAAGAAGCACAATTGTCTGTATTTTTTCTGCATTGTTTCCTGTCTGTACTTATCTGTAAAAATCAGTAAAAACGGAAAACTGGGAGCCTTAAATATGACTTGCATAAGTCGCATTTCTTATACGACATGCCCTGGAGAGAGATTAAGAAGTACTCCACACTATCCTTGATTTTAATCCAATTGAATCTAATATTGTTTTGGAAAATTAGATAGAATGGGCATCTCCAGACTATCAGTAGCGGTCCGTGGTAGGAGTGCCGGCCGGGCGGTGACGTGGGGTGGGGGAGGGGCAGGGTGGGGGGTAGTAAACCACGGATTACGGCCGAATACAGGTAAGTAAACATTTAAATAAATAAAACGAATTTCGTTGTGAGCGCTGCATCGCCAAATGCGATGCAGTGCGCGCAACTAAATTCTCTGACTGGAGTGGGAATAGTAAATTTTACATCTACGCAATCCAACACTTTCTCTACTGTTGTACTGACTTGAGTGGGAATAGTAAGATTTACCCATCCACAATCCAACACTTTCCCTACTGTTGCACTCAATGGAGTGGGAATACTAAATGTTACCCTTCCGCAATCCAACACTTTCCCTACTGTTGCACTAACTGGAGTGGGTATAGTAAATTGTATACCTCCGCAATCCAACACTTTCCCTACTGTTGCAAAAACTGGAGTGAGAATAGTAAATTTTACCACTCCGCAATCCAACACTTTGCCTACTGTTGCACTCATTGGAGTAGGAATAGTAAATGTGACCCCTCCGCAATTCAACATTTTTGCTAGTGTTCTACTGACTGGAGTGGGAATAGTAAATTTGACCCCTCGGCAATCCAACATTTTCCCTACCGCCGTATTGACTGGAGAGGGAATAGTGAATTTTATCCCTATTTCATGTAACAGTTTTCCTACTGTTGCGTTGGGTGAAGTGGGAGTAGTAAAGTTTATACAGCTTCAGTAGAAGAATTTGCTTACTTTTGATTAAATTGTAGTGGGAATAGTATATGTATTAAATGTAAAAGTATATAATTTATTTTATTTTGTTACACTTTGTATTATTATGTTTTTGCTTGTTTAAAATTATAATTAGGGCTCCCGGTTTTATGGTATTTATTTTTTGACATTTCCGTCTGTATTTATCCATATTTATTTTTTGTTAATTTTATCTGTATTTATGCATATTTATTTTGGGTTTTGTGGAAAAATTGAGCTGAAATTAGTACATTTCCACATTTATTTAACTGATGAATACGCACTCATGCTTGAATCTCTGCCAGGTTTCAATACTGTGAACACCCGCCGAAGATAAATCAATGCACCTATATGAAAATCTGCACATTTCAGTATTAACCTTGTGCATATCTACTGGTGTTAAAGCCTCTTTACTAAAATTCCTTTCTTTTTTAACCCCCTTACCTATCAATCCACACGGCTATTGACCTGCAGTCATGGCAGACAGTATTTAGAATTACTCAAAAAGCAACTTAACTTCAGTTTTTATCCACATTTAAAAATAATTACAGACAAGAAAATAAATGTTTTCTGTCTGTATTTATCTGTAAAAATCATTAAAAACGGAAAACAGGGCCGAACATGGCGGACGCGTCTCCTTAGAGCTCCGCAGTTTGCTCCCTCCATGGGCCGCAATCCTGCACTATCCTAGACCCCTGGCAATAACTTGGGGGGTCCCCTGCTGAAGAACCCGCCGTGACCCTGCAGACGAGGTCCGACGACGGCGGAGGGCCGGATTCACCGTGGCAGGCTTCCCGATCGGCTGTAGCCGGGCCTGGGACGGTGGGCGGAGCGCCTGAGTCGGCGGGCCCCTTCTGCCGCGGGGGCTGGGGCAGCTACCCCCCCGCGATCATCGTCGGAGCCTCAGGTAGAGGGGCTCTGCTACAGTGTGCGGTCCCATACAGCATCCAGTGTGAGGGCGGGGAGCGGAGGTTCCCGTTGCGGCGCCATTGCTGGGCGCCCCTCCCTCATCTCCTTCATCGCGGCCCAGCGGGCCTGTCTGGACCTGGTGGACCCCGGGCCGGAGCGTGACTGAGTGCGGCCGCCGGGGGGCCTGCATACAGTCCGGGAGCCGTGGGCCCCATCTGGGACGTGACAGGGAGCAGCTGGATATCAGCCTGGCTGGAGGAGTCGCTGCGACCGTGCGGCTGCTGCCGGAGGACCTAGATATGCACCGGTGAGAGGCCTGGCGACTCCTGCTTCAAGTGGTGTGGGGCCGGGGTCTGCAGCTGTCGTGGCCGGGAGGCCAGAGTCCCAGTGACTGCCCGATCCGAGGCGCTTGGGGGGCGCTTGGGGGGCGCTGGGCTTCGTAATTGGTGTTGGGCCTACATTCTTCGTGGGGAGCCGCCCGGTGACGCTCGGATTGCCCCAGAGACGAGTCCTGCATATGTGGGGTGCCGCCGTTGGAGGGTCCCGGTGCGACATACACGTCAGGCCGCAGCAGACGCCGAGGGGGCACTTGGCGGCGGAGTCCGGTGGGGGCTGCCCCTGGTCAGTAACCTTTGCTCTCTGCTGCGCCCGCCGTGCGCTTCTGGTGCCGGTTCCTCGGCGGGGAGGAGCCAGAAGGACAGGGGCCTACTGAGTTGCACCATTTGTGAGGGCCACGGTGGGGTGGATCTGCCCTGGTGCCCCGGGGATCCTGAGAGGCCGCTGCGTAGCCGGGGGCAGGCGCACACCCGGGGCCCAGGAGGCCGTGCGGACTGACGATGCCACCTGATCGCCGCCACCGGCCTGGGGGGTAGGCGGCATGTCCTGCAGTTCCCCCGCCGGCCTTTCCTCTGGGGGCCCCCCCCTTCCAACATTGGGCAGCGGCAAACTGAGAGCAGTGTCCCGACGCCGTACCCCGCACCATCATGGGGAAGGGTAACCCGGGTGCGGCGGCACCCAAGCAACACACCATGGACCAATACACCTCCACCTCCCAGGCGAGCAAGGGGACTGCGGAGGGCCTCTTATCGGACTCGGTAACGCTTTTGGAGGCTATCAATCAGTCGCGGTGCGCCCTGGAGGCCCAGATTGGGGCGGTGGGCTCCGAGGTATTGTTCCTCCGCCAAGACCTCTGGAAAGCGGTCGACCGCATCACGGAAGCGGAAACGAGGGTCTCCACGGTGGAGGACACTGTCTCCACCCTACAGAAAAAGGTCGACAAACTGACCATGGTTTCCAAGGATTTGGCGGCGAGGGAGGAGGACGCAGAGGGACGAGCCCGCCGCAACTACATGCATTTGGTGGGTTTCCCGGAGGGATGCGAGGGGTCCTCAATGGATGTCTTCCTCGCGGGGTGGCTCAGGGTGTTGCTGCCCGCCGAGGACCTCTCCTCATGCTTCGTGACCGAGAGGGCACACCGTGCGCTGACGAAATAGCCACCGCCGGGGGAGCGTCCAAGACCCGTCATCACCCGGCTTCTCAACTATGCGGACCGGGACGCCATCCTTCGCTTTGACCGGTTGCATAAAGACAAGATGATATATGAGTCCCATCCCATCATGGTCTTCCCGGACTACACACAGCTGGTCCAGCAACAACGTCAGTCATTCATTGCGGCTAAGCGACGACTACGGGAAATGAACCTATCCTATGCGCTGTTGTTCCCGGCCCGCATGAAAGTGATTTTCGACTCCAAGACCTTCTTTTTTGATACCCCGGAGGAAGTATTTATGTGGACAGATGAACGACGACACCTTAAGCCACACTCGCCGCCTCCTTTAGACTCTGATTCTTCCCAGGGCTCCCACCGGAGCAGTCGACAGGATGGAGAGGCGGCGCGCCGGAGGAATCGCTCCCGCTCCAACTGGCGCGCCCAGAACCGGACAAAGACTGAGCACTGAGGTAGCCCGGGGGACCCCGATGTATTGTATTTTGCTGTCTTATCTGCTTGGGCGGGCCACCAGCCTTAGCCACCTACGGGGGGTTGTATCCTTATAGTGGCTGGGGTCTAGATTATTTCCAGGAGGGAGCGGACTCCACACGCCCTCAACGTTTTGAGTTAATATGGGTAAGGTTGGGAGGGGGGATCCATTGGGGGTATCGCCGAGGCCTTCATGTTCGGGGGCCACGACGTGATTCCACTGCGACAGATACTCCATGTTCCAGGATGTATGGGGGTGGGGGGGAGGGAGGGAGGGAGGTGGGGGTTGTTTGTTGTTTGTTTGACAGTTCTTGCACCACACGCGCACCACTATGTCACATTCCCATCACACTGCCTTTTCCATTCTTATTGTAAGAGTAGACATGGCACACACGTCGGGCGGCACCACATTTGAGGAGCTCAACATTCTCTCCTGGAATGTGTGGGGTCTACTAAATAAGGTCAAACGAGGGGCAGTACTCCACCAGGCAAAGAGGTACTCGGCGGACATACTGTTATTACAGGAAACACACCTCCTGGTCAACAAAGCCCCATGCCTTTCCAGATATGGGTGCGCCACTGTCTATCACTCAGGTTATTCCAGGGGGGCGCGGGGCACCGCGATCCTTGTCCACCGCAGAGTCCCACTTCAAATCACAAAGCATTGGTTAGACGTAGGCGGCCGTTACACGGTCATTTCCGGCACCTTGGCCGGGGAACAGATTACAATCGGGAGTGTCTATGCCCCTCCACCGCTGGGCCAGACCTTCATTGAACGGTTAATGCAACTATGGGGAGATCTCCCGAGTGGCCTGACAATCCTGGGTGGGGACTGGAACGACATCATGGACCCTTCCGACAGGTGGCGGGCTCGACCTCCGGCCTCTTTGCCCCCCCCGGTCCAAACTAACCATATTGGCACATACATTGGGATGGGTGGACACGTGGCGGGCCTTCCACCCCAAGGAGGCTGAATTCACATACGCGTCATCCGTCCATCCCACCCTGTCACGTCTAGACTATCTGTTCATCCCACATAGCTACATCCACAGAGTGTCACACACCTCCATCCTGCCCCGCGGCCTATCTGATCACTCGCCGATCCAGCTCAAGCTCCGCCTGTGGACCCACCATCCCCCCTATAGATGGCGTATGTCGCCATGGCTTCTTCGGGACCGGGAGAATAGGGAGATGCTACACCGGGCGACCGTAGACTACTTTAATGACAACACGGGGACCACCCAGTCCCCAATCACTTCATGGGAAGCCTTTAAGCCCACACTCCGGGGGGCAGACATTAGTTATCGCACAGGGGAGAAACGGCGCCGCATGGCTCAGGTTCTAGAATTAGAAGACAGGCAGCTTACATTACAGACCGCACTTGTGGAAGGCTCCGACGCCGGTGCTCGCCGTAATCTGTTGCATGTCCAACAGCAACTGCATCAGCTGCTCACAGATAGCGCTAAGGAAGCCTGGCTGGCGACCCAGTATAGGATTTACCAATGGGGAGACAAATCCAGTCAGATGCTCCATAGACTGTGCCAGACCAGAGCCTCCCCGACACAGGTTCCTCTCTTGCGATCCCCCGGCGGCGCGGCCAGTGCCTCTCCGGAGGCGGTGGTCCAGGCCTTCACCGACTTCTATGCGGGTTTATATGAAGCCCGGGACGGACTGGCAGAATCTCTCCTAGATGCCTTTCTTTCAGATGTTCCCCCTAGATGCCTCTGGGACGAGCAGTGGGACGCTCTTTACGAACCTATATCCCTTGAGGAGTTGCAGAGAGCCCTGTCGAATACGCACCCAGGACGCGCACCGGGTCCTAACGGGTTCCCGTGCGACTTTATGCGCCCCCATATTGGGACCGTGGGCCCCCACCTGCTCGGGGCGATACACGAGGCCGCGGAACAGAACATACTGCCCCCAGATTGGCGTCACGCCGAGATAATCGTCTTTCTCAAACCCGGCCGCCCCCCAGAAGATCCGGGTTCATACCGCCCCATATCCCTGTTGAATTTTGAGCCCAAACTGCTGGGGAAGGTTCTGGCCGACCGTCTCCGCATGTGTATTCTTGACTTGGTACACCCTGACCAGTCTGGCTTCATGCTGCAACGGTCCACCAGGCACAACATCAGGCGCGCCCACATTGCTGTCGTGGAGGCCCACCGTTTGGGGCACCCAGCGGCTGCCCTACTGGCGGACATTGACAAAGCGTTTGAGTCGCTGAGTTGGCCATACCTGTTTAAGCTGCTTGAGGCGGTCAATTTAGGGCCCCGCTTTCGCGCTTACGTGAAACTGCTATACACCGACCTCACGGCCACGGTGCGCGTGGCGGGCCACCGCTCCGCCCCCTTCCCCTTCCGCAGGGGAACCAGACAAGGGTGTCCCCTGTCTCCACTATTATTCGCCCTGGTGATAGAGCCTCTGGCAGCGTGGGTGCGTGGGGACGCGGTTTTCCGCGGTCTGGACTGGTCGCCCGAATGCTCAGATAGAATTGCCCTTTATGCTGACGACGCCTTATTCTTCATGTCCGATCCTTGGGTCACGGGGCCCCGGGTGCTCCAGATTCTGAAAGTGTTTGGAGAAACATCTGGGTTATGCGCTAACCCGTCTAAGTCTATCCTGTTTCCCATATGCGGTGAGCAGGGGAGCCAGGTCTGGGCTTCCAGGCTGATCGTCGCGGAGGAGGCCTTCAAGTATCTGGGTGTGCATATCGCCAGAGGTCCCAACGAAGCCTGGTCGCACAATATAGCCCCCTTGCTCCCAGCGGTATGTGAGGAGACAACGGTGTGGTCCCACCTCCCGCTTTCGCTGTACGGCCGGTCCGCCATCTTCAAAATGGTGTCCTTGCCACGCTTGCTGTATAGGCTGCAAAACTATCCACATCCCATCCCCACGACATGGTTCCGTCAAATGAATGCACTACTGAATAGGTTCCTCTGGGGAGGGGCGGTCCCGGGTGGCACTGGCGACCTGTGTTCAATCCACTTATTGCGGGGGGATAGCGGGCTGATGTACGGGCGTACTACTGGGCATCCCAGCTCTTAGTGATCAACGAGTGGTGGTACAACTCTCATGACGATCCGGCCTACGCGGTGGAGCGACTCTTCCTGGTGGAGAACCCGCTGCTCCACTTGCTCTACAGCACTTCATCCCAGGAGGCACTCCCCCCGGCCTGCCGTACGGTGCTCCAGATCTGGAGACAGGTTTCCAGGTCCATGGGTTGGTGGGGCTTGCTAACGGGCACAACCCCTCTATGGCAGGGTTCGCACCTTAGGCCAGTCTCGTCGCTGACGGGGTTCCAGAGATGGGATGACATTGGGATTTCGACACTGGGGGATGTGATGCAGGGGCTTATGCTCAAATCCTTTCAGAAGCTGCAGGAGGAGTTTGATCTCCACAAGACCCAGTTCCACAAGTATCTGCAGCTCCGCCATGCCCCGTCTCCTCTGATACGGAACCTCCAGTCACTCCCTGAATTTCATCCATTGGAGGGTCGGCTACTAATGGGGGACTTAGGGGCACACAAAATCCGGCAAATCTATCAAACACTCACTACACACTCCAAAACTACCATACATCGGACCCGGGCAGCATGGGAGGCCGACGTGCCGGCTCTGACGGATGATGACTGGGCGGAGGCCCTGGCCAGCCCCAGGTACTCGGCCGTCTCCACAAGGTACAGACTGATTCAGTTCAAATACCTCCACAGGATCTACTACACACGTCTGCGCCTTTGGAGGATGGGAGCCATCCAATCCTCCTCGTGCCTCCGCTGCAATTCGGAGGATGGGTCGTTCCTCCACTCTGTTTGGGGCTGCGGGGCATTACAGCACTTCTGGTCGGGGGTGTTATCCTGTTTGGGACAGGTTTTGGCATGGGACCTCCCGGCTGACCCTAGGCTAACACTTCTACACTGCACGGAAGACATAGGGGGAACAGATATAAAAGGCATCTACTATTCCTGGGCCTCACTTTAGCCAAACGGGACATCGCACAGCATTGGAAGGCATCCTCCCCCTGGTGTAGCGGCATGGAAAACGGCTCTAGATAAATGCATGTCGGCCGAGGTGGCGGTGTTCCAGGCACGGGGCTGCCCACAAAAACACGGGAAGATATGGGCCAAGTGGGCAACATATCAGGGTATTGACTTGTCCCCCCTCACGGTATCGGCGAATCAAGAGCCCCTCGACAGATTGGTGGTAAATGACTCACCTGTGTAATGCAATAGCTTGTGGTGTATGGGAATGTAAATGTCTTTGCAGTGCTAGTATAGTTTGCTTTTTATGGGACGTGTGGTGCAGGGGGTGGGGGAGGAGGGAGGGGCGGGCTGTTCGGTCTGATGTTTTGCAGACCTCCTGGGGAGAAATTATTCAATGCCAGCAACCTTTACCATTCGCAATGTGTTTCTATGAAGCTGTGTGGGGCTAGCCCATCTGGTACTCTGGAAAATCAATAAAATCGGTTGTTAAAAAAAATAAACGGAAAACAGGGAGCCTTAATTATAATATTTATTGATATATATATATATATATTTTTTAATAGTTGTTTGTTATATTATTACATATTATTGCATTATTTAAAACATTCTGAAATTTTAATATAAATTACAATTATTAGTTTAATAACAGTTTTTTTACCTAGATATATGTAAATATATATTAATATATATGTCTCTAACTTTTTTTTAAAATGTGTATTTGTTATATTTGTTGAAATACATATTAAATCTTATGTATTTTTATTAAATTAATGTTGCGTTTTAATATATTTAATATTTAGGGGCTTATTACAATGTCGGTCGGAGCATGGCAGAGTAGAGGGACCAACCGACCTCTGGTCGGCGGTCCCGACCTCCTATTTGCAATGCAACCACATATGGTGGGGTCGCATTCCCACATTTCCCTAGGGGAGCATGTGTTATGGCCGTAAACCGGCCATAGCATCAGCTCCCATAGGGAAATGGGAGGTTGTGTTAATCCCTGCACCTGAGGTGCCTGCCACAAGGTGCAGGGATCAACAACCAGAGGCCGAAAACAGGAGGGGGCCCTCCTAGGGGCCCCCAAACACGCATTCTGATAGGCTTTCCATGTCGGAAAGCCCGGCATAGAAAGCGTGCCGAAAACCATGCATTGTAATCCGGATGGCGTAAAACGCCATCCATAAGGATTACGGGCCAGTTCCAACTGGCCGACGGGCTCCTTGAGCTCGTCGGAAGCCAGTCGGAATGACCAGCCGGTTTCAATTCCAACCGGCTGTATTGTAATCAGCCGGTCGGAATTGAAACTGACGATCTCGTCGGAGGCTTTACGACCGAGATCATAATAGGCCCATTAATATTTACATTAATATATATTTAAAAAACGATATTTAATACAACCATTTTTTTTAAATATTTTTGTACTTACCATTATAAGTATAGGATGATGATATTTTTGACATTGATATTTTGGTCACAATATTTTGGTATGGCGATATTTTTATATGCGATATTTTGTCAGTTAACCAGAAGCTTGCCCAGTACATTGTGCACTGATGGACACAGGAAACTATAGAAACAAAGAAAAGTTGTGACATTGAGCAGCGCAGAGGACAGCAGCGGCTGCAGCGTGACACTATTTTTCAAGCACCTGTACTGCACGTGTGTTTGTAACGCATGACGAATATAGGCTCGGAAGGACACAGAGTGTGCTCTGAGCACTTGCTTTGTTATTTACATCATGTCATAATGTAAAGCACCACTGCTGGGGTTGTTAAGTGCACTAGTGCGGGTGTTGATACTTTATTTAAACCTCAGGCAAAGAAAAAGCATACCACATGCCCTTTAACCCCAGACAGAGTCACAGGAAGTGAGATTAGAAGGCCTTTGTGCCTTTTAAACGATCTGCTGACAATCTCCGTTTGTGTCACGGTAACAAAGGGGATTTCCAATTATCACAATATGATTTTATATGGTCCAAACAAGGTGTAACTATCTACTATTACTTGCATTTAAAAACAAAAAATGGCTGAGAGAAAGAAAGAAAGAGAGTGTGTGTGTGTATGCACATGTGTGTGTGTGTGTGTGGGGGGGGGTTCCCTCTCTCTAAATTTTCACTCTATGTTTAGGTCTGACCTAAAGACAACTTTAGCTGTCTGACCAGCCTCATGTATTCCAAAAATATATATATAATAATACAGATATCTACCTATCTATACCCAGAGGGGCTTTGGCTCAGACCTCTTCACCCATTGGTGTGCTCAAGTGTCACTCACATTTCGCTTCAGTCCAGCAGAGCATGCAGCATTAGGCACTGGGTCGCCCATTGGCTCGCTTCACTGCCAAGGCTCTTCCCTTATCCTCATCCTCCTCAAAACTAGTCCAGTCCAGTGCTAGGGTTGGTTGACAAATCTCCGTTTTTGCTGTTTTTTTTATTTATTTTTGTAGTGGTTTATTGCTGTGTTTTTTAAAACCTACGAACCTCACTTTTAGATGTAGGCATTTTTACTTTTTAAAACTCACAAACCTTTAGTGTCTATTACATATGTTTGCAAAAAAAATAAGTACAGCAAAATTGCAGGTTTGCCAAATCTAAAGTTACTGGTTTAGCCGGTGCTTTTTTAAAAACTTTTTTGTTCTTTCCATTCCCCTATCTCCGGTCATTGTATTTGTGTGTCGACTTAAATTTAAAAAATGAAATAATAATAATTAACACGTTTGGTTTAGGTACAAAAAAAACTGTGGTACCCAAAAGATCAGTAGTCACATTGATTGAATCACAGGCATTAACAAAAGGTAGTCATCGAGGATGTGAGCAGCAGTTGCAACCCAAGCTATACCAATATAAGGCTTGAATACGCCAATGCCGCAATCTGCACCTCTCCCTTTGCCATAATATAGAGCGTTAACAATCCCGGTGACGACGTCGCGGAGAATCGGCGCGCGGGGGCTCGCGGAGCATTGGCGCGCGACGGCACGCGCACGCAGACCCGGGGACCATCTACTGCCCTTCCAGAGGGACCATCCATTACCCGCCCCGCCTCCGAGGCCGACTCTGGAATGAAAGGAACTTTCCTCCCTGTGAGGAAAAACAAATCCTGATTCATACCGAGTTCAAACATTATTCAGTGACTCTGTCACTTGGAGTTTTCTGAGAATATAGAACTCGCCATTTTTCTGTTTTACCTGTCAGGGGCGGTATTTCACGGTGATGTATGAACACAATCCCGCAGCGTTGGAAGATGAAGGGGGTGCTGCCTGGGGAGCGGAGCGGCCGCGGCGAAAATCTGCCGCAGCTGAGCCTGCGCTTTCAGGAATACCTGCTGGGAATGTTGTAATGCCCGGAAGCTAGGTCCCATTTAGCACTGGCGCTGTTATAGCACCAGTCATTCTCTGTTGACAATTCCACGCTCACAGTCATCTGCTGAGGATATAATATCCATGGTCCTACAGTAACAGTACTCTGGCGATGCTACAGACAGTATCGGTACTTTCACGCTGTCTCATCGTCGACGTTACAATGCAAGTAATAGTATGTTGACAGCACTCAACTGATGTTACAATTTACAGTAATGTCACGTTGACAGACCACTGCTGATGGTATAATATCCATGGTCCTATAGAAACAGTACTCTGGCGATGCTACAGACTGTGCTAGTACTTTCATGCTGACTCATCTCCAACATAACAAAGCAAGTAATTCTATGTTGACAGTACTCAACTGATATTACAATTACAGTAATTCCACGCTGACAGTCCGCTGCTGATGGTATAATATCCATAATCCTATAGTAACAGTACTTTGGCAATGCTACAGACAGTGGCAGTACTTTCCATTTGACTCATCTCCGACGTTACAATGCAAGTAATTCTATGTTGACAGTACTCTACTGATGTTACAATTACAGTAATTCCACGCTGACAGTCCGCTGCTGATGGTATAATATCCATAATCCTATAGTAACAGTACTTTGGCAATGCTACAGACAGTGGCAGTACTTTCCATTTGACTCATCTCCGACGTTACAATGCAAGTAATTCTATGTTGACAGTACTCTACTGATGTTACAATTACAGTAATTCCACGCTGACAGTTCGCTGCTGATGGTATAATATCCATAATCCTATAGTAACAGTACTTTGGCAATGCTACAGACAGTGCCAGTACTTTCCATTTGACTCATCTCCGACGTTACAATGCAAGTAATTCTATGTTGACAGTACTCTACTGATGTTGCAATTACAGTAATTTTATGTTGACAGTTCACTGCTGATGGTATAAAATCCATGATTCTATAGTAACTGTACTCTGGTAATGCTATAGACAGTGCTAGTACTTTTACGCTGACTCATCTCCAACAGTACAATACAGGTAATTCCATGCTGTGACTAATATAAAGAGGATATAATATCCACGATTCTATGATGACACTACTGCACTGTTATGACGCCCATGATGCTATGTTGACAGAAAAACACAGATTTTAGAATGCTAGTGGTTTTAAAATGACAGTAGTGACTAAGCCCGGGTGGTGAACTCCGCTCCGTTTGTGGAGTTTTCCGCGCTCCGCGGAGCACGAAGAGTTCCGACGTGGAGCGGAGTTTTTTCCCTCATGCGCGCTCCCCAATGTCAAGTTGGCGAGCGTGAGCGAGGAAAATCCACTTCCCGGCGAGATTTTTTCTTCGCTCGCGCTCCCCAACGTCAAGTTGGCGAGCACAAGCAAGGAAAATCCACCTCCTGGCGAGATTTTTCCTCACTCGCGCTCCCCAACATCAAGTTGGCGAGCGAGGAAAATCCACCTCCCGGCGAGATTTCTTAACACGGGCAGTCAGATTTCTCAATGCGGGCCGTCGTGACCACTTGCATTGAGAAATCTTCTATTCAATTGTGGAAGAGGTGTGGTGCAGCGGCCAGGGTGCATGACTCCGGGCCATGGGGTTTACGGTTTGATCCCCTGTGCCGGCGGCAGGTTAGCCCAGCACCATGTGACTCTGGGCAATAGCTCGCTTAATCTTCCTGAGGGACGCCAGCGCCGGGACACCTCTCCGGAGGTAGCTGTGCGCTTTACAAATGCTGGTATTTCATGCGGCAGAAAAGAAGCAACACCCTCTTGCGCTGCACATGGTGTCATTCACATTGATTTTTCAGTGCAGGACAAACACCCAGCACTGAAAATCAACGAGAACTGGCAGGACCAAGCACACTCTGCCGATTGCAGAAATCTACGTAGCGTGGCAGAGTTTTTTGAAAACTCGCGGAACTCTGAAAACTCTGCCCTGGCTTAGTACTGATGTTGTGCTTATAGGCATAGTAACGACATCAGGGTGCAGTCATTGTAAAACTCCCCCTAATGCAATCCATAGTTATTAATGTGTTAGTACCACGGATTTCTAATGTGACAGTATCGTACTGATTGCAACAGAAACTTTATGATGACAGTACCCTGGAGATGTTATTACAGTCGCGGTCCGTGTAGGAGTGCCGGCCGGGCGGTGACGTGGGCGGGGAGGGCAGGGTGGGGGGTAGCAAAGTGGATTAGGACCAATACAGGTAAGTAAACATTTAAATCAACTAAACGAATTTCGTTGCGCGCACTGCATCGCATTTGGCGATGCAGCGCTCACAACGAAATTCGTTTTATTGATTTAAATGTTTACTTACCTGTATTGGTCCGTAATCCGTACTTTGCTACCCCTCACCCTGCCCCTCCCCCGCCCCACGTCACTGCCCGGGCGGCACTCCTACACGGACCGCGACTGTGCTATTATATCCTTGATGACATGCTGACAGCATTCTAGTGCCCTAGTAATATGAGGGACTCCACATCGGCAGCCCTCCAATGATGTTGCAGTGCCACTGATTCTAAAATGTCAGCAGCCTATGGTGTTACAATGGCAGAAAATCTACGTTGTTAAAGGGTCAATGATTGCTCTGTGTTCTACAGTTTAAGTACTACAGAGCTGTTATATTACAGCCTTATAGCCCACTGTGGACCGCTATACCAGTTGTTAAAGTCCGTGAACCCGCGTTGTAGGTCCGAACTTCAGGTGATGGTCTATAACGAGGGTGAGGGCCTTTAACAACTGGTATAGCCCAAGGCAGAAGGGCTGAAAGGCTAATGGAACATTCCACCCATTAATACTAGAATGTTCTAAATGAAAAAGAGGGAGAAACAAAAATACAAACATTCGAATGTTGGACCAGAAGGCTTATACCAGCCATTACAAACACAGAGCCTCTCTATTGTTTTCAATGGAGTTCTCAACATTCCAGTGTTTTAATTACAGTTCTCTACTCATGACAAAGTGCTAGTCATTCCATAAAGAGAGCTTTCAACTGATGATTCAACTTCACTAAGACTATAGTGACATTGCTCTAGAGAGGCTACAGTGCAAGAGATTACACACTGGCAGCCTTGTACTGATATTGGAATGGCAGTGATTTCATGGCGGCGGCACACCACTGATGTTACTGGAGCCACTTAATGTTGGCTCCACCCTTACATGTCACATACTTATGTTGATTTGAGCAGATTGCCACTTTTTAGATTCCGCATGGTCTAACATTTTCAATAAACAATAAAGTTTCAAATGTATTTCTGAAATGTTCCATGATAGAGCCATAATAGAATCATTTAATGGATGCATACTAATGTAGCAGATTTCTCGTAAACATGTAGTTCTCGTTCATAGCTTTACTAATGTTTTAAGATCTAACACACAGTTATATGTCATCATGATTTTATTCCACATAATATTCATTATATGTACTAATTGGGAACGTGCGTGCACCTATATTCAAATGTCAAGTGCACTTTAACTGCTGTGTTAACTTACCATAATTAGAGGCTTCAGGTTTCTGAGTTTCAATGTTTAACTTTAATGTGAGAACTGTTTTGTTTGCATATTCTTTCCTCTGCAGGTGCAGATACAAGGCTTCATTAGTTAGTGAAAGGGCATTGTTTGTTTGTAGCGATAGTAAAGCACGGGAAGAAACTTTTGACAAGTAGGAGACGCGCTAATGAATTTGGAGACACATTCTCATGGTGGAGAAAGGATGCTCAAGGTTGATCGAATTCACCCAATTGAAGGTGTGGGAGAAGAGCTGAATGTTGCCAGTGTCTACCAAGCATGATGTAAATGTACTGAAGAGGATGGCATTGGTTACCTTGAACACTTTGTGTGTTAATAGGTGTTGTACTGCTAGCTAGAGAGTAGAAACCCTTAGGATTTCACGAAGGGCAGACATCTTTGCTACTTCTTTCACCGTGTGTCTTCAGGCTATACATTCTATTGACTTGGAGTACTTTGTGGAAGACTCCAAAATGCTGACACCTGTTCCTTGCTTACTCAAAATTAATTTGGATTTTCCTATTTTAGTATTGTTGGAAAGTGGATAATTGGTAGGGGCAAATGTATATCTGCTACTGGCAATAAGGCCACTAACACAGTATAGGGCTCAGAATAGGTCTTAGAAAATTATTCCTATGCTCAACCCTTGGTAGCTTGGCTGCGAGCAGGCAGGCTTAACTTCAAAGACAGGTATGTAAAGCATTTAAAACACCACTGCAGTAAATAATTAAGAAACAATGTACAATAAAAATCCAACACCAATTTATAAAAATAGGAAATATTTTTATCTTTAAAATGACACCAAAACAACAAACATCCAATGTAGGGAACCCAAGATATGAATTTTCAAAGATTTAGCATTATCTAGCACATAGAAACCTATAGCACCTTATCACGACATCTGGTCGCGATAGACCGGGTCAAAGTCAAAGTTTCAGGCCGACCGCGATGGAGCTCTGGGCTGCTACCCCTCGTGGTAGGTCTCGGTCAAAGTTTTTACCCTCTGACTTAGAAACTTTTCTGGAGCTTTTCTTCCCGGGGTCTCTCGAAGCTCCTAGCCAGTCCAAATTCGTTGAGGGTTTGCCGGATTGCCTTGCGACTTATGGAAGTCCGACCTCCGAAGCGTTCCAGCGGGACACACCAAGGATCCAGGCTGACTCGCGGTTGAAGGCAGGCGGCTTGGCTTTCGCGGTTGCTCCCGGTCACCTTTTCTTCGTTCGGACTTGGAAACTTTTACGGAGCTTTTTCACGCGGGATCCCTCGATGCTCTTCACCAGGCCGGATTCGGTGAGGGTTCACCGACCTCGTATTTCGACTACTCCCGGTCAAACTCTGGAAGTAGGACCTACAGAGCTTTTCAGCGGGACAAACCTGGACGGTAGGCCAACTTGCGGTTGAAGGCAGGTGGCTTGGCTGGCCAGGTTGAGTCAGTCCACTTATGGAGCTTTTTTCCAAAGTTGCTCCAAAGTTCTTTAATCTTCTGGAACTTCGTCTTGAAGTTCCCCAAAGGGTCCCATAGTGTCTCAAACTCACTCCAAGGGTCTGGAAGCTCCAAGATGGTCCTTGAAAGTTGAGGACTTCAGTTCCCACAATCCACTTGGACAAAACCCTTCCAAATCCACTGGTAGTTTTCCAGGTTGAGGATTCTTGGTGGTGATGTTCCAGGTGAGCTCTGTTAACCTGTAGCTTGCAGGGAGTTCACTCTTTTGTCCTTTTACAGCAAGGCAGTCCACAGGGCTGTAGTTCTAGATGGTGCAGAAGGTGCAATATTCAGAGTGCAGGCCTTAGGAAATGCACATCAAACTTCTCAGCATGGCCCGTCTTGCTTTCATAAGTTTCAAGCAGCAGATCTGAGAGGCTCTGCCCTTCTCAGGTACTTATTCCAATTTCTCTGGGTCAAGCAGGAGGTCACTCCTGTCCAATGGGCTGCAGGGTACCACCAAAAGGTATGACCACATCCTGCAAAGTGTGGCACTATTTTGTCCCAGAGTGCACCAATTCTTCCAAATTCATAATGGCTGATTTTCCAGCAGGGAGAGAAGAGCTGGCTAAACACAGCGCTAGGATGGCTAATCTCCATAGCCTCTCCCCCTTGCATCTGCTCATTCCTTCCGTAAGCCTAGCATCTGGCTGGGTTCAAAAGAGTAGAGTTGCAAATGACACTGGTGTCTTCCCCTTCCCTTGAAGTCCATTGTTTACGACTCCTCCCCCTGCTTTGGCTTCCTGTGTAACAGAACACTGCCCTATCAGTAGAGCTGGTTAACCTCAGGGGCTCTTTATCACCTCTTCAAAGGAGCCTGGCTAATCCACTTAACTCTGACCAATCAGGACAGACCACTGGAAGGCTGAATCTGGGCTTACAAACAAGAAAGTCTTATAACTTCTTGTTTGTACATTTTAGGAGAAATTCAACAATATTATATTGTTGGATTTATTAATACCATTCTGGGAAGTCTTTGAATGGTATTTTTAGCCTTCTCCTATCAAGAGTTAGTAGTTAATAATGTCTTGCCATGTAAACCTATGTGGTATGGGATTTGCAATGGGAAAAATGACTTGGGCCATTTTTCCAGCACCAGGGCTTATAAAAACATATTTTATAAGTACTCCGCATATATCTACAGGACCCCCAAACCTGGATCACCTAGGGGAGACTTTAGAGGTTCTAAATATGTAAAAATGTGGCAGATCCTCCCTCCACAGTGCTCCTAGCACCAAAGTTGATTTTGGGCAGCACTTTATCACAATGTGGGGAGTGAAATGTGCAAATACACTTAACCCAGGGCATATAAAACTCATTTTATAAGGGTCCTCCTTATAAATACCTGATCCCCCACTCCTGGGACACCTAAGGGAGACCCTGGGGGTACCTAATATGCCCAAACATTGTAGGTTATCCATTTTTAAGTGCCCCAAACACCAAAGTCGAGTTTGGGCACAATTTACCTTTTAAAAGCAGTCCTGCAACACAGGGCCACTTTTAAACTGACCTCAGGCTCAGCAGTGCGCACATGCAGGTGCAGAAAGGGCTCCTGGCCTCTAAACTGCCATGCCCTATTATATGCTAGGGACTTACAGGTATTTTCAACCCCCCTGCCCTATTATGTACTAGGGCCTTATAGGGTAGGTCATGCCAATCACAGGGGTACCACAACCCATAGTGTACTCTAGTGTATGTAGGTGTTTTCACTGTATTCTAAATGTGTCTCTTTCAGCATAGCACTGGCTCTGGGCCCGGTTAGGCAGAGCCCAGGCTCAGTCAGAGTCAGTTACCACCAGTACCAGTCAGCAAAAAGTTGGGGGGTGCCCAGGGCACAGGATGACTTTGCAACAAGTATAGAGTGGGATAAGTTAGATTTCTTTAGATCTACTAATGACTAGGCAGAAGGATCGAAACTTGCAGTTTAATCTTCAGATCCCCTTTCTCATATTGTGGAAAGCTGCCACCAAGTTCCTGGTGTGCTTTTTATTGTTTAGGCTGAAATTCATCAGGAGATTCGGATTAATTCTTTTTGCCATTTATTTTGCTACAGCTCATGCCTGTGATCAAGGACGTATAAAAAGTCTGAAACGCGTAAGGCAAGTTGGATTGTACCTGTGAATCTGCTGACTGCGCTGCTGCCTTATCAGACTGAGGTTTACTGATGGAGAGTGTGTCCTAAGCTTTGGGCACTTGTGGAACTGTATAATTCTTGTGATACTACACATTTATAATATGCTTCAGAGACTCATCTATATCAGTTTATAATAAAACCCTTTAACTTCATCTAGATGTCCTGGCTTTATCGCATGACTACCATTGTTATGTTAATTGAAAGTGATGCTAACTCCCTCTTACCTCTCTAGCAACTAATAAAAGGTCTACCGACCGAAGAGAAGAGAAATCAACAGGTTCAGAGCTTTTTTTATTACAATGTCGTTGTTTCTACAATGATGGTGACCTACAGATGTTACAGTGACAGTGAATCAACACCAACATTCCACAGATGTTATTAGGCCTGCGATTTCGTTCTGATTGCACTCCACCGATGTTAAAGTAGCAGATTGCCCATGTTGACGATACTCTAAAAGGGTTAACCGTGCTCTAGCAAAGTTAAAGCACCATTGATTCTAACTTCTCAGCACTCTAGATATGTCCTCATTCTGGGAACACATTTGTGATGTTGTACCGCCAGCACTGGCACAATTTACCACTGTCAGTGTCTGTTGCCACTGGCGCCAGGAGCCACCAGTCAAAGAATAAAAAAAAACAGATATGTAGTCATCTACATTTACCCAGTGTGGGTGAACCTCCTGTTTTCATTCAAAAGAGGTAGGAGGATCACGAGGTAGTCAAGGGCTACTGGGCCCCAACCTTGGGGTTAAGGTCATTTGCCACTGTGTCCCTTCAATTATGGCTTTACATACTGGACCAAGTACAACCCCTACTGCATTTGACTCTCTATGCTGCAAAACCGGTCCCCGGTAACAAAAACAGCCGCCCAGGGGTCCAAAACCAGCCCCCACCCTGGCGGCACACTGGGGAAACACCCGGTACCCACTACAGCCAGTCTGGCCCTGGCTCGAGCTCAGAACTCAACAATCAACCAACAGACAATACGTTTTTGTCTAGCCCCGTGCATGACGTTGCAAGAAAAAGAAAGTACTATTAATTGTACAGCAGTATTAAATGCTGCACAATCTAACTTAGTAAATAGGGCAGTGACCCTGGGTACGATCCTCCCTTGCGGCGCAACACTTGCTGCATTCCCTCGCTAGTCCCACCAGGGAGGTCCCTCTTAGGCTGGCCGCCCTATAGCAGTCAGCTAAGGGCAATAGTCACACTCCAGCACATTCTTAAGCACCTGCGTCCTCGTGGACAAGTCAGCTGAAGACACAGGAGTAGCAGCGGCTACACTGTGGTACGTGTGGCCTTAGCTAATATGCAGTGCGTCATGTGCGACATGTGGTGAACATTTAAATGTGTGTTGTCTGAAAAGTCATGGGATATAAATGATGCTGAAACATTTGTGGCCTATATGTTGTGTGTTACTGATGTATTTTGCTTATTGTGTGTGTGAAAGTTAGAGGGGAATGTGTGTGTAAATGGTCTTGGGCAATGCTCTGTGTTGAAAGATAGTGAGTAATGCACAGCGAGTGTAATGTCATGGGCAATACATAATGTGTTAAAAGTTATGGGATATATTTTGCATATAATCATTATGTATCATGAAATATATAAGAAAGATTATTGGCAATGTTGGCTGTGTGAAACATGCATGTGTGTGGTTTGTGAAAGGGCATGGGAGATGTTTTTGTGTGTGAAAGCTCGAGCAATTTGTGGTATGCAAAAGGTTATGCAGAATTTTATATTTGGCTACAGAGAGGATTAGCTGTCTGGCAAGACCTATATTTCACCACTAGATGCCCGGCACAATGCACAATATTCACATACGAACCCATCTCCTTAAGGAAGGGGCTTATAGACAGCCCCATCCGGCATTGGTTGATACCAATGCATGTCACCACAAGCATGCACAAGAGCACGTTTGTGCACGCATGAGGAAGGGCCACAGGAATTATGCGATTGTGCAGCTGCAACAATTTTCGGATAATTATAGAGTTGCCGCATTTGCCACATAATCCATCATCTGCCGCTTAATCTGCAGATTTAACAAATAAAATTGTTTATAGCGCAAACGGTTCAAATGTTACTAAAATTGCAGCAAAACACATTGCAGCCCAGTGACAGTCTTTTTGCAAAGGTTGACTAGTAACTTTTTGCTGCTTATTGGTATATTTGGGTGTTAATATGGTACTAATGGGATGCAACTAATGCCCAGATAATGCTAACAATTTGGAAAATCACAAAGTAATGAAGGAATACTATCACAACATGTGTTGCATTATGCTGCATATTTTGCCTTGTCTTTCCATGTAATTTACTCAACCCTGCCGCATAATTTGGCCCTCTCTTGCCACATAATTCCAGTGGCCCTGCTGATAGGCCATTGGCAGTGTGTGGTATGTGAAGTGAGAGGTCATATGCGTTGCGTGGTGTGATACAGGTCAGTCGTGTGCCATGTGCTATGTGGCAACGATTATGGGAAACGTGCTGGCTCTTGTCAAAGGTGTACATCAGTATATTTTTAGTATATAGTTAGGTGTTCCTCACAAATTCTTAATTAGGCAATATTCTTCTAAAAATATCCTCTTTCTTCCCCGCAAAGTCATTTCGATGACGCGGAGGCTTTCAGAGTGCCATAGTCAGCCACGCTTGCCAGCCACGTGCACACCTCAGCAGTTTCAATTAACATTCCTGCTTTACTTGTCACGGCGAATATTCTAATTAACTCATTTAAGATGGTTGTAACAATCCCTTTCACGCTCTGCAGGAAAACATGCAACCCCTAAATAATGGGTGACGTCACCTCGCCTACCGGCATGCTTTCCAGGGTGGCAGGGAAGCGGAAGGGAGATGGAAGCCGTGTATGGGAAGCCGTTCACATCAAAATTACAGATCCCCACAGTCGCAGCTGTCCTTACTGGTGGGGTGGGTCATGCAGGGAGGGGGGGTCATGCGGGGAGGGGGCAGGTTTCATTTAATAATTCAAAAAAAATCAAACTTACCTTTCTGCCGGCTGGGTCCCGCGTCTTCTCGGCTCCTGCTCCTGCTCTCCTGCCTCCGGCAGGAACAGGAAGCAGGCAGCCAGGCTCCCTCCCCATAGCCAATCACGACGCTGCAATAGCAGCGTTGTGATTGGTGGGGACGCCACCAAGCCAGGGGCTTACGGGGAGGCCATGTTCTCTATGCATGGAGAAAGGGCAGAATGCGCATAACTAGTTTGGGCGGCCCCAGAGGGCTGACCAAACAGTCATTGCGCCCTCAGGAGTGGGCACACCACTCCTCCCCTGCCCTGGCTGCTCACAGAGCAACCCTGCCCACCCGCCCGCAACCAAACATAAAATGGTAATAACAGAAAATTATTACCATTTTATGTTTCTGCTTCTCACACTGGAAAAAGCAGTGAGGCGACGCTCCTCCGCCCTAGTTAAGGAGCCGCCCCTGGATCCCCATATCCATGTCACAGGCTGGCGCAACAATCCTTTTTAGAAAGAAATGAACTTCTTCTAAAGCAGAATTAGAAAAATGCATTTCCTACAGAGGGGGTGTAATGTACGGGCTGCCATGCACTGCAAAGCTGTTACTCAGTAAAGGGCTTCGCTTCCGTAGAGCACCCGGCCTGGCAGGCGTGAAATATAGCTTCAAGTTTATTTATTTTATATAACATGACTATGAAATATGCTTTATTCAAAGTGTGTATGCATACAGTAAAGTTAAACTGCTTGTAAATGTAATGTGTTGTGGAGAGTTTTCATACGTAAAGTTTGTCTGAAAATATCACAAAAGAAAATATTCGCAGAAAGCCCTCCCCTCACTTCTGAAATTTGCGACAGGGTTTCTCAAAAATGAGTTTCATTTTGGAGTCAGAACAGGGGTGCAACTAGAGCCAAATCTTGGGGGGCGGGGGGCTAATCAGGGCACAAGTCCTAAAAACAGAAGTGGGGGGACGCACCAAGTTAGGTGGTGCCACCGGAAGTGACGTCACGAAATTTGCCGGTCTCCGTCTGAAATGCGTGAATACATACAAGATACAAGTAGAGGTATAATACTGCAATAAGTGCAGTCACTCAAAACACAAGAACGCACTATACACAGGACCCATTCCTCGGATTACACGGTTATTACAGACTCGGGCCGTAGGCACTACGGGCATCTGTCGGGGTCCCTGGAAGTGACATGCTCGGCAGTGTTGACAGCGCAGCTCCTTGAAGCCTTGGCGCCTCGGCTGTGGTCTGAGAAAGGCTGGCAAGGGGAGGGCGCGAGGTGAAAGGGGAGATTAGTCTGAGCCTCTGGTGCATTTGAAAGGCTATCATTGGCGCGCAGGTGCAGACTCGGGTACCGACTCCATCTTTTGGGCAGGGGGGACGGCGTCCACCCGGTAAAAACCCGGTAAAATAAGTGGGGGGACGCCGTCCACCCGCGTGGTACCCCGACTCGAGCCCTGCGGGCTAATACTTCCAGCAGGGTAGAGCCAAATTTCGCGGGGCTAATACTTCCAGCTATGTAGAGCCATATTTCGAGGGGATGGGGGGGGGGGGCTAATACTTCCAGCAATGAGTCCTTGTATAATGTAACTGCTATGAAACTTTATCAACGCACGGATGAAAGGAGAGAGAGGCACACACCTCAAACGCTCCTTCGGCTATGTTTATTTTCCCACTCCAGTCGGAAAACATTTGTTCCATGCGGAGAAGCCCTCCTTCCACAACCACTGAAGGTCTGGGGGCAGTTGAGGGACTTTAACACTCTAATCTCACACTTACTTCTCCCTCTTTTTTCACTAATGTTGTGCCTGCATGTGCGGTGCAAACATAGACTTTGTGAATCTACACAAAGTTCTGAAATTGTGGCAGTTTCTAATGACTACCCCTCTCCCCCCTCCCTCCCCCTCCCTCCCTGCTTTACCTCGGATCTTTCCTCTAAAGTTAAGATCGTGCCCAAAATGTGCAGCCTGTAGGTATTTTACATTTAGTGCTTGCCCCCGTGAGAAGGCCATGAGAAGAGCGTTCACTACAGTACTTCATGGAGTGCCTTGATTCACACAGGGCATAAGCATACACTTGTTTTACGTGTGAGGGTATTACTCATACACATTATTACACTATGATAGAGTAATATTGCGTAACAGTTAATCCGACTCAAGGCGCTGGAACCGGGTGGTCCAAGGTGGGCTTTCCAGGAAGGTGCTGTGACACCTTTTACGCAGGAATTTGTGCTATTCTCACATTCCTTTGTGACAACTTCGCAGTCTGATGATGAATCCTGTCGATGGAGGAGTAAATGTCTTGCCAAGCTGAGTGGGAGAGGGGTATTCTTCACACGAAAACATGTTTTCCCCATGGAGGGAAAAATAATTAGTGTCATTGCAGAGAGGAGGTGGCAGGCCCCCGTGTGTAAGTGCACCTCGTGTACAATTATGCATATACACATGTCTTGTTGCAAACAAGACTTTACAGAAGTATGTCTGAAACCCAGTGGAAGTAAAAGAAGAATGTACATACACAAAGGAGTAGTTAGAAAATTAAAATACCCCATACTTTGAACCAAGTCTCTCATGGCACCAAGCAAATAAAGCAAGTCATAACAACCTTACTCAGGAGTGCTTGCTTGACTCTTCCATCCAAACATCTACCCAATCATCCTTTTATCCATCCGCTGATATCAACCATTTCACCTTTACATTCTGTCATCCATTCAATCTTTCATCCATCATTCAGTCTATCACCATTCCGCCCGTCCATCCATCCTCCCATCCATATCCAAACATATCCATCCATCTTCAACCCTATCCATCCATCACCCTTTCACTCATCCATCTGTCCACCCTTTCCTCCAGCCATCTAGCTACCCTCTCATCCATCCACCCCCATCCATCCATCCATTCATTCATCCATCCATCTATCTGCTCATCCACCCTTTCACTCTGCCCATCCATCCACCCTTTCACCCTTTCACCCATCCATCCATCCATCCATCCATCCATCCATCCATTCATCATCTATCTATCCTTTCACCCATCCTTTATCTCTCATCAATGCATCTATCCATCCTTTCTCTTATCATCCACCCTCCCTTTCATCCATCCACCCTTTCATCCACCCATCCAGCCTTTCACTCCATCCATCCATCCATTATCTATCATCTATCCACCCTTTTACCCATCCATCCTTTCACTCTCATCTATCCATCCATCTATCCATCCATCCATCCATCCATCATCTATCCACCCTTTTACCCATCCATCCATCCTTTCACTCTCATCCATCCATCTATCCATCCTTTTTCTTATCATCCACCCTCCCTTTCATCCATCCATCCTTTAACTTTCAATTAAAAATAGTTTTCGACGCGGCGTTTTGGTGGTTTGTTGATTTTTCTCCATCTTCCTCAGGACAAACAATTTATGTTAAAACATTGGTTCAATTCTACAAATTTGAGGAAAAAGTATTTATCCCCCCTGTCTTCTATTTCCACGGTAAATGAAGGACAGGTCTTCCTTCTTATGCAGATTGGAGTATTTTTTCTTGTATATATATAATCTATCT
The DNA here is from genome assembly GCA_963921515.1 of Calotriton arnoldi. NCBI lineage: Eukaryota > Metazoa > Chordata > Amphibia > Caudata > Salamandridae > Calotriton > Calotriton arnoldi. Next base: position 3,283,422 of record CAWUFW010000121.1, on the reverse strand, counting down.
TTTGAATCTAAAAAATCGGGTTCAGGAACATGCTGTGAAAGTCTGAAGATCATAAAGGAAGATATCAGCCATGCCATTTCAGCAAGAGGGTGCAAATTAAAAAAGGCGCTGTCAGAGTGTATATATATATATATATATATATATATCTCTCTCTCAATGGAAGAACACTTAAGCATATTTCGATCATTATACCAACCCTGAAGGTAAACAGAGAAATCAGGGAGGGAGGTCCAAATACAATATATTCCTAATGAGGAAAGGATAAAACATCTCAATATAAACAAGACAAATTTGAGAAAGATAAATTACGACGCATCAACTAATCTGCGAGGTTTGACGATGATACAGGGTCAATCCAAGGGCCCGAATTCAAGGCTCGACAGCGATGCAACGCCTATCCGAAGATACCGCTGCGAGGCTTTACTTCGATGCAGCGACCCGACCGCATGAATCGGAAACCGACGCATCAAATTTTCTACATCAACGCTTGCTCCATCCAATGATACTTTTTCTGCGGGTCCTGCATTGGTCCTGTAGCTGGCCTGCACTCCATTGCAGTTGGCCCAGACCCTTGAATTTACCCCGGTCTACCGCGACCTCAAGTAATCTTTTAGCGCTATTGACTTCTAAGCACTGTTTTGGGATTTAATCTTTAAAAATCCATATCATTAGTTCTACATATTGGATTTTTTTTGTTTTGGTCTTGTTTTACTCAGATAAATATTCTCTGTTTTTCTAAACTGGTGTGGAGTCTTTTTGTGGTGTTTTCACTGTGTTACTGTAATTAAAGTGTTCACAAATACTTTACACATGGCCTCTTAAGTTAAGCCTGACGCCAGGATACCAGAGGGTGAGCACAGGTTAATTTAGGTTTTGTATCTGACTTACCCTGACTAGGACTGCGACTCCTGCTTGGACAGGGTGATACCTCTGCCAACCAGAAACCTCAGTTTCTAACAACAACCAACTCTAATTTCCTTGGCCCATCTGTCTGCAGGCAGTTGCCCTTTTGCTATAAATTAGGCAATAGAGATTGCAGCTCAAAAGTAAAACTACCTTTGAAAGCACCTATCACAATGCACAATCCTAAGGAACAGTACCCCCCAGAAGTCCACCATCCAGCAATAAGGACTCTGATATTTTCTTTCAAAGAGTATCAGTATGGCGAAATGATGGAAGGAGTTAGAGGGAGGGAGGTTATAGAATGGAAGGAGAACTGCAATGAAGAAAAGACAAGAACTAAACATAGAAACAAAGCAACATTTAGAAGTAACTTTACAACTTCACATTTCTTATCACACAATCTGTACCTTGGAAACACTTATCTGAAATTAGACTAAGTTGATGGCACTTAGGGCCATATGTATCAAGCCTTTTTACCGTTCGCAAACGGGCCGATTCTCAGAATCGGCCCGTTTGCGAACGGGAAAAGGCCTTTTGGGATGTATCATCCCAAAAGGGCATTGCAAATTAGAGAATCGTAAAATTTGTGATTCTCTATGTTGCGGTTGCATTTAAGGAATCGCAAATTGCGATTCCTTAAATGCGATGTAGAAAGCACCTAAGTTGTGCGAATTTGGCATAAGAAATCGCAAATTACCACCAATTTACAGTTGGTGGTAATTTACGAATTCTTTGAAAAAAGCACTTTTTTGCTTTTTCAAAGTGCCATGTGGCACACATACATGCCCTTAGGGCATGTATGTGCACCACATGTGCACACATGCACATTTCAGGGGTGCAACAGGGTGTCCTTTTGGAACCCTTGCACCTTGAAATTGCATTCTCAATTTGCGATTCTCTAATTGGTAATCGCAAATTGAGAATGTCTTCCCATTCATTCCTATGGGCCTTCTAGCCCATAGGAATGAATGGGAAGGTATTCCTTATTTGCGAATCTCAATTTGCGATTCGCAAATAAGGAATATGTAGGATTCTCAAAAAATTTTGCAAATCCTACATACATTGCATTTTGCGATTCTCTAATTGCGATTCGCTAAAAATCGCAATTTGAGAATCGCAAAACTCTTTTTTGATACATATGGCCCTTAGTGATTTATTTTCCTTGAGAATTGGATATATTCTCCCATCAATCATCTCCATTCCCTGATGCAACAATTGAGCTGTTAGTACTTCACACTCTATCAAGGGTCAGAACTTCTCTCTATCAAACAGAATACTTCAGTCTGTTTGAAAGTTACCATTCTCATTAAGGGTTGCGCATATACAAAATGCCTCCTGGAATCAAAATGCATTTTTTCAGAATTGTGCATTTATTTAGGCCCAGGGGAAAACTTCAGTTACGCCCACATAATTTCCATAAATTCAAAAATGTTGTTATACTTGTGGGAAATTCCCAAAATTATGCTATTGCACAAAGTCATGTAATTACATGCTATTCCCAGTACATTTTTCCAGGAGCATGTAGGAATAACAGTCCGAACGCGAGCAGCTGTTGAACGCAAGCAGCTGTTGCTCGAGCCACTTGTGTTTTTCACAAAATTGTTTTACAGTGAAATGCTTATTGTATCAAAAATTAACACAAGGGCACATTTTGTGCTAAAATATAGAGCTAAACATCAGATTCTCATTATGTGTAATTTCATATAATTATGAGACACCCATGTGTTGGTGGTCCCCCATTGCTACATAATCTTCGTACTGGAGTTGGTTCCTGATATCCCCCAGGCAGGACATCTGGGGCAGTCCGAAACCTTTAACCAACAGGTCACCCGTGTTTATTGGCCACCGATGAGAATGTAATCAGATGCATTCTGCAGATCCTGCATAACCTGCCAGGCCAGTGAAAAGTTAGGGGCAAAGCACAAGGACCCCCTTCGTCCATTCCCTGTAGTGGGGACTCCCTTTCAAAGGGGGGGTATTGATCTTGTTGGGCCTCTGAACCACAAGACTGCCTTACGCAATGCCACAGGGTAACATGAGGCTATACCCCTGAGGACAGTGACTGCACCTGCAGTGGCCAGGGCACTGATGGGGATATTTACTCATGCAGGTTTCTCCAAAGAGGTTGTGTCTGACAGGGACAGCAACTTCATTTCTCCCTACATGAAGTCCATGTGGGAGAAGTGTGTGCAAACCTATAAGTTCTCCACTCCACACTGCCCCCAGATAGGGGCTTGTTAGAAGATTCAACAAGACCTTGAAAGGAAAGATTATGGGCCTACCAGAACCTATGAGGCATACGTGGGACAGTCACTTGCCATGTGTTAGACCTGGCATCCTTGGCGTGGTTTCCCTTGTCCTTTTGCTTCTGCCTCCTGTATTTTTGACTGTATACTGGACTTAGTTTTTGCTGGGTTTTGAACTCTGGACCCTTTACCACTGCTGATCAGTGCAAAAGTGCATATGCTCTCTGTATAACTTGTGATTATGATTGGTTACCCATGATTGTCATATTTGATTTAATGGTAAGTTCCTAGTAAAGTGCGCTGTGTGTGCCCAGGGCCTGTAAATCAAATGCTACTAGTGGGTCTGCAGCACTGGTTGTGCCACCCACACAAGTAGCCCTGCAAACACTTCTCAGGCCTGCCACTGCAGTGTCAGCAAGTGCAGTTTTAAACTGCCATGTCGACCTGGCAAGTGCACCCACTTGCCAGGCCTAAACCTTCCATTTTTCTACATTTAAGGCACCCTCAAAGGTAGGCCCAAGGTAGCCCCAAGGGCAGGGTGCAATGTATGTGAAAGGTAGGACATGTACTGGTGTGTTTTACATGTCCTGATAGTGAAATACTGGCAATTTTGTTTTTCACTATTGCAAGGATTATCTCTGCCCTAGATTATTATTAGAGCTGCCTTGTAGCACCTACAAGTGTATCTTTCATTTGGGAAAAAATAGAGATTTGGAGATTCGGTTCCCTGAACTTAGGATATAAAAACACATCTTTCTTTAAAGGTGATTTTTAAATTGTGTGTTTGAAAATGCAGTTTTTAGAAATTGGACATTTTCTTGGTTTACCGTCCTGTGTCTCTGTCTTCCTGTGGAATCCACGTCTGGTTTAGACTGACAGGGGTTGTTTGTGCATTCACTCTAGACAGTTACACAAAGGGAGCTGACGTGTTCCCTGCATATCCTGATCAGGGCCGGACTAGCTACCGGGCGTTTTGGTGTGCTGCCAGGCTGGGGGCTGATTTCACTGTGGTGGGGGCTGATTTCGTTGATGGGCACCTGCGTGTGCTTCTAAATAAACAAAGCAAAACGAATGCTTTTAAGCACACGCAGGTCCCCATCAATGAAATCAGCCCCCAGCTTGGCAAAACGCCCGGTAGCCAGTCCGACCCTGATTGCCCATCACCAGGCTGATGGGCCTTCCTGAGATAGAGTGGTGGGAGGAGTTGTCACTGACACCTGAATAAGGCTGGGCCTGTCCTCTCACAATGCTGTCTCCACCCCCTGTAGTGTGTCTGGAGCCAGGACAGGGTAAGGCAGGATCTGTGCACTACAAAGACTATCATTTGAAGTATGCCTACTTCAAAGGTGAAAAGGGGTATACGTATTGGACCTGTAACCCCAAATTATTAGAACACTTCTGGATCAAGAGGAGATTCTGCCAACAAGAAGAGCTGGAGAAGCTGTAGGAGGACAACTGCCACTCTACTTGTTGCTGTGTAGTGCTGGCCTGCTGCTTGCTGCTTCTGTCTTAGGCAGTGGAAGGACTGGACTTTACTTTCTTATCCTGCTTGTCGAGGTTCTCCAAGGGCTTGTGTGTGCTTGCCTCCTGTTGGAAGTATCAGGGCCATTAAAGACTTCACCTGCAGCACCCCTGAAACTCCTCTGCTGGGAGTTCTGACCTGCCAAGTGGTGCCAACCCCAGTTCTGGACCCTTGGAGGTGGTTTTGCTGCTTCAAGCTCTGAAAATCCATGCATTGGCTCACAGCGGCAGTTTTTCTGATGCATCCTTGGTGGAGTGGGAGAAGAATCGATGCAGGGCATGCCGACGGCCAGGAAATCACCACAGACCAAGTCCTGAGCACCATGTCTTTGATGTCCAAGACACCCGCTTTGACTCCGACACAGGCACGGCTGTGCGGCTGAAAATTTGACGCATCACCTGTTCGCGGCTGGGAAAATCGACGCAGCGCCTGTTTCGCCGCCGCTGCATTGCACCTGTGCTCCAAGTCTTTATCAATGGAGCCCCGCGGTAAGGAATCAAGGCTGCATGTCTGAAAATCGATGCCTTGCTTCCCCTCGCAGAAAGGAATTGACGCAACACTTCTCTTATGAGCAGGAAGAACTGACGCCTCCAATCCCCTGGGACTATGGAATCGACACATCACTTGTGTTTTCTGATGCTTCCTTCCTCTTCGGCTGTTTTTCAATCCGGTTTTTTACGCATCAAAGGTACTTTGTGCTAAAATCAACGCATCCATAAGGTTCAACTTCTATGGATAAACTTGCTTAAACCTTTAAAAATGATATCTTTGCCTATGTATGTTGGATTTTTGTCATTTTGGGCTTGTTTGGTTAAGATAATGATTGGTTATTTTTCTAAACTGGTGTGTTGTCCATTTGCAGTGTTTTCACTGTGTTACTGTGTGTTTTATGTACAAATGCTTTACACATGGCCTCTGAGATAGTCCTGACTGCTCGTGCCAAGCTACCAAGGGGGTGAGCAAGGGTTAGCTTGGGTGTGTGATCCCTTACCCTGACTAGAGTGAGGGCCCCTATTTGGATAGTGTGCAACCCACTTCCAACGAGTGATCACCATTTCTAAAGCCATGCCTTCTTTTTGCATACCGGAAGTGCCTCAGACGGGATTCGGCTTTAGTCCATTTGAACTTCTGTTTGGTGACCTTGCTTGTAGACATTTCAGTCTTGTAAAGAGGGGGGAGCAAGCTTCCAAGAAATCCCCTCAGGATGCAGTGAGTTACATGATGACCCTCCAGTCTCAGATGAAGCGCTTCTGTAAAGAGGCCACGGAGAACCTGGAGACCATTCTGGAAAATATGAAGCACTGGCATGACCAGTATGCCACTCTGGTGGAGTATCAGCCTGGCCAAAAGATGTGGGTGATAGAGCCTGTGGAACCCTGGGCCATAAAGGACCAGTGGACTGGGTCCTATGAGATCAAGGAGCAAAAGGGGATGGTCACCTACCTTGTGGATCTCAAGACATCTAGGAACCTCTTAAGGGTCCTACATGTGAAATGCCTCAAGCCCCACTTTGAGAGGTCTGAAGTCACAATGCTCTTGGTGACAGATGATGGTGAGGAGGAGAAGAGTGAAACCCTCCCAGACCTCCTGTCTTCTGAAGAGCAAGATGGGGCAGTGGAAGGCCTTGCCCTCACCCCTACCCTGACCCAGAGCAACAGAGGGACTGTGGTCACTTGTTGGAGAAGTTCACATCTCTTTTCTCACTGACGCAGGGGCTCACTAATTGGTGTACCCATGACATAGACATGGGAGGCAGCATGCCTGTCGAAAACAAAATATACAGGCTGACAAGGTGAGAGCCAGAATTACGAACGAGGTGTGTAAGATGCTGGATTTGGGGATGACTGAAGCATCCTGTAGTCCTCATACTAAAGGCTGACTCCTCATTCTTTTAGATTACCACCAACATGGTAGTAAATAAAATCCCCACATTTCATCCACCTGGCTTTTACAGTTTTCTTTCTATAAACCAACACATGTTCGGAGCTTAAAATGTGCCCTTGCCTATTGTCCTTTAGCAGTGGGGCGATTTTGATAACCCTGCATTGGATCCTTCACCCCTCCACAAGCAAGCAAAATGAAACTGAAACCTGAAATCCACGTTATGAAATTGTAATCTTCTATGGGAAAAGTTGCAGTCTAAAGTGGAGACAGAATTAAGTCACTTCTGCTAGCAAAGAAGAAGACAGTTGAGCTACAAATTCTCCTGGGAAGAACAAAGAGTTTTCTGCTCTACCAACTCTGTGCTTGTTCTGCATCCAAAAACATGACCTTTTCAGCTGCAGCCACAGTCAGTGTGTATTTTTCAATCTTTAAAGAATTTGTGAGTGAGTCGGGTGTCTTTTTTTTTCTTCAGATTTTGAAGACAGCAAGTTTCAAAGAGGAAGGCATGTTCATTTCAAAACGACTCTGAAGAGTACGAGGTTAGGTGGGGCTGGGAGAAAGAAAAAGTCAGTGAAATGATGAGCCAAGGACAAACAAAGATGTTTACTGTATTTTGTTTAAGTCTGGCATTAGTTAAGACGTTTTAGATGTACTAATGTGTATGAGTGTGTTGTGTGTTTGTATACTTACATATAGGGGCCCTCAGCAAGATATATATATATATAACTTGGATTCCGTTCCTGCTGCAGTTTTTCTTCCGTCAACAAAACAGGTACAGACCACGGTATGCGTGCACAAATTAGTTTATTCTCTGACAGATAGATATATATATATATTTATATATATATATATATATATCTATACATATATCCTACTGACGGTCGCCAGTAGGGAGTTATAGTAGTTAGGACCTAGTTTCCATAGGAGAAGTTTGTTTTGTTTTGTTAATAACTTTGGCAACGTTTGACGAATCTTCACGAAATTTTCAAAACTAGTTTGCCATTCACTTCAGCTGCTGTCTGGAAAGTATTGGGGTGATTCATCATGCGGGGGTTGAGAAAAAAGGGTGTCTCAAAACACATTTTTCCCATGCAATTTCCCATAGGTATTTTAGAAACGACTACAGCCCGAAGTGCTGAACGGAATTACACCAAATTTAGCAGAAAGCTAGATCTTGGTCCAGAAAGATCTCTTTTTGTTATTTGGTGTAAATCTGTTCCATAGTTTTGGAGTTAGTAAAGAAAAACAATTTATGTATATCTAGGGACACGAATCCTCCATGGATCTGACAGATCTCATGGTGAGATCTGATCGGCAGTCATCACTTCAACCAGAAAGTGTTGGCAGGGATCTTGGGACTTGGGACTCGGCCCGAGTCCCAAGAAAAATGTTTTTAAAAAAACACAAGGGGGCCGGGAAGGAATACCCTGACCCCTTAGGCCTGGTGGCAAAAAAGATATATTTTTTTTAATTTTGCCAAAAATGTGCAGAGGATCCGTGGCAACATTTAAAAAAAAAACAAGTGCAGTAACCAGCGCTTGATATTTTTTGCCCCTGGGTGGGGCAGGTCCCGGCAGATTTCATAATATTATTATGGGGAGGGGGGTGCACGTGAACACCCTCCCTAGGCCGATTTTGGCCCCGGGTACCCCATCTCCCGGGTCCCGGACTTATTATAAATTGTGAGGGGGGCGCGCGGCATCCCTTCCCAGGCTGATTTTGGCCCTGGGGACCCCGCACTCCTAGGGAGGGTGGCTACATGCCCCTTCCCCATTTACAATATGGCCGGGCCGCGGGCGATGGGGTACCCGGTGCCAAGATTGGCCCAGGGAGGGGGGTTACGTGCCCCCCCCCCATAAATTCAGCGGTAGGCCCTAGGGATGCCAAAAAGTGCCTGGGTAGGTAGGCCTTGTTCCACCCTCCCCTAAAAAACTCTACCAGGCCCTGGTGGATAGGGTTCCCAGGGCCTCTCCCAGGGCCAAAATAGGCCCAGGGAGGGGCAGACATGCCCCCTCCTCCAAAAAATGTGCTGTGCCCTGGGTTGGCTGCCTTAGGGCGGTTGGCCACAGGGCCAGGCCTTGTGGCCAATTTCTCATTGCGTATGGCCAAAGGCTTTGCATGGTGTGGGGTTGGCTGCATGCGGGGGTTGGCTGCAGGCCTTGTGGCCAACCCCACTGTGCAAGACCAAAGGGCGTGCGTGCCATGGGGTTGGCTGCATGCGGGGGCGTTGGCACAGTGCCTGGCCACAGGCTAGGCCCTGCGGCCAACCCCCGCTGCTCACAGCCTTTGGCTGTGCACGGCGTCAATTGGATTAACATATGGTAATTAAATATTACTTTACATTTAAAAAAACCTAGAAATTCACTGAAAAAAACAAAGGTTACAGGGACATTATAGTTAGGAAATAGCATAAAACGAATTGGAAATTCACTGAAAAAAATGGTTACAGGAACATTATAGTGAAGAAATAGAATTTAAAATAACTTGGAAATTCACTAAAAAACCAAAGGTTACAGGGACATTATAGTTAGGTTCAGATTTTACACAGACAAAACCATAGAAATTCAGCAGTTATAGTCATAGTTGTCCTAAGGTAACTATAACTCACACCCTCACCATGCACTGCTAATTACCCCACTTATTACATCACTCGTGACATCTTCAATAATATCATTGATAATATCACTGCAACATTTGCTGTACAATTATTGTTGAGAAAACAGTGCATGGTGAGGGCGTGAGTTATAGTTACCTTAGGGAACGAGTTATAATTACTTAACTATAACTGCTGAATTTCTATGGTTTTGTGTGTGTAAAATGTGAACCGAACTATAACATCCCTGTAACCTTTGTTTTTTTAGTGGGAAAAACAATTATATATATATATATATAATCACCGAAAATGCTCCATGAAAAGTCAAGGACCCTTGAGAGGTGGTGCGTTGGGTGGCAGAGCGTGACGGTAATCCAAATATTCCAACCAAATACACTTGTGAAGAATGCACACTCAGGACACGCTCAAAGTTGCAGTGTATTTTTATTCCAAACCTCCCATGCAGTCGTGATCACATGAGAGCACGCCCTGTGTGGGTGCCGGTCCATCACTGCTTGTCAAAAACATAGACAACGGACTATAGTAGCAATAGGCGATAATAGTCACAAAGAAACAGCGGCCATGTTGGAATGAATATAGTCAAGAGGACATGGGTTTGTGTATTGTATCAGTCAGCACATCCAGTGGATATTTTCCACAAGTTCATAATGCAAAAGTAAACGAATAACTTAGAATAGTAATAGATATAAATAGAGCACGCTGAAAATCGCCTCTTATAAAATTCAGGACTTACTGTTTCTCATTAAAATGCGCGACTGATGGCCCCCTCCCCGTCCTTTACTACAAACACAACCTGGGGTCAAGGGTCTCCACACGGAATTTTATGAGGCAATTTTCAGCATGCACTATATATGAACTTGCAAAAAATATTTATTGGATGTGCTGACTGATAGAATGCATGAACCCATGTTCTCTTGATTATGTTAATTCCAACATAGCCGCTGTTTCTTTGTGACTATTATCAACTATTGCTACTATATATATGTTTTTGACAAGCAGTGATGGACCGGCAGCCACACGGGGTGTGCTCTCATGTGATCAAGACTGCATGGCAGTCGAAACGCGTTATGGAATAAACTCATACTGCAACTTTGAGATTTCCTTTTGTCTTTTTAGATTTGTTCATCTTCATTTGTTGTAAGTCAATCTTTACTGCTTCCTCAAAAGTATCAATGGCATCGAACGGTGTATTCGGGATTAAAGTAGATTTAATTTTGAGCCCTGATTTGATGCTTTTTTTGGCAATACCAAAGCTTTCAATGTTTGTTATCTCTTGTGTTCCAGAGATAAATTCTTCATCCGCCAACGTTCGGAGGAGATCCAAGTCCTCTCCTGTTAAAACATCCGTCGCAGTTTGTATTCTTTCAGAGGAAAGTCTAGGCGGAGGTTGATCTAAATGTCCTCGCATTTTGAATAACTTATACAATTTCAACTTCCTTGTAAATAGGAAAAGGTCAATCCGTGATTGTGGATATTCAAACTTTTGTGTCGGGCAGAACGTAAGTCCCTTCTTGAGTGTTGCTTCTTCAAATTTGGTTAATTTCCTTGGTGTTAAGTTAACGATAGTCAGTTCGTCAGTATCAACTATTTCCTGGCGCTTTTCTTGCTTCTCGTTTGTGAAGCTATGCCCATACTTGCTGAAGACTCCTCGCCTTGTTTTTCTTTTCTTTGTTGGTCTCTCCGTTCCGGGGGTTTGCCCCGTCCTCCCCTTTGCCACGTCTGCCGAATTAGTTGGAATTCCTCGTGAAAAAGGGAGCGTGGAAGATTTTGATCCGCCCCTTCTTCTCCTGATTGTTCAGTATGGGTTGTTATATCTGATTCAGAGGTTTCACGTTGTTCAATCGTTTTGCGTGTAACATTTGATCTTAAGGCTCTTCTTGGTGCATCATATTTGCGTGCAAATGTCAACACGCGTCCTTGTTCGTAATCCTGTGCATCACGATTGAATTTACTATGTTTCCGTTGTTTAATTTTTTCCTCATACGGTAACAGACGTTTTTTCATTCCTTCGCGTAGCTCTTCTCTGGTCTTGGCGTCTTTTTCAGTCAGGATAGTTGTTTCTAGCTCCTCTATTTCTTTAAGGCACTTGTCCCTGTCACTCCAGGCAAATTTCATAAGTATTTTCAGCATGCCCACTGATGACTCTGTTGTATACGCTGCCCATTCATCTAACAGTCTGGGGTCCGGGTTTTCATAGGCGGGAACAGTATATATACGTAAACCGTGTGGGATGCGGTTTACCTCTATATAGTTTTGAAGAGATGTTGCCTCCCACCACTTCCGGATTTCGCGCTCATAAAGTCTCTCTAATTTTCCGAATTGCGCCTTGAGTCTACCATATGTGCCAGATATCGTACTTGTAGCACCTTCCTCACTGGTTTTTCCTCTTTTAAATACATCTACTGCAGCTTCCTGGCGTGCCGCATCGGTAAACATGAGGAATGATCTTCTATAATCAAATTACAAATTGTTGTGTAAATCACAGTATTGCACATCACCCTCGCTCCAACCGCTACAATCTAATCCTTCAATAGTGCTTTTATGCCTCCGAGACGTGACTCTCGAGTTCTCTGACTCACCCGTTTAGGATCGTTGATTCCAGTCCTTGTCTTTGTTCCCAGGACAATTGCCGTGGTGCTACTGCGCTGTAAATTCAAGCTCAGGTCCACCAAATAAGCGCTTCAGCACTCGGGAGCGGGAGCGGCGACAGCGTGGTGGTGGGTCCACGTAACTATCTCAGCTCACACTTCTCAAGGAAAGAAGATGCCGCATTCACTATATATGTGTGCATGTGTTTGTATGTATGTATATATATATATATATTTATGTATATATATATATATATATTCACTGAAAAAACCATAGGTTTCAGACACGTTATAGTTACAAATTAGCATTTAAAAAACCTTTGAAATTTACTGAAAAAACCATAGGTTTTAGGGACAGTTTTAGTTACTTGGACATTGCACTCGTACAAAACCCGTGAAATTCCCCGTTATAGTTAGTTCAGCTAACTATAACTCGCGCCCGCAATGCACTGCTGATGACGTCACATATTACATCACTCATGACATGGTCAGTGACATCACTGATGACATCACTGATGACATCTCAAATGACATCACTGATGACATCATCCAGTGACTGTGTGTTTCTGTAAAGTTTAAATATTTTTAATATATATAGGAAAAGACGTATTGAAGAATGAGTGGGTGTGTAAGTGTCTGTATGGATGATTTAGTAGGTGCGTGACTGACTCTATAAGTGAGTGATTTAACGTATCTTACTGAATGCATGGGTTAGTGACTAAACTGGGTGAATGTCTGTATCCGTCTGTCTGTTGCTGTGTAAGTGGCTGCATGTGTTTGTGAATAGCTAAATGAGTGTCTATATGAGTTATTGAATGCTTGTCTGAGTATCTGTATGGGTGCCTGAGTGTTTGTGTGGGAGGGTGTGTGCAACTCTGTGCATAGATGTGTGAGTGGGTGATTCACTGGGTGGATGGTTTCAAGAGTGCATCTGTGATAGACTGTATGGGTGGGTAAGTGTGTGTAAGAGTGTGTTAGTGAGTGAATGTATGTCCCAGTGGTACATGTGTGAGTAACTACATATGTGAAAGGCAGTATATATGTGTGTTGGAGTATATAAATAGCTATAAGCAAGAGTGAGTGATTGTGATAGTGGCTGTATGGATGAGTGTGTGCTTGTATCTGTGATTGTATAAGAGCGTAACAATGTGCTACTATTTGTATGAGTAAGTGAGCTGGTGTGTGTATAACTGTATAGGTGAGTAAATGGCAGTGTGTTTAATTATTTGCATGACTGACTAGGTGTGTGAGTATCTCTATGGATGAGTGGCGTTGTTTGAGTGTCTATATAGGAGTAAGAGTGCATATGATAGTCCTGTACTGAGTGACCGTAAGTATGAGTGACTGTACGGGTGAGTGAGTGGATGTGTGTGTGTAGACCTAAGAATCAGTGAGTGGGTATGTAGTTATTGGTGTTGGAGTGTCTATGGTTTTGCGAATGGCAGTCTGTAATTTAGAGTGGGTGTATCAAAGGTTATATTAGGGTGTGAGGAGGTGCATCAGATTATCACGTGGATGATGTCATCAGTGATGTCATTTGAGATGTCATCAGTGATGTCATCAGTGATGTCACTGACCATGTCATGAGTGATGTAATATGTGACGTCATCAGCAGTGCATTGTGAGGCGCGAGTTATAGTTAGCTGAACTAACTATAACGGGGAATTTCACGGGTTTTGTACGAGTGCAATGTCCAAGTAACTAAAACTGTCCCTAAAACCTATGGTTTTTTCAGTGAATTTCAAAGGTTTTTAAATGCTAATTTGTAACTATAACGTGTCTGAAACCTATGGTTTTTTCAGTGAATTTCAAAGGTTTTTAAATGCTAATTTGTAACTATAACGTGTCTGAAACCTATGGTTTTTTCAGTGAATTTCAAAGGTTTTTTAAATGCTAATTTCTAACTATAACGTGCCTGAAACCTACGGTTTTTTTCAGTGAATTTCAAAGGTTTTGTAAATGACAATTTTTAAATGTATTAATTGTTATATTAATTTTTTTCATACTGATTTACTACATTTTTAGAAACAATTTTTTTACATATTTTATTTTTTAAATTACATTGTAATTACATTATACATTACATTACAAAAATACTTTCTCAGAATGAATTACTTTAGTTTAAATACTTTGCAGATAGGCAATAGACTTTTAAGTACAGTAGTTACAGTTGTTGCAATGGGCAACACATTTTCAAACACAATGCAACATTCAGCTCAATGTGAATTTCTAGTTAAATGCAATTAGTTACTTTATGGATTACTTTTGTAACCACAGGACTGGATCCTAGATTCAGTCCTGGTACATCTCCTGTAAACAGTTGAGTAAAAGCGTTTTGGTTACAGTCGTGATTTTTAAGGAATATTATTGTATTTTAAAAGTTGACACTTAGAAACTTTTTCTCATAGAATCACCAATGTTATCCTATGGAAGGAAATTCACTTAGCAGGTAAAAACTGTTATCGTTACTTTTTCTTACTCAGTGTTGGATCCTGGATCCAGCACTGGTGCATCTCCTGTAAACAGTTGAAAAATGCGTTTAAGTCATACAGGCGATTTTTAAGGAATATTTGTAGTTTGTGAAAATCAACACTGAAACTTTTTGCTGAAAACCAGTCAATCTTATCCTATGAAGGAAATTCAAGTTACCGGTAAGTACGGTTAAAATTACTTTTGAGGATCAGTACTGGGCTGAAAGATGCAGCACTGAGGTCTCTCCTGATAACAGGTGAGTAAATCGGAATTCGTATTTCGGCTGATTTTAGAGGAATATTTTAAAGTTCCAAAACTCCACACTTAGAAGAATTTCCAAGTGAAACCAGTCAATGTTAGCCTATGAAGGAAATTCAAGTTACCGGTAAGTACGGCTAAAATTACTTTTCAGGACCAGTACTGGGCTGAAAGATGCAGCACTGAGGTCTCTCCTGATAACAGGTGAGTAAATCGAAATTCGTATTTCGGCTGATTTTAGAGGATTATTTTAAAGTTCCAAAACTCCACACTTAGAAGAATTTCCAAGTGAAACCAGTCAATGTTAGCCTATGGAAGGAAATTCAAGTTACTGGTAAGTACGGTTAAAATTACTTTTCAGGACCAGTACTGGGCTGAAAGATGCAGCACTGAGGTCTCTCCTGATAACAGGTGAGTAAATCAGAATTTGGATTTCGGCTGATTTTAGAGGAATATTTGTATGTTTCAAAATCAACACTTAGAAACTTTTTCAGCAAAAATCAGGCAATGATATCCTATGGAAGGAAATTCAAGTTACTGGTAAGTACGGTTAAAATTACTTTTGAGGATCAGTACTGGGCTGAAAGATGCAGCACTGAGGTCTCTCCTGATAACAGGTGAGTAAATCGGAATTCGTATTTCGGCTGATTTTAGAGGAATATTTTAAAGTTCCAAAACTCCACACTTAGAAGAATTTCCAAGTGAAACCAGTCAATGTTAGCCTATGAAGGAAATTCAAGTTACCGGTAAGTACGGTTAAAATTACTTTTCAGGACCAGTACTGGGCTGAAAGATGCAGCACTGAGGTCTCTCCTGATAACAGGTGAGTAAATCGGAATTCGTATTTCGGCTGATTTTAGAGGAATATTTTAAAGTTCCAAAACTCCACACTTAGAAGAATTTCCAAGTGAAACCAGTCAATGTTAGCCTATGGAAGGAAATTCAAGTTACTGGTAAGTACGGTTAAAATTACTTTTCAGGACCAGTACTGGGCTGAAAGATACAGCACTGAGGTCTCTCCTTATAACAGGTGAGTAAATCGGAATTCGTATTTCGGCTGATTTTAGAGGAATATTTTAAAGTTCCAAAACTCCACACTTAGAAGAATTTCCAAGTGAAACCAGTCAATGTTAGCCTATGAAGGAAATTCAAGTTACCGGTAAGTACGGCTAAAATTACTTTTCAGGACCAGTACTGGGCTGAAAGATGCAGCACTGAGGTCTCTCCTGATAACAGGTGAGTAAATCGGAATTCGTATTTCGGCTGATTTTAGAGGAATATTTTAAAGTTCCAAAACTCCACACTTAGAAGAATTTCCAAGTGAAACCAGTCAATGTTAGCCTATGAAGGAAATTCAAGTTACCGGTAAGTACGGCTAAAATTACTTTTCAGGACCAGTACTGGGCTGAAAGATGCAGCACTGAGGTCTCTCCTGATAACAGGTGAGTAAATCGAAATTCGTATTTCGGCTGATTTTAGAGGATTATTTTAAAGTTCCAAAACTCCACACTTAGAAGAATTTCCAAGTGAAACCAGTCAATGTTAGCCTATGGAAGGAAATTCAAGTTACTGGTAAGTATGGTTAGAATTACTTTTCAGGACCAGTACTGGGCTGAAAGATACAGCACTGAGGTCTCTCCTGATAACAGGTGAGTAAATCGGAATTCGTATTTCGGCTGATTTTAGAGGAATATTTGCACAATGGTGAAGGGAGGGGCGGGGCCTGAGGTTACATCTGTGCAAACGCGCCCCGTGGCGCGTTTTAAGTTGGGGGATTAAGTCCCCTTGAATCCTGAGGGTCCCTAGGGGCCAACTAGCCCACCAGGAACCTCCAATATGCGCCAGGGGCTGCGTTGCAGAGACGTGTAGAGAGGCCACACCCCTTTACACCTCTCTGCAACGCAGCTCTGTGGCGCTTTCTGGATGTACCTGTTGGGCTAGTTGGCCCCAGGGACCCTCAGGATTGAAGGGGATTTAATTCCCCATCTTAAAACGCGCCACGGGGCCTGTTTGCACACATGTCACCTGAAGCCCTGCCCCCTCCCTTCACCACTGTGCAAACGCGCCCGTGGCGCGCTTTTAGTTGGGGGATTAAGTCCCCTTGAATCCTGAGGGTCCCCGAAGTCCAACTAGCCCACCATATACCTCCAAAAGCGCCACAGAGCTGCGTTGCAGAGAGGTGTAAAGGGGCGTGGCCTCTGTACACCTCTCTGCAAGGCAGCCTCTGGCGCATACTGGAGGTTCCTGGTGGGCTAGTTGGCCCCAGGGACCCCCAGTATTCAAGGGGAATTCGTTCCCCTCTGCAAACGCGCCAGGGGCGCGTTTGCAGAGTGGTGAAGGAAGGGGCGGGGCCTGCGGGCCCGATCGTTTTTTTGTTTTGTTTTTTGGCCCCTGAAGGGGGCTGTGTAGCCCCCTTCCTTTTTTCTGTTTTTGGGCCCTGGGGACCCCATCCCCCAGGGCCTTACCCCTTTTTTAAATTTCAAAATAAAAAAACGGGAAGGGGGCCGCGTGGCCCCCTTCCCCGGGCCTGTATTGGCCCCGGGACCCCATCTCCCGGGGCATGGCCTCTATTTTTATTTTTAATATTTTGAGGGGGCTGCGTGGCCCCCTCCTCTGGCCATTTTAAGGCCCGGGGACCCCATCCCTCGGGCCGGCCATACCCTTTTTTTTTTTTTATTATTTTTCAAAACTTTGGGGAGGGGGCCGCGTGGCCCCCTCCCGAGCTACTACTTGCCCCGGGGACCCCATCCCCCGGGGCCTGGCCTCTCGTTGGGGACTGTGGGGTCCCCAAACCCCCTACAGTCCCGCTGGCTCCCCACGTCCCTTGGGAGCCGGCATTGCTATTCCACATGGGGAGCAGCTGACATGCTGCTCCCCATGTGGAAAGCAATCGGCTTTGGATATTGGAAGAGAGCAGGTTTCCTGCCTCTCTTCCAATATCCAAAGCAGTTTGCAATGACAGGACGGGAGCCGCGAGGCTCCCGTCCTGTCATTGCAAACAGCAGTGTCCCGGGGGTAGGCACCCCGGGACACTGCAGGAGCCGGCCCTGGGGGTGGCGGTCCCCAGGGCCATCAAGGGCTCCAGGAGGGGGCCGCGCGGCCCCCTCCCATCGTGTGCACAGCCCCGGGGAGGTGGTGGTCCCCGGGCTCTGGGGTCCGTAACGGACCCCCATATTTAAATGTTTAGTGCCCCGGGAGGTGGCGGTCTCGGGCGTGTGGGGGCTGGAGCCCCCCACACAGGTTTTTCATTTAAAAAGAAGCCCCGGGAGGTGGTGGTCCCGGGGCTGCGGGAGGGCTCAGAGCCCTCCCGCACCATTATGCATAAAGCCCCGGGGGTGGTGGTCCTCGGGCTTAGGGGCCCTTAGAGGCCCCCACACATAAAATTAACCCCCCAGCATGCCCCCGGGACTTGGCCCACCCGGGGCCATTAACATCGAGCGCGGGAGACCGCGCTCGATTTTTATTTTTCGGCAGGATTCGCGCACCCTGAGCGCATCCTGCCGATTTTTTTTTTTTAAATGCTTTTTTGCCCAGGGGGTCCTTGTGGGACCCCTGAGCAGGCCTAGGGGTTAGGGTGTTTCTACCCTGCCCCCTTTGTGCGTTTTGCGCACTTGTTTCTTTTTTTTCTCGGCGGGATACGCGCACCCTAAGCGCATCCCGCCGATTTAAAAAAAAAAAAATCTTTTTCTGCCCAGGGGTCCTTGTGGGACCCCTGAGCAGACCTAGGGGGTCAGGGTGTTTCTACCCTGCCCCCTTTTGCGCTTTGCGCACTTGTTTCTGTCCCTCGGTTCTACCGAGGGACAAAATGGCTGCCAACACTTCTTGATTTGGAGTGTTGACAGCCAATTAGCATGCAGCTCGTGATCGGGAGGGTACGCGGATCCGACGCGCCCATAGATATATATGTGATTTTAATTGTGAATTTCTCAGGAACTACTGAACGGATTTACACCATTTTAGCAAAAGGCACCAGTCTGAACCAAGGGCTACCTCTTTGCCAAATTTGGGGTAATTCCGTTCAGCAGTTCGGGCTGTAGCTGCGACTAAAGGTTCCTATGGAAAAATGAATGGGGAAAACGCGTTTTGGGACCCCCTTTTTCTCGGCCCCCGCTGACGTATCACCCGAGACTTTCAGGGTAGGAGCGGACCGGAGCGCCCCAACAAGTTGGAAGCTTTGCGAAGATTCGTCAACCGACGCCAACGTTATTGCAAATAGAATGTCGCCGATTTCCTATGGATAATAGGTTGTAACTATAACTATCTACTGGCGACCGCCAGTAGATAATATATATATATATATATATATATATGAAAACGAAAGTCCTGTCCGCAATCCTGCGGAACACCAGGCACGGACCTCAATACAGTTCAGGAAATCACGGACTCCCACACAACATAGGTGGGTGAAGCAGTGTCAAATTTATTGGAGATAAAAACCAAAAATCACCACAGGAACAGTGCCTGCCATGACGCGTTTCGCTCCTCACTGGGAGCTTGATCACATATATATATCTCAGCTTCAGGGTATACAAATACCAGCACTCACGAGAGCATATAACCCGTATTTTATTAGGGTTTAAATGCACACAAGTGCATGTGCATTTAAACCCTATTAGAACATTGGAATGTTGGGAGCTCCATTGAAAACAATGGAGTAGCTCCGGGCTTATAATGGCTGGTATAAGCCCAGAGCTCCAACATTCCAATGTTTCTTTGTTCACAGCTGTGGCTGTGAACAATGGCTTCAGGGAGCCTGAGGGGATTTCAATCCCCTCGCGCTCCCTGAAGCCTTGGTTTTATTTGTTAGAACATTCTGCCCTCTAGTGGCAGAATGTTCTAATAGCCTTATAGCCCTTCGGAGCTGGGCTATACCGGCTATTAAAGTCTCGCTCCCTTGTTAAAGGCCCTCGCCTTCGGCTCTGGCCTTTAACGCTGGAGCGGGCCTTTAATAGCTGGTATAGCCCGCTACGGCGGGCTATAAGGCTATAATAAAATCTGGGTTATATGCTCTCATGAGTGCTGGTATTTGTATACCCTGAAGCTGAGATATTCAGCGCGGTACCGCCAACGCGCACATAGCACCCATCCGTGAGTGCAGGAGCTCTGGCGGAGGTCTTGGAGCAGAATAAATATATATATTTGAGATTGAGAAAGGCTGCTGTGACAGCCGAAACGCGTCTCTCTTATCTGCTGGGTCGGAGGAGGCTACATGAAATAAAAAAGCCTTAGACCAAGTTGCCCTCGTGTGCGTGCTCTTTTTCCTAATGGAGCAGAGGTTTAGTTGGATATATATATATATATACATATATATGCATATATATATTATCTACTGGCGGTCGCCAGTAGATAGTTATAGTTAGGACCTATTTTCCATAGGAAATTCATAACATTCAATTTCCAATAACTTTGGCGCCGGTTGACGAATATTCGCGAAATTTTCAAAACTTATGGCCCGCTCCGGTCCGCTCCTATCCTGAAAGTCTCTGGGTGATTCGTCAAGTGGGGGCCGAGAAAAAAGGGGGGTCCCAAAACGTGTTTTCCCCATGCAATTTTCCATAGGAACCTTTAGTCGCAGCTACTAGCCCGAACTGCTGAACGGAATTACACCAAATTTGGCAAAAGGTAGCCCTTGGTTCAGAGTCGTACCTTTTGGTTAAATGGTGTAAATCCGTTCAGTAGTTCCTGAGAAAATCAAAAGTAAAATCACATATATATCTGGGCGGAGCCTAACCACACATGTCATTGTGAGATCTGATTGGCTGTCAGCACTTCATCCTGGAATTGCTGGCAGCCATCTTGGGACCAATATACATGATAGTACCCCATTGAAATGCATTGTAGTGAATCAAAGATTTTGAGGGTTACCAAAAGGAGAACTATAAAGGGTGATAACAGACTTTAGTTACGTTAGAATTCATTTCTTGATGGTACCATACTAATTTCAGGAATTGTGGTGTGTTCTAAGGTGATTTTACCCTGTGAAAAACCTTCTGCTGGGATATCATGAATCATGTTTGAGAGAAAACTATCTTCACATGCTTGTCCCATAGAGTTTTGGAAGGTGCTCCAGAAGCTAAAATGAGAGCATATTTTCTGTAAATTCACATTATCTTTCTCAGTCATGTGAGAATGAAGTCTGACATTCTCAGTAAAACATGTACATCCAACAAGGGCAGAGACTGTCAGTTGATTCCTTTGTGTTCTACTGCAGCTTCCCAGAGTGTTCTAAAGAACAACTAGAGTGCTAACAGCCTTACTTATGACAAAATTATGGCACACCTGAAGCCATCTTGATTGGAATAAACTGGTAACTCTTAAAACATTTAATTTAAAAAGGAACAAAATGATGGGGTTCATTTTGTCATAGAAATTATGGTTAGTGCTGTAGAAAGAAAAATTAGGACATGTTTCAAGTGTCATCTCAACTTTCTTCCTGTTATATTTCAACAGGGGCAGCCTGCCAGTTGATTCCTTTGTGTTCTACTGCAGCTTCCCAGAGTGTTCCAAAGAACAACTAGAGCGCTAACAGCCTTAGTATGACAAAAATATGGCACACCTGAAGCCATCTTGATTGGAATAAACTGGTAACACTTAAAACATTTAATTTAAAAAGGAACAAAATGATGGGGTTCATTTTGTCATAGAAATTATGGTTAGTGTTGTAGAAAGAAAAATTAGGACATGTTTCAAGTGTGATCTCAAATATCTTCCTGTTATATTTCAACAGGAGCAGCCTGTCAGTTGATGCCTTTGTGTTCTACTGCAGCTTCCCAGAGTGTTCTAAAGAACAACTAGAGAGCTAACAGTCTTACTTATGACAAAATTATGGCACACCTGAAGCCATCTTGATTGGAATAAACTGGTAACACTTAAAACATTTAATTTAAAAGGAACAAAATGAGCGGTTTCATTTTGCCATAGAAATGAACAACATTCCCAGCACGACCCCTACACTACACAAGCACCACTGCACTACCCTAAATCCTAAAACACTACTCCCAGCACGACCCCTTCACTACCTAAACACCACTGCCATACCCTAAACCCTAAAACACTACCCCCAGCATGAACCCCTACACTACCCAAACACCACTGCACCACCCTAAACCCTAAAACACTACCCCCAGCACTACACCCTACACTACACAAACACCACTGCACTACCCTAAACCCTAAAACACTACCCCAGCACTACCCCCTACACTACCCAAACACCACTGCACTAACATAAACCCTAAAACACTACCCCCAGCACAACCCCTACACTACACAAACACCACTGCACTACCCTAAACCCTAAAACACTACCCCCAGCACGACTCTCTACACTACCCAAACACCACTGCACTACCCTAAACCCTAAATCTACCCCCAGCACGACCCCCTACACTACCCAAACACCACTGCACTACCCTAAACAATAAAACACTACCCCCAGCATGACCCCCTACACTACACAAACACCACTGCACTACCCTAAACCCTAAAACACTACCCCAGCACGACTCCCTACACCACCCAAATACCACTGCACTACCCTAAATCCAAAAACACTACCCCCAGCACGACCCCTACACTACCCAAACACCACTGCATGACCCTAAACCCTAAAACACGACCCCCTACA
This sequence comes from Calotriton arnoldi, assembly GCA_963921515.1. NCBI lineage: Eukaryota > Metazoa > Chordata > Amphibia > Caudata > Salamandridae > Calotriton > Calotriton arnoldi. The sequence goes on along the minus strand of CAWUFW010000121.1, from coordinate 3,261,308 downwards.
CTACACAAACACCACTGCACTAACCTAAACCCTAAAACACTACCCCCTACACTACACAAACACCACTGCACTACCCTAAACCCTAAAACACTACCCCCAGCATGACCCCCTACACTACACAAACACCACTGCCGTAAACCCAAAACACTACCCCAGCACTACCCCCTATACTACCCAAACACCACTGCACTACCCTAAACCCTAAAACACTACCCCCAGCATGACCCCCTACACTACACAAACACCACTGCACTACCCTAAACCCTAAAACACTACCCCCAGCACGACCCCCTACACTACCCAAACACCACTGCACTACACTAAACCCTAAAACACTACCCCCAGCACGACTCCCTACACTACACAAACACCACTGGACTACCCTAAACCCTAAAACACTACCCCCAGCATGACTCCCTACACTACCCAAACACCACTGCACTACACTAAACCCTAAATCTACCCCCAGCATGACCTCCCACACTACACAAACACTACTGCACTACCCTAACCCCTAAAACACTACCCCCAGCACGACCTCCTACACTACCCAAACACCACTGCACTACCCTAAACCCTAAAACACTAACCCCAGCATGACCCCCTACACTACCCAAACACCACTGCACTACCCTATACCCTAAAACACGACCCCCTACACTACACAAACACAACTGCACTACCCTAAACCCTAAAACACTACCCACAGCATGACCCCCTACACTACACAAACACCACTGCACTACCCTAAACCCTAAAACACTACCCCTACAGTACACAAACACCACTGCACTACCCTAAACCCTAAAACACTACCCCCAGCATGACCCCCTACACTACACAAACACCACTGCACTACCCTAAACCCCCTACACTATACAAACACCACTGCACTACTCTAAACCCTAACACTACCCCAGCACAACCCCCTACACTACACAAACACCACTGCACTACCCTAAACCCTAAAACACTACCCCCAGCACGAGTCCCTACACTACCCAAACACCACTGCACTACCCTAAACCCTAAATCTACCCCCAGCATGACCCCCTACACTACCCAAACACCACTGCACTACCCTAAACCATAAAACACTACCCCCAGCATGACCCCCTACACTACACAAACACCACTGCACTACCCTAAACCCTAAAACACTACAACCAGCATGACCCCCTACACTACTCAAACACAACTGCACTACCCTAAACCCTAAAACACTACCCCCAGCACGACCCCCTACACTACTGCACTACCCTAAACCCTAAAACACTACCCCCAGCACGACCCCATACTCTACCCAAACACCACTGCACTACCCTAAACCCTAGAAAAGAAACCCCCACCCCATGCCCAATCCCCCTTACCTCTCACTCCTCGTGGTTCCTCTCTCCTCGTGGTTCCTGCTTCACGTCGTCTCTGAGGGGCGGTGCACGTCGTTGTGAGGAAACGGAACAGCCTCTGTTTCCTTACAACGATGTGGATCATCTACATGTTTTTTAGAATGCATGGTCATTTACCATACATACCTTTACAACAAAATTTGTTGTAAAGGCATGTGTGGTAAATGACCATGCGTTCTAAAAAAATGCGTAGTAATGACTTTGCGATGTACAACGCATGCGTGGTAATGCATGCGTTGTAATGGTATCGCGAAGTAAAAAAGTCGTTGTAACGGCTGCTTACCGATCGAAGCTGGCCCCTGTTCTTCAGTGAGACGTTTATTTGATTAATTAGGAGGAAGGAATGTGGTTTTTTTACCAAAAAGTGCATTCCCTGTTGTTGTATTGTGAAAGTGTCCGCGTGGCCTGGTTTCACTTCCGGTGAGAGAGTGAAAGAGTCTGTTTGGATCTAAAGGAGTTCTGTTGTTGGACGGGGCCGGCGCGAAACGTCATCAGAAAACATAGCTAATGGAAAGCGTCCTCCCTGAAGTGTGGAGCAGTGCCATGAGAGGTCAACGAGTGTGCGTCCACCGCAGTATGACCGTACCGCGTGACCCATGTGCCGCCTCCAGGGTACGGGAGGCAGAAGCGGCATCGCAGGTCCTCTTGAAGACCGTTGTAGCACTAATTCTACATTTTGGTACTAGGGCATTTTAACTTCGTTGTTCCTGCCAGATACAAAGAGAAGATCCTGTGTTATTCAGTGCCCTCGTTACCTTTTTTGTGGGTTGTGGTGCTTGTCACTTCGCTGCCACGCCGGTGCACACGACTGGGCACCCCACCTCGTGTGCCATCTGCAGGGCCTCTGCCCTCTGATCACTGGTTTTGGTTTCTGGAGTGGCAACATAAACAGTTGCTCCCAAAGGACTAGCCTGAACACTTAGGTGAATATCCCCTGCACCAGCATTCCACGGAAATTCTTTCCTAGCTCTCCCACGTCAACGAGGACGTCATAATAGCACGGCTCCGCTCGCGACACCGTATGACATCATCGGAGCCATAAGAGGACCTAGTCGGCGTGCTGACGTCAGTTCCACCCATTTTTTCCGTGCCACCGAGGCAAACAGGCGGACCGAGACATTTTCACATGTATACATAGTATAATAAATATATATATATTCACTGAAAAAACCATAGGTTTCAGGCACGTTATAGTTAGAAATTAGCATTTAAAAAACCTTAGAAATTCACTGAAAAAACCATAGGTTTCAGGCACGTTATAGTTAGAAATTAGCATTTAAAAAACCTTAGAAATTCACTGAAAAACCATAGGTTTCAGGGGCGTTATAGTTAGTTGGACATTTCACTCGTACAAAACCATAGAAATTCCCCCGTTATAGTTAGTTCAGCTAACTATAACTTCGCGCGTCCCGCAATGCACTGCTGATGACGTCACACATTACATCACTCATGACATGGTCAGTGACATCACTCATGACATCACTGATGACATCTCAAATGACATCACTGATGACATCACTGATGACATCATCCTTGTGATAGAGTGGCAGACCTCCTCTCACCCTAATATAACCTTTGATACACACACTCAAAAATAGAAACTGACATTTTCAAAACAATGGACATACCAATACCAGTTACAACACACCTATTCAGTAATTCCAAGATCTACACACACATCCACTCATTCACCAACAGTCCCTATACAGTCACTCATACATGTACTCTCATCATATGTACTCATACACCTATACATCCTGTTACACACCGCCACTCATCCTTAGAGTTACTCACACACAGTCACACATGCAAACAAAGTATCAAACATCCATTTACTTGCATATACAGTTATACACACACTACCACACTTACTTCTACAGAAACTTACACATACTTACTCTCTTAAACAATCACTTATAGAAACACCTACTTATTTGTACAGGAACTCTTCCAATCTCTCACTCTCACATATACTCACTTATATACACCAATACTCACATATACTAGTTTAAAACATATGTAGTTACTCATAAAGACACTATTGAGACAGACATTCACTCACTAACACACCCATACACACACTCATCCACCTATACAGTCCTGCACACATGCTGTCTTCAACACATACAAACAGTGAGTCACTCATTCATGCATCTATGCACTAAGTAATACCCCCCACCGAACCATACAGACACTCAGACACTCATACTGATACTCAAAAAACCAACTAATAACCCATATAGACACTCATGTAGCTACTCACCAACCCATGCAGCCACTTATACACAAAGTGAGAGACTGATACAGATATTTTCATATTTAAACATTACTCACTAACCCATGTATTCACTAAGATACACTTAATCAGTCAGTTATACAATCAATTTTACAAAAAAAATCATCCATTTAGACACTTATATACCCATTTATTCTTCCATCGACCTTGAGATATACATATATAAAACATATTTAATTTTCAGAAAAACACACATTCACTGGATGATGACATCAGTGATGTCATCAGTGATGTCATTTGAGATGTCATTTGAGATGTCATCAGTGATGTCATGAGTGATGTCACTGACCATGTCATGAGTGATGTAATATGTGACGTCATCAGCAGTGCATTGCGGGTGCGCGAGTTATAGTTAGCTGAACTAACTATAACGGGGGAATTTCTATGGTTTTGTACAATAGTAGAGGATGGGGGCCCAATTTCCTTGCTTTCAGTTTGTTCGGTGGCGCCCTTTCCCCGCCATCACTATTCCTGCTGTGCCCTGCCCACAGCATCATCTCTTTGCCGGAGCACTCCTGACCTCTCACCCCTCTTGCCCAATCCTCATGTCCCAATTCCTGTGTCTTTTACCTGGAGACTGAGGGAAGGCTTGTAAGCTGTGCCAGAAAATGTCCTACCATTCAAGGGGCTTCCTGCAGAAGCAAATCACCCCCGCTGCTCCACCGGGCGATTTAAACTTCACCTCTGTGAAGTCAGGAAATACCACCCCCCTTTACCAGTAGTAAACTATTCCAACTTGGCAGGCAAATCATCACTATTGAAATAATTCAAATAAGAAGTTTTTACGGCAGGTGATCCACTCTTAAAGGGCATTAGGCATGACAGAGATCCTTTGCATGTAAGGATGCCTACATCAGAATTTGATCCTAAATAACTTTCTATTATTAATCTGCTAGGAGAGAAGAACTTTGTGGTGGGCGCTACAGAAACGATAACGATAATAATAATATTAATAATAATGGTGATGGTGATGATGATAATAGGATCACTTGACCCAGTGTAAACTGCTTCCTCCCTCTCCATCTTATGCAGATCATTTCAGTGAGTTTGCTAACTCTTTTAATTGGATCAGTACATGAAGAGTTAACGCTTCTTTTGGTATCCAAGCAACAAGTGGGAGCAATGACCCTTCATTTCACCTCCTGAAAGCTTCGAATGGATTTGTGGAATGAATCATGGACTTTTGGTGCATTGTGTACATCTTGAACTGATAATAACCTCTCACATGAACATTCAAGAAAGTGCAAATCTCTACAAATCTTTAGTTTCTAAAACTGATTTGCCCCATACTATTGGCCACTACGATTAAAAATGATGGGCCCGATTCACAAAGGTAAACTGAGACAAAAGTCTAACTTTACGACTTTCAGTATTTACAAAGGGCATTTGCGAGTAGTAAAGTTAGACTTTTGTCTCAGTTTTGGTCTCAGTTAAACTTAAGATCAAAACTGAAGTTTAACTGAGACAAAAGTCTAACTTTAATACTCATAAATGCCCTTTGTGAATACCGAAAGTCGTAAAGTTAGACTTTTGGCTCAGTTTACCTCTGTGAATCGGGCCCGATATGTACAAAGTCATATCTTTGGGGTGAAGAAACAATAAAAGGAGGAGTGCAGTGGGAGCCATTCTCACAAGAGGAATTTTGTATTGTTTGATACATCGATTGTAGTTTCTAAACTGAGAAAAGTCAATACAAAGAGCTTCATGAATTCTGGGTTCATAAAAAGTACATGTAGCAGGTAAATTAGAGATCAAATCTCCAAAACAGGACAGGTTTGGAAATTTCCAGAATGAAGCTACCAATCAAGGGTGTAACGCAGGCCCCTGTAGTGCAGAGGGATCCCACCCCCTTAAGGGACCCCCAACCCTTCAGGTGGCCCCAATTGAGCCCCAAACTAAAGAATATCTGGGAGATATGGGAGACTCAGGGGCCTTTCATCACATTCTGCAGATGAACACCATCATTTTGCGTTACGTCACTGATACTAATAAGTGCAAAGTCCTGTATATGAAATATTTTAATTGCCATGCAAAAAAAAGAAAGTACAAATATGTAAATATTAGAAACAGGTAGTGGGACAGATTGAGAGAACAAAGAATATACATGAGCAACCAATGAGAGGGGTGTGAGAGGCTAATAAACCATGCATGCTGGGAGGCAGGGTGCTGGATAAAGAAAAGAGGAACTGTGGAACAATAGGGGGGTATACAAAAATATCAGAAAGAGAGAGCAGCGGGCATGGATGTCAGGAAGAACAAGCGAACTGGAGAGATAACTAAGAAAAACATTATTATAATAGAGTGCTAAAAGAGAAGGAAAAAAAGAGTCACATTAAGTCAGCAGTGGAAGAATACAACTCATCCACTAAGAACACTGTTAGACAGAAATGCTCCTGGGTGGGAAAAACTCAAGAATGGGGAAGAAAGCCATTGAATCAACAGCAGAGGTTTAAGACAAACAACAAAGCTATCATAGATAAGGGGATGACCCAGAGTTCAATGAAGAATAAGCAATTTATTGAAAAAAATAGATAGGCCCACAACAGACAGTTAAAGCAGTCTAAGCTGTCTTCAGAAATACCTTATAAGAGCAGGAATATGGATCTAGGTCAAAAATGTCTGCCCATGATTAATGCCCTGCAGCCAACCTCAATAGGTTAGCAAGGGGGGCAGATTGAGGACATTTAACCCCAGCTTGTATTGTGGATTAGGGAAAAGGAACAGCACTAACGGGGGTTAAATGTTCTAAACTTGCCTTTCCTGGATTGGGTAAATACAGATGGGTGTCTTGGATCTCTGGAGTTTGTTCCTGGTGCATTGGTGAGGGAGTGTATGCCGTGCTTGAGTGAAGTTTGCAGTTCAGCTGAGAAGCCTCTAACATCACAGTGGAATGTCCAAGCAAGTTGGAACTGGTGTTCTCGGATGGGACCAGAGGAATCTGTTGGAGATGGTTTGAGAAAGGCAGCAGGACCGCCGACTACCAGAAGTATGAATGAGGACCATTGCTCCAGAAAAAAACACAGCGTAGCTCTTATGTGAGGCACCACCCGGGGTCCCTTTCACATTTAGCCTGGAGGGACCACTGGCCTTGGTGTCTACTCAGCCCTGTGTGGCTGTACATCAGTGCAGGTTAGAAGCACAACACAAAACTCTAGAGTTTGGGTGAGCTGTCAGGATTCTTCTAGCGGCTATGGTTCTAACGGTCTTCATGTGATGGATTAGTGATTGGCAACCGGTAGGATGGATGAATGATGGGTGAGTGTGAACCAAGTGCTCGAAAGGTTCAGTCTGCCCCAGTCCCATGGTAGAGTACAGGGCATGTAGGACCACCCTTGGGGAAGAGTTCTCTCCTCAGTGGGTGAGATGCATGTTCTCCTAGGCAATGCCTTGAAGACAAGGAATGTAAACCCCTGGACTCCACCTTATGGTAAACCGTGTGCTCCAAAGGGAGGAAAGGCAAGGCGTGCATTACTGTCCTCCACTGCCCACTGCTTGTAAAAAGTGCGACCCTTAGAGCGCCTATGAGAGATAGCATCACAGGAGACACGCTTCCAGAAGGTGGTAACAAAATATAATAAATGTTTTGGGACAAACACATTTATCAGGGTGTACACATGAATACAAACATACATAGATCTAAAACTGAGAGGAGTCAAACATATCTGGGCCTAAATCCATCGTTTTTTTGCTCACCACGCCATCCCAGTTTAAACCGAGCCATATGCAAATCAGTCTTGACTGGTCCCCCATGGGAACAGTCCAGCCCGAACTGCCAGGCCAGGTCCTCCCTGGACCAGAAACAAGCATCCTGGGACCGGTTTCAGGGCATCACCCCTCATCAGCCAGGTTAGCTTGAATCCAGTGGCCCAAAACCAGTCCTAGGATGCTTGTTTCCAGTCTAGGGAGGGCCTGGCTTGGTAGTTCGGGCTGGACTGTTCCCATGAGGAGCAGGGTCAAGGCTGATTTGCATTTGGCTAGGTCCAAACTGGGGTGGCGTGGTGAGCAAAAAAATCAATGGATTTAGGGACAGTTGTTTGTACTGGGAGGGAATGCTTGACATCGTTCAGCATTCCATCCGTCAATTGTTCCTTTTGCTTTTCTCACTGTAAAAACGCACCATCCCCTCAGCTCAGACCAGTTATATGAAACAAAGTTCTGTTTCCATTTCCTGCACCAGCCTGAAACCTAAGTGGAAAATGTCCTTCACTGCCCGCCGTCTAACCCTTTATTCTGGGCTTTCTTGACAAACAGCTTCTCTCATGCGCTCCTTCGCCACATGAAAGCTGCTCTCCACATGCAGAATCATCGGGCTTGTTAATGGTGTCAGGGAGGGAGACGGGCCCGCTCCATCCTGCGCGCGCGCTCCCTCTCGGCGGCCTCCTCCCGGAGTGCTGCGCGGGTTGGAGGCAGCTGTAATGGATTGGCAGTATGGTACAAAAGTGCAGGAGGTGAAGGGTTGTTGCAGAAGACGAGGACACTTCTCGTCCAGAGATGGCATTCCGCGCCGCCCGGCCTTGGCGCGCTTCTAGGAAGAAACTTTCCACTTCTCAGAACATTTCTGTGTCTCCATTCAGGCCGACCCCGGCTCGAGCAGGGTCATTTTGCGCAAACCCTCTCAGTAAATACAGGAAAGGGCTGGTTTGATGCGTCCTTCACTCTTGAACTCAGCGTGAAAGACGGGGACAAAGGATGCGTTTCATCGCCTACTCGCCTTTCTTGCTCTTAATGTATAGTGTATAGCACTGAAAGGGGTTTTTAAGGCACAATAGAAAATGTTGCCTACCGACGGATAAGAATATCAGATGTTCTGTCAAAATTTAGTGTGAAAGAAATATGAGGCCTAGAAGAATCTCGAACTAGAGGGAGGGGAGACTGGATGTAAGATTCAAGTACAGCATGTGGGGGGGGGGGGGGAGGGCAGTGCAGTGAAATACCCAGGGAGAGCAGGCAGGGCAGCTTGATTTCCACTATTAAATGACCAGGAATCACTTTGCAAAATGTCTGGGCAATGCCTCTCTGGTGCACAAGCGCACACATTTGCGCTCCCGACAAGCACGGTGCACTTAACACAGACACTGCTTGCAAAGCTGGCCTATGCTCAGAGAGAGTCCTAGGTGAAACCAAATCTAGCGCCCCACACTTTTCTTTGGCCCTAAGGAGTAGCAGCTCCCTTTTATAACAAGTGGTGTGGCTGGGGGAGGTGTAGGGCATAGGGGGTATATAATTTTAAAAAAGTGCTTACCTGCAGCTGCGCTCCCGGCCGCCGTCTCGTGGTTCTTCTGCTCCGGTCCCTGCACACCGCGCAGGCTCCTAGACGCCAATCAAGATGCTGCTCTCATGAGAGCAGCGCTGCGATTGGCCTGAGCGGGCTTGTTTAACACTCGCTCAGGTCCTAGGAGCCTGTGCCTCTACTCCACCCGGCTGTACAACACACCTCGGGTGGAGAGAGATCAAGGTGTGCATGATGGTTTGGATGACCTTAGACAGCCGGCCAAACCGTCATGCGCACTTACAGTGTACACTACTCGTCCCCTTGCTAGTCGTCATGGCCCGCCCAGACTTGGCTGAATTTAGCAGAAAGAGAAATAAAATGTTACTTTTCCTATTTCTGTCATCTGCCAGGCACTCAGCGGGGGGGGGGGGAGGTGCACACTCTTCCACCATGGCGGTGGAGCCGCCGCTGGCCCTAAGTCATAGGGAAACTGTCGGAAAAAGCACCAGTGCCCCTCTGGAGGTCAGCGGCCTGAGCGTGGGCCCAGCTCACAAATGTCTAATTACGACCATAACTGCTTGCTGCAATGTGCAAAAAGTTTCTGTCAGTAACTGCCAAAGCTCCGGCTCTTATCTTCTGGAGGAGCCAAGTTAACGCCTTATTTGATCAGCAGCAGCAACCTGCCGGCACTTATTTTGGCTCCTTTGGACGTCACCTCAGCAAAATGCCAAGGGTAGCATAAGTGATATCACACCCTCTATGACCTTAATGACATCAGAGGGATTGACACATGACCTTTGAACCTGTTATCTTCCAAGAAAGTAATGCCACATGACCTTAACCCTGATGACATGACACTATTTGACATCACTAAAGTTCCATTATGACTACATTATTAATGTAACAACACATGTGTATTTTTGATACAACCTATGTTAGTTTGCTGACATAATATGCCAAGGTAACATTACTAGATTTTCTTTATATTACATGACAACATATGTGGTCATGTGAAGATGATATACTGACAGAAAACACAGAACAGCACCAGGAACGTAAATTATTTATACCCCAACCTGTCATTATTTAATAATTCCCCTAGTGTATGCCACAATGAGAAATGTATTGATAAATCATAGAAATATGAACAAAGAAAAAAATATGTAAGTATTAGTTGATATAGACTAAATATTCAATATTAACTGTTATTGGCTTAAATTATTCCTTATTTTTAATATATTTTAATGTATGATAATTTGCAAGGAACTATCTATGGTCTGTTGAGGCCCTCAAATGTAAAAAAAATTACCTCCATTTTGCCAAAGCCATAATTTTGTCATGGGCGCCCCCACATGCCATGGGTTCCCCCTAAAGGCAAACATTATAAACAATATCCCTGTGCCACAATTTTGCAATTAGTGCCGCCCACATACCATGGGTGATCCTTGTCAACAATTACCTCTAGTACGTCAGGGCCAGCATTTTGTCTTGGTTGCCCCCTCTCATTTATTATGGTTGCCCTCTTGTATTCTAATAATTACTCCAGTGAACCAGCTTGTTGCCATGGGTGTCACCTATGCCAATACGTTCCTCAAGTATGCCAACACCAGCATATTGCCATGGGTTCCCCTAAGCCAAGAATTACCTCCAGCATTCCAGTGCCAGCATTTTGCTATGGGTGCACCATCTACCAAATATTACCTGTCATGCTAAGATTTTCCTTCAATGTGTCAGCATCAGCATTTCATAATGGCAGCCTCTATAAGCCTAAAATTACCTTCTGTATGGCAGCGGCAAAGGCAAACTAGCAAGCATAACACCACATTCTCACTAATGCTCTCTTATATTCACTCAATCACACTCAGTTTCACTTACCCTCATGTAGTCTCATTCAATTGCACACATTCATTCACATTCACTCTTACAGTCACTCACTCATTTTAACTAATTCTCACACTTTCACTCTCATTCACTCTTACTCATTGTTACTTCTTCTCCCATTCTCTATCATACTCATTGTCACTTGCAATTACAATCACTCACTTTCACTCAGTCGCACTCAATCTCACTAACAGTCTCTCAGACTCTGTAAGACTCCCTCACCTCACACTCATCCTTATTCATTTTAGCTCATTCCCACCCACTTGCTGTCACTTTTTGTCTCCTTACTCTTTTTACTTACACTGAATTTCACTCATTTCTTAACTTCCTCACTCACTACCTCTTGCTGACTCTGACTCACTTTCACTCACTCACACACACCCATGCTCATGTATACATACACTTTCTCTCACAGAAACTCATACACACAACATGCATTTATTTAACTTACCTCAACTGCCAGTGAAGGTACCATTCCAGTTCCCGGCACAGCATTTTACTAATAGTGAAACATAGACTATTGCCCACTATTAGTATAATAACAAAAGGGCAGAGATTGACACTGATTTTGCCACCTCCAGTGCCAGGGTCAGGGCCAAGAGTCTCAAGGGCCAAGCCAGTGGGAGCAACTGGTCTCCCTGGTGACCCCGAAATGACATTCATATTTGTTCTTGTCATACATCGTTACGTTATACAATAGTATGCTAAATGCTAATGGGCAAATGTGTTTACAAATAGAGCATTTACCAATACATTTCTGAAAACAGTTTTATGGGCAAACTCCAACCATTTGAATTTCTTTGAATTACTACAAAGGGGCAGATCCTCTGTGGCCCAGTAACAAAGTGAGGTAATAGCAAACTTTGGTTACGGCAGTTACCTGATGTTAAGCCAGTTCATGACCTGCCCCTGCTTTTGCACAGCATACAAGGGTATATGTTTCTTTATTTGAGTAAACATTGCTCATCATGCAGTGAACATCACTGCATTTCCTGTCCTGGATAATCATGGTTTGGGAAAAGGTTCTTCATCAAATCATGGGTCTGACAGAAATTATTCCAATTTCTTATGCTATGAAAATATCTTTAGATGATATTACAGTATTTTGCCTCTTGCCAAATTGATTCAGCCATAAATGTGGTTAAACAGCTGATGTATGATTTGTGAACTTACACCACTTTAGACACAAAACATCCTTTTAAAAAGGCTGAAAATCTCTAAGAGTTGGTTTGTTTTCATCATTATGGACATCATTATATTCATAGATTGGATACCCCTTGGGATATATATAATTATAAACAGTGGGAACATTGTAGTGCCCCACATATAAACAGACCCAGAAATTTTCATAGAAGGGTCCCTCATTTCTGCACTGATGATATATCAGATCATTCTGCCATTGATTTTCTTCAAGAACCAGAAAAACTTTAAAAGTTCCAATCACAATTCACAGCTTCACTTATTCTGCACAGTTTATTGATTCATTTGCTGTTAAAGGTTATCCATATTGGAATCAAAATTAAGTGAAAAAGTATTAGGGGAACCAAGGATTGGCAAATAAAAGGCACAAAGACTTATTCAGTGCATGCATGAGTCCCAGAGAAATTATATTTTTGTTAAGACTATTCAGCAAACTACATGCATGGGGTTTGTGTCCACCAGACACACAAAGACATCATCTATTGCAAAAGTTAATGCTACCCAATTCTCTGTTTAGCAATGGAAAGAAAACATCACTAATGCTGACCAAAATAACATGGCGCAAAACAGAACATATAATTTGACTGCGATTAATTCAGATGGTATTGCCCTGTGGCCAATAGACATTAATGTATGTATGAACACATTTCTTTCTAAACATGCTGGCCCCATAGTCAAAAGACCGATTGATCAATATATAATGTATTCCTATATGACAGTGACCCCACATATTGTTGGTAAATTGTTCCAGTTTGAATGCTGTAAAAGAACACCTGTCCAAAATTAGTGAACACTTGGTTAGGGGTGGGCGGAATTTGCGTAGTCGCGCTACGCAAAGCTCCGCGAAATGGTAAAAAATCTCCGCGAGCGCGCAAAAGTTCCGCGAACACACGGAATTGCTTGTTCCGCCCGTTCGCGATGCTTTTTTCCTGTTCGCGAACGCTTTTTGCGTGCTCGGGGAGAAATATCTCGCGAACACGCATTTTGAAAGCGCGAACAAGCAATAAATTCCGCGATGCCGCAGATCGCGAAATTTTTGGCAAATCCGCGTTCTCCGCGGAACGCGAAATTACCCAAATTCCGCAAATTCCGCGAGCGGTACGGAATTTACCGCCCAGGCCTAATTTTAATGACTTCCTCCTGGGTCTACAGCCTGTGAAAAAGGAAACAATTTGTGTCTAATGTAACATATCACATTATCAAAGAAGACCAGGCATATTCAGAAAGGAAAGAGGCAGAAAGAATTAGAGAAACTTGACAAGAAGATAATGCAGACCACATTTAAAGTCATAGCAATTGCTTCAACGAACTCTCAAACCAAGTATACAGCATTTCAACTATAATTTATTCAGCCCCAAATCTTCTAAAGGAAGATTTAAATTTCTTACAACAAACACAGGCTCAGATGAGAGCTATAACAAATTTAAAATGGGCATAACAAACCCTGAAAGTCAATTAAGTGCCCCGGCACCCTTATAATCTATAGTAACAATGGCTAAAAAAAGAAGCATTGTATACCCTGTTAAGCATCAAGGAAATAGAGAGTACCCATGTTTTCTGTAGCAGAAGATGGAAATATTATGTTGCTTTTACATGAAGGAATTTCAGTGCCAATCACTGCCTTTTATTTTATGATTGTGTGACAAATACGTCCCTAGGTATGCATGAAAAATACACCGTGCCCTCTATTATCGTGAACGAGAATTCTCATTTGAATTTCATTGTTTGAAAAATGCCAGTCCAGCGATCACAAGTATATCTGCATGCACTAAACTTCACTCCTCTCCGATTCTATCACTCTGCACGGGGCCTGTAACCATTTGAGCCAGGTTTTCATGTAACTCCCTTGCAACACCTGCTCCAGCCCTCCCTTCCGACCACACTCTCTTAAGTAATGGTTCTTATATAATAAGTACAAATGAGAGCTGTTGTGGGATGACTCCCAGAGGGTTAAGCACAGGTTTATTTAGTGACTTTTGTGGTTCACCCTGACAAGAATTATGGCTGTTGCTTGAGAAGGGCTCACACCCCCCTCAACCAGCAACCCAATTACTCACAGAGATGACTCAACCAATAAGATTGCATCAGTCATGTTGCACTGCAATGCAGGTGACAATAAAAAAAAAAAAGTGGTATATGATGAATTACCAGTCCTGTCTACACCTGCTCCGTCACCAGCTTTGGCAAGAGTCAGACCACAAACAGTGTCTGTGTCCCTGGATTCCATTGGCGGTGCAGTTCAACATGTCTGCACCCCAGTCTCCAAATAGAAAAACAAGACCAAAGCTATCGAGCTCAGCTGGTGTTGTTCTACAAGCTATTACAGCGTTATCATCACCAACATCATCATTGGCTCCTTTTCCAACTGTGGCCACAATGTCTTCATTCTTTGAAAGATTTATGTCAACTACACCATCTGGGAGTACATAATGGCATTGCCCTAAAACTTAAAAATGTCGGATCCTTCTATAAAGTCATATGAAGTAAGGCCATGAAAGGACAGTTTTAAATTCTTTTTTCCACTTGTTTGCACAGCCGCAATAATTTGCGAATGATTATAAGAGCATAGCATCTTTTATTTATTGTTGCAAATATACCCACAGATACACATATACAAATATATTCATTGCATATACCTTTATTCAATTCGGGGGTGTTATGAGTACTATGCATTTTCACTTGTAGATATTCCAAATTTAGCTTACACATGTTAATCATTTGAGAGTGAATGTACTTGATTAATATGCAATGCATATTTGTTTAATGTCATTTTTTCTATGTAACTTGACAATGAATCCTTCTCGAATATATTCACAGTATTTAGTCTAGTCTGAACTTGTTATTTTGTACTGAATGATAACTATTTAATTGTGAACAAAGTTCCATGGAAAGTTGAAACTATGTTTCTTGTTAATTGTTATTGTTCTGAGGAACACAGTCTCACAGAATGAAAAAAAGGCAAAAGGGCACCAGGCTGTTTTCTGCTAATTGTCTATTTTGAAAGGTTAAAAAAAGACTCAATTATTTTATATAAGCTAATCACAGAATGTAAAGGCCTAGAGAGGGGGCTCTGTACCATGCAACAAAGACGAGACAGGCCCCACTGAATCACCCACCCTTTCTGAAGGATATTCAATCCAAGGCAGCCAGAGCACACATTGGTGCAGAAACATCAAGGGGCATATGTACAATAGAATGGCGGAGCGCGGCGTTGAGCTAAAATTGCTAACGCCGCACTCTGCCATTATGATAACGAGGGAATGCGCCGTATTTACAATGATACAGCTCACCCCTGTGTTTTCCCTAGCGCTGAATTCAGCTGCCTAGTGACAATGCAGTCACCCTTGCACCATAGTGCAAGGGTGCCTGCATTGAGGGAATGATTCTTTATGTGCAGGAAGATGTCTCTTCCTGCACCTAAACAATCACTAATGGTGATTTGTAACTCCTATGTGTGCTGCATTGTGCAGCACACATAGAAATTGCAAATTGTCATTTCTTAAATGATTGTTTATGTGGAGGAAGGGTCACCTTCCTGCACATAAACAATCATTCATGGCGATTTCCTGTTTCTATGTGTGCTGCAGAATGCAGCACACATAGAAACAGCAAAAACATGGAGAAATTAATAATTTTTCCTCGTTTCGCCATGTTAAGACCAGGTTATTTTTGGTCTTAATTTTGGTGCTGCCCCATATTTATGCCACCCTTGTAAATAGGGGGCATCGTCAAAATCAATGGGTGTTGCGGCAGAAAGTCCACCACAATACCTATTGCCTGCCCCTTTCACGCTAAGTGTATCGTGAAAGGGGGCCTTATTTATAAGGCGTTGTTAAGCCACATTAAGTGGCTTAATGCTACCTTGTAAATAAGGTGAAGGGTTTATTGCCACAGAAATGTCACAAAAAGTAATGGTTCTGTGGCGATAAGCCCTTGTAAATATACCCCCAAGTGTACAAAAAAGTCCCACAACAATTATCCAAGTGATCAAACTAGGTTAACGGGGCAGCCACCCAATACCCTTTCAACATTCTGGAACTAAGTTCCAATGAAAGAATCTTGAGACTGGATGATGTATAACTTTGCTCTTATGTGTTACTTTAGCCCTGAAGAAGTATATGAGGCAGATGGGCCTCAACGAAACACGTGTTGCCATGTGATGTCAAAACATTTGATTTGACAAATTTGCGATGTCAAGCGAAAGTGTACTGAAGAAAATAAAAAACAACCATTGCACATCGTCAGAAGAATTCTTAAGTTTCCTCTCATGCTCACAGTGGATGATTTTCCTTTCTGAAGGATATAGGAGGCATTCAGACTTCTCTTGCTGAACCATTCATCCCTGCTTTGAGTGCAGACGAGAATAGCAGATCTTGCTATTATACCCAACATAATGACAAACAGATATGTAGGTGTGAACATCTGAAACTCGAATTAGGCTTCCTTTTAGTGCTCGTAGCTCAGTAAGTAAAGAACTGAGAGAGAGAGATTGTTATAAAATACACTACAAACATGATAATATATTTCTTGCTTTACAGGCTTTTAGTAAACATTGCACTTACCATTCTGTTTATCTTTATTGTAGTAACAATTTATATCAAATGCACTCAGATAGGAACTTGATTTTAGAGTAAATTATTAAAATGTATCCATGCTTTCCCAGTGTTCTTGAGGTGTGCTCTTCCTTAATGAAAGAGAGTTTGAAGTTCCACAATCTATCCCGCTGATTTCTCCTAGGATCGATCATTATCTTAAACACATATTACTCAAATATTGGCCAGTGGATTGTGTGTTGTTTGAAGTCCAATTGGTTTTCTGTCTTGCGTTGGCACGTTGATTAAGTCCTAGGGTCAGGGGGTCTGGAAAACCGAATTCTTGTCCATGTTCTAAATCATCTATAAAATGTGTCCAGTGCTCTGCAAGGGTCAGCAAAACACCAGGCCTGTGACTTCATTTAAATAAGATTTTTTTTTTAAAAGCAGCCAAATTTCCATAAAGGAAACAGGTCTGCTTTAAAAAAAAGGTCTTTATTTTGTAAAAGTTTCTTTGAGAGTTGGTAGCAGTTCCGTGGACCATTGAATACTCTCCAGACATGTTTCTACAATTGTCCAAAAAGGACAACTCCTCTTTAACGAATGTGTTACTATCCTAACTTGGGGGTTGGTAACTTTTTACTGCTTTGCAACTGAATTTCGGTTACAAAAAGTTGATTCATACGGTTGGGAATCATAACTTGGAAGAGATGTCCTAAACACACACCATTGAGAAATTTGCAAAAACTTTTCAGAATCACTAAATGAGTCAAGCACATTAGAAAAAAAGGTTTTAGTGTTTTAAAACCCTAAGATTTATCACCTGGAGGGTTTGGAAATGCTAAAAACATTCATAAATCTCATCAACATTTTTTTTTAAAGAAGAAAAAACTCCCACTTCTTCTCTCCATCCTTCAAACGCAGAGAGATCCTTGTCGTCCAATATTCACCAACATCTCTTGATTGTTGATGGATGGAACCAGTAAGAAAATCATTAGAAAGGAAGGTGACAACACGCATTGTAATAGATGGGTGGTCTCTCAAAGAGCGGAAAGGGGACCCTTCCCTCACCAGACCAGAGTGTCAGTGGCAAAGCACACGCCAAGCCTCATCCAATCACAGCAGAGCCATTCCTCCTTACCATGCAAGGCCAACATTCTGGGCCCTTGTTTGGCGCCTTGCAGAGGTCAGTGACCTGCTTTGTGTTACACAGGAAATATCCAAGCACTTTGGCTGTGATATCTTTTCATGTGGCTTACAGGAGATAGTAGAGCAGGAGCCCTACTGCTTCCTACATTCTGGTCTAGTTCCAGCCTCTGTCCTGAACTTTGTAATATTTCATCCATTAGATCGTGGCCTGACAGTAGCTCAGCGGGACAGCGATGCACTAGCGGGCTCTTACGAAGGCGATGCGTATTCTTGTACAAAAGAACCTCTCACCGCCATATAAGAAACCATGTCAACACTTAAAAAGAAGCAACCTCACTGACCCCGAGAGATGCTGTCACACTCATAATCCATTCCCTTGTGTGCAAGGCCTGACCGGGAACCAAATGCAGTGCTGGCAAAAACATTCAAACCACCCGCTCCCTTTCTCCCCTCTCTATCTCTCTCTTTTTCCATCCATCTATTCTGTCTCTCTCTTTCTCTTCTTGTCTCTCCCCTCCATATCTGAGTGCTCTTCACTCTCTCTCTCCTTGTCCCTATATTGATCTCCCTCTCTCTCTTCTGAAGCTCCCACTGTGCCGCCTGCAATTACCCTTGAGGAGCAGGAGAAGTGACAGAGGCGCCGACTGCAGCCCGGGCCCTCAATAATCTGCCTCCAAAGCCTTGCACTGACATTTTACAAAGGCCCCAAAAATGTTCTCTTACAAAGATCATGGAAATGCCACCCTTTTTGCTCTCAAGGAGGTACCACTGACTTCCTTTGTGGAAACGATGTCCTGTGATCAGAAAACAGCATGGCACAAGTCCTACAAACCACAGTGGGGGCACTCATTAGCAAGGCAACACACAATGATGTTGAATGAAGTGATGTCAAGTGAAGTGATGTCACAGGAAGTAATGTCACGGGAAGTGATGTCACAGGTAGTAATGTCACCGGAAGTGATGTCACAGGAAGTAATGCCACAGGAAGTAATGCCACAGGAGGTGGCGGCACAGTCCTGTACTATGTTTCATTTTAAATGAATGTGCCTGTATTATAATCAAAGCTGAGATGAAGGGATTGAAAAGTGTGTACCTGCATCAAAATGCCCTAGTAATTTACGGAACATCTGCTTGCCAAAAATGTTGCTTAGATGTTTCCTTTTGAAACAGGTATTAAAGATTTAGATGGTACCTTTTTAGATGGTCCGTTTTTAAAAGCACTGTCAAACGTCACAGCCTTAATTCACCTCCTTTATTGACAACTTCATTCTTTACCCTACATCCGTGTAAAATATTTTGGGCAAACAGGGCATCTGTCTGTGCAGAGAGCAATTAACCAGTATTTTTTTTTTTTAACTGAATAGTTTTAACATTTTCCCTTGGAGGCAGGGCTCTTTTGCCATCTGGATTTTAGAACTTTCTTAGAACAAGCATTGGCATAGCCAATAGGTCTCGCCTTTGGGTCCTTATAAGTGTTTAGACAGAGCTATTGGCTTTGTTAACGTTTTTAATATGTGTTGTAGAGCATTGTGAATGTTGTGCAGCATGTTTAAAAGTTATGTTATAATAAAAAAGTGTTATAACCATTTTTGTCACCTTATATATAACCTAGAAAACATTATATACAACTGAAGTGCCCTAATAAAAACCAGAATTAACACCAAAAATGTGTTCTAGTTTTTTTGTTTATGCAATGCTGTCAATTTTTCCCTACCTGTTCTTTTTTTTTTTTTTTTAATATTTTTATTGGGCACATCCGGAAAATATAAATACTGATACATACATATATGATGGAGACAATTTTACACCCGGGAGATCGAAGAAAAAGACAAACGAGAAAAAAAAAAGAAACAGAACAAAAAGAAAGAAAGGAAAAGGAAAAGAGAGGAAGAAAAAAAACGAAAAAAGGAAAAAGGAAAAACAGGAGACATTTCATTACAGTTGACCCAGAATAATCAATTAACGGGCATGACAAAAAAAAAAAACACAGCTAGTTCATCCTCACATCTCTAGACCATTCAGCCATATGCGCCCAGATCTTCCTCCCCCGACCCCTGGCCTGTCTACCTCTACAGGCATATATAGAGAGCTCCTGTTTGTAGATCCCGAGGAGCCTAGCAAGCCACATAGGAAATGTTGGTGGCTCAGTGTCTTTCCACCTTGTAACCAATAATAACCTAAATACTGCTGCCCCCAGAAACACACCGTATTCTTGTTCAGTGTTGAGACCCAGAGTACTATCAAATCCGAGAATCAGCAGGGTCGGGGTTAATTCTAGTCTGAAACCGAACAAAGCGTCCCAAAAACCTAAAATACCTTCTTTAAGTAGGGCCAGTTTATCACAGCTATACAACATATGTATCAGAGTGGCGGGTCCAGACCCACATCTAGGACACTTGTCGTCAGCCCTCTTCCCCCACTGAAAAAGTTTAGCAGGGGTAAAGTAGAGATTAAATATCGTTTTATATATTTGAGCTTTTAGATTCGAGGCTAAAAAGATTTTTGCAGTTAGGGACATACTCATGTAAATATCCACATCAGGATTGCCCAGTTTCAAAGCCCAAGATGCTTCAGTTTTTTCCATATCGTCGGGGCTTTTATCAAGGAATATTTTATAAAAGTCCCTAATTCTACTCGTTTCCCTGTTTACCGCTTCTAAGAGTGGTATCTCATCCAATTTTATCTTGGGCTTCCATGTCGTTAAGACATTCTTAATCTGGACAAATTTAAAATATTGATTATCTAGAACACCAAATATCCGTTGTAACCTAAAGAATTGAGCATCTTGTTTTCCCCCACAGAAATCCGCTATTGTTCCTACCCCGTATTTTTCCCACTTTTTCCCCATGTCATCATTAGCCAAGTATGGCAATAATGGTGATCGCCATAAAGGGGTATATCTGGTGATTCTTGGGATTGCCATAGCCTTGGAAACCTGCTTCCAGATTTTCCATGAGCCATAAATTACTTTGAACCGTACCTTCTTAAAGTAACTGGGTTCCAATTGTCTCAATAACAGCCCAGAGGCATCCTTCCCCATCGAAAGCTCATACATTGTAGGTATTTGTGGGCCCTGCACTGGTTCCTTGATATTATTTATCGACAGCAGGGTAGTCATTTGATATAAAAGGGCTGCCCAATAATACAACATAATATTGGGGACTGCAAGTCCTCCCCTTTCCAGGGGAAGAGCTAAATACTTCAGTGCTCTTCTAACCTTCCCATATTGCCATATGAAATTAGAACAAGTTGTTTCCAGTGCCTTCAATAAATTGTCATCTACTGCCAGTGGTATAGAACGAAACAGATACAAAGTTTTTGGTAATATGGTCATTTTTAAATAGTTCCCCCTCCCAATAATAGACAAGTGCAACCCATTAACCCTCCTTAATTCATTCCCTATGTTTTTAATCATAGGTTCAAAGTTGATTCTACTAATTTCATCAACCTTGGCACTTATTCGAACCCCAAGGTATACTGCTGAGGTTGCTCTCCTAGGATCGTTGAAATCAAGGTTATCCGTGCACAATACTATTGTTTTTCCAGCGTTCAAAGCATAACCAGAGAGACGTCCATATGCCTCGGTGATCTTACCGATTTCTTCGATCGCCTCGAGAGGATTAGAAGTTAGGACCGCAATGTCATCGGCATAAGCCAAAACTTTTGTCTCGAACCCACCCGTAATTATTGGTATGATCCGTCGAGTCTGTAACAGCTTTTCAACTAAGGGGTTGATATATAAGGCAAATAGAATTGGGGAGCAGGGGCAGCCCTGTCTGGTCCCTCTTGATATTTTAATATTGCCTGACTCCCCCCCCCAGTAATTGCAGTCGGGCAAATGGCTGATAATACATTGCCCTAATAGCTTTTACAAACTGAGGGCCAATACCATTCTGTTCCAATATCAACCATAGAAACTCCCAAGACACTCGATCAAAGGCTTTTTCCGCATCGAGAAGGATCATAGCCATCTGATCCCCCACCCCGGACATGATGTCAAAAAGAGAAATAACTCTGCGGGTATGATCAGTTGTTCCTTTGCCCGGGATAAACCCATGCTGCCATGGGGAGACCAGACGCTCTATGACCCTCCCTAGCCGATTAGCCAAAATTTTTGAATAAATTTTTATATCAGAATTGATCAGGGAGATTGGCCGGTAAGAGGATGGATTATCAGCCGGTTTGCCTTTCTTAGGAAAAATTACAATAGCAGTCTCTTTCCAGGACTCGGGGGATTCCACTGTATTGTACACCCCTAAATAGATCTAAAAGCAAAGGTGTTATAACTGATCCCAGAATCTTATAAACCTCAAGAGGTAAACGATCCGGGCCCGCCGCCTTTCCTGATGCCAACCCTGATAGTGCTTGTTGAACTTCTTCTAATGTAATTTCTGCCTCCAATTCCTCTCTTGTAGGCCTATCCATACCATCGCCCATAGTGATGTCTGCGAACAACCCTGTCATACATTGAGAAACCTCTTCTCGACTTATTTTGATATCATCTTGATATAACACCTGGTAATAGTTTTGAAACTCTCTGATTATATCCTCCGAATTAGTGTAGGTTTGCCCATCTATTTTAATCAGAGATACAGCATTTAACGCTGCCTTCTGCCTAGTTCGGAGCGCTAACCTCCTACCAACTTGTTCTCCAGTTTCATAGACACTATTACGATGCGACTGATACTCCTCAGCTGATTTCTGATTTAGCCAGTTAGTGAGCTCTGCTTTTAATGCAATAATTCGACACTGGGTTAGATCTCCCTCCAGTCCCTGTACAATCAGCGAGGTATGTTCTTCTTCAGCCATAGCTAGATCTTGGATCAGTTGTTGATTCTTTAATTTCTGCTGCTTTTTTGACCTGATAACAAAAGAAATCGTCTCACCTCGAAGAGCCGCCTTAAATGAGTCCCACACGACCCCCCTGCTGGCGCTAAACCTATTTATATCAAAAAATTCCTGCGCCCATTGTTTCATATGTGTACTATATTCACTATTCACTAAAAGTTTCCTATCGAAAGTCCATCCGCTCCGTGGCCTTTTAAAGCTAGCTATTTCCAGTTCTAACATCAAAGGGTTATGATCAGAGATTATTTTGGGAAGTTTCTTAATCCCGGCTTGCTCAACAAGATCACTTGTACAAAAAACATAATCAATCCTAACGTATTTTTTATGTGGATAGGAAAAAACGTATATCCAGGATTGTCAACGTTCTTTGTAGCCCAAATATCTACAAGGCCGTGACTAATTTTAAGAGAATTAAATGCCCTATAGACCCTAGGCTTTCGACCCATATACAACCCTGACCCGTGATCCAGAGAAATATTCAGGTCCCCACAGAAAATCAAAGGGGTTGGCCAAGTGGCAAGTTCTACTTCTAAATCCTCAAAAATCTGAGGGTCGTCCTGGTTAGAGCCATATATTGCACACACCGTGCCTCCCATAGCCAATTCAATAATTGCCCATCTACCCAATGCATCCACTAGTTTCCGTTTGGCCATTCCCAAGACAGTCTTTGCTAAAATAGCCACACCCCGTATGTTAGATGTCTGGGTAGTACACGCCAGTAGATTATATCCTGCAATTCTCAGTACTTCCCTTTTCCCCCACGGAATGTGTGTCTCCTGTAGACATATTATATCGGTGGGGTTTAGTCTAACAAGTTCGGCATATCTTATCCTCTTAGCCCTGTCATTTAACCCCGCAATATTCCAAGAGCAAATAGTTATCTTCCCCATCTTAGATTAAACGCGCAGTTCTGAATTCCTCCATGAAACCTTCTCAACCTCTTTCCATGATCAAATACCTGCCTCTTCTTGTACCACTGGTTTATCTCTCTTGGTTGTCCCCTTATTATTTCTTTACAATTTCTGGATGTGCTTTTTTCCCCCCCATATTTAACCCTCCACCTTCCCCTCACCTTCCCCTCCCTCCCCCCAGCTTTGCTTCCCACCCCCTCCCCCGACTACCCCCTCCCCAAATGGGGCATACAGACTCAATCTTGAGTCTGATCATGATGGATGTGCTACACATAGTGAGTGCGAGAGCCTTAATTCTAAAAAACCTTAACTAAATACTACTTCCAACAGAGTGCTCCCAACAGAGTATTTACAATTACGAGTTACATTTCCGTTTGGTTTGTTAACACATCTCTAATTAGGTAGCCCGTCCAGATATTCCTTAGCTTTAATTTCTGAGATAAAAAACTTTGTTTGCCCCTCAAAAATCACTTTTAAACGAGCTGGATTGTTTAAAAAGGCTTGTGCCCTTTTGTCTTGGAACGGTTTGATAAGCTGCCGCAGTCGCCACCGCCTTTCAACAGTAGAATGGCAGAAATCTGGGCGTACAAAATAGGAAATCTCATTTCTAGACCTTTTAGCGTCGGGCCGAGCTTTTTCGAATACAGCCTGCCGTAGCAAAAAATTGCCGAAATAGACCAAAATGGCCCGGGGAAAGCTCCTGCCCTTACAGGCAATTTCTGAACAAAGGGGACCCGATGAGCACGTTGAATCTCTAGAGCACAGTCCCAGCCGGTTAATTCCGGCAGAGAGTCTCGCAACAAATCCACCATAAATGAGCGTATGTCAGCCCCCTCGATCCCCTCGGGAACCCCGAGGACCCGAAGGTTGTTCCTCCGCTGACGATTTTCAAACTCCTCCAGCTTCCATCTAACATCCACTAGCTGCGCCTCATGAGATCCCACCACCGCGTGGGTTGAGGAGATGTCAGCTTCCGTGGTAACTATCCTTGACTCAAGATCAGTTAGACGTTCCCCAAATGAACTACAGGTTTTTGTTAATTTTCGGACAACGCCTTGCATCTTACGCATAGCAAGCTGAGCCTTGCGACTGTCTTGACGAGTCTCATCGCGGTGCATGGAGATAGCCTGAAAGATAGTCTCTAACGTTGGGGAAGTTGACTCAGATGGATCAAGAATAGGTTGGGAGGCTAGCATAGGATTAGAGAGCTGATTCGTCGGGGTATAATCCCACGCCAACTCCTTTCCACTGCGCATCTTTTTCCTCTGGACGGTTTTAAATTTAGGATCCCCTATCTCCTCCTCATCACTGTAACTTAGGTCTGTAATGTCAACTGACGACTCCTCCGTCCATTCCTCGCCATCAGATACAGAAAAGAAAATTTCACTAGATTCCTTATCGAGCTCTGTTTGGCGTTCATGGACAATATTACTACTGATGGTAGTTTCTGGTGTACGATTAACAGGGGCTGAGTTGAAATCAGCATTGGATATTAGATCCTGGGGTTGCATACTCAGGGCTTGGTGGTTGTCCACTTGTACCCCAGAATCCCTTCCATCTGCAGCCGTATATCCTGCATTTCCTACTTTTCCTATGTTAGTTACCCCTGTCCCAACTGATTGCTCTGTTAAAGTCAAAGTCAGTGGTTCTTGAGCTCCCCTGCGTGATTCAAGATCAGAGGTTGTAGTGAGGAACCCCCGAGCCTACCTTCATTATTAGCTGTCCCGATATGAGATCCATTCTCCGCCTCGCTCAGTTCCCTATGGGTTTCCAGAGCTTTCTCACTCGGTTGCAGGGGTTCTTGCGGGGGCAGGTCTTTACCGGCGAGCACTCCATGTAATGCGATATCCAAACTAACGTCAGGACAGACTTTCCCTCGAGACTTCCCTTCACAACCCGGAACTAGTCTCCCGGCTGGACCCCTCAGCAGCTCCACAACCGTAGGGCCGGCCGGGCGTCCTCTCTGTGTAGTCCCGCCTCTTCCCCTCCTCTCCAGATCCGGGTCAGCCAGCGTCCCGCGGCGTCCTCCTCGTCGCGGAGTTTGAGCTGGGGATTCCATCACGCCTGCCATAGCTCCCGCGGCCACATCTCCTGCCCCAATCCCGGGCATCTGTTTGGCCGCCTTGATCTTGCCCCCGACAGCCTTGGGACCCATCACAGCACCTCCAGCAGGCCCGATCGTCTCCACGGAGTCTACCTCTTCCCCCGATGCCGTCTGTAGGTAGGGGCCTTTGTGTTGCGCTTCAGAATTCCTTACCGCAGTCCCAGTGATATATCGTAGAACGCAGAGCCCGATTGCCGTTCCAAGCAATCGTAGGTTATTTCCGCTAATCTTTTGGGGGCAATATATTTCTGGGCAGCAAAGTACAACGTCCATTATCCCATTTAAATTAAGGAAGCACTCCTGGCATCTGCGGCTCTCAGCACTCTATGCGCAGCCTACGGTCTCAAGCGACCGCCATCTTGCCCCCTTCTTTTCCCTACCTGTTCTAATGCTTTTTTGTTATAGTTTTTATTGTTAGGTGGGGGCAGTTCATCATAGTAACATAACATAACGTGTATTTGTAAAGCGCACTTTCACCCGCAAAGGGGCATCTTGGCGTTGAATAACAGACGTCTATTGGTTACCCAACTCAATAGGACTCATTTTCTCGACCTCAGAAAGGATGAAAGGCTGAGTGAATTTGCCGGGATTTGGACCTGTGACCATGAGGTCAAACACAGTCCCCTGCAGTGAGCACAAATACATGTAAAACCCGGGAAACATGGTGTAAGTTGAGCATAGTACATGTGTGTATAGCACAGAGTAAGTGTAGAACACAGAATATACACCACACATGGAGCACATGGCAATATGTTGTAAAATATATGCACAGCAGAGTTCACAGTAGGGCCCTGTTGTTGCAATACATACTTAGAGCTTAGTGTACGCAAAGTGCGGGGTAGAAAGGGTGCATGTAAAACACAGGTAAGAGGGCGGTAGATGTACAGAACCGAGACCACAGAGCAAGGCAGGCCACGAAACACAAGGTAGTAGTATATTGCACAGAAAACATGCCGAGCACAAAGCACGCGCACACAACTGCCACACAGCACAGAGAACACGTACAGCATGCAAGGTCGATATGGAAGTCATTAAGGTGGTGGTAGCGCGTTTAAAAAGGGTGAAAAGACATAGAAACATCCGAGTACACGTAAATCAAGTACAAGTAGAAGAGAGTACACAGAGTTAAGCACACAATACAAGGTAAACGCGGAGCACATGCTACACGTACAACACAGAGGACACAGAATGGGTGAAGGAATGAGTGGGCGTGGAGTAAGTTAGTATGATGGGGAGAAAGGGATGAGTGGATCTTAGTGGAAGAGAGCTGGGGATGAATGAGGGCAAGAAGGGGTGATTGATGGCTGGTGGAACAGTGAATGGAGAGTAAAGAGGGTGAAGGTGAGTGTAGGAATGGGCGTGGCTATGAAGGATGTGGGGAGGTGGTAAAGGAGGAGATGAGGAATGAGGGAGGCGAAGTAGGGCGGTGAGGATGGGGTGGGTAGTAAAAGGAGGGGGTAAATGCATGAGGGGCGTGGAAGTGAGATGGGGACCCAGTGAGGGTTGTGGAGGCAGGATAGGGCTCAAGCAAAGAATTGGAGTGTCGGGGGCAAATGAGTACGGGAGGGCAGCGAAAGGGAGTGCGGGAGGGAATGTGTGGAATTGAGTTAGAATACATTTTCAGGGTGAGGGGTAAAAGGGTAGTGCGGAGTGGTTTCGTAGAAGCGACGTGGGAGGGGAAGTTAGGGGTTGTGAAGTGGGCGAGGAAAGCATCTACGGCTGTGGGGGTGAGAGAGAATTTAGGGGATAGAGGGAAGCAGAGGGGGGACAAGGCAGAGCCGAGGTAGGAATTTGTGAGCGGAAGTAAAGACTGAGTTAACATGAGTGGGCAGGGGGAATGAGGGTGAGGGGAAGGCGTATGGGGACATCAATTGAAGATGTAAAGGGAAATCAAACCGAGAAAAGAGGTGGAAGTGAGAGAATACGGATGTGAAACTGCTGGAGAAGGTCGAGAGGCTGCGGGGGCGGAAGGAGAGGAGGGAGGCATGGTCAGAGAGGAGAGGTGGGGAGTGAAAAAAACAAGTGCGGCCGCTAAACTGAAAGCGACCGCGCTGTGTATAATGATCCACAATGAGAAATGCAGCTGGCACCCTGCGCGCCGCTGCTCGCTCCCGACATCTGGATGCCGTGGGAGTGAACATTTACAGAAAAGGTGGGACATGCAACCGCCTTTGGCCAAGTGCGTGCTTTCATTTTTGAAAGCCACACGCAAAGGCCAATAGAATGTGTGGAAGTTGAAAAACCACATGGACAAGTTTCGAGAAAGTCTGGAGTGATTCCAAGAGGACTCCCCATATAGCAGCGCATGCGCGCTGCCCTAGGCTCGACCTAAAAAGGGCTGTTTTGGAAGCTCGTAAACTCTGGGTCTGATTGTGTAGTGTTTGCAATGTGAATTGCTCTTTGCTCCCTTGTGGAATATATTTCAATCTCCTAATTTAACTAAATAACAGTCTTGCATCAGAGATGCTCTGTCTCCCAAAGCCTAGCTATACATTCTTGTTGTGAGTCCCTCTTGCCTAGCTGAAGGAGGTTTATTCATACTGCTTCAGACTGTTGTAAAGTAGGGTGTGCTGCCTTTGAGTTGCTGCACAGTGTTTTTAAATCACTGTGGGATAGGATATGAGGGGTGAGCTTTGCTGCAGTTGTTTTTGGTTGATTCATACCTTTCACTGTGAATATTCAACGTGGAACAGTAGCTTTCCAACAACCAGAGACAATAAAATACTCCTAACAAATCTATGCCAATTGTACCCAAACAATCAGTGAATTTTCGAAATGGCAGTAGTGCCTGTTAGCACAGGAGTCCCTTTGATGGAATAGGCTCTGGTGCACACCACAGTATCTGCACTTCAGTGCAGCAGATGAAAAAGCTGGTCCTCCAAAGCATCTTGCAGCACCACGGAAATCATCACTTGGACCTTTTTGTATATTGCTTGTACAGCAGGTGTGAGGGAAGACAGCATGAACAGTGTCCCATGGCCCATTGAATTCTTGCATCTTGAAGTATCTTGGAGGCCCAAGACTTCTTATCTTATTTTGGATTCATTCAGCCTAGGAAGAGGGTAAACATGGAAAGGTTCTGAATCCCTGATGTAAACTGGTTGCCCTCTCTGTCGCACAAGAGCATCTCAAGGGTATGGACAGAAAATGTTCTCACCATGAGCAAATGTCTGCCTGACAAATCTCTCTAGCGTTTTTTGGAATGGTTACCAATGTATTGTGTTTATTGTGTTTTGGGGAGTGGCTACCCATCTGTTGTGCATTTGAAAACTTGCATTTGTCAATTCATGTCTTCAGATATTGAATGCTCTACTTTCACATTATTGCCAACAGCCTCTTCAGCCTTATGTGCCAGCATATGATGGGCTCTCAGCTGCTCGCTCTTACTCCATAGAATATTCAGTGGGTGCTTAAGAACTCTTCCAGAGACTGGTCTTCATTGGTCTTTGGTGACTCCATACAGTATTTCACCACTTTCCTGACAATTTTCTGTGGTTATGTACTAATGCTTTCGTGGATGGCTCCTTTGTCATTCCTGGTTTTCAGGGCTGCAAGTGCCCCTGGTAACAGCGGCGGCTGGCTCATGTAAGCGCGGTGGGGTGGGGCAGGGCAGGGCGCGGCAGGGGGAAGCCGACGGACGACGGAAGAGGGATTATTTATTTATTTAATTATACCTCTTCCGTCGTCTGGCGGTTCCCCCCCTGCCGCGCCCTGCCCCACCCCACCGCGCTTACCTGAACCGGCCGCCGCTGCCTGGTAATGATGGTCTAACAGTGACTCAAATGGGATGGTGCTCTGTCATCCCTGGAGGGACCTTGGTGATTTAAAGATGTTTTCAATGTGATGGCTCCTTGTTGCTCTGAGCTGGTATCACACAATACTCCCTTGGTGGTCCAAAGATACCTCCTGCTGCTCCCAGGTGATATCATAGAGTATTCGTAGTTTACCAGTCCTACTAATGGGAAGGCCCTTTGTCGCTCCCCTGTGAACTCATATAGTACCCCCTTGGTCTGTTAAAGATGCTTTGAGTGGGTGATTCACTGTTGCCCTCGGCGGTATCATACAGTATTCCTTCCATAGTTTTAAGTTGGAAGTTTACCAGGCCATTTGTCGCTCTTCTGTGAACTCATATAGTACTCCCTTAGTCTGTTAAAGATGCTTCGAGTGGGTGATACACTGTTGCCCTCGGAGGGGGTATCATACAGTATTCCTTCCATAGTTTTAAGTTCGTAGTTTACCAGTCCCACTAATGGGAAGGCCTTTGTCGTTCCCCTGTGAACTCATATAGTACCCCCTTAGTCTATTAAAGATGCTTCGAGTGGGTGATTCACTGTTGTCCTCGGGGGCGGGGGGTATCATACAGTACTCCCTTCATAGTTTTACAGTTCGTGGTTTACCAGTCCCAATAATGGAAAGGCCCTTTGTCGCTCCCCTGTGAACTCATATAGTACCCCCTTAGTCTGTTAAAGATGCTTCGAGTGGGTGATTCACTGTTGCCCTCGGGGGGTATCATACAGTACTCCTTTCATAGTTTTACAGTTTGTGGTTTACCAGTCCCAATAATGGAAAGGCCCTTTGTCGCTCCCCTGTGAACTCATATAGTACCCCCTTAGTCTGTTAAAGATGCTTCGAGTGGGTGATTCACTGTTGCCCTCGGGGGTATCATACAGTACTCCTTTCATAGTTTTACAGTTCATGGTTTACCAGTCCCACTAATGGAAAGGCCCTTTGTCGCTCCCCTGTGAACTCATATAGTACCCCCTTAGTCTGTTAAAGATGCTTCGAGTGGGTGATTCACTGTTGCCCTCGGGGGGTATCATACAGTACTCCTTTCATAGTTTTACAGTTCGTAGTTTACCAGTCCCACTAATGGGAAGGCCCTTTGTCGCTCCCCTGTGAACTCATATAGTACTCCCTAAGTCTGTTAAAGATGCTTCGAGTGGGAGATTCTCTGTTACCTTCTGGGGTATCACACAGTACTCCTTTCATAGTTTTACAGTTCGTAGTTTACCAGGCCATTTGTCACTCTTCTGTGAACTTATATAGTACTCCCTTAGTCTATTAAAGATGCTTCGAGTGGGTGATTCACTGTTGCCCTCGGGGAGTATCATACAGTACTCCTTTCATAGTTTTACAGTTCGTGGTTTACCAGTCCCACTAATGGGAAGGCCCTTTGTCGCTCCCCTGTGAACTCATGTAGTACCCCCTTGGTTTATTAAAGATGCTTTGAGTGGGTGATTCACTGTTGCCCTCGGGGGGTATCATACAGTACTCTTTCCATAGTTTTACAGTTCGTGGTTTACCAGTCCCACTAATGGGAAGGCCCTTTGTCGCTCCCCTGTGAACTCATATAGTACTCCCTAAGTCTGTTAAAGATGCTTCGAGTGGGTGATTCTCTGTTACCCTCGGGGGTATCATACAGTACTCCTTTCATAGTTTTACAGTTCGTAGTTTACCAGGCCGTTTGTCGCTCTTCTGTGAACTCATATAGTACTCCCTTAGTCTGTTAAAGATGCTTCGAGTGGGTGATACACTGTTGCCCTCGGGGGTATCATACAGTACTCCTTTCATAGTTTTACAGTACGTAGTTGGGATTTTAGTTAGGATGGTCCTTTTTCGTTACTCCGTAGACTCCTTATACTACTCACTCGGTGGTACGGCCATTCTCCAATGGTCTGAGTCTATGATACTCCTGGCCTGACACCTAGTGAACCTCCAATGATGAACGTCAACAGCAGTTGTTGGATATGATACATATCTGTATCTCTTCTTACCTACTCTGATCTATGCCATTCTATCACATAGACACACAACACATCTTACCCCTCTTAGTTCATAAAGGCAAGGCAAAGGAGATTATGACATTTTGCAATCACTGTATTTTTAAAAAAATTATTGGTTACCATCATTTTCACATACTTTGCCATCTGCTGGATAATGCATAGATTGTAACAAATTAATCCAAAGTTCCAAAACAGTGCACCAAATGTGGTGCCATGCAGTGGCAGATCCTTTGTAAAAGTCACCTTTCCGTTGCTGAATGCCTTTTTTAGATGTTAAACTGGTATTAATGAGGTGATGCTTATTACCTGGCAGTATTAATATGTTTTAACTTGACAAAATAATGAAAAAATGCTGCTAAAGAATGTGCCACATTATGCCACTTAATTTGCCTTTTCTTGTTGCATAATTTTGAGACCCTTGCCACATAATGCAGCTCTCCTGAATACATAATTCCACTGGTCCTACATATGGGTCAAACTTCGTCCTTCCTAACATGCATTCGGAAGGGCACCCAGGAATCTGATGTAAATCTGAGCTTCTGACCAACCCAGTGGCATGGAGCACTATACAAATAATAAAACCAGTCCACCCAGAAAGCCCTTTGGGTCTCGCAATGAGAAGAAAAACACGGTATGAGCAGGGGCTGCTCCTCCGTAATGGCGGAGGAGCATCGCGCCTCTGCCCAGAGCCAGCAGATGAAAAATAGAATGATAATAACACAATGTTATTATCATTTTATTTATTGCTGTCCTGTGCCGCATAATAAGTATAGGGCAGGGCCGGGCATGGCAGGGAGGAGGAGTAGTGTTCACTTATATATGCGCTTGTCTGTTTGGCTGGCCGTCTCATGCTGGCCAAACAGACACACGCACCTATGTTTCTCCAACCTAGCTGTGTTACACAGCTGGGTTGGAGAAACAGCACAGACTCCCAGGCACTGTCGGAGCAGCAAACGAGGCCTCTCAGACCAATCCTGGTGCTGATCTCATAGCATGAGAGCAGCGTCTGGATTGGGTGGGGAGACTGTGCTTTGCGGCACCATCCACACTTCCGAGGAGCAATGAGGCAGTCGGCAGCGTCAGGTACATTTTAAAATATTTTTATTTAACTACCTAACCTTACCTTCACCCGTATCCTCTCACCACCCCCCGCCCTACCACTTCACATAAGGTGCCGTCGCCACTGTATATAAGTAACAATACAATACATGAACATTTAAATGCTGTCTACGAATGTAAAGCAGTGAATATGTTTGGCAATATAGAAACCTGCATCTAAAATCTAATGCATGTATTTTTAAAAACACATCGGGCCTAATTAGGATGTCAGTCGGAGTTTCCTCTGACCGACATCCCTGCGGTTTTCAGACCGACCGACCTTGGGTCGGTGGTTCGAAACCGCAATTACAATGCAACCGCACATGGTGCGGTCGCAGACTCCCATTTCCCTATGGGAGCTTGTGAGGCGGTCGGAAACTGGCTGCAGCACAAGCTCCCATAGAGAAATGGGAGTCACTGTAAATCCTTGCACCGTGTGGCAGGCACCTCGCGGTGCCTGACACACGGTGCAGGGATTTACAGGGGGGCACCATAGGTGCCCCTCGGCCCCCAACCGGAAGCCGCTGAAGAAGAGGGGCCCTGCTAGAGGCCCCCAAATTCGCTTTCCGACAGGCCTTCGATATCGGAAAGCCCGACATGGAAAGCCTGGCGGAAACCAACATCATAATCCCAACGGTGGAAATGCCATCCGCATGGGATTATGGTGGCGATTCCGACTGGCTGATGGGCTCCTTGAACCCATCGGAAGCCAGCCGGAATGACAGGCCGGTTTGAATCCCGACCGCCGTAATTGTAATTCATCGGTCGGAATTCAAACCAAGGATGTCGGTCGGAAACCTTCCGACCTGGGGTCGGAGGCTTTCCGACCGACATCCTAATGAGGGCCATCATCTTTTGCATATTATGAAATAAAGAAGGCAATGAATGCAGGGTTTGCTTAAGTATATGTACACTCAATGTTATAATTTTGAGCTCATCGATGTATATTAGGGATGACGTATAAAATCAAAGGCAATGCTTGCATTACAAATGTGAAATGCAAACTAACGTTTGTGATTATTTTACGTTTTACCAGCACTCTCGAGTAGTTTACTGATGGCAAGATCACTTTTTGAAAAACAACAAATAAGTATTATCACGAATGGAAATGTGAAAAGCACGTTTTTATTTAAAGTTTACTTTTTGTAAATCACTCGATTCCTTTCCAGCTGTAAAGGGAAATATACAAGTGGTTTACAAAAAGTGAAACGTGATAAAATGTTCTTTTCACATTTCTGTGTTATCAAGTTTATAAAGGGGTTACTTAGATTAGAAAAATGTGTAATAATATGGTTAAACAAACAGGTGTTAATTGCTACTTACATTTCAAATCTAGCAGTTTTCACTAAGTAATTAAAAAGTGATTGGTGTATTTTCTTTACAAGAGTTAATTGATGATGTTCGTGTCTTTGTTTCCTGCCTGCTTGTTCAACCAGCATGAAACATGACAAATTTACATATCATTAAGAAAAGAATGATGGTCAGTTCACCTTCATAGCCATCTCCTGAGCCATTCTTATGGTGAAGTAGGATGTTGCCTGGCGTTTAGAAACACCCCGCAGGGAGGAGGCGCTTTAGTTCACAGGGAAAGGAACACCTCCAAACCTCTTTCAGGTTTAGGTTAAGGGGACCGCGTCCAGTCTGCAAAACGTGTGGATGGACTCCGTACACCAGCGTCCACCCCAAATTGTGCCCTGGAAAACAGGAAACTCCGATATTAAACAACAAGCTTCCACCCGCTGGATCCCCAGTACCGACCACCCGAGTAACAATCAGTGAAAGCAGACATTCAAAAACGACTCATTAGGGGGACCCCATCCCCTACCAAACAAGACACCATCTCTCACTGACAGCTGAATGAAAACCTCTATTTTAAATCAGGAAACCACTGCTCCCAGGAACCCATCACCTAACCAATTGCCCACTGATTGTGCTTTCATGGGGACCCAGCTTTGGCAAAGCCTTTATAATGAGAATGCCTAGCTATTTATTAGCTTTGTCAATGTTTTTGTATGGCATTGTTTTAAAAAGTAAAAGTAAACAGCATTTCAAAGCATTGGGGGAAAAGTAAATTCCAATTTTAAGGTGTCTTGATAGAGCACATTAAATTCAATACTTTTGATCTTTACAAATGGCACGGTTTGTTTTTTAAATATTTTTCACTCGGGCAAGTCTGAACAGAATTAAAAAAGAATAGTAAGCTTAAAGGAAAATGCCAAGACCGAATTTATTTTCACTGAACTCAGAACTGAAACATACTTCAGCCACTTGGTGCTGTGTAAAGGGTATACGAAATAGGCTTTCACGAAATTGTGGAAATTTCAGCAAAGTTATGTGTATTTACGTAGAATGCAAATCCTTCAATTTGAGCTATATTTTATTTGCATAAAATGCGTCCTCGAATCGATTTTTGATTTGATGATGCATTTTGCGCTAAAAATGTGCATAGAAAGCAATAGCACCATGAACAACAGATGCTTGCATTCTGTTGTTCGTGTGCATTTGCAGTAAAGTGTTACTGTTAATGGTGCATTAACAGGACATTTTTATCACGAATGGCCCATATGATGCAAAGTAGTGCATTAGCGTAATAGTTGGAATTTCACGTAATGTAATGCAATATTCTGCAAATTATCCAAATTACACCAGAATAATTTAACTTTCGCCCAGGCCTAGCCCTCTGCAGTAGCCCAAAGAATAGATTTATGGGTCTCCAGGAGAAGAGACATCTCCTGTTCACTAATGCTAATGCCCTATTACTTACCAGTAATCTTCATTACTCCTGGTTCCGTTGTCCTCGTCCCATTCCTTACTAAATGAAGATAACCATCTCCAGGACAGAAAAAAAAGAACAGGAGAATGCTGGGACACCTAACCCCACCCCCTCCCACTGGGAGTACATAAGGAGTACCTACCCAGCATTCCCCCTGAACTACCAAGCCACCAACAGGAAGGCCGGCCGTCCGGATGGGAGGGAGGGGCGTAAGGAATGGGACGAGGACAACGGGATCAGGAGTAATGAAGATTACTGGTAAGTAAAAGGGCATTACCCCCTGGTCCCTCCAGTCCTCGTCCCATTCCTTACTAAATGGAGCATACCAAAGCCAGAAACCCGGCCTTCCGAACTCCCAAGAACACCAGGGACACCACACCGAAAACAGCATCCAAATGATACGAACGGGAGAACCACAGGAAAAAAATATGCAGGAGCACAAAACCCGCAACGTCCCCAACCAAACACCAGGGCCGAATCCCCCAAAACAAGCAGGAGACAACCAAGAAGAACAAATCAAGCATCCAAACCACGGAGCCTCCACCGAAAGGGCAGACAACCCACACTGGGAACACCCCCGAACCAATCACAGAAGAGGAGAACCCAACAAGAAAGGACCAGAGACCGTCCCCACCAGAAGGACAGCGGTGAGGCCACCCACAGAAGAAGACCCAAGGCGATCAGACACAGCAAGAAGCCAGGGACACAAGACTCCCAGTCAAGGCCAAAAAGGAAGGCAAAGCACAGAGACCCAAGCCTAAAGGGAACCCCCAGAGGGGCCGAAGCAACCAGGCTCCCCCAAAACAACCAGCACAAGGAGGCCCAGAAGAAATGGAAGCGCTCACAGGGCCCAAAAAGCCCGGAGAACATCCGCCCCACGAGAAAGCCACCAAGGCCAGGAACACCAAACAGAGCCACAGACCCAGCAGCAGCAGCAACGACAGAGAGCGACCCCCAGCAGACAAGGGAAGAACGCCCAATACCGCTGAAAAAACCCCACAATGACACAACCAGAAATCTGAGGGGAAGCAAGTAGAGACCCAACAGGCCCCGCCCAAAGCAGGAGACAAAGGATCAACACGACCAATCACAGGACCAACCCCAGCACACTGGGGGAGGCCCCCAGCAGACCAGCTCAGACAAAAGAGGACAGCGCCTGCCGAAAGAGCCAAGGCACCGACCCAGAGGACCAACCAAGGGCAGGCACACAGAGTGCAAACCAGGAAGGGAGGGAGCAGCGACCAAGAGCAAGCCTCCCCCAACCCGACAGACCCGGCCACCAGAGAGCCCAGAGGACACCGCCACAGAAAACCCCCAGAGGAGGACCAGGCCCCAGGGCAGCAGCGTCCAGCACCAACCACCAGCGTAGACACCGGACAACAGCCCAAACCATCCAGACCCAGAGAAGGATCCAGGGCACAGGGACAGGCCAACAGGTCAGGACCGAGGCAACCACCCCAGACGCAGGGGACACCGGGACGTGAACCTGGCACCCCGCCCAACAAAGGCAAGGGAGAAGCCAGAAGCCCAACCCCCCTACCAAAAAGAGGCCAACAACAGGACTCCGCCCAAGGAAAAGCAAGGGGCAAACCCCAGCTGACCCCGAACCAGATCAGGGCACAGCTCCAAGAGCAGAGAGAGGCAAAACCCCCAAGGCCACCGAGACCAGGGGAACCCAAAGACCAAACAGGGCCAACAGGGAAGATGCCCCCCCAAACAACCCATACCAAGGGCGACACCCACAACCACAAACCCGGGGATTGACCACAGGTGAAAAACCCAGGACCGAAGACCAAGCCACAGGTCACTGAAGAAGAACCCGGAACACGGAAGGGAGGAAACCAAACCAACAGCCGACCAACCGGCCCGGAGGACAAAGGACGACACCAAGGAACCACCCCAAGCGAGTCCAAAGACCAGCTCCAGAAGGGTAAAAACAGGAGAGACAAACAGGGTGGCCAACAGCCCAACATGGCAGACGTCCCCACAGACACCCGAGAAGCCAGCAGACTGAACAACAGACATGCCATCAAGACACGATGCCAGGAACACAGCGCCCCCGCAGGCCTGGAAGGAGTGGCACAGGGCCAACTGCCACAACCCCGAAACCCCCAAACACAGAGGGCACAGAGAAAGGCACAGGAACCAACCACATCCAGGTGACACAGGAAACCCAAAGTGGCAGGAAGACAGAGAGGTAGCCAAGGAGCCCACCCCGGCATGCCAACAACATGGCACAGCCCACCCCAGGGGAAGGCAGGCGCAGAGGAGAGGCAAGAGCCAAAGGGCAAGAAGGCCCGCCCTGGACCTCAGCAACACCAGGCACAGGACCACCGACCACCAAGGGGCCGAAAGATCCACACCCAAAGGGCAGCAAAGGCACCGCAAACCCTTTCTGCACAGGCAGATGAGGGGCCAAACAATGGGGCAGCTTGGACAAGACAGACAGAGGTAAAGCCAAGGCCCCACCACCTGACTGTAAGACTCGTGGCAACACCACAACCCAAGCAAGAACGAGCCCGGAGAACCCAAAGGCGCATAACCCACCGAGAGGGAAGGAACCTGAAGACGGACAGGGCAGAAACTGGACCCCAGCAGACCCAGCAACAGCAGAGCTACCAAAAGACCCAGAAAGACCAGGAACCAGAGACACCACAGGCACAAAACCAACCCCCGACCCAGAACACAACGGCTGGAAAAAAAACAGCAGGAAGGCGCATACGAATCCCAAAGGACCAAGCGCAACGACAAGCATCAAGGGGAAAGCGACAGGACCAAGGCAACACCGCCAGCACCCCACAACCGGGCCAACAGCCACCAGGCACACCAGGGACATCCCGGGCACAGCCCCCGCTAAGCCACTGCTCCAGCGCCATGGAAAAGCCAGGTCAGAGAAAAGACACAGCCCGGAGACGGGGAGCAACCAGGCCGCCAAGCAGGAGCGAAACACAGAAAAGCTGCAATGTGGCACACAACCTAGGGCAGGACAGGTGAGAAACCAAGGAGCCGCAGAGGCAAATGCGAAGGAGACACCCAGCCCCCACCGGCGGCAAACAGACCGGCAGCCAGAGGACCCCCAAAAACGTCCAAGGCACCCGGAAAAGAGAAGGAAATTGCAGCACGGCACTCACTCCCCACCAGCCAGCGCAAGCGCAATCCACAACCTTGCACCGGGCAACAGGCAAACACCAACACCGGCAACCAGGGGCATCACCAGTGCAGCCCTGAGCCATCAACCGACCACAGACAGCCGCGGGAGGCCAGAGAGAGGCAGTAGAGTCACAGCTCACCAGCGAACCCATACGCCAAGGGCCACACCAGGCCAGAGAGAGGGCACAATACCAAGCCCACCCACCCCAGGCGAGAACGGACCCCAAGAAGTAGGGAGGCCGGGAACACCAAGGGCCCGACGCAGGTCACAAGAAACGTGACAGACAAACAGAAGAGCAAGGAAGGCATGAACGAAAACTGCTCTGCGAGACACAACCCCGGGGAGGCAGATGCCACACAACACAGTCAACCCCCACCAGCCAGCCCAGGCACAGTCTATCAAAGCAGCGCCGGGCAAATATAAAAGCCTGCAGCACCTGGCAGTCCCAGGAGGTCTCCCATCCAGGTAGCAACCTGGCCCGACCCAGCTCAACTACTGAGAGCAGATGAGAACAGGTGCTTACAGGTTGGAATGGCAGCATTGCAGGAAACGACCAGACCGGCCAGCCAGGAACTCCAGAGGCACCACCAAGACCGGCCCGAGTCACCCCACAGCAGGAGCAGTGCGTTTTCCAGACCGGCCCAGCCATAGGAAGACGTGCCCTTCACCCCAAAACAGACCGGGAGGACCGGCGCTGCAGCCACAAAGGGCCGGCCGCCAACAATCGCAGCTCCCGGCAAGCCTGGCAGGCTGGTAGGCCTCGCAGCAGCATGTCAAGGACAGCCCAGTAGCCCGATGGGACCCAGAGAAGATTGCAGCATGGAGCAGCAGTAGGTAAGTGCAACCAGTAACCACGTCCCATTCTGCCGGCAGACAGAAAAAAGAACAGGCGGATGCTGGGTAGGTACTGCTTATGTACTCCCAATGGGAGGGGGTGGGATTAGGTGTCCCAGCATTCTCTTGTTCTTTTTTTCTGTCGTGGAGATGGTCATCTCCATTTAGTAAGGAATGGGACGAGGACTGGAGGCACCGGGGTGGGGGGGTAATTTCCCTTTGCTTCAAATGCCAGCTGAATGAGAGCAGCAACTAGCCCATCCCCAGCACAATAAAGGCTTACCTTATATACCAAGGCCTGATCATTTGTGCAATATGTGTAAAGCATGGGGTAAAACAAAAACAACCCTTAAAGTCAGCATAAAGAAGAAAAATATACACCTGCTGCTGTGCTTTTATAGACAAGCAAGGAAGGGTGGGTAAAAACACAGAGCGGGTGTAAGAAATTGGGTTACTGGTTGAGGGGGGTGAAACCCCTCTCAATCAGCAGCCACAATTCTCTGTTAGGGTGACGTCACAAGCAAACCCCAAATTAAACTGCGCTCAACCCTCTGGTAGGTTGGCACAGAGCAATCAGGCTTAACTTAGAGGCAATGTGTAAAGTATTTATGCAGCACTTCAAACAGTAATAAAGTGAATACACAACAGAAGAAAAATCCATCACATCAATTTAAAATTATAGAGTAACTTAACAACAAAAATCCAATCAGTAGAATTGTATATATGCAATTTTAAAGATTCCAATGAAAATAGCACCAAAAAGCACAAAGCGCCAACGGTGATTATCTGGTCGCTCTAGACCGGGACAAAGTCGCAAGTTCAGGTCTGCCACGATGGAGTGCTTGCTGCCTAACGGGACCCACTCAGGTCCGCCGAACACAGTACCTTAATCCAGGTTGCGATGAGATGCGGAGTCCTGTGTCGAGGATGTACCGCTCAGCAGAGGGGATGCGAGGTCCAGGCGAGGAGATGCATCGCACAGGGTGGTTCCGGGGAGCTGCGAAGTGTGATGCGATGTCCTTGCGTGTAGATGCGTGGCTCTGTTTGGTGTTCCGATGGACTGTAATAGGTGATGGGAAGTCCACATAGCAGAGGTGATGTATTGGTTCTGAGGGTGAAGCGTCGAGCAGCAAAGGCGATGCACCGGTTCTGCTGGAGATGAGCTGCGCCACATAGGATATGTATTGGTTCTGCTGAATCCACAGATGGGCTGGCAGAGCACCTTCCGGTCCACTTCCAAGGGTCCAAAGTTGGGATGACATCACCTAGGAGGCGCAGGACTCACAGATGGCAGAGTCCAGGTTCTGGGTTCAAGGTTGTTTAAAACCTGTTCTGTCCTGGAGGCTTCTGTTAAGGAGGCCAGCCAACTAGCCCTTGGAATCACTCTGGGGTCCTGAGTTTACAGTTGCAGGTGCAGTCTGTCTCACTCAGGCAAGAGGACAGCAGGGCAGCAGGTCAGCTCTGTAGGGCAGCAGTCCTTCCGGGCAGCAGCCCAGCAGAGTGGCAGTCCTTTCAGCAGGACAGCAGTCCTTCTCGTGAGAGTCCACAGGTCTAGATGTGTACTGAAGAGTTGGGTCTGAGGGTCCGATATTTACCCCTGATGCCCCCTTGAAGTGGAGGAAGCTACTAGAGGTTTCCACCCCCCTGGGGTGTCAGACATCCCCTTCCTCCCTGTCCTGGCTCCATCTTGTCTGGGGTCACAAAACACCAGTGTGAAGCCCTTTGTGAGAGTGCTCAGGCAGGGCCTTTGTGATGTCCAAGTGTGGTAGATGACAAGTCCTCCCCCTCGTTCATTCAGAGTAGCCCATCCTGCCAACACCTACCTTCCCTTTGTCTCACTGTCTGGGAGCAATACACAAAGACCAACTGACAGCTACACCTAGTCATGTGACCCAGGATCAGGCTGCAGGCACCAATGGTTAGAACAAGA
Organism: Calotriton arnoldi; assembly: GCA_963921515.1. Classification (NCBI taxonomy): domain Eukaryota; kingdom Metazoa; phylum Chordata; class Amphibia; order Caudata; family Salamandridae; genus Calotriton; species Calotriton arnoldi. Next base: position 3,220,200 of record CAWUFW010000121.1, on the reverse strand, counting down.
AAACGCCAACTTTATGACAGTGACATTTTCAGAACTGTGATTAAAAATCCTACTTTACCATTAAAGAGGGCTTTTAATTACAATACTTTAGACACCAAACTGTCTACCTGCTCCCAATTGGAAGTCATTACTTATTAAATGTAATAAGGTAACACAATGTTATCCTATGGGAGAGGGAGGCATTTTTACTACCAGGACATGTAAAACTTAAAAGTACTTGTCCAATTTTTTAAAAACACAGAACCCTGCCATCTGGGCTGTTCAAGGCCTACCCTAGGGGTGACTTATATGTATTGAAAAGGAAGGTTTAGGCCTGGCAAAAGGTTTATTTTCATTTCAAACACAAAATACACAAAAATCTGACTAATCCTCCTTTTAGACCAATTGTATCAGCGTGTTGATCGATTTCTGAACCGATTGGCAAATACCTGGATTTTGTCCTTCAACCCATCGTACAACAATGGGAGACACACATTAAGGATACCACTGCGTTTTTGAATATGTTGACCACATTGAATATTGAGGCCATAGATAACTGGTGGCTTTGTACCATTGATGTAACTGCATTATATACTTCCATCCCTCACAATGAAGGTTTAGAAGCCATGGAATGGGCTTTGCTAAAACATGACACTATTGGAGCAAATAACATTTTCATACTAGAACTTTTACGTTTTGCGTTGTTTCATAGTTATTTTCAATGGAAGGAGAATTTTTATGCACAATGTAATGGGACGTCCATGGGTTTTGCTGGAGCACCATCCTATGCAAATATATTCATGTCAAAATTTGAGCATGATCACATACTGCAAAAAGCAACATGGCATGAACACCTGGTAGCCTACAAACGCTACATTGACGACATCTTTATAATTTGGAAAGGTGATTTGAAACAGAAACAAGATAATATCCTGAAGTTGAATCAGTCTTATGATCATATTAAATTCACATATCAGATTGATAAACACAAGATCGCATTTCTAGATGTCCTGGTACAAATAGACTCGGAAGGCATCAAAACAAATGTGCACACCAAGGAGACTGACAGAAATAACTGTTTGCACTTTAAAAGCTTTCATCAACATTCACCTGAGCGTCATTTACCATATTCTCAATTCATCAGGTTGAAAAGAATAACATCAGACCCCCATGAAGCATTGGACACTATAAATCGTTTTGCAAATCGATTTAAACGACGTGGATATCCAAGAGATATAATTGAAAAATCCATCAACCAAGTGTCAGTACTGGATAGACAATCGTTGTTAAGAAAAACCCAATCTATCAAAGACAGTCCAGTGGTGTGCGTATTAAAACATTCTACTAAAGCACATCAAATCAAATCCATCATCATGAAACATTGGGCTATCATCCAAACTGAACCTGAACTTCAACAATTATTCAACCAAAAACCTACATTTGCTTTTCAACGATCGAGAAATCTTAAAGAACTGTTGACAAAAAAGAAAAAAACTGAGACAGTGACGCATAAAGGAATGCAAAGGTGTGCAAACTGTGTACATTGCAATAACGTCATTGTTGATAATTGTTTTAGCCACCCGACCAAAGGTTCAGCAATCAAATTACAACACTCAAGTTCGTGTGATACGTCTAATGTCATTTAAGCCTAAATTGCCCTTGTGGGAAACTTTACGTGGGCAAAACTGAACGCAAGATTAAAATCCGGACATCTGAGCACAATAGTAACATCAGTAACCTCAATGTTAAGTCACCTGTGGAAATGCATTGGCAACAAGCTGGACAAAATGTTGCACAATTGCATTTCACCATTTTAGAAGCTTTAAAACTTAAACCTGACGTTGATCACCGTAAACAATTAGCAAGATCCGAATTATTTGGATTAAAAAACATAATGCCATGCAGCTGCATGGGATGAATGATAGATTGGAACTTGCCTGTTTTCTTTAAGTTTTCTTTAATGTTTCTTTAAGAATTTCTTTCCTCCCAACACATCATTTATTGGATATGACGATGTATAATGCAACATGGGATTCGTTGTTCATGGTCACTGCATGTTGTATTCTTCGTTTTGGAAGTTTTAAAAAAATGTTATTGATGTTTAAAACTTTATTAGTTTCTATGAGTTTCACATTTGACTTGCGTCGCGGTTAGTCACCGAGTTTAGTCTATCTCTTTAAGAATGCAGCTTCCGTGTACGCCACGACGACCGTAATGTCACGTAGACCTTAATTAACTAGTGAGTCGGAACGGCTTCGTATGGTCTGACTCGTTTTGAAGCAGGAGCACGGAAAACTGCAGTCTATCGGGTAAGCGTTTCAGCTGAAGCCCTCCGTACGCATGCCATTCTGTTACACACCACGGCATAAGATTATTTAACTTGCACTTTATATAGCGGTTACACAAAAACCGGAGGGTTTGTAAATGTTCCGCGCTGCAGGTCCTGTTTTATCAGATTGAGCATGTCTTGGGCCATGGGGGAATGCGGAGTGCAGTAGTCACCCGGTCGAATGCATGAGCTGATGATCATTGTGCCCTGTATCTGGGATCCCCACGTTCAACGATAAAAAAGCTCCAGACTGTGCAGAATTGTGCAGCTAGACTCCTTTTACAGACCCCCACAGAGAATCTGCACGAGCATCTATTGCCGCCCTACACTGGCTTCCAGTTGCGGAGAGGATCCAGTTCAAGTCCCTATGCATTGCTCACAAGATTCTGGCCTCCAAGGGTCCACCTATCCTACATTCCATTGTTATTCCGCACTGTCCCAGTAGAGCCCTGCGCTCTGGAAATAAACGTATGGCTGTAGTCCCTAGAATATATAGGTCTAGGAGTGGGGGTAGACAATTCTCCTACATAGCCTCCAAGAGCTGGAATGCCCTTCCAAATCACATTCGTTTGGAGGACGATTATATGTCCTTCCGTAGACAACTGAAAACGTTCTTGTTCCCGGTTGTCTAAAGCCGGTCATCTTGGTTGGCTCCGTTCCTAGCGCTGGGAGGCCTTCTGGTACCCATGCGCTCTATAAATGCCAATTCATTCATTCATTCATTCATGGTATACTCCTATCTGAGGGGTCATCAGAATCCTGTGTAGCGACTATTTGACATGTTTTGTTTGCGGTTGATCACATTTTCATACGGAGCACTTTGTCGAGCAGATGCATGGGTACTGCTGATAACTAGTCAAACTGGACGGCTTTTTCTTTTTCGTTTTTGTTTTCCTTATGCACATCACGAAAATCTTTGATTTCGGTCGGTTCCTCACACATGGGTGAATATTGGACATATTCTCGCATGTTAAAATTCCTTGTTTGTATTGTTGAGGCCTGTTTTGAGCTGCCTTTTGTTTCATTTTTTTTTTAGACTGTTATTGAGAGACCCCTGATGAAGGGTCGGGACTGACCCGAAATGCATTGGGTTTTGGAATGATCATTGTTTAACTGCAAAACAATGTGTATAATGAGGATTATTGAACTATTAGAATCATCACAATGCATTAAAAACTACAAAAAATTATGGATGATTGATAATTTATTGGAAACATTACTTGCAAAACGTGAAGCCTGGAAGAAAAACTCACCAGTTTTGATGTTAACTGCGCCCGTCAGCTGGGCAGTGGTTCATTCACACCTGGCATACTTGCGACAAAAAGGTTTATTTTGCCAGGTCTATATGGCAGTTTAAAAACTGTACACTGAGACTTCAATGGCAGGCCTGAGACATGTTTAAAAGGCCACTTAAGTGGGTTGTACAATCAGTGTTGCAGGCCCACTAGTAGCATTTAATTGAGAGTCCTGGGCACACGTAGGACCACTTTACTAGGGAATTAAATCGGCCAGTTGGGTTTAAGCCAATTCTACCGTATTTTATGGAGAGAGCACAAGAACTCTAGCACTGCTTATCAGTGGTAAAGTGCGCAGAGCCCTAAAAGTCAACATAAACTGGTTCAGAAAACAGGAGAGTGAGGGCAAAACGTTTGGGGATGAACCTGCACAAAAGGCCAGGTCCAACAGGTGGGGTTGTAATTAAAAGAGGGGAGCATTACATGCGAGAGAGAACAAGAAAACACATGCACTCTCATGGAGTGCTGAATGAAAAAGAAAAGTGTAGTTAGATAAATGTTAGCAATGGAATAATACAAGTCAGCCAATCAAAAGGATGGCAGAAGGGTCATTCTGCGGGGAAGGAGTAAACACAAGAAGAGGAAGGCAAGCCATTGGATAAGAAGCAAGCAAATCAGAGTGACAATAAAGCCAACCAATAGCAAGCTATGGACTGGCTCTAAGCCCAATGTAAGTTTTTCACATGGTCCACACAAAGCTTTTGCCTACTGACAGCTAAAAGCTGCCTGATAGATGAGGCATGAAGAGAAAGGGCAGCTACTCACCATACAAATGAGAAGAGAAATCTGAATGCAAATGGAAAACTCTATTCTGTTCTATTCTATTCTATAGATCTTGTAAATCACATGGCTACCAGAAGGCCTCCCAGCGCTAGAACAGCCATCATCTGAACTGGTTCATCAGCAGGAACTAGTTACCATAGAATCATATTTTCAAAGACTTACGGAAAGAGAGCGTGCGGGACAACTGGTGCAGGTCAAGGGGAAGAGAGTTCCACAGTTTGGGGGCCAGATGGAAAAAAGAACGGCCACCCCAACAAGATCTACTGAACTTAGGGACCTGTAGTAAATGAGATGAGGAGGATCTCAATGACCTTCCAGGAATATAAGGAGTGGCTAGTGATCTTAAACGAGCGGGCCTCTCTTGTGAAGAGATCTATGCAGAATGCATAAGGCTATAAAATTAGACCCACTGCTCAACTGGGAGCCAGTGGAGACCCTTCAGAGCCTTTATTTACAGATTGATGTTGGTGGAGATTCATCAGGAGCTGAGCAGCAGCGTTCGGTGTGACCTGAAGACTCTTTGTCACATACTGAGGTGAGCCCAGATATAGAACGTTGCAGTAATCAAGGCAAGAGATGATGAGAGCCTGGACAATTAGTGTTCTGGCTAAGAAAGGAAGAAGGTTTAAAACCTTTTTTAATAATCTCAGAATACCAATGCAATTGGCTGCACATTTTTAAGCTTGGTGCCCATAGTGAGACTAGAGTCGAACCACATTACAAGCCTCTTTATCACCATTTTGGGACTAGGATGTCTATCCAAGCAATCAGCCACGGAAGAGGGGATTTTTGAAATTAAAATTGTTGCCCAATAGCATGACCTCTTTCTTGTCTTTGTTGAGCTTCAATTTGCAGTTAGCCGCCCATCTGGCCACTTCCTGAAGACAGGAGTCCAGACTGAGGTGAGTGGAGCAGGGATTGGGAGAAATAGAAATCACCATCTGGGTGTCGTCAACACAGGAAACAAATGACAACTCAAAAGAATGGACAATTTCAGCCGGAGGGTTCATGTAAATATTGAAAAGGGTGGGGCTCAGGAAAGGCCTTTGTGGCACTTCGCAACATAGGGGAAGGCTATGGGAGTACCGGGAATAGTCTAGAACCGGAATGTTCTGTCCTACAAAAAAGAAGAAAGCCAGTTCAAGGAATGGCCGACGACACCAACTTTAGTGTTGCATGATCTACCGTGTTGAAGGCCACGCTCAGATTTAATAGAATAATGGCTACCGAACCTCCTTTATCCAACAGAGATCTAGGTTCCTCTGTTTCTGTGCCATGCTGGTGTCTAAACCCCATTTGTGTGGGGTGGAGGATTTCGTTGGACTCAAGGTAGGCGGAAAGATGTTTGTTGACATGATTTTCCAGGAGCTTTGAAGGGCCAGGTAGGAAAGAAATAGGCCTAAAGTTGCTCAGGCAGAGGGGAACAAGTCCAGTTTTTTTTAGAAGAGGCTTAACCACTGCATGCTTCCATTGCAGTGGAACCTGCCCTTTAAAAAGGAAAGAATTCAACAAATCCACCAGTGTAGGGACTAGGCCTGGGCGGTGAACTCCGCTCCGTTCGCGGAGTTTGCGGAGTTTTCTGCACTCCGTGCTCCGCGGAGCTCGCGGAGTGCCAAAAACTCCGCTTCGCATAGTGCAGAGGCTTTTTTTTTCCCCGCTCGCGGTCGTGAACTGTAAGTTCGCGAGCGCAAGAATACCAGCGCGAACTGCAGTTCGCACTGCACTCCGCCACTTGCGGAACTTCGCGGAGTTTTTCTGTAGCTTCGCGGAGTTCCGCGTAGCAAAACTCCGCGAACTATGCCCAGGCCTGGTAGGGACAATGCTTTCTGACCTTTGATGCAAAATATGTAGAGGGGTAGAGTCAAGGGTAGAGCCTGACTTTACTGCCTTTAGTAGGACTATGAGAAGACTTACAGTAAGGTCAGGGAAAGCCAAGAGAGTCCCTTCAAATTGTGCCAAAAGAGGATCACTTCCTAGGGGCGCCTCAATAATAGAACCATCATAGAAGGAGGAGTAGATGCCCAAAATATTTTTATGGAAAAAGGAAGCCAGGTGATTACTACGTTCAACTGGGGCTTCTAAAGAAGATCAAACAGATTTAGGTTCCCTGATGTCCTAAAGGATCTGGAAGATCTCCTTAGGTGAATTAGCAGATTGCTCAATTTTGGTAGAAATTAGGTGGATTGAGAGGTTTTTATTTCCGCATGATAATTCCTAACTGCCCTCCTATAATTGGCTTTACTTACTTCATTATAGGACGTTCTCCAACATCTTTCTAGACATTTACTGTCCTCTTTTAAGGCAAGTAAGCTGGTATTAAACCAAGGAGATTTATTTTCCCGTTGAGTGGTCTTACACCACCTTGCAGGTAGAACCAGGACCAATGAATTGGCAATCCATTCATTGAATCTAGAAGTAGAAGAAGTGATGCTATCCGTCAAGTCGGGTCTGGTGGCCTGTAGGGCAGCCGACCAATCCTCCCCATTTAGTTTTGATCAAAAACATTCCAGGCGTCTGACAGGGGGTAGGACAGAGGGGGGAAGAGGGGACAGATAAAACAACTGGAAGCATAAAGTGTTGCTTGCCCCTGATGCTGCCCCAATGCGGAAGGAGTGCATCCCATAACCTGCTCCGTCCACCCCCACACGTTGCAAGGCTTTCTTCAATAATGCCAACAGCTGATGTGCTGTCACTCTATCCCCTTTAGCATGTTTGAAAACTGCCCCCCTAGATAAACCCGATAGACCCGACCATTGTAAAGCCCACCAAAGCAGGCAGGTGCCGGGGGATTCCAACGCCTGTCACACAACCAATTTACCTTGCCCCCTCTGATCTGTCTTAGACCGTCTAGACCATATCTGGACCCAACTGCTATGCATGACCACGTCCTGCCACAAAACCACCGTCTCCTTTTTACCCAGCAATTCCGACACCCTAGATGCCCCAAAAACACATCCACACCATCAGCGACGAAAACAGACACCCTTCTACCCCATCCCTGCATACTTCCGGCAACACTGCCAGCACCCGACGCAACATCTGCCACGATATTGGCTTCCTTAAACTGACCCGCCAGCGAACCTACCACCAACTGTAACGTCCGATGTAGCCTACGTACCACAGATGCAGAGGCATTGTCGTCGGGGTCCTGTCAGTGACCTTGACTAGCCCACAGAATCTCCCCCACTGTGAACGAGACAAAGCACCCGCAATGTCATTGTCCACACCCGGTACGTGCAAGGCTTTGAATGTGATATCATAACGCAAGCATCCTAACAGAAAAACTCTCAACAATTTCAGCACCTGTTCATCCCTGGCGGACTGGCGATTCACGATCTCTACCACTGTCATGTTGCCACCCTAAACAGCACCTTCTTGTGTGCCAATTGTTCCCCCAAAGTGTCACTGATACCACCAGGGGAAAAAATTTCAAGAAAGCGATGCTCCTGCCACCATCCCGCCAGTGTGCTGGTCACTGTTCTGCACACCACCTCCCTTGCCAGAAAAGCACATGCTGCCTGTCGCATCTGAAAGAATTTGCACGTCCCACTCTAAGTCTTTGTCCCTTGCAAGAGGAACTCCGTTGAAAGACTGTAAAAACATGCTCCACATCCTCAAGTCCTCCTTGACTCCGGCTGAAAGCCGAACGTAATGGTAAGGTAAATGTTTTCCTGACAAGGCTCGCCCTAGTCTCCTACAGAATGTCCTACCTGCCCTCACTGCTCTGCAATCAAAATTGAGATGACCCAAGAGAACTTGAATTTCTTTGACCTTCATTTTTTCATGAGACAACACGTCCCTCAACAACTGCAATATTCTGTCCTTCTTATCTTGTGGCAAACACACCTGCATTTTCCTTGAATCGATCTCAATTCCCAAAAAGGACAGCACTGTGCTAGGACCCATTGTCTTTTCCGGTGCGAGCGGCACCCCAAGCTCTTCCATCAGCTCTTGGAACCTTTCCTGGGCCTTCTGGCATTCCGCTGAGCTGGGAAGCCCAAAAAGAAAAAAAACATCCAGGTAGTGCGTTACCAACTGGTGCCCTGTGCGCCACGAAAACAGCCACTGCACAAATGTGCTAAACACACAAACAACGCGCACGAAATGGAGCAACCCATCAGCAGTGCATTGTCCACGTACCACTTTCCATAAAAGTGTATACCAAAAGTTCCCAATCATCTGGATGGACTGGAAGCAACCAAAAAGCCGATTTAATATCACAGTTTGCTATTGGTGCAGCTGCGCCCACCGTCACTACCAGTGACACGCCTGCGTCAACTGATGAGTAAGATACGGTGGCCACCTCCTCATCGATGAAGTCATTGACCGAATTCCCTTCTAGCCATGACAAATGTTGAATCAGCCTGTATTGTCCTACCCCTTTTTTTTGGCACCACTCCGATGGGAGAAACAATCAAACTTTCCAAGGACCAATCCGCAAAAGGACCTGCCTTCTTCTCCTCCCGCACCTCTCTATCCAGTTTGTCCTGCACTACCTGCCTATGTTCTGCGACTGATCTCAGGTTCTCTGCCCATCTCCTGGTCCGTGGACCCATGTATCCCAAACAAAACCCCTCTCGAAACATCTCCCGTAACACCCTTGCTGCCCCTTGATCCTCATAGTCCTGTGGCCCCATTTCCAGTTTTTCTAATCTAACCGGAGTATGAGCCCTTGGGCCCAGGCCCCTGTGGTCCCTTACCTCCTCGAGCGTCCGAAATTTCCCGGCATTACCTCCTGCCTGCTGACATTGATGTCCTCCCTGATGGTATCCTCCCCCTGCCCCGAAGCAATTAACCAGTGCAGACGGACCCCCACACTTTGAGCATTCATGTTGAAATTTACAAAACTCGTGTGTGCACAGACCATTATTGAAGTTCCAGCAAGCCCCCCCTGCTCCTGGTTGACTCTTCCCTGTACCGCCACCCCACCCCTCCCCGGGTGGGTTGCCCCTGAAAGGGCTGATAAACTATGGGCAACCCACTGGCCGTGAATATTGTCTTCCCCCCTTTTGCCGCCCCCATCGTGTGCTGCAACAGATCGGTATCTAGCTCTCCCCATTTCGCTTCAGGGTCCCATGCTAAGCATGCCCTAAACTCCTCGTCGTATTGGGCCCACGTGTATCCCCCTCCCGTGATTTGCACCTTCCTAATAACGTCCATATACTTAAACAAAGCCACGGATCGCTCTGGATATTTCTCACAATAGACGCTTGCATAAATCAGGAAGGCTGCCGTCCAATTCTCTATCGTCAGCGGCACTTTTCGCCATTTAGCCAATTCATATTCCTCCTCTTTGGATCCCTCCTTGGACCTGACCTTCCCATTCAATAGCTTAAGCTTCTATACATATTCTCCCTTCCAAATGAGCTCTTTGGTGACCGGCATAAGATGTGGCCCCAACGGTTTAGTCACTACCATGTAAGGAAGTTTCTTAATGTTCAATTCCTTACTGTCTGGGCCATCTTTTTTATCCCCTTTTTGGTTTCCTTCCCCAAACTTCTTGTCTGTATTAGCCCCACTTTCTACTTTCGTAGCCCCAGAATCCCCTGCATCACTGGTGCCCACTCCCACGTCCGTGACGTACTTCCCTTTTCGTAGTCTGCCCTTCCCTTCCTCTCGCAGCTCCCCAGCACCTATTCCAATTGAAACCATGACAGGTTTCCCTTCCGTGTTTTTAGTCTTACCTGGCTCCAAGGAGGATGCCTGTAATGTTGCAGTCCGGGTGCCTGTAATGTTGCAGTCCGCCTCGCCAGTGGCCTTGTCGTTTCCTGTTGGTCTTGCCGGCCTTCCCGCAGGCCACGACGCCCTAGCTGCCTTCTCTGCTGTCCCAAGTAACACATTATGCAAGACATTAGAGTGCCCCCATCCCTTTGCTCGTCATCCCATATCTCGCCCTCTTCAAGGCTCTCTTCATCAAAATCTAATACTTCATCACTGTACCACAAATCCTGTGGCCATTCGTGGCCTTTGTGCGCCTCCATTGGCGTGGCCCTAGTGGCCTGACCCCTCTGACCCCCCTCCGTTTTCCGGGGGGGGGGCAGACTGTACCCTATGGTGCCCATCCGGCACCCCCAGGCACTGATCTTCCTTCATCTTTGCCCCAGAGGTCATACCAGAACCTCCGGGTGTTGGGGCCAGCGAGGTCGTTCTGGGTCTGCTTGTGCTGGCCGCGACAGGCTCCCTCGGTGGTATCGGGCATGCCGTTCCGGGCCCAGCCCTCTCCTCACCTTGGCGCCAATGATCTGCTCCCAGCCCTACCGAGTCGGCCACGCCGCACCCCTCGTCGTCCTGCAAAATAAACGACTGGACTGGTGTGCTCGTTTCCTGCCACATACCTACTTGCCCTACCCTCCTCAGCTTCCCTTGCCCTTCCGTGCCCTGCGCCTGTCCCTCCCCCCAAACTCAATTTCCTGCTCCCCCGCTCCTTGCCCTCGTCCTCCTCTTCGCTCCACTCCAGCATCTCAGCGATAGGCATCTATGCCGGCCCCCGCCGCAAACCTATCACTTCCCCTGCCTGTTTTCCTGCACCCTTCTTAACTGCCCTCTCCCCAAACCCCTTCTTTCTCCCCTGATATTCCCCCTCCCCTGGAGAGACCCCCCTTTTGCTAAGTAAGTGTCCAACTGGGACACCATATCCCCCCTCTTACCCTCTCCCCCATGACTGGAAGATATCTAAACCCTCCCAAGCATGAGGGCCCCCTGCTGGCTCCTGCTCCTCTGGCACCTCATCTTCTCCTTCCTCTACTGACACCTGGTCCTCCTCTGAGAATCCCAGGTTCCCATGGGGGCCTAGCCACTCTTCTTGGCAAGGCCCCAAGATTGCTTCCGCTCCTAATACCTCCCTCCCTCTCCTGGTGCCCTCCCCGGAACCGCCGAGGACTTCCCCACAAAGCTTACCGCTCCCAGGTGTGCCGAAGTCCTTCCCCCTCCCTCCCTTCACCCTTCCCCTTACTGCATAAAAGGCCCAGAGAGCACCTCACATGAGGCTGCTCACCGGTAACCACCCCTCCCTCTCCGTGACTCTCTCATCTCCTCCTCCCCCGCTGCAGCGGAGGAGGAGGCTCTGCCCTGTGCATTCCTATCACGTGCGGCTCCAGAGCAGTGCGTCTCGTGCCCTGGGGCCGCGGTGAAGACGTCTCGAGTCCCGCGGGGGGCGAGGCCTCATACTTGTCTGGCCATGCCACGCCCTCGCTCCCGCATCACATAACGCCGCCGGAGCCGCATTAAGCACTCCGGCCGCCGACTGCCTCAATCCCTGGGGGGCCGCTCTCCTTGCATACGAGCGGGCCTTTTCACTCACCTTCGGCTCCTTCTCCCGGTAAGACGCCTCACCTTTCGCGACTGCAGCTGCCACGCCCACCGATGCCCTGCACACCGGGCGCGCCTACTCAGCGGCCTCGGTAACCAGCAAGTCGAGCCGCCCGTCTCTTTCAAGAAGCGCATCGCCTCCCCGACCTTCTCTTCAGCCATTCCCAAGTAAGCCTCACTAAACCTACGCTCCCCTAACTCTCGCCCACCAAAAAATTTCCTACACTATCCCAAAAATTTACCTACGCTATATCTCTGCTCCCAGCCGCCATGTCACCAAACCTAAAATGGTGGCCGGGAGCCCAATGCCTAACACATTTATATCCTTGGGGTCCAATTGGGCTACACCTGAAAAGCTCAAATGCCTACAAAATGGCAGTCCCCCGGACTGCCCCACCTCTCCCAATCTGCCTGGGGGGCAGACCTCCCTACAGTCGGCTGCCCCCCAAACCCCTCTTTGCATGAAAGTCGTGACTTTTGCAACAATTTATGTCATAATAGGTAACCTTGAAAAGACAAAGTTTTAATAAATCTGCCCCTGTGCAGAGACACATGGCCTCATTTAGGCCCATACATCCAAAAGCGGAGGCTGTCCGTCTGCTATATTTAGAGCAGTTTGGACCCAAATGTAGTCTCACCAGGGTGGATCGGAGATCCGACACTCTTGAGTTGATGTCCTGCATCCTCCAAACTCTAAAGAAGTCTCCATACATTTTCCTGCTGGGCTGTTTTTTTATTTATTTTTATATGATGAAATGTATATTACTGAACAATGTAACAGAGGCAAAAGCAAACTTAAATCAGGAAATGTCGGTAACTTTAAGGATTGGGAAAAATTGGGAACTTAACAAAACATTGTCAGTTTAAAACCACCTTTGCCACCCTCTACACATGTTCACAGGTATTTAAATGAGCCGCGGAAACTCAAAGTGAGCGGTCAGTCGCTGCCAGGCAGTCACCCTGTAAAGCACGTTTACAATCTAACTACTATGCATTGTGAACATCACATCTGGCACCAGGCACAATTACCTCCATCAGGCAGAGATACCCCCACTATGAATAATCGTCTAATCCAGCACAGTTACCTCCAGTAGTCACTCAATCAGGTAGTATTGTGGAATAATCAATCACACTTCAGGCGCAATCATCCCCACCAAGCAATCACTCCCATGAACAGGCACCGTAAAAGCACATTCACCCTATCAGGCATTCTCACCTGATTGGAAATACATAAAGACAGTCAATGTGGGCATAAACAGAGCAGAAAAGCTTCACAAAGACTCTCAACCACTTAGCAGAGATCGAAACAGAAGACGGACTCACATGCAGGTGAGAGCTTTAACTTGATCTCTTCCGAAGTGCTTGATATAGCACACTCACAGAAGTTCAGATAGAGGCATGAAAGCCGAAGAAAACACAGACTGACAGAGTTGTGCTGGGATCCCTTTCTCCCTAGTGCTGATCCACTTCTGGCCACCAATGTGCAAGGCTGTGTGTATGTTGTCTAGCACAAGGTTTGTACTGAAAGGGTGCCCTTCCCCTACATAATAGTATGCTTACTCATAGTTCAATACTTTTCCAAGTTTTATGTATGCTGTACAGCAGTGGTTCTCAAACCTTTGTCTCCTGAGGACCCCCATTGAGCCACTACTGGTAGAAAGGACCCCCAAGCAATTTGTACTATTTAAATTTCAAGCATTAAAACAGTAATTCACAAAGAGAAGGGAAGACCAAACAAATACTCAAATTACTAAAGATTGTATTATTTTATATTGAAAACATTTGCAAAAATCTAAAAATTTGAATGGGAAGGTTGGTGCTGCATGTCGGCGACTACATTTTCAATGTTTGATTTTATTTCGCGGTATGAGGCTCCTGCTCCTGCCAGGGCCGGACTGGAAACACAAAGCAGCCCTGGCAAAGGTCAGACTAGTCCCCGTGCGGTGCTCACCAAGTGCAGTGAGTGAGCCTAACCACAACAAAGGGGATTTTGGGGGCTCTCCCCCCAAGAAAATTGGGGGGGAAATGGTGCATTCTATAACACATTTGTCATTATATACTGAATTGTATTACCTTTTAAAGCATAGTAAATGATGACCTTACTGTGCACCAGATAGAAATTCTTTTGTTGGGGCTCTTCAATGAGTCCCTCACTATCAGCCTCCTTAGCTCCACAGTCACATGTATTTCAGTGTAGGGTGTCAGATCACTTTACATCACACACATACAGGGACAATGAATCATACATGTGTAAATCAAGGTATAGAAAATGTTACATAATGCAAAGGGGACTACAAGGTGTAGAATTCACATGTCATCCACACTGGTAGGCATTTTTAAGAGTGCTTGGTCTGGAGACGGACAAACTAGGGAATCAGAACATAACACAGTGGTTTGCATAAACTTTAATAATAAGAATTTGTTTCTACCCAAACAAACCTTTTTAGCAGCATCAGGATAATGAAAGACTTGAAAAAAACATAACTTGCAGCTTGCATGCAGCTCTTTGATAGCAGTTCATAGCTCACTGTGCAAGATTGGAACTTATGAACTGCACAGTAACAACAGAATCTCTGTGACAAAAGCAGTAACCCACTTGCACATAAAATACTGTTTTTTTAAATGGATGGTACACGTTCTTTGCAGCGGGCATATTATGATCAATATTAATGACAATCTTGACAGACATATTGCTTTTTAAATAAAATCTTATCATCCTAATATATACTACTTACTATAGTCACAAAAAAACGAGGGGAGCAAAATGGCGAGAACAAAATGAAGAAGAGCCAGGAGTTGAGAAAAAACATGTTTTATACAAAATAGATATAGATATATATCACCCTATGATATTACCAAGGTTCATCTACACATCCTTCAACTTCCTACATAATTAATTCAGTATATAGTATATTACATAGTATCATTAATATTGATCATAGGTTCAGATATCTGATTTTTCAATATGTATTTCTCTTGTGATCGGCACATTCTAAACTGACTCATTTCTCATTATGGATTAATGATGAATGCTGTTGAATCTATGGTGTTGTTTTGGCATCTTATACTGCAGAATATGTTTTGTGGGCAACTTCTTTGTTTGTTACCCCAGATTTTTTAGGAATGGTTTTAAACTATGGTTGTGGGTGGTTATGTCTATGTACCAGGGCAATAATATTGGTGGGTTCTTCTGTCCTTGAAGGTTATACACTGTTGGGTGTTTTTTCTTCTTTTTTTGTGTTTTCGTACTTTCTGTAATTACATATACATTTTTTGTATTTATTATGTTACGGCTCTGAAGAAGCTCACATGTGAACGAAACGCATTGGCTGTTTGCTGTATCGTCTGGAGTATTGCTTCTTTTATACACAAGCAAAATCAAGAAGATATAAACATATCAAGTTTTGAATTGAACTTCTTTGAATGAACAGTGGTTGTTTGGTGCACTGCTATTAGCGTTTTATGACATGATGTGGTTATAGGGTAGCACCCTTGGGCAGCGGGTGCTTATAGCGAGTGCACAGTCCAAGGATCAAATCTCAGGAATTCAAATGTGGGACAAGGGAGAGGTGTGGTATAGTTCAGTCTTGCTGCTCTATTTCTCTGTGTGTACAACAGCTATGTAAGTGCAGTCTAAAGCACCATGCAATCTAGGCTGTAATACTATTTACTCATTTGACTGAAACTAAAATAACATGGCGATACAATACAAAGGTATTTTTATACGTGGTGTTTATATGTCACAAACCTAGCAGAAAGGCATCTGTGTGCTGACAGGGGTAGGGGTAGGCGGAATGTTCTGTTCCGCCCATGGAATTGGCAGAATTCGGCAACTCCGCATTACTCTTGTAACATGGAGTTCCTGTCAAATTTCTCCAATCGCCACGTGACAGATTTTTTTCTTGCCCGAGGATCTAGAATGGTGAGTTGGCGAGCGTGTGCGACATTTGGCGTACCCTCGCGTATTCGCGTGATCACCGGCGGTCGTGAGCATTCACGGTCAGAAGGCTGCTTCTCAAGTAGAAGATCTACTTGAGCGGAAGCAAAATCAACTTAAGTAGCTGCGCCCGTTGGTGCACTGCATGGTGCAGTTTGCGCTGACTTTTCAACACAGAATGTGGTTCTGGTGCTAGATCACAGTGCGAAATTCCTATTTCCGCCAATTTGCAGAACTCCACGGAATCTCGCTGATTTTTTCTGCACTCCGCGGAATTCCGCAGATTAAAATTCCGCGAGTTCCGTCCACCCCTAGGCCCGGGTCAAAGACATAGACAACATGTGAATGGAGAATAAGTTGTTTTCTAAGAGCGAAAGAGGACAGTTACTCATCATGATGTACTGTTTTTTATGGAGGTACATCTTCAGCACTTTCTTAAATTGGAGTAGATTTGGGCAGTCCGAATAGATACTGGGATGCTGTTTCAGGTTTTGGGCACATAGATGGAGAAGGCATGTTGCTTTTGTTCTTTTTTGCACTTCTTCATCACCAATGTTATGTTGTCCTGAATGTGGCTGTGACAAAAGCCACTGGAATGAGGAGCTCATCATGCAGTAGAAAGGGGTGTGCGTTGTGATTTCATTGTAGATGATGAAGCTGGTTTTGAAAATGGTGTGGGCCAGCAAGCAGAGAAAGTGGAGATCCATCCTGGTGGGGGTGATGTGTTCATACATCTTCAGATCTTTAATGCTGGCAGGTAGGCATTTTGGGTGCCCTAAAATGGGGGGAGTCAGGAGGGAGTCTAGAAGGCCAAGGAGCAGAGAATTTACAACATCCAGATGTGAGAGTAAAGTGACATGAATGGCAATTTTGAAGATGTTTTCTGGGAGAAATGGTTTACACTTCTTTAGAAAAGCAGGCAGATATCAGGATATTTAGTTTTTTTGGCCATGTGAGACTGGCATTCAAGGTGAATCCGTGTGAAATAGCATTAGGTAAAAATTGGGATTCTAATCAATCTAGTTTTTATGTTGTGGAGCCACGTTTGGAATAGGTCTTACTTGTTGTTTTTGGTTAATTGTATGAATTCTAATTTGAGGAGGTTACATTTCAGCAAGATGCTTGCCATCCTGGATTGGATTAGGTGCAAGCAGTGTTTGAGATACTGTCTGTCTGGAATCAATTTGTGTGTCATGGGAGTATTGATTAATTTTTATGCTGTTGTCTGTGAGTAAGGTCCCTAGGAGCATCATGTAAATGTTAAGAAAGAAGGAGCTGTCACCTGCCTCTGCTGCCATTTCACCTGCAACACCGAAACCCTCGCCATACCAATACAGCCGACCTCCAACCAGTCGGAACAGCTCCAGTGCATGCTGCTCAATGCCTGATCCCTCTGCAACATCTCACGGAAATCTGGGACACCATCACCACCTTCACCCCGATGTGATATTCATCACCGAGACCTAGCTCACCCCATCTTCGAACACCAACATCACACGTGCAATAGCTCATGGCTACAAGATGATACACAGAGACCGCAAAAAAAAGCATGGAGGAGGCATCGCCATCGTCCACAAGGAGACCCTCCAATGCACCGCCACCGAAGATGAAAACACATCAGTCATGGAACCTCTCAACTTCCAAATTCGAATCGATGAAAAGAGAACCAACACAGGAACCCTTGCCTTCAGACCCCCGGGCCCCCGCCCTGGCTTCTGCAACACAATCTCCAAAATCATTTCCACCCTGGCAATATTGAGTCCAAGCACTACATCTTCCTCGGCGACCTCAACTTCTACCTCGATGACCCCAACAACACCAACTCCGCCAGCCTCCTGGAAATCATGAGCAACATCGACCTCATGCAGCTGGTCACCAGCCCCACACACAGCGCACGACACACACTGGACCCCATCTTCACAGCTAGTGACAGAATCAAGTTCAGCCGCATCATAAAGCTAACCTGGATTGACCACAGCATTGTCCACTTCACCATCACAGGCTCACCGGGACCCACCATTAAACCCCCTATTCCCTCACACCACAGATGGAACAAAATCACCGAGACTCAATGGACCACCACCCTCAACACCACCAGGCCCGATACCACCAGCAACCTTGAGCTGGCTGTCCAGAACTTCTCAGACTGCCCCTTCAACTGCATCGACACAGTCACCCCCATGAAAACGGCCAGCACCAGCAGATTCATCAAGCACACTAGCTGGTTCACCCCCAAACTCTGGCGCTTCAAACGTGAATGCAAGGGACTGGAGAGATTATGGCGCTCCAGCAGGAATCCCACAGACCTCACCACCTACAAATCAGCCCTCAGGGAATACCACCACTGACTCAAAGAAGCCAAGAAGAACGCCCTAACCGCATTGAGGCAAGTGCCAATCACACGAAGGAACTCTTCAGCATCATCAGAGAGTTATCATGCCCATCTGCCACCGAGAATATGATCTGCCCTTCCGAAGCCCTCTACGACAGCCTGGCAGACTACTTCCACAACAAGATATCAGACATCTACAGAAACTTCGATTCACAACTAACCAACCTCGGGCACCTCCTGACACCTACCGACGCCACCCACCACCATCTGCTCACTACTTGGAAATCGCCCACTATGATGAGCACCACAGCCATCATGACCTCGATTCACTCCGGAGCACCAACAGACCCCTGCCCCACCACGTCTTCAACCTGGGACAGAAGGAAATCAGCAGTGCACTCACCAACATCCTCCACTCATCCATCACCATGGCCACTGTCCCCTAAGCATGGAAACAAGCAGAGGTTAAACCCCTCCCGAAGAAGCCCTCAGACAACCCCAACGAACTCAAGAATTACTACCCCATCTCGTTGCTCTCGTTCCCCTCCAAGGTCCTGGAGAAAGTCATCAATCGCCATCTCACCGATCACCTGGAAGAGACCAACCTAGTCGACGCCTCCCAATCCATCTTCCGCTCCAACCACAGTACCGAGACTGCCTTGATTTCTGCAACCGACAACATCAGATCCCTCCTCAACTGAGGTGAGACAGCAGCCCGATCCTTGTTGACCTCTCAGCAGCCTTCGACACTGTATCCCATCACACCCTCATCAGTAGACTCCACATCGGCATCCAGACAAACGCCCTCAAGTGGATCACCTCCTTCCTCACAGGACGCATGCAGAGAATGGGTCTACCGCCCTTCACCTCGGAGCCCAAGAGCATCATCTACGGCATCCCCCAAGGCTCCTCCCTCAGCCCCACACTCTTCGATGCCTACATGTCTCCTCTAGCTGACATCGTCCACACTCATGGACTCAACATCATCTACTACACTGACGGCACCCAACTCATCCTCTCTCTCATGGAAGACCCCGCCACCACCAGATCCAAATTGCGGAATGCCATGAACAGCGTAGTCGGCTGGATGAGGTCCAACTGCCTGAAGCTGAACAATGACAAGACGGAAGAGCTCATCTTCGGGAGGAACACCTAACCTTGGGACGACACATCCATGGACCACGTCTGCAGCCTCAGCATCACCCTGGACGTTGAACTCACTGTGTAGCGCCAGATCAATGCAATATCCTACGCCTGCTTCCACACCCTCCGCATGCTTCAAAAGATCTTCAGATGGATCCCCATCATCACCAGGAAAATTGTCACCGAAGTCCTCATCACCTGTCGACTTGACTACAGAAATGCACTCTACGCTGGAACCACCACCCAACACCTCAAGTGACTCCAGACTATACAGAATACCACAGCCAGGCTCATCCTCAACCTCCCCAGGTGAAACAACATCACCCACCACCTCAGTAGCCTCCATTGACTCCCTGTCAAGAAGAGATGCCAGTTTAAGATGATAACCCATGCCTACAAAGCCTTCAACAACATCCGAACTACCTATATCAACAACCGTCGGTCTTTCCACTTACCCGCCAGACAACGCCGCACCACCTCCCTCGCCGTCACACACGTCCCCCGCATCTGATGGAGCCACAGTGGAGGTCTTCCTTTCTCCTACCTTGCTGCCAAGTCCTGGAACGGCCTCCCCATCCACCTTTGAACCTTACTATCACTCGTCGACTTCAGGAGGGAACACAAGACCTGGCTCTTTGACTAAAAAAGCCCATGGGACCCCAGCACCATGATTCCCCCAGGGGTGATAATCTACAATATATAAACACTGTTTGGTTGATTGATAAAAAATAGGAGGGGTGGCAAGATGGAACCCCAAGGAACTCCTCAGATGATAATAATCTTCTTGTACCTGGAGGTGCCCATGTGAACAAACCGCTGTAGTTGGATAGGTAAGAGAAAAAACTGTGAAATATGTTTCCAGGGTTTCCCATTGGAGACCTCAGGGTGTAGTTGAAGGTGTACAGGTCAAATTGTCAAAGGCAGCTGAGAAGTCCAGTAATATTAGGACACCAGGGGCATCTTTGTCTGCGGTCAGGAGAGTTTGGCAAGATCATCAGGGTCTAGTGTGGGTTTGTTTAAGCGTGGAAGTATCCAGCCAGTCTTGAGATCCTCAGAAAATATGCCTTGAGTAAGGGAGGCATTGAGAGTAGTGAGAAGTGGTGACAGAGCGTCTACAGAGAGGACTCTGAAGGTAGGACATCATCTTCATAGGTGATGAACTTGAAGGAGTTGAGGATGTCAGCATGTTCTGTGGCAAACAGTGGTTAGAAGGATGACTATTGTGGGTTGCAGCACAGAAGTGTAGGTGTCAGAGGAGATGTAGGCTTGGTGTTGTCAATATTCTGTTGAATATACAGTATTTTCATGGCATTGTACTTGGCCATTAAGTGGAGTTGCAGAGAGTTGATGCAGTGCTTAATTGTTTTGAAGAGTGTTCTGCTTCTATTGGCATATTTACTGACGGTGTTAACATAGCATTTGGCTTTGGCTAATTTGAAGAGTGTTACGTGAAGTGTCCTCAGTAGTGTGAGGTTGTCAGGGGCTCTGTTTTTTCCCATTTTCTTTTCCATCTGTGGATGGAGTATTTGTTGTTGGTGAATGCTTTGGAGTGCCATTGTGCTGAGGGTTTGGCTTGCACTTGTGTGTTTTCGTTGGAGCCTTGGTGTTCACGTGGTTTTCCAGAAAGCTGCTGAAGTTGTTTAGATGGATTTAGACAACAGTCTTGCAGGTGGCAGTGCAAGAAATAAGTTTGAGCATTCAGTTGCCTATACAGGACTTTGAAGCATCTGAAGGCTTTTTGTTCTCTTTTGATTTGACCTTAATGTGTTGGTTGGATGCTGAGCAAGGCAATGGAGGTGGCGAGTGCAGGAAATTGCCCCTATTTTACATGGTCACCCCCACTTATTGCCTGGTATCTGATGCAATTTTGACAGAAGTGCACTGGGTTCCTCCTATTCAGGTCCCCAGTGCCAGATCTCTTTCACTAAAACTGTACAATTGTTTCCACAATGGGGAACAATTGCAAGTTCCTAGTAAAGGGTACCCCTGGTTCCTAGGGCAAAGATGCTAAATAGGGTCCCTAAGGTCTGCAGCAGGTATTGTGCCACCCTAAGGGACCCCTCAGCACCAACATGCAAACTACCATTGCAGGCTGCATGCCATGGTGCAGAGAAAGTGAAGATATGACATGGCACACCTTCTGTGTGCTATGCCTGCAAACACTGCATGCAGTATAGGTAAGCCATCCCTACAGCAGGCCTTACAGCCTTAAGGCAACGTGCACTATACTGCATGTGTGGACATATCTGCTTGAGCAGATATGGCCTTGTGATGTCTAAGTCGATTCTTAGATATTACAAGTGGACAGGGAGGCCATTTTGAGTACATGTGCTGGACATTGGTATTTACGAGTTTCCAGCTACACTGAAACTAGAGATGTTTGGTATCAAATATCTCATATTAATAAACCCACAATGATTCCAGTGATGGATTTTTTAATTCATGCACCCAGAGGTTACATTAAAGGTGCACCCTGAAAACCTACCGACTACTAGTGCTCTGGCTGACTGCTGTAGACCAGCCTGCCACCACAGACAGGTTTCTGACACCCTACAGGTGAGTGCCCATGCTCTCCGATGGCAGAAACAATGCCTGCTCCGGCAGAGATGTTGTCATCTCCAAGCAGGATGGCTAAGCAATCAGCACATCAAGGCAGGAGGCTTCAAAGGCCTCTGCCATCTTTGATATGCAACCCAAGGCTTCCCAGGACAGGGGAAATGCCACCCCCTGCCCCCAGCCTATTTGGCACCAGGACAGACGGGAAAATTAGCTAGTCAGGAGGCGTGCCCCCCTCGCACAACTAAGGTGGTCTACCTGATGTGGACACAACCTTAGTAATTCCACCATCTTTGTTTTTGCGGAATTAGGCTCTCTGGGTCAGGGTTATGCCCACTTCTCACAGAAAGTGGTCATATAAAGGGTGTAGAGTAGACACCCTAAAGGTAAGTAGCCCATTGGCTTCTGTCAGTGAATCCTCCTAACACTCCTAAATTGAGTATTTATGTGGCACCCCTGACACCAGGAATTAAGATTCGACGGATCAAGAAGAAAAGGACACCGACAGCCATGAGAAAAAGCGAGAACTGAAGACTGCTGTGCACTTTTGGTGCCAAATCCTGCCTGCCGCGCGAATGCAACCCAGCAACTTGTCCTGCAGCTAACAAGCTTCCAAGAACCACAGGGGGCTGCCAGCCTTCGCAAATCACCAAGCAATCTCTCTTGGAGTAGAGGAGCTACTCCCCTGCAGCTCGCAGGCACCAAAACACAAAGTCTGGTCTACTGGGCTGCCGCTCCTTAGCCAGCCCATTGCAGCAGCTCCCCAGGAAGAGGACTCTGTGCTCTTGTAGGTTGGATCTATCCCCCACCAAGTGAGAGGACACCAGGACCAACCGGAGCCACACAGGACCAATACCCGGGGTATCAGACCTCTTGCAGCAAGCGGAGACTTTGCGAGTCCAGTTGGGACTCCAACAACTCCAAGGCAAAGCAGTCATTGAGGGATGTCAGCACCGCAGAGACCCACTTCCAGAGTGGTCCAGCTGTCCTGGTTTTGCATCCTCTACTGGCGAGACCGACGACCACAAGGTCCCATGGTGCACAGATCCCAGCTGACCTTTCCACTCTGGACCCGAGCTCCCCAGCTCAGGTACCGATTAACCGACTGTGCTCTCTTGTCCCCAGGACCCTTGTGATCTGAGCCCCCCATTGGAAGCTCCTGGACTTGTCACTAAGTCCCCTTCTGCAGCCTGTTTCTAGGTGGCCCCCTTCTTAAACCTGCGTAGAGCACACAGCTGCCAACCTGACCAGCAGCTCTGCAACCGAACGCCCCAGGGCAGGTAACATGTAACTGCAGGTGGTACTTTCAACCTTAGCCCCCTACGACCCTAAGTGCTGAAGGAGACCCCCCAGAAACCAAACGCAAATAACTGTATGCTGTACATGCCATTTCTCCGATAGGAAAGCACAGTGCATAAAAGCGCATTTAAATGATCATTTTACTTACCTGCTAGAATTGACATTTAAAAAAGTACTTACTTGATAACGAAGAACTTGGTATCAAAATTTATATAAAAATATGACTTATTTTTCTAAATTGGTCTCAGATTTATTCTTGAGTGTGTGTCTCATTTATTGCCTCTGTGTGTGTCAAAAAATGCTTAGCAATACCCTCTGATACACCTAACTGCTCACCCACACTACCACAAAAGAGAGCATTTGGGTTATCATTTGTTCCTCTGTAAACCAACTGGGGTTTGCCTGGACTCTTTAGACAGTAAACCTCTTTTTGGTCCACTGTATAAAGAGCCAGATTCCTACAGCGAGCTGATCCGCTAGTCTAGAGTTATGGGAGGATATCATTGCCTGGTTGGTTAGGTCAAGAAAATGAGGTCCAGGATGTACCCTTTGGAGTGTATTGGTTGAGTGACATGCTATGTGTCAATGAGATTGAGGGTGTTGTCTCTAGCTTTATTCATGCCTACGTTGTCTGGGAAGTTGAAGTCACTGATGATCTTTGAGTGGAAGTGTTGAAAGGATGAGGTACAGAAGAGTTTAGAAAATCCTTGTTTTGTCAAGGAGGCCTGAGGATGAGTCGGAAATTAGTGAACTGATTGAAGGAGAGTGGGAAGAGGCATTTGAGCACTTCCATGGAGTTCAGTGTTGTGTGCTTAGCTATAGTGCAGTAGAAGGAGGACTCATGGAATGCACCACAGCCTCCTCAATTTTAGGAACATGCTCTGCATGATGGATAAGGTGGACAATGGCAATAAGGACTTCAAGGGCAAGCAAATAAGTGGGAGGTGATCCATGTTTCTGAGATGAAGAGTTTATCGAGATTATGATATGTGAGGAGGTGTGCGAGATCTGGCGCACAGCAGAGTGTGCATTAATGAGCATGAGATGGAGTTTGTGTTTGGTAGTTTGAGGGTGTGCTGTAAGGATTCTGTTTCAGTGTTTCTGTGGTCTAGGTTTGGGTGCGATTGTGTGGATGGGTAGTGTAGGGTGTTGGGTGAGGCACATGATGAGATCTTACCTTGTGCAATGCAATGAAGTGGGGATTTTGGCTCAAGGCAGCTAATGGCTCTCATTCACCCAAACGTAAACACTCTTGTCCGTGTCTGCCACTCCCGACGGTTGCACATTCTTCAAAGTTGATTGAAGTAGGGAGGAGACAAAAAGTGATGCCACTTCCTGTAGAGATGGATAAAGGAATTCAGTGATGCCACTTCCTGTGGAGACTGATGCTGTGAACTTCAGCTATCCCTTCCCATTGATATGCATGCTGAGGAAAGAGGTCCACTTGCCAGGCTTAATCTTTTGAAGATTTTTTTGGTAGGAAACTGGAGATGTCACTTTCTATAGAGACGAATGTTGATAAATGCAGTGACGTCACTTCTTTTAGAACTGTATGCTGAGAACTTCAGTAATGCGTAAAATAAACGGATGGGTCTGTATAATGCTCAGGGACCCACAATTACAACATATTACAGATGAAATCACTCACTTGCTCAATTTGTTTGGTTTATTACACAAATTGTGTTTCTAGTTGGCAGAGTGCGCACCCTGTCCAAGCAGGAACCACAATTTTAGTCAGGTTAAGTGTAGTACACACTGAGGGGTATATTCACAAGAACGCGTGATAACTACCGCAAGAGTAGCGTAACGCAACTTTCAATAACGCAGCCTATCACGGGAAAATAACCCTGTGTCAACGTGGAATTCACAACAAGGCGGTAGCATGCGATAGCCTGCCGAAACCGTGGACAAAGTCCGCGATACAACCACCACGATGGAGATAAAAACACAAACCACAACACCAAAAAACACGCAATGGGCTAAAGCGCGATGAGGAAACCAGCGACAAGCAGCGCCAGGCCTGCAACACATACCTGGCAGGTGTCAGAAACCTCCATAAAAGCAGAAAAAAAAACCCACACACAAACTGACCAACACACAAGCACCATGGAGGCAGCCGGAGCAGGCGCAGAGGACCAGCGCAACCCCACAAGCACCCCTGACCTCGGGGACAGGAAAGGGCAAGGACAAGAAGATCAGGAAGACCAAGTTCAGTTCGCAGGCGAACAGGATCATAGTCACGGAGGTGATGGAACACCATCAACAACTCTTTGTCACCTCCGACGTGTCATTGGGCACCAAAAATGGAATATGGCGGGACATCGTCGACAAGGTGAATGCCGTCGGAGAGCACAAGCGGACAATGGACGAGGTCAAGAGGCGATGGAATGACATCAAGCGGAAGACCAAGGAGAAACTCTCCGCCAACCTGAAGGCAGCAACGCAGACCGGAGGTGGGGGCCCAGCGCCACAGCTGGAGCTGGATGACATGGAGGAGCTGGTGTCGACAGTCATCAGTGTGGAGACTGTGGCAGGAGTCGGGGGACCGGACACTGCTCGACAGGACACAACACAACCGCAACAGGGTGAGGGACCACCAGGTACTGGGGGACAGGGGAAGATGGCCACAATGGCACGCATGCACAAGCAAGCAGGGCACAGTGCACACCCACAATCACTCTGGGTCCTCGCCCAGACCCGCACACTGTCACAATGTACAATGCCATGCTGTCTGAATGTCAACCTGTACCATGCGGCTACATACATGTGGACACATTGTAATACACCATCTCCCCTTCACATCGCAGGGGCATCGTCAACACCTCCTGCAGAGCAGTCACAGTCACTCTTCACTGATGACGAGGAGGAGGACAACACCGTCATCAACACCCAAACCATCCAAGACCTCATTGACCACCTCCGCAACTCACCTCCAGGATCAGGGCAGCGCAGCTACATCCATGAGACCCCACCCACCAGCCAAACCACCCAGCAGGAGGCACCCACAGCCCCGGCACCCTCCCAAGACCCCCAGGAACAACAGATGGCCTTCCAACGCCGTGTGCTGGAGGGCCAGAGGGAGACGGCCGAGCAGGTGCGGGTGGGGTTCGAGCTCATGGCTAACAAACTGGACGCCATCCTTGGGTGTCTATGTCTGCCCCATGGTCTCCAGCGAGCCCTGACTGACATCTCTGGAGTCATGATGAGGAGGGAAGAATACCTGTCCACTCAGAGTGGCCCCAGCAATGCCAGCCGTGAGCTGGCAAACATGCGGAGGCTCATGGAGGACATGGTGCGGATGGAGGCGGAAAGGATGGCAGCCTCCGCTGCACATCAGCGAAATGTAGCTGGGCTCTACCGTGCCCTGCATGTCCTCGTCATGGCATTGCTGCCACAAGGCGTGGCGATGATGAATGCTGCTGCCCCCACACCATCCACATCTCCGCCCCCTGGTGTGTCAGTGCCTCCCAGTGCGGCAGGCGTATCCACTCCGGCCCCTGATGTGACAGTGGCACACAGTGCCGCAGCCAGCACTGCAACACCCACAGGTGGGGCAGGGCACACACCCGGGGACGAGGACGTGGATGGGACTGTGGTCAGGAGGGCCAGGCACTAGCATTAATTTCCGCCACCTTGCCTGTTTCTGCTTGGTGCCGCACATGGCCTCAAGGCCTACCACTGACCCCGGATGCACTCCGATGCCCTCACCTCGGACAGCGACATGGACTGCCACATCCTGTTTGACGACCAATGACACGGTGGACAGACTGCGGACTGTACCCTTCCTCTTCCGCAGTACAGGTCATCCCCGGGTGGACACTGGCTGGCCCTCCACGTGCCCGTATTGTGTAGTGTGCTCGGCATTGCCCTGTACCGCTCCAGCTGCATGACTGCACTGGATGTGCAAATAAACATCCAGTGACGCACTGCTGTGTAATGTCTTACGTCATTCATGTATGGATGTGTGGATGAATGTGGGGACAGTGCCTTCCCTTGCGTCAATGATGTTCATCCTGTGGGATGCCAGTAAGAGGGTGCGACATTGCATTTTGTGTAGCGGGTTCCGTGAACACTACAGCAGGGACACACGCATCAGTCACTTCCTTGTCCGGACATAGACTGGACCACGCCCAGAGCCCACGAGTCATTGTTGAAAGCCCTGCGCTGCTCGGGCGTAAGGCAGGCCAGACCACTCCGCTTACGCCCCGAGGGGGGGCCCTCATTGCTACCCGTCGCAGCCGTACTCGCTGGTGGTGTGCAGGTCACTGGTCTAGTTGTCAGCATGTCACAGCCACTCCCTGAGGGCAGGTTTTCACACACACCACACCCATCCGGCACAGGCGTCACAGGCCATGTGACTCCGCCAACATAAGGGGCCGACGACGTCACATTCCCCTCTTCCGGTGGTGACTGGATGACGGCCGCTCCACGGTTCTCACTCATGTAGGGCCCATGAGTTGTTGCGCACAGGGTTAGGGGCACACGAGGCCTTGCGGATGGCATAGGCCTACCACCACGTGGCGCAGACTGGGGTTGCACAGGGTTAGTGGCACACGAGGCCTTGCGGATGGCACAGGCACCCCGCCACGGGACGGTGACTTGGGGTGCACTGTGTCAGTGGCACCTTGAGCTGCTGAGCGGGTGTGCAGCCTGCGATGATGGCCTGTCCAGGCGGTCCGGACAGCTCAGGTTCTGTGTGCCCTGCTGGACCGCAGTGTAGGCCAGAG
Source organism: Calotriton arnoldi (assembly GCA_963921515.1). NCBI lineage: Eukaryota > Metazoa > Chordata > Amphibia > Caudata > Salamandridae > Calotriton > Calotriton arnoldi. The sequence goes on along the minus strand of CAWUFW010000121.1, from coordinate 3,192,512 downwards.
CCAGCGGGCAGCACGGGCCTACCGCCACGTGGCGTCGCTTCCGGGGTCCCAGAGTTGGTGGCACCTATTGGGCTGAGCGGGTGTGCAGCCTGCGATGGTGCCGGGTGCACTGGTATGTCCACTGCCATGAAGTAATCAAGACCCAACACCAAACGTGTGACCTGGTGGCCTGCGGAATGGGGCTGCACGATGTGGAAGTTGCCATGTCTGCGGGCCCCAGGCTTGTGGCTTGCAGCGGCACGTGGTGGGACCTCCTGTCTACGCGCCATTGGCGGAAGGTGAGCATTGAGGCCTGGGTGTGCATGTGCGGGAATGCTCCGATGGGCGGCGGGTGAGGTTGGGGTGCCTCTGCCTGGGTGTGCATGGGTGGGTAGGCGATGTTGTCTTGTGCAAGTGTGTTTACTGTGCCAGTCATGTATCTGGGCTCTGTTTCAGCTGACGGCTCTGAATCAGATGTGTGACCTGGTGAACTGCCCTACATACCGGCACGTGGTTGGAGACACACAGGTGGTAGCAGGTGAGCAGTGTGGCCTGGGTGCGCAGGGGCGGCGCTCTCTCTCTCTCTCCCTCTCTTCCTCTCTCTCTCCTCTTCTCTTTCTCTCTCTCCCTCTCTCTTTCCTCTTCTCTTTCTCTCCCTCTCTTCCTCTCTCTCTCCTCTTCTCTTTCTCTCTCTCTCCCTCTCTTCCTCTCTCTCTCTCCTCTTCTCTTCCTCCCTCTCTTCCTCTCTCTCTCCTCTTCTCTTTCTCTCTCTCTCTCTCCCTCTCTTCCTCTCTCTCTCCTTCGCTCTCTCTCTGTCCTCTGATGTGCGCAGGACACACCTTCTCATCATGTTTTTTGTCTTACAGGCTGTGACCTACGTATTGTCCCGAGGGGAGCGGCCATGTGTCTTCATTTTATTTCGTTGTTCATTTTATTAAAGTTTCATTTGTTGCTTCGAAAGTGGATGTGTGCTGCTCATTTCTGTGACGACACATGCATGTCACCAGTTGTGATTGTGCGGCATCAAGCGGAATATTCTGTACATGTTTAGGTGTGGCTGATGTGGCATGTCTTTGGTCGGGGGTGCCAGGGAGGGGTGGTCCTGGGGGTGGTGGCGGTGGGTGTTGTGGCCCTCTTGGGTGGGTGGCTCCATGGCATCTTATTTATTTTATTTATTTGATGAGTTTTATATAGCGCTGGCTAGACCCGGAGGTATCAGAGCGCTTTACATGAGGATCAATGTGTTACAGGTTACATAAGTTACATCAGTTACAATTACAAGTATAGGCATAGGAGATAGACAAGAGAATACATAATAAAGAAGTTATTAGAGCTTTGCATAGCCAAGACTAACGTCTTAAGGGGAATGGAAGGAAGAGGAGGAGAAGAAAAACGGGGGGAGAGGAAAGTAGGTAGAGAAAGGCAGAGCAGAAAGGGGAGAGTACTTCAGGAGGAATAAAGCATTTAAAGCAGTCAATGTGAAAGATAGACAAAGCCGTGAGGAACCGTTTGAAACAATGTCCGAAGTCCGGCTGGGTAGGTGACGGCCGAGGGGATGAGCCAAAGCCAGACTCCTCTATAGCTGCATAGGTCAGCTCCACCGGGCAACGGCCAATGGTTCTCGGGCTCCGCTAAACGCTAGCGCTGGCTAGACCCGAAGGTATCAGAGCGCAATAAAATAAGGAAATTATTACAGCAGAGCAGAGAATACAAAGATTAAAATTAGCTTCTGGAGCAAAAAAAAAAAAAACGACCGCATGTTGCAACAATACATCTGTTGAAATAGAGCACAAGATAAAATACTTCCGTTTCTAGAGCAACAGAAAAGAAGGAAAACGAGACCAAGGAGCAAAGCATATTGCAATAATACATCTGTTGAAATAGAGCACAAGATAAAATACTTCCGTTTCTAGAGCAACAGAAAAGATGGAAAACGAGACCAAGGAGCAAAGCTGGGGAAGCGGGAAAGAAAAGGGCAAGGATACGTAACAAGCCAGGAAGATCAGGCATGGAGAAGAGATTCTTAAGTGGATGCCAGAAACTAAGAGTAAGCAAGGCGGACAAAACAGGAGAGGGTCCATGGTATGGGTAACAAACTAGTCCAGACTACAGAGCTGGGACGGGTAAGGTAGGGGTGGAAGGGGGTGCCTAACCAAGTCCAACCAGAAGAGAGAAGTGTAGCAGGCTCAGATGGGTCGATGAAAGGCGCAGGTCGCTCCAGTGGCAACGGGCATCATGGAGACAGTCGAAAACGCAAGATGGAGGAACCAGTGATACGGACCTAGAGAGCTAGGCAAACAAGATGGCGGGCATTAGGGGTAAACAAAAAGTAAACAAAATAAAAAAACATACAATTCAGTCAACATTGTCCCCTGCTTAATATGGCCTTTCTTCTCATATTGCAAATTCGCCCCAGGAATTTAGCAACAGTACATGCATACAGTGGGTGGGCGTCAGATCTTAAGATTCTAAGAACACAATAATTGCATATGCCCAGTTGTTTACACAATGGCCTGACGAGGTCCAGCATATGCAGAGCAAAAAAAAGAGAACATGTGCAATGGTTTCATCAGCGTTGTTACAGGGTGAGCACAGAGTAGAGTCATTTGGTGCCCATTTGCAGGTACAGGTTCTCAAGGGGAGCGTACCCACTTTGAATTGGAAATACAATTTCTTGTCCATCGGGACAGATATAACTTCTATAAAGGATTCACAAACACCAGTGCAATTAAATTCAAGGAACTCCCCTGCCAACCTAGATCTTGCGGCTGTGTGGGCATCGACCTGCAGCACCCAGGCCCAGCGTTGCTTTTTCAACTGCTCTCATGATGGCATTGTATGGAAGACGGATACTCCGAAAGCTCCCTCCAACACAGCATAGACAAGAGCTTCCTAATATGTGTCAGCCAGCTAATTATATTAAACCGGTCTACCTGCATAACTTCCTGCAGGGCAATGACATAATGATTAAGTTCTAGAGTGGACCATATCCTCCTTCAGAATAAAATACGGGGCAATCTTGCCTTATTCCCTATAGCCCTTTACCCCATATCAAGCCGCAAAGGATACAAAGGAGTGCTGGGCGGAAGGCGGGAAAGATTTCTTACGAACTTAATCTCGGAGAGTGTCCGGCCAGAGCACTTGATAAACCCCAAAGTTTGGACCCATACAGGGCAGATCCCACAGCTTTCGCCTCATATCTTAAGAGCCGGGACTGTTGGTTTATTGAAAGATGCACAATGCTCTTTGCACATTATGCCAGTGATCTGCCTAGATTTTAAAGTCCTGTTGTCCACATGTTTTTTTCCAGGTCATAGTTGCAGATATATTAATTCCCAAGTAGTTATGAGTCCACCCTCTCTAATGTTAAGCACCCTAAAGCTAAGTTCCCTTTAAAGGATTTATGCTTATTGAATAACAAACGTGGTCTTATCTGCTTTAATTTCCAGCCCTCTAGCACAGTCAAACTCCTCAAAGCAGAGTAGCAGACGTTGAAGCCCGCTAGGGAATTTGGAAATTAATAAGATATTATATATACACAGCACCACAAATGGGGAAAGATGCCATCTCCCTACAGTGGTGCAGCCTCTGGCTCCCCAAGAGCTGTCACTCAAGCGTCCTCCTACAACAAGCCAAGAGCAGCCCACTCCAGGTCCGTGGCCACATCAGGCCCTGCCGCCACCTGCATGGTAAACCACTCCAGGTACCAGCCCGGCCTTCACACACTAGCCCCTGAGTTCAACTCTCCACACTGCCAGGACTGATTTCAACTGCCCCACAAACCTTCAGTTCCTGGCAGGAGGGGAAAGGTGTTTAATTTCTAATTTAGATCAGGCTCCAGAAGAGGAGCCGTTCTCTCAAGAGGACATCTTGGATAATGGCTCTCTGCCCCCCCTCCCCCTTATGCTCCCGCCCCTAAAGCTTTTTTGCTTTACTATGTTTGACTGGTTGACCTGTATCCGTCTACTCCTGAAACGAGGAGACTACATCTGTTGCCCTTCGGATGTGGCCCTGGGCTGTGCTCCCTTTTGTGGTGCTGGCTGCCGTCCGACTTTACACAGGTCAGAGCAGGTGTAGATTTCCTGGTGCTAACGCGCCTTATCGGCTGTTTTGTGTTTTTATCGCGGATGTGGCTGGTCGTTGTGAATGTTGAGGTGTGCTGTTGTCTCGGCTTTTGTCACGGGAACGCCTACTCTGCATCTCATTAGGGATATTTGCGAGGGTCCTCTGTGGCGATGTTTTTTGCGGCTGCTATCGCGGGTAAACTGGTGCTGTGGGCTGTTAACACCGTCTTGTGAATGGGGGGTAAATTTATCACGACTTTGGCTGCGATAAAGTGCCGTTAATTCGGCGATGGCTCCTTGTGAATATGCCCCTAAATGTTTACCTGTGCTCACCCTCTAGTTGCTTTGCACAGAGTAGTCTGGCTAAACTAAAGAGGCAATGTGTAAAGTATTTGTGCACATTCACACAGTAACCCAGTGAAAACACCACACAAGAGTACTTCACACCAGTTTAGAAAAATAGCCAATATCTATCTGAGTAAAACAAGACCAAAATGACAAACATCCAAAATACACAAGTCAAGATATGCATATAGCAAGATTCAATCAAAATGCAGTACTTAGAAGTCAATAGCTCCAACTGGGGCTATCTGGTGATGCATGATCGGGGCAAATCCAGACGTTTAGTCTGGATACAGGAGTCATGCAGACCCGGCTGACAGTACCTTGGATGCGTCGGAAATCGAAGACGATGCGAGGCACAGAGGAGGTGAGGTGTCGCAGATGCAGATGATGCCTCGGTTCCTTAAGTTGGTGCAAGGTCGTTGAGGTTTTAACTCTCTGGGAAGATGCCGTGCCCAGAGGAGGTGATGCGTCAGTTGTTGGTGCAAGGCCTTGGATCCTGAAGGCAATGTGGTGTCGATGACGTTGATGTCAAGAGCGCGATGCATTGATTTTTTGGCTTCGATGTCGAACCGCTTGGCTGAAGGCACTGCGTAGGTTGGAAGTCTAGCAGGGTCAGAAACGCGTTGGAGTTGGAAAGGTGCATCATAGACTTTGGTGAGGGGGTGTTCGAAAATCATGCAGTAGCTGGTTTTCAGAGGCAAGTCACAGCCGATGCATTACGCACTTGGTGAGCGGGGACCACGGTTTCGGTGCAAGCAGAGGTGATGCATCGATTTCGCAGGGATGCGCTGGTCCAGAAACAAAGCTTTGGAGTCGACGCATCAGTTTCTTGGTTGCAGCACCAAAATGCACTCACAGCAGAGGAGGACAGGTGCTGGTAGTCCGTAAGACTTCAGCAACAGGAGGTAAGCTCATTCAAGCCCTTGGAGAAACTTTAGATGCAGGATGTAGAGAGTAAAGTTCAGTCCTCTCACTCCAAGGCAAGAAGCAGCAGGCCAACACAGCAAAGCAAGCAGCAAAGTGGCAGTCCTTCCTGGCAGCACAGCAGCTCTTCTTCCTGGCAGAATATCTTCACTCCAGAAGTGTTCTGAGTATATGGTGTCAGAGATCCAGTACTTATACCCATTTTGGCCTTTGAAGTAGGGAGACTTAAAAAAAAAAGGTATTTGTAGTGCACAGGACCCTGCTCTTCCTGGCCTTGGCTCCAGACACACTATGGGGGGGGGGGTGCAGCTCTTTGAGTGGGGACAGGCTCAGCCCTATTCAGTTGCAAGTGTCAGTTCCTCCCACCACTCTAGCTCAGGAAGGCTCATTATCCTGGTGATGGGCATCAGGATATGCAGGGCACACCTCAGCTCTCTTTGTGTGTGGCTGTCTAGAGGAAATTCACAAAGTCCAGCTGTCATCCAACCCAGACGTGTATTTTAGGCACAGACAGAGGCACAGAATGGTTAAAGTAAGAAAATGCCAACTTTCTAAAAGTAAAAAGAACAATTGATGGACAGAATGCAGAACAATGTCATACATTCACCCCAGTACAGAGATCTGGGCCTAAATCCATCGGTTTTTTTCTCACCATGCCATTCCAGTTTAGACCCAGCCATATGCAAATCAGTCCTGACCCTGCGCCCAATGGGAACAGTCCAGCCGGAACTGCCAGGCCAGGTCCTCCCTGGACTGGAAACAAGCATCCTAGGACCGGTTTCGGGCTTTCAGCCCTCATCAGCCAGGATAGCTTGACTCCAGTGGCATGGAGAGCATGGGACCCACGGCTGGGCTTGCCCGTCCCACTCGGGGTGACAAATGCAAAAAGAACAATTGATGGATAGAATGCAGAACAATGTCATACATTCACCCCAGTACAGAGATCTGGGCCTAAATTCATCGTTTTTTTGCTCACCATGGCATTCCAGTTTGGACCCAGCCATATGCAAATCAGTCTTGACCCTGCGCCCAATGGGAACAGTACAGCCCGAACTGCCAGGCCAGGTCCTCCCTGGACTGGAAACAAGCATCCTAGGACCGGTTTCGGGCTAACAGCCCTCATCAGCCAGGCTAGCTTGAATCCAGTGGCAAAGTGAGCAAGGGACCCACGTCCAGCATTCCGTCTATCAATTCTTTTGCATATGTCGCCCTAAGTGGGAAGGGTATGCCCAGACGTGGGTCCCGTGCTCACTACACTACTGGATTCAAGCTAGCCTGGCTGATGAAGGGTGATGCCGAGGACCTGGCTTGGCAGTTTGGGCTGAACTGTTCCCACAAGAAACAGGGTCAAGACTGATTTGCATATGGCTGGGTCCAAACTGTGTTGGTGTGGTGAGCAAAAGAATGATGGATTTAACCCAGATCCTTGTGACTGGGGGTGAATGTTTGCATTGTCCAGCATTCCGTCCATCAATTGTTCTTTTGCATATGTCGCCCCTAAGTGGGAATGGTATGCCCAGACGTGGGTCCCGTGCTCACTACACCACTGGATTCAAGCTAGCCTGGCTGATGAAGGGTGATGCCCTGAAACCGGTCCCAGGATGCTTGTTTCCCGGTCCAGGGAGGACCTGGCTTGGCAGTTCGGGCTGGACTGTTCCCACAAGGAACAGGGTCAAGACTGATTTGCATATGGCTGGGTCCAAACTGGGGTGGTGTGGTGAGCAAAAGAATGATGGATTTAACCCAGATCCTTGTGACTGGGGGTGAATGTTTGCATTGTCCAGCATTCCGTCCATCAATTGTTTCTTTTGCATATGTCGCCCTAAGTGGGAATGGTATGCCCAGACGTGGGTCCCGTGCTCACTACACCACTGGATTCAAGCTAGCCTGGCTGATGAAGGGTGATGCCCTGAAACCGGTCCCAGGATGCTTGTTTCCGGTCCAGGGAGGACCTGGCTTGGCAGTTCGGGCTGGACTGTTCCCACAAGGAACAGGGTCAAGACTGATTCGCATATGGCTGGGTCCAAACTGGGGTGGTGTGGTGAGCAAAAGAATGATGGATTTAACCCAGATCCTTGTGACTGGGGGTGAATGTTTGCATTGTCCAGCATTCCGTCCATCAATTGTTTCTTTTGCAACTTTCTAAAAGTGGCATTTTCAGACCAGCAATTTAAAAACCAACTTCACTAAAAGATGTATTTTTAAAGTGTGAGTCCACAGACACCAAACTCCAATTTTCTATCTGTGCCAAATTGGAAGTTACACTTGTAAAGTGTTACAGGGCAGCTCCAATGCTAACCTATGGGAGAGAAGGCCTTGCTGTAGTGAAAAACATATTTAGCAGTTTTTCACCACCAGAACATGTAAAACACCAAAGTGAATGTCCTACCTTTTTTAATACCATGCATCCTGACCCCTGGGGCTACCTAAGGCCTACATTAGGGGTGACTTATATGTAATAAAAGGGAAGGTTTGGGCTTGTCAAGTAGGTGGACTTGCCAGATCGAAACAGCAGTTTAAAACACAGGAAGGCTCTTTAGTGGCAGGCCTGAGACAGGTTTGAAGTGTAACTCGTGTGGGTGGTACAATCAGTGCTGCAGGTCCACAAGTAGCATTTGATTTACAGGCCCTGGGCACGTGTAGTGCACTGTACTAGGGACTTATTAGTAAATCAAATATGCCAATCATGTCAAAAACAATCACACCATTTTTAAAGGAGAGAGCATATGCACTTTAGCACTGATTAGCACTGGTAAAATGCAGAGAGTCCTAAAGCCAACAAAAAGAATGTCAGAAAAATAGGCAGAGGAAGGCAAAATGTTTGGGGATGACCCTGAAAATGGGCCAGGGTCCAACAGTTCATGTGCATATGAGTCAATCTATTTGTATTGAGTGACCAACCATGCAAAAAACTTCATAAACATACAATGTCACTTCTGCAATGGATGCTAGGAAATGCAATGGTTTCTGTTTCTGAAGAAGGTGATGCTAAGCAATGCATCCACCTTGCCTCTTGCCTCCGGCTTGCACCAAGCCCCTAAAGACTTTATGGTCATAGGGCATACAAACATTTCTCATAAGGTTTCACTTAGCAGAATTAAAAAGCATTTTTTCACGCAAAGACAAAAATAAATAATCTTTAGCACCAGTAGATAGTGAAGAAATATGAAGTGAACTTAATATTGCCTGACCTGCAATCCTCAAAGGGGACAAATGTTTCTAGAAAACTATAAATTCTCTGCACAGTCTTGCAATTAAAACAGTGTTAGTAAAGCTTTTTTTCGAGGCAAGGTACAAAAAGTGAGATAGAGGGCACTGGCATTCCCTTGCAAATTAATTACACCTTTTGCTTCTAAAAATAGAACCTGTTTGTGCAGAATGTGCTGTGTGAGGCTATTTTGTTTGCCCTCGAGTGAGGCTTGGGAAGCCCTGGAGAGGTTCCTAAGGAGATTCAAAAGCAGACCAACACTAACCCACTGCAGGGTTATAATGAGGCAAGGAGCTATTGGTTTTGCCAGTACTTGTTTCCATCATGAAAGTTTTAAAACAAAGTGAAATTCCGAGATAGCTGCAAGTGCATTTTGGCATTTTTTTTTGTTTCAGTTTATGATAAAAACATTCCAAGGTGGCAGTCCATGTGTGAGTAATTATGCGCGCACCTGAACGGCCATCTTGGAATGTCTTTTTATCATAAAGATACAGGGCCTAATTTAGGAGGCCCCTTGTGGCACCGGAACCTCACTTTTTTGACGTTCTGGTGGCGCAATGTGCCCCGGCATATTTACAAGGCCACGTAAAGCCACTTTACGTGGCTTTTCATGGCCTTGTAAACATATTGCAAATATGTTACCCTTTCATGCATGCGTTCCATGGGTGTTGCTGTGGGTGTTCCCACGCCACATCCATGGAACCTGACATATTCCCAATCGTAAACCTGGGAATGCGTTAGGGAGGCGCAAAGAGGAGAAATGTTTTCATTTCTCCTTGTTTTTTCCTTTTTCTATATGTGCTGCATTGATTGATTTTGTGCAGGTGCAAGGGTACCAGCATTGGCGCACAGCAGCCCATTGTGCGCCGGCGCTGGACAAAAGGGCAGGAATGCACCGTCTCTTATAGATACAGCGCATTCCTGCCCTTTTCTTTTGACGTAGGGCAGCGCAGCAAGATTCCTTGAGGTGCCACCCTACGTCAAAACTAATAAATTAGGCCCACAGTATTTCAAGAAGGTGCCTGTGCATTTGCATAAATGCAAATTGCCGCAATGGTAATCATTTTGGATTTGTTTTTTAATTTAATTTACTGATTCAAAATGGCCACGGCCATTGCAGAATAGTACATTAAAAAACAAATTTGAGCTGTACGCTGTACAAACTAGGAGAAGCGAGTGCCCCAAAACTCCTGTGCAGTTACTGGTCCCTTGTGAAAGCATTTTTTGCTAAATAAGCACGTAATAACAAAAAAACAATGAAGCGGGGATGGGAATAGGAGGGGTGGGGAACTATGGAAGTGAAGGGGGTTGTAAGCAGAAAGAAAAGAATAGAAGTGGAGAAAATGAAGAAATTCATCTGCTGCCATGGAAGGCTAAAGCAAATTTCTTTTAAAAAATCAGGGCCATATTATCAAGAACGGCGATAACATTATCGCGGCTTTAGCGGCAGGAAACTGCTGCTAAAGCGACGATAAGGGCTTGATAATATGCCCTATAGAATTCCAATAGAAGCCCAGGTTCTGGTGTGAAGGACATCAAACCTGGGCTTCTATTGAATTCTATAGGGCATATTATCAAGCCCCTTATCGCCGCTTTAGCTGCAGTTTCCTGCCGCTAAAGCGGCGATAATGTTATCGCCGTTCTTGATAATATGGCCCATAGTTCCCTGATGTTAATAGTGAAAGGATATGTCATCAAATCAAAGCTATGGTAAAGAAGGTATGACCTGTGGGCGGTTCAAACAAAAAGAATAGGGCGGAAACCCATTGAGTCCGGAACCTCAAACTGAGAAAGACAAGAAAGCTATCCAACCATGAGCAATGGGGATACTGAAAGGCCACTTTATGTATTGTAGTGTAGTGTAGACAACAGGCAGTTAAAGCTGTCTGTAAGTGAGGCCTACAACAGAGGTAGGGCTCTTAAAAATATATATTTATAAGCATAACCTCTAATTAAATCAATAGAACAAAGTTTTCTTAATTGAAATTTCTTTCTCAGACAGGAGGCTAAGAAGCATCAAAAAGTATAAAAAGGTTAAAGCAAGACAGCAGGCCTTTGCATCTCTGCACCCAGGAACGGGAGCAACATTCCCATAACCACCAGCACCGCCCCAACGCTGCTCCAATTTAGGAAGCAGATGAAGATGGACCTCTTTAAAGAACACTTCACCACAATTCATTAACCATCCACACATCAGTTACCTCTCCCATCACTAGTTACAGCGGCGGCCAGCACAGATAAACGCTGTGAGGCAGTGGGGCGGGGCGGGTGCGGGGCAGGGTGGGAGGGGGGAAGCTGACAGACGACAGAATAGGTATAATTAAATAAATAAATAATACCTATTCCGTCATCCTTCGGCTTCCCTCCCTGCCACGCCCTGCCCCTGCCCCACTGCGCTTACCTGAGCCGGACGCAGCTGACTAGTTAACATTATGCTTCTCTTTCACCTTGCATAGTCTTTTGGCCACGTATGTTCTATAGAAATACCATGTACATACATACACAAGGAATAAGCATTAGAAGAATAGTTAAGCCACCAGTAATAGACTAGAGGAAGCACACCTTGGAGCAACAAAAGAAGTCCAACCAAAGAAGGCCCTATTAAATGACTAAAAAAAGTTCACCCAGGAACAGTAGAAGTTCAAACTCTGGAGACACAATTATGCCGCCAGGTAAAAGTTTGAGCTTCCAGGCACCATGAAACCTTCTGTTTACAAACCCTCCCTTCAATATCAGAAGAGACATAAGGGAGTAGCCATTGTTTGTGCAGCAGGTTCAGTGCTCAAGACAAATTATGACTGTGTTTTGAGTACGATTGGGGTTGGGGTTAGGGTTGCTAACTGGCACCACTGGTATTTTACTGTCCCGGCCGGTACAAAAATAAGCAAAATCACCTCAAACCGGTATTTTTAGTCTTTATTCGTACATACTTCAAACAGCAAATATAAACAGAAAGCACTTTTAAATGTGTTATAGAGCTGCAGTAACTATCCCTGACTAATAAAGTAAACAAAGGCATAAAAGTCATGTTACGAATTAATACATACAATTTTGTTTAAAGTCGTACTTAGTATCATGTCCCGGCCTTTGCAGACTCTTAAAACAACAACAAATGGCCGGTATGTTCCTCTTGGAAAGGTGGGAACCCTAGTAGGGGTGTCATTTTTTTTTTCATGCAGTCTGTCTCTTAGCACCTTTTCTACGCTGCTAAACTGAAAGACACTCTCTTGTGTGAATTAGTGGCAAGGAGAATTTTACTATATCCAGTTGCAGGCGGTGCAGGTTAGAGCGGGGGGGGCGCTGGGGCGGGGTGGGGGGAGTCGACAGACGATGACGAGGGAAAATAAAAATAAAAAAATAAAACCACTTTCCTTGCGCTCGCCGCATTGCCAAGTGTTTACGGCCGGTGCAGGTAAGGGCGGTGGGGTGGGGTGGGGGAGGAGTTGACAGACGACGATGAGGGAAACTTCAAAAAGAAAAGCAATTACCTTGCGCTAGCTGCATCGCGGACTCGGCGATGCGGCGGGCACAAGGTAAGTGTTTTTCTTTTTCTTTTTTCCCTCATCGTCATCTGTCGACTTCCTCCCACCCCGCCGCTCTTATCTGCATCGGCCGCACCTGACTATATCCACAGCATGCACTTCTCTTACAGCATGTCTCTGGGCACAGTGTTTCCATTTTGTGCCAAGCTGCCTGTATTCTCCAATAGATTACTTTTAGTATGAAAGTGAAAGTTTGGTTCCAAATGCACTTTTTTATGGACACCTCACTGGCCACAGAAGGCATACATTTGTGAGACTCCGGGTACACTCACTAATTACCACCGACATTGAGGGCCGGTTGAAGATACGGTGGAGAAATGTTCTATTTTGCTTGCGAACATTCACAAAATTTTCAGATTTTGCTAAAATGCAGAATTTTCAGAGTTTCCTGAATTACATACCTTTATGGTTTAAATCTTTTATTAGACAATGCAAAGAACGAATTCGCTAAACTCAGGCCACATAGGGCCCATCATATCGACAAAATGATGCATTGGTCGATTAAAACAACAACTACTGACGAATACCCCCCCCCCCTTCCCCGAGAGTGAAAGAAAAGCAGGAAAAAGAAAAAAGAGTAGAGAAAAGCCACCCCCCACCCTTCCCAGTCCAATCTAGCCATTAGTGCTGAATCTGGCGTAGTGTCGGTACCAAATAGGAGCCTGCTCACTCGGCAGAGGCCGGTTCCGCGAGGCGTAGCAAGCGTAAGAAGCGTGGGCAGGTCAGCTCCCGAAATTCCTGTGTGAGCAACGTCAAAAATGGCTGCCAAAGGTCACTGAAGGAGGAGCCCTTCCCAGCCTGGGCGAGTGAGATCTTCTCCATACCTAATATGTTCCACAATCGATGGTACCACCCAATGTGTGTGGGGATGCGTGGTGTCCTCCAGTGAATGAGAATGTTCTGGACTGCCGAGCCCAAGGCCATAGCTATCTGCTTCCCTCTCCTAGATTTCAGGGGGTAGGTGAGTCGGTTGGGCACCCCTAATAAGATGTATGCCGGGAGTCTGGGGATCTCAGTGTCCAGATGTTTGTCAACCTCATCTAAAACGTGGGTCCAATAGCTCTGGAGATGTTCTCAGTCCCAAAGGAGATGGACCAGTGTACCCCTCTGCCCACACCCCCTCCAACAGTCGGGTGTCTGCGACGGGTCTACCTTTCGGGGGTATAGTACCAGTAGTACACCAGTTTAGTGAGGGTTTCCGTGAGGCCCACTTGTGTAGCAGTGTGACGGGCTCTGTAGCACGCGCCCTCCCACTCCTTTGTGCTGAGGCTGCGACCCAGGTCCCGTTCCCAACGTGCCCTACCTGCATGATAAGTATGGGTATAGCGAGAGAGAAGCATCTGGTATATGTCGGAGATCAGTTTTTTATCGGAAGTTCGTGTGATCAACCACCTCTCAAAGGGAGTGAGAGGCCTGGTCGCCTGCACGCGATTGTCAGGGTGCATGGCCCAGTGCCTTATCTGTAGATAATGCATGCGTTCAGATTCTGGAAGGTCGAAGTCGGCCCGCAACTGCGCGAAGGAAAGGATGTCGCCCCTCGTAAATAGTAAGCCCAAGGCCCGGCAGCCATTCTCTCTCCACTGCTGGAATGACTGCGCTCCCACCCCGGGGTGAAAATCGGGGTTATCGAATAAGGGTGTGAGTGGGGAGGGGAAAGTGGTGAGCCCTTGTCTCGTGTTAGTTTGATCCCAGGCGGTGAGGGTGGTGCGCGTCACGTGTGCGGCGTACAAGTTGGGAGGCCGATGTGGTTTGGGAAGGAAGGGAACCTTCATGAGAGACGTGCCCGCTACGGCTCGATCCTGAAAGAGCCAGTGTTTCTCGGACTCGGTCCGGCTCCACTCGACTAAATATCGTAGTTGCGACGCTTTGAAGTAGAGGGTGAGATCCGGGATCCCCAGGCCCCCCTCGTGAGGGGGGAGGAAACTGGCTAACCGTTTCATTCTTGGTTTACGTCCCTGCCAGATAAAGTGCGAAAGCTCAGATTGCATCTTCTGGAGCCATCCAGAGGGGGGCAGCAGTGGGAGTGTCTGAAAAAAATATAAAATTTTGGGGAGAATTGTCATTTTGATCGCGGCGACCCTTCCGAGCCACGAGATCTGGTGATGTTTCCAACGTCGCAGGTCAGAGCGGACGTGAGTCTGAAGCTGAGAGTAATTGACTAACCTCATGGCTTGTAAGGTCGGAGCCAATTGGATGCCTAAATAAGGGACTGTGGCATCGGACCATTGTAAGGCGTGTTGGGCCTGTAGTGCCACCTGCTCCTGCGGGGGCATGGAGAGGTTCAGTGCTGTGGACTTTGTCAGATTGACCTTGAAGCCCGATGCCCTCCCAAATGCATCCAATTCCTCCAAAAAGGCCTTCAGTGACTCCGCCGGCCGGGCCAGGGTGGCCAGCACTTCGTCTGCATACAGGCTGATGGTATGCGTGTCCCCCCCCATACGGATGCCCATGATCTGCGAGTGGTGCCGGACCCTTTGTGCTAATGGTTCCATGTAAAGGGCGAACAGCAGAGGCGACAGTGGACACCCCTGCCGCGTGCCCCTGCTAATAGGGAGAGGGGTGGACGTGTGCCCATTAATCCGTACAGTTGCTGTGGGCAGCCGGTAGCAATTGAAAATACGGGTCCGCATCTTGTCTCCCAGACCAACTCGGGTCAGCGTCTGCTCTAGATAAGGCCAGTGGACCCGGTCAAAGGCCTTCTCCGCATCTATAGTGAGAAGCATGTAATCCCCAGGGATTCGGGAGGCCTTTTCTATGAGATGCGTGACACGCTTCGTATTATCACTTGTTTGCCTCTGCGGGATAAAACCGGCCTGATCTGGGTCCACTAGACCCGGCAGGTATGGCGCCAACCGGGATGCCAAGATTCCGGTATAGAGCTTTAAGTCAATGTTGAGGTGCGAGATAGGCCGATATGACCCGCTTTCTGCCTTGTCCTTGCCGGGTTTAGGAATGACGGCTATTGCCGCTTCCAACATGGAAGGTGGAACCGCCCCTGGTTCTGCAAAGGAGTTGAATAGCCTGGTAAGCAGGGGGGAGAGTGTGGAGCAGAATTGCTTATAAAATGCCGCAGTATAGCCGTCAGGGCCGGGTGATTTGCCCAGTTTGAGCCGAGTGATAGCCGCTATCACCTCTTCTACTCTAATATCCCTTTCTATGTGTGTCGCCTGTTCCAGCGTTAAGGTGGGAAGATGGGCCTGATCTAAGTATCCCTCAATGTCTGCGTTCCCCAACATCTGTGCATCATAGAGGTGGGCATAGAAGTCTCGGAAGGTCTCGGCAATAGCCGCATCATCAGTTATTCGTGTGCCTGCCCGGTTCTTGACCTCTTGGACGCCCCCGCGGTGTCGAGCTTCCCGAAGTCTGTGTGCAAGTAGCCGCCCACATTTATCCCCTCCGGTGTAGAAAGTGTGCCGCAGCCGCATAGCCGCATATTCCGCCTTGTCACGATCAAGGGCGGACAATTGTGACCGAGCCGCCGTCAGTTGTCGCCAGATTCGTGGAGCGCCGGTGCGCTGGTGCATCTGCTCTAGCTCTTTTACCCTGTGTGTCAATTCTTCCCGCTTGGCTTTACGATCCGCGTTATCCGCTGCAGAAATAGCAATGACCTCCCCCCTGATGACTGCCTTGAGGGCTGCCCAGCGTGTGGAGAGAGCAGTGTCCGAGTTATCGTTGTGCGTAAGATAGTCCTCTAGGGCTTTCCGTAGCTGTGTTACCGTGTCCGGTCTGTGTAATAAAGTGTCTCAGAAGCGCCAGTGTGCGGTGGGTCGCTGCAATTGGGGGAGAGCCAGCGTAATCTCCACCGGAGAGTGATCGGAAAGAGCAGCTGTCAGAATATCGGCTGAGAGCGTAATGTCTCGAATTGCCTTGGATCCTAACATGTAGTCTAATCGCGCGTACGTTTTATGTGCATTAGAGTAATATGTGTAAGCTCGTGTCTGAGGGTGGTGGTGGCGCCATAGGTCCGTAAGCCCCAGGTTAGTCAGCCTATTGAGCCCTGCATATGAAAGGGCGCCCACTTGAGTGGTGCGCTGCGCTGAACGATCTAGGTCATTGTCAAACACCAAGTTGAGATCTCCCCCTATGAGAATATGGCGTTCTGGAGTCGCTGTGGCTTCTGTGAGGGCATCGTGTAAGAATCGTTCCTGGCTTTCATTGGGGGCATAGATGGACCCCACTATCAGATCATGACCCCCCACTGTAAAATGGTAAGTGAGAAGACGGCCTCTAATCTCAGTCCCCTTCTGCACTACCCTACCTTGGAAAGTCCTGGATACCAGTATGGCTACCCCAGCCGTCTTAGTGGTTCGGGATGAGAAGAATTGTGTCGGGAAGGCACGGGATTTGAGCCTATGGCAGACTTTGTGGAGGAGGTGAGTCTCCTGTAGGAGGCAGATATCCGCTCTTGAGCTCTCTAGGTACGAAAGGAGAGACCTGCGTTTGATGGGATTATTGAGCCCCCTCACATTGAGTGTGAGGACCCGAACAGAAGGCGGTGTCATCTAATTCCCATAGCGGGCCGGTCGCTGGTCATATGACCCCACTGGGGCAGCCTCGGGAAGGGACCTGGAAAAATGGTTCTGTGCACCTGTGCCGGATTAAGTGTGTTAGAGCACTGCTTAGATCGGACCCCTAAAAAGTGAAAGACAGGAAAGTAGGAAAGAGATGAAAAGACAGTCCAAAGACCCCCAGAAGAACAAAAGAAACAAGGCACAAAAAGCGCCAACAATGAAAAACATAAAAATAGAAAATAGTCCGACATCCGAAGATGTACAGCAAAAAAAGTCATTGGGGTTGTCGTGTGGCCTATGGGAGCAGCAGCTTCCCCCTCTCCGTCCCACCGAAGGCCTTAGAGAGGATTCGCCTTGTAGGAAAGGTGCAGTCAGGAAGCCGAAGATTTGGCCAGAGCTGTCGGTAAGGCATCAAGGGCAGCTTGTTGCTCTCTTTTGACCTGTGAAGGGTCCGGCCCCCGCACCCGGCGGCGGCGACGCTGTTTCCTCCACCCGGGACGACCATCCCCGGACCCACAGCCCGGCTGCTCCTCATCGCTAGAGTCCTCTGGGAGAGGGATCCCCAGCAGCTTACCAGCTTCGGCCACAGAGCGGAGCTGGTACAATGTGCCCTCATGGCGGAAGATGAGACGAAACGGGTGGCCCCAAGAATAGGAGATGTTACGGTGCCGAAGAGCTTCTGTGATAGGTCTGAAAATTTTACGTTTCTGGAGAGTGATGGCCGCGAGATCCTGGTAGAGGACAGGCGATTGGCCTCTGAAAGTTATTGGATGGAGCGATCTGGCTTTCCGTAGTATGTCTTCTTTTGTGGTAAAGTCCTGGACGCAAACCAGTATATCTGCTGGTGGTGCCGTTGCCGCTCTTGGCGGGCCTACCCTATGTGCTCGGTCCAGGCGTAGCGCAGAGTCCAGCGGATTGCCCAGTATGTGATTAAACAGTTCCCTTATGTAGAGAAAGATGTTGCCTGCCTCCTCAGAAGCCCTAACTCCCCGAATTCTGATGTTGTGGCACCGGGAGCGGTTCTCCAGGTCCTCCAGGTGGGATTGCACATCCACTTGCTGCTCATAAATGCGGATCACCTCCTGCTGCATGGCGGCCAGTTCGGTGTCCCTAGCGTCACTCCTGTCTTCAAGGGTGGCCACTCTTCCCCCGATGCTGTCGACATCTTTGCGGATGTCCTTGATCTCTGCAGTGAGGTCGCGCTTCACCGCTTGTAGGTCATCCTTTAGGTTGGCAAACAAAGATTCAAGAAATGCCCGTGTCACCGGCTCCACCGAGGTGGAATCCGTCGGCGTGTGCTCCTCCCGTCTCTCCAGCTCCACTGGCCCCCCTTCTTGTGCCCTGGCGAAAAGATCCTTTAGTGACCTCTCCCTGGTGGCTGACTTGTCCTTGCGGCCCCGGGCGGTTGACATACCCATGCTGCGCCTCGCAGGGGCCGCAGCAGCCTTGGCTGGAGTCGGGTCTCTCTGTGCACGGCTCTCCAAAGTGCAGTGTCGCCCCTTAGTCTCCGGGCCTAGTCGTGGCGTGCCAGACAGGCCGCGTGCAGAGTCCAGACCCCCGCAGCCCTCCCTCCAGTTCTGCAAGGGCCCACCTTGGATATTGCTACTCGGCCTCTACTTGGCCAGCTGCCTCCGATCGTGCGATCGTCCCCTCGATCCCCGGGGACTGTTGCTGCGATGCAAGCCTCGGCCGGTCCGCAGCCGAGGCAGGGCGCCGAAGATATGGAGGCCTGCTGTCCACTGGGTACCCTCTGAGGGTAGGGAGGCAACCTACGGCGGCGGGTGCCCAATGCTTCTCCCCTCTCAGCACCCGAGGGTCAGCGCCACACCGTACTGAGGGGGACCGGTGTCCGAGGGCACCAATGGCTTCAAGGCCTCTGCTGTGAGGTGTCCGTGCGTAGCGGCATGGTGCCTCGCGGGCCTCCCAGCTCTCCCGGGACACGTCAGGGCCGAGCGCCAGTTCTCCATCCCTCTCCCCGCCGGGTCGGCCCGTGGCCCATACCTCTCCGCGGGTGTGCCAATGCCCAGCGTCTCAGGCAGCAGCTCCCGCCGGAGCCCAAGTGGAGCTACAACCAGGGCAGGGCCCAGGGGAACCCGGGTGTGCTGTGGGGGAGGGGTAGGTCGCAGCTAGACGCGGGTGCAGGTGCCTCTCACCGCTTGGTCGCTGAGGGTCACCGCCACTGGCTGAAAGCCGCTCCGCCTCCCGATGGCCCTCGTCCCCGCCACTGACCTCCGCTGCTGATCGCGCCCCGGTCCGGCCTCGATGTCGCCCAAGATGGCGTCCGGAGGTCGGCGGCCGCACACGGCTCGTCGCCCCCGCCGGGTACGGGGCCGTCCCTCCCTGCTTCCCCGCTAAGCTCACGGCACAGAGGCCGCCCGGAGTCTGGTCTCACGGCGCAGAGGCCGCCCGGAGTCTGGTGCGGCGGGCTTCACCTCCCGATGCCTCTATCGCGTCTCGTCCGACTCCCGTCTGCCCTCCGGCCCCACCGGGCCCGTGCTCGCCCGGGGCAGGGAACAGTGCTGCAGGTGGTCCGGGAGGCACCCCCGGGATGGCGCCGGCCTCTCCTGGTCTCGGGGCCTTAGAATGAACCCCCTTCGGCGTGATTTGATGCCCTGGTTAGTGCTAAAGATCGGCGGGCGGAGGAGCGAAGACAAAACACGTCCTAGCTCTCCGCCATCTTGGCCACGCCCCGAATTACATACCTTTAAGCACTAGGAAAGTGGTTCACATTGTAAATCTCTCACTTGAGATGATTATCTCCTCGAACCAGAGAACTGGCAATATCTAGCATGACTTTTATCTGAGAAATTCCCCCTTGTAAAATTTTCACTGGAGCTACCGCAATCAACATTTCACATAGTTTTTTGCAACTTTCCTGAAAGTTTACCCCCAAGATTATGCATTTTTGTAATTCCCCAAACTTGAAATGCGCCCTTCCAAAATAGTGGAATGTTATATTGTGCCCCATTTTGATTCTTTTTTGGCAACCATTCCCCAGGCAGTATCCCCACCAATAAAATGCAAATGAGACAGGGCTAAGGTGTGCTATACCTGTTTTGGGAATTCCACATTTCTTGGCTTTCTGATTAGCTGTAATAACGACCACTCCAGTTGCCTCAAAAAATGGGCTGCACTAGTTGCGCTCCTGGTGGGGTTGGTGCAGGGCCAGCACTAAATCGGATTGACCAGGACAGCAGCCTGGGCGGAAAGAAAATTTGGTGTTTGTAGTTCGTAGTGGGTGGTGGGGAGTTGGTGCAGTGTGACGGCAGGAGGTGTGAGGAAGATGGGAGGAGGGCAGGCAGTTGAAGGCGTGCTAACAATTATGCAAAGGTACATTAAGAGGTGATTACAGAGACTTTAACAGGACCCGATTGAGACCAAGTGGGAAGGATGAGCTGCTGTTTGCATGACATAAAGGGCCTTCTTTTGAGTTTGGCGGTCCGATGGACCACCAAACCCACAGTGGCAACCGCCCTATTGCAAGTTGGGCAGTTGGACTGCCATCGGACCACTGCTGCCGCCAGGGATCCACGATCCCAGGAGGTCTTGCAGTGGTCTAAGGCCCCTAATATGCTGGAGGTGCCACTGTGCCACCGCCAAGCATACTAGGAGTTTCCTCACCGCCACAGTTTTCGTGGTGGTGAGCCCGCCATGAAACGGGTGGCGGTGAGGAAACAATGGTGGCCTACAGGGCCCCCTGTTACCTCTGTGCATGCAGGGGGGCACCTAGTATATGCATGCACCCCCAGTTCCGGCAGGGCATGGACTTGATAGCACATGCCTTGCAGGAATGTGCAAAGGCGTTCCCATTGCGGTGCCTTGCTAAGGCTCGCATATGAGCCTTAGCACAGCACCTCCGTGGGCCAGCCGCCGCAGGCCCCCCCGACCTGGATTCAAGTCGAAATCCGGCAGGCGGTCTCATTATTCCTTTGGCGGTGTGGCAACAGGGGGCTGGCTTGGCAGCCTGCTGCCACACTGACAAAGTCATATTAAGGCCCTAAGTCAGGCAGCTCCCTGCTGTGCCTCATTGGCACCCCGGGCCTGTGCCCAGCTCGCCCATGCCCAGTGTTGTAAGAATTATCTTAGAACAGTGAATATGTAATAACCTGTAGCGGTTTCTGCGAGTGGGCGGAGGGGCCACGCCCTTCCAGTTATTCACAAAATGGTTGGTAATTGCAAAAAGCAATTACCATCCAACTTACATTATGCTTAAAGCATTCACTACCTTTGGCTGGCCCATCTGTTCTCCAAAATGGATGTTAGGCAGTTTTAAATAGGCATGTGCACTAGTGCGCATGTGCTAGTTGGCAGCAGTGAATGTTAGAGCAGTGTACGGGCTGACATGCTGCCAGTCCGGTTCTGCAATACTTAGAGGTACTCTGGACCACCCACAAATTATGCGAGAAAGTGTCACATTCTGAAGCAGCCCTGGGCATGTACAGCATCAGCCCTGTACCCTCGGGCTGCTTGTCAATTATCAGCAGCCTCTCACTACCCCTCCCTTTCCATGTCGTCATAGGGTGACGAGTTGGGAAAGAAGGGGTTGCAGCATTTGCAAGAGGGCCTGACCTCACGACTCTGTGAGGCTGAGTCACGTGCTGTAAACAGATGCATAGTGCATGCTTCTGCGCCTCGTGTATCTGTTTAGGGCATTCCACAGAGAGGAGTTCAGGAGCTGCCAGCTTAGCCTCATGGAGAGGAAGCGCCGCAGAATGTTGGTGTGAAGTACCTCCTGTGCAGGACGACACGAAATGGACATCAAGACTGTTGGGGTAAGTGATCTTGTATTCTCTTGTTGCTCCATCGTGGTCGAGTTCACTTTCCCATCCTTTCCTCTTCTTTCTCTTTCCTTTGCCTCACTGTCCTTGCTTTTCCAGTCGCTGAGAATTTTAATTAAGCTCATTTATCCCGACGTGCGTTCTATGTCTACAAAGCAAATTACCTAATTAAATTAAATTAGGCAACTTGCTTTCTAGACATGGAATATACCTATTTTCTTAGTCATTTATACCAGGCACATGTCTTATATTTAGAAACCAAGTTTCTAATTTAATTAGGCTACTTGCTTTCTAGACATAGAATATACCTATTTTCTTAGTCATTTATACCAGGCACATGTCTTATATTTAGAAACCAAGGGGTATATTCACAAGAACGTGTGATAACTACCGCAAGAGTAGCGTAACGCAACTTTCAATAACGCAGCCTATCACGGGAAAATAACCCTGTGTCAACGTGGAATTCACAACAAGGCGGTACCATGCGATAGCCACCAGATAACGCGTCAAATGTCAGCGTGAAAATCAACGCCACGCCCAAAAAATGCAAAACGTGAGAAATCATGCGATGAGGCCAATCGCGGTACAGAAATCAGCGAACACCAGCCACAGGCCTGTAAATCCCACGCGGCCGGCGGAAAAAAGCACCATAAAAGAAAGAAAAAAAAAGCCCAAAAACTATTCAAACTGCGTAGCAACATGGATGCACCCGGACCGAGTGCAGAGGACAAGCCGAACACCACAAGCCCCACGGAGGACCATCCAGGAACCCCGCTGTTGGGGAAGGGCAAGGACAAGAGGAAGAGGAAGACCGGGTACAGTCCGCAGGAAGACCAGATCATCGTCACGGGGGTGACCGAACACCATCAACAACTGTTCGGCCCCGCCACTGGCAACCCAAACCGAAATATGGCAGGCCATCGTCACCAAGGTCAATGCAGTCGGAGTGTCCAGGAGGTCACTGGAGGAGGTCAAGAGGCGCTGGCATGATCTGAAAAGTCAGACCAAACATAAGCTTGCCGCCAACAGGGAGGCAGCAACGGCGACTGGAGGTGGGAGCCCTGCGACACAGGAGGAGCTGGAGCAAATGGTGGCCACAGTCAGCAGTGAGGAGACGGTGGCAGGATTGGGGGGCCTGGACACAGCACGATACGACCTGACCCAACAGCAACAGGGTGAGTAACCACTAGGGATGGGGGGGACGGGGGGAGATGGGCACAATGGCACACATGCACAATTACGCGCAGCACACAGCACACCCACAATGACCGTGGAACATGTCCCTGAATGCCTTGGCACACTGCAGCACACATAGAAACGCCAAGTAGGCCCCCATCCACAATGTGCACAGAGGCCCCCCCCTATCACCAATATCACAACCGACCCATGCACATGTGCCGAATCCAGCAAAGCAGCTGCTCCGTGACCCACACTGACTATGCAAGTAACACTGCATGTCCAATAGCATGGCAGCTGCCCCAAAAAAATGACATGGCCCACGAAGCTACATGGAGGTAGCCAAGTGCGGATCACATCTGTAAAGGAGCAGGTCACACTCCGACGTGTCCACGTGCACCCACAACCCATGCCTTACAATACACGCAGCAGACGAACAATGCACCAGGCCACAAAAACAGTCCGCGAGCACACATGACCCAAGTCAAAAGCAAATCAGGCCCCGAAAAGCACACAATTCAAAGGCACCCCACCTCAAAGGGAGAAGGCTACACGAAATCACAGCTGCAGGGGCAACTCACCCACAATGCAGCACACACACATAGCAATCACAGAACATCAGCAATGAAGGCAATGTGGTACAAAGTGCAACACCAGCACCACAGGACAGAGCCCACAACAGGTTCCGCTCGTGCGTAGTAACTGTCCACCCACATCTGGCATTGCCTGACACTGTGTGATGATAATGTACGGGTACTACCACACATCCGTCATGTAGTCGAAAAACACATTGACTGCCATCAAATAGCCAGCACCCCCCAAACAGTCACAATGTACATTGGCATGCAGTCTGAATGTATACATCTGCAAATCATCACCATACATGTGAAACACTGTTAACCTGCATCTTCCCTTTACATTGCAGAGGGACAAACAACACCCCCTGCAGAGCACACCACACATCCCACCATTGATGATGAAGAGGACAACCTGCACATATGTCAAGACACCCTCCAACGGATGCTGGACAGCCTCTGCACCCCACGCCCAGGAGCAGGCCAGGCCAGCTGCCTCAAGGTGACCCCACCACCTGCACAGACCACACAGCAGGAAACACACACCACCACGGCTGTCTCCCAGGACCCCCTGACCAATACATGGAATTCCAACGGCGTGTGTTGGGTTGCCAGGTGGAGTTGGCTCATCAGCTGCGGGTGGGTTTCGAGCTCGTGGCAGCCAAACTCGATGCCATACGTGGGTGTCTGAGTCCTATCAGGGACCACGTACAGTCCCTATCGGACACCCCTGTACGCACCATGCTCCGCCACAGACCTTGGCTAACCTCGCTGGTGCCATGAGTCTAATACAAGCACTGTCTGGTCAGACAGGAACCAGCCATGACAGCACAGAGTTGGCACAGATGCGGAGGGCAATGGACACCATGGAGCAGATGCAGGCTGGAAGTATGTCTGCCACGGCTGGACACCAGCGAGCAGTGGCTGGGAACAGCAACGCCCTGCAGTACTCCAACTTGCCATTGCTGCCACTGAGCCGTTCCCAGATGACTGCAGCGGGAACATCCAAACACACAGCTCCGACCCCTGATGTGTCCGTGGCACACTGTGATGCTGCCCCATCACCTACTTAGTCTGATGTGTCAGGGGCACACAGCGATGCAGCCATCACCCTGCCACACACACCGGACACAGAACCTGTATCAGGGGAGTGAGAAGGGGATGGGAACTACTGTGTGAGGAAGGAGGCAGTAGCATCCATCACCGCCATATGGCCTGTCCCTGCCTGCTCATGACCTATGCATCATGCCCTGGGAAATACCTCCTACTGACCTCCGGAACACCCTGCGACATTCACCCGGACCCCGACACGGACTACCATTGCTTCCCCGCTGGCCAATCACACAGCAATCCTGCTGCGGACTGCACTCTCTCTCTTCCCAATCACTGTGCAATCCCCAAAGGACTCTGGTTGGCCCACCACTGGGCTTCCATGTGTTGTGGGCTTGGATGGCCAGGTACAGCTCCAGCTCCGCCAATCACCTGAATGTGAATAAAACATTCTAAATCACACAGATGTGTCATCACTATGTTCACTCACGTATGGAAGTATGGCTGGATGTGGGGATGATGATTGCACATGAAGGTACACCCTGGTAACTGACATCTATGCGCAT
Source organism: Calotriton arnoldi (assembly GCA_963921515.1). Taxonomy (NCBI): domain Eukaryota; kingdom Metazoa; phylum Chordata; class Amphibia; order Caudata; family Salamandridae; genus Calotriton; species Calotriton arnoldi. Next base: position 3,167,794 of record CAWUFW010000121.1, on the reverse strand, counting down.
GTCTATCCCTGAGACACATGGCCAATTGGATGACTGTGAAGGTGAGTACTAGCTGTGTCCCCATTGCACATCAACAGCAATCTCACAACACCCCAACGTAGGCACACGTCCATGTGTTGAATAGGGCCGTGTGTAGGAGTGACCAAAACTGTGGCAGGCCAGGAGTGGTATCCCACACCGCGTGTGACAGCAGAACTTCACGTCGCATACCGACTTACACACATCTGTGTGGACACAATCTGTTGTGATGTATGACATTGCTCCACATGGTCAGAGGTTGGACACCATACACACATAGCTGGAGTCATGTGAGTGCACATGTCGTCCAGCACCTATCCAAAAACAATGTCTGGCTCACAGAGGCGGAGCTTGCCAAAGGGACACACCCCCATTGCACATGCGTCAGTCAGTTCCTCCCTGTGTTGTGACCAGGCTCATTGTGGCACACGAGTGGACAATCTAAACAACACACCTCACAGTTAGACACCAGTGGAGTGGCATAGGCTTTATTGGCATGTGCTTAAGACACTTACACGCAGCATGGGTACATGTCGAGGTTCAGATGATGGTGGGGCTGAAATGGACAACATTCATCACGGATGGCAACGCTCACAGCCCACCTTGCCTTGCTGGACCAGTCATGTGTTGTTTGGCGTCTGCACATTGCCCCGTGTGAGGGGGCACGACTCACTGCACGTGGGATCTGCATGGTGCTCTGCCTCCGGGGTGCGCCCATTGTCTGCTCTGCCGACAGTGATCAGGTGTGAGGGTCCGACAGGTTCACATGTTGTGCTACATTGCCATGTGTGTGCTCTCACCCAGCAGTGTGTCCGAATTGGCAACGTTGCCAGACGACGCTGTGTTGCTCCGACCATGGACCTGCGTCGCCTTGCACAGGTGTGTGTACACACGCGTTATTCCACGCACATGCATCCAGAGCCCGAACGTTGGCAGGCATGTCCTCTGTTGTGATGGGATATGTGAGCAATTCCCACAATGCAACAAGTTGTTGGGCCATGTGCTGTGGGTGGCAATCGGATGTGGCTGCAGGAACGTAGTTACTCGTCCATGAATGCCCGTGCAGCTTCATGTGCAATGTGTTCCAATAGTACGTTGTTGTCGTGTTCAAGGAACACCAGGGTGAGCCAGTCCATTAGGTGGTCAGGGCAGGTGTGCTCAGCCCACGCCGTCTCACCGATCCACAACACAGCCCAATAGGGGAGCGCCTCGATGTGGTCACTGCACACGAGAAATTGTGCTATCTCCCATGCACAACTACCAATACATACGCAGTATGTCAAGGCATCCCATGCACGGCTGTCTCGGTTACACTCCTGTTCGTGATCCAACAGGGGGCGCAGACACGAGTCATAGTCCGATTCATCAACAGTTGTGTTGGATAGGCAGACATCCATGGGACAATATAACTCAGAAGAAAAAGCACTTATATCAGGTGTTCCCCAAGGATCGAGTCTGAGCCCAACCCTCTTCAATGTATATATGTCCCCCCTGATGAAGCTAATATCGTCCTTCAAGATCAATACCATCTCATATGCGGACGATACACAGCTTATCCTGGTCCTGGATAACGACACTACTAAGGCGGAAGAAAATCTCAGAAAATGTCTTTCAGCAACCTTTAAATGGATGCGTAACAACCATCTGAGGTGTAACTCGGAAAAAACAGAGATCCTGCCATTTGGCAAACAAAATCCCTTTGTGCCTAAACTTTGGTGGCCAGAAAACGCCATCCCCCCTCCTAATACAATAAATGCAGCTAGAAATCTAGGAATAAAATTTGACACCACCTTATCTTTCAAACAACAATCCTTGGCAGTTGCGGGCACATGTTTCCATATTATAAAAAGTCTAAAGAAATTTTTTGACTTGCTCCCCTTCTCAGCCAGGCAAACCGTTGCTGTTGCACTCATTACATCTAGACTGGACTACTGTAACAGTCTTTATGCAGGAACTAACAAATCAGTCATGCACAAGCTTCAGATGGTCCAGCACGCGACTGCATTAGACATCTTACATTGGCTGCCAGTTCACAAACGTATTCTGTTTAAGGTCCTTATTATTACCTTTAGGGCCTTTCACTCACGAGGCCCACAATATCTTCAAACTGGCTTTAAACGCCACGTTCCCTCCCGTAACCTAAGATCATCCAACGCAAATCTATTGACCATTCCAACTTTTAGATTGGTGTCAAAGGGAGGAAAATCACTTGTAGTTATAGGCTCAAAGGCTTGGAATCAACTCCCACCTCAGCTCCGCCAGATTGTTTCCGAGTCTGTATTCAGGAAGGCCCTTAAAACTTGGATTTACAGTGCACCAGATACACTATGCAAAACTCTGATCTAAATACCTTTCTTCCTTTTGGTATGAGTAGCAAACCAGTTTTTTTCCATCTCTGGTTCTCCGTATTAGCGCCAAGATGCTCCTTGGAGTGATAGTAGCGCTATACAAGTACGCTTTTACATTACATTACATTACAGTACACTCGAACGTGCATGTTCGGCAGTGGAACCAGGGCTGGACGCAGGTGACGTGGGCAATGCGGAAGCTGAGCCTCTAACTGATCCACAGCACTGCCAGCGGCAGTGCGCCCAGTAAATGCAGCATACGTGCACGGTATTGTTCCAAGTGACGGGGGTTGTGCATGTGCCCGGTATGGCCTGCCATTGCGTTGGTGCGTCTCGTGAACAGGCACTCTTCTGGACTGCAGCAGTTGTGTGGAGGATATGCCACAGCTCTGAGCAATGATTCGAATGTGTGTGCAACGTTGTGGGTTATGGGTTGCTGTTTCCGTGAGTGTCAAGGGCATCCCATGCGGGGGTACCACAGGCAGGGGCTTCTGTGTGTGGGCTGTGGATGAGTCGGATGGTTCATTTGCGGAATGCGTGGTGTGGGAGTCGTCCCCATCTGCCATTGCATCTCTATCAGGGTGTTCCAGGCGCGTTCTGGACCAAGGTCAGACGTGCAGGTGTCCTCCCGCATTCTGCATTTGGACAATGGTGCTTTCATCCCTGATGTTTGTCTGACTACTACTTTTGTTTTTGGAATGTGATGTGGGTTTGGCGCTGAGATTGGGACACGGCCTTGGGCTCATGGTGTACGGATGGCGATGCACACACACATGTTGGCATGTGGAGCCAGGTGCCCGAGCGGCCTTGCGCTGCTTGTGCTATCTCACTCCGTCTCTCTCCCTCGCTCTCTCCCTCTCTTTCCTTTGTTGGGCACATGGCACACCTTCTTCTCTTGTATTTGGTCTTCCAGGCTGTGTGCTACGGATTGTCCAGTGAGGAGCAGCTAGTACTCATCCTAAGGGTTGTTTCTGCTTTTGTTTGTATGGTGTTTTGTGTTGGTGATTGCATTGCTGTATGACTGATTCTCCATTTTCTGGCCACGCATGTATGTTTATTTTCCTGCTTGTGCGACATCAGGCAAAATGTTTGTTTTGGGATTCGTGATGTTGGTTTTCAATTTCTTAGTCCGGGGTTGGGGGTGGTCCCGGGGGGGGGGGGTGTTGCGGACCTGGGGGTGGTGTCGGTGGGTGTTGTGGCCCTCTTGGGTGTCCGGGCCGCATGATGGGTGGCTCCATGGCATCTGTTGCCCTTCGGATTTGGCCCTGGGCTGTGCTCCCTTTTGTGGTGCTGGCTGCCGTCGGACTTTACACCAGGTCAGAGCAGGTGTAGATTTCCTGGTGCTAACGCGCCTTATCGCCTGTTTTGTGTTTTTATATCGGATGTGGCTGGTCGTTGTGAATGTTGAGGTGTGCTGTTGTCTTTGCTTTTGTCACGGGAACGCCTACTCTGCATCTTCATTAGCGATATTTGCGAGGGTCCTCTGTGGCGATGTTTTTTGCGGCTGCTATCGGGGGTAAACTGGTGCTGTGGGCTGTTAACACCGGCTTGTGAATGGGGAGGTAAATTTATGACGACTTTGGCTGCGATAAAGTGCCGTTAATTCGGCGATGGCTCCTTCTGAATATGCCCCCAAGTTTCTAATTTAATTAGGGAACTTGCTTTCTCGAAACAGAACATAAAATGTGCTGGATCAGAAGCATACATCTTGGTTGCTTCACTGTTTCTGCCAGCTAACATGATCCCTGCTCTGTGTGCTGTACTGAGAGGCCAAGGACTCGCTGGCAATGGGTTCAAGCAGCTTTTTGACCTACTGATGGGCACTGGGAAAAACGGGCACTGCCTGCAGCCTGAACTCCAGGGCTCTCAACAAACCCAATAGGTGTTTCTACAACTGGTATTGTGAACTCACATATTTGAAAGTTGCTTTTAGAAAATGGAGTTTTGGTGAAATAATATATTTGCCTAAGATCACACAATTTAAGTGGTGAAGCCATGGTTTATACAGATTTCTTTGTTTCACTTTGTACAAATCAGCCAATAAATGGGTAACTATATGTCTTTCATTATGTTAAAGGTTTATTTTTAACTTCCTCGTGCAGTTTTTATGTAGTGTGAACTAGATCTGAAGGTATTGGAGCACTTTACTTGAGCACCAATTACATTACACACGGTAAAATTAATTTTTTATAGCCACATGGGAGATTAAGTGATTTGTCCAGAATCACAGGATGTTCAGCCAATGTAGAAAATGTAACCTGGTTCCCGAGTTCCAAAGTCGACACCTCTGGCCGTAACACCACATCATGAGTAGAGGGAGGGTGGCAGGCTGAAGCCAGTATAAGAACTGTAATTTTGGTCCATTTATCACAGAAATTGTGCTAAAATTGCATCAAAATACAGCAATTTAAAAAGGTTTTCACGCAGGGAGGCCCCCCAAGCCTCGCTATTAAACATCAAGCTCGCTCGCTTCACTCGCTGGTGCTATACATTCATTGCTCTTATGCCCCACTATTTTCAAAATTCCAGCAGCCGCCACTGGACTAGTAATGGGTGTGACGTGGGGGGGACGGCCCTGGGTTGGTGCAAAGCATTCCAGGGTGGAATGCTTCGGATTCCACTATATCTGAAGCAGTGGCGGTTCCTCTTCAGGAGCATTAGAGCGGCGCCCCACAACCCGAGACTTGTGGCAGACTGTAAAATATCAGCAATAAATGCCCCATGTATACTTTAGCCCGAGTCAGTGTTGCAATTTTGCCGTCACGTAGTGCAGGAGATGTAGCCCTCCTCCTCACACTGCTCAGTGAGTGACAGGGGCTGTTGTAAGACCGTGCGCATGTCAGGCTTGGCAAGTATTTGGACACGGCCAAAAGACATGCGCACTTTGAAGACTCTGAACTGGCGCTGTATTGGAGAGCCAGGTGGACAGTGATGGCAGTCCCCATTGTCAGATGGAACGCTGAGGTGCCCTGCCCAGCCAATCCCGAGGCCGTTCTCATACACTGTTGAGAGAACCTCTAGCTCTTTATTTTAAAGAACAGCATCGAGATAGGCTGAGCAGGTGGAAAGCAAAAGCTGCGGATCGTGCTCGGAAGGGTCAGCACAGGATTGTTCCACTCATGGACATAAAGAGCTTGTGTCCAACATAAACACAGAGGTTGGAAAAACAGGATACATATTTTCCAGTGGCGCTGGCTTGTACTGAGGGTGGTGAGGCGGAACACACACACACCAAAAAAAAATAACTTACCTTCGCAGTGTGACGTCTTCCTCCCTCGGATGTCTTCGAGAAAGCTCCCAATGCAGGAAACTGCACTACCCAATCTTGGCGCTGCTCTCATAGCATGAAAGCAGCGCCAGGATTGGATACAGCAGGCTCTCTCAGTGCTCCTTAGAGCACTGGAGGCTCTGCGCTTTCTCTAAGCCAACTGTCTAAAACAACTAGGTAGGAGAACTTTAAATTGCGCATGTCTGGCTGGCCGTCCCAAGATGGCCGGCCAAAGAGACATGCGCATTTTAAAGTGGACAGCTCCCTGCTGCTGCCGGGACGGGTTGATGAAACATAAAATGGAAATAAATAAACTTTATTACCATCAAATGGAGGATCCGCCCCTGAATTTCTCCTAAAAGGTAGGTGAGTCAAAAGTCTTTAATTTTCATTATGATGATGTGGTGTGACGTCAATTTTGTAACTGGGGAACCAGTGTTGAGTCCCAGCGTCGGCTGAACACCCTGTGATTCAGGGCAAATCTTTTATTCTCCCAGTGCCTAAAAAAGAGAGAATCGGACCTTGTGTAATTTAATTGGTGCTCACGTAAGGCACTCCAGTCCAACGTCCTTGGGCCATATATGCAAAAAAAAAATAACCTGGTTGCTCCTCCAACTTTGAAACAGCCAGTTTTAAATCTCACCAGCCACCACTGATCTGAAGTGCGCGACACCCCTGTGAATTCTGCGGATTTTTCACACACAAGAAGGCGCCTTAGTCCCAAAAGCCTCCGCCACCCCCGAGTTTGTCATTCTCCGTCTAGAACTGCCCGGCAAGTCTCCGGTTAACATTCCCCTCCTCTTTTAATTATAGCTCCGAAGCCTCAGTTCGGCACACGGCAACAGATATAATTACAGAGATATTTTATTAGGATATTATTTAACGTTATTGATGTGCTGAACGCCAGGGCGAGGAAATGAGCAGATCCGTCCGGCGCGCGCACATGCCTCATTCCCTGGCAGCCTCCGCTGCTAATCTTCCGCCAACTTGTCAGATTCAAAATTACTTGAAACACAGTGAATGAATGTTTCTTTCTAAAAATAAGATGGAAAAGAAAAAAGGGTTCGCGAATGGTAGTTTCAGCTGAGGGTTTGTGACAGGAGACGTGGAGCAGCTAACATTGACGAATTTCAGGGCATGCATGTAGTAGGTAGAACTGCATCCAAGGCCATTGGAGTTATGCAGCACGGGAGGAACAAATTATGCGTCAGGGCTGGCTAAATTATGTAGCAGGAGAAGCAAAATTATGCGGCGCAATGCGGCATATTTTGAAGCCACATTACTTATTTCCTTATTTACATCTTAACACATTGTGAGCAAAGGTTTCCCCTCATTAATATCAGCTTAACACCTACAACTGAAAGGTGACCTGCCTCTGCATCACAAAAGGCCTGCTGCTTTGCAGCACTAAGGTGTGGTAGTGTTTTCCTATTTTCTGATCCATTTGTGCTACAATTTGTTGGGCTACATCTGCAAATTATACAGAAGATGATAAGCTATGTGGCAATTGTGGCAAATCTATTATTATGCGGAAAATACCACGACCGCAGAACCACATAATCCCAGTGAACCTGACTATACCGGACGGGCTCCCAAGGATGCTGTGTCGCAAGAAGAGCCCATTTCTATGTGCTTGATTTAGTCAACATGAGTCCCAAAGAGTGCACAGGCACAAATAAAGCCTCCTCTGTGTGTAAATAAAGCCTTGATGATGTCAGTGCCATGACTGGCTCTGTTTCTACACTCTCCAAGCTTTTGCAGATAGGGGAATTGAAGCACAATTAGATGAAATGGTTTTATTTCGCAATGCTGCAGTTTGGACAAAATGGGAATTCCACAATGTTAAACCAGCCCGCTGCTCTTGCAGTCAGCAGTTTAGCCAGTAGTTAATATCCCACCCCAGTGAGCAGGTGGCTGAGCTCTGGCTCAGCACACAATTAATCTGGCCACTAACCCTGACAGTCACTGAAACAGGGGTTTACTGACTCAGGGAGAGGAAACAAAATGAAGCAGGTACTGTATTAGACATAGGCGTGGGCAGAAGATTAGTACATTTATTATTAGTTTATTTTAGCATTTTGTAGGTTGCTGCATAAACTGTATAGGAGTCTCTTGACACAGTGAAATATCTCTCCAAATGCAGATTTTAGTGAAATAGCTGGTACAGCGTGAACAGATACATATCAAAGCAATACCCTTTTCAGGCTTAGAGTGACACATACATTATGCAAAACAGGAAGGAGGGAACTCTGGGTAGCTCCCAAGTTTTAAGTGGAGAGCAGCTCCTTTATACGGGACACTCTACAACACCACAGACACTCTAAACTTTTCACCTCAAATGTCTGTTTTTCTAGCAGAGATAGTGCCATCCACGCCGAGCTAGAAAAGTGACAAAGACCTTTGCTGTGTTTACAAATCCAAAGCTGTAATACTGTGCCGGAAGTGGTAAAAGGCTTTCGTCATTTTTCTACCTTGGCGTGGACGCCGCTAGCTAATCATATGCTTTAAAACTCTCGGCAAAAGAAGGCAAAAATCTGGGAAATATCCTAACAATGGTCATTTTCAACACCTGCGCAGCACATATTTGGCAATACCTAGATAGGTAGCATTTCCTTTGCTGAATCAGGAAGATATAGCCTGGATGACAATTTTCCAGGACGACACGTGAAAGATGAAAAAGTCCTACGTTGGACGTAAGGAGCAGTAAGCAAGAAAGAAGGACTCAAGCAATCTGGGTCTCGGCCCCCAGACTGCTAAATCTCTTCCAAGATTTCCGGTCTTGTTCCTTGGGAGGGAAGGATCTTGTACAGAATGTGGCAATCAGGATTTTATTTCCTCCAAAACCCAGCAGAGCAGGAAACTGAGGGGAAACGGCCATAAAAACGCGGTCAAAACCACGCATGGCCATTACCATGAATCATTTACAACGAACGTTCCTTTACTACGCATGTCCATTGGAACGAATCCTTTACCACGAATATGCCTTTACCACGCATGCCTTTACAACTAAATCGGCATGCTTAGTAAAGGCACATTTGTGTAGGAGTCGTGGTAATGGACATGGCGGATTCGTGATTGAGATGGCGGAATACCTGGGGTTTTTTGTGTTCCTCTCTTCTGCCTGGAGGGGTCTCTACAGAAGACTACAGAGTAGGCCTGGGCGGAAAACTACGCTACGCTCGCGTAGTTTGCGCAACTACGCGCTACGCGAATTGCACGTAGCACAGTGCAAAAACGCGTAGCGTAGCGGGCATTTTGCTTGCTCGCGGTCCTCAACGTCAAGTTGGCGACCGCGAGCGAGCAAATGACATCCTGGCGAGACTTTTCGCTCGTTCGCGATCAGCAACATCAAGTTGCCGATCGCGAGCGTGGAAAATAAACCTCCCGGCGAGATTCTCAACGCGGGGAGGTCAGGTTTCTCATTGCGAGTGGTCGCGTATGCTCGCGACCGCTCGCGTTGAGAAACTACCAGTCCGCGTTGAGAAAACTGCCGCTCGAGTACAAATCTACTCGAGCGGCAGAAAACAACCGCTTGCACTGTGCAAGATGCCGTTTGCAATGATTGCACAGTGCGGACAAGCATCCAGCACTGTGCAATCATTGCGAACAGCATTTCCTACCGCACTACGCAGTTCGCGTAGTGCTACGCGTAGCTCGCGTAGTGCGAAGTGCACTTCGCGTAGCTATGCGTAGCGCTACTACGCGAACAACGCCCAGGGTTATGAGAGACGCGTGGCAGATGAGAGCCCCATCTCCTGCCATTGGTACTGGAGTGGGAGAGGAGCACGAGCACCATATACCCAGCACCAGTCTGGGTGAGATGGCGAGCTCTCCTGACCGCATTCCTAGTTTCTGCGGCTCCTGGCGGTGCTCGGCGAGGCCGCAGGGACCTGATGTGTGGCTGCCCGGGAAGGCTGCGTGCCAAGGCGCTGGTTCCTGGAACCGGATCTACCAATCTAGCTGCGGCGGTGAGTGCGCCACACGACGAATCGGGGAAATTGCGGTCCATTGACAAGAGGCATGAGTTTGGGTTCATTCTTCCCCTCCTTGTACAGCTGCTAGAGACCCCCCTCGAGGACTGGAGGACTGGCTCATGCTTAAGGAGGGCGCTGACTCGGGCTGTTTGACCCGGGCAGCCCGAGGGAGGTGCATAGTTTCAAAGTGTCCGAAAGTCCCTGTCAGAATCGACTTTTAGGGGCGCAGGGTCGTTGTGGTCCACAGTGGCCTGGGTGGCGCAAGTGTCGAGCCCGCCGCCCCTAATCTGGAGGTGGGGGAGGGGGCTGGGATACCCATGTCCCTGTCACTGTATGCCGCGCATGTCTTTACCAACCATGCCTTTACAGTGAAATTTTCGCTGTAAAGGCTTGCATGGTAAAGCCATATGCGGATACCTTTAACACGCATATGCTTTTATCAAGCATGCTTTTACAACGAATTTCGTTGTAAAGGTATACGTGGTAAACGTATATTCATTATAAAAATATGCATGGTAAAGATTTGCGATGTCATGGCATTAGCGTTGTAACGCATGCGTTGTAAAGGCATGCGTTACAACATCATACATCCGAAACTGAGAATAACAGGAAAGACTACAACTTGCTCTGGACCAGCGTGTAAGAAGATATCCAGCTTAAATCCAAATCTCTCACCGTTGTCCCTCAATCTGGAGAATAATACAGGGAGGAAGGCTCCATCAGAGGCTGCTGAGTGGTTGAGAAGAATTTGCCATATCACTTGTCCAGCCATAGCAGGCTTAGGGTGACCAGTGACCACCTCACTCCAGCTCATTATGGACACTGACTCCAGTTCTGAACTTTTCACCTGCAATCATTGCTACCAGATGTGTTAGTCTAATAATTACTTCGATGGTAGAGATACAAGACTACAACACCCAGAATGCTTGGAATAGAGCACATAAATCATCAATCAATTAATTAGCATTTTTAGGCACTGTAACTAGGGGTGGGCGGAGCTCATGGAGTTTCACTCCGCGGAATTCCGCTAACTTACCTAAAGACTTAGCCGAATTCCATGGAGTTCAACGTTCGGGCAGAGTATTACACAGTTATGAATACTGCTGCATATGGCGGCATATCAATGATACCATATGCATGTGGAAAGTAAACTATTCCTGAGCAGCCTCAGTCACCATCGTAGCAGTGACTCTGGGCAGCTACAACCTGCCCATACCAGATCTGCTGACAGTGGGCTACTAGTACCTCATCACCACCACACCAAGGACACAAACAGTATTAAATAAATACACATACGGTGCCCTGTAGCCGCCCCACAGGCAACAGGAGATCACAAGTGTCCTAGGCTGGTACTAGAGACTGACAGGGTTCCGACGCTTACCCCCAAAGTCTGGCCCCAGGCGGATGTTGTTGAGCAGCCTGTCCACTGTCTCCTTCATGTAGGGCATGTTGCTGGGCTCGGCCTCGTACATTGACCTCACCCACCTTTGAACGCAGCAGATCATGGCCACCATGACAGGAAATGAGATCCCGAAATACCCCCGCTGCCAGTCCCGACTCCCGAGCTGTCCACATTCCTGGCTTGGGGTCCGGATCGCTCCAGGGAGCGGCAAGAGAAGATTCAAGGGAAAAATGAAATCCCGAGTGCGCCTACGCACATTCGCGGCCACCGTTTTTCCAAGTTGCAAACAAAGTAGACATGCCGCATGTGATGGTGTGGGCATCGGGGTCCTTGACCTAAGGGCATGCGGCTTGGGGGCTACAGCCGACTGCTAAGGGCCAGGATGGGTGCGGGCCTAGTTTCTGAATGCGCCGGCAATAAGGGGCAACCACACATGAGATCTGGTTCACGGCGCCAGCCACGTGCGCTGACGTCGTCCTTTATTTATACTCCCCGGCCCGAGCCCGGTCCGGGGAGTTGCGGGTGGCAACGTTGTATTGCAGTGGCCGGGTGGCTCACTACATCCCATCTAACCCACGGAAAACAAATACAAACATTTGTGCAATAAGAACCACAAACACAACGTGATGCACAATAACTCTGGTTGTCGGGCCTTTCCAGCTCGGTCATCTCGCCGACGTCCTCAGCATAGAAAGTCTCTCAATTTGGTGCTGGGTCGGGGGTTCCCCCGCAATCCATAATGTTGACTGCCACGACCCTCACTCTCCACCCTGTCCTCCGTGTTTTGTGGGCACAACGGTGCCTGTCACCCGGCTCTCTGGGATCTCCTCCCGCGTTGCTACTCCGCTGCCAACCGGCCCATCCATCTCTGGGGATAGCGGATGTCCCCCCTCCAACTCGACCTCTTCTTCCGGCCAGTCCTCCACCTCTTGGTTTCTGGAGCCCTGTTCAGAGGCCCTCGCTTTTTTGAACCACGACACGTTGCGTGCTACCTGTTGAGTCCCCCTCCTCGCTGTGATCATGGACCCCTTGATTTGCACCACCTTCCACAAGTCTCTTTCAAAAGGGGTCCGGAACTTTGATCCTGGATGCCGGTCTTTGATCACCACATAATCACCTTCCTGAATATTCCCAGGTTGTGCTCTTCGTTTCCGGCTCGCCCGGTCATTGTTATGCTGTCGCCGACTCTGGGTGCCCTCCACATCCATGGTTGCCGGCACTTCCAGCTCACTGACGGGAATACTGTCCCTCACCACTCTGTTCATGAGTAAGTCACTGGGGGCACACTTCGTGGTGCAATGGGGGGTGTTACGATAGGCCCGGAGGAAACGGTGTAGGCAATTCTCTAGATGCTCCCCTTGGTCCACACCAATTCTGATGGTCTTATTCAGAGTCCTCATGAACCGCTCCACATCCCCGTTGGCCTGCGGCCACTGTGGAGTCACTCTGCGATGTCGAATGCCATAGTGCTCCAGAAATTCCTTGAATTCCTGCCCCTGAAACGGTGGCCCATTGTCGGTTCTTATTTCCTCGGGCATTCCTAGCAGGGCGAAAACCTTCTCCAACACTGGCTGCACGCATTCGAAAGATGTAGACGGTACCACCTCCACGACAGGAAACTTAGAGTGACTGTCAACCAGGACCACGGTATGCCGTCCCTCGGGGAAGCTTCCAAAATCCAGGCTCACATGACCCCACGGCACCTTGCTGGGCCCTTCAGTGATCACCGGGGTGACAGGCGGATCGGATCCCGTGATCAAACATGCATGGCATCCTCGCACCTTCTCCACGACCATCTGGTCCACTCCCGGGAACCACACCTTCGCTCTCAGCCTGGCCTTTGTTTTCTCGATACCCTGGTGTCCCTGGTGCGCCAGCTCTACGATCCTTCCCTAAGACGTGCCGGGATTACCAAACGAGTGCCTCTCAGGATGAGCCCTTGTCCGGACTCGCTGAGCTCCTCCCGACACCTCCAAATGCTCTCCCAGTAATCCTTGTCGTCATCGGCTGGGCGTTCCGCCCCTTGTAAGAACCATTTCCACCGGTGGTCTTGCAGAGTTCTTTTCACCACCTGTAAGCACCGGTCCTGTCCTGTCGCCTCAATGAGCTCTTCGATGGTCACTGCCTGCGGGCACGCCTCCTCCACGATTAGCCGTATGAACGACTCGGTACCTTCGTCCACCTCCCCTTGCTCCCAGTGCCTTGAGCCAGGGGATGTCGTGACAGATAGTCTGCGGGATTGTTGACCCCAGGGCGATACTCCACGCCAAACCGGTAATGCTGAATTTGGACGGCCCAGCGTTCAATCCGAGGCGGCCCGTTCCGTGCTGTGCCAGAAAATATTGGGACCAATGGCTTGTGATCGGTTACCACGGTGAACGTGTGCCCACAGACGTAGATGTCGAAATGTTGGCACGCCCACCGGATAGCCAGCGCCTCCCTCTCAATTTGGGCGTATCTTGTTTCCACTGCGGTGAGCGCCCGGCTGGCATAGGCAATGGGAACCCAGTCCCCCTGCCCACTCTTCTGGAGCAACACTGCGCCCAACCCCACGGGGCTGGCGTCCACAATGAGTTCCGTGGATGCTCCCGGCTGAAAGTATGCAACGGTGGCCCCTGTTACCAATGCTTTCTTGATGTCGTCGAATGCTCGTGCTTCTTCATCCGTCCACCTCCAGGGCGTTTCTTTCTTTGTCAGTCTTTGGAGGGGTTCCGACAGCGTCGCCAAATGCGGAATAAACCGGCCGCAATAATTAGCCATGCCCAGAAAGCTTCTGACTTCGGACTGAGTCTGCGGGATCGCTGCCGTTCGAATGGCTTCCACCTTCCCCGGATCCACCTGCAAGCCTCGGGCAGAGAACCTGTAGCCGAAGAATTCCACTTCCTTGGCGTAGAAATCACATTTGGCTCGGTGTAATGTTAGGCCCTGCTCCACTAATCTCTTTAGTGTGGCTCGCAGTCGCACGTGGTGTTCTTCCAACGACTTGGAGAATATCAGTATGTCGTCACTGACATTGAGTACCCCCACTAATCCGGACAACGCCTCCCTTACCGCATCCTGAAATACTTCCGCCGCTGAGGACACTCCAAAACTCAGGCGCTTGAAACGTCGCAGGCCTACGTGTGTTGAGAAGGTCGTGATGTACCGACTCTTCTCGGCCAGCACCAGCTGATGGTATCCAGAATTGAGGTCCACTTTGGAGAACCACTGTGCTCCATTAATGTCCGCCACTATCTCATCGATGGTTGGTGTTATGTGCCTCTCCCTCCGTATCGCTTTGTTGGGCAGCCGCATGTCCACACACAGCCTGATGGCTCCCGGCTGTTTGGGCTTGGGCGCAATTACCAACGGGACACCCACGGGGTGGGTCCTGACACTTTTTCAATCACCCTCTCTCTCTAGCCGCTCTAATTCCTCTTCCACCAGCGGCCGCAGGTGGAAAAGGCACCCTCCGATGTCTGAGTGCTATAGGCTTGACAGTGTCGTCAATGTGTAGTTGAACTTCTACCCTTTCAAACGCCCCAGCCCTCTGAACAGCTCCGGGAATTCACTTAACACCGTTTTGGCTTGCGACTGGTGGATGTGTCTGGCAAACATTATCAATCCTAAATCTTCCGCCGTGTGGCCACTCAGCAGAGACCCAGCCCTGTCGCACGTAACATAGAACCTGGCACATGTTGTCCTCTCTTTGTGCTTGACCTCCGCGTTTATGACGCCTTGCAAACGAATGGGTGTGTGGCCTCCATATGTGAGGATCTTCGCGGTCGTTGCTATCAACCTTGGCCGGGGTCTTAATTCGCCGTACTGCGCTGCGTCTAGAATGTTCACCGACGCCCCTGTGTCAATGAGTGTCTGTACGCAGTTATTGCCAATCCAGACTTGGCACATCGGTGGCGGCCTCCTCGTGGTGTTTACCCCTCTCACATTAGATATCACGAACACGTTATCCTCCTCTTCGTCCTCCGCCACCGCCAGCTTTTGACACCGGATATCGAGGTCTTCCACTTCCTGGACATTCCTGGCATGTCTCTGACCTCGTGTCCCTCTCGTCCGCGTCACTTCCGAGGTTGCCCCACCTCGGCATACTTTCGCGAAGTGGCCATACCTGTTGCATTTCAGGCACTGTCTCCCTTGCGCCGGGCATCCCTCTGGGAGTGCATAGCCAGCCCGCAATTCTACAACCCTTGCCGCTCGGACGGTCTCCCGCCCCGGGCGCCGAGTATCCCCTCGGGCATACGACTTCCGGATAGCGTCCACCCTTTCCTCCTTGATTGGAATCGGGTATGTGGGTTGAACTGTCCCTGACTTTCTGGCCAGCGCCTCCTCCATTGCCCCTGCGCGGACATCTGCCAGTTCATGCGACCGTCCCAGGACCAAAATGTCATCCAGTTAGATCCCTGGTTGCCGTAATATGAGCTTCCGTAACTCGAGTGACTTGCACCCCACGATGAGTTGTGCCCTTGTCTCAAATTGGCGATCAATCCCTGAGCACGTGCTCGGCAGTTTACGCAGGCGCGCGAAAAACATGTCCACAGACTCATCCTCCCTCTGCTTGGCCTGGCGCAATTTGAAATGTTCGAAATCTGGGTTAACTTGTGGATCAAAATGTCTATTCAAAGCTCTCACCGCCTTCTCATAGTCACTGCCATCTCCTGTGTCGGGCAGGTCTTGGAAGAGGTCATACAGTTCATCCCCTCCCATCAGGAGCATCGTCGACCTCTTAACTGCGTTATCAGTTTCCCTAGTTGCCACAAACTAGTTGTCCAACTGACCCAACCATTTGCGCCACCGTGGCGCCGCCGTCGCCGGATCAGCCAGTTGACTGAACTCTGGGAGGGCCTTAACAGCCATCCTCCCCGGCCGGTGCCCAACCGCCCCTGCGTCCTGGGGCACAGCCCCCTCCGCCGCAACGACGGGCGTGGTCATCCTGGGGGCAGACCTTCCGCTGCTTCGCACACGCACAGCTCCCTGCGTACACTGTGTGCACCTTCAGACGGGGCACTCAGCCTTTCACCCCACGGCCTGTGTCTGGTGGGGCACCCCGTATGGGGTTTCAGCGTCGCTCTCCCGGCCTCCTCGGGGCCTTCCACACAGCAGTGTCACTCCTGCCTCACTCGCAGGTCCCTCCTGCTGCCGCGAGCGCTTCACGCTCCTCGCCGTGCCGACAGGCCGCGCCCTCTCAAGCGCACACCCGTACTCTCCCTGCTGCAGCAGATGCGGGGCCCACACTCGGCGCGCCTATCACGGGCGGCTCGACCACCTCCTCAGCACCTCCCCCGCAATGCTCTTCGCACTCTGCCTGGCACTCCTCTTACCGCACCACGGCAGGCGGCGATCTACACACCACCCGCTCGCCGTCACGCTCTTCACCTCACGCGCCGCCACCGGCAGTCACTGCGGGCAGCAAGCGCGGAGCGACACGCGTGGTTCCTCCTCCGTACTCGTCGCCAGTGTGATGGTGTGGGCATCGGGGTCCTTGACCTAAGGGCATGCGGCTTGGGGGCTACAGCCGACTGCTAAGGGCCAGGATGGGTGCGGGGCCTAGTTGCTGAATGCGCCGGCAATAAGGGGCAACCACACATGAGATCTGGTTCACGGCGTCAGCCACGTGCGCTGACGTCGTCCTTATTTATACTCCCCGGCCCGAGCCCGGTCCGGGGAGTTGCGGGTGGCAACGTTGTATTGCAGTGGCCGGGTGGCTCACTACACCACAGACTCTTCAGAGCAGGGACGAGAGTTGAACTTCAGGCATGGATCTCGCCTCGGTGCCTGTACTAGCATCTTGGAATGGGTGAGTCGGGGGCTGTTCACAGTGTGCCGCGGCTACAACTGGGCTGAAGAAGAGGATGGTGCGCACCCCTCCATTGCACACAGCAGCGCAGTCACATCCCTCATGTTAAGGGATTATTCTAAGTTACATTTGATTTTAGCAGCAGACTTTGATTGGCCCAGATAAAGTATGGACATCCACTTACTGGCTTCAGCTACTAGGGGTCGTCGATAAACTCCGCTACACAGCATAGGTGGAGATTTTTGCCGAACTCCACAATCCGCTCGAGAGCGGAGTGGGCAAAATTTCACAAATTCACCCAGCAGAGCGGAGTTTGTCGCCCACCCCTAACTGTAACCCCTGGGGGTATCTGAGCGCTGGGGTGTGAGGACTCCTTCGAAAAGCCAGGGCTAGAGGAAACGGCGGGCAGAAGGAAGAAACCAGCAGAAAAAGGCAAAACAGAGGGCAGAAAACAAGCAGACAAGGCAAAACAGAGAGCAGAAAAAACAAGTAGAAAAGGCACAACAGAGCAGAAGATGGCATAACAGAGGGCAGAAAAATGAGCAGAAAATCCTAAACAAATGGCAGAAAAATTAGCAGAAGAGACAAAACGAAGGCTAAAAAAACAAGTAGAAAAGGCAAAACAGAGCAGAAGAGGGCAAAACAGAGGGCAGAAAAACGAGCAGAAAAGGCAAAAAAGCGGGCAGAAAAATAAGCAGAAAAGGCAGAATAGAGGGCAGAAAAATTAGCAGAAAAGTCAAGACAGAGGGCAGAAAAATGAGCAGAAAAGGCAAAACTGAGCAGAAAAAGTCAAGAAAGAGGGCAGAAAAACAAGCTGAAAAGGCCAAACACAGGGCAAAACAGAGGGCAGAAAAACGAGCAGAAAAGGCAAAACAGAGGGCAGAAAAATTTGCAGAAAAGCCAAAACAGAGCAGAAGAGGGCAAAACAGAAGGCAGAAAAAAACAAGCAGAAAAAGGGAAAATGGAGGTGGGAAAAACAAGCAGGAAAGGCAGAAAAAGGCAAAACAGAGGGCAGAAAAATGAACAGAAAAGGCTAAATAAAGCAAGAAATGAGCAGAGGACAGCAGGTAGAAAGGCAGCAGAGGGTATCGGACTGGGGGCAAGCGGGACAGGAGAATTGTTGCAGGGGGAGCTGGCACGACAGGACTGGAAACTGTGTCTGTAATGACCTGGAGGGACGCAGTCACACTACCTGGTATGCCACAGGGAGGCCTTTACAGACTATGATTCACAGAGGCAGCCAGATATTAAACAATCATCCAGCATTTATATCACACACATCAGCTTTTAATCACACAGACAGCTCTGCTTCCTGGACAGAGAAGGCATATTAGCAATAATGATCATGCAAACATCTGATAAAAGACGACATTCTTGCATTGAGGCTAATTGTTGAGAGCACATGGGATATTTTGGCATCTTTTCATTTTTGGAGTATCAGAACAACTCTTGAAGACAAGCACTTCTCCGTGGGCTTTGAAATGCGCCAGCTCAGGTCAGGCGCTACTTCGCAGTGACAGTCTGAGGACATTTAGAAACCTAGTTCTCAGCATGTCAGCGATGGACGTCTCAGAAGCGCAATATGTCAGTAATGATATGGACTAAGAGACATGGCCTGGGTTCCTCATGGAGTTCAGTATAGGTAAAGGACAAGTATTTTGGAAGGTTCCTCATATTTATCTTGTAGATCACTCAGTGTGTCTAAAATGTAAATATGTGTTAAATGAAACATTTTTTCAAAGTAAAATGCACAGGATTGCGCTTGCATGCGGCTACAGTTGCATTGGTGCTACTAACCTATTTTACGGACACATAGACATTGACAAAACAAAAAACTGAAGGTACATCCAGTTTGCCAAATTTTCTAACATATTCTTACACTGCTGATCATACTGATGGCCTAATTTAGAAGTTGGCAGCAACAGGGCTTTGCCAAAAGTTGGCTTAGCCACCCTGCTCCCCACCAGCACCAGCCTCTTCATTCCTTCGGCCTCATTTGTAGCCTAGAAGAGCTCTATGCTTTGATGGCTGAGCCCACCACAACTCTTTTAACCCCTCTCACTGGTGCAACCGCTAGCAGATGTAGTGAAGGAATGCCTACTCTCTTTAGAACCCCCTCTAAACACTACATCTGCTGAGATTTTTCTGTTGGGGACAGCAATGTGCAGCACAGCATGGTGGCCCCAGGCAGGTAACAACAATCATTTTGCCTGACAAAGGCCCATCGCAGAACCAGGAAGCTCCTGCTTTGGTGGGTCGGTGGCAGCGGTGGCAGAAGTGCTGCTCCAGCTGCTGAAGTTGCTCTGTCTCTCAGACACAAGCACACACACACCACGGCAGTACTGGGAAATCAGAACCAAACCCCTTGGTCTCCTCGCTCAAGCTCTCTTTTTCCATTTATCCGTTCCAGTGCTTAAATTGAGCCGGGTTTCCGGTGCTTGCACGTGCCCTTAATTGTCAACTCTGGCGCTTGTGATAGTCTGCCACAAGGTGGCGCTCTCTGGCTAATTTAGAGATAACCACAACAGTTAATTTTTTGTTCAATATACATTAAAAATGACTATTACCTGCCGCCCAAGCCATTCTTATAGCTTTGGGGGCCTGAGATAGTCCTAATTGTAACACTTTTAGAGTGTGATGGATAGTAGTTGTGCTGGCACTCTCATTGTTATGTTATGTTATATAAATTTATTACGCGCACGGCTACTCATGAGTGTCCCGGCGCAAGACCGAAAAGGGGTAGAGCAGTGGGCTTCAGATGAATAGATGAGTTTTCAATTTCTTCTTAAATACAACTGGATCCTGGATGGTGCGCAGGACCAGAGGGAGAGCATTCCAAGCAGCCGCTGCTTTCACTGCAAAAGAGCTGCCTCCTAACCTCTGACGCTTGAAATGTGGGACCTGGGCATAACATAAGGACGAAGAGCGCAGGGAGCGTGAAGGAACGTAGAAGGATAGACGCCTCTGCAGGTAGAGAGGGCCGCACCCGTGGAGCGCACGGTGGGCCAAAATCAGAAATTTAAATTTCACTCTAGACGCCATGGGCAGCCAGTGGAGAGAGCGCAACTGCTGATGCACACTGTCCCTGGCCGACAAACCCAATAGGAGTCTAGCTGCGGTATTTTGCACCACCTGGAGCTTCTTCAACAGGTAGCCCGGTATACCAGCAAAGAGGGCATTGGCGTAATCCAACCGAGACAAGATCAACGCACAGGTGACCGTTACCCTCGCCGCCTGCGGCAAAAGGGGACAAAATCTTCTAAATGATTTAAGCAGGCCGAAGCAACCGCCGGCCAGCTTCTTGATATGTACTGAGAAGGACGGATCTTCATCGAACCAGACCCCCAAGTTTTTTACTGGCTGCCCTGATGAGGTCGGTAGAGGGTACTCGGGAGGCCAGAGCTGCTCTCTAAAATTGAAAGGAAATTTACCAAAAAGCAGAATCTCTGATTTTCCTTCGTTGCATTTAAGCTGTGCCTCCACCAGCCATTTGAAGATAGATGAGAGGCAATTTTGGGCCAATAAAACAGAGTCCGCGTCTTTGTCCCAGGTGAAGAGCAGCTGGGTGTCATCAGCATAGGCCAACACCTTAGCCCCCAGCTCCTCAGCTAAATATAACAGAGGAGTAACATAGATATTAAATAGGAGGGGACTAAGAGAAGATCCCTGCGGGACACCCGTTGTTACTAACTGAGGGGAAGAGGAGGACGGTGGAATCCAGATCTGCTCGGACTGCCCTTCCAGGAAAGATCGAAACCAGCCCCACACAGTTCCCGTCAGACCGATCTTGGCCAGACGTGACAAAAGAAGTGAGTGCGGGACCGTGTTAAACGCCGCCGAGAGGTCGAGCAAAATCAGCGCAGCCCTCCCGCCGGCGTCCAGACACTCCCGAATGGCCTCCGCCACCTCAACCAACACCGTTTCTGTGCTGTGTGACGCCCGGAACCCAGACTGAGCTGGATGAAGGAGCGCCTCCTTTTCCACAAAAGCGGTGAGCTGTTTATTTACTGCCTTCTCGCACACCTTCGCCAATGCAGGAAGGAGGGAGATAGGCCGGTAATTCCCCGGACAGAGGGGGTCCAATGACTGCTTTTTCAGAAGAGGCAGGATCTTGGCCTCCTTCCAAGCCAGTGGAACCACCGCTTTCTGGAGGGACAAATTAATGATGGAGTTCACTTCTACATTAGCGACCTCAGCAACCGCTGCCAGTATCCTAGCAGGACAGGGGTCCGAAGGCGAGCCCGACTTTAGGCCTTTAAGAATTTTGAGACATTCCAGAGGGTCGACTGGTCTAAACTCTGACAGTGCGTGGCCTGTATCGACACTCCAGAATTGTCTCCGTATTGATACTGCAGGAGGTAAATGCTGCTTGAATAGCCAGGATATTATCCCTAAAGTAGCGAGAGAGGATGTTACACCAAGAAGGTGAGGTGGCAGTGCTGGCAGGGTCAATGTGTGGTGCAAGCTGCAGTGACCCCCTGATGAGAGACCTGGCACTTAATATTTTACAAACTAAGCACTGATCCATTCTCTCTCTTTTTCCCCTCTCTGATCGCTCTCTCTCTCTCTATTCCTCTATCTCCATCTCCCTATGTATTTCCCGAAGCCCCCAGTGCCTGTTGCAATTAATCTCGGGAGCTGGAAAAAGTAACAGCCCCCTGCAGCGGCCCGTCTTTAACAACCGGCTTCCAATGGCTCCAGACCTTTGGGGAAATGCCCCGTGGAATAAAAGGGCAGTCTGGCCCTGACATGCTTGCACACACACACCTTCAACAAACACATGCCAATTTAGGAGATTTTTTCCTAGATTAGAGACAGATATCGACTAATCCATGCTCTCTGTTTTTGCTGGACTTATTCTCCCCCGTTATTTAAATGCCATCCATTTCTCTTCCACTACACACATATTGAAGGTGTGCAATGTCCTTTGTCTGATTTCAAACACCTTCACATATCAGGCATTCGTATAGATCAGGGTTCTCCAAAGTCGCCCCGAGGGCCGGATCCATGCCAGATTTTTAGCATATCCCCATTTAGATAAATGTAGTTATTTTAAAAGTCCTGCATGGATCTGACCCTCCAGTACCGACTTTAGAGAGCCCTGATATAGATCATAGCATCCAGACTGCCCGGAGCTACTACAAGCAAACCTGTGCATTTGGTTAGAGAGGTGTGTGGTTGCACTCGGTCCTCGGGAGTGGACAGGGCGTGACGCACTAGGTCTTGACATGTGGTCTAGTGCTGTCGTGATACACCTGTTGCTGCCGGTATGTGCACCTAGGTTTAGGTTAGAGAGGTCTGTGAAGGAAGAGAGCGTTCTTCATGCAGTATTTCTTCTGCGTAATATATTGATGCATTATTGCACAGGGCATGTGCTAAACTGTTTCTTTCAATCAGATGTCTTGGTTTAAAGTTTAAGGATAGCATAGGGTTGAAGCTTATGAGGTGTCCAGAAATTTGAGATGTTGTTTTTTTAAGGCGTTATGTGAAGGCAAGATTGTTTTGTAAGTCTTTTCTTTAGCTGTTAGAAAGTTTCAAATGTTGATGCCTTGGACTGGGATTTGAACAATGTCCTACAGAGATCTGTTGGAGCATACAGTTGTAATTTGTAATAGTGTGTCGAAGCGGAGGCTGCTTCTAGTGCAGTAAGTAATGTTTGGCTTGTCGTTGTCATATTTGTTGGGCCACTAAGTGTGATATGGATAGTGCCTTAAATGCTGTCAAGGACAAAATCAAGCAGGCTTCAGCGATGGAGTTTAACATTTGTCAGAAGTTTGGTTCCTGAGTGCTGGAACTATTGCAGTTTGCTTAGGAGACCTTTGGTGCTCCTAGATAAAGTCTGATCACATCAATTAATAAAGAGAGCACAAATATGCCTGTACCTTTAATTCAGGGGAGAATACCAGATAAGGGAAAAATCATTTTGGGATCTTGAGCATACTCGAGACGATTTCACTACAGAATCTATTTGAGGTTCCAAAGGGGCATATTATCAACGGCCAGCGATAATTATCGCTGGCCGTGCTGAGCGCCGAATTCCCTAACGCAGGCTATCTCTGGTATTTATCGCCCTGGTAGCGCGTTATTAACAACGCCGCTTCCCCAGGGCGATAAGAATTCCAGAGATAGCGAGGTTATCGCCGCTTTGCAGGGAACATCGCTGGTTTTCCAGCGATGTTCCCTGCAAAACGGCGATATCCTTGCTGATACGACCCTGTGGTCGTATCAGCATAATCCATCCCCTATGTCTAACATAGTAAGTCAGGATTTTAGCAGACGTTAGATTTTGGCAAAACGACCGTTTTCGCCAAAATCTAACGTCTGCTGAAGTCTTATGGGCTGCTTTGTTAATATCGCGATGTGAACATCAGCGATATTTTCAAGGCAGTCCATCCGAGGTACGCTTCAGTGACGCCCACTTTGCATCTCATTAGAGATGCAAAGGGGGCGTTGGAAAGGGTGCTAACATGCGATTATGCATGTTAGCACCCTCTTGTTGATAGGGCGATAGTTTTATCTCCGTTTTTCTGGCTTTTAAAGCCAGAAAAACGGAGATAAAGCCCTTGTAGATATGCCCCA
The DNA here is from genome assembly GCA_963921515.1 of Calotriton arnoldi. Taxonomy (NCBI): domain Eukaryota; kingdom Metazoa; phylum Chordata; class Amphibia; order Caudata; family Salamandridae; genus Calotriton; species Calotriton arnoldi. The sequence goes on along the minus strand of CAWUFW010000121.1, from coordinate 3,144,414 downwards.
AAGTTTGGTCCGCATCTCTGTCCATTTAGGCAGTGCCCACCATAAGTTTGCAGGTCAAAATGAATATCTTATGAAGGTTGTCAATTTCCAAATCAAAAAAGCCAATACATATCATAAAGGGTGTTATTTTTGCAATAAATTACATCACCTGAGTGCAGGCTGTTTTGTTTATAATTTTGGCAAGAATGCATCTGTTTGTTGTCAATCTGTAATGTTCAGGGTTTTAGAAGTGAGGACCTGTATTTCTAAAGTGGCTTTATGAAGCACATTTATGTTTCCTTGGCATCGTATCAGTAATGAAGGAAGTGTTAGTGAGCATCTATGCTGCTTTCGCAGTAGTTTGAGGCTGGGGATCTAGAATCTTTGCTGTGTGACATTAGTTTAAAATATTATTCAAAGATAGGAGAGAATACCTTAAGGGTGGTCGTGTCAGAGTTTGAAGAGCTGGTTGCATATGTTGATTATCTGGTTATACCTTAAAACTTTTTAATAAAATTGTACTTCTTTGATCCTTCTTAGAAAGTGAGTGACCAGGGACTCACAAAATATTGATGACATGATTGTTTGATCTGAGCAACCTGCCGGGGCCTTGAATTCTGAAATAATCTTGAAAAATCTCATTTGCGGAGCATGAGAGATGCAAGGGGTGTAATATATATATTTTTTGCATTCCTATGGTTACCTGAAAATGCATAGCTGGTGAGAGTATCCATGTCTGCTGAGTAGCTCTCTTCAGATGTGCTCAAATGCTCTGTTGATGGCTTTGATGGATGACCGCTTCTTGGTGATTCATGAACCAGGCAGATCGAGACAAGGATGTTTGTATTTTTCACAATTGTGTCAAATGCTTTTAGCAGACATTTATTAAAGTGTGGAATGACTGGTGCCAGGCATGTGAGAGTCTCAGAATTTGCTCTTCAGCTGGATAGAATCCTTTACGGAGCATGCAAGTTCAGATAATTCAAAAATATTCTTATATTCTGGGCAAAAGATGTGTTTGCAGTTTCAGCCTTTGGTACTGTTTTGTTGAATGCAATGGAGAATGGATCCACCAGGTCACGTGAGAAGTTTGAAAGTAACATCGCAGGTGTTGTCCACGATTTCATTACAAGACCGGAGGCTGCCATTATGCATAACCTTTTATTTACCACTTCTGCCAGCAGCACCTTTAAAGGACATTTACAAACAAGAACAATCCAGAATTGGAACTCGTAACATCGCAGGTGTTGTCCACAATTCTTGTTTAGTTGTACCATATAGGGAGCAACGGATCAACGATGAGTTGTAAGAGTTGCATTGCACGAAGTCTGGAGATACATAACATGCATCATTTTGATCACTCCCCTAGACTGTCTCCTATCGCTTCATACTGCTAGAAATGTGGCCTCTGTGCATGAATGCTGTACATTATATGAGCCAGCACTTTTGACTTTTAAAATACTTTATTTAGACACTCAAGTCCATTAAAGTGCCATGTACAAGATACAAAGAATTGTACAAGCATAAAGTTTAAAAAAAATATATAAAATGCGCACAAATAAGCAACAATTCATTTTGCAGAGCAGTCCATGTGTATAACGCATAAAACAGATGAGCTCATAACATAATATCTTTAAAATTCAACAAGCTAATGCCATAGACTTTTAACATTTAGGTTGGAACAAAAGCTAATAACAGGCTTTGCGCCTTATGAGGCAACACGACTAAGCAGGTGTTCTTGTAAAGCACATTTCCACCTCTTGGGAGCAAGTTGACACTGAACAACAGATGTTTATTGTTACCCAACTCAATGGTACGAACTTTATCAGCCTTGGAAGTATGAAAGGCTGATTAAACCTTTGGACATGAGGTCAAACACAGATCCACTGGGTCGTCACACCTGACTAATTTACACCATAACTTTAATATAAAATGCACCCCTACAGTCAATGAGACATGCATATGTCTAGAACATTTCATATGGGAATCAAATGTCGATCCCTTTGTTCTTCTGTTCTCCCCAATACCGAACTATACATTCCCTTACCTATCATCACGAACACCTTTTTTGGGGAAATAAAATCTTGTTGTTGTGAATCTTGCCTTTTGACTGAATGGGCCTGGCTCTCTGATATGGAGGTGTGAATCAGGTCTGCTGACCTTGCTAACGTGTCAAATCGAAATAGCTGGAAAAAACGACCTCTAGAAATGTTGGCTGGTAAATGATAACAAACATATATTGATGTTATAATGGGTTTCACAGAGCCCTCTATACACATGTTAATTCTTGTAGCAACAATTCTTGAAATAATTGATTACATTTAAAAAAAAAACCTCTTCTTAATATTTTTCCACCTTTTTTAAGCTTTGGTTTTGTTCAGCAACAAAGGAAAAAGGGCTCTACAGATATCTGCAGTCAGTTGGATCGTTGAGCTCCTTTCTCCTTCCTGAGGTGGTGTCTGGACCTTGTTTCTCCGGCCCCCAACAGCAGCAGCTCCTGGGGGTGAGCTTGCCAGGCTGCAGACAGTCAGCCCACCCTAGCTGTGAAGGTGCTGCATCTGCAGAGACTGCTGAATGTGGCTGGGGTGACAGAGAGCAGGCTGCCTTGTCATGGCCCTCCTCTCCACCTCACACACTGCACAGCTCACACTTCTGCCTCTAGAACAAGGCAAAGTGAGGGGAGGGCATGGAGTGAGCAGCCTCGATGCTCAAAGCGTCTTCTATTAGCAAGTCCCATATTTTACTTTTTAGAATGCCAGTAACCATTCATTTTCTTCAAATTATTTGAGTAAATAAGCATTATTATGCATTATTTTAACTTATCGTCTGTACTAGGTTGTTTTTAACCCGGGGCCAGCATTGGCACCAGTTTCTTATTTCTTCTTCCTGCCAGAGTGAGCCCTTATTATTTGGGGTGTGTTCAGAGTCACCAGTGCTTTAATTGGCCCGGGGCCCACAGGTGCTCAGCACCAGCAGAGCAGATAAACAGGTCTAGAGAAAAGTCCTGATTGGACCCTATTTTTACGTCCTCAATGTCTCCACTCAGCTTAAACATCTGGAATCTGTTTAGAAAAAAAAAACCTGAGTGATAATGTCGCTTTGAGGCAGTTCCCTTGCTGGTCCAGGATGCTTCACATATGGTGTCATCAACATGGACATGGTGGGCGAGATGGACAGAATAAGGAGGATGAGTATGAGGACCAGGAACAGGAGGAAGATTACCAGGCAGAGAAGGAAGACTTATGGGGGAGGAGAACCAGAAAGATGAAGAGGGGAAAGAAAACCAGGAACAGGGAACCAGGGAACTAGAGCCAGAGCACCAGAATCCTAGGAGTCGTGCTTAATTAGTAAAAATATACGTGCCAGGGTTCAAGGTATCCCATTGCATCTGGCACCAGCCACAGATCCTGCCACTGGTGCCAAATCCCAAGCTTTAGGGACAGCCTGGAAGGGCTAGTTCTGTATATGTTTTAGTGTAATAAATGGTTAAACATTCTGTGAGCTTTGCTCAAAAATAGACAGAAATCACCACCTTGGGGTGCACTCTTATAAATGCTGGTGTTTAATAATAAGTGCTGGCTCCAAGCACTGACAAACACCGGAACAAATTTAGCACCCCCTATGAGGACAATGATGATGGAGAGGAGCCTAGAAAGAGCAGGAGGATTAGGAAGATGGTTATGAGAAGGACAACAAGTAATACCAAGAAGAGGAGGAGGAGGCCTGGATCACTATGAGGAAAGGCAACATCAGGACCACCAAGATGACAAGGGCCAGGACTAGCAGAGGGATAAGGACTTAGAGGGCCAGAAAGATCATGACCTGGAGGACCAGCAGCACCCAGAGGAGAGGTACGATGACCCAGAAGGAAAGAAGGCACGGGTAGAGGAGGAGAACCAGGCCCTTCTTCTCCAAGACCATGACCACAAGTACATCTGAACATGTATTAGGACAGCCCCTTAGTTACATAAGCCACAGAATCCAGACACCTAATAAACCTTTATTAGTTATGCTTTTTAGCCAAATCCTTCTGTAGCCCCCTCTCCCACCTCCCTTTTTCATCCTTCTTAAAACTCTGATGGCCACTAAGTTTGCAAATTAAATCCAAAGACAGTGCACAATTCTTGAGATTTATTAATGTGTAACACCTTCTAGCCACACTGCCCTAAAATTACCTTTTCATCTACCAATGAGAGATCATATCAAATAAGGCAGAGCAGTTAAAGGGGTGCTCTAACAGGCATCAGGTCCTGACTAGTCATATAGGCAAATACTAGCCTGAATGTAATACGCCGCTGCTGTTCCCTGCGCATGATGAAGAGGGAGGGTAAAGAAGTCTTTGATGTCACTCTTTCGCGACCCTACTATTCTGATGATGTATTTCACAACCAAAGTTTGTCTTTCACATTAAAGGTTCTCTTATCCTTAAGTGCAAAGACCCACAATTCACTATTCATTTTCTATTCTTCCTTGATTGACGAGTCAACTATTGTCTAAATTATTTTATGGTGTTTCATTTAACTATGGAGAACATGGTGAGGACTGGAATTTATCAATCCCCCTGCAACATCCTTAGGTATTTTTATTCCCATATCATCCTCGCTTCAGAGACCCAGGGAGTGTGGGATACTTCTATAAGAGAAAGACAGATGCTCTTCCAGCCGCAGTGTACCTTCACCTTCCCATGTAAGCAAAACCCAACTTGTTTCCCCAGATGTACTAAGTTGGGGAAGAGGTGGCCGGCTTCAGTGCTGGCGATGCCCGATGCAACCATCTTTGTTGGCGCCCACCCCAGTGTCCTCCTTCTCCTTGGATTCCCTCACTAAGATCCTTCAACTGTGCTCCACATCTCTCCATAGCCCCTCTCACATGTATTTAATTTCTTTTACAGTGCTGCACATACCAATATAGGGTGTCAGTGTGCTTTACATCATATACATTGTGCAAAGACAATGAATCATACAAGTGTGTAAATCAATATATAGGAAATTTTACACAATACAATGAGGACTACAAGGTGTAGGAGTCACATTTCGCCCTTACTGGTAGGCATTATATGCTAAGAGTGCTTGTTCTGGAGAAACACAAACTAAGCATTTAAGACATAATTCTGTTGCATGTAGAGTCCTTTAATAAATAGAATTTATTACTACCCAAAGGAATTATTTTTAGTAACCTTAGATTAGAAGAAAGAAAGATTGGGGAAACAATAAGGTTTTAAACCTATGCTTGAGTTTGCATGCAACACTTTGATGGCAGTTTGTAGCACACTGTGCTCTATTGGAAGGATTGTAACTTATGAACTGCAAGTAATAAAAGGATCTCTGTGACAAGCGCTGTAACTCACTGAGCTATCTAAATACAATACAATTCTTTGGCCTGTTTGTTACAGGTTCTGCTTTACAGAAGGCACATTAACTCTCTGTCCTACTTTATGATGAGTCAAAACTGCCACTAGACAAATCTTAGATGTCTCCAGCAGGTATATTGGTCACCAGAGTTATCTTGACATTGGGTACTCGAGGAATTCTGCAGCAGATGGCTTTAATCCCATAAGGTATTTCAAAATGCAGTGGTTCCCGAGCTTGTCACCCGATGTGGCAACATAGGTATTACTGCCCTAAAGCCGGCACTGGGCATGCCTTGTGTAGTCTGGTGTAAACCCCTACCAGCCCAGCGTGATGTCTTTCACACAACCCAGCACACTATGAGCTGTGCCGAAGTACCTGTGAGGGGCCAGCATATCTTTACAATATGATGCGGGGAGAGGAGCTGCAGCGCAGAAAGTGTAATGCACAACGCACTTTTTGAAACACATTTGTACCTTTAGAGATACTATGGGGCTTATTTACAAGCCCCTTGCACCACTTTTGCGTCACTTTTCCCATGTTAAAAATGACGCAAAAGTGGCGCAGGGGGCTTGTAAATCTGCCCCTCTGAGACAGAATGTGTCCAACTATAGAAAAGGAGCCCAGCCCATCATGCCCCCATGCCTTTAATGCATGCAGATAATCCGGAATCAGACAGTTTGAGTTAATGGTCAGTCTGCCCCTGTTTACAAGCCACAATCCGTGTCATAACCCGGGCCGGGGGAGGCGAAGCCGGACCCATTAGGGGCCCGGGCCAAACGCCGGCCGGAGGCGGGAAGCCCCTCCTCGCACATCCAAATAGCCCGCTCGAAAGGGGGCGACCAGGATTGGTCGCCCCAAAGCAAGCGCGAACCCCCCAATCCGGGGGAGAACTGATGAGGCGAGGGGGGGATAAATAAGGTCTCACGGGCCCAAGCAAACACAAATCACCCCCCCTCCTCGCAGTTGGAAGAAAGAAGTGATCGACGGAAGGAGCAGCAGGAAGGAGCAACGCGCCGTCGACAACGAAGTTTGGCGTACCTGAGTTTCCGAAGGAAAGAGCGGCGGCCCAACACCTTGCCGGAACATCGAGGCAGCCCTGCATCTGGGAACTGCCAGGGAAGAACACCGACCAGCCGTTGGGGCCCCCCCGCTCGTCTGGCACCGTCATTGGCGGAGGAGCTAGGGAGCGGTATCCAGCCAGGGCGGGAAGCAGGAGAAAAGAGCGGGAGCCCACCCCTCGCTGGGGCATCGAGGCAGCCCTGCATCTGGGAACTGCCAGGAAAGAACGCCGACCAGCCGTTGGGGCCCCCCCCTCTCCTCTGGCAGCATTATCGGCTGGAAGGAGCGGCAAGAGAAGCATGGCGGTAAACGGCGGGAGCAGCTGCGGGGTATCGGGCAAGCAGCAGGCAGACGGAACAGTGAGGAACCCACACGGAGGGCGGGCGGGCCAGCAGTCGAGCTGACGCCCTCCCCCTTAAAGGCGCAAGGCCCCGGCTGCATTGCATCAGCAGCGAAGGGGATCTTAAACAAAACAGCCCGCGTCCGGCCTGAAACCCGGGCCGGCAGAGCCTGCAAGCGGCAGGAGAGAGGGGAAGCAGGGGCCAACAAGAGGTCTCCGGTTTGCCGCACAAAGGAAAAAAGGTGCGAACAGCGCGTGTGGCAGTTTTTGGCTTTGCACTGATGCACCAGGGATTGCTGGGGCTGGGGAACAAGCACCAGAGCCCGGAAAAGAAATCGGAGGTGGGAACCCCCCTCCTCCTTTGGCCAGGCACAACCACCAGCAGTAAAGACAGAACCAGGCAAATAGACTAAAAAAGCGGAAAATATTTTTGGGCACAATCCACGGCTGGGGGAGGCATTGAAAGGCACCAGCACATCACCAGTACCAAAGGCTTTTGGAGGATGGCTAGCGAGCGTGTGCAAGCGAAGAGGAAGGCACGGCCACCAGCGCGCTTCTGGGAGAATCAGGACATGTCAGAGGCTAACGAGAGGAATCGGAAGAGGCGCAGAGCGGTCAAAGGGTCCGACCTGGTCAACGACGTGCAGGAGATGTTGGGGAAGGCCAGAGCATTGGTGGCCCTGAAGGGAGCAGCATGGATGGACCAACAAATCCAGGACGAGGCGCATGCGAAGAAGCGGCGACAAGCAGCACCGAAAGAACCGCCCCCCAGGAAACCCGGGGGTGGGGGGCATGCAGCCAAAACGGTGGCCCCTGCAGCCAGCATGGCGGTCACAAGAAGCACCCGGGACAAGGATGGGGTACCGAAGGGCAGGAAGCAACCACAGGCAAGGAACAGGAAGGCCGCAACTCCAGAGCTGGTGTCCAACTCAGACACTGAAGGGAGCAGCGATGACGAGGGGTCTGTAGCCAGCACGGTGGCCCCTCAGGAGACACGCGAACGGCAAGCCGACGTGAGCAGCAAGGAGAGGGGTAAGCATTGCGCACAAAGCGGCAAAACAAGGCGCGCAAGGGCACGGCAGGACGGTGCAATAGAGGGGATACCAGGGCACATGGGCACGCAAATGGGAGCGAGCAAGATGGCAATGCAGGGGCCATGGTCCATGCCACTCCCGTGGCTGACAGGGTTAAGCCAGGGGTGTCAGGATTTCCAAGGGGAATCATGGGGACCAGAGGCCACTCACCCAGCGGCGTGGATGCCTTGGTGGCAATGGCCGGGGGCAGGAGCCCCCTTCCAAGGAAGCCCCCAGTGTGGTACGGAGGGGCAAGGGAGTAGCCAGAAGCCGGGCCAGAGGGCCGACCAAGGGGGCAGCAGGAAAGGGGCCACAGGCAGGGAGAAGGGGGACGCCAGACAGACTCCTCATAATGAGGAGGCAGGACTGGGGGTGACCACTAAGGAAGGGACAGCGGCCCCCGGGGTTAAGTGTGCCAGCGGGGCTGGGAAGGGCCTGGACCAGAGCAGGAAGCCGGCCAGCGAGTATCTGCGCCCTTCCCCGAGTGACCCCCCCCCCACAACCACGAAACTGTTAGGGCTGGCCAATCTCATCCCACTGAAAGTAAAGGAGAGAATATGGAGGAAGGAGTTCATAGACATCTTCTCACTACTGGAAGTACGCCAGGCGGGTTTAGACTTAGCGGCGCAAGATAAAAAGGATGATGACAGGAGGGACCGCGGAAGCCCAGAGTAGAAAGATCAATAGAAAATTGGCTGGGGAAGGGGGGAGCTCCCTCTGATCGTGGAACCGCAGGTAGCATGGCGGAAGGAACACAAGAAAGGTTGAAAAAAAGAGAGAATTACTAAAAGGTAGAGGGAAGGCTCACACAGTGTCCTTGGGATGCCTCATGGCAGGGGCACTAAGGGAGCCAAGGGCAGCCTACCGCGAGGGAAAAGAGTAGATGTGATGCTCTCGCAGGACCCTTGGGATGCCTCACGGCAGGGGTACCGAGGGAGCAAAATGGAAGGACTCAGCCTCATAATAGATAGAGTAGATGCTCAAGAAGGTCCTTGGGATGCCACACGGCAGGAACCCCCGGGGAGCAGGGAGGACCAACGAAAGGGCAGGGCAAGCGGGATGGCACTTGCAGCCCAGGCAGGTCCCAGATCGGTAGCAAGTTGAAGCCTTGACCCGGGAAACAGAGGCCCAGACAGGTGGCCCCTCCTGTCCCCGGGAACTTGAGGAGGCTGGGTCCACGCAGCAAAAGAAAGGACTGCAAAGAAAAGGAAGTATATTCCCAAGAAAGATTAAGAATAGGATAACCATGATTTTGCAAAAGTATAAACATGTTATGTTGAATAAACTACGACCTTTTTGGCACCAAAGCACTGTGTCATTGGTTTGATTTGATGGGCATGAGGGCCGCAGTTGTTTAAAGCAAGAGAGGGGGGGGGACAACTCGCCTCCTGGAAGGGGTTGTAACCCGGGCCGGGGGAGGCGAAGCCGGACCCATTAGGGGCCCGGGCCAAACGCCGGCCGGAGGTGGGAAGCCCCTCCCCGCACATCCAAATAGCCCGCTCGAAAGGGGGCGACCAGGATTGGTCGCCCCAGGGCAAGCGCGAACCCCCCAATCCGGGGGAGAACTGAGGAGGCGAGGGGGGGATAAATAAGGGCCCACGGGCCCAAGCAAACACAAACCAACACCCCCTCCTCGCAGTTGGAAGAAAGAATCCCACCCACCCACACCAGAAGGAACGGGCGTCGCAGCCGCATGGGTAGAGGTGAGGCGGAAGGAACACAAGAAAGGTAGAAAAAAAGAGAGAATTACTAAAAGGTAGAGGGAAGGCTCACACAGTGTCCTTGGGATGCCTCACAGCAGGGGCACTGAGGGAGCCAAGGGCGGCCTACTGCCAGGGAAAAGAGTAGATGTGATGCTCCCGCAGGACCCTTGGGATGCCTCACGGCAGGGGTACTGAGGGAGCAAAATGGAAGGACTCAGCCTCATAATAGATAGAGTAGATGCTCAAGAAGGTCCTTGGGATGCCACATGGCAAGAACCCCCGGGGAGCAGGGAGGGCCAACGAAAGGGCAGGGCAAGCGGGACGGCACTTGCAGCCCAGGCAGGTCCCAGATCGGTAGCAAGTTGAAGCCTTGACCCGGGAAACAGAGGCCCAGACAGGTGGCCCCAGGAACTTGAGGAGGCTGGGTCCACGCAGCTAAAGAAAGGCCTGCAAAGAAAAGGAAGTATATTCCCAGGAAAGATTAAGAATAGTGTTAGACCTGGCATCCTTGGCGTGGGTCTCCCTTCCATTTTTTCGTAATGCCTCCACTGTTGCCGATATGTTTTTGCTGGACTAGATGCTCATGGGCACTTTGCCGCTGCTAATCAGTGCCAAAGTGCAAGTGCTCCCTATCGTTAATTGATATATGTATTAGTGACTCCATGATTGGATGATTGGTTTACTTGTCAGTCCCTAGTACAGTGCACTCAGTGTGCCCAGGGCTTGTAAATCCAATGCCGCTGGTCGCTTGCAGCACTGGTTGTGCCACCCACCGAAGCGGCTTGTAAATGTGTCTCAGGCCTGCCACCGCAGAGCCTGTGTGCAGCCTAGGGCTGCCATGTCGACTTGGTGAGTACACCCACTTACCAGTCCCTAAACCTTCCCTTTACTGCATGTTGGTCACCCCTAAAGTAGGCCCTAGGGCAGGGTGCATTGTAAGTATAAGGTAGGACATGCCCTGGTGTGTGTGGCATGTCCTAATAGTGAATTACAGCCATTTTCGTTTTTCACTATTGCAAGGCTACCTGCTCCCCATAGGCCAGAATGGGCAGACTGACTATTACACCTTATAGTCAGAACTGACCCAGGGAACATGGTAGAAAACGAATTTAGTATGCCTGAACTCAGGATGATAAAATACATCTTTTAGTGAAGTTGGTTTTAACATTCTGTGTTTGAAAATACCACTTTTAGAAAGTGGGTATTTTCTTGCCTAACTATCCAAGCCTGCCTCTGCTAGGTTGTGTATTCCTTGTCTGGAGATTGAGTGACAGGGGCTGGGGGTGGCTACAGGAGACAGGGTGAGTCAGCGCAGGGCTGAATAGAAAGATCTGCATCCAGAGTGGAGGGAGGAGTTGCACCTGGGTCTGAATAGGGCTGTGCCTGCCTTCCACAATGCTGGCTCCACCTCCTGCCGGGCGGCTGAGCACTCTGCCCCACATTCTGAAAGGAAAGAAGGAGTCAGAAAACAAAGTGCTCCAGAACTGACCAGAACTGGTTTTGGACTAGGCAGAGGCCTCTCTGCCTCCAGAGAACAAAGAGAATCAGGGTATAAGAGGGGCACCCAGACCCCAGGAAAATTAGATCACTTTGGGAACAAGAAGAAACCTTTGCTGAGGAGCGGAACCAAGAAGAAACTGAGGAGAGACTATCCCTAAGCCTGAAGTGCTGCTTGGGGGATTGGCCTGCAGTGGTTTGCCTGACTGCCAAAGAAAGGAGAAAGGAACTTTTGCTTTGCTGTGACTTTCATCAACTTGTGAAGGATCTCCAAGGGCTTGGAAGAGAGCTTGCCCCTGACCGAAGTCCCAGGACCATTGGACTTCACCCCTTTGTGAATTGCTGCTGGAAACTCTGTTTCAGTGGCTACAGAGGTAGGGAGCTGTGACCGACTCTCACGACCGACTCGGTGTCCTGTAAGCACCGCATCGAGCACCGTCTCGCCCTGCAACGCACGGCCCTGGTCTCACCGACTCCGTCAACGAGCCGCTGCCTGCACCGCATCGAGGGACAACGCGTCCCTGCAATGCTTCGCTACGCCGAATCGAACTGGTCTGACCGACACGGTCACTGCTGCTGAGTTCGAGTCCTGTGACTGCACCGGAGTTGGGCACCGCCGCACGCTTTGCGACGCACCGCCCGACTCCGCACCGCTGTCCGGACTGGATCGACGCCAGCTCCTGAATCCGGCCCGCCGCCGCACCGCAACCTGCCAGCACCGCATCGAAGCACCGTCTCGCCCTGCAACGCACGGCCCTGGTCTCACCGACTCCGTCTCGACGACGTCAACGAGCCGCTGCCTGCACCGCATCGAGGGACAACGCGTCCTGCAACGCTTCCATTTTTGCATCGCGACCGCGACGAACAGCCATCCGGCTCGCACGCCCGTGCCTGCCGCTTCAAGTAAAAGGTACTGTGACCGAGTCTGTCTACGCTGTGTTGGCCCGCCTCGACGCGGTCAGCGGGATTTGTTAGACTCTGTTTGTTCTCGACATCGCCGTAGCCGGAGGAGGCTACCGACTCGCACAGAACCTTGAATTAAGCCTTTTGATCAGAACTAAGCATTCTTAACAGTATTGTGGATTATTTTTGTCGTTTATGGTCTTGTGATAAATCTATATAAAGTATACCTATTTTTATAAATATACAACCGGTGTGGTGTCCATTTGTAGTGTTGTCACTTGATTACTGTATGTGTTCACAAATGCTTTACACACTGCCTCTGAACTAAGCCTGTCTGCTCGTGCCAAGCTACCAAGAGGGTGAGCAGGGGTTATTTTAGGAGTGTACCTACTTTCCCTGACTAGACTCAAGGGTCCCTATTTGGACAAAGGTATCTACCTCTGCCAACTAGAGACCCCCAAATCTAACATTGGTGGTCAGCGGTGAGGATTCTGGACTTGCATTTGTGACTCATGTACAGTGATTGGTGAACACTACTTAGTGAGTGCAGACCAAAACGCAACCACATACTTTTATAGCATTTTTTCTGGGATTTCCTATTTTTGCAAATGCCAAGTTCAGTCACTATGGAGAAACCAGCATCAGTAGCCTCTGTTGAATGTGATTGGGAAGAAGAGAGGCTAGAATGCTACACCCTTAAGCAGCTCAAGCAATTCTGCAAAAGTTTAAAGTGTCCATGACCGGGATCTCCAGGAAGGAGGACCTCCAAAAGGCGCTGAGGGCCTGGGTCGAACCAAGGAGTGCCCCTGTGGAGGGGGCTGAGAATGCAGAAGGGCAGCTGGAGGGGCTATTGGGTCTAGGGGCTAGAAGACCACCTTCCCCAGTAGGTAGCAGTGTTTCTGCCAGAGGACTGTCTCCAGAGGAGTTGGAGGACAGGAAAGAGAGTAGGATGCACGAAATGGAGCTCACTAAGCTCAAGCTGAATGGGCAGTTAGAATTCGAAATGCAAACTAGGAAATTAGCCCTAGAGGAAAAGAAAATGCAGTTTGAACATGAGAAAGTTTTGAGGGAGTTGGAATTGAAGGCCAAGAGCTTAGAGATTACTCCTCTGGTGGCAGTGTACCGCCTGTGCCTGTTGAAGCTAGGGTGTATATTCCCAAAGATGTGGTGAAGGAGTTTTTTAAAAATGATGACATTGGGCAGTGGTTCAAAGCTTATGAGGTAGCCATGTCTTCCCACCGGGTCCCTGAGAAGGATTGGGGAGCGGGGTTGTGGGGACGGTTCCTCAGTGAAGGGCGGGATACCTTGTTAGATTTGCCCTCTGAAGTCTATAATTCGTACAGCCACATGAAGGATGCCTTAATGACTAGGTATGGTTTGACCCCTGAGCTTTATAGGCAAAGGTTCAGGAACTGTAGTAAGATTGAAAGCAGTACCTGGGTTGAATATGTGACCTTCTTTTGCAGAGCCTTGGATGGTTGGGTAAAGGGTAGCAAAGCGACTGATTTTCAGGCGCTCTTTGATTTGATTGCCTGGGAGCACTTGTCCGGTAATTGTTTTCCTGAGCTACGCCAGCACCTGATTGATAGTAAGCTGACTAACCCTAGGCAGCTTGTTGAGGAGGCGGACCGCTGGGTGAGTACCCGGGTCCACAAGGGTCACGTGGGAGACTCCGCCAAGGGTGGGCAGGGTCCCCAGCAGAAGAGTGGGGGACAAGGGTAAACAGAAGGAGTTCCATAAAGGGCCCCAAAGTAAACCCCAAGGGAACCAAGGAAAGGTTCCCAGCCTCCCCTGAGAAGAAGCCAGTGGCCCCCCTGTTCACCAGGGACCACTGGTGTGTTACAAGTGTGGCGCCCTGGCCACAAGGCAAACGATCCTCGTTGCTCCTTTGCATGGAAAACCAGCACCCACCAGTGCAGTCCACCGGCAGTTGGCTAGTGTAGCCCTGGGGGAGGAGTTGGGTGCCCAAGGTGGGGGATCCCACAGTGTTTTCCCTTGTCTCATTAGGAGACTCTGAGATGGTCCCTAGGACCCCGCTGCCTGAGAACACTAAGAAATACAGGCAGTGGGTGACCATCAATGGCCATAGGGTGGAGGCTCTGAGAGACACAGGAGCCAGTGTGACAGCTGTCAAGTGTCACCTGGTGTCTAAGGAGCAGGTTATCCCTGATGCATTCTATCCGGTTGTTGCCGCTGACAACACAGAGAGTCACTGCAAGGTGGCTCAGGTTCCCTTTGAGTGGGGGGTCTCGGTACTCTTCAAGTAGCTGTGAGGCCAGCCATGCCTGTTGACTGTTTGTTAGGGAACGATTTGGAGAGCTCGCCTTGGGCTAAGGTGGAGCGGAGTGCGCATTTAGAAATGTTGGGCTTGCCTGATTGGGCATGTGTGACCACCCGGTCAATGGCAGCTAAAGGTGTTCAAGAGGACCTGGAGCCTGAGAGGGAGGCCCAGGTGCCTGCCGGAGAGAGAGGAGGCAGGGGGCATGGGAAACTGGCCTCCGAAGTTCCCACGGTCCAGGAGGAGGCAGACCCTGAGGGGATGCCCTGGAGCCTACAGGGGAACAGGTAGCTGAACTGGGGGACTCTACCTGAGCTGACCCATTGGCAGCAAGAAGGAGGACCCTCCAGGGAAGAGTTCTGCGAGGAGCAGAACACATGCCCTTCTCTCGTGGGTCTGAGGCAACAGGCCACAGACCAGGCAGCAGGTGATCAGTCTGGATCACATTGGGTTTACTGGGAGAATGGTCTCCTGTATTCAGAGCCTAAGGTTGCTGAGCCTGGGTCAGCCCGTGTGCTGGTGGTACCCCAGCGCTTCAGAGCCTTCCTACTGGGGTTGGCTCATGATGTACCGTTAGCAGGACATCTGGGGCAGGACAAGACCTTTGACAGGCTTGTTACCCATTTCTATTGGCCCCAGATGCGCAGGAGTGCCGCCACTCACTGCAGGACATGCCAGACTTGCCAGGCAAGTGGAAAGAGTGGGAGGAAGCACAAGGCTCCTCTCCAGCCATTCCCTGTGGTCAGCACCCCTTTGAACGGGTGGGTATTGACATTGTGGGGCCACTGGACCCCAAGACAGCCATGGGCAACAGGTTTATCCTGGTCTTGGTGGACCATGCCACCCGGTACCCTGAAGCCATCCCTCTGAGAACAGTGATGGCCCCCGTGGTGGGACGGGCACTGATGGGAATCTTCTCACGTGTGGGATTCCCTCAAGAGGTGGTGTCTGATAGAGGTACCAACTTCGTGTCCAAGTACATGAAGTCCCTGTGGCAGGAGTGCGGTGTAACTTACAAGTTCACCACTCCTTACCACCCTCAAGGAAATGGGCTGGTTGAGAGATTCAACCGGACCCTCAAGGGCATGATTATGGGTCTGGAAGAACCCATGAGGCGTAAATGGGACGTCCTCTTACCATGCCTGTTGTTTGCATACCGGGAGGTGCCACAGAAGTCTCTAGGGTTCAGTCCCTTTGAGCTCCTCTATGGACACCCGGTGCGAGGACCTCTGAGTTTGGTCAAGGAAGGCTGGGAGCAATCTCCTAGGAAACCTCCCCAGGATGTATACAGTTACATGCTGGCCTTCAGGAACCAGACTAGGCGTTTCAGAGAACTTGCTGAGGCAAATCTGGAAGCCAGCCAGGAGGAGATGAAGCGGTGGTACGACCAGAATGCCACTCTGGTAGAGCTTCAGCCTGGTCAGAAAGTGTGGGTCATGGCCCCTGTGGAGCCCTGTGCGCTCCAGGACAGGTGGACCGGCCCTTTACGGTGGTGGAGCGCAAGAGTCCAGTTACTCTATTTGGTGGACTTGCAGTCTCCCAGGAACTCCCTTGCGGGTCCTGCATGTGAACCGCCTGAAGCCCCATTTGGAGAGGTCCCAAGTGGGCATGCTCTTAGCTACAGATGATGGAATGGAGGAGGAGACCGAGCCTCTTCCTGACCTCCTGTCAGCCCGAGAGCAAGATGGATCAGTGGAGGGAGTAAACCTCTCTACCTCCCTGACACCTGAGCAGCAGGGTGACTGTCGCCAACTGTTGGGACAGTTCCCTGACCTGTTCTCCCTGGTTCCCAGTGTCACTCATTGGTGCGTCCATGATGTGGACACTGGGGACAGTCTTCCTGTGAAGCACAAGGCTTACAGGGTGACTGACAGGGTCAGAGCCTGCATCAAGGAGGAGGTCTCCAAGATGTTTGCGCTAGGGGTAATTGAGTCCTCTAACAGCCCTTGGGCCAGCCCAGTGGTCTTGGTTCCAAAGGCTGCTGCGCCTGGTGCCACACCAGAACTCCGGTTCTGTGTGGACTACAGGGGACTCAATTCCGTCACCAGGACTGATGCCCACCCCATCCCCAGAGCTGATGAGCTCATAGACCGGTTAGGGGCTGCGCGGTACCTCAGCACGCTTGACTTAACGTCTGGGTACTGGCAGATCGCCTTGACTGATGGGGCAAAGAGAGGTCAGCATTCTCCACACCAGATGGGCACTACCAGTTCCGGGTGATGCCCTTTGGGATGAAGAATGACCCTGCCACCTTTCAGAGGTTGGTCAACCAGGTGTTGGTTGGACTGGAGGATTTCAGTGCCGCCTACCTGGATGACATCGCAGTGTTCAGTTCCAGTTGGGAAGAACATCTGCGTCACCTCTGGGAAGTGTTGATGGCGCTGCGGAGGGCAGGCCTCACAATCAAGGCGAGTAAGTGCCAGATTGGGCAGGGTCTCTGTGGTGTACTTGGGACACCAGGTTGGGAGCGGCCAGGTGGCGCCCCTCCAACCGAAAATTGATACCATTCTGGCTTGGGAGCCCCCAAGACCCAGACAGAGGTGAGAGCCTTCCTAGGACTCACCGGGTATTACCGGAGATTCGTCAAGGGGCATGGCAGCATTGTTGCCCCCTCGACCGAGCTGACTTCCAAGAAGCAGCCCAGGAAAGTGATTTGGACTGACGCCTGTCAAAAAGCTTTTGACACCTTGAAGACTGCCATGTGCACGGCGCCTGTGCTCCAGGCACCCAACTTCTCCAATGAGTTCATTGTTCAAACCGACGCTTCAGAGCATGGTGTAGGGGCTGTTCTATCACAGATCAATGAGGAGGGCCTAGACCAACCTGTAGCCTTCATCAGTAGGAGGTTACTTCCCCAGGAACAGAGATGGAGTGCTATCGAGCGTGAGGCATTTGCTGTGGTCTGGGCACTGAAGAAGCTGAGACCATACCTGTTTGGGACTCACTTCCGGGTTCAGACAGACCACAGGCCCCTCAGATGGTTGATGCAGATGAGGGGTGAGAATCCAAAGCTGTTGAGGTGGTCCATTTTCCTACAGGGGATGGACTTTACGGTGGAACACCGCCCTGGTACAGAACACGCCAATGCTGATGGACTGTCCAGATTTTTCCGCCTTAGCGATGAGAACTCCCTAGGGGTAGGATAGTTCTCCCCACATTTCAGCTGGAGGGGACACGTGTTAGACCTGGCATCCTTGGCGTGGGTCTCCTTCCATTTTTCGTAATGCCTCCACTGTTGCCGATATGTTTTTGCTGGACTAGATGCTCATGGGCACTTTGCCGCTGCTAATCAGTGCCAAAGTGCAAGTGCTCCCTATCGTTAATTGATATATGTATTAGTGACTCCATGATTGGATGATTGGTTTACTTGTCAGTCCCTAGTTCAGTGCACTCAGTGTGCCCAGGGCTTGTAATCCAATGCCGCTGGTGGGCTTGCAGCACTGGTTGTGCCACCCACAGAAGCGGCTTGTAAATGTGTCTCAGGCCTGCCACCGCAGAGCCTGTGTGCAGCCTAGGGCTGCCATGTCGACTTAGTGAGTACACCCACTTACCAGTCCCTAAACCTTCCCTTTACTGCATGTTGGTCACCCCTAAAGTAGGCCCTAGGGCAGGGTGCATTGTAAGTATAAGGTAGGACATGCCCTGGTGTGTGTGGCATGTCCTAATAGTGAATTACAGCCATTTTCGTTTTTCACTATTGCAAGGCTACCTGCTCCCCATAGGCCAGAATGGGCAGACTGACTATTACACCTTATAGTCAGAACTGACCCAGGGAACATGGTAGAAAAACGAATTTAGTATGCCTGCACTCAGGATGATAAAATACATCTTTTAGTGAAGTTGGTTTTAACATTCTGTGTTTGAAAATACCACTTTTAGAAAGTGGGTATTTTCTTGCCTAACTATCCAAGCCTGCCTCTGCTAGGTTGTGTATTCCTTGTCTGTAGATTGAGTGACAGGGGCTGGGGGTGGCTACAGGAGACAGGGTGAGTCAGCGCAGGGCTGAATAGAAAGATCTGCATCCAGAGTGGAGGGAGGAGTTGCACCTGGGTCTGAATAGGGCTGTGCCTGCCTTCCACAATGCTGGCTCCACCTCCTGCCGGGCGGCTGAGCACTCTGCCCCACATTCTGAAAGGAAAGGAGTCAGAAAAACAAAGTGCTCCAGAACTGACCAGAACTGGTTTTGGACTAGGCAGAGGCCTCTCTGCCTCCAGAGAACAAAGAGAATCAGGGTATAAGAGGGGCACCCAGACCCCAGGAAAATTAGATCACTTTTGGGAACCAGAAGAAACCTTTGCTGAGGAGCGGAACCAAGAAGAAACTGAGGAGAGACTATCCCTAAGCCTGAAGTGCTGCTTGGGGGATTGGCCTGCAGTGGTTTGCCTGACTGCCAAAGAAAGGAGAAAGGAACTTTTGCTTTGCTGTGACTTTCATCAACTTGTGAAGGATCTCCAAGGGCTTGGAAGAGAGCTTGCCCCCTGACCGAAGTCCCAGGACCATTGGACTTCACCCCTTTGTGAATTGCTGCTGGAAACTCTGTTTCAGTGGCTACAGAGGTAGGGAGCTGTGACCGACTCTCACGACCGACTCGGTGTCCTGTAAGCACCGCATCGAAGCACCGTCTCGCCCTGCAACGCACGGCCCTGGTCTCACCGACTCCGTCAACGAGCCGCTGCCTGCACCGCATCGAGGGACAACGCGTCCTGCAACGCTTCGCTACGCCGAATCGAACTGGTCTGACCGACACGGTCACTGCTGCTGAGTTCGAGACCTGTGACTGCACCGGAGTTGGGCACCGCTCGCACGCTTTGCGACGCACTGCCCGACTCGCACCGCTGTCCGGACTGATCGACGCCAGCTCCTGAATCCGGCTCCGTCGCCGCACCGCAACCTGCCATCACCGCATCGAAGCACCGTCTCGCCCTGCAACGCACGGCCCTGGTCTCACCGACTCCGTCTCGACGACGTCAACGAGCCGCTGCCTGCACCGCATCGAGGGACAACGCGTCCTGCAACGCTTCCATTTTTGCATCGCGACCGCGACGAACAGCCATCCGGCTCGCACGCCCGTGCCTGCCGCTTCAAGTAAAAGGTACTGTGACCAAGTCTGTCTACGCTGTGTTGGCCCTTCTCGACGCGGTCAGCGGGATTTGTTAGACTCTGTTTGTTCTCGACATCGCCGTAGCCGGAGGAGGCTACCGACTCGCACAGAACCTTGAATTAAACCTTTTTGATCAGAACTAAGCATTCTTAACAGTATTGTGGATTATTTTTGTCGTTTATGGTCTTGTGATAAATCTATATAAAGTATACCTATTTTTATAAATATACAACCGGTGTGGTGTCCATTTGTAGTGTTGTCACTTGATTACTGTATGTGTTCACAAATGCTTTACACACTGCCTCTGAACTAAGCCTGTCTGCTCGTGCCAAGCTACCAAGAGGGTGAGCACGGGTTATTTCTGGAGTGTACCTACTTTCCCTGACTAGTCGCAAGGGTCCCTATTTGGACAAAGGTACCTACGTCTGCCAACTAGAGACCCCCAAATCTAACAAATAGGATAACCATGATTTTACAAAAGTATAAACATGTTATGTTGAATAAACTGCGACCTTTTTTGGCACCAAAGCACTGTGTCATTGGTTTGATTTGATGGGCATGAGGGCCGCAGTTGTTTAAAGCAAGGGGGGGGGGGACAACTCACCTCCTGGAAGGGGTTAGAGGTTGGGATCAAACATTGCACTAAGACACAAATGGCTCATAACAAAGTGCCGGTTAATGTTGAACTACTGTGGTGCCCTAGGAGTGAGCGAAATTCACTTATTTTCCCTTTGCGTAATTGAGGGAAATTCTGGAAAATTACGTGAAATTATGGAAACCATAAACCTGGCATTTAGCATTATTTTTAGAGCTTGCATCTTTCGCTCTGATTTTGGACACGAGGACGCATTTTGTGCTAAAAATAGCCCTAAACCTCAGCACAAAAAATCAGCTTCTCACGCCTTGTTCCTTGGTGTTGTTAACATGCTCCTGCAATATGATTTTTTCCCGAATGGATTGCAAGATCTGTGACATAGCATAATTTTGTGTATTTCGTGTAACAAACGTAAAACTAAATGCTAGAAATTGTCCGAGATTTCGCCCAGGCCTAGTTTTGACAACCCCACTTTATTTTGGTGGAGGCCAGTGACAAGCATTTTATTGTATCCAGCAGCCCTACCCTTTCTTCCGCCCCTTCCGGTACCTCACTTCCGGTTTCTGTTCGCCCGTTCCCAGGCCACCATGCTTTGAGCTATCAAGGTGCGCCTCAGTTTTGCTCAGCAGATGCGCGCCTCACCTCCTCCGGGCTCTCAATCCTGCCTCCTTTGTATCGGAATTGAGACATCCTTTTGGAGACGGGAGCTGCCAGGCGCAGTGAAGGATCCCTCTGCCTTCCTCCCTCCCTCAGCAGAACATTCATCATGCAGAAGTGGTTTGCTGCAGCCAGTATTGATCATAAGTCTGACGGCTGTATATTTTCTGGCTTGGTCGGGAAGGCGCGCTGTGATCCATCACCGGCGCGGTGTCCCGCAGGGATCACAGGCCAGATGCTCTTGAACGAGTCCTTCCAGGGCTTCGAGTGTGTTCTTGGCTAGACTGTGGGACCTTGGGCTTCAGGAAAGAGACAAGCTCAACTCTTGAATCTTATAATTACTGCAACTCTAAGCATAACTTCTTTTTTGGAAGAAGAAAGATGGTGTCGCCTAGTGTGCACTCTTGAACCTCATCCTGAAATTTACCTTGAAACAAATGAAAGGGTACAGAGGCCAGTTTATCTAGTTCATAAAATTATATTAGGCTTTGACTTTTCTGCCCTTATCTTGTAAATAATAAACAAAATAAATTTCTGCTTAGGTGAGGCACAGTTGGAAGGCTTTTCTTGGATCTTTTGCCAGAAGGGAGATTGACTCCTGAGCTTGTTTTGATGTCCTGTCAGAGTGCAGATGGACTCTAGAGCTGAACAAGTAGACAATGGATGTTTCTGATGGGCTTCTAGGAGCGCGCAGTGGGGGCCGGCCTGAGTGAAGAGGCTTCACATGCACGGTTGGTGTCATTCTCACAAGCCACCATCATGCAGCCTTAAGACTTGCATGCTTCATGTGGCGCTCCTTTGGCCCCCCGTGATTCCATCCACCAAGGTGTCAAACAGATGTTTTGCGTCTCTGTGCTTTCGTCAAGCTTGTGTGTTCTGCAGTCTCCATGCAACGCTAGGTTGCCTAGTGGCAGACTCAATGCGGTCCCCGCTAGATATAAAGTTCATATTTTCCTATACGGCCCGTCTTACGACTTGCCGTGGGTGAATACTGCTGCTGAGTGCAGCAACAAGTGGTCTAGTTTTTCATGGTCCAAAGTTACCGCATCCAAAAGATACTAACCGTTTTTAACTGAGGGCGGATCCGCTCCCTGTAAAATTGTGGCTGCATGTGGGCAGGGACTTGGGGCAGAGACGCACCTCCGCCCGCCACCGCCAGCACCATAAGAGAGCAAACAGTGGTCATCTAAGTCAGGCCACAGCCTGATATGGTCACAGACAACCTCCTTCCTAACACCACTCCCCCTCTGCAATTTACTTCCTGCTCAGAGCAAAAAGTAAGTGGAAAGGGTGGAATCCCTGGAATTGGGAAAACCTTTGTATAAGGACTTGGGGGCATATTAACAAGGCGGCGTTAATGAATTATCGCCGCTTTAGCGTCCGTTTTCGGACGAAAAGCGGCGATAATTTTATCGCCGAATTAACAAGGACACGCTAGCGCGTGATTCCTGACTTAGCGTCCGCTTTCTGCACGCCTCCCATCGCATCGCTAATGAGATGCAAAGGGGGCGTGCCTGTGAAAACAACAGGGGAAATATCGCTAACCCAGGTATCGCCATATTAGCAACGTGGGTTAGCGATATTTTAAATTGTGCTAAGTATGCCTAACGCAGGAATTTAACGTCTGCTAAATTCCTGACTAAGGCATACCTAACATGGGGGTGGATTGTGTGGCTAAGACCACAGGCCCTATCACTAAGTATATCGCCGTTTTCCATGGGACATCGCTGGAAAACCAGCGATGTTCCATGGAAAACATCGCTATCACTGGAAAATTATCGCCTTTGCGCTAAGCGTTGTTAATACAGCGCTAGCATGGCGATAATTTCCAGCGATAGCCGGCGATAGGATTCCTCACGCTAAGCACGGCCAGCGATAATTATCGCTGGCCGTTGTTAATATGCCCCTTGGTAATTCCAGGTCTGGTGAATTGTTCGCCACTCCAGGGAGTTTAGCTCATGAATCTAGTTAACTCAAGGTGAGATGCTGGCTGGAATGATGAATTCAGCATTAGTATCTCCTTGTGGAGTTAACAGGCAACTCATAATGCGGTCCTGGGTGTTTGGTCGCTGATGATGGACTGACTGCCCTTTGTTTTCAGTGCCCTGTTGCTCAGCACTTGTTCGCTGCTGCTTTGCACTTTGTGCCTTCCTGCTGCTCCCTGCCTCCCTCACAAGTGCTTGGCTCAGCAATCTTGGCCTGTATCCCATTCATGAGACTGGTGCTGTGCCCTCTTGCCATTAACCATTCCCAATGACATCACAGGCGGTGACGAAATAGGACGCAGCTTTACAAAGCCAACTTAATGTGTCCATTGTGTGTATCCCCCTATGGGGAATCTTGTGTTATTACCTAAACACACACGTTTCTTCATGTCATCTATTAATTAAGCCTGGGTGAAATTTGCATAATTTGCATAATTTCCTTTTAAGAAATGATGGCAAAGGCCTACATTACATGAAATGGCAATGTTTCATTTTGCTCTCTTTTTCTATCATGAAATGCATCCTGATGTGCACGCATTTCATGTCAAATAAATGCACGTAATCACGTGGGACACGAACACCAGTCGCTCGCGTTCGGTTCATTCACATTGTTCCTGTGCTCCCCCAATAAGATTCATACCTGGAAAAAAAAAAGTCAATTAATTGGCTTGGAGTAATACCATAAGTATGTGCGTTTCGCGTAACAATCTTAAAGTGAAATGCCAGATATTACCTGAGATTTGTTTGGCCGTAAACAAAATGTTCTGAGAGCCTTATATTCATGTTTCCTTATGTATCAAAGTTGATAGAGCATAGCATTGCACCCCCAAATGCCTACTTTTAGGAAGCTCAGTGAGTTAGGCCCTGCTGAGTTCTGTGTGTGACTTGTACGTCACAGGTTCATATTCTACGTATACCTTCCTTCTGCCCATGTAGGGGTGGATTTACTTACGTTTTGCACAGGCGCCTGACGGTTACATGCACAGCTAATGCTGATTTACTCTACATTATAGAAGCCACAAGTAAGTGCAAAATTGAAAACTGCGCAGAGAGGGCAGATTTACAAGCCTTGCGCCACTTTTGCGTCACTTTTCCCATGTTAAAAGTGACGCAAAAGTGGCACAAGGGGCTTGTAAATCTGCCCCAGAGAGTCTAGAAATATCCTATAAAATAATGATCTCTTTAAAAGGATTTAGAAACAGGTCTGTACCCAGACGTGCTATTTATTATCATGAAGGAGTGAGAAATTATCTGCACTGTGAAAGTGGAACCCCAGCAGCCTGAAAACAGTGACCATAGGATAAAGAGGCGGAAGACCCCTCTTCAAACAGATAAAAGCTCACATGGGCCACTTGTAGGACCCTTTTAAAGTATGAAGTGGATGCAGCCGGTGGGGTTATGATGGGTGGAGTCATAAGAGGCCACATTGAAAGAGTAAATAATCATGTAGGGTGCAAACTGGCTCCACTCCTCGACTCACATTACAGGTGGGGCAACATCCACCTGTACCATGGCTTTGTGAGGAGTGGGATAATGCCGCCTCTGTATAAATATCAGGCACACTTGGTCTACTCTCCTCTTCTGCCGTTCTACATCCACAACGCTGTGCAATGAATTGAGTGTTCAAGCGCTCTATGCAGTGTGTTTTGCGCGAGAGTGTGCTATATAGTGCTACATCAGCGTCGGGCAACATGCTCTCCAATGCCAAAATGTGTGTGCTGTTCACTTCTTGAACCAGCGTGCTCCGCAGTGTTAAAGATCATGTGCTCGCTTGAGAAATGCTTCGATTACTTACAGGTAATTGCATTACTTTGATTCATTTCTTGCATTGGTGCGTTACTTATTGAGGCTGCTGTGCCTCCCAGACACAACCAATCCTCTCCCAGATTGAAGAATAGAATCCCCGCCACCCTAGCTCCTCCTGTATCGACACAAGTCATAGACTATCGTTTAGCTTGGACTACAAGAGGGAACATAAGAGGGAGGAAATGCATCAAATGAGAAAGAACTCAGAGTGATGCAATTGTTGTTAATTCATCAAAGCATTACCCTTTTGCTCTATCGCTTTGATGCATTACTTATTGAGGTTGACCAAAGCAAATAAAAGCAGGAGGAATGTGTCATTTATGACCAGAATTGATTATATAAGATAACTCACCACTATTCACTCCATTAATGCCCGCTTCTTTCATTGTCCTGTAATATTTAACAAAAGTGGAAGGGGTCATCCTGGTGGCAGCTTTGCATATTTCTGCTACGGAAGCTCCGTGAAGTTCTGTCAAAGAAGTGGACGTTCCCCTGTTTGCCCAAGCTCTATCCCCAAAGGGGCAGGAAGTCCCATTTCTCTACAGGCTAAAGCAATCGGATGCGAATCCACCTTGTAAAGGTCTGGATAGTAGACGTTGTTCCCTTCTTATGCCCAAAATTGAAAATCAGTGAAAAGACGTCCTAAAATCTGAAACTCTCTGCAGATATCCGACAGGAGCTCTTCTTATAGCCAGTGAGTGCATCAATCATTCTGGGCCCAGGTAAAAATAATCAGAAGAACTATCTCTTGATCCATGTGAAATGGAGAATTTTCCCCTTGGCACAAAAGAAGGACATAATCGAAGAATACTCCTATTCTAAAGAAACTTTAAGGAATGGGTGCCCATAAGATAAAGAAGCCCTATCTATTAGCTTTCAGGTGGATGTAATTGCCACAAAAAAAGTTTTTTATGTTGAATCCTCAATGTCTACTGACACTAAAGACTCAAATTATAGGTACTTGAGAGCCTCTACGACCGTCATCAAATCCAAGCAAGGTAGGCAAGTGTTGAAGGGAGGTCTCAGATTGCAAAACCCTCTAAATAACTGCTGGACTAGCCCATGGTCTTCTGTCAACATATCCCAAGAACCTCTGAATGCTCTAACGGCTGCCCATTGAGGTCACAATGTGGAGACTTTAAACCATCTTGAAGGAAAAAAAGAATCTGAAACATATCTGATTGGTGAGGAACCAAATCCCTGGACTCACACCATTTTATAAAGGTGCAGCAATGCCTCCTATAAGATTTCAGGGTAGAAGTCTTCCTGAAAGATCATACTGATATGCTAAAGTGCCTGAAAGATGACACTTTTTCAGCCCCACTACTTCAATTTCCAGGCCGTCAACTTGAGCCTTAAAATGGGGTGGTAATGGAGAGGAGAAACGTGCAGAGCACAAGGCAATATTGGAAGCTGTATCCCCTGACATACCTTTACCTTTATCAGGAGAGGAGAAACACCAGAAAGAGTGGGGCCATGAAGGAGCCCCCATAATTAATGATGTCCTCCTCTCTTTGACTTGGTCAAATTCCTTGGGGCCAATGGTAAGAAAGTGTCCCCCTCGGCATGCCACCTTCACCATCACAATTCAGGGGAAAAAAAGGTTCTGAAAGGACTTCTATTGTGTTGCAAACAATACAGTACTGGATACCCCCATGCTTGACAAACATCTGAAAAAAATCTCTAATCTAGGCAAAATTCCTGTCTACTAAAGAATTTGACACCCCTGAATATGATTGGCTATAATCTGTCAAACCATCAATTCTGCAAAGCAATATCTATGATCTGAAATCCTGGTTACAGAGATCGATCTTGTGCCCCTTTGTTTCATGAGACAAGACTTCGCAGTAATGTTGTCCATTTTGATCATAATCTCTTTGTCCTTCAGGCGATTAGAGAAACCAGAGAGAGTCAACCGAATGGCTTTAATCTCTCTCCAGTTGGAAGATCTGATGCTCTGTGATGATGACCAGCCGCCCTGCAACCGATGAAAACCCACCCAGGCACCCAGACCGATTATACTAGAATCCATAGCAATTACCACAGGGAATAAAATAGAAAAAAGAACACACTTTGATAGATTCTGAGGCATTAGCCACTAGTGAAGCTCCTGGGCTAATTCCAGAGACACTGGAAGCTGGATTGCAAGATCCTGAGATACTGGTTTCCAAAGGCAAAGAATGTGCCTCATGACCTTGTTTAGGTGAAATCTGCTCCAAGACACCAGAAAGATAGTTGCCTCTATATCTCCTCACGCTAACAACCAATCAGCTGCTGTTGGAGAGATGACAGAAAAGAGCCTTTACACATGATCCTGAATCTTTTGGTATCCTCTTTTGCGGGAGAGTCCCCAAGCCTATATCCATCCGAAATCTTGCTCTAGGTGGGACTGCTAAAGATTTCTCAAATATCAATGAATTGACACCAAAATGACTCTTTTGTGTGAATTGTCGTCCCGGAGTCTGATGAATTGTGGATCAGCCAATTTTTCAGCTATGGCTGGACTAACATTTCCTCATGATGTAGTACCTCCACTACAGGAGCCAAACCCTTGATGAAGACTCAGGGTGCAGATTTCAGTTCGAAGGAGAGAATTCTGAACAGCAAATTCCGACCCCCTGCCACGAAATAAAGGAATCTCTGATAATTTCCCTGTTTTGCGATGTGTAGATACGCAACCTATTGCTCTATTGTAGAAAGAAAGTCTCCTCTGGAAATCATCGGTCTGATCTTTTGCAGTGTGATCTTTCTTCTAAAATGGACAGTTTTCACCCAGGCATTGGCTCTCTTTTGGTCTAACACATGATCTATAGTCGCTCAAAGCCATCTACACTAGGAAGAGGATTGAATAGAGGCCCTGTCCTACTTCATCAAGATAAACTTGAACAATCATTCTTTTCTCCAGTAATGCACGTATTCCACTCAACAGAGCATTGCTCTTGATGGAGTTCTTGGGGATCGGTCAAGGGATGCCTCCTGACTCCTGAGGCCAAGATTGAAATGTTAAGTGATAACCTGTCTTGTTGAAATTTAAGACCAAGCAGTCTGTGATGCTTTCTTTCCAAACCCTGTAAAAGTCCATAATTCTTCTCCCTACTACTTTTGGGATGAGAGGTGATAAGTAATAGCCAGGACTTCCACTTTGAACACCCTGCTTGATTGACTGAATCTGAGGCTTTATATCCCTTCTTTGGCTCAAACGTCTTTCACCGACTGTCATAGGATTTATATTCCTTTCTGGCAGATTCCCTGTGGTTCCTACACCAGGATCTGAAGGACTTTGATG
The DNA here is from genome assembly GCA_963921515.1 of Calotriton arnoldi. Classification (NCBI taxonomy): domain Eukaryota; kingdom Metazoa; phylum Chordata; class Amphibia; order Caudata; family Salamandridae; genus Calotriton; species Calotriton arnoldi. Next base: position 3,116,801 of record CAWUFW010000121.1, on the reverse strand, counting down.
GACCTCCCTCTTATGACAACGTATGTTTTCTGTCCTTGAAAGACTCTCTTATCATGGCGTTTAGTTTATCCTCAAACTGTTTTCGCCATTCAAAGGGAATCTCGAGCAGGGCAGATTGATCTGAAAAGACTGTTGTCCAGTTCCTCATGCACATTTAACAACGTCTGGTGATATATCCGTTCTGAAATTTGCCTCATTTTCCATTTTCACTAATAAATCCAAACATTTGGTACCTTCCTGGATAGCAACTGCCAATGATTCACAATCCTTCACCATGTGAAGAGACGCGTAGGCGGCATAGGTCCCTGCCTCAACAAGTAAATTACTGGCAGCAAAGGTCTTTTTGAAACCACTGTCCACTTTTTTATCCACTTCTTCAACCTGTGAACAGTCCTCTGGATGTATGCCTGTCCATCCTATAAGAGTCTACTATACGCATTTGATGAATTATCATGTTATCTTTTTATCAGTCAATCTTATTATTTTCTGTTTATGTAAATATGTACAGTATTGTAATGTGTATTTGTATTCCAGGCACCTCCCACTGTTGTCCATGTACCTGTCTGTGCGCCCTGAAGAAGGTGACGCCCACATCCGGGTCCACACCGAAACGCGCGTCGGCGCCTGATTTTGTTAGTTGGATCTTTCCAACTATTTCAGCTCCCCATGAATCTTTTGTGATTTGTTATGTATTTATTTGTAAAGGCCTATTGAGTTTTTTCCTTTGTAATTACTCTTATGTATTACCAGAGATATTAGTCTCATCTTTATTTTTTGGACTTTCCTCTTTTTGACATATAGATATTGGTTATTTATCTGTACATGTGCCAACCTGGATTTACATGGGGACTGTTTTTGCTATGAATGTTTATGTTGTCATTTTTAGTGCAATGTTGATTGATTGGTATGAAGCACTTGCGAGTATGATTGTTGGCTTGATTGTGATTTGAATGAATGTTGTGTGGGAAGTGTCTTGGTTTGATTCATTCATGCTATTCGATTTTTGATATTATAGTTAATAAATTGAATTTTGAATTATAAATATCTATTTCTTCATTTTGCTCTTTTGTGGATTCACTTTCTAGCTCTCGGGCCTTTTGCTTCATCAGCGACATTTTGTGTTTATAGAATTAGATAGGTAGAGCACCTTTTTGTTTTGAGTTTATTAGTATCTCCCCTGCCGGTCTCTACTTGTATTCATTTCAGGGGCCCCCTCACTTGATTGGTTCTTCCTTCCCAGCCCTGTGCTGTGGGGGTTTTTCTTCGCTCATTAGTTAATTATCCCGTGGTTATATTTTATTTCTATTGCATTTGCGCAACTTTTGTCTTTTCTTTCGCATTTATATCTTCGTTCGTGTTTGGTTTGGTTTGTTTCTTGAATATTTTTTGTAAATTAAGTATAAATTTGTTGTATTGTCTTCATTAGATTGTTATTTTAGTATTTTTTATTGTTTCTTTGGGTTTTTCGACCCTGATTGGTTACTCTTGTTTCTCATTTTTGTCTTTACCTTTACCGATTCCAAATTTGATTACTGGCTCCATGTCGACTGAAAGTATTAAAACATTTGGATTCACTGATGAGGACCTTGCCCGACTACTAGGACAAACCCCAGGTACCGAGCAGCTCTTCTCTCTATCCAAAGGATTGAATGAGGAATGGACAAAACTGTTCAACCTCAAGAAATAATCTAAACGCACTGAGTCCCACGCAAAGTTCATACTCGAGTATCTTGAGGCAGGAACCATACCTATCGGACTTCGTGTCCGTAATATTCCGGGCCTATTCATCGATATCAGACAGTTCCTGGAGAAATGGGCGCTCATCTCCAACCGATGCTCCAGGGACTGGATGATATTGATAATTGAAACCGCCAGAGAGGTGGTGGAGCTTTTCAACAAGGAAATACAAGAGCTGGAGGACAAACTCAAACAGTCCACCCCCATTGAGGAAGCCAAAAAGAAACTCGAGGATATTACTGCTGAACTAGATTCTTTCAGTGATTACTTACTTAAAAGAAAAAGTGAAAAACTAAGAAAAGACATCCGATTATTTACTCAAGAACGAACTTACCCGTTCCTTGTTGTGGGGTTCTATAACTCCAACATTGACAATTCTAGTACCAGCTATAACACTAAGGGGCCGATTCCGATCTCGGTCGGAGGCGCACCCAATACCATTCGGTCGGGAAAAAAGCCATGCGAATGCCTGTTTCCCGACCGATACGTACATCATACCGAAAGAGTAAGTACGATGCGCACAACAGCACAGAATCCGGCCGAGCCGTACTCACCCAATCCAGGTCCTGTTCTCCGACCGAGGCGAATTCGGAAACGCAGAATCGAGTCGCACGGAAGGGAAAATGCAGCCCCGTCCGGCCGAACAAGTACGATGCGCTTTCCGTACGCGCCGAACCCGTCGCTACGCACGGCACGTCAAAGCATCCGGGAGAGGCGCACATAAGCTCCGATTCGCGCCACAACACGATCCACGGCTACGAGGCGAACACGCCAGCGACGAGGACGACGCGAAGCGACGAGGACGACGCGAAGCAACAAGAAAGACGAACGACACGAACCAACCATGAATCCCTTCGTCCCGATCGTACCAATATTCTACATTTACTACTGGAACAGGCACGGACGCGTACGGCGCAGAAGGTAAGTCAGACACCAATCACAAAACACATACAACACGTACACGACACATCACACACACACAGAGGGATGCAGAATTTACTTACACCAGCAACAGCAGCACCATAGGGGCGGGATGCCCATCACCAATGCCACATATGCACACAGGGGCCTGAATGCGCACCACCACCACCACCCCTACCCAGGGGGTCCGGATGCCAACCACTACTACCACCCTTAGCCAGGGGGTGCCAGATGCCCACCACCACTACCACCCTTACCCAGGGGGCTGGATGCCTACCACTACTACCACCCTTAGCCAGGGGGGTGCCAGATGCCCACCACCACCACCACCCCTACCCAGGGGGGGCCGGATGCCTACCACAACTACCACCCTTACCCAGGGGGGGCTGGATGCCTACCACAACCACCACCCTTACCCAGGGGGGGCTGGATGCCTACCACTACTACCACCCTTAGCCAGGGGGGTGCCAGATGCCCACCACCACTACCACCCTTACCCAGGGGGGCTGGATGCCTACCACTACTACCACCCTTAGCCATGGGGGTGCCAGATGCCTACCACTACTACCACCCTAAGCCAGGGGGGCTGGATGCCTACCACTACTACCACCCTTAGCCATGGGGGTGCCAGATACCTACCACTACTACCACCCTTACCCAGGGGGGGCTGGATGCCTACCACTACTACCACCCTTAGCCATTGGGGTGCCAGATGCCCACCACTACTACCACCTTTACCCAGGGGGCTGGATGCCTACCACTACTACCACCCTTAGCCAGGGGGCTGTATGCCTACCACTACTACCACCCTTAGCCAGGGGGTGCCAGATGCCTACCACCACTACCACCCTTACCCAGGGGGCTGGATGCCTACCACTACTACCACCCTTAGCCATGGGGGTGCCAGATGCCTACCACTACTACCACCCTAAGCCAGGGGGCTGGATGCCTACCACTACTACCACCCTTAGCCATGGGGGTGCCAGATGCCTACCACTACTACCACCCATACCCAGGGGGCTGTATGCCTACCACTACTACCACCCTTAGCCAGGGGGTGCCAGATGCCCACCACCACTACCACCCTTACCCAGGGGGCTGGATGCCTACCACTACTACCACCCTTAGCCATGGGGGTGCCAGATGCCTACCACTACTACCACCCTTAGCCAGGGGGCTGGATGCCTACCACTACTACCACCCTTAGCCAGGGGGTGCCAGATGCCTACCACCACTACCACCCTTAGCCAGGGGGTGCCAGATGCCCACCACCACTACCACCCTTACCCAGGGGGCTGGATGCCTACCACTACTACCACCCTTAGCCATGGGGGTGCCAGATGCCTACCACTACTACCACCCTTACCCAGGGGGCTGGATGCCTACCACTACTACCACCCTTAGCCATGGGGGTGCCAGATGCCTACCACTACTACCACCCTTAGCCAGGGGGGCTGGATGCCTACCGCTACTACCACCCTTAGCCATGGGGGTGCCAGATGCCTACCACTACTGCCACCCTTAGCCAGGGGGGCTGGATGCCTACCACTACTACCACCCTTAGCCAGGGGGGTGCCAGATGCCCACCACCACCACCACCCCTACCCAGGGGGGGCCGGATGCCTACCACAACTACCACCCTTACCCAGGGGGGGCTGGATGCCTACCACAACCACCACCCTTACCCAGGGGGCTGGATGCCTACCACTACTACCACCCTTAGCCATGGGGGTGCCAGATGCCTACCACTACTACCACCCTAAGCCAGGGGGCTGGATGCCTACCACTACTACCACCCTTAGCCATGGGGGTGCCAGATGCCTACCACTACTACCACCCTTACCCAGGGGGCTGGATGCCTACCACTACTACCACCCTTAGCCATGGGGGTGCCAGATGCCCACCACTACTACCACCCTTACCCAGGGGGGCTGGATGCCTACCACTACTACCACCCTTAGCCAGGGGGCTGGATGCCTACCACTACTACCACCCTTAGCCAGGGGGTGCCAGATGCCTACCACCACTACCACCCTTACCCAGGGGGCTGGATGCCTACCACTACTACCACCCTTAGCCATGGGGGTGCCAGATGCATACCACTACTACCACCCTAAGCCAGGGGGGCTGGATGCCTACCACTACTACCACCCTTAGCCATGGGGTGCCAGATGCCTACCACTACTACCACCCATACCCAGGGGGCTGGATGCCTACCACTACTACCACCCTTAGCCAGGGGGTGCCAGATGCCCACCACCACTACCACCCTTACCCAGGGGGCTGGATGCCTACCACTACTACCACCCTTAGCCATGGGGGTGCCAGATGCCCACCACCACTACCACCCTTACCCAGGGGGCTGGATGCCTGTCACTACTACCACTCTCTACCCATGGGGGCTGGATGCCTACCACCAACACCACACCCACTCATAGGATGGACAATGCATGACACAACCAGCACACCACAACCTAGGGAATGCAAGAAAAAGACATCCCCCAACACCATGACAAGCGTGTGTAGACTGTGTCAAATGCCTACAACACTGAACATGACTTTGAACATACAATGTGACCCCCTATCACATGTGCCACACATATATGTGTGTGGCCCCCACAATGCAAGCAGGCCATGACCATTGTGGCAATGGGGTCCAAACCCCCATCATCACAGTGACCAAAATGTAAGTGTGGGGTCCATAGCTGAAGCACATTATGAACAGTGTTGCAATGGGGTCCAAACCCCCATCATCACAGTGACCAAAATGTAAGTGTGGGGTCCATAGCTGAAGCACATTTTGAACATTGTGGCAATGGGGTCCAAACCCCCATCATCACAGTGACCAAAATGTAAGTGTGGGGTCCATAGCTGAAGCACATTTTGAACAGTGTGGCAATGGGGTCCAAACCCCCATCATCACAGTGACCAAAATGTAAGTGTGGGGTCCATAGCTGAAGCACATTTTGAACATTGTGGCAATGGGGTCCAAACCCCCATCATCACAGTGACCAAAAGGTAAGGGTGGGGTCCATAGCTGAAGCACATTTTGAACAGTGTGGCAATGGGGTCCAAACCCCCATCATCACAGTGACCAAAAGGTAAGTGTGGGGTCCATAGCTGAAGCACATTTTGAACAGTGTGGCAATGGGGTCCAAACCCCCATCATCACAGTGACCAAAAGGTAAGTGTGGGGTCCATAGCTGAAGCACATTTTGAACAGTGTGGCAATGGGGTCCAAACCCCCATCATCACAGTGACCAAAATGTAAGTGTGGGGTCCATATCTGAAGCACATTTTGAACATTGTGGCAATGGGGTCCAAACCCCCATCATCACAGTGACCAAAATGTAAGTGTTGACAAAGAAAAAGCTGCAACTGCCAAACTGCATGGATGATTCCTGGTCACAGAACATAAAACACATCAGTGGCAAAGTAGTGCATGTGTCCCATTGCAACATAGATTGGGGGAGGCAAATACTGCAGTGCAAATAAGACATACCTTTGGCCATGTGCAGACAAACAACACCCATGGGGGCTGACACTGTCAACATTCATCAATGACACAATGATTGAAGTGACCATCAAGAATGCAGACCCACATATTTGCACCAATGGGCACACAAATGCAGATACCCTGTGGAGACTGTAGATGTGAGGTGAACAGATACCATACCATGGCAGCAATGGGACACACAAACCATGATCATTGTGCTGACCGATGACCTAGGAGTCCCAGGGACAGCAGGGGAAACCCACCAAACTACATACAGCCAATGGCACACCCAAGATATGCCAATGCAGTGGTGCAGATGCACAAACACAAACAGGCAGACCCACACTGCACATCACACACAACAGGTGAGGGGGGGTGCCAGTGTCCCCAGGCAACCACACAACACATGAGGAGGCCTGAATACCAATCATACAGATGTGCATACAGTGCCACACAAAGGTAACTCATGGATTCAAATCCCCTATGTGGGCAAGCAGGCATTGTCAGATGAGAGGGAGCACAAATCACACATGTCACACAGGCACGTAGGAACAGCAACTGACACAGCAAGACACAGACACACCACAGCACTACCCCCAGGGCCCCCACAATGTGGTGACCCTGGGCTGCATTACAATCCCACTGTGATGACAAAGCTAAATGTCGTTCACACTGTGAACCACAGTCATGTGTCCTGAGCAACAAACTACCATCACACCTACACAAGCACAAATCAATCAGCACGGCCAGTAAGCCAAGGCCAACATGGAGGCAGGGGTCTAGCCGGGCAACAACTCTCATCTGCACACACTCAACACCACACACCTCGACCTCCAACAATGTGCAGCAGTGAGGCACACATGCACTGGTGACATTGCACATGCACCCATGACTATTCCAGGGTGGTGGGTGGGAACCAAGGTGCAGAAACACATCACACATGGCCACTCAACAAGACTCCTGAATGTCTGACACACTGCACACTACGCTGTACATGGACATGACGGCAATACCACACCAACCAATGGGATCCCAGCCACAGTCACACACCAATGAAGAAGCCAAGGTCACCCACAAAGAACACACATAGACAACAACCAACATTGCAGCCCGGACCCTGAGGAGTGCCAGCAGTCACACACACAACGTGTCACAATCACTGAAAGATAACACAAACTGGAAATCACATGACAGGGGCAAACAACAAGTGCCAAGGGGAAACCTGACTGTGACCCATCTGCGTCTACACACAAACTCAGCCCTGACAGCAAACACACCTATGGGTGACACCCTGATGACCAGTAATGTGCCATGCACCCACATCACAGAGAACCCAGGGAGAAGACTTTGGGGGAACATAGGTCAACTCAGCAAGCATCACAAACAGGTACAACACTAGGGATCACAGCATGCACAGCTAAACGGAAGTGAACACACAGACATGCTCATACAACACACACCTTGGGCGCAGGCAATGTCACAGGAGTACACACTGCCATGAGGGGACTCCACTCCTGTGTGAGGAAAGCTGTGCCATATGTTGCCTCAGTAGGGCCCCATCATGTCAGCTGAGCACTTGGTCACACAATCAACAATTAGCACCAAATGAAGGCTCCTGTCACATCAGCCTGGTCATGGAAGTGCCAACGAAATCATCAGCACAGATCCAACATACTTGTATAGCAATGTTGCACTGACAACACAGATGAGTCCTTCCCCATTGATGCCCAAACCTGCATGTCCAGTGGAGATGGCCACACGGTCAGGGAAGTAGACGAATTGAACAATGGCAGGCACAACAGATGTGCAGGGGTGGAAGCCACAGATGTGAAATTGCTATTGTAAGTAGGAAATCCCATTGCCAAATACTGAACACATGACACCCTCAGATGCTGCTATAGATGACATGGATACACCACAGGATAGGACACATTCCCCCTGGACCACATGGGTTCCTGCACAGTAACAATTCATTATCATGAGACCAAATATCACCATCACTGCAGCAAGGGCATGGTTAGCATCATCAACAACATGTACATCAGAAGCATAAGCACTAGAGAACAGAAAGTTGCTTTATTCAGCATATGTGTGTATTGAAAAGTGAAAGTCCAGAAAAAACACAAAGGCCAATGGCCAGTCCATTGTCAAAGTCCAAACAGGGTGACAGTGGCAGATGTCACCCTACGCATGCCTGCACTGCACAAAACCAGGGACAATCCACTAGGAGGGGCAACCGGGGGGGGCAGGCCAGGCACTGCAGGGACAGGATCAGGGCTCACCAGGAGGAGGCAGGGAAGGGGTGGTGGGTGCTGGAGAGCCACTGACAACTGCAGTGGAGGTGTCTGACATGGTGTGTGCCGGCACAACTGGGGGGGGATGACTCAGATGTTGTGGGTGCCGGCACGACTGCAGTGGACCCTGCAGATGGAGTGGACAGGTCCGCCACTGCAGTGCCCAAGTCAGACAGGGTGGTAGTGGACTCCACTGCAGTGCCTACCACCAGGGGAGGAGAATGGGGAACAGGCAAGGTGGGCTGGACAGAGGGGGAGGACACCCTCACCACATCAGTGGCACAGACAAGCGCAGCGGGGGTGTGGTGCCGGGAGAGCAAGTGGCAGGGGGAGAAGGCCGGATCCTCTTGGGGATGGTATATCTGTGGGTGGGGGAACCTGGGGCAGGGTGTGGTGGGGGCACCTGTGGAGTGGGGGCCTGAGGGATGGAGGAAGGAGACCTGGTGCCTGAGCTGCAGGGCGGCGGCGGGGTCTTGCTCTTACGACTCCGGGGGGACTTGCGGGTGGGGGCCTCAGTCTGTCTGCGCCTGGGGGAGGGTGTCCGGGGGCGAGGGGCACTCTGCTCCGTGTGGGTGGGCTTCCTCTTCCCCCTCAATGCTGTATCTGCTGGATCGGAGGGGAAGAGGCCGAGGTCACTGAGGAAGAGCCGCTGGGTCTTTGGGGTTGCAGGTGAGGCAAGGGAGGGTGCTTTGGAGGGAGAGGCAACTGAGGACTGCGCAGTGCTCGTGGATGCGTGTGTGTGTTCCAGGGCCCCATCCCCTGTGAGTCTGGTTTCAGTCCCCTGACTGTGCGTGCGTGTGCGTTTTGTTTGTGGCGTGTGTGTCTAGTGTGCTGGACGTGTGTGTGCTGGTGTGTGCCTGTGCCGGTGTGTGTGTGCTTGGGACGGGTAAGGTGCTGGGGAGTGTGGATGGAGCAGAGGCAGGAGGGGTGAGGGACTGTCTGAGGAGGGACACTGCTGCCGTCAGGGAGGAGTCCATGGACCTATTGCCCCTCTGTAGGTCAGACATGCCCGATGAGATGCCCTCCATGAACGACACCAGCTGAGTCAACAGAGCGGTGTGCGCATGGAGGACACTCAGCATGGCTGTCTGCCCTACATGGAGCTGGCGAAGGAGGTACACAGACTCCTCACTCAGGGCAGCAGGGGACACAGGGGCAGGGGTGCGGTGCCTGGCCCAAAGGAGACACGCCCCGAACATGGGAGCCTCCACGGACCTGGGGAATGGGAGCCGATGGGAGGGCGGTGGTGGTGCTGGTGGTGGCGGGGACAGCAACACTAGCTGGGGTGTGGTGGCTGCTGACACCCGCCTCCATAAGGGAGTCATCCTCCGAGCTGCTGTGGTCCTCAGCTGAGGTGGATGGTGCTGAGGACTCCTCGGTGTGGCTCCCCTCGCCCTCCGTGCCACTGGGTCCCTCCGACCACTCCTCGGCTGCTGACCCAGTCTGGCTCTCCGGCTCCTCCTGGTCCGTGGAGCTGTCCCCTTCCGTTGCCGTGGATGTATCTGCAAACAATGGGGAAACAGACAGACATCAGTCACCTGCACCAAACGCACACACCACTGTGAGCACAGCACATTACAGAGCAAGCCCTGGCATCATTAGCTGAACATTGCTAAAAGTGCCCTAACTGAACAGGAGAAGCCAATTGTCAGTCTGATGCCAACCATGGCACTCACATCCCACATGGCCTTGCACCCATCTGTCTGGTGTCTGTTGGATAGCAACACCCCAGTGTGGACACATGCACCACCTACACAGTAGTTGGACAGTGCAGAGGACACGGTGTAGCATGTGGACATGCACACATCACAACTCTTGCCACTGAGTCAGTACAGGTTTCCGGATGAAAGGGATGCCCAGAGTCAAATAGGAAATGCATGTGATGCATACCAGTGACAGACACCATGATGCACCCATGTCCTGATAGCCATCGCCACAATGGTGTGCATGTAGCACATGTCACTCCCCTGCAGGATCACCAATAAGTAGACACATGCCATGGCGGAGGCATGACTGCTAAGTCATACATCACTGTCTCAGTGATGTATGACTTGGCAGCCAGACAACAACACTCTGCACTGTGTCACAATAGTAGGTCATGGGGAATGCAAGTCCTGGAGCTGCACAAGTGCACATGTACATCCCCCACACAACACATCATCTTAACCCTCATCTGTCCAGGTCATACCGATTGGACATATGGGAGACCTGTGACACTACCCTCTGAACCTGAGCCCCTGACACAATCTGCTGTGAATGGGAAACAGCTGCCTGAACTTCACATTCGCATACCCCAGTCTGCACGGGCAGCTGATCAAACACCTATGTGACACACAAGTATCGTCTCCTATGGTCACATCTCCACTGGCATGCTGAGCCCATACTGAGAAACACCCCAGCAGTCCTGGCAACAAATCCACAGCACACTGACACAGAGGCAGACACCTGAGGGGTCAAATCACTGCGCACAATGTGTCAGCTGATACACGGGAGTGGGAGTACAGAGTGCATTGCATGGCCTGGAGTAGGCATGACTGTCCTGCCCCACATGAATGAGGGATGAGCCCTGGACAGTGGATAGCTGGCTATGTATGTGTGACACACATAATCTGCACACTCCTGGGGCCCAAACATTGTTCCCACCCGCTGCATGGGTGTGTGCCAGATACCCCAGGCACATGTGGTGGCTCAGCTCAGCAAGTGGACCGCATATCAAAGCAACACGCAGATTACATGTCCGAACACAGGCGTTGTGTGAACAATGGACCCACCCATGATGCCCACAACAGAGTTAGGGAAACAGATGCTGTCCCCCACCTTGAGTGAAGCAAACTGCAAGGACACAGTCCCAAGTGACACAATTCCCTAAATGTAAGGGCCACACCTGGGTATCAGATGAGGAGTGGGCAGTGCACAATAGAGGGACATGGCTCCTGGACAACATGACTTCTATACTGTGGCAGTTTAACCAGGCCAGAGGAGGGCACATAGCATGTAATACAGAGTTCACAGTGCAGTCTTTGACTCACCCCCTCCTTGCTGCTGTCTGGCCTTCAGCTGCCCATCCAGGTCTGGAAACACCACCGCCAGGATCTGGAGCATGTGGGGGTCAGGGTCCGTGTTCCGCCCCTCCTGCGAGGAGGCGACAGCTTCAGCTGGACCCGTGCAATCCTCCGGGTCCAGCCCCGAAGGTCCTGCCACCTCTTCTGGCAGTTGCGGATCCGGCGCTTGTAGACCCCCACGGACCGGACAGCCCGGACGATGTCCTTCCAGATCTCCTGCTTCCGATGGGCATTAACCTGTCAGGATGACAAAGTGAAAAGGCCATTACTACACATGCAACATATCCGTGCATGACACAGTTGTATATACATGTCTCAATCACAGGGGTACATGATGTACACAGGCAGTGCAACGCTGCCCATGGACAGTTTGCCAGAAGTCACTACATGGTATCATTGCATGGGAAGTAAAACCTTGTTCAAATGCACTGTCACTGCACCATCCCTGTCCAGTGCATGTCACTACACACTATGGGGGGTGACAACTACTCAGTGAGCCTGCTAGCCAGTGGCGTGCAGACTTTCAGCCTTGCTAGTCAGACAAAATGCACATTCAGAAAGGCAGTGCACAGAACACTCACCTGCTCCCCTGGTGTCCCATACAGCTTGCTGTACTGTGGAAGTAGGCTGTCCAGCAGGGCCTGGTTCTCCTCAAGGCTGAAGGCTGGGGCTCTCTCCACAGTACGTGCCATTGCAGGGTCCAGAGGGGGCAGAGACAGCAGCAGTGCAGTGGCAGATGTCGTCCTGGAGCATGTAGTGCAGGCAAGTGAGCTCTCAGGGGAACAGCCAGCAATATATATGTGCTGGAGAGGCAGATACTGTCCCATGTGTCCAAAGTGATAGGTCCAAGTCGTTTGCATCTTCTGAATCTGGCCAATCCATGGAATAGCAGCACCAATACATGCCCACAGCATCCTTCAAATCTTCAACTTCATGACATACATGATTTTGCAACATTGTTGTGGGTGACCAACTGAATTTCCAGCAACCGACTCGTTCGAAATTTGAAAACGCGTCCGTTGCCAGGCTAGGCCATTGTCAATGGGTGCGCACCGATCGGGCCATTGCTGTTCAACGCGTACAGGGGTACAACGCGTACCCGCACACATTGAATGCAATGGGCCGGCCGGGGGCACCGATCGGTCCATTGCGGTACAACGCGTACAGGGGTACAACGCGTACCCGCACACATTGAATGCAATGGGCCGGCCGGGGGCACCGATCGGTCCATTGCTGTTCAACGCTGCATAGGGTACAACGCGTACCCGCACACATTGAATGCAATGGGCGGCCGGGGCACCGATCGGTCCATTGCTGTTCAACGCGTACAGGGGTACAACGCGTGCACCGCACACATTGAATGCAATGGGCCGGCCGGGGCACCGATCGGTCCATTGCTGTTCAACGCGTACAGGGGTACAACGTGTACCCGCACACATTGAATGCAATGGGCGGCCGGGGCACCGATCGGTCCATTGCTGTTCAACGCGTACAGGGGTACAACACGTACCCGCACACATTGAATGCAATGGGTCGGCCGGGGCACCGATCGGTCCATTGCGGTACAACGCGTATAGGGGTACAACGCTGCACCGCACACATTGAATGCAATGGGCCGGCCGGGTCACCGATCGGTCCATTGCTGTTCAACGCGTACAGGGGTACAACGCGTACCCGCACACATTGAATGCAATGGGCGGCCGGGGGCACCGATCGGTCCATTGCTGTTCAACGCGTACAGGGGTACTAACGCGTACCCGCACACATTGAATGCAATGGGCCGGCCGGGGCACCGATCGGTCCATTGCTGTTCAACGCGTACAGGGGTACAACGCGTACCCGCACACATTGAATGCAATGGGCCGGCCGGGGCATCGATCGGTCCATTGCTGTTCAACGCATCCCTGTACAAGTGACTGGCATATGTCACCATGCCTGTCTCAGATGAACATATGCCAGCCACAGATAGCTCCCAGGGAGTGAGGGGCACACCTACGACACGACAGCCTGTCCAAACTGTATCATAAGGCATGTAAGGCTGCATTTCCTATTGTGTGTATGTTGGTGTACATGTTGTCCTGTGGGTGTCACCTGGGGGCAGCCACCCCCAGGCTGTGCACGTGTTCATGGGGACAGGATCCTGGGTGTTACGTGTACATGAACACTGTGATGTGCAACTGTTCATATCTGTGCATGTGCCATGGTCACATTTCACGGTGGTGTATGTGTATGTCATGTCACATACCCCGTAAGTCCCATGTGGGACGGTATGTTTGAGCCAGGGTGCCCCAGTGGCACAATAGTGATGGTCCTCCACAGTCTGTGTGCATGTAGTGTTTACAATGTCTCTGATTTCATGTGCACAATGGGAGACAGTCTCCACATCCACGTTGTGTGTGCATGGACTTTGATGTTGTGCGTGTGTGTGTCACAGACGTCCATGTCTGTCCTGCAGTGGCAAGTGGGACCACTACCTGTGGGGGTCATGGTTGTTTTGCTGTGGTGTATACATGATACTCCATGTAATGCCAGTGTCCATGTGGCAATACAGGGTCCCTGGGAATGTACCTGTCGTTGAGCTGTGATGCCTGGGGCACATCTGTCCTCACATGTCACTGTGGGGGTGATTGTGACACGGCAGCAGGAGATGGGAACTGTGACATGGCCTCATGATATCCAATGGGCCAACCTGGGACTTATTGATGCCACTTGTTGAACCGTGATGACAGATGTTGGCCATGTATGTACCATACATGTCCTTACGGAACTGCACACTTCATGTAGTTGTGCCTCATAATGATGTATGTTGTGATATTGAGTGTTTTCAATGCCGCATATGTGGGGTGACTGACAATCTTGCTTTCTTCTCCTCTGCACTGCAGGGCTCCTGCTGTCCATAGACCATTCCCAGACCTGGCAACGATGGTGGAACGGGACAGCATCCGACGGTACCGCTTCACCAGGCAGCTGATTGAGGATTTGGCAGTGCAGTTGGCCCCACATTTGCAGCCTGGCCGGCCGTATCCTACAGCGCTGACCCCCAAGGTGAAGGTGATGGCAGCCCTACACTTCTTTGCCACCGGTACCTTCCAACATACTGTGGCGACTGCTGGTGGGATGTCACAGACCATGTTGAGCCGTGTGCTCCGCGATGTTTTGGAGGCAATGTTGCTATTCCTGAACCGGTACATCTATTTCCCTAGACTGCAACGACTCACTGACGTGAAGAGTGACTTCTATGCCCTGGGGAGGATGCCGCATGTCATTGGCTCCATTGATGGGACACATGTGGCTTTGGTACCACCACAGGCCCAGGAGCAGGCCTACCGTAACCGCAAGCACTACCACTCGGTCAATGCACTGGTGGTGTGTCTTGCAGATATGACCATCACACACGTGTGTGCCCATTTCCCTGGTTCAGCACACGATGCCTTTGTGATGAGGAGTAGTCGCATCCCCAGGATGATGGCACAGATGCAGAACCAGCGTGCCTGGCTTGTCGGTGTGTACTGACTTTGTGCCATTGTGTGTGATCTGATCTGTAGTATTCCGCCCACTTTTCCAAGTCAGCTAATGTACACTTGTCTGTCCGTAGGTGACTCAGGATACCCCAACATGCCGTGGTTGCTCACACCCCTCAGGAACCCTGTGACACCAGCCCAGATGCGCTACAATGAGGCACATGGTCGGACCAGGAGAGTGATTGAGCGGACATTTGGTCTCCTGAAGAGCCGCTTCCGCTGCCTGGACAAGACAGGAGGGTCCCTCCCATATGCCCCAGCGAAGGTGTGCAAGATTATCATCGTCTGCTGCATGCTCCACAACCTGGCAGTGCGGAAGGAGTTGCCTCTCATCCAGGATGACAATGACCAACATCCGCCACCTGTGGAGGATCCTGGCCTGGACCACGATGCCAGTGATGATGATGATGATGAGGGTGATGTCCGCACACAGCTCATCACCAACTTCTTTAGCTGAATGTGAGTATCCTGAGGTGTCATGTCAATGATGTGAGTTGGCATGATATGTGTAGGTGGTGCTCTGGTGCTGTTGGAGTGTGTCCATGGGCTACTTGACTGGATGTGTGTAGCGATGTGTGCTTACATGTGGTCTGTACTCCCCAACAGTGTTGACATGCTAACTTGGTTCTGGGTGGGTATCTTGTAACATGTATTGTGCATGAGTTTTGCTGTTCTGTCCTGTTCTCCATTGCTTTTGACTGTGTGTCATTTCTGTCCTTCACAGGGTACTTTCAGATTTGTTTGGTCAACTGTGTCCACCGACGACGTGATTGTACTTCCAGGGTGGTAGCTGTTGTGTCCCTACAGGTGATGTGCGCCACACCCATGGACTTCCTTCCTTCTACAGTTGCTGACTGTGTGCCCGCTGCCAGGTGGGATTACCTTGCATCTGTAGTGGTTACGACATGTTGCAACTGTGTAATAAACCTGTGCTTCACTTTGTGATGTGCGTTGTCTGTGGTCACACATTTGACTGCCATTTGCTTACTGCACCTGTGGGCTACTTGACTACAACTGGGAATAGGTGTGGTGTCTGTGCATTGCACCATCTTCCCTGGCAACATCAGTGTAGGCAATGAGTCAGATGGCCTAGGTGTGTATGTGTTGTGTAGCCCTGGTGGTGTGTCTCCCTCATATGTGTCACGTTGCCTTTACTCACATGCCTGTGTTGTACTTGCTGTTGCAGTTCGCATACACAGTGTAATTTTGCAGTTCATCATCCCCATGATGGCACCCACGTTGGAATCACAACAGAGGCAAGTATGGTGTATTAGTGTGTTTATTGTGATACATTTGTGTGAATAGTGCATAGGATGGTTAGTGCTGTACATATATCTTGCAATCAGAAGTTCCTAGGTGAATTGAAAGTCCTGGTAGACAAAATCCCCAGTATCGGGGCCACAGTTGTCTGAGACATTGGTCCAACTTGTACTCCCCATGTCATGTGTGGGAGTTGTGTTGCCGTCAACAGGGTGAACAGTTTGTGCACAAAGGTGAACATCCAGAACAGGTTCAGGCTTCCTGGGGGTTGCACTTGGCCATCGGCCTCTCACTTGCCCCTCCTCGGACGACCCCTCTTCTTTGGGGGGCCCTCAAGTACAGGCTGCTGCGGTGCAGGGGACTCTCTGCCAGAGTCATCCTCCCTCCCTGTGGCAGTTGCAGTTTGTTCAGCACCAGATGTTGTTGGCACACAGGGAGGTGTGGACTGGTTGATGTTCATCTGGCGGAGGCATTGTAATATGTCCCTGTGCACCGCCGTCATCTCTTGCAGTGCGTCCCACTTGGACTCCACGCGGGACATGTGTGAGTCCAAGCGGGCATGATGGGCAGCCTGCTGCTGTTTCATGTCTCTGAGGAGCCCCACTACCTGGCTGAGATCTCCGGTGCTGGACTGGTACGCATCGGCTATGCGTACCAGTTGTGGGTCATCATGCACACCAGCAACCTCTGCAAGCAGCGACCTCTGTCTCCCACCCCTCCCACCACCCCTGCCGACATGTGCAGTGCGTGCAGTGGCACGCACAGATGACCCTGGTCCCCCTTGGGGGTTGGTGGTGGTGGTGGTGTCCATGGCCCCACGTTGGTCCAGGGTCCCTGTGCTGGTGGTGCTCCTTGTTCTGTCCATGTCGGCAGGGATGGTATTTGTGGTGACAGTCGTTGGAGGGGTGGGTGCAGGGGGTGCAGCTGGTGGTCCTGCTGGTGCTGCAGCTGGTGGTCCTGCTGGTGCTGCATGTTGACTTGCACCGGATGTGCCAGGTTGGTCTTCTTCGTCCGAGGAGGGCAGAGGCTGTACGACACCAGTGAGCTCCGCATCCTCTTGAGCCTGGGACTGGGACTCCTCAGCGTCTGCTACTGTGTCCCCATCATCACCTGTTTTTGGGAGACACACACAATGTATGTTATGTTTCTGCAGGCATCAATGGTTGACACACCTGACAGTTGTGACTGTGCCTCTGGGTGCGGGCCTGTACATTGCATTGCCCTAAGTTGTCACAGTCAGGGGTTGATATTGGTGTAGCACATTGTCCTGCATTATTTGGGCATTTCTATGTATTTGTTGGGGTGTGAACATGGTCTGCATTGGTTGTATTTGGTTGACAGCCGGCCCTCCTTCCCACACAGCCAGTCAGTTATCCCACCATGGACTGTGCTTGCATTGCAGGGAGTGCAAGTTGTCTTTCAGGATGTCAGTCAGTGGTGTCCTGCTGTTGGTTGTTGCACAGTTGCCAGCAGGGCCTTGTGCTCCCCACAGCAGTAGCCAGTGTCAGCCATCTTGTCAGTCCTTATCCACTCCCTGTGATGTGAGCATGGTTCAGGGTGGTGTTGATGGGACAGTTGTGGGGGTGAGCTATGTCTGTGACTATGACTCCCATCATGCTATTGCCTCCACCCCACTTCCCAGCATTCCCATACTTACTTGCTTTTGTGGGGAGTTCAGTGTGTGTGGGTGTGAGAGCAATGGCAAGATGGCTGACAGTGGTGTCCTGCTGTTTGTTGGTGCACAGTTCCCAGCAGGGCCTTGTGCTCCCCACAGCAGTAGCCAGTGTCAGCCATCTTGTCAGTCCTTATCCACTCCCTGTGATGTGAGCATGGTTCAGGGTGGTGTTGATGGGACAGTTGTGGGGGTGAGCTATGTCTGTGACTATGACTCCCATCATGCTATTGCCTCCACCCCCCTTCCCAGCATGCCCATGCTTCCTTCCTTTTGACTCTGCTTCCCTGTGGGGTGGGCTGCCTGTGCTGACAGGATGGCTGGGAGTGTTGTCCTGGCAGTTGTTTGGCTAAAAGTCCCAAGAGTGTCCCTGTGCTTCACACAACATAACCCAGGGTGGTGGTTCTTTGTGGGATCTTGAGTTAGGATGTGAGGCATTGCATTCTCCCAGGTGGGTTATGTGGAGTATGTGTTGAGGGGGTGTGTGAGGGGAGGTGCTTGTGACTATGGTCAGTGCTGCAAGTCCTCCTTCCCACCCAGCCAGATATCCCACCATGGAACGTGCTTGCATTGCAGAGAGTGCAAGTTGGCTTTCAGGATGTCAGTCAGTGGTGTTGTGCTGTTTGTTGGTGCACAGTTCCCAGCAGGGCCTTGTGCTCCCCACAGCAGTAGCCAGTGTCAGCCATCTTGTCAGTCCTTATCCACTCCCTGTGATGTGAGCATGGTTCAGGGTGGTGTTGATGGGACAGTTGTGGGGGTGAGCTATGTCTGTGACTATGACTCCCATCATGCTATTGCCTCCACCCCACTTCCCAGCATTCCCATACTTACTTGCTTTTGTGGGGAGTTCAGTGTGTGTGGGTGTGAGAGCAATGGCAAGATGGCTGACAGTGGTGTCCTGCTGTTTGTTGGTGCACAGTTCCCAGCAGGGCCTTGTGCTCCCCACAGCAGTAGCCAGTGTCAGCCATCTTGTCAGTGCTTATCCACTCCCTGTGATGTGAGCATGGTTCAGGGTGGTGTTGATGGGACAGTTGTGGGGGTGAGCTATGTCTGTGACTATGACTCCCATCATGCTATTGCCTCCACCCCACTTCCCAGCATTCCCATACTTACTTGCTTTTGTGGGGAGTTCAGTGTGTGTGGGTGTGAGAGCAATGGCAAGATGGCTGACAGTGGTGTCCTGCTGTTTGTTGGTGCACAGTTCCCAGCAGGGCCTTGTGCTCCCCACAGCAGTAGCCAGTGTCAGCCATCTTGTCAGTCCTTATCCACTCCCTGTGATGTGAGCATGGTTCAGGGTGGTGTTGATGGGCCAGTTGTGAGGCTGAGCGATATCTGTGCCTACTTCTCCCATCATGCTATTGCCTCCACCCCCCTTCCCAGCATGCCCATGCTTCCTTCCTTTTGACTCTGCTTCCCTGTGGGGTGGGCTGCCTGTGCTGACAGGATGGCCGGGAGTGTTGTCCTGGCAGTTGTTTGGCTAAAAGTCCCAAGAGTGTCCCTGTGCTTCACACAACATTACCCAGGGTGGAGGTTCTTTGTGGGATCTTGAGTTAGGATGTGAGGCATTGCATTCTCCCAGGTGGGTTCTGTGGAGTTTGTGTTGAGGGGGTGTGTGAGGGGAGGTGCTTGTGACTATGGTCAGTGCTGCGAGTCCTCCTTCCCACCCAGCCAGATATCCCACCATGGAACGTGCTTCCATTGCAGGGAGTGGAAGTTGTCTCTCAGGATGTCAGTCAGTGGTGTCCTGCTGTTGGTTGTTGCACAGTTGCCAGCAGGGCCTTGTGCTCCCCACAGCAGTAGCCAGTGTCAGCCATCTTGTGAGTCCTTTTCCACTCCCTGTGATGTGCGCATGGTTCATGGTGGTGTTGATGGGACAGTTGTGGGGGTGAGCAATATGTGTGACTACGACTCCCATGATGCTATTGGCTACACTGACTTGCCCAGCATACACAGAATTCCTTCCTTTCAGTGGTCTTCACTGTGTGTTGGTGTTGTAGTGGTGGCTACATGTCTGGATGTGTTTGTTAGTTCTATTTGTGCCACTGCCTAGCTGTAGTTGTAGTTGTGTTTGTACATGTGATGACACAGTTAAATGTAACTTTGAGATGGCATGTGTTGTGTTTATCTGACTGACATACACATTTTGGGATGATTCTGTTCTGGTTGCTGTGTAATTGCTATGAGTGCATGGTTTGACTCTCCCTTGACAGTGATGTGTGTGTGTATTGTGGCAGAATATTGTGTACATTTGTTGTGTACTCACCAGGCTCTGGGATGTTCTCTAGTCCATAGACGCTCACTGGCGGAAGGATGGCCCGCACCTTCTCCTCCCAGGGCCTGAGGTATACTGGCTTGGCAGGAGGGCCACTGCCGGTGTATTGGCTCAGGAGGTAGTCCTTCTTGAGCAGCTCCCGTACCCTCCTGCGCACGTCATACCACCTGTTCTGGATGTCAGTCTTTGTGCGCAGACATGGTGATTGTGCGTTCACCCTGTTGATGATCCTCTCCCACATCTTTGTTTTCTGGGAGATGGGTGTCTGTTGGACCAGTGTGCCAAACAGCTGTGGCTCTACCCTGAGGATCTCGTCTACCAGGACTTCCAATTCACAATCTAGGAACTTGTGATTCTTCTTGGGGGCATGGTGATGGGTGGTGATGGTGAGTGATGTGTGTGTTGGTGTGCAGGTGAGGGTGTGTGAGTGTGTGTTTTGCTGGGTGTATGTGAGGTAGCTATTTGTTGGTGTGCTGATGGTGTGTGGCTTGTGTGAGGGATGAGCTGTGGGTGTGTGGTTGCTGTCTGTTGAGTGCTGGCAGTAGAATAGCATTTGCAAAGGATCATGGTTGGGATTTGTGTCCTTTATATGGGTGGAGTTGTGGGTGTGTCTTTGTTCTCTGTCCCCACCCCCCCCCCCCAGTATTTATTGGCTTTGTAATTGCTTGTTTGGCCTTTTTTTGTGTATTTTTCCTTAGTACTTTCTGTGCATGTTGGAAACATTCTTGTGTCCGAGTCGGACCCTGCATTTGTCTCGTACGGTCTTCTCCGTTTTGTTCACGCTGTGTTTGTGCAGTTTTCTATGCTGCGTACTCGTCGGTCGCGGTGTTTTGTGTTACTTCGGCTCGGTTTTGTATGCGTGTCGGTCGTATGGCTTGTCCTCCGTACGACTCGGTCGTGGTTTTCGCGCCTTGCATCGTACTTAGCGGTTTGGAGTTTGCGTGTACGTTTCGGTTGGATTTGTTCCGGGTGCTTGTCGGTCGGTTCGATTCGCGTGTTTTTCCGGCCGGATTGCTGTTTTCCGTGCGGCTCGGTCGTTCGGCTTAGGTTCAGTACGTGTTGGTCGGATTTTGCACGCCTTGCATCGTACTTGGCGTGTCGGGCGCCACAGGTACGTGTCGGTCGGAATTAATTCCGGCTCCGAGTCGGTCGGTGCTTTTTCCGGCCCGAATCGGAATCGACCCCTAATTGGGGACAAAGACGTGTCACTACATTTTCTGACACCACTGACTCAGATAGTGAGACCCCCCAATATCAGACATATAAAGCTAGATCCAATGCTGAAAGACCCCCCTTAGAAAATCGTTTTTTAGGGAACCGTCGGGGCAATTTCCGACCCAGGTTCCGGAATCAACAACACAGAGGGTTCCAGTCGGACCCAGACCAACAGAGGGTATACAACCCCCCCGGACGCGGACAAGCGCAGAGGAACTGGCACGACGAGCAGGAACCAGCTCAGAAATATATTCAGACACGCCAACACCAATATTGGCGAACTTGAATACTATTCCTATTTTCAACTTGTCATCTGGGACTATGGATCCACATACTGAATCCCTTTTGGTGAAGGGACTCTCGTTTGTCCCGACCACATATCTTAATAAATTCGAACTTATTAAGGATGTACACATGTTTTTTCGCAAAATTAGGCTTAAGAAATTTTTTCAAAATAGGACCATTGACATCTATGATGTCAATCGATCAGGCCTTAAACCTCCATCTAACTTCTATCCTAGCCTTGATTTCGTTGGAACTGAAGTGGCATTATTTGAAAAGGCAGTCCTTAACAAGATCCAGCAGACAATGAAATATTCTACGAAACCAGTTTTTAACATTACCTGCGATGAGAATATAGCCCTTAAAAAACTTAAGGATGATGCCTCTCTCACTATCAAACCATGCGACAAGGGGGGGATTGTCATCTTTGATACCAATAACTATCGAACTAAGATGGAGGTCCTTCTGAGCTCTCCTCAACACTATAAGAAAATTGTATCCAATCCTGAACTTAAACTTAAACACCGCATTTTGGAAATAGTCGAACAGGCGGTTGAAAATGGTGAGCTCTGCCAAAGTGAAGCAGAATTTCTTACCCCCACATATACACGTATCCCTGTCATCTATGGGATACCCAAGACACACAAAAATGAGATAGATCCCCCCATTAGACCTATTGTGTCCACTATAGGGGCAGCTACTGAACCGCTTTCTAAATTTGTCGATTGCTTTTTGCAACCCCTAGTATCCTCACTTCCATCTTACATCAAGGATACGCTAAAATTGAGGGCCTTCCATATAATCATCAAAGGGAAATCCTTGTCACCATGGACCTGGAGTCCCTTTATACTAATATACCTCAACGGGAGGCGTTGAGAGTTATCACCGATATTATCAAGTCAGAATCTTCCATTACCAACTCCAAAATTATTCTCCAGTGTTTGGAGATTGTCCTATTTGAGAATTTCTTTGAATTTGAGGGCTCTCTGTTTCATCAAACACAGGGGGTTAGCATGGGCGCCGCCTGTGCTCCCAGTGTAGCCTGCCTATATATGGGCGACTTTGAGAAGCGCAACATATACAATGAAGTGGCACCATTTTACGAGAACATCTATGCATGGTCACGCTTTATTGATGACATTTTTTTTATCTGGCGTGGGGACCAAGACACACTAGATGAGTTCACAAGTTGGATTAACCTCGCGGATCCCAACTTGAAATTTACGACACACTCCAGTACTAATCGACTTGAGTTTCTTGATGTTTGGATCCAACATGCGGGGTGCCATCTGTCGGTGTCATTATACACTAAGCCGACCGCTAGGAATACCCTGTTACAGTTTAAAAGCTTCCACCCTAGATGTCAAAAGGAAGGAATCCCCTTTATTCAATTCCTGCGTCTGCGCAGGAATTGCACTACTATTCAAGATTATTTAAAACATGCTGAGGTACTTAAAACCAAACTGATTACTAGGGGATATCCACACAGACTTGTCAGGGACGCGCTCAAAAGAGCTAGATTTTATAATCGTCAAACGATGCTCCAACCCAAACAAAAACAGAACTCTAATCAACTGGTATGTGTCACTAAACACTCGTGGTTTGATAACAAAATGCGGCAAATTATCAACTCTCATTGGCATCTATTGAATCTTGACCATGCAGCGCCCCAGTTGAAGAGACCCCTCTATGCCTTCAAGAGGAATAAAAACTTGCGGAATATGCTCGTTCGAGCTAAAAGACCTGAGAGTAACACATTTGTACAAAAATCTATTACTTGCGGACATCCCATTCTAGGCAACCACAAATGTGGTACGTGCCATGCTTGTCCCAATGCGATCGTCGGTGACCAAATACGGATCAACGAAAGGACTGTACATTTAAAGGAGATGACGAATTGTCGCACTAGCAACATCGTGTACGTTATTTTGTGTCCTTGCGACTTGGCCTATGTAGGAGAAACATCCCGTGAATGCAGAACGCGTATTGGAGAACACAAGTCCAATATAAGGCTTCATAAACTGTCGCAACCTTTGGTGAATCATTGGAATACAATAGGACACACGGAAAAAGATCTACGGTGGTCCATCTTGGAAAAAATTCGATCTACCCCTGGCTTGGACACCGATGGTATTCGCAGGAAACGCAAACTCTTTTGGATGTTCACTCTTGACAGCAAGAGAAAGGGACTCAATGAGAACTTATTATGGGAGAATGCCTTTTTATAAACTTTCTGTGGCTTTTATGTACTATACTCCTGTAAAAAGTCTTGTTTTCTTATTGATATTTATCTCCACGTCTACATCTTTATTATATTTTTGACACTTGTCCTCTCCGAGGGCTCATGTGTCACCCTGCTTGCTTTATTTGACTGATCTTTGACATTTTTCATTATTGTAGTTCAGTTTGTGCTATTTAGATTTCTTTTGTAACTAGATTAGCTGGATTTCTTTAGCTATGTCTTTATTTGGTCTTCTGTTTTTCGTTTTTTTCATTTTTCTTCATTTTATTCGTGGTTATTTGTTTCGCCTTTGTGATTTTATTCTGCTTTTTATTATTTCATTATTATTCAGTCTGTTGCGGTTGAAAGGTTGTTCTATATTCTGGTTAGCCAGGTTTTTCCGCCTACCGCCTTTCGCTCGCTGACTGGTCTCTGATTACACTCAGCTGATCCCGCGTATTCAGTTGAATGTTTCGCATTCTGATTGGCGGCTTTAGCTTTCCGTTTCCATTTAAATTCTACCATCCGTTTGCGGCGTCAATTTTACACGGAAACCATTCCTGGTTCAGCCTACCCGTTTGATCTGCTCAGCCGCATTGGTTATATCCGTAAGCGCTGCTATCTGTCTTCATGTCCGCCCGTATATTCTCTTTATACGCTCTTTATCTTGCAAAGCTCACTCGATTCAATTTTGGCTCGATCAAATTTTGGTTTGCTTTTGTTATGGTTTTAATTTTCAGATATTATTGCATATCCGTTCGAGTTGCGGTTTCCTTTTCTTCTCCTTCACTCGCGCTTGGAAGAACAGTATATTTAACCACACATCGTTGATATCTATTGTTTCTTGTGGCATTGAGGTATTGTACCGAACTTTGACTGTGTTTTATTCTTTAGAGCACAGTTTTTGGAAAGCATCGGCTTAAATTTGCAAACTTCCTTCCATTTCTTTTTTGATTTATCTCTAGGACGTGCATTTGAGCCTAATTTCGTTCCTTGGTCCCAAAGATTTACATCTCAATAGGAACTCCCTTTTATGTATTTGTTCACTATTCTACTGTTTGCCTGTGATGAAGGATTTTCTCCACACGACGGGCGTTCAACCTTGGCTCGTTCGTTAGGGTAAGCATGGCTGTCTCATTGTCCATTTTCATCATTATGATAGCAGCTTCAAAAATATCTTTCTTCATTTGTTATTAGGATTGGGCCCTTTATCCAACCGGCCTCTATGCATTTTTTCTTATGATTTCAGGTTTTGAGCGACTCTGCGATTCTTTAGCAGTCGTGTATTATGTAACACGGTTACAGCTCAGACTGTCAGCCCATTATGTACCATCTATTGGCCTTTCGTTCACACGCTTGAATCGTTTGTCTGACTCAGGTATTTTTAGATATATTGGTTTCAGTTGAATTCCCCAACATGGTTTTTTATGGACTGTATTCTTTATTCTTGGTGTTGCCCTTTATTATTCTTTTTCTTTTCTATTTCTCTCTGCTTTTTCAACCTCACTCTTCATTTTCACCAAATTTCCATCTGCTTTACATATACAGTGTTTTAGTGTTTAGGTTGTTTTATGTGTCATGATGTTTGTTACAGCCATTTATTTTTTCTTCTTTGTACTTTTGTTGCGCAATTCTTATCTTAATATGTTTAACATCTATTATGTATTTTGTGCCCTGTGAACCACAGACTACTATACGCATTTGATGAATTATCATGTTATCTTTTTATCAGTCAATCTTATTATTTTCTGTTTATGTAAATATGTACAGTATTGTAATGTGTATTTGTATTCTAGGCACCTCCCACTGTTGTCCATGTACCTGTCTGTGCGCCCTGAAGAAGGTGACGCCCACATCCGGGTCCACACCGAAACGCGCGTTGGCGCCTGATTTTGTTAGTTGGATCTTTCCAACTATTTTAGCTCCCCCATGAATCTTTTGTGATTTGTTATGTATTTATTTGTAAAGGCCTATTGAGTTTTTTCCTTTGTAATTAACTTATTTATTACCCGAGAAATTAGTCTCATCTTTATTTTTTGATTTTCCTCTTTTTGACATATAGATATTGGTTATTTATCTGTACATGTGCCAACCTGCATTTACATGGGGACTGTTTTTGCTATGAATGTTTATGTTGTCATTTTTAGTGCAATGTTGATTGATTGGTATGAAGCACTTGCGAGTATGATTGTTGGCTTGATTGTGATTTGAATGAATGTTGTGTGGGAAGTGTCTTGGTTTGATTCATTCATGCTATTCGATTTTTGATATTATGTATATTATAGTTAATAAATTGAATTTTGAATTATAAATATCTATTTCTTCATTTTGCTCTTTTGTGGATTCACTTTCTAGCTCTCGGGCCTTTTGCTTCATCAGCGACATTTTGTGTTTATAGAATTAGATAGGTAGAGCACCTTTTTGTTTTGAGTTTATTAGTATCTCCCCTGCCGGTCTCTACTTGTATTCATTTCAGGGGCCCCCTCGCTTGATTGGTTCATCCTATAAGAGGGCCCAGAATCGAACCCACCTTGATAATATGAGGTAGGATCTTGTCTGCTTCTTCCAGCGCATAAGCCTTCTGTAGGAACCTTGGAATGGTCGGCTGGTCAGCTTCCTTCCCATGTCTGAAGACTAGGTCCTACCTTTAGATGTAGAGGCTTCGCAACCTGGCTCTCGGCATGCAATTGCCCATCGCAGACTTATTAGGGGCTTCTGAGTCTGAACATGAAGAAGTCTGATCACAGGTGTTCACCCTGCCACTCCCATGCATTCTCTCTTTGTCTGAAGCTTTTTTTCTTCAAAGCCTGTGATACATCTGCATCAATTGTCTCCTGCACCTAGGAGGCTGGCATAAATGCTTGATTGGCCGGCAAAAGAGACCTAGATTGTCTAGCGACTGGTGGCCATCCCATCTTGGCCTCTGCCCCACCCCCACACTGACGGTGCGGAACCTAGGTTTCCACATGGACAATCAATTGTCCATGAGGAACCAGATCAACCATATCATTGGCACGTGTTTTGGAGTAATGCGTAGCCTTCGGAAGGTCTTCAAGTGGCTACCAGTGGAGGCCAGGAAACCATTAGTCCAAGGGCTGATAATAAACCGAATGGACTATGGAAACTCCCTACTGTTTTCAATTAACGAAAACCTTCTGGACAGACTACAGATCTTGCAGAACACTGCGGCAAGGCTGGTCTTGGATCTTCCTCCCAGATCGCCCTCCGCACCCTGCTTAAGATCTCTTCACTGGCTACCAGTCAGAAAACGAATTCTTTTCAAGGTCCTCTGTCTAGTCCATAAACAGTTGTACGGAAAAGGTCCGAGATACTGGACCAAGAAATTATGTTGGTACCAACCACGCAGGGCGCTTAGGTCCAGCAACCAATTTTTGCTTACCCCTCTTAAGATACATACTGCCAGAAAAGGAGGACGATCTTTCTCCTTTCTTGCCCCATCATCTTGGAACAAAATTCCTATCCATCTGCAAAATGTCCCTGATCACAACTCTTTTCGCAAAAGGCTGAAGACATGGCTTTTTGACATCTGAGCCACTTCACTTCCTTTCAGAGCTGTCTGCTAGCGCCATGAGACTTTCGAGTGATGTGTGCGCTGTACAAATGCCCCCTGATTTGATTTGATTTGATTAGCTCTGATTCTTTCAGGAGATCTCCCTCATCCTCAGACGAGGCAGAGGAGAGATGCTTCACTTATCGCCTCCTTTGTTCTCCATCATGTACTGAGAAAATACCACTATACAAGGAATGCAAGTGATAACAGGGTGTATTTGTAGAAATAAAACAGGGCTTAAAGCAAACCAATTAAAAATATTAAAGAAAGCCATTCCCCCCAATAGCAGGGAAGATGCCTATCAGAGCACAAGCTCCTATTTGGTTTACTATGTGGCAATCAAAATCAATACATATATACTCTCACTGGCACCTCTTTACCTCCAGATTCTTTGCTTTGGGATGAACTGGAGAACACTGGTGCTCCAGCTTCCAAAACATTTTCCTTGGTTAGCAGAGGTACGTGCTCCACATGGCCCCGCCGAACCACGAAGTGGAGTTCTTATCCCAGGGCTCGACCCGCCATGCTTGCTGAAGCCATGACCGCCTCGCTGCCACAGTTGGTGAACAGCCTGAGTTCATCCTTCACTCTCTGAGATCTCTGCTGGTCCCACCGTACTGAGACCATTTTCTGCTAACAAATCCTGGCATACGCTGCAACCCCCAGTGGCGAAACACAAAATGATGAGACCCCCCCACTAAATGTGATGAGAGGCCCTTGTGTCTTGCATACCTCACATATTTTCATTAGCTTTTGTCTGAATGGGGCCCCCTGAAGGGATGGGG
Source organism: Calotriton arnoldi (assembly GCA_963921515.1). NCBI lineage: Eukaryota > Metazoa > Chordata > Amphibia > Caudata > Salamandridae > Calotriton > Calotriton arnoldi. The sequence continues at coordinate 3,088,492 of CAWUFW010000121.1, read as the reverse complement.
CACTTTCAAGGATTGGGGGCCCTCCTGCCATGCAGGGGCTGCGGGAGCCTCCATTACGCCCCTGATAGCCCCAAAGACCGCAGACAAAAGTGTCCATGAGACACTAAAGAACAGTGGGTGGTGAGGGGGTGGGTTTATTCTTCAACTTGGGAGTGGATTGGTTCTGTTTGGGAGACATGACCGCCTCAATAAGTAATGCCTCAAAGCAAGACGGTCATTTGTAGAGCTGCGGTAGAAACAGACAGTCTGCTCTCCGGCTCTGAAAAGTGCATGCTTTGCACTTTCAAAAGCAGTGTGCTCTATATTGTGCTCTGTAGTGTTAAGGGCGTTAAGGGTCACACCCTATGGTCGTGCCATCTGCTATTTGCATGTTGTACGTGTCTCGTCTGTATAAATTTCTCTCTGACATACTAAACGAGACACTTGAGTAACTAACCTGCTAACAACTCATTGGCCTATCGTAGCCTTCAATATTTACTATAGGACATAGTCCATACATGCCTACTGCTAATAATGTCATTACAACTTCAACTTCATACCCAGTACAGATCCCAAATTTCTGCTATACCCATCTACGGACACCAACAACACGCAAAGAACGGATGGCACTTCCTTTTGTCTCTTTACATAATTCACTTTCCTGTGCTCATAACTGCCAACTCACACGGTGCCACCGCGTGTCACACAATTTCGGCTCCCTTCACACGGTCAACCGGTTAGGAGCCAAAACCACAGTGGCAGGGAGAACGGGCTGAAAATCACTGTAAACAGTGACTTTCCAGCTCGATTTCGGAGGCTGCAAGTAGCCGATGTCCATTAAAAGATGTGAAAACATCCTAGGACATCGGCAACAGCCTCGATGACCCTTTGTTTTGGGTTTTTAGGGGAGTGGTGGGGGGGTTTGGTGAGAGGCACAGTGCCTCTTAGATAGCTCTGGGCACCAGGCCCCACCCCCACCAAGGCCCCGCCTCCTCCTCCTCCTCACACGGTGAAGTGATTTTGTAAGTTGGCTGGTATGTGTGCAGTCTAAACTACAGACACATCTAAAGCCTTGACAAAGCCTTGTAGAAGAAACACGTTGGCTTCTTTTGTATACAGCTGTTATCCTGTAATAACTGAATCACAAGAAAATATACATCACCACAGATATCGAGTGTAGAATACCATGAGCCAAGATATTGTGGCAAAAATATTGAGGCCCAAAAGATCGTGAAGGTTAGTTCATATAGGTAAGCATTGGTTTACTGTATCTAACCCTACATCTATGAAGCTTAATAATATATATCTTCAAGGTACATAGATGTGGAGTTAAAAATAGTACATCTATACTTACCTATATGCAAGTACCTTCTCGATATTTTAGTCCCACAATATTTTTGTCCTCGACATTCTGTCATACAATCAAGGAAAAGGGGAAGTGGAAACAGTATTGAAGGCTTGGGTTTATAGTGATGCTGAGGCGAGGTGTGGAAGGTGAGTCGGGACAGCTGGGGGATTGTCAGAGTTTTTTGTGATGAGGCGGTTATGAATTGACGTGTTGGTGAAAACTCTCCTGAAGTAGTCAAGTATTAGGGTGAATACTACATAATGAGGTGTTGCTGAAAGAGACGATTTATCAGCCTCGTGGAAGTGCAGGAGGGTTAGAGCCTGTCATATCTGGACTTTGGATAGTGTTCATGATCCTATGAGCAGGGTAGAGTAATGCTGATGTTTACTCCTTTCCTCCTTATACGCTGTTTTTTCACCCCTTTGTGTCACTGCGCCATTCACTCACACTAGCACGTTCAGTGCACACCTGGTTTTTATGGTTACTTTGAGTTGAATTGTACTGTAGTGCTGATATAACTACTTACAAATAACATATATTCTACAAATCTGCTTTTGGTCTCCTTTCCTTTTTTCCCTTCCTCAAGTGATTTATACACTTCATGTAATTGTCTTTTCTAATGATTACCGGTTGAGGCACTGTTGTTTATGCTATACAGTAATATCGACAGCAAGAATATTGTGGTCCAGAATATCGACTTTAAGGTAAGAAATATCGTTTTTAAATATCGAAGTCAGTAATATCGTTTGCAAAAATATCCTTGTTTAAAATATCGATTTTTATATTAGTGTTATGTATTTTTGTATGTATTTTAAAAGTATGTGATCTAATTTTTTTAAAATAAGTATTGCTTTTGTTTTTAAATATATGTGTTAAATTTTTAGTAGTGATTAATTTTATGTTAATTAAATTTTGTGTTTTTTAGTTCTGTAGCGGGTTGTGGGTTTATAGGGGAATAGGGTGGGAAGTAATTTAATTTTAATAAATTAATTAATATTTCTTATTTATTAATATTCATTTAATTTAGATTTTATAGTGTTAATTGTGGTAATTCATTTATTATTAATTAATTATTAATTGGTTGTTAATTTTTAATAATTAATTAATTGATAATTATATTAATTGTGTTATTTTTTTAGGAGCGGGTTGTGGGTTTATAGGGGAATAGGGTGGGAAGTAATTTAATTATAATACGATAATTAATATTTTTTTATTAGTATTTATTTAATTTAGATTTTATAGTGTTAATTGTGGGAATTTATTTATTATTAATTAATTATTAATCGGTTGATTATTATTAATTAATTGGTAATTCTGTTAATTGTGTCAATTTTGTAGGAGCGGGTTGTGGGTGTCAGGATCCGTAGAAAACCGGTCATTGACCCCCCTCAAAGAATCAGTATTGTACAAACCGATCCGTCCTGGAGGTCCCTGGTCAGGCGAAGAGCTCTGAAAATGGCTGCATCCATCACTATGCAGTTTAGCGGTCTAGTTTTCTGCGGTAGCGCTCGTGAGCAGAGCTTGGTGTAATGCGTGAGCGCAACCGCCGTTCTGCGCACTTCACCAGAATCCGTCATGGAGTTAGTGTTCTTGGATGTTCTCCTCAGTACCAGTACATGTAGAGTAGTGTTAGGGCAAGTTTCCGTTGCGCTTGCGCGTCGGAAGTTTTAAAGGAGCGCCTGGCCGTCGGGCTCCCTTTGGAATAGTCCGTGTCTTCCTGTCAAGAAATTATCCGTATCTTCAGTCACCTCAGTCTGGATATAGAAAACTCGCGTAGCGTGTTAGTTTTCTCCCCCCCCTCCTTAATCTCTTTTCTGCTGTTTCCTGAGAAGCGCTGCCGTTTTCCTGAGAAGCGCTGCTGTTTCCACATCTTGGTCTTCAGTCACGCAAGTACCCTAAGAAAGAGAAAAAGAAACAAATGTGAATTAGAGTTATTATTTTCATGTCTCATTTATGTTACATATTGAATGGTAAGTGTGTATTTCTAGATATTACTAAGCATTGTGAATCTTGTATTGTATAGTCCTATTCACCCTGTTGGGTCCAGTCCAGAGATTAATATGTACCTGTCCCACAGGGTATCACAGTAGACAGTATATTCTCAAAAGCCATAAAGACTGTAGAAGAGGAGCTAGCCCGTCTTTTCTAAGGGTACGTATAGTGGTAAAATAGCCAGGAGTATTTGAGTGTTAGTCAGTTAGAAAAAAGGATTCAATGTTTATGATTGACTTCTCTTTTTCAGAACACTTTCGTACTTCAGGAAAGAAAATACTTCTGCAAGAACGTAGAGCTTCCTATAAGAGGGACGAGGCAGACTCTTCTGTTGTTTATTATTTTATCCACTTTCCCCTTCCCCCCATGGGAATTCTTTACCCCCTGTAAATATCAGAGGGGGTTGAGGAGACACCCGAGAGGTGAAGTGCCCACGTATTTCTAATTCACCTGAGCAGAATGGCTGAAGGGCTGGATTAAAAAAATTTAGGTGGTATTTTAGACGCTATCCAAAAAGAACTTATGGCAGTCAGAGAAGAAAATAAGTCTCAGATTAGATTTGGTGGCTTCAAGAAGGGAGACGACAGAGTTAGCGGATAAAATGGATAGATTTGTTTCTGGGTCAAGTTTTGCTAGTTTATCTTCTGGAGTTCAGGGAGCAAATGCAACATCTACACATTAGTCTAACAATCCCGCTCAAGTAATTCATTTCCTTTCTCCAGTCATTCCTTTAGCTCCCCCTGAACGTTTCAGTGGAGACCCACAGAAAGCCCAGATATTCTTGACCCAATGTTCGCTTCATTTCATGTGTCGGCCAGCAATTTTCCCAGATGCACAGTCCAGAGTAGCCTTTATACTATCATACTTGAGTGGAGATGCAGCAGCCTGGTCGTTACCATTGGTATCTAAAGATTCATCAATTCTGTATAATTTTGAAGAGTTCAAGGTTGAGTTTTTGCACATCTTTGATAGAAAAAGAGTTTCACAGGCCGCGGACAACGAACTGCTAGAATTGAAGCAGGGTAATAAAGAATTATTCACTTATCTAGCACAATTTAACAAACTAATTGTTGAGACTGAATGGCCGGAAGAGAAGAGGGCAGCTCTTTTTTATAGAGGGTTGAAAGGTGAATTAAAGGACGCTCTATCTCAGATACCAAATAGACCTACTGAGGTCTCTGCATTGATTGATTTAGTCTTGGAATTAGACTATCGGCAGTCTAAGCGTTGAGGGGAGAAAAAACGGGATTTTCGTCCTAGTGTCCCTCGATTTGATCGAGTAAAGGTGGAACGATACAAGCCTCCAGAAACAAGTCAAACAGTTGAACCCATGCAGATAGGAACAGTACGGGGACCTCTTTCGAGAGAAGAAAAAGAAAAGAGGAGGCAAAATAATCTTTGTCTCTACTGTGGAGTGAGTGGCTATTTCCTCAAGATCTGTCCCAAGAAACCCAAGAATTTGTTAAAGGAAAACTTGCAGCACCACCAGTAGGAGGAGTTGGATTGGTGAGTGCTAAAGTTGAGACAACTCCTGGACGACATCAATTGGCCAACACTCTGCAATCTGCTGCCCCACATCTTACCCTTGCAGTAAAATTAAGGTTCCGAGACACCACCCTGTCCGAGATCTCGGTGATGATAGATTCAGGTGCAACAGGAAATTTTTGTGATCTAAAATTTGCTTCCAGTATCGGTTTGAAGGCAATTCGGAAGATCAAGAGTGAAGCTGTAAGAGCTGTAGATGGGACCAATCTCTCCTCAGGACCCATTGTGAGCCATACTGAGAAAGTAGAAGTAATCCTGTTAGAAGAACATCGAGAGACCTTGCAATTTAATCTGATTGACACCCTGCAGTTCCAATTAATCCTAGGATTACCTTGGTTAACTGAACATAATCCGACAACCGATTGGGAAAAGAGGTCCATCAAAATGAATTCAGAATTTTGCAGAGAAAACTGTTTTCATAAGAATGAAGGTTCTAAGTTTGTGTGAGATTGAAACTACAATTTGTGTGATCCACACAGAAGAAATTCCAGCTATGTACCAGGATTTCCAAGATGGTTTTAATGAAGTGGAGGCAGAAAAGTTACCTCCCCATCGCTCGTACGACTGTAAGATTGAGTTAGGGCCTGGAGCCTACCTTCCGTGCAGTGGAATTTATGCTTTGACAGAGAAAGAAGACCAGCATCTAAAAGAGTACATCCAGAAATTTCTCAAGAATGGATTCATTCGACCCTCACAGTCTCCAGTCTCGTCTCCTCTATTTTTCATCCCTAAGAAGGAAAGATGAGAATGTGTATCGATTACAGGGCTCTAAATCGGATTACCATCAAGAACCGCTATCCGTTACCATTGATATCTGTTCTCCTAGATCAAGTTAAGGGTGCCAAGATTGATACTAAACTGGATCTAAGGGGAGCGTACCATCTGGTTCGGATAAGACAAGGAGACGAATGGAAGACCGCTTTTAGGACTAAGTTTGGACTTTTTGAATACCAGGTCATGCCATTCGGTCTGTGCAACGCCGCAGCTGCCTTCCAGCATTTCATTAATGATGTGTTGAGTAAATTTATTGACAATTGTGCAATTGTCCACTTGGATGATATTCTTATTTACTCGGTATCTGAGGAAGAGCATTGTGAACATATGAGGAAGGTGTTACAGAGCCTGCGCGAGAATTTGCTATATGCAAAATTGGAGAAATGTGCATTCAACGTCAAGATTTTTTGGGATTTAAAATTTCTCCAGAAGGTATCACTATGAATCAACAGAAGGTCAAGGCGGTGGTGGAATGGCCTTCCCCCACTTCAGGGAATGAAATCCAGAGTTTTATTGGATTTGCCAATTTTTATCGGCGATTCATTAAGGAATTTTCTCTGTAGTTAATTACTTTGACTCATTTATTGAAGAAGGGGCTGCCGTTTGTTTGGACGAAAGAAGCGAAAGAGGCCTTCCAATCTTTAAAAAAGAATTTTACCTCAGCTCCCATTTTGCTGCATGCAGATCCATCGGAACCTTTCTTCGTTGAAACTGACGCTTCAGATCAGGCCATTGGAGGTGTCCTATCTCAACGCCATAAAGACACTGGGCAGTTGCATCTAGTAGCCTTCAGATCTCGAAAGTTGCTTCCAGCAAAAATAAATTATACAATTGCAGAGAAGGAATTACTAGCAATTAAGGATGCCTTTACTGAGTGGAGGCATTATTTAATGGGACCAAGGCATACTGTGACCATGTTCACGGATCATAAAAATCTGCAATTCCTTAAATCAGCACGGACCCTTACTCCCAGACAACTCCGTTGATCACTTTATTTTGCTGATTATGATTTTGTGATAACGTATCAACCCGGAAACCATAATGGTAAGGCAGATGCCTTGTCCAGAATCAACACAGAAGGACAAAAGGCACTCGTAGAGAATCAGGAAATCATTCCGGAATCAAAGATTATCGGAACCATTGTGAAGGATACCTTGGAGGAAAAGATTAAAGAGGTTATGTCTCCAGGAGAGATCCTAGGTTGGGTAAAAGAAGATCCGTTGAGGGAGATTCAAGATCAATTGCCAATTCATGATGGTGCATTATATTTACCCACAGCAGAGTTGAGGAAGAGAATCTTGCAAGATTGTCATGATAACCCAATGGCAGGTCATAAAGGAATCAGCAAAACAACTGAAATAATTTGAAGACATTACTGGTGGCCAAATATGTCAAAAGACATTAAACAATATGTGACAGACTATGGAATCTGTGCTCGGGGAGAATCTGGCTGACAAGCCCCTCAATGGTTATTACAGCCCTTACCCATTCCACCTCATCCATGGCATACGGTAACTATGGATTTGATTGTTGATTTGCCCTCTAGTCAAGGCTTAAAAACCATTTTGGTAATGGTGGATGCGTTCACTAAGATGGCCCATTTTGTTGCACTAAAAGACACTCCTAATGCAAAACAGATAGTAGAAAAGTTTAATTTGCATGTAGTGAAGGCGCATGGTATTCCGAAGGTCATCATTTCTGATAGGGGCTCACAATTCTTGTCCCATTTTTGGAAGAAATTCACTAAAGGATTAAATATTGAAACTAGGTTTTCCACTAGTTATCATCCCGAAACAGATGGTCAGTCGGAAAGGGCAAATCAAGAACTGGAACAATATCTGAGGCTTTACTTGTTGGATCAGGAGGGAGAGTTGCCAGATCTACTTTGGGCCGCAGAGTTCGCCTTTAATAAGGCTCAGAATAGTTCTACAGGTTATTCCCCATTTTTTCTGAACTATGGTAGACACCCACATGCATCACTCAGTTCCCAAGAGATATCAGTCCCAGCAGTTCAGGATATAGTGCAGCGTCTGAGGAAGATTTATGAGTTAGCAAAACAAAATTTGGCCAAATCGAAGAGTCAGTATAAGGCTTATGCTGAAAAGCACAGAAGATTAGAAGAAGATTATCAAACAGGAGATAAGGTGTGGTTAAGCACACAGAATTTGAGATTGAAAGGATGTAGAAAATTTCAACCCCGTTTCATTGGTCCTTATTTAATTGAAAAGAAGTTGAGTTCTCTTACGTACAAACTGAAGCTTCCTCCAAAACTAAAGATTCATCCAGTGTTTCATGTCTCCCTGTTAAAAATAACTTCTTCAGGTTTCCAGGAGAAGACTCCTCCTAAACCAGTACAAACTGAACAGTGTGAGTTATTTGAGGTTAAGTGAAATCTAGATTCCAAGTGGAGTAGAGGTGAATTATTCTATTTGGTAGACTGGAAAGGATATGGACCAGAGGAACGATCATGGGAGCCACAGGTTAATGTCCATGCTCCCCGGTTGATTAAGGCTTTTCAACGGCAGTTCCCTCACAAGGCTCAACCTGGGGAACCACCCTTGCGGAGGGGTACTGTCAGGATACGTAGAAAACCGGTCATTGACCCCCCTCAAAGAATCAGTATTGTACAAACCGATCCGTCCTGGAGGTCCCTGGTCAGGCGAAGAGCTCTGAAAATGGCCGCATCCTCCACTATGCAGGTTAGCAGTCTAGTTTTCTGCGGTAGTGCTCGTGAGCAGAGCTTGGTGTAATGCGCGAGCGCAGCCGCCGTTCTGCGCACTTCACCAGAATCCATCATGGAGTTAGTGTTCTTGGATGTTCTCCTCAGTACCAGTTCGTGTAGAGTAGTGTTAGGGCAAGTTTCCGTTGCGCTTGCGCGTCGGACGTTTTAGAGTAGCGTCTGGCCGTCGGGCTCCCTTTGGAATAGTCTCTGTCTTCCTGTCAAGAAATTATCTGTATCTTCAGTCAGCTCAGTCTGGATATAGGAAACTCGAGTAGCGTGTTAGTTTTCTTCCCCCCTCCCTTAATCTCTTACCTGCTGTTTCCTGAGAAGCTCTGCCGTTTTCCTGAGAAGCGCTGCTGTTTCCACATCTTGGTCTTCAGTCACGCAAGTACCCTAAGAAAGAGAAAAAGAAATAAATGTGAATTAGAGTTATTTTCATGTCTCATTTATGTTACATATTGAATGGTAAGTGTGTATTTCTAGATATTACTAAGCATTCTGAATATTGTATTGTATAGTCCTATTCACCCTGTTGGGTCCAGTCCAGAGATTAATATTTACCTGTCCCACAGGGTATCACAGTAGACAGTATATTCTCAAAAGCCATAAAGACTGTAGATGAGGAGCTAGCCCGTCTTTTCTAAGGGTACGTATAGTGGTAAAATAGCCAGGAGTATTTGAGTGTTGGTCAGTTAGAAAAAAGAATTCAATGTTTATGATTGACTTCTCTTTTTCAGAACGCTTTCGTACTTCAGGAAAGAAAATACTTCTGCGAGAACTTAGAGCTTCCTAGAGGAGGGACGAGGCAGACTCTTCTGTTGATTATTATTTTATCCACTTCCCCCTTCCCCCCTTGGAAATTCTTTACCCCCTGTAAATATCAGAGGGGATTGAGGAGACACCCGAGAGGGGCATTGGGACTTGGCTTCATTCTGCTCCCGTGAATTCTTGGGTACTACGGAGTAGCTTCTGATAGTGGGTTTATAGGGGAATAGGGTGTGAAGTAATTTATTTAAACATAATTAATTGTTAATTAGTGGTAATTAAATATTTAAAAATTAATTATGGAAATTGTGTAATTAATTTGAGATGTGAGTTGTGGGGTTTATAGTGGTAAAGGGTGGGAAGTAAATTATTTTTAATTAATTAATAAGTTGTTAATTGATAATAATTTAATAATGTAAAATTAGTTATGGAAATTGTGTAATGATTTTTAGGTGTTTGTTGTGGTATTTATTGGGGTAGAGGGTGGAAAGTATTTTAGGTTTTATTAATTAATAATTAGTTGCTCATTATTATTCATTTATTAATTGATAAATATGGTAATTGTTTACTTTTATTTTGTGTGTGGATTTTGGTTTTAAAAGGGTAATGTTTGGTGAGTAAATTAATTTTTAACTGTTTTATTTTGTTTTTTAATTAATAATATTTGTTTATTTAATAATTAATTATGTTAACTAAGGAGGTACACTTTTTTAGAAATGTAGATGTGTGTTGCGAATTGTGTGGTGTTATAGGGTAGGAAATAACAATTAATGTTTTTGATTATAATTAATTTCTATTAAATATAGTTATTTGTTTGAAAATTATTTTTTAAATTTGTATACAATAATGTTTGTAGGCATTTTTTTAGATTTATTTAACATTATAATATGTTTCTATCTTTTGTAATATTTATTATTTTTATATATGTTTTTTTTGTTTTTAAAATTTTTGTATTGTAGTTGATATTTTGTTTGTTTTTCATTTTGTATTGACTTCAGTGGGAATAGTAATTTGTACCCCTCCGCTATCCAACACTTTCCCTACTGTTGCACTCACTGGAGTGGTAATAGTAAATTTTTCCCCTCCGCTATCCAACACTTTCCCTACTTTTGCACTCACTTGAGTGGGATTAGTCATTTTTTCCCCTCCGCTATCCGATATTTTCCCTACTGTTGCACTCATTGGAGTGGGAATAGTAATTTTTACCCCTCCGCTATCCAATATTTTTTCCCTACTGTTGCACTCACTGGAGTGGGAATAGCAATTTTTGCCCTCCGCTATACAACACTTTCCCTACTGTTGCACTCATTGGAGTGGGAATAGTAATTTTTACCCCTCCGCTATCCAGCACTTTCCCTACTGTTGCACTCACTGGAGTAGGAATAGTAAATTTTTCCCCTCTGCTATCCAACATTTTCCCTACTGTTGCATTCACTGGTGTAGGAATAGTAATTTTTTCCTCTCCAATATCCAACACTTTCCCTACTGTTGCACTCATTGGAGTGGGAATAGTAATTTTTACATCTTCGCTATCCAACACTTTCCCTACTGTTGCACTCACTGGAGTGGGAATAGTAATGTGTACCCCTCTGCTATCCAACACGTTCCCTACTGTTGCACTCACTGGAGTGGGAATAGTAAATTTTTCCCCTCCGCTATCCAACACTTTCCCTACTGTTGCACTCACTGGAGTGGGAATAGTCATTTTTACCCCTCCGCTATCCAATATTTTCCCTACAATTGCATTCAGTGGAGTGGGAATAGTACATTTTACCCCTCTGCTATCCAACACTTTCCCTACTGTTGCACTCATTGGAGTGGGAATAGTAATTTTTACCCCTCCGCTATCCAGCACTTTCCCTTCTGTTGCACTCACTGGAGTGGGAATAATAATTTTTACCCCTCCGCTATCCAATATTTTTTCCCTACTGTTGCACTCTCTGGAGTGGGAATAGCAATTTTTACCCCTCCGCTATCCAATATTTTCCCTACTGTTGCACTCATTGGAGTGGGAATAGTAATTTGTACCCCTCCGCTATCCAACACTTTCCCTAATGTTGGAGTAATTGGAATGGGAATAGTAATTTTTACCCCTACGTTATCCAACACTTTCCCTACTGTTGCACTCACTGGAGTGGGAATAGTAATTTTTACCCCTCCATTATCCAACACTTTCCCTACTGTTGCACTCACTGGAGTGGGAATAGTAAGTTTTTCCCCTCCGCTATCCAACATTTTCCCTTCTGTTGCACTCACTGGAGTGGGAATAGTATTTTTTTCCCCTCTGCTATCCAACACTTTCCCTACTGTTGCACTCACTGGAGTGGGAATAGTAATCTTTTCCCCTCCGCTATCCAACACTTTCCCTACTGTTGCACTCAATGGAGTGCAAAATGTAAGTTTAAAACAAATTAAATATATTAATGTTTTAATTTATAATATAATGTTTTTTTATTAGATTTTATGTTATAGGTGTTTGTGTATATATATATATATATAATCTAACTCAATCTGACATACCATTATTAAATACTCTGCAAGATCTTTGGATCCAACCCAATGAGAGGCCGGAAGGGGAAATCAATACAACAGAAAATACCATACTTGACATCTCTACTTCACCAATTGTCAAGACCAGACAGGAAACACCTTTTAGACCCAAGTCCACCTTTAATCTGGTAACTTTACGAGATTCAATTGACGTATTCCATGAACAGGTGGCAGAACAAATTAAAGAACTGAATCACAAAGTACAAGGAACCAAAAACAAATATAGATGGCAAGACCGCAAATATCAAGAACTAATGAAAAAATTGAAAGACAATAACACAATCGTGATACGCAATTCTGATAAAGGCGGCAATATTGTGATCTGGAGCAAGGCAGAATATACAAAGGAAGCATATGCCCAGTTAAATGACAGATCCTGTTATGTAAGAATGAGCAGTTCTACCCTTAAGTCTGTATACACTGAGTTTTATCATAAACTTCAGACAAGGAAAAGAATGGGTCTAATTACATCACAGGAACACAAATTCTTAAAGAATGAGAATCCAATCATACCCACAATATATTTCATTCCAAAGGTGCATAAAGACCCTGTCAAACCTCCGGGCAGACCTATCATATCTGCTCGCAACAGCTTGCTTGAGCATACCTCGCAATATGTGGACCATTTTTTACAGAACCACGTAACTACATTGCCATCATATGTACGCGACACGAGCGACTTCCTGAGAAAATTGGAGACAATAGAATGGAAATGTAACTATCATATGATGGCATTGGACGTGATGTCTCTATATACGAGCATCCAACACAATGATGGAGTGAAAGCCATGGAACATTTTCTGAACAAAGACATTGATCATCCTAGCGAACACAACAGAATGCTGTTAGATATGGTGATTTTCTGTCTACATAACAATGTGTTTATGTTTAATAGCGTACTGTACCAACAGATAAGGGGTGTAGCTATGGGGGCCAGCTTCTCCCCCAGTTATGCCTGTCTACACATGGGATGGTGGGAGGAGCTGGTCCTGAATATCACACATTCCCAATATGTTAAAAACAATATAAGAACATGGTTACGCTATATTGATGATTTATTTGTAGTGTGGGAAGGCACAGAGGAGTCAGCCAGGCAATTTGTGACAGATATCAACATCAATGATTGCAACTTACACTTTACAGCCACGATTAGCAACACCACAGTGACTTTCCTAGACACACAGATATACATCAATGAAGACAAAATTGAGACAAAATTGTTCAGGAAACAGAGAGCAGGGAACTCTACCCTACACGCGAGTAGCGCCCATCTCCGACACCTCGTCAACAGCATTCCCTATGGCGAGATGTTGCGGCTAAGAAGAATACATAGCAAAAATGAAGATCTTAAGGTGGCACAAACAGAATGTAGAAAAGGTTCCTTGACAGGGGCTATTCGAAAAAATCATTGAAACTGCTATTATTAAATCTATGGCCCAGCCCAGGGAAGATTTACTGAAGGACAGATCTGTAGACATAGAAATTGGAGCAGAATTGGTAACCAATGACAGTAAGGAAGACAGCAAAGATTTCAGGATATTTATACAATACAGTAACCAGCATAAACAACTGCAGTCCATCATAAAGCGAAATTGGCCGTTGATACTTAATGATCGGGTCATCGGACCCCAACTACCTCAAAGAGTAGCCATTACGTACAGCAGGGGGCCATCTATGAGGGACCAGCTTGTCACAACAAGCCCAGAAATCATAGAAGGATCAAGCTGGCTTCAAACGCATAAGGGGTTCTATAAATGTAAAACATGCAAGGCATGCCAACATGGAGAGAATAGAACCAGATATCTATCACCATTTAGCTCCAAAGAACACAATATAACTAAACTATTACCCTGCAAAACAGATCATGCAGTTTATGTCCTTTCCTGTCCCTGTGATCTGCAATACATTGGCAGCACAAAATTACAGGTACACAAACGGGTGCTGCGACACCTAAGGGCCATTAACAACCAAGACAACACCTATCCTGTTGCAAGACATTTTAGAGACTGTCACCAATTCAACAATACAGGTCTTAGGTACTTTGTGATTGATGCTGTTCCTCCCAGCAGAAGGGGAGGCAATAGAGAAAGTAATTTGAGAAAATTAGAGACCAGGTATATCATTGAGATGGACACAAAGCAACCCAATGGTCTCAACATGTCTGAAGATCTATACACATGTCTATGAATTCAATCACTAAAAGTCCAGAAATTTTATGTACTTATATATGATTCCAGACAGTTTTTAAAGTGTTTTATCCAATGATTTTATCCAATAATTGTATTCACTGTTCAAATATTAATATTCAATGAGTGTTATTTATCAGATTGCATATTTAAACAATTCAAGTGTTTATTTAATATATTGATATATTTATTTATTTATTGCTCTCTTAGATATTTGTACTGTATATTTATATATTTATATATTTATTCATTGGAATGTGAAAACTATTGAATATCTATTGAATATTTATTGGATACTCAATGGAGGTAGGCACTTTATCCAACCGCTTAAATGTTGGTACAGTCTAACCGCAGGATGGCTTTTCAACAACATAACAAAAGATATGGTATATGACACATAGGTTATCTAGGACTTGTCCAAGCTTGATCTGCACACATGCAGTATGGCAGAGGCCCAATACGATATACTTGGTATCTATACCAGTATTATAGATCAAATGTGGCCCTTCAGCATACCCCTGCACAGTTATTTGCTTCATTTGCACAATTTTGCTTAATTTGCACATTGCATGCATAATTTGCACATATGACACATTGGGGCCAATTCCGATTCGGGCCGGAAATCTCTCCGACCGAGCCGGATCCGGAGAGAATTCCGACCGAATCGGACTCTGGCAGTCCGACCGAACGAGTACGATGCGCACGCATGCACCTGGACTCGATTCGGTCGGACTCCCATTGAAGTCAAAGGGAGCCGGTCGTACAACGCGTACGCGGGCTCCCATTGACTCAATGGGTGCGAGGCGAATAAGGGCACCCCCTACAGCGGGTACGTGTCGAAGCGCATCGTGCCGTACAAGCACAGGTAGGGGGGGACCCATGGGTCCCCCCTGTGTGCGACTCACGCGGCTACTCGTACAGGGGGGTCCGACGCGGACCCCCAAAGTCCGGCTCCGACAGCTCTTTCGAGCCGGACGGCGCGAGTCGGTCGGACTGCTCGCGGTGCGCATCGTACTTACCCGGCCGGGGAACGTCTCCATTGTGCGGTGCGAGTTGTGTCCGTGCGAGTCGGTCGGAGCGTGTTGTGGCCGCGTTCGAGTCGGTCGGCGATTTCGCGGGCGCTTGCATCGTACTCGCTCGGCCGGACCCGTGTACGATTCGGTCGGGAAATAGGGCTCCGAATCGGATCCGGTAATGCCGAATCCGATTCGGAGCCCTACCGGCCGAGATCGGAATCGGCCCCATAGTGCAGACATTGCCTCATACTATAAATCTGTAAGGCAGTACGTAGAGATAAAAGAATATAAGCACAAACAAAGAGAAATATTTGTCTGATGCGACACTGAGTTGACTAAGGAAATATATATGTTTTTAACATACACTTAGCACTTTTGCACTTTATGAGCACTTTTTTTATAAGCACATGTTGCAGCACTTTCAATTTATTCATTTATTTATCTTGCAAACAGCAATTCAGAAGAAAGTAATACCTAGGAACACTAACAAGTTCTTTATTCTACAAATAGCTCGAATTATCACAAATATCTCGGCCAGTCAGGGCTTACCTTCATAAGCATTGAATAATGCATCACTTGACGAGAGATGGTAAAAGTCATGTTTTATGTAAATAGTGGTGGCAAAGAAGAATGTATTTAAACGGAGCATCTGTAGTCCATCGGTTACGAACAACAGTGGATGTATATCTATAATTCAGTATAATATGGCACAATATGTTACCCACTGAAGATATACATATTTAACGAATATCGATTTTAAATTTACCAGATCAAGTTGAGATCGCACCGCTGCTTGGTAGAGATATACATACATATATATATTTTTTCTATGTTCATTGCTGTTTTGCACATGTGATGTTTCACAATAGGCACTCGTCACTTTAAAAATGAGAGGTTACTTTACTTCCGTGTCATGTGATCAAGGCTCATCTGAGCCGAAACGCGTCAGACCAACCAAGCAATAAAGAAAACTTCAGCACAAATTTGTGGTCCGTCTCCGTCTATGGTGCGAAAGCTGAGGAGTGACTGGATATAAATATATATATATATATATACTTATATATATATATTAAATTTTTATATATTTATAACATTTAAAAAAAAAAATATTAGTTTATTAATTAGTTTAAAGTAAATATACATTTATATATTACTTTTTATATATGTATGTTTAAAATTTTTAAACTAAATGTATTTATTATATTTGTTAAAATGTACATTACATCTAAATAATTTTTTAAAGTTAATTGTATTATTTTATTAATTTAACTTTCTTTTTTATATATAAAAACGATATTTTGTACATCGATATTTTTTACATCTATATTATTTTTTCGATATTTTAGTCATTAACATTATAAAGATAGGATGTCGATATTTTGGCAAACGATATTTTTGTGTCGATATTTGTGTATGGGGATATTTTGGTCATCGATATTATGTCAGTGATTCATTTTTCGGTGCATGCTCATCTAGAGACTGCTGTGTCTTCTGACATGTTTTTCAGTGCATGCTCTTCCGGAGACTGCTGTGTCTTCTGACATATTTTTCGGTGCATGCTCCTCCAGAGACTGCTGTGTTTTCTGATATGTTTTTCGGTGCATGCTCTTCCAGAGACTGCTGTCTTTTGACATGTTTTTTGGTGCATGCTCCTCCGGAGACTGCTGTGTTTTCTGATATGTTTTTTGGTGCATGCTCTTCCGGAGACTGCTGTGTCTTTTGACATGTTTTTCGGTGCATGCTCTTCCGGAGACTGCTGTGTCTTCTGACATGTTTTTCGGTGCATGCTCCTCCGGAGACTGCTGTGTTTTCTGATATGTTTTTCGGTGCATGCTCCTCTGGAGACTGCTGTGTCTTTTGACATGTTTTTCGGTGCATGCTCTTCCGGAGACTGCTGTGTCTTCTGACATGTTTTTCGGTGCATGCTCTCCTCCAGAGACTGCTGTGTCTTCTGACATGTTTTTTGGTGCATGCTCTTCCGGAAACTGCTGTGTCTTCTGAAATATTTTTCGGCGCATGCTCATCTAGAGACTGCTGTGTCTTTTGTGGTTCCAGCTCTACTGTAGACTGCTGGTCTTCTGACATTTTTTTTGTCTCATGGGCAACTAGTATCCATATTTACTAAGAAGGAATAATCTAGATGAAACCCATGTTGGATTGTCAGGAGGCCACACTTTGTGTGCCATCAGCTTCCTCCTGGAAGATCAGGAGCTCTCTGAGCTCCTTCTCTTGTACAGACTTGAACAGGTCAAGGTCCCCATCTGTGAGCAGTAGACATGGTGTGAGGAGGACTATGCAGTCCAATGCCTTCTTGCCCGGGTGTTAAAGTGTTTTGGGAAGGCCTCTTTGTCTAGCAGGGCTTCAAGACCCTCCTTGTGCCTTGCGGCTGTTGAAGGAGATGCGAGGGGTCAGGAACCCAATGTGATTAAAAAGAAGTGAGAAGCTCAACCAGAGGGCAGCAGCACAGTGGAAACAGAATGCAGAGGCAAAGTGAGGGCCTGGTACTTCCCCTGGAAGTCCTAAGGTAACCTTCTTGTGGTCAGATGCAGCAGCAGCGTCTTGTGCTTTATTCAAAGAGGGGAGATGAACTTTCCAGTAGGCCCTGGTGAAACCTGCGTAATTTTGTGAATTACACCCTGCACTTATTGTCCAGAATTCTCGAAATTATCACAAGTCAGGGGCTGTTGTTTGCATCAGTTAGCATCTCATGCTAAAATATAGCTCTAATGGCCACATGTATGTATTTTTTGTTGTCGCAAATGGCCCGATCCACAGAATCAGGCCGATTGCAACCGCAAAAAAGACGTTTTGCATGTACAGAACATTATATTGGTAAATGGGTTAGCGATTCGGTATTAGGAAGGGGTGTTTTAAGGGCATCCCTTCCTAATAGCGACTTGCAGTTCTATGTACAAATGCTTTGCAACTGAAATGCGGTTGCAAAACATTCACATTTTACTACCTACTTAAAGTAGGCGGTAACCCAGTGGCAAATAGGAAGGGGTCCCCAGGAGACCCCTTCCTCTCTGTGAATGGTTGCAAAAACGTTTTTTAAGAGCAGGCAGTGGTCACTGAAACGTTTCATTTTTGTTTTTGAAACGCATCCCCAGCAGGCCACCATCCCTGTATTTTTAGCTATTCCCAATGGGTCACAAATTGAGACCTGCCTCATGAATATTAATGAGGTAGGTCAATTGCGACCCCATTAGGAATCCCTTAATGTGTCAAGGATGTGCATAGGTGTTTGTGATTTCCTGATAGCGATTTGCAAAAATTCTCTACTAGGAACTTGCAAAATGAAACATACATACATGTGTCCCTAAATGCCGCATTTGCATTTTGCGCAAGCATGTGTAATCTTTCCAAAATTTCTGTATTTACATGACAGCATATTTGAAATTTGCAGAATCCTACTTTTGAGCTGAAGACTTGAGTCAGGCAGAAGCAATACGTTTCTTCAAGAAACAGAGCAATCCACCTGTGAATTGCATCCTTGGAGTTAGGGCAAACATAAAAGGAAAACATGAATCAGTGGGATGTGAATCCTGGCCTGCATGCTTTAGTGGTGGCCATGTTATATGCCTTGAGTAAGAAGGCACAGAGGCTTGTTCTGCAGCCTTGTGTTTGTAGCAGTCAAGGGTATGGCATGGAGTTGGTCTAAGATTGAAGCAGTATGCAGACAGGTGCAGACATTAGGGCCCAGATTTACTAACATTTTGAATTGTGACTGCACTACTTTTTTGGCACAGCCACGACACAAAATGCTAGCTGAGATTTACAAAGCTTGATTTGCGTCGCCTTGTGTGGCTTTGTAAAAGAAAGTAACACAATGCAGAAAATTGTGCTGCGTGGTGTTACACTGCATTGGGTAGACTTTATATGGGTTGAGCTTGGACGTTCCCATGCATCCACCCATGAATGTTTGTGCAAAGACAGATTTACTACAGGCAGTAAACCAGGGTGTGCACCAAAATGCTGTGCCTAGCAGAGAGGCATAATGAAAAGAAATATCTTAATTTCTCCTTACTTCTTCCTCTTTCCATATATTCTGCATTCAGCAGTACACATAAAAAGAGGAATACTCTAAGGATTGTTTTTGTGCCAGAAGGTATCCCTTCCTGCACAAAAACAATCCAGCCAGAATGTAGGCACCATTGCACCATGGCACAAGGGTGCGTGCATTGCACAAGGCTGCTTGGCGTTCGCCAGTGCTATGAGAGAGCAGACGTGCTCCATATATTAGTAGGTATGTTGCATTTATGCTCTGTCCCTGTCACGAAACACAACGCAGCAAGTTGCTTTGCTGTGTTGCTCTGCGTGAAAGGATAGTAAATCCAGGCCTGAGTGACCAATGAGAGCATAGGATGAAACAATAACACACAATTGTCTTTCCTGGATTCAAGCCCTCTTATTGAAGCGAGAATGACTGCTGAGCCTGGGAGCCAGCTTGGTTCACTGGTAGTACTTTGATGCATTTTGAAGGGTGTTCTAAGCATCTATTTCCTGAAGTTTGAGACTACCAGTTGTATGTCTCCCATGTATGCCTTCCAGGAGCCCACTGGAGTTTACATAAACCAAAGACTAGCAGTGTTCTTCTTTTTTGGCATGTGCCCTTGCCCCAAGTCTTTCGGTGCAATACCTCTTTGTGGTTTTCACATGCACCAGTGTCATGTTGGCCTACAATAGATAACTGCAGTGTAGTCCTTCTCCATCACTCTGGACCAGGTTTATCAAAACGTGGTGCTGATGCAAAGAAGCCCTGGGTGATATTCATATTACGCTGGCATAATTTATGTAATTTTGGTTATTTTGCATAACGTTTGATGGGTAAAATTCCCAAACTTACAGCATTACTCCACTTCGAGTAAGTATGTGCCACCCATGATAAACACTCTACTGTTGGTAAAAATTTACTGCATGAATGGGAACAACAGAATGCGAGTTGTTGTTCACTGTGATTTCGGTTTTTGCACTTTTGTTTTTGCAAAATGCATCAGTGCATCCAAAACTGACACAAGGAGGCATTTTGTGCTAAAATATAGCACAACCTGATGGCTTTGCAGTTTGCATAATTTTGCAGAAATTTCACATAATTACTCAAAGGCAAATTTAGGTGAATTTCGCACTCCACTCGTGCAAAGTCACCTAAAGTAACATAAATTGGTAGAAAGTGTTAACTTATTATTTGCTTTCCAGAACAATACTTGTTTTAAGCTGGAAAGATGCCTAAAAATAACACAAAGTAGCTTTGCAATACTTTTCAGGAAGGCGGAGTCCTTTGGATGGTGCTAGGGCATTCCAATCATATCACCCATGGTTTATTATGCACAGCCCTATCTGCTTACATTCATAGACAAGACTTTGCAACAACTGAATACACCTCCTCGAGGCTGGCGCAAAGTATGAGAAATGTTTTTATTTGTCCAATCGTTTCACACTTTGCATGTGTTGTGTGCTGCACAGTACACCACACATACACAATGGGAAACGTTTTAAAGTTAGTTTAAGCATGGTGTTTTGTACTGGAAAGAGCCCTTACAGTACCATATCTAAGCTAGACATAATGCATACCTCTTTGCACTATGGTGGAAAGGTGTGTGTGATGCTAGACACTCTAGTTGTGTGTCCGTGCTTGGCAAAACAGCAGCAGCGCATATCTATGTAGATATGGCACTGTCCTGCTTTCTCCTTCCCTCACAGCAGCGGAGCAACATTGGTTCTGAGGAGCGTTGTTGTAAATAATAGTACATTTGTGCTTTACATTTACAAGACAAGTAGCTCTAGAGTATTATTGGTTCTAATGTATGTTCTAGGTATCACACAATTCTGTATTTCCTTAGTGTTGATAATGCTGCTCCAGATAGGTGCCTCTTAGGTGGCTGTTGTTTCCTATCTGATACTTCCTCTTGTTTTCTCTATTTACACCATTTAATTATATGTTAATATATATGTGGGTCGGGTCCCCTTTTCCCCCTTTGATTTGGTGTGCAACTAATATTTCACTACCTGCATAAAACAGTTTATATTCTATTTTTTTAAGCTATTGACTTGTATGAAACTATTGTTCTTCATGTTCCTTGGAGAATAGTCTCTGTATGTTGGTTCCTATGTGTATTTTGCATAAGCAGGGTGTGTACCTTTATCTATACATGGTTTAAATTAATATTTTACTGAATTCAAGTTGTTTAACATCTTAAAAAATAAATTAGATATATTTCCATATCCATCATGTTTGATTCTCATATATTTTACAAGTGTACATACAAATCCTCATCTGCATTGAGACCAAAAGGCACCTTCATGCGTAGTCTTATGAGGTATTTACGTTCCAATCCACAAAGCTGTAGTGTCATGTCTCCACCTCTCTCATTTTTGGGAACATGTGCAACTCCATAGTATATCAAAGTTTTCCAATTGTTGTCATGTTCTTGGGCATGGTGTTTGGCAATTGCGTAGCTCATATCTTTATGTTGAACAATCCGTATATGTTCCAGTATTCTTTTCTTTAGTGGGCAAATTGTGCTTCCCATATATTTTAAGCCACATATACATTCAATGATGTATACTACGAAGTGCGTATTGCAAGTTATTTTTTGTTCAATCAAGACTTCTTTGCCACTTGGATCCTTGATGTTTCTCATATTTTTGCCTATTCTACATGCCTTGCAGCTGTTGCATTTGAAAAAACCTTTGTTTTGTTGTTGTAGCCAATTCTCTGATTGTTGGTTGGAGAAATGGCTTTTTACCAATCGATCTTTAAGGGAGCGTACTTTTCTGTATGTGATTTGAGGTTTTGAGCCTACTGCTTTTGCAATCTCATTATCATTATTCCAATGTTTCTGAAAAATCTTGTTTATCTTTAGGTGTTCTTTGTTGTAGGTTGTAATCATTCTGAGGTTTTCTCCTTTCTCATTAGTCTGGTTAGGTTTTTCTGTTAATATCTGTGCTCTTATTTTGTTATGTGCTCTGTAGGACTTGGCCTTTTTGGCTAAAGTTCCCTAAACTTTTTGCTTTCCCCCTAGACCGTTTTCCTGACATAGAGTTGCCAATTTAGATGCTTTGGGTAC
This sequence comes from Calotriton arnoldi, assembly GCA_963921515.1. Taxonomy (NCBI): domain Eukaryota; kingdom Metazoa; phylum Chordata; class Amphibia; order Caudata; family Salamandridae; genus Calotriton; species Calotriton arnoldi. Next base: position 3,066,548 of record CAWUFW010000121.1, on the reverse strand, counting down.
TTTGCCACTGCTGATCAGTGTCAAAGTACAAGTGTTCCCTGTGTAAAGTGTAATGGTAATTGGTTGGCCATGATTGGTATGTTTGCCTTACTAGTAAAGTCCCTAGTGATGTGCACTGTGTGTGCCAGGGCTAGTAATGCAAAGGTGCACGGAGAAGGGAACTCAGGCCTGCGCTGTAGGGCCTGCGCCCAGTTTGCTAAGTTAGTAAGTTGTCCTGACAAGTGTAACCACTTGTTAGGCCTTACTTTCCCTTTTGCGTACACAGTGGGCACCCCTGTGGTAGGTCCCGGGAAGCCCCTGGGCGGGGTGCAGTGTAAGTAAAAAGCAGGACATATACTGAGGTGTGTGTTATGTCCCGACAGTGGAAAACGCTCCATTTCGTTTTTCACTGGTGAAAGGCCATTCTGCCCATAGGACAGAATGGGGGAGGCTGGGTATTGTGTTTGTTAGCCTAGTTTCCCATAAGTTTAAAATGGAGAGGTGAAGTTTAGTATGTATGAACTCACAGCGGCATAACACATCTTTCTGTGAAAGTGGTTTTATCACTGTGTGTTCAGAAGCCACACTTTTAGAAAGTGGCTGAGTTTTGTGCTTTAAGCATTTCTGTGTGTCTCTGCTGAATGTGGATTGACTGTCTGGATCTGAGAGGGGCGAGGAGCCGGGGGAGGTCTTGACCCAGGGAGGGGTTGAGATGGCACCAGGCTGACCTGCAGCTGGAGAGCAGGCGAGGAAAAGCATCAGGAGGTGAAGAGGCCTGGGTTGTGGCTATAAAACAACTGACCCATCTCCTGCTGAGTGATTAAGGATCCAGGCCCCCGGTATCAAAAGGAGAAAGGTGACACTGGGAGGGAGACACCCAGAACTGATTTAGGCAGGGGTCAGGGACCCCTGAGCACAACGAACTTCAAAGACGTTTAGGGGTATAACTAGGAGAGCTGAGACCCCTGAACGGGAGGAATGGAATAGAAATGGATTGAGACTGGTCAAGAGGAATCTCTGCTAAGGAAGGAACAACTGAAGAGACTGCTGGGGAAGGACCAACCCTTGCTTCTTGATCTGGGGCTGGTCTGCAGTTTGCTGTTCTAATCAAGGAAGAGGCTGTTGGGGCTGTGCTTGGTGCGCTGGGTCCCCTTGCTTGAAGAAGACTGTGCTTTGTGCTGTGTCTTGTTACCCCCCCAAGGTCCCGAGGTGAGCTGGCTCCCTGTTTGGAAACACAGGAACATAAAAGTTTCCGGAGAAGTTTCAAGCGACGTGGTGGGCGCGTGTTGTGGCAGCTTGAGACCCTCGGAAGGTGTGCCCTGTGATCTTGGACACACGGAGGAGAAGTGAGACTCAGACGCGCTGGGTGTGTGTCGTGGTGCACAGGAGACATTGGTGAAGAGCGCCTGGTCAACGTGTGCACCGAAGGTGAAGTGAGTCTCGGACACGCTGGGTGCTTGTCGTGGTGCACAGGATGCGTTGGTGAGGAGCGCCTGGTCAACGTGTGCATCGGAAGTGGAGTGAGTCTTGGATGCGCAGGGTGCGTGTCATGGTGCACCGGAGGCGTTGGTGATGAGCGCCTGGTCGTTGAGTGCACCGGAGGAGAAGTGAGGCTCGGACACGGTGAGCGTGTCAGGGTGCGGCCGAAGGCATTGGTGAAGAGCGCCTGGATATCGGGGCACCAGAGTTGGAGTAAGTCTCAGTGAAGCAGTGTGCGTGCTTTGGTGCAACCCTGGACTGTGGAGGTGATCGGCTGATCATCGTGTGCACCGGAAGAAAGTGAGTCTCTGCAACGTGGTGTGCGGGTGTTGGTGCCAACTGAGACCACAGGAAGGAGTGCCTGGTGAGCGTGCACTCAGAGTCGACGTGAAGTTCCATCAGCGTTGTGTGTGTGGCTTCGTGCCAGAGGAGACCCGGAGGGTGCTGTGGTGAAGTGCACCCGGAGTAACGTACTCTCAGGGGCGTGGGGTATGTGTGCCCTGCGGCCGCCTGAGACCTTCCTAACAGTCGCTGCCCGGACCGGCAGCCCGGAGGAGCTGAGCTGCCAGGTCGAGCCGCTGAGGCCCATTGAGAAAGTTCTACACGGAAGGCCCAGTTCACTGAAGGTGGAGAGGAGAGTGGGGTTGCACCCCCAGAAAACGTGGATCACTGCCTGGGTGGGGCGCAGGCTCGGAGGGACACTCTCTCGGCCTCTCAGACCTTCTGGCGGCGTGAGCCTTTGCTTCGGCTCAGAGTGGGGCCCGTACTGCGTTCAGGAGTGGCAGTACTGGGGCCAGAGTGAGAAGCTGTACTTTGTTTCATCGCTGATACGTGTGGAGGGGCAACTGTTATCGAAGAAGCTGACTGTCGTAATACACATTGCCAATATTGCTGCTAACGAACTGCCGGACTGTCTTAGGATGCCTGACATTATTTCTGCATAACGAAGTACACGATTGTAGCGCTATACATTGCATTATTTCTCCCTTGCAAAGTACAGGATTGTAGCGACCCGCATTGCATTTATTCTTCATTGCAAAGTACATGATTGTAGCTACGCATTGCATTATTCCTTCATTGCAAAGTACATGATTGTAGCGGTGCGCATTGCATTATTTCTTAATTGCAAAGTACGTGATTAGGGTGTGACGCATTGCATTATTCCTTCATTGCGCAGTACATGACTGTAGCGGTACGCATTGCATTATTTCTCCCATTGCAGGTACCGGGGTGTATCGTTACGCATTGTATTATTTCTCCTGTGCCCAGCACAGGATTGTATCGTTACGCAATGTACTATTGTTTGTTCATTGCAACGTGTGTGATTCTAGCATTACGACCAGCATAGCATTTTGAAAGCGGTGGTTGGGATTTGAACCTACCAACCAGCCGGAACGAATATTACCCTTTATTATATGTTGGCTTATGTATCGTGTGGTCTGATCATATATCTTTTTACATAAAGTTTATACTCGTTTTATCAAACTCGTGTGGAGTCCATTTGTGGTGTCACCAGTGGGTTGCTGTGAGCGTGGTTGCACATACTGTACACTCGTGCCTTGGAGATAGGCTTGGCTGCTCGTGCCAAGCTACTAAGGGGGTGAGCGGGGCTATCTCAAACGGTTTCCTTACTTGGCCTAACGTTGAGGGAGGAGTCCCGGGTCTCGCATTTAGTGACAGAGGTGCGGGACGGGGACTCGGCTTCCAACATGCTCTTTTTGCCCCTTGTTCAATATAGGGTGCTGGATATTTTCTCTGATAGAATCTTTTCTTTACTTCTTTGAACTGAGCTATGGTATCTTCTTCTCTTGAGCAATTTTTTTGGGCGCGGTGAAATTCTCCATATGGGATGCTCTTGATTAGTGCCTTCGGATGGAAACTGGTTCCATGTAGAACACTGTTTGTTGCAGTGGGTTTCCTATACATGGTTGTTTCTAGTTTTTGATTGTTGACATAGATTTGGATGTCTAAGAAGTCAATTTGTGTGTCATCTATGTTATATGTAAAGCTCAAGTTTTGTTAAGATTGATGGCTTTGAAATATTGTTCAAATTTCTTTTGTGTTCCATTCCATATTAGGAATAGATCATCCATATATCGCAACCAAATTATTATTTTCGATAGGTGTTGTTCATATATGTTATTCCATGCAATTTCCCTCTCCCACTAGCCCATGGTCAGATTCGCATAGCTGGGGGAGAAGGAAAGCCCCATAGCAGTTCTGCAAATCTGCTGATATAGCTGTTGATTGAAGAAGAAGATGTTGTTGTATAAGCACATTTCAGTCATTTCCAGAATCATTGTTGAGTGGTTGGTTTCTCTGATATTTCTTTGTTTGAGAAAGGAGTTCACCGCATTTAATCCTATGTCACGTTTTATGGATGTATATAAATAAACGACATCAATGGTTACAAGTAGGAAGCTCTTTTGCCATTCAGTTTCAGATATTACCCCGAGGAAATCTCCAGTATCTTTAATATATGATGATAATGTTTTTACCATGGATGAGATGTAGTGATCCACATATTTGGAGACATTTTCAAACATTGATCCGCAGCCTGATATGATTGGCCTCCCCAGAGGGATGTTAAGAGTTTTATGGATTATGGGGACAAAGTGTATTGTAGGCATCGTTGGGTTGGTAGTTATCAGGAACTGATATTCCTCTTCACTGAGCAGTCCTTTTAGTTTTTTTATTAAGGTTGATCATCATTGTCTCAATGGGGTTATATTTAAATTTTTTGTAGTTGTTTGTATCATTTAACTGTCTATATGCTTCTCTGATATAGTCCTCCTTCTTTAGAATAACAATATTGCCACCTTTGTCCGCTGGTTTGAATATTATTGATTCATTTTTGGACAGATTCTTTAATGCCTTTCTTTCCAATTTTGTAAGGTTTTCTTTGCTATATTTGTTGTTGTTAGTTTTTATTTTTTCTAGATCATTCATCACTGCATCATAAGAGATCTGCTTTGTTACCTGGAGCCAAAATGGGACAGAATTTGGATTTTGGTTTAAAGGAGTTATGTGTACGATCATTGGTCTCCCATTCCAATTGTTCCATAATCTGACTTTTGGTCAAATCTTCATCATCCAAATCATGCATTAGATCAAATAGCAGCTTGATGTCACTGGTTTGATCTATTGCTAAATTGTCCTGTGAGTTACTTGTAATGTGTTCTCTTGGTTTGAGTTCCTTGTTAGAGATGTATTTTGCAAGTTTGATTTTTCTTATGAACTTGTAGATAACAATGTTAGGTTCCACTATGTCTATATGTTGTTCAGGACCAAAAGAAAGGCCTTTATTGAGTAAGGAAAGTTCATGTTTATTTAATTGATAATTAGATAGATTAATTACCAATTGTTGGTCTTCTTTTCTTTCTTCTTCCATAGTGGTTGTTATTATTGTTTCTTTTGTCTGTTGCATAGAGGGCAAATTTTTCTTCCCATGCCCTCTTCTGTATTTCCGATGCCTCTTTGGTTGTTTCTTGCTTGGCCTCCACCTATATTGTGTCCTCGGCCCTTTCCTTTTGAAGTTTGATTGTCTGGATACATTAATTGCATTTTTTCTAATAGGGTAGCCCTATCATGCCCTCTGAGGTTCCTTCTCCCTCACTGTAATCTGTATCGAATTCACTTATTTCCTCTGGTCGTATTGTTATCTTTATTTTGGAATCTTTAACATGTTGTTTTTTTAAAGCATCAAATTGTCTTGCAAATATATAGACTGTTCCATTGAGATAATCCTGTTCATCCCTTAAACATTTCCTTTTTTTCCTGGCTTCTATATCCGATTCATGTTTCTTTAATCTGTCTTCCATTTTCCTTTAATACAGAACCTAGCACTAAGAATAGATATATTTTAGGTTAATAATAATAACACTTAGGGGCCGATTCCGATCTCGGTCGGAGGCGCACCCAATACCATTCGGTCGGGAAAAAAGCCATGCGAATGCCTGTTTCCCGACCGATCCGTACATCATACCGAACGAGTAAGTACGATGCGCCCAACAGCACAGAATCCGGCCGAGTCGTACTCACCCAATCCAGGTCCTGTTCTCCGACCGAGGCGAATCCGGAAACGTAGAATCGAGTCGCACGGAAGGGAAAATGCAGCCCCGTCCAGCCGAACAAGTACGATGCGCTTTCCGTACGCGCCGAACCCGTCGCTACGCACGGCACGTCAAAGCATCCGGGAGAGGCGCACATAAGCTCCGATTCGCGCCACAACACGATCCACGGCTACGAGGCGAACACGCCAGCGACGAGGACGACGCGAAGCAACGAGAAAGACGAACGACACGAACCAACCATGAATCCCTTCGTCCCGATCCTACCAATATTCTACATTTACTACCGGAACAGGCACGGACGCGTACGGCGCAGAAGGTAAGTCAGACACCAACCACAAAACACATACAACACGTACACGACACATCACACACACACAGAGGGATGCAGAATTTACTTACACCAGCAACAGCAGCACCATAGGGGCGGGATGCCCATCACCAATGTCACATATGCACACAGGGGCCTGGATGCGCACACCACTACCACCCCTACCCAGGGGGTGCCGGATGTCCACCACTACTACCACCCTTAGCCAGGGGGGTGCCAGATGCCTACCACTACTACCACCCTTACCCAGGGGGGGCTGGATGCCTACCACTACTACCACCCTTACCCAGGGGGGGCTGGATGCCTACCACCACTACCACCCTTAGCCATGGGGGTGCCAGATGCCCACCACTACTACCACCCTTACCCAGGGGGGGCTGGATGCCTACCACTACTACCACCCTTAGCCAGGGGGGTGCCAGATGCCCACCACCACTACCACCCTTACCCAGGGCGGGCTGGATGCCTACCACTACTACCACCCTTAGCCAGGGGGTGCCAGATGCCCACCACCACTACCACCCTTACCCAGGGGGCTGGATGCCTACCACTACTACCACCCTTAGCCACGGGGTGCCAGATGCCTACCACAACTACCACCCTTACCCAGGGGGGCTGGATGCCTACCACTACTACCACCCTTAGCCAGGGGGTGCCAGATGCCCACCACCACTACCACCCTTACCCAGGGGGGCTGGATGCCTACCACTACTACCACCCTTAGCCAGGGGGTGCCAGATGCCCACCACCACTACCACCCTTACCCAGGGGGCTGGATGCCTACCACTACTACCACCCTAAGCCAGGGGGCTGGATGCCTACCACTACTACCACCCTTAGCCATGGGGGTGCCAGATGCCCACCACCACTACCACCCTTACCCAGGGGGCTGGATGCCTACCACTACTACCACCCTTAGCCAGGGGGTGCCAGATGCCCACCACCACTACCACCCTTACCCAGGGGGGCTGGATGCCTACCACTACTACCACCCTAAGCCAGGGGGCTGGATGCCTACCACTACTACCACCCTTAGCCATGGGGGTGCCAGATGCCCACCACTACTACCACCCTTACCCAGGGGGCTGGATGCCTACCACTACTACCACCCTTACCCAGGGGGCTGGATGCCTACCACTACTACCACCTCTACCCAGGGGGGCTGGATGCCTACCACTACTACCACCCTTAGCCAGGGGGTGCCAGATGCCCACCACCACTACCACCCTTACCCAGGGGGCTGGATGCCTACCACAACTACCACCCTTACCCAGGGGGCTGGATGCCTACCACTACTACCACCCTTAGCCAGGGGGTGCCAGATGCCCACCACCACTACCACCCTTACCCAGGGGGGCTTGATGCCTACCACTACTACCACCCTTAGCCAGGGGGTGCCAGATGCCCACCACCACTACCACCCTTACCCAGGGGGGCTGGATGCCTACCACTACTACCACCCTAAGCCAGGGGGCTGGATGCCTACCACTACTACCACCCTTAGCCATGGGGGTGCCAGATGCCCACCACTACTACCACCCTTACCCAGGGGGCTGGATGCCTACCACTACTACCACCCTTACCCAGGGGGCTGGATGCCTACCACTACTACCACCTCTACCCAGGGGGGCTGGATGCCTACCACCACTACCACCCTTACCCAGGGGGCTGGATGCCTGTCACTACTACCACCTCTACCCATGGGGGGCTGGATGCCTACCACCAACACCCCCACTCATAGGATGGACAATGCATGACACAACCAGCACACCACAACCTAGGGAAAGCAAGAAAAAGACATCCCCCCAACACCATGACAAGCGTGTGTAGACTGTGTCAAATGCCTACAACACTGAACATGACTTTGAACATACAATGTGACCCCCTATCACATGTGCCACACATATATGTGTGTGGCCATCACAATGCAAGCAGGCCATGACCATTGTGGCAATGGGGTCCAAACCCCCATCATCACAGTGACCAAAAGGTAAGTGTGGGGTCCATATCTTAAGCACATTTTGAACATTGTGGCAATGGGGTCCAAACCCCCATCATCACAGTGACCAAAAGGTAAGTGTGGGGTCCATAGCTGAAGCACATTTTGAACATTGTGGCACTGGGGTCCAAACCCCCATCATCACAGTGACCAAAATGTAAGTGTGGGTCCATAGCTGAAGCACATTTTGAACATTGTGGCAATGGGGTCCAAACCCCCATCATCACAGTGACCAAAAGGTAAGTGTGGGGTCCATATCTGAATCACATTTTGAACATTGTGGCAATGGGGTCCAAACCCCCATCATCACAGTGACCAAAAGGTAAGTGTGGGGTCCATATCTGAAGCACATTTTGAACATTGTGGCAATGGGGTCTAAACCCCCATCATCACAGTGACCAAAATGTAAGTGTGGGGCCCATAGCTGAAGCACATTTTGAACATTGTGGCAATGGAGTCCAAACCCCCATCATCACAGTGACCAAAATGTAAGTGTGGGGTCCATAGCTGAATCACATTTTGAACACTGTGGCAATGGGGTCCAAACCCCCATCATCACAGTGACCAAAAGGTAAGTGTTGACAAAGAAAAAGCTGCAACTGCCAAACTGCATGGATGATTCCTGGTCACAGAACATAAAACACATCAGTGGCAAAGTAGTGCATGTGTCCCATTGCAACATAGATTGGGGGAGGCAAATACTGCAGTGCAAATAAGACATACCTTTGGCCATGTGCAGACAAACAACACCCATGGGGGCTGACACAGTCAACATTCATCAATGACACAATGACAGAAGTGACCATCAGAATGCAGACCCACATATTTGCACCAATGGGCACACAAATGCAGATACCCTGTGGAGACTGTAGATGTGAGGTGAACAGATACCATACCATGGCAGCAATGGGACACACAAACCATGATCATTGTGCTGACTGATGACCTAGGAGTCCCAGGGACAGCAGGGGAAACCCACCAAACTACATACAGCCAATGGCACACCCAAGATATGCCAATGCAGTGGTGCAGATGCACAAACACAAGCAGGCAGACCCACACTGCACATCAAACACAACAGGTGAGGGGGGGGGGGGTGCCAGTGTCCCCAGGCAACCACACAACACATGAGGAGGCCTGAATACCAATCATACAGATGTGCATACAGTGCCACACAAAGGTAACTCATGGATCCAAATCCCCTATGTGGGCAATCAGGCATTGTCAGATGAGAGGGAGCACAAATCACACATGTCACACAGGAACGTAGGAACAGCAACTGACACAGCAAGACACAGACACACCACAGCACTACCCCCAGGGCCCCCACAATGTGGTGACCCTGGGCTGCATTACAATCCCACTGTGATGACAAAGCTAAATGTCGTTCACACTGTGAACCACAGTCATGTGTCCTGAGCAACAAACTACCATCACACCTACACAAGCACAAATCAATCAGCACGGCCAGTAGGCCAAGGCCAACATGGAGGCAGGGGTCTAGCCGGGCAACAACTCTCATCTGCACACACTCAACACCACACACCTCGACCTCCAACAATGTGCAGCAGTGAAGCACACATGCACTGGTGACATTGCACATGCACCCATGACAATTCCAGGGTGGTGGGTGGGAACCAAGGTGCAGAAACACATCACACATGGCCACTCAACAAGACTCCTGAATGTCTGACACACTGCACACTACGCTGTACATGGACATGACGGCAATACCACACCAACCAATGGGATCCCAGCCACAGTCACACACCAATGAAGAAGCCAAGGTCACCCACAAAGAACACACATAGACAACAACCAACATTGCAGCCCGGACCCTGAGGAGTGCCAGCAGTCACACACACAACGTGTCACAATCACTGAAAGATAACACAAACTGGAAATCACATGACAGGTGCAAACAACAAGTGCCAAGGGGAAACCTGACTGTGACCCATCTGCGTCTGCACACAAACTCAGCCCTGACAGCAAACACACCTATGGGTGACACCCTGATGACCTGTAATGTGCCATGCACCCACATCACAGAGAACCCAGGGAGAAGACTTTGGGGGAACATAGGTCAACTCAGCAAGCATCACAAACAGGTACAACACTGGGGATCACAGCATGCACAGCAAAACGGAAGTGAACACACAGACATGCTCATACAACACACACCTTGGGCGCAGGCAATGTCACAGGAGTACACACTGCCATGAGGGGACTCCACTCCTGTGTGAGGAAAGCTGTGCCATATGTTGCCTCAGTAGGGCCCCATCATGTCAGCTGAGCACTTGGTCACACAATCAACAATTAGCACCAAATGAAGGCTCCTGTCACATCAGCCTGGTCATGGAAGTGCCAACGAAATCATCAGCACAGATCCAACACACTTGTATAGCAATGTTGCACTGACAACACAGATGAGTCCTTCCCCATTGATGTCCAAACCTGCATGTCCAGTGGAGATGGCCACACAGTCAGGGAAGTAGACGAATTGAACAATGGCAGGCACAACAGATGTGCAGGGGTGGAAGCCACAGATGTGAAATTGCTAATGTAAGTAGGAAATCCCATTGCCAAATACTGAACACATGACACCCTCAGATGCTGCTATGGATGACATGGATACACCACAGGATAGGACACATTCCCCCTGGACCACATGTGTTCCTGCACAGTAACACTTCATTATCATGAGACCAAATATCACCATCACTGCAGCAAGGGCATGGTTAGCATCATCAACAACATGTACATCAGAAGCATAAGCACTAGAGAACAGAAAGTTGCTTTATTCAGCATATGTGTGTTTAAAAGTGAAAGTCCAGAAAAAACACAAAGGCCAATGGCCAGTCCATTGTCAAAGTCCAAACAGGGTGACAGTGGCAGATGTCACCCTACGCATGCCTGCACTGCACAAAACCAGGGACAATCCACTAGGAGGGGCAACCGGGGGCAGGCCAGGCACCGCAGGGACAGGATCAGGGCTCACCAGGAGGAGGCAGGGAAGGGGTGGTGGGTGCTGGAGAGCCACTGACAACTGCAGTGGAGGTGTCTGACATGGTGTGTGCCGGCACAACTGGGGGGCATGACTCAGATGTTGTGGGTGCCGGCACGACTGCAGTGGACCCTGCAGATGGAGTGGACAGGTCCGCCACTGCAGTGCCCAAGTCAGACAGGGTGGTAGTGGACTCCACTGCAGTGCCTACCACCAGGGGAGGAGAATGGGGAACAGGCAAGGTGGGCTGGACAGAGGGGGAGGACACCCTCACCACATCAGTGGCACAGACAAGCGCAGCGGGGGTGTGGTGCCGGGAGAGCAAGTGGCAGGGGGAGAAGGCCGGATCCTCTTGGGGATGGTATATTTGTGGGTGGGGGAACCTGGGGCAGGGTGTGGTGGGGGCACCTGTGGAGTGGGGGCCTGAGGGATGGAGGAAGGAGATCTGGTGCCTGAGCTGCAGGGCGGCGGCGGGGTCTTGCTCTTACGACTCCGGGGGACTTGCGGGTGGGGGCCTCAGTCTGTCTGCGCCTGGGGAGGGTGTCCGGGGGCGAGGGGCACTCTGCTCCGTGTGGGTGGGCTTCCTCTTCCCCCTGAATGCTGTATCAGCTGGATCGGAGGGGAAGAGGCCGAGGTCACTGAGGAAGAGCCGCTGGGTCTTTGGGGTTGCAGGTGAGGCAAGGGAGGGTGCTTTGGAGGGAGAGGCAACTGAGGACTGCGCAGTGCTCGTGGATGCGTGTGTGTGTTCCAGGGCCCCATCCCCTGTGAGTCTGGTTTCAGTCCCCTGACTGTGCGTGCGTGTGCGTTTTGTTTGTGGCGTGTGTGTCTGTGTGCTGGACGTGTGTGTGCTGGTGTGTGCCTGTGCCGGTGTGTGTGTGCTTGGGACGGGTAAGGTGCTGGGGAGTGTGGATGGAGCAGAGGCAGGAGGGGTGAGGGACTGTCTGAGGAGGGACACTGCTGCCGTCAGGGAGGAGTCCATGGACCTATTGCCCCTCTGTAGGTCAGACATGCCCGATGAGATGCCCTCCATGAACGACACCAGCTGAGTCAACAGAGCGGTGTGCGCATGGAGGACACTCAGCATGGCTGTCTGCCCTACATGGAGCTGGCGAAGGAGGTACACAGACTCCTCACTCAGGGCAGCAGGGGACACAGGGGCAGGGGTGCGGTGCCTGGCCCAAAGGAGACACGCTCCCGAACATGGGAGCCTCCACGGACCTGGGGAATGGGAGCCGATGGGAGGGCGGTGGTGGTGCTAGTGGTGGCGGGGACAGCAACACTAGCTGGGGTGTGGTGGCTGCTGACACCCGCCTCCATAAGGGAGTCATCCTCCGAGCCGCTGTGGTCCTCAGCTGAGGTGGATGCTGCTGAGGACTCCTCGGTGTGGCTCCCCTCGCCCTCCGTGCCACTGGGTCCCTCCGACCACTCCTCGGCTGCTGACCCAGTCTGGCTCTCCGGCTCCTCCTGGTCCGTGGAGCTGTCCCCTTCCATGGCCGTGGATGTATCTGCAAACAATGGGGAAACAGACAGACATCAGTCACCTGCACCAAACGCACACACCACTGTGAGCACAGCACATTACAGAGCAAGCCCTGGCATCATTAGTTGAACATTGCTAAAAGTGCCCTAACTGAACAGGAGAAGCCAATTGTCAGTCTGATGCCAACCATGGCACTCACATCCCACATGGCCTTGCACCCATCTGTCTGGTGTCTGTTGGATAGCAACACCCCAGTGTGGACACATGCACCACCTACACAGTAGTTGGACAGTGCAGAGGACACGGTGTAGCATGTGGACATGCACACATCACAACTCTTGCCACTGAGTCAGTACAGGTTTCCGGATGTCAAATAGGAAATGCATGTGATGCATACCAGCGACAGACACCATGATGCACCCATGTCCTGATAGCCATCGCCACAATGGTGTGCATGTAGCACATGTCACTCCCCTGCAGGATCACCAATAAGTAGACACATGCCATGGCGGAGGCATGACTGCTAAGTCATACATCACTGTCTCAGTGATGTATGACTTGGCAGCCAGACAACAACACTCAGCACTGTGTCACAATAGTAGGTCATGGGGAATGCAAGTCCTGGAGCTGCACAAGTGCACATGTACATCCCCCACACAACACATCATCTTAACCCTCATCTGTCCAGGTCATACCGATTGGACATATGGGAGACCTGTGACACTACCCTCTGAACCTGAGCCCCTCACAATATGCTGTGAATGGGAAACAGCTGCCTGAACTTCACATTCGCATACCCCAGTCTGCACGGGCAGCTGATCAAACACCTATGTGACACACAAGTATCGTCTCCTATGGTCACATCTCCAGAGGCATGCTGAGCCCCTACCGAGAAACACCCCAGCAGTCCTGGCAACAAATCCACAGCACACTGACCCAGAGGCAGACACCTGAGGGGTCAAATCACTGCGCACAACGTGTCAGCTGATACAAGGGAGTGGGAGTACAGGTGTATTGGATGGGCTGGAGTAGGCATGACTGTCCTGCCCCACATGAATGAGGGATGAGCCCTGGACAGTGGATAGCTGGCTATGTATGTGTGACACACGTAATCTGCACACTCCTGGGGCCCAGACATTGTTCCCACCCACTGCATGGGTGTGTGCCAGATACCCCAGGCACATGTGGTGGCTCAGCTCAGCAAGTGGACCGCATATCAAAGCAACACACAGATTACATGTCCGAACACAGGTGTTGTGTGAACAATGGACCCACCCATGATGCCCACAACAGAGTTAGGGAAACAGATGCTGTCCCCCACCTTGAGTGAAGCAAACTGCAAGGACACAGTCCCAAGTGACACAATTCCCTGAATGTAAGGGCCACACCTGGGTATCAGATGAGGAGTGGGCAGTGCACAATAGAGGGACATGGCTCCTGGACAACATGACTGCTGTACTGTGGCAGTTTAACCAGGCCAGAGGAGGGCACATAGCATGTAATACAGAGTTCACAGTACAGTCTTTGACTCACCCCCTCCTTGCTGCTGTCTGGCCTTCAGCTGCCCATCCAGGTCTGGAAACACCACCGCCAGGATCTGGAGCATGTGGGGGTCAGGGTCCGTGTTCCGCCCCTCCTGCGAGGAGGCGACAGCTTCAACTGGACCCGTGCAATCCTCCGGGTCCAGCCCCGAAGGTCCTGCCACCTCTTCTGGCAGTTGCGGATCCGGCGCTTGTAGACCCCCACGGACCGGACAGCCCGGACGATGTCCTTCCAGATCTCCTGCTTCCGATGGGCATTAACCTGTGAGGATGACAAAGTGAAAAGGCCATTACTACACATGCAACATATCCGTGCATGACACAGTTGTATATACATGTCTCAATCACAGGGGCACATGATGTACACAGGCAGTGCAACGCTGCCCATGGACAGTTTGCCAGAAGTCACTACATGGTATCATTGCATGGGAAGTAAAACCTTGTTCAAATGCACTGTCACTGCACCATACCTGTCCAGTGCATGTCACTACACACTATGGGGGGTGACAACTACTCAGTGAGCCTGCTAGCCAGTGGCGTGCAGACTTTCAGCCTTGCTAGTCAGACAAAATGCACATTCAGAAAGGCTGTGCACAGAACACTCACCTGCTCCCCTGGTGTCCCATACAGCTTGCTGTACTGTGGAAGTAGGCTGTCCAGCAGGGCCTGGTTCTCCTCAAGGCTGAAGGCTGGGGCTCTCTCCACAGTACGTGCCATTGCAGGGTCCAGAGGGGGCAGAGACAGCAGCAGTGCAGTGGCAGATGTCGTCCTGGAGCATGTAGTGCAGGCAAGTGAGCTCTCAGGGGAACAGCCAGCAATATATATGTGCTGCAGAGGCAGATACTGTCCCATGTGTCCAAAGTGATAGGTCCAAGTCGTTTGCATCTTCTGAATCTGGCCAATCCATGGAATAGCAGCACCAATACACGCCCACAGCATCCTTCAAATCTTCAACTTCATGACATACATGATTTTGCAACATTGTTGTGGGTGACCAACTGAATTTCCAGCAACCGACTCGTTCGAATTTCGAAAACGCGTCCGTTGCCAGGCTAGGCCATTGTCAATGGGTGCGCACCGATCGGTCCATTGCTGTTCAACGCGTACAGGGGTACAACGCGTACCCGCACACATTGAATGCAATGGGCCGGCCGGGCGCACCGATCGGTCCATTGCGGTACAACGCGTACAGGGGTACAACGCGTACCCGCACACATTGAATGCAATGGGCCGGCCGGGTGCACCGATCGGTCCATTGCGGTACAACGCGTACAGGGGTACAACGCGTACCCGCACACAGTGAATGCAATGGGCCGGCCGGGTGCACCGATCGGTCCATTGCTGTTCAACGCGTACAGGGGTACAACGCGTACCCGCACACATTGAATGCAATGGGCCGGCCGGGTGCACCGATCGGTCCATTGCTGTTCAACGCGTACAGGGGTACAACGGGTACCCGCACATTGAATGCAATGGGCCGGCCGGGCGCACCGATCGGTCCATTGCGGTACAACGCGTACAGGAGTACAACGCATACCCGCACACATTGAATGCAATGGGCCGGCCGGGTGCACCGATCGGTCCATTGCTGTTCAACGCGTACAGGGGTACAACGCGTACCCGCACACATTGAATGCAATGGGCCGGCCGGGCACACCGATCGGTCCATTGCGGTACTAACGCGTACAGGGGTACAACGCGTACCCGCACACATTGAATGCAATGGGCCGGCCGGGTGCACCGATCGGTCCATTGCTGTTCAACGCGTACAGGGGTACAACGCGTACCCGCACACATTGAATGCAATGGGCCGGCCGGGCGCACCGATCGGTCCATTGCGGTACAACGCGTACAGGGGTACAACGCGTACCCGCACACATTTAATGCAATGGGCCGGCCGGGTGCACCGATCGTTCCATTGCTGTTCAACGCGTACAGGGGTACAACGCGTACTCGCACACATTGAATGCAATGGGCCAGCCGGGCGCACCGATCGGTCCATTGCGGTACAACGCGTACAGGGGTACAACGCGTACCCGCACACATTGAATGCAATGGGCCGGCCGGGTGCACTGATCGGTCCATTGCGGTACAACGCGTACAGGGGTACAACGCGTACCCGCACACATTGAATGCAATGGGCCGGCCGGGTGCACCGATCGGTCCATTGCTGTTCAACGCATCCATGTACAAGTGACTGGCATATGTCACCATGCCTGTCTCAGATGAACATATGTCAGCCACAGATAGCTCCCAGGGAGTGAGGGGCACACCTACAACACCACAGCCTGTCCAAACTGTATCATAAGGCATGTAAGGCTGCATTTCCTATTGTGTGTATGTTGGTGTACATGTTGTCCTGTGGGTGTCACCTGGGGGCAGCCACCCCCAGGCTGTGCACGTGTTCATGGGGACAGGATCCTGGGTGTTACGTGTACATGACCACTGTGATGTGCAACTGTTCATATCTGTGCATGTGCCATGGTCACATTTCACGGTGGTGTATGTGTATGTCATGTCACATACCCCGTGAGTCCCATGTGGGACGGTATGTTTGAGCCAGGGTGTCCCAGTGGCACAATAGTGATGGTCCTCCACAGTCTGTGTGCATGTAGTGTTTACAATGTCTCTGATTTCATGTGCACAATGGGAGACAGTCTCCACATCCACGTTGTGTGTGCATGGACTTTGATGTTGTGCGTGTGTGTGTCACAGACGTCCATGTCTGTCCTGCAGAGGCAAGTGGAACCACTACCTGTGGGGGTCATGGTTGTTTTGCTGTGGTGTATACCTGATACTCCATGTAATGCCAGTGTCCATGTGGCAGTACAGGGTCCCTGGGAATGTACCTGTCGTTGAGCTGTGATGCCTGGGGCACATCTGTCCTCACATGTCACTGTGGGGGGTGATTGTGACATGGCAGCAGGAGATGGGAACTGTGACACGGCCTCATGATATCCAATGGGCCAACCTGGGACTTATTGATGCCACTTGTTGAACCGTGATGACAGATGTTGGCCATGTATGTACCATACATGTCCTTACGGAACTGCACACTTCATGTAGTTGTGCCTCATAATGATGTATGATGTGATATTGAGTGTGTTCAATGCCGCATATGTGGGGTGACTGACAATCTTGCTTTCTTCTCCTCTGCACTGCAGGGCTCCTGCTGTCCATCGACCATTCCCAGACCTGGCAACGATGGTGGAACGGGACAGCATCCGACGGTACCGCTTCACCAGGCAGCTGATTGAGGATTTGGCAGTGCAGTTGGCCCCACATTTGCAGCCTGGCCGGCCGTATCCTACAGCGCTGACCCCCAAGGTGAAGGTGATGGCAGCCCTACACTTCTTTGCCACCGGTACCTTCCAACATATTGTGGCGACTGCTGGTGGGATGTCACAGACCATGTTGAGCCATGTGCTCCGCGATGTTTTGGAGGCAATGTTGCTATACCTGAACCGGTACATCTATTTCCCTAGACTGCAACGACTCACTGACGTGAAGAGTGACTTCTATGCCCTGGGGAGGATGCCGCATGTCATTGGCTCCATTGATGGGACACATGTGGCTTTGGTACCACCACAGGCACATGAACAGGCCTACCGTAACCGCAAGCACTACCACTCGGTCAATGCACTGGTGGTGTGTCTTGCAGATATGACCATCTCACACGTGTGTGCCCGTTTCCCTGGTTCAGCACACGATGCCTTTGTGATGAGGAGTAGTCGCATCCCCAGGATGATGGCACAGATGCAGAACCAGCGTGCCTGGCTTGTCGGTGTTTACTGACTTTGTGCCATTGTGTGTGATCTGATCTGTAGTATTCCGCCCACTTTTCCAAGTCAGCTAATGTGCACTTGTCTGTCCGTAGGTGACTCGGGATACCCCAACATGCCGTGGTTGCTGACACCCCTCAGGAACCCTGTGACACCAGCCCAGATGCGCTACAATGAGGCACATGGTCGGACCAGGAGAGTCATTGAGCGGACATTTGGTCTCCTGAAGAGCCGCTTCCGCTGCCTCGACAAGACAGGAGGGTCCCTCCCATATGCCCCAGCGAAGGTGTGCAAGATTATCATCGTCTGCTGCATGCTCCACAACCTGGCAGTGCTAAGGAGTTGCCTCTCATCCAGGATGACAATGACCAACATCCGCCACCTGTGGAGGATCCTGGCCTGGACCACGATGCCAGTGATGATGATGATGATGAGGGTGATGTCCGCACACAGCTCATCACCAACTTCTTTAGCTGAATGTGAGTATCCTGAGGTGTCATGTCAATGATGTGAGTTGGCATGATATGTGTAGGTGGTGCTCTGGTGCTGTTGGAGTGTGTCCATGGGCTACTTGACTGGATGTGTGTAGCGATGTGTGCTTACAGGTGGTCTGTACTCCCCAACAGTGTTGACATGCTAACTTGGTTCTGGGTGGGTATCTTGTAACATGTATTGTGCATGAGTTTTGCTGTTCTGCCCTGTTCTCCATTGCTTTTGACTGTGTGTCATTTCTGTCCTTCACAGGGTACTTTCAGATTCGTTTGGTCAACTGTGTCCACCGACGACGTGATTGTACTTCCAGGGTGGTAGCTGTTGTGTCCCTACAGGTGATGTGCGCCACACCCATGGACTTCCTTCCTTCTACAGTTGTTGACTGTGTGCCCGCTGCCAGGTGGGATTACCTTGCATCTGTAGTGGTTACGACATGTTGCAACTGTGTAATAAACCTGTGCTTCACTTTGTGATGTGCGTTGTCTGTGGTCACACATTTGACTGCCATTTGCTTACTGCACCTGTGGGCTACTTGACTACAACTGGGAATAGGTGTGGTGTCTGTGCATTGCACCGTCTTTCCTGGCAACATCAGTGTAGGCAATGAGTCAGATGGCCTAGGTGTGTATGTGTTGTGTAGCCCTGGTGGTGTGTCTCCCTCATATGTGTCACGTTGCCATTACTCACATGCCTGTGTTGTACTTGCTGTTGCAGTTCGCATACACAGTGTAATTTTGCAGTTCATCATCCCCATGACAGCACCCACGTTGGAATCACAACAGAGGCAAGTATGGTGTATTAGTGTGTTTATTGTGATACATTTGTGTGAATAGTGCATAGGATGGTTAGTGCTGTACATTTATATTGCAATAAGAAGTTCCTAGGTGAATTGAAAGTCCTGGTAGACAAAATCCCCAGTATCGGGGCCACAGTTGTCTGAGACATTGGTCCAACTTGTACTCCCCATGTCATGTGTGGGAGTTGTGTTGCCGTCAACAGGGTGAACAGTTTGTGCACAAAGGTGAACATCCAGAACAGGTTCAGGCTTCCTGGGGGTTGCACTTGGCCATCGGCCTCTCACTTGCCCCTCCTCGGACGACCCCTCTTCTTTGGGGGGGGACCCTCAAGTACAGACTGCTGCGGTGCAGGGGACTCTCCGCCAGAGTCATCCTCCCTCCCTGTGGCAGTTGCAGTTTGTTCAGCACCAGATGTTGTTGGCACACAGGGAGGTGTAGACTGGTTGCTGTTCATCTGGCGGAGGCATTGTAATATGTCCCTGTGCACCGCCGTCATCTCTTGCAGTGCGTCCCACTTGGACTCCACGCGGGACATGTGTGAGTCCAAGCGGGCATGATGGGCAGCCTGCTGCTGTTTCATGTCTCTGAGGAGCCCCACTACCTGGCTGAGATCTCCGGTGCTGGACTGGTACGCATCGGCTATGCGTACCAGTTGTGGGTCGTCATGCACACCAGACACCTCTGCAAGCAGCGACCTCTGTCTCCCACCCCTCCCACCACCCCTGCCGACATGTGCAGTGCGTGCAGTGGAACGCACAGATGACCCTGGTCCCCCTTGGGGGTTGGTGGTGGTGGTGGTGTCCATGGCCCCACGTTGGTCCAGGGTCCCTGTGCTGGTGGTGCTCCTTGTTCTGTCCATGTCGGCAGGGATGGTATTTGTGGTGACAGTCGTTGGAGGGGTGGGTGCAGGGGGTGCAGCTGGTGGTCCTGCTGGTGCTGCAGCTGGTGGTCCTGCTGGTGCTGCATGTTGACTTACACCGGAGGTGCCAGGTTGGTCTTCTTCATCGGAGGAGGGCACAGGCTGTACGACACCAGTGAGCTCCATATCCTCTTGAGCCTGGGACTGGGACTCCTCAGCGTCTGCTGCTGTGTCCCCATCATCACCTGTTTTTGGGAGACACACACAATGTATGTTATGTTTCTGCAGGCATCAATGGTTGACACACCTGACAGTTGTGACTGTGCCTCTGGGTGCGGGCCTGTACATTGCATTGTCCTAAGTTGTCACAGTCAGGGGTTGATATTGGTGTAGCACATTGCCCTGCATTATTTGGGCATTTCTATGTATTTGTTGGGGTGTGAACATGGTCTGCATTGGTTGTATTTGGTTGACAGCCGGCCCTCCTTCCCACCCAGCCAGTCAGTTATCCCACCATGGACTGTGCTTGCATTGCAGGGAGTGAAAGTTGTCTTTCAGGATGTCAGTCAGTGGTGTCCTGCTGTTGGTTGTTGCACAGTTGCCAGCAGGGCCTTGTGCTCCCCACAGCAATGGCCAGTCTCAGCCATCTTGTCAGTTGTTTTCCACTCCCTGTGATGTGAGCATGGTTCAGGGTGGTGTTGATGGGACAGTTGTGGGGGTGAGCTATGTCTGTGACTATGACTCCCATCATGCTATTGCCTCCACCCCACTTCCCATCATTCCCATACTTACTTGCTTTTGTGGGGAGTTCAGTGTGTGTGGGTGTGAGAGCAATGGCAAGATGGCTGACAGTGGTGTCCTGCTGTTGGTTGGTGTGCAGTTCCCAGCATGCCCTTGTGCTCCCCACGACACAGCAACAGTGTCAGACATCTTTGATGGGCCTTTCCACTCTCTGTGGGATGTGCATGCGTGAGTGTGAGCTTGCTGGGCCATGTGGTGGGGGATGTAGAGCTGTGCCTACGACTCCCATCATGCTATTGCCTCCACCCCCCTTCCCAGCATGCCCATGCTTCCTTCCTTTTGACTCTGCTTCCCTGTGGGGTGGGCTGCCTGTGCTGACAGGATTCCTGGGAGTGTTGTCCTGGCAGTTGTTTGGCTAAAAGTCCCAAGAGTGTCCCTGTGCTTCACACAACATAACCCAGGGTGGTGGTTCTTTGTGGGATCTTGAGTTAGGATGTGAGTCATTGCATTCTCCCAGGTGGGTTATGTGGAGTTTGTGTTGAGGGGGTGTGTGAGGGGAGGTGCTTGTGACTATGGTCAGTGCTGCGAGTCCTCCTTCCCACCCAGCCAGATATCCCACCATGGAACGTGCTTCCATTGCAGGGAGTGGAAGTTGTCTCTCAGGATGTCAGTCAGTGGTGTCCTGCTGTTGGTTGTTGCACAGTTGCCAGCAGGGCCTTGTGCTCCCCACAGCAGTAGCCAGTGTCAGCCATCTTGTCAGTTGTTTTCCACTCCCTGTGATGTGAGCATGGTTCAGGGTGGTGTTGATGGGACAGTTGTGGGGGTGAGCTATGTCTGTGACTATGACTCCCATCATGCTATTGCCTCCACCCCACTTCCCAGCATTCCCATACTTACTTGCTTTTGTGGGGAGTTCAGTGTGTGTGGGTGTGAGAGCAATGGCAAGATGGCTGACAGTGGTGTCCTGCTGTTGGTTGGTGTGCAGTTCCCAGCATGCCCTTGTGCTCCCCACGACACAGCAACAGTGTCAGACATCTTTGATGGGCCTTTCCACTCTCTGTGGAATGTGCATGCGGGAGTGTGAGCTTGCTGGGCCATGTGGTGGGGGATGTTGAGCTGTGCCTACGACTCCCATCATGCTATTGCCTCCACCCCCCTTCCCAGCATGCCCATGCTTCCTTCCTTTTGACTCTGCTTCCCTGTGGGGTGGGCTGCCTGTGCTGACAGGATGGCTGGGAGTGTTGTCCTGGCAGTTGTTTGGCTAAAAGTCCCAAGAGTGTCCCTGTGCTTCACACAACATAACCCAGGGTGGAGGTTCTTTGTGGGATCTTGAGTTAGGATGTGAGGCATTGCATTCTCCCAGGTGGGTTATGTGGAGTTTGTGTTGTGGGGGTGTGTGAGGGGAGGTGCTTGTGACTATGGTCAGTGCTGCAAGTCCTCCTTCCCACCCAGCCAGATATCCCACCATGGAACGTGCTTGCATTGCAGGGAGTGGAAGTTGTCTTTCAGGATGTCAGTCAGTTGTGTCCTGCTGTTTGTTGGTGCACAGTTGCCAGCAGGGCCTTGTGCTCCCCACAGCAGTAGCCAGTGTCAGCCATCGTGTGAGTCCTTATCCACTCCCTGTGATGTGAGCATGGTTCAGGGTGGTGTTGATGGGCCAGTTGTGAGGCTGAGCAATATCTGTGCCTACTACTCCCATCATGCTATTGCCTCCACCCCCCTTCCAGCATGCCCATGCTTCCTTCCTTTTGACTCTGCTTCCCTGTGGGGTGGGCTGCCTGTGCTGACAGGATGGCTGGGAGTGTTGTCCTGGCAGTTGTTTGGCTAAAAGTCCCAAGAGTGTCCCTGTGCTTCACACAACATAACCCAGGGTGGAGGTTCTTTGTGGGATCTTGAGTTAGGATGTGAGGCATTGCATTCTCCCAGGTGGGTTATGTGGAGTTTGTGTTGTGGGGGTGTGTGAGGGGAGGTGCTTGTGACTATGGTCAGTGCTGCAAGTCCTCCTTCCCACCCAGCCAGATATCCCACCATGGAACGTGCTTGCATTGCAGGGAGTGGAAGTTGTCTTTCAGGATGTCAGTCAGTGGTGTCCTGCTGTTTGTTGGTGCACAGTTGCCAGCAGGGCCTTGTGCTCCCCACAGCAGTAGCCAGTGTCAGCCATCTTGTGAGTCCTTATCCACTCCCTGTGATTTGAGCATGGTTCAGGGTGGTGTTGATGGGCCAGTTGTGAGGCTGAGCAATATCTGTGCCTACTACTCCCATCATGCTATTGCCTCCACCCCCTTCCCAGCATGCCCATGCTTCCTTCCTTTTGACTCTGCTTCCCTGTGGGGTGGGCTGCCTGTGCTGACAGGATGGCTGGGAGTGTTGTCCTGGCAGTTGTTTGGCTAAAAGTCCCAAGAGTGTCCCTGTGCTTCACACAACATAACCCAGGGTGGAGGTTCTTTGTGGGATCTTGAGTTAGGATGTGAGGCATTGCATTCTCCCAGGTGGGTTATGTGGAGTTTGTGTTGAGGGGGTGTGAGGGGAGGTGCTTGTGACTATGGTCAGTGCTGCGAGTCCTCCTTCCCACCCAGCCAGATATCCCACCATGGAACGTGCTTCCATTGCAGGGAGTGGAAGTTGTCTCTCAGGATGTCAGTCAGTGGTGTCCTGCTGTTGGTTGTTGCACAGTTGCCAGCAGGGCCTTGTGCTCCCCACAGCAGTAGCCAGTGTCAGCCATCTTGTGAGTCCTTTTCCACTCCCTGTGATGTGCGCATGGTTCATGGTGGTGTTGATGGGACAGTTGTGGGGGTGAGCAATATCTGTGACTACGACTCCCATGATGCTATTGGCTACACTGACTTGCCCAGCATACACAGAATTCCTTTCTTTCAGTGGTCTTCACTGTGTGTTGGTGTTGTAGTGGTGGCTACATGTCTGGATGTGTTTGTTAGTTATATTTGTGCCACTGCCTAGCTGTAGTTGTAGTTGTGTTTGTACTTGTGATGACACGGTTAAATGTAACTTTGAGATGGCATGTGTTGTGTTTATCTGACTGACATACACATTTTGGGATGATTCTGTTCTGGTTGCTGTGTAATTGCTATGAGTGCATGGTTTGACTCTCCCTTGACAGTGATGTGTGTGTGTGTATTGTGGCAGAATATTGTGTACATTTGTTGTGTACTCACCAAGCTCTGGGATGTTCTCTAGTCCATAGACGCTCACTGGCGGAAGGATGGCCCGCACCTTCTCCTCCCAGGGCCTGAGGTATACTGGCTTGGCAGGAGGGCCACTGCCGGTGTATTGGCTCAGGAGGTAGTCCTTCTTCAGCAGCTCCCGTACCCTCCTGCGCACATCATACCACCTGTTCTGGATGTCAGTCTTTGTGCGCAGACATGGTGATTGTGCGTTCACCCTGTTGATGATCCTCTCCCACATCTTTGTTTTCTGGGAGATGGGTGTCTGTTGGACCAGTGTGCCAAACAGCTGTGGCTCTACCCTGAGGATCTCGTCTACCAGGACTTCCAATTCACAATCTAGGAACTTGTGATTCTTCTTTGGGGGCATGGTGATGGTGAGTGATGGTGAGTGATGTGTGTGTTGGTGTGCAGGTGAGGGTGTGTGAGTGTGTGTTTTGCTGGGTGTATGTGAGGTAGCTATTTGTTGGTGTGCTGATGGTGTGTGGCTTGTGTGAGGGATGAGCTGTGGGTGTGTGGTTGCTGTCTGTTGAGTGCTGGCAGTAGAATAGCATTTGCAAAGGATCATGGTTGGGATTTGTGTCCTTTATATGGGTGGAGTTGTGGGTGTGTCTTTGTTCTCTGTCCCCACCCCCCAGTATTTATTGGCTTTGTAATTGCTTGTTTGGCCTTTTTTGTGTATTTTTCCTTAGTACTTTCTGTGCATGTTGAAACGTTCTTGTGACCGAGTCGGACCCTGCAGTTGTCTCGTACGGTCTTCTCCGTTTCGTTCACGCTGTGTTTGTGCAGTTTTCTATGCTGCGTACGCGTCGGTCGCGGTGTTTTGTGTTACTTCGGCTCGCAGTTTTGTATGCGTGTCGGTCGTACGGCTTGTCCTCCGTACGACTCGGTCGTGGTTTTCGCGCCTTGCATCGTACTTTGCGGTTTGGAGTTCGCGGGTACGTTTCGGTTGGATTTGTTCCGGGTGCGTGTCGGTCGGTTCAATTCGCGTGTTTTTCCGGCCGGATTGCTGTTTTCTGTGCGGCTCGGTCGTTCGGCTTGGGTTCAGTACGTGTCGGTCGGATTTTGCACGCTTTGCATCGTACTTGGCGTGTCGGGCGCCACAGGTACGTGTCGGTCGGAATTAATTCCGGCTCCGAGTCGGTCGGTGCTTTTTCCGGCCCGAATCGGAATCGACCCCAGAATGTCTAACAACATTAGAGCTATGTGGTTTCAATGTACGTTATAAACAATCTTCATTAACATCATTGCCTTCCATGAATTGAAAAAGATACATTTAATCTTGAAATGTGATTAATATATGTTAAACCACAAATCCCAGAATGCCCCATAATAGGCAGGACGGGTAACTTGTATTTATAGATGAAATTGACAAAGGACTCACTAACCGTGAGCAAGACTTGTAAGAGTTGAAACGCGTTGGTGTTTGTTACGTGAAATAAAATCTGTGAACTCTACCGGGGACTGGTGTGCAGCAGCCTTTGTTCTAAAGTGGATGTGTCATTATTCAGTGGGATTTGGTCTACCTCCACTGCTAGCACCAACAGAGGAGTGCACCGTTAATCTTGCAGACGGTGTTGAATTCAGTATATATATATACACACACATACATATGCACACATGCACACTTGAGCACACACACACACAGTATGTACACCAGCAGTGGAATCTTGTACTGCACACTTACACCACATAGGACAGTGGACCTCAGAGCTTCCTTCACATACACACTGAACACACTTTTATCAACATTGACATATGTGTGAAATAATACACTTTTACTGAAGTTGCCAAATTCTTTTAAGTAGTGTTAAAACTCAACTGATGACTGTAGTGGCAACACATCAATAAAGATATAAAGATTGCTAACTAGAGTGTGTATGAGGCCCATTAATAACCCAAGATAGTTACTGAACGCAATAATAAGCCATGGACAGACAAGACATGGAAGTAAATGGAACAAGACAACAAGGTAATTTTTACTTCATTTTCTTTTGTAGTGTTGGCTTGTGAAGCAAGTGACTTTGGAGCACTTCTTCAGCTAACTGGTGCAGTTTTGTACCTCAGATAGGACTTCTGATGGAAGAGGGTCAGTGACCTCCTGAGATCCAATTCAGGATCTTTCTTTACCAGGAATTCATGCCTCACTCCTTTTCCAGGAGTGAGGGCAGTCCTGGTAGATCCGATGACGGAAGGGAATGCCTCCTTCATCAGGCAGGTTTTAAGAGTTTTCATGAATGTAGCGAAGCAGTTGCGTACCGCAAAATGATGGGGCTCATCTGCAGAAAGTGATTAGGGCCACTTAGTCTCCCATATTTCAGAGATATTCATTGGCCTTGTGCTGTATGCGGACTCCTGAAAAATGGGGGGGCCCTGAAGATTTGGGGTCCCTCTTGTTCGACAGAGGCTGCAGGGGGTCTACATTATGCCCCTGTTCCGAAGTCTCGCGATATTTATAGCATCCGCTGAAATTCCGAAACCTGCTCCAAGTTTTCCCATAATAATGTGGAATAATACGTGAATTGTGCTGGTTTCTAAAACAAAATGCACATGTCTTGGTAAATGGAAGGCCTTTTGCCACCGGTATTTTCCAGAGGGTGCGTACTTTTATCACACCTAATAATCACAGTATATATAAAGTTCTGCATCACCTGTATAGCTGATTTCTGTGCAAACAGAGGTTTATGCATTAAACTTAAAACTCCCGCCTAAGGCCTTAGAAGGTCCTGGTGGTACAGAGGTCCTTGGGTGTGGTCAAGAGACACCACAGCATTGCAGTCTCTCAGAGGTCCTTGTCTGTGGTCCCGAGACACCACAGCACTGCAGTCTCACAGAGGTCCTTGGCTGTGGTCCCGAGACACCACAGCATTGCAGTCTCTCACAGGTCCTTGGCTGTGGTCCTGAGACACCACAGCATTGCAGTCTCACAGATGTCCTTGGCTGTGGTCCCGAGACACCACAGCATTGCAGTCTCTCACAGGTCCTTGGCTATGGTGCTGAGACACCACAGCATTGCAGTCTCTCAGATGTCCTTGGCTGTGGTCCCGAAACACCACAGCATTGCAGTCTCTCTGGGTCCTTGGCTGTGGTCCAGAGATACCACATCATTGCAGTCTCTCAGAGGTCCTTGGCTGTGGTCCCTAAATACCACAGCATTGCAGTCTCTCAGAGGTCCTTGTCTGTGGTCCTGAGATACCACAGCATTGCAGTCTCTCAGGGGTCCTTGTCTGTGGTCCCAAGACACCACAGCATTGCAGTCTCTCACAGGTCCTTGGGTGTCGTCCCGAGACACCACAGCATTGCAGTCTCTACGAGGCCCGTGTCTGTGGTCCTGAGATACCACAGCATTGCAGTCTCTCAGGGGTCCTTGTCTGTGGTCCCAAGTTACCACAGCATTACAGTCTCTCACAGGTCCTTGGGTGTCGTCCCGAGACACCACAGCATTGCAGTCTCTACGAGGCCCTTGGCTGTGGTCCTGAGACACAACAGCATTGCAGTACCTCAGGGATCCTGGTCTGTGGCCCCGAGACACCACAGCATTGCAGTCTCTCACAGGTCTTTGGCTGTGGTCCCGAGACACCGCAGCACTGCAGTCTCTCAGGAGTCAGTCAGTCAGTCAAAAGTACTTTATTCAGCAGCCAAGAGCCATAAAAGTAAACATTTTTTAAAAAGACACATTTCATTGAAGGACATTTATACATAAAAGCTTAAGTCACATCAAAATATTAAAAATATCTTTACAGAGCAATAAAAGGGCATCCGGCTTTACTGTTTCATCGATCACATATAAACCTACAAAGAGTACAACATATAAAGTGCAGCAGTGCTTGGCATTAGACCAAAGGCTATAAGCATTATCTCATAAAGGGCACGTTATAATAGTTTTAAAAAATGTGTTAGCAGTAACTGAGGGAACAAACTGGGTACTGCGGTGGCAACTTTTTCATATGTCTGATAGCCCCTATTAAAAAGCTTGCTACCCCCAAGCAGACCATGGGAGAAGATAACATTTGAAGATAGAACAGAGCCGGCCTGACTTGGACAAATTGGCGGTCTCTAAGCAATGGTAAAATATGTTTTCTGCGCAAAGAATCGTAGTGGGCGCAGAAAAACATAAAATGTAGAGTATCCTGCTTTGAAAAATGATCACAGGGGCAGGGTTTTAGTGAACCAGGTTTAGAATAGCCTTGGGGAAATGCCAGAAGCCAGGGGACCAGATTCAAATGAAATCTGGCCAAAACAAAATGATGATATGCTTTGTTGACCTAAGATAAATATGGCTGCATCTGTGGACCCAGGCTTAATATGGCTAGCCTTCTCACAGACGGTTTGGCTAATTCCATCTCCTCCCTCTGCCCCTGCCGCTTGTCCAGAAACTGCTATTTGAAGTCTCTGATAGCAGTCTTGCCCAGGGACCCGGGGCTCAGGAACAGGTCAGGACAGCCGAGCCATCTAGTCTGTTCCCTTATGTATTTCAGCCAGGGAATATGTAACGCCCCCTCCAGTGCAATGCAATCAGTAATTATAAGTTGGTTTAGGTTTGGGGTCGGACTTGCCCATATTCTAAGCCAGCGCAACAGCGGGGCGACCGCGATCTGGTCTGAAATGTAACCCACTCCCAATTCTTCATGAAGGTTAAAAACAGGGGTTGCAGTGGGGACCGCAAGGAGTTTTCGCATAAAATTATTCTCCGCCGCCTGAATTCCCTTCACATCCTTGTAGCCCCAGATGTCGCACCCATACGTAGCCATCGGGATACGTTTTGCATTATAGACCTTCAATAGTGCGGGAAGGGGCTTTGACCCCAATCCTTTAGCAAAATTCAAGTGGCCCCTGCTACTCTGGCTAAGATGTTCCTTTTAAGTAAACGTTGCAAAAACTACCCCTAAGTATGGAAACACGGACACTTTGGTTAATTCGGCCCCCTTGCAATAAAACTTGGCCTTAGCCGCCTTTCGGGGACCTATGGTCATAATGTGTGATTTCTTAAAATTTGTAGTTAAATCTAACGAGTCCATAAAACCTATAAAACAATTTAAAAGTCGTTGAAGGCCCATTGCGGTTCTGGCCAGTAGAACCGCATCATCGGCATACAAGAGTGCAGGGATCATTTTGGAGCTAGCTCTGGGTATGTCTTTGCAACATGATGTTAGGGACTCTCCCAATTTGTTAATATATAACGTAAACAGCAAAGGGGCCAAAATGCACCCCTGCCAGACCCCCCTTTTTACTTCCCAGGAGCCTGTCAGACTGCCATCTGCATTGTACCTTACCGCTGCTGTGGTGTTTTCATGGGCAGTGTGCAAGAAAGAGACCAACTTCACGTCTAACCCCAGATCGCGTAACACCAACCACAACTTAGACCTGTTAACATAATCAAACGCTGAGGTTAGGTCCATGAAGGCCAGATGTAAAACTCCCCTCTTGGCGATGGTGTACTTCCCAATCACTAAATGCAGGTTAAGGCACTGGTCCAAGGTCCCTTTACCCTGCCTGAAGCCATACTGCTGATCGGAAATGATGTTAACCTGATCAAGCCAAACTGTTAGGCGATCCAATATTACTTTCCCCAAAATTTTAGCCGCTGAATCTAGGAGGGAGATCGGTCTATAGCAAGCAGGATCATCCCGGGCGCCCTTTTTAAAAATGGGGATGATGACCGCCTTAGCCCATGATGAGGGAAAGCCGCAGGAGCAGGCTGCATTAAAAACATGGGTTAAAATCTTGGCCCAGACTTTGAGAACGGCCTTATAGAGGTCTGCTGGTACCCCATCTGGTCCAGGCACCTTTCCTCCGGAAATTGAGGTAATAGCTTTATAAACCTCATCTATGCTGAAATGGAGGGGGATGTTTGGTGGGCCGGGAACTGATTGTCCCACAGCAACTTCCAAATTTACATCGCTATCGATGTTCCCAAAATGCTGGACCCAGAGCTCAGCGGGTATCGTACAATCACTGCTAGAGTTTGGTATATCAGAAAAAAAGGGCTGTTGATCACCGACCAGAATCTGGCGCTATCAGCCAGGACACTGGCTTGGCTGAGCGCCTCCCAAGCCTGCTCCCTTATCTGCTTCTTCCTTTCCTGAACTGCAAGTTTATAGGCCTTCCTGCGGCTCCTAGTTTGTATTGCGTCCCTTGGGTTTTGCATAAGGGCCTGCTTTAGTTCCTTATTGGCAGCCGAACAGGTATTGTCAAACCACCTTTTGGCTTTTGGGCATCTAGCTCTAGTTTTTGAGGTTAAATCGGATGCTACCTGCTTAGTGATTCTGTCAAAAGCGTCTAGAATGGCTCTATCGTGTGGGACAGGATCCATACAGACTTGGAACTCCGGGGCACAGGTGGAATACAGATTGTCTAAGAAACTCTCCGGGATGATCCTTTCCCTCTTCAATCTCCGTGCTTGGTGTTTAGTACTGATGTTAGCATTAAAGATTTGACTCGCTACCCCCCCTTTTATGGCGGCCGAGAGGAGAGATCCAGTGTTAGAGGATTATGATCACTGAGGCAGTTCCAAGTAACGCTTAAGTTTTTAACAGCCGGCGCTAATAATGCGGATAACATAATGTGATCAATTATGCCAGAGCTACCGCTGCCTACATAGGTGGGGACCAGAACAGAAGCGTCTGTTTGCTGTAGGCATTGCAAATTATGGGCTGAAAGAAAACTTTCTAAAAAGATGCCCGATGGTGTGTGCTCAAAGTGATTAGACAGATCGAAACCATCACCCTCCTCCAACGTGGGAGTACAGTTAAGACAACAATGATGGATATTAAAATCCCCTCAGATTAATGTGTCATGATAAGCTTGTCTCCCTTCCCCGTAACTTTCCAGAAAATCCTCTAAGGCTAATAGATGTTCAGTCTCATGAGATATGGTGAAGGAGTTATAAAAATTAACCACTAACAAGGTGGGGAGATTCTTGCATCACAGTTCCACTGCTAGCACATAGGGTGATCTACAATCAATCAATTTGGCATTGCAGGAAAGCTTAAGAGAAAACATTAAAAGAAGACCCCCCTAGCTCTTCCTATGTTCGAGGGGATTGCATGTTTGCAAAATGTAATAAAACCATCCAAATAAAAACAATTGTTGGGCTCCCATGTTTCTTGCAATTATGTGGTGTGTAGCAAGAAACTGTTCCCAAAATATGTTGCCCCTCTTTGACCTAAGGCCAGCTATATTCCAGGACAATACTTTCATGAGAGGGTCAACAGGAATTGCTGAGGTAGAAATATAATTAGAGGGATTATCCAGCAAAGGTGGGGGTGTAGGAGCGGATACACATAACTTAGTAAAAGCATTCAATGACGACATCTTGCCCTGGGTTTTTTCAGCCGCCGACGGTAGTCAATCATTTTTGTTGAGGCTCTGGGGGCAGGCTAAGGGTAGACAAAGATTAGTCAGAGATAATACTGGATTCACATTTCTATCTTGAGTAGACTTAACCAACTTAAATGGCAACTGCCATTGGGGATTTGCTAGGGGTAGTTTACAAGGGTAAAAAGACTGTAAGGGGACTGTACTGATTTTGGTCTTGGTGCCGTCCTTAAATTGGCAACCTGCCAATGCTTTAGCCTGCATGGGATTCTTGAAATTAACAATTATGCAATCCCCCTCAGCGTTTTTCCTGGTCCCATGGACTATCCACCCCACTCTTCTGGCCATAATGATGTCGGAGGACATCTTAGGACCGTTAATCACATTGTTATCACACCAGTAAGTGGTCTTATGGATGAGATCCAAAGAAGTTTCCTTGGCGCCTGATGTGAGTGTAGGAACCCCTAATAAAACAGCAACTAGGGGCGCTGATTGGGGGGGGAGATCAAGTATACAATGGTTATCAGCTGTGGCCATATTGGGGGGAGAGAAAGAGTGTATAGATGGTGGACCCTCATTAAAATTTTCCTGCCCTTCCGTGTGGGCCACCTGAGGTACAATGATCAGCTCCCCTGATGTGTGATTAATATGATTAGTGTTAGATTTACTGATTAAAGATACTGCCGCTGCTTCTTGGGTGCTGCTCGCCTGGTGGTCTTGGATCTCACCACCAGATGCCAGACAAGGGCCCCCCCTCCCCCCAGCTGCTGTGACATGCCGTGGGGAACAGTTATTATGCATGGAGACAAAGGAATTAATTTTCAGCTCGATCTCTTCCAATTTAGAAAATATGGGTGCTAACAGATCTTTGGTCAAACTCTCTAGCCTTACAGCGAGATTGCCCAACAACAGTTCCAAGTTACGGTCAGCTGGAGGTATGGTTATTTTTGACCGCAGTGATTTTCTCAATACTCCCTTGCCACCAGTTCTCTTTCATTTAGTGGGCGGGCACTCCGAGTCTTCACTCAATGTCAGAACGGCTGCAGGGTTGCAAATAGATGTGTCCGCCTCCACCATTTGGCCTACTGTCAATAGTGGTCGAGACATAAGGGGGGACCTTTCTCCTGCCGGGACCCTCATTTCATTCGTCGTGCCTCCATCCCTTACAGATGCCAATGCTAATTTCTCTGACTCCATGGAAAGCCTTTTTTCAGTTAGGGATATCTCCTTCGTGATGACGTTTGCCGCTTTAATTAAAAAGGAGTTTATGGTCCCAACTGGCCCAGCTACGTTGGTTCCTAGTGAACCCCCTTGTCCGATGGCCAGTTTCCTTTTACCCATCACTAATCAGTCGGGGGATGCTTTGTCTTATATGATCTGATCTACAAGATAACAGTCTCTTCACGGGTCAGATGGAGAGTTAATTTAAAGGGGCCGAAAAATGTAAACCATGATTAACACAGTCATAGGTCCCTATACAAAGGAAACGTGCAATGTACCTTATTCTTGCCCTTAAGGACTCACTCCAACCGAAAGCTGTGGCCTGGGGGTAGCCTGGTCCGGTGGCGAGGGCCAAGAGACCTGGCCCAGCCCAGCCTCTTCCAGCTGCTGATGGGCGCCGACGGGCCCGCCCTTGGCCTGGGCACGGCCCGGGTGCGCCCACGCGCATCCCGCGCTGCGGGAGACCGGCAGCGGCTTTGTGCGCCTCCTGGCACGTCCGTTTGCGGCGTCGGCCACGTTGGTGGCTGGTGGTTGTGGTCCCTTGGTCGTAGGCTGTGGCGGCGTTTCAGGTTTCCACGCTGCGGGAGACTGGCAGCGGCTTTGTGCACCTCCTGGCGCGTCCATTTGCGGTGTCGGCCGGGTTGGTGGCTGGGGGCTGTGGTCCCCTGGTCGCAGGCTGTGGTGGTGTTTCAGGTTCCCGTGCTGCGGGAGACCGGCAGCGGCTTTGTGCGCCTCCTGGCGCGTCCGTTTGCGGCATCAGCCGCATTAGTGGCTGGGGGCTGTGGTCCCCTAGTCGCAGGCAGTGGCGGCCTTTCAGGTTCCCGCACTGTGGGAGACCGGCAGCGGCTTTGAGCGCCTCCTGGTGCATCCGTTTGCGTCGTCAGGTGCGTTGGTGGCTGGGGGCTGTGGTCCCCTGGTCGCAGGGTGTGGTGGCGTTTCAGGTTCCTTGTCTGTGGTTCCGAGACACCACAGCATTGCAGTCTCTCAGAGGTCCTTGGTTGTGATCCCGAGACACCACAGCATTGCAGTCTCTCAGAGGTCCTTGGTTGTGGTCCCGAGAGACCACAGCATTGCAGTCTCCCAGGGGTCCTTGTCTGTGGTCCGCAGACACCACAGCATTGCAGTCTCTCAGGGGACCTTGTCTGTGGTCCCGAGACACCACAGCATTGCAGTCTCTCCGAGGCCCTTGTCTGTGGTCCCAAGACCCCACAGCACTGCAGTCTCCTGGGGTCCTTGTCTGTGGTCCCGAGACACCACATCATTGCAGTCTCTTGGGGGTCCTTCCTTGGCTGTGGTCCCGAGAAACCATATCATTGCAGTTTCTCAGGGGACCTTGGCTGTGGTCCCGAGACACGACAGCATTGCAGTCTCTCAGAGGTCCTTGGTTGTGATCCCAAGACACCACAACATTGCAGTCTCTCAGAGGTCCTTGGTTGTGATCCTGAGTCACCACAGCATTGCAGTCTCTCCCAGGTCCTTGGCTGTGGTCCAGAGAAACCACAGCATTGCAGTCTCTCAGGGGTCCTTGTCTGTGGTCCCGAGACACCACAGCATTGCAGTCTCTCTGGTGTCCTTGGTTGTGATCGTGAGTCACCACAGCATTGCAGTCTCTCCCAGGTCCTTGGCTGTGGTCCCTAGACACCACAGCATTGCAGTCTCTC
The DNA here is from genome assembly GCA_963921515.1 of Calotriton arnoldi. Taxonomy (NCBI): domain Eukaryota; kingdom Metazoa; phylum Chordata; class Amphibia; order Caudata; family Salamandridae; genus Calotriton; species Calotriton arnoldi. The sequence continues at coordinate 3,032,613 of CAWUFW010000121.1, read as the reverse complement.
CAAGGTCCTTGGCTGTGGTCCAAAGACCCCACAGCATTGCAGTCTCTCAGGGGTCCTTGTCTGTGGTCCCGAGACACCACAGCATTGCAGTCTCTCTAGGGACCTTGTCTGTGGTCCTGAGACACAACAGCATTGCAGTCTCTTAGGGGTCCTTGTCTGTGGTCCCAAGACACCACAGCATTGCAGTCTCTCTGGAGTCCTTGTCTGTGGTCCTGAGACACCACAGCATTGCAGTCTCTCTAGTTTCCTTGTCTGTGGTCATGAGACACCACAGCATTGCAGTCTCTCTGGAGTCCTTGTCTGTGGTCCTGAGACACCACAGCATTGCAGTCTCTCTGGAGTCCTTGTCTGTGGTCCTGAGACACCACAGCATTGCACTCTCTCAGGGGTCCTTGTCTGTGGTCCCGAGATACAACAGCATTGCAGTCTCTTAGAGGTCCTTGGTTGTGATCCAGAGATACCACAGCATTGCAGTCTCTCAGGGGTCCTTGTCTGTGGTCCCTAGACACCACAGCATTGCAGTCTCTCACAGGCCCTTGGGTGTCGTCCCGAGACACCATAGCATTGCAGTCTCTACGAGGCCCTTGTCTGTGGACCCAAGACACTACAGCATTGCAGTCTCTCACAGGTCCTTCGGTGTCGTCCTGAGACACCACAGCATTGCAGTCTCTACGAGGCCCTTGTCTGTGGTCCTAAGACACCACAGCATTGCAGTCTCTCTGGGGTCCTTGGCTGTGGCCCTGAGACACCACAGCATTGCAGTCTCTCAGGGGTCCTTGTCTGGGGTCCCGAGATACCACAGCATTGCAGTCTCTCAGGGGACCTTGTCTGTGGTCCCGAGACACCACAGCATTGCAGTCTCTCCGAGGCCCTTGTCTGTGGTCCCAAGACCTCACAGCATTGCAGTCTCTCAAGGTCCTTGGCTGTGGTCCTGAGATACCACAGCACTGCAGTCTCCTGGGGTCCTTGTCTGTGGTCCCGAGACACCACATCATTGCAGTCTCTTGGGGGTCCTTCCTTGGCTGAGGTCCCGAGACACGACAGCATTGCAGTCTCTCAGAGGTCCTTGGTTGTGATCCCAAGACACCACAACATTGCAGTCTCTCAGAGGTCCTTGGTTGTGATCCTGAGTCACCACAGCATTGCAGCCTCTCCCAGGTCCTTGGCTGTGGTCCCGAGACACCACAGCATTGCAGTCTCTCAGGGGTCCTTGTCTGTGGTCCCGAGACACCACAGCATTGCAGTCTCTCTGGAGTCCTTGGTTGTGATCGTGATTCACCACAGCATTGCAGTCTATCCCAGGTCCTTGGCTGTGGTCCCTAGACACCACAGCATTGCAGTCTCTCCCAGGTCCTTGGCTGTGGTCCGAAGACCCCACAGCATTGCAGTCTCTCAGGGGTCCTTGTCTGTGGTCCCGAGACACCACAGCATTGCAGTCTCTCTAGGGTCCTTGTCTGTGGTCCCGAGACACCACAGCATTGCAGTCTCTCTGGAGTCCTTGTCTGTGGTCCTGAGACACCACAGCATTGCAGTCTCTCTAGTTTCCTTGTCTGTGGTCATGAGACACCACAGCATTGCAGTCTCTCTGGAGTCCTTGTCTGTGGTCCTGAGACACCACAGCATTTCAGTCTCTCTGGAGTCCTTGTCTGTGGTCCTGAGACACCACAGCATTGCAGTCTCTCAGGGGTCCTTGTCTGTGGTCCCGAGATACAACAGCATTGCAGTCTCTCAGAGGTCCTTGGTTGTGATCCAGAGATACCACAGCATTGCAGTCTCTCAGGGGTCCTTGTCTGTGGTCCCTAGACACCACAGCATTGCAGTCTCTCACAGGCCCTTGGGTGTCGTCCCGAGACACCATAGCATTGCAGTCTCTACGAGGCCCTTGTCTGTGGTCCCAAGACACCACAGCATTGCAGTCTCTCACAGGCCCTTCGGTGTCGTCCTGAGACACCACAGCATTGCAGTCTCTACGAGGCCCTTGTCTGTGGTCCTGAGACACCACAGCATTGCAGTCTCTCTGGGGTCCTTGGCTGTGGCCCTGAGACACCACAGCATTGCAGTCTCTCAGGGGTCCTTGTCTGGGGTCCCGAGATAGCACAGCATTGCAGTCTCTCAGAGGTCCTTGGGTGTCGTCCCGAGACACCACAGCATTGCAGTCTCTTAGAGGTCCTTGTCTGTGGTCCCGAGACACCACAGCATTGCAGTCTCTCTGGGGTCCTTGGCTGTGGTCCTGAGACACCACAGCATTGCAGTCTCTCAGGGATCCTTTTGTGTGGTCCCTAGACACCACATCATTGCAGTCTCTCAGGGGTCCTTGTCTGTGGTCCCGAGATACCACAGCATTGCAGTCTCTCAGAGGTCCTTGGTTGTGATCCAGAGATACCACAGCATTGCAGTCTCTCAGGGGTCCTTGTCTGTGGTCCCAAGACACCACAGCATTGCAGTCTCTCACAGGTCCTTGGGTGTCGTCCAGAGACACCACAGCATTGCAGTCTCTACGAGGCCCTTGTCTGTGGTCCTGAGACACCACAGCATTGCAGTCTCTCAGGGGTCCTTGTCTGTGGTCCCGAGATACCACAGCATTGCAGTCTCTATCATTGCAGTCTCTCAGAGGTCCTTGGGTGTCATCCCGAGACACCACAGCATTGCAGTCTCTCAGGGGTCCTTGTCTGTGGTCCCGAGACACCACAGCATTGCAGCCTCTCTGGGGTCCTTGGCTGTGGTCCTGAGACACCACAGCATTGCAGTCTCTCAGGGGTCCTTGTCTGTGGTCCCGAGACACCACAGCATTGACGTCTCTCAGGGGTCCTTGTCTGTGGTCCTGAGACACCACAGCATTGCAGTCTCTCTGGAGTCCTTGTCTATGGTCCTGAGACACCACAGCATTGCAGTCTCTTAGGGCTCCTTGTCTGTGGTCCCAAGACACCACAGCATTGCAGTCTCTCACAGGTCCTTGGGTGTCGTCCCGAGACACCACTGCATTGCAGTGTCTCTGGGGTCCTTGTCTGTGGTCCTGAGACACCACAGCATTGCAGTCTCTCAGGGGTCCTTGTCTGTGGTCCCGAGACACCACAGCATTGTAGTCTCTCAGGGGTCCTTGTCTGTGGTCCCGAGATACCACAGCATTGCAGTCTCTCAGAGGTCCTTGTCTGTGGTCCCAAGACACCACAGTATTGCAGTCTCTCACAGGTCCTTGGGTGTCGTCCCGAGACAGCACAGCATTGCAGTCTCTACGAGGCCCTTGTCTGTGGTCCTGAGACACCACAGCATTGCAGTCTCTCTGGGGTCCTTGTCTGTGGTCCCGAGACACCACAGCATTGCAGTCTCTCTGGGGTCCTTGTCTGTGGTCCCGAGACACCACAGCATTGCAGTCTCTCTGGGGTCCTTGGCTGTGGTTCTGAGACACCACAGCATTACAGTCTCTCAGGGGTCCTTGTCTGTGGTCCCGAGACACCACAGCATTGCAGTCTCTCAGGGGTCCTTGTCTGTGGTCCCGAGACACCACAGCATTGCAGTGTCTCTGGGGACCTGGTCTGTGGTCCTGAGATACCACAGCATTGCAGTCTCTCTGGAGTCCTTGTCTGTGGTCCTGAGACACCACAGCATTGCAGTCTCTCAGAGGTCCTTGTCTGTGGTCCCGAGATACCACAGCATTGCAGTCTCTCAGGGGTCCTTGTCTGTGGTTCCAAGACACCACAGCATTGCAGTCTCTCACAGGTCCTTGGGTGTCGTCCCGAGACACCACAGCATTGCAGTGTCTACGAGATCCTTGTCTGTGGTCCTAATACACCGCAGCATTGCAGTCTCTCAGGGGTCCTTGTCTGTGGTCCCGAGACACCACAGCATTGCAGTCTCTCTGGGGTCCTTGGCTGTGGTCCTGAGATACCACAGCATTGCAGTCTCTCAGGGGTCCTTGTCTGTGTTCCCGAGACACCACAGCATTGCAGTCTCTCAGGGTCCCTTGTCTGTGGTCCTGAGTCACAACAGCATTGCAGTGTCTCTGGGGTCCTTGTCTGTGGTCCTGAGACACCACAGCATTGCAGTCTCTCGGGGGTCCTTGTCTGTGGTCCTGAGATACCACAGCATTGCAGTCTCTCTGGGGTCCTTGTCTGTGGTCCCGAGACACCACAGCATTGCAGTCTCTCTGGAGTCCTTGTCTGTGGTCCCGAGACACCACAGCATTGCAGTCTCTTAAATATGTACAATCTACCCGAAGAACACGTCAAACATTTCAAGAATCCGCTTCCAGATATTATCAAACTTTTCTCTTTGATCTGTCAAATCAAAGGTACCTTTTTTCCATCAGCGCCCAGGGCAGCAGACTCTTAATCCAGGTGTCAACTGATATTTTGCTGAATTCTAGGAAATGCATCTATTCCGTCGATATTCTTATAAACACAGATTGTAGGAAATCTTCCCTGGAGCACAAGAAAAGAAATACTTTTTTAAAGTGCGTTTGAAATAGTCACTATATTTTCCCAAACATTTCCGTTTCTGTGCTAAACAAACAACTTTTTGTCACAATTGCACTTTCCAAAGATGATACTGCTTGAAAATTCTTATATAAAAATATGTATAGATGTATGTCGGCCTCACACAACGAATGGGCGAATTAATCACTGCAGAACCATGTTTGTGTATACTATATTCTTGTATATCTGCCTGATGCCACTGAGTGTAAAGCAACCTGCCGCTCATAAGTAAGTGTGAATATGTACAAGAACACTGGATACAGTTCACAAAGGTATTTGTGTCTGCAAACCCACGATTTAGTGGCAAACATTAATCCATTTACACCTGGCACTTGTCCACAAACACCTGTCAGACGTACCCGTTTTACTGTAATTGTAACCACCGATGCGTCCAGTTTCACAGTATTAAATCCCACGTGGGGTGGGGAGGGAGACGAGATGGAAGTTCAAGGCACTTTCCTTGAAAATCTATGGGGGATATTCATAAGAACGTGCGCTAAACATCTCCAGAAAATGTTAACGCAACTTTACACATCGCAGTCTGTCGCGGGAAAATAACCCTGTGTTAACCTGGAATTCACAACACGGCGGTACCATGCGATAGTCCTCCGAAAACGCGGCCAATGTCCGTGATACAACTACCGCGACGGAGTCAAAAACACAAACCCCAACACCAAAAAACTTGCGATGAGCCCATTCGCGATGAAGAAATCAGCGATAAGCAGCGCCAAGCACTACAAAAGTAGAAAAAACACACAAACACAAAATGACCAACCCCGAAGCACCATGGAGGCAGCCGGAGCAGGCGCAGAGGACGAGCGGAACCCCACAAGCACCCCGGACGACCAGCCTGGGACCTCGGTGACAGGGAAGGGCAAGGACAAGAAAAAGAGGAAGACGAAGTTCAGTCCACAGGAGAATAGGATCCTGGTCACGGAGGTTATAGAACACCATCAACAACTGTTCGTCGCCTCCAATGTGTCATTGGGCACCAAAAATGGATTATGGCGGTACATCGTGGACAAGGTGAATGCCGTCGGAGAGCACAAAAGGTCAATGGACGAGGTGAAGAGGTGATGGATTGACATCAAGCGCAAGACCAAGGAGAAACTCGCAGGCAACCAGAAGGCAGCAATGCAGACTGGAGGTGGGAGCCCAACGCCACAGCTGGAGCTGGATGACATGGAGGAGCTGGTGTCGACAGTCATCAGTGTGGAGACCGTGGCAGGAGTCGGGGCACCGGATACTGCTCGACATGACACAACACAACGGCAACAGGGTGAGTAACCACCAGGTACTGGGGGAACGGGGGGAGATGGCCACAATGGCACACATGCACAATCAAGCAGAGCACAGTGCACACCCACAATGACTCTGGATCATGGCCCTGATCAACAGCCTGTCACAATGTACATTGCCATGCTGTCTGAATGTGAACATGTACCATGCAGCTACATACATGTGGACACATTGTAACACAGCATCTCCTCTTCACATTGCAGGGGCACCGTCAACGTCACCTACAGAGCAGTCCCAGCCACTCTTCACTGATGACGAGGAGGACACCACCAGCATCGACACCCAAGCCCTCCAAGACATCATTGAACTCATCCGCCAATCACCTCCAGGACCAGGGCAGCCCAGCTGCATCGAGGAGACCCCACCCACTCCACAAACCACCCAGCAGGAGGCACCCACAACCCCGGCTGTCTCCCAAGACCCCCCCGAACAACACATGGCCTTCCAACGCCGTGTGTTGGAGGTCCAGAGGGAGATGGCTGAGCAGGTGCGGGTGGGGTTCGACCTCATAGCTACCAAACTTGACGCCATCCATGGGTGTCTGAGTCCCATCAGGGACCACCTCCAGTCCCTAACAGACACCCACACACCGGTCCATGGTCTCCAACGAGCCCTGGCTGACATCGCTGGAGTCATGACTCGGAGACAAGAACACCTGTCCGCTCAGAGTGGCTCCAGCGATCTCAGCCGTGAGATGGCACACATGCAGAGGCTCATGGAGGACATGGTGTGGATGTAGGCGGAAAGGATGGCAGCCACTGCTGCACATCAGTGAAATGTAGCTGGGATCTACCATGCCCTGCATGTCCGCCACCTGGCCTTTTGCTGCTTGGTGCCGCACATCACCCCATGACCTTCCACTGGCCCCGATACACTCTGCTGCACTCACCTTGTACCGCGACATGGACTCACATATCCTGTTTGGTGACCAATGACACGGTGACCACACTGCGGACTGTACCCTTCCTCTTCCGCTGTACTTGTCATTCCCCGATGGACTCTGGCTGGCCCTCCACGGGCCCATATTGTGTAGTGGGGTTGGCATGGCCCTGTACTGCTCCAGCTGCAAAACTCCACTGGATGTGCATTAAACATTAAGAAACGCACTGCTGTGTCATGTCTTTCATCATTCATGTATGAATGTGTGGATGAATGTAGGCTCAGTGATTCCCCTCAACGTCAATGATGCTCATCTAGTGGGATTCCAGTCACAGTGTGCTACATTGCCGATTGCGTTCTGGGTGCCGCAGACACCACAACAGGGACACACGCATTAGTCACTTCCTTGTCCGGACATGGACTGAACCACGCCCAGAGCCCCCGAGTCATTGTTGCAAGCCCTGCGCTGCTCCGGCGTACGCCAGGCCAGACCACTCCGCTTACGCTCCGAGGGGGGGGACCACATAGGACCCCCGCAACTATCGCTAATGAAATGCAGAGTGGGCGTTCCCGTGCCAAAAGGAACATCACGACAAAATCACACGTCAACATTCTCAACGACCAGCCACATCGGCAATAAAACACAAAACAGGCGATAAGGCGCGTTAGCACCAGGAAATCTACACCTGCTCTGACCTGGTGTAAAGTTGGACGGCAGCCTGCAAACCAAAAAGGAGCACAGCCCAGGGCTACATCGGAAGGGCAACAGATGCCATGGAGCCACCCATCATGCGGCCCGGACACCCAAGAGGGCCACAACACCCACCGCCACCACCCCCAGGACCACCCCTCCCTGGCACCCCCCCGACCAAAGACATGCCACATCAGCCACACATAAACATGTACAAAATATTCCACTTGATGTCGCACAATCACAACTGGTGACATGCATGTGTCGTCACAGAAATGAGCAGCACACATTCACTTTCGAAGCAACAAATGAATCTTTATTAAAATGAACACCGAAATGAAATGAAGACACATGGCCGCTCCCCTCAGGACAATACGTAGGTCACAGCCTGTAACACAAAAAACATGATGAGTAGGTGTGTCCTGCGCACATCAGAGGACAGAGAGAGAGCGAAGGAGGGAGAGAGGAAGAGAGGGAGGGAGAGAGAGAGGAAGAGAGGGAGGGAGAGAGAGAGGAAGAGAGGGAGAGAGAGAGAGGAGAGAGAGAGGAAGAGAGGGAGAGAGAGAGAGAGGAAGAGAGGGAGAGAGAGAGAGAGAAGAGGAGAGAGAGAGGAAGAGAGGGAGAGAGAGAGAGAGAGAAGAGGAGAGAGAGAGAGGAAGAGAGGGAGAGAGAGAGAGTGCTGCTCCTGCGCACCCAGGCCACACTGCTCACCTGCTGCCACCGGTGTGTCTCCAACCATGTGCCGGTATGTATAGCAGGACACCAGGCCACACATCTGAGTCAGAGCCGTCAGCTGAAACAGAGTCCAGATACATGACTGGCACAGTACACACACTTGCACAAGACAAGATCGCCTGCCCGCCCATGCACACCCAGGCAGAGGCACCCCAACCCCTCCCGCCGCCCATCGGAGCATGCCCGCCCATGCACACCCAGGCCTCAATGCTCACCTTCCGCCACCGGCGCGTAGACAGGAGGTCCCACCACGTGCCCCTGCAAGCCACAAGCCTGGGGCCCGCGGACATGGCACCCTCCACATCATGCAGCCCCGCTCTGCAGGCTACCAGGTCTCACGTTTGGTGCTGGGTCTTGATTACTCCATGGCATAGGACATACCAGTGTACCCGGCACCATCGCAGGCTACACACCCGCTCAGCCCAATGGGTGCCACCAACTCTGGGATCCCGGAAGCGACGCCACGTGGCGGTAGGCCCGCGCTGCCCGTTGGCTCTGGCCTACACTGCGGTCCAACAGGGCACACAAAACCTGAGCTGTCCGGACCGCCGGGACGGGGCATCATCGCAGGCTGCACACCCGCTCAGCAGCTCAAGGTGCCATTGACACAGTGCACCCAAAGTCACCGTCCCGTGGTGCCTGTGCCGTCCGCAAGGCCTCGGATGCCACTAACCCTGTGCAACCCCAGTCTGCGCCACGTGGTGGTAGGCCCGTGCCGTACTCAAGGCCTTGGATGCAACTAACCCTGTGCAACCCCAGTCTGCTCCACGTGGTGGCAGGCCCGTGCCGTACTCAAGGCCTCGGATGCCACTAACCCTGTGCGCAACAACTCATGGGCCCTATATGAGTGAAAACCGTGGAGCGTCCGTCATCCAGTCACCACCGGAAGAGGGGAATGTGACGTTGTCGTCCCCTTATGTTGGCGGAGTCACATGGCCTGTGACGCCTGTGCCGGATGGGTGTGGTGTGTGTGAATACCTGCCCTCAGGGAGTGGCTGTGACATGCTGACAACTAGACCAGTGACCTGCACACCACCAGCGAGTACGGCTGCGACGGGTAGCAATGAGGGCCCCCCCTCGGTGCGTTAGCGGAGTGGTCTGGCCTGCCGTACGCCGGACCAGTGCAGGGCTTCCAACAATGACTCGTGGGCTCTGGGCGTGGTCCAGTCCATGCCCGGACAAGGAAGTGACTGATGCGTGTGTCCCTGTTGTAGTGTTCACGGGACCCGGTACACAAAATGCAATGTCGCACCCTCTGACTGGCATCCCACAGGATGAACATCATTGACGCAAGGGAAGGCACTGTCCCCACATTCATCCACACATCCATACATGAATGACGTAAGACATTACACAGCAGTGCGTCACTGGATGTTTATTTGCACATCCAGTGCAGTCATGCAGCTGGAGCGGTACAGGGCAATGCCGAGCACACTACACAATATGGGCCCGTGGAGGGCCAGCCAGTGTCCATCCGGGGATGACCTGTACTGCGGAAGAGGAAGGGTACAGTCCGCAGTCTGTCCGCCATGTCATTGGTCGTCAAACAGGATGTGGCAGTCCATGTCGCTGTCCAAGGTGAGTGCATCGGAGTGTATCGGGGGTCAGTGGTAGGTCTTGAGGCCATGTGCGGCACCAAGCAGAAACAGGCAAGGTGGCGGAAATTAATGCTAGTGCCTCCTTCTGAACTCAAGCCCATCCACATCCTCGGATGTGTGCTCTGCCCCACCTGTGGGTGTTGCAGTACCGGCTGTGGCACTGTGTGCCACTGACACATCAGGGGCCGGAGGAGGATTGTCGGCCGCACTGTGTGGCAGTGATACATCAGGTGCCAGAGTGGATACGCCTGCCGCACTGGTAGGCACTGACACACCAGGGGGCGGAGATGTGGATGTTGGGGGGGCAGCAGCATTCATCATCACCACGCCTTGTGGCAGCAATGCCATGATGAGGACATGCAGGGCCTGGTAGATGCCAGCTGCATTTCGCTGATGTGCAGCGGTGGCTGCCATCCTCTCCGCCTCCATCCGCACCATGTCCTCCATGAGCCTCCGCATGTGTGCCAGCTCATGGCTGGGATCGCTGGAGCCACTCTGAGCGGACAGGTATTCTTCCCTCCGCGTCATGACTCCAGCGATGTCAGTCAGGGCTCGTTGGAGACCATGGGGCGGACATAGACACCCAAGGATGGCGTCCAGTTTGGTAGCCATGAGGTCGAACCCCACCCGCACCTGCTCAGCCGTCTCCCTCTGGGCCTCCAGCACACGGCGTTGGAAGGCCATTTGTTGTTCCTGGGGGACTTGGGAGGGTGTGGGTGTGGGCTGTGGGTGCCTCCTGCTGGGTGGTTTGGGTGGTGGGTGGGGTCTCCTCGATGTAGCTGGGCTGCCCTGCTCCTGGATGTGAGTGGCGGATGAGGTCAATGATGTCTTGGATGGTTTGGGTGTCGATGCTGGTGTTGTCCTCCTCGTCATCAGTGAAGAGTGGCTGGGACTGCTCTGCAGGAGGTGTTGACGATGCCCCTGCGATGTGAAGGGGAGATGGTGTATTACAATGTTTCCACATGTATGTAGCCGCATGGTACATGTTGACATTCAGACAGCATGGCATTGTACATTGTGACAGTGTGTGGGTCTGGGCGAGGACCCAGGGTCATTGTGGGTGTGCACTGTGCCCTGCTTGCTTGTGCATGTGTGCCATTGTGGCCATCTCCCCCCGTCCCCCCAGTACCTGGTGGTCACTCACCCTGTTGCGGTTGTGTTGTGTCCTGTCGAGCAGTGTCCTGTCCCCCGACTCCAGCCACAGTCTCCACACTGATGACTGTCGACACCAGCTCCTCCATGTCATCCAGCTCCAGCTGTGGCGCTGGGCCCCCACCTCCGTTCTGCGTTGCTGCCTTCTGGTTGGCGGTGAGTTTCTCCTTGGTCTTCCGCTTGATGTCATTCCATCGCCTCTTGACCTCGTCCATTGTCCGCTTGTGCTCTCCGACGGCATTCACCTTGTCGACGATGTCTCGCCATATTCCATTCTTGGTGCCCAATGACACGTTGGAGGTGACGAAGAGTTGTTGATGGTGTTCCATCACCTCAGTGACTATGATCCTGTTCGCCTGCGGACTGAACTTGGTCTTCCTAGTCTTCTTGTCCTTGCCCTTCCCTGTCCCCGAGGTCCCAGGCTGGTCGTCCGGGGTGCTTGTGGTGTTGCGCTCGTCCTCTGCGCCTGCTCTGGCTGCCTCCATGGTGCTTGGGTGTTGGTCAGTTTGTGTGTGGGTGTTTTTTCTACTTTTATGGTGATTTTTTACGCCTGCCAGGTGTGTGTTGCAGGCCTGGCGCTGCTTGTCGCTGGTTTCCTCATCGCGCTTTGGCCCATCGCGTGTTTTTTGGTGTTGTGGTTTGTGTTTTTATCTCCATCGTGGTGGTTGTTTCGCGGACATTGTCCGCGGTTTAGGCAGACTATCGCTTGCTACCGCCTTGTTGTGAATTCCACGTTGACACAGGTTTATTTTCCTGCGATAGGCTGCGATATAGAAAGTTGCATTACGCTACTCTTGCGGTAGTTATCGCACGTTCTTGCGAATATACCCCTCTATTGTTGGTAAAAATTTACTGCATGAATGGGAACAACAGAATGCGAGTTGTTGTTCACTGTGATTTCGGTTTTTGCACTTTTGTTTTTCCAAAATGCATCAGTGCATCCAAAACTGACACAAGGAGGCATTTTGTGCTAAAGTATAGCACAACCTGATGGCTTTGCAGTTTGCATAATTTTGCAGAAATTTCACATAATTACTCAAAGGCAAATTTAGGTGAATTTCGCACTCCACTCGTGCAAAGTCACCTAAAGTAACATAAATTGGTAGAAAGTGTTAACTTATTATTTGCTTTCCAGAACAATACTTGTTTTAAGCTGGAAAGATGCCTAAAAATAACACAAAGTAGCTTTGCAATACTTTTCAGGAAGGCGGAGTCCCTTGGATGGCGCTTGGGCATTCCAATCATATCACCCATGGTTTATTATGCACAGCCCTATCTGCTTACATTCATAGACAAGACTTTGCAACAACTGAATACACCTCCTCGAGGCTGGCGCAAAGTATGAGAAATGTTTTTAATTGTCCAATCGTTTCACACTTTGCATGTGTTGTGTGCTGCACAGTACACCACACATACACAATGGGAAACGTTTTAAAGTTAGTTTAAGCATGGTGTTTTGTACTGGAAAGAGCCCTTACAGTACCATATCTAAGCTATACATAATGCATACCTCTTTGCACTATGGTGGAAAGGTGTGTGTGATGCTAGACACTCTAGTTGTGTGTCCGTGCTTGGCAAAACAGCAGCAGCGCATATCTATGTAGATATGGCACTGTCCTGCTTTCTCCTTCCCTCACAGCAGCGGAGCAACATTGGTTCTGAGGAGCGTTGTTGTAAATAATAGTACATTTGTGCTTTACATTTACAAGACAAGTAGCTCTAGAGTATTATTGGTTCTAATGTATGTTCTAGGTATCACACAATTCTGTATTTCCTTAGTGTTGATAATGCTGCTCCAGATAGGTGCCTCTTATGTGGCTGTTGTTTCCTATCTGATACTTCCTCTTGTTTTCTCTATTTACACCATTTAATTATATGTTAATATATATGTGGGTCGGGTCCCCTTTTCCCCCTTTGATTTGGTGTGCAACTAATATTTCACTACCTGCATAAAACAGTTTATATTCTATTTTTGTAAGCTATTGACTTGTATGAAACTATTGTTCTATATGTTCCTTGGAGAATAGTCTCTGTATGTTGGTTCCTATGTGTATTTTTCATAAGCAGTGTGTGTACCTTTATCTATACATGGTTTAAATTAATATTTTACTGAATTCAAGTTGTTTAACATCTTACAAAATAAATTAGATATATTTCCATATCCATAATGTTTGATTCTCATATATTTTACAAGTGTACATACAAATCCTCATCTGCATTGAGACCAAAAGGCACCTTCATGCGTAGTCTTATGAGGTATTTACGTTCCAATCCACAAAGCTGTAGTGTCCTGTCTCCACCTCTCTCATTTTTGGGAACATGTGCAACTCCATAGTATATCAAAGTTTTCCAATTGTTGTCATGTTCTTGGGCATGGTGTTTGGCAATTGCGTAGCTCATATCTTTATGTTGAACAATCCGTATATGTTCCAGTACTCTTTTCTTTAGTGGGCAAATTGTGCTTCCCATATATTTTAAGCCACATATACATTCAATGATGTATACTACGAAGTGCGTATTGCAAGTTATTTTTTGTTCAATTAAGACTTCTTTGCCACTTGGATCCTTGATGTTTCTCATATTTTTGCCTATTCTACATGCCTTGCAGCTGTTGCATTTGAAAAAACCTTTGTTTTGTTGTTGTAGCCAATTATCTGATTGTTGGTTGGAGAAATGGCTTTTTACCAATCGATCTTTAAGGGAGCGTACTTTTCTGTATGTGATTTGAGGTTTTGAGCCTACTGCTTTTGCAATCTCATTATCATTATTCCAATGTTTCTGAAAAATCTTGTTTATCTTTAGGCGTTCTTTGTTGTAGGTTGTAATCATTCTGAGATTTTCTCCTTTCTCATTAGTCTGGTTAGGTGGAGAGGTGTGGTGCAGCGGCCAGGGCAGCTGACTTCGGAGCACAGGGTTCACGGTTCGATCCCCGGCTTCGGCGGCAGCTCAGCTCAGCACCATGTGACTCTGGGCAATAGCTCACTTAATTTCCACGACGGCCCCCAGCGCCTTGAGACCCGTAAGGGTGAGTAGTTCGCGCTTTACAAATACGGATTTAGATTTAGGTTTTTCTGTTAATATCTGTGCTCTTGTTTTGTTATGTGCTCTTTTTGCCCCTTGTTCAATATAGGGTGCTGGATATTTTCTCTGATAGAATCTTTTCTTTACTTCTTTGAACTGAGCTATGGTATCTTCTTCTCTTGAGCAATTTCTTTTGGCGCAGTGAAATTCTCCATATGGGATGCTCTTGATTAGTGCCTTCGGATGGAAACTGGTTCCATGTAGAACACTGTTTGTTGCAGTGGGTTTCCTATACATGGTTGTTTCTAGTTTTTGATTGTTGACATAGATTTGGATGTCTAAGAAGTCAATTTGTGTGTCATCTATGTTATATGTAAAGCTCAAGTTTTGTTAATTTTGATTGATGGCTTTGAAATATTGTTCAAATTCCTTTTGTGTTCCATTCCATATTAGGAATAGATCATCCATATATCGCAACCAAATTATTATTTTCGATAGGTGTTGTTCATATATGTTATTCCATGCAATTTCCCTCTCCCACTAGCCCATGGTCAGATTTGCATAGCTGGGGGAGAAGGAAAGCCCCATAGCAGTTCTGCAAATCTGCTGATATAGCTGTTGATTGAAGAAGATGTTGTTGTGTAAGCACATTTCAGTCATTTCCAGAATCATTGTTGAGTGGTTGGTTTCTCTGATATTTCTTTGTTTGAGAAAGGAGTTCACCGCATTTAATCCTATGTCACGTTTTATGGATGTATATAAATAAACTACATCAATGGTTACAAGTAGGAAGCTCTTTTGCCATTCAGTTTCAGATATTACCGCGAGGAAATCTCCAGTATCTTTAATATATGATGATAATGTTTTTACCATGGATGAGATGTAGTGATCCACATATTTGGAGACATTTTCAAACATTGATCCGCAGCCTGATACGATTGGCCTCCCCGGAGGGTTGTTTAGAGTTTTATGGATTTTGGGGACAAAGTGTATTGTAGGCATTGTTGGGTTGGTAGTTATCAGGAACTGATATTCCTCTTCACTGAGCAGTGTTTCATCATACCATCCTTTTCGTTTTTTTATTAAGGTTGATCATCATTGTCTCAATGGGGTTATATTTCAATTTTTTGTAGTTGTTTTTATCATTTAACTGTCTATATGCTTCTCTGATATAGTCCTCCTTCTTTAGAATAACAATATTGCCACCTTTGTCCGCTGGTTTGAATATTATTGATTCATTTTTGGACAGATTCTTTAATGCCTTTCTTTCCAATTTTGTAAGGTTTTCTTTGCTATATTTGTTGTTGTTGTTGTTAGTTTTAATTTTTTCTAGATCATTCATCACTGCATCATAAGAGATATCTGCTTTGTTACCTGGAGCCAAAATGGGACAGAATTTGGATTTTGGTTTAAAGGAGTTATGTGTACGATCATTGGTCTCCCATTCCAATTGTTCCATAATCTGACTTTTGGTCAAATCTTCATCATCCAAATCATGCATTAGATCAAATAGCAGCTTGATGTCACTGGTTTGATCTATTGCTAAATTGTCCTGTGAGTTACTTGTAATGCGTTCTCTTGGTTTGAGTTCCTTGTTAGAGAAGTATTTTGCAAGTTTGATTTTTCTTATGAACTTGTAGATAACAATGTTAGGTTCCACTATGTCTATATGTTGTTCAGGACCAAAAGAAAGGCCTTTATTGAGTAAGGAAAGTTCATGTTTATTTAATTGATAATTAGATAGATTAATTACCAAATTTTGGTCTTCTTTTCTTTCTTCTTCCATAGTGGTTGTTATTATTGTTTCTTTTGTCTGTTGCATAGAGGGCACATTTTTCTTCCCATGCCCTCTTCTGTATTTCCGATGCCTCTTTGGTTGTTTCTTGCTTGGCCTCCACCTATATTGCGTCCTCGGCCCTTTCCTTTTGAAGTTTGATTGTCTGGATACATGAATTGCATTTTTTCTAATAGGGTAGCCCTTATCATGCCCTCTGAGGTTCCTTCTCCCTCACTGTAATCCGTATCGAATTATTTTAAAGCATCAAATCGTCTTGCAAATGTATAGATTGTTCCATTGAGATAATCCTGTTCATCCCTTAAATATTTCCTTTGTTATCTGATTCATGTTTCTTTAATCTGTCTTCCATTTTCCCTTAATACAGAACCTAGCACTAAGAATAGATATATTTTAGGTTAATAATAATAACACAGAGGGGCCGATTCCGATCTCGGTCGGAGGCGCACCCAATACCATTCGGTCGGGAAAAAATCCATGCGTAAGCCTGTTTCCCGACCGATCCGTACAGCACACCGAACGAGCAAGTACAATGCGCACAACAGCAAAAAATCCGGCCGAGCCGTACTCACCCAAACCAGGTCCTGTTCTCCGACCGAGGCGAATCCGGAAACGCCGAATCGAGTCGCACGGAAGGAAAAATGCAGCCCCGTCTGGCCGGGACAAGTACGATGCGCTTTCCGTACGCTCCGAACCCGTCGCTACGCACGGCACGTCAAAGCATCCGGGAGAGGCGCACATAAGCTCCGATTCGCGCCACAACACGATCCACGGCTCCGGGCCGAACACGGCACCGACGAGGACGACGCGAAGCGACGAGGACGAGGCGAAGCGACGAGGACGACGGCAAGCAACGAGAAGGACGAACGACATGAACCAACCATGAATCCCTTCGTCCCGATCATACCAATATTCTACATTTACTACCGGAACAGGCACGGACGCGTACGGCGCAGAAGGTAAGCCAGACACCAACCACAAAACACATACAACACGTACACGACACATCACACACACACACGGGGATGCTGAATATACTTACACCAGCAACAGCAGCACCATAGGGGCGGGATGCCCATCACCAATGCCACATATGCACACAGGGGCCTGAATGCGCACCACCACCCCTACCCAGGGGGGCTGGATGCCTACCACTACTACCACCCTTAGCCAGGGGGGCTGGATGCCTACCACTACTAGCACCCTCACCCAGGGGGCTGGATGCCTACCACCACTACCACCCTCACCCAGGGGGGCAGGATGCCTACCACTACTACCACCCTCACCCAGGGGGGCTGGATGCCTACCACTACTACCACCCTCACCCAGGGGGGCTGGATGCCTACCACTACTACCACCCTTAGCCAGGGGGCTGGATGCCTACCACTACTACCACCCTTAGCCAGGGGGCTGGATGCCAAACACTACTACCACCCTCACCCAGGGGGGCTGGATGCCTACCACCACTACCACCCTCACCCAGGGGGGCAGGATGCCTACCACGACTACCACCCTCACCCAGGGGGGCTGGATGCCTACCACCACTACCACCCTCACCCAGGGGGGCTGGATGCCTACCACCACTACCACCCTCACCCAGGGGGGCAGGATGCCTACCATGACTACCACCCTCACCCAGGGGGGCTGGATGCCTACCACCACTACCACCCTCACCCAGGGGAGGCAGGATGCCTACCACTACTACCACCCTCACCCAGGGGGGGCTGGATGCCTACCACTACTACCACCCTTAGCCAGGGGGGGGCTGGATGCCTACCACTACTACCACCCTTAGCCAGGGGGGGCTGGATGCCTAACACTACTACCACCCTCACCCAGGGGGGGCTGGATGCCTACCACCACTACCACCCTCACCCAGGGGGGGCAGGATGCCTACCATGACTACCACCCTCACCCAGGGGGGGCTGGATGCCTACCACCACTACCACCCTCACCCAGGGGGGGCAGGATGCCTACCACGACTACCACCCTCACCCAGGGGGGGCTGGATGCCTACCACTACTACCACCCCACTCATAGGATGGACAATGCATGACACAACCAGCACACCACAACCTAGGGAATGCAAGATAAAGACATCCCCCCACCACCATGACAAGCGTGTGTAGGCTGTGTCAAATGCCTACAACACCGAACATGACTTTGAACATACAATGTGACCCCCTAGCACATGTGCCACACATATATGTGTGTGGCACCCACAATGCAAGCAGCCCATGACCATTGTGGCAATGGGGCCTAAACCCCCATCATCACAGTGACCAAAAGGTAAGTGTGGGGTCCATAGCTGAAGCACATTTTGACCATTGTGGCAATGGGGTCTAAACCCCCATCATCACAGTGACCAAAAGGCAAGTGTGGGGTCCATAGCTGAAGCACATTTTGACCATTGTGGCAATGGGGTCTAAACTCCCATCATCACAGTGACCAAAAGGCAAGTGTGGGGTCCATAGCTGAAGCACATTTTGACCATTGTGGCAATGGGGTCTAAACCCCCATCATCACAGTGACCAAAAGGTAAGTGTTGACAAAGAAAGAGCTGCAACTGCCAAACTGCATGGATCATTCCTGGTCACAGAACCAAAAACTCATCTGTGGCAAAGTAGTGTATGTGTCCCATTGCAACATAAATTGGGTGAGCCAAATACTGCAGTGCAAATGAGACATTCCTTTGGCCATGTGCAGACAAACAACACCCATGGTGGCTGACACCGTCAACATTCATCAATGACACAATGACAGAAGTGACCATCAGAATGCAGAACCACATATTTGCACCAATGGGCACACAAATGCAGATATCCTGTGGAGACAGCAGATGTGAGGTGAACAGATACCATACCATGGCAGCAATGGGACACACAAACCATGATCACTGTGCTGACCGATGACCTAGGAGTCCCAGGGACAGCAGGGGAAACACACCAAACAACATACAGCCAATGGCACACCCAAGATATGCCAATGCAGTGGTGCAGATGCACAAACACAAACAGGCAGACCAACACTGTCATCATACACAGCAGGTGAGGGGGGGTGCCAGTGTCCCCAGGTAACCACACAACACATGAGGAGAGCTGAATACCAATCATACAGATGTGCATACACTGCCACACTAAGGTAACTCATGGATCCAAATCCCCTATGTGGGCAAGCAGGCATTGTCAGATGAGAGGGAGCACAAAACACACATGTCACACAGGAACGTAGGAACAACAACTGACACAGCAAGACACAGACACACCACAGCACCACCCCCAGGGCCCCCACAATGTGGTGACCCTTGGCTGCATAAAAATCCCACTCTGATGACAAAGCTGAATGTGGTTCACACTGTGAACCACAGTCATGTGTCCTGAGCAACAAACTACCATCACACCGACACAAGCACAAATCAATCAGCATGGCCAGTAAGCCAAGGCCAACATGGAGGCAGGGGTCTAGCTGGGCAACAACTCCCATCTGCACACACTCAAGACCACACCCTCGACCTCCAACAATGTGCAGCAGTGAAGTACACATGCACTGGTGACATTGCACATGCACCCATGACTATTCCAGGGTGGTGGGTGGGAACCAAGGTGCAGAAACACATCACACATGGCCACTCAACAAGACTCCTGAATGTCTGACACACTGCACACTACGCTGTACATGGACATGACGGCGATACCACACCAACCAATGGGATCCCAGCCACAGTCACACACCAATGAAGAAGCCAAGGTCACCCACAAAGAACACACATAGACAACAACCAACATCGCAGCCCGGACCCTGAGGAGTGCCAGCAGTCACACACACAACGTGTCACAATAACTTAAAGATAACACGAACTGAAAATCACATGACAGGGGCAAACAACAAGTGCCAAGGGGAAACCTGACTGTGACCCATCTGCGTCTGCACACAAACTCAGCCCTGACAGCAAACACACCTATGGGTGACACCCTGATGACCAGTAATGTGCCATGCACCCACATCACAGAGAACACAGGGAGAAGACTTTGGGGGAACATAGCTCAAGTCAGCAAGCATCACAAACAGGTACAACACTAGGGATCACAGCATGCGCAGATAAATGGAAGTGAACACACAGACATGCACATACAACACACACCTTGGGCGCAGGCAATGTCACACGTGTACACACTGCCATGAGGGGACTCCACTCCTGTGTGAGGAAAGCTGTGCCATATGTTGCCTCAGTAGGGCCCCATCATGTCAGCTGAGCACTTGGTCACACAATCAACAATTAGCACCAAATGAGGGCTCCCGTCACATCAGCCTGGTCATGGATGTGCCAACGGAATCATCAGCACAGATCCAACACACTTGTATAGCAATGTTGCACTGACTACACGGATGAGTCCTTCCCCATTGATGCCCAAACCTGCATGTCCAGTGGAGATGGCAACACGGTCAGGGAAGTAGACAAATCCAACAATGGCAGGCACAACAGATGTGCAGGGGTGGAAGCCACAGATATGAAATTGCTAATGTAAGTAGGAAATCCCATTGCCAAATACTGAACACATGACACCCTCAGATGCTGCTATGGATGACATGGATACACCACATGATAGGACACATTCCCCCTGGACCACATGGGTTCCTGCACAGTAACACTTCATAATCATGAGACCAGATATCACCATCACTGCAGCAAGGGCATGGTTAGCAGCACCAACAACATGTACATCTGAAGCATGAGCACTAGAGAAAAGAAAGTTGCTTTATTCAGCATATGTGTTGAATGAAAACGACGTCCAGAAAAAAAGAGCAAAGGCCAATGGCCAGTCCATTGTCAAAGTTCAAACAGGGTGACACTGGCAGATGTCACCCTACGCATGCCTGCACAAAACCAGGGGCAATCCACTAGGAGGGGCAACCGGGGGCAGGCCAGGCACCGCAGGGACAGGATCAGGGCTCACCAGGGGGAGTCAGGGAAGGGGTGGTGGGTGCTGGAGAGCCACTGACAACTGCAGTGGAGGTGTCTGACATGGTGTGTGCCGGCACAACTGGGGGCATGAGTCAGATGTCGTGGGTGCCGGCACAACTGCAGTGGACCCTGCAGATGGAGTGGACAGGTCCGCCACTGCAGTGCCCAAGTCAGACAGGGCGGTAGTGGACTCCACTGCAGTGCCTACCTCCAGGGGAGGAGAATGGGGAACAGGCAAGGTGGGTTGGACAGAGGGGAGGACACCCTCACCACATCAGTGGCACAGACAAGCGCAGCGGGGGGTGTGGTGCTGGGAGAGCAAGTGGCAGGGGGAGAAGGCCGGAGCCTCTTGGGGATGGTATATCTGTGGGTGGGGGAACCTGGGGCAGGGTGTGGTGGGGGCACCTGTGGAGTGGGGGCCTGAGGGATGGAGGAAGGAGACCTGGTGCTTGAGCTGCAGGGCGGTGGCGGGGTCTTGCTCTTAGGACTCCGGGGGACTTGCGGGTGGGGGCCTCAGTCCGTCTGCGCCTGAGGGAGGGTGTCCGGGGGCGAGGGGCACTCTGCTCCGTGTGGGTGTGCTTCCTCTTCCCCCGGGATGCTGGAGCAGCTTCATCGGTGGGGAAGAGGCCGAGGTCACAGAGGAAGAGCTGCTGTGACTTTGGGGTTGCAGGTGAGGCAAGGGAGGGTGCTTTGGAGGGAGAGGGAACTGAGGACTGCGCAGTGCATGTGGATGCGTGTGTGTGTTCCAGGGCCCCATCCCCTGTGAGTCTGGCTTCAGTCCCCTGAATGTGCGTGCGTGTGCGTTTTGTCATTGGCGTGTGTGTCAGTGTGCTGGATGTGTGTGTGCTGGTGTGTGCCTGTGCCGGTGTGTGTGCGCTTGGGATGGGTAAGGTGCTGGGGAGTGTGGATGGAGCAGAGGCAGGAGGGGTGAGGGACCGTTTGAGGAGGGACACTGCTGCCGTCAGGGAGGAGTCCATGGACCTATTGCCCCTCTGTAGGTCAGACATGCCCGATGAGATGCCCTCCATGAACGACACCAGCTGAGTCAACAGCGCGGTGTGCGCATGGAGGACACTCAGCATGGCTGTCTGGCCTACATGGAGCTGGCGAAGGAGGTACACAGACTCCTCACTCAGGGCAGCAGGGGACACAGGGGCAGGGGCTGCGGTGCAGGGGACTCTCCGCCAGAGTCCTCCTCCCTCCCTGTGGCAGTTGCAGTTTGTTCGGCACCAGATGTTGTTGGCACACAGGGAGGTGTGGACTGGTTGCTGTTCATCTGGCGGAGGCATTGTAAAATGTCCCTGTGCACCGCCGTCATCTCATGCAGTGCATCCCACTTGGACTCCACGCGGGACATGTGAGTCCACACGGGACATGTGAGTCCACACGGGACATGTGTGACTCCACGTGGGACATGTGGGAGTCCAAGCGGGCATGATGGGCAGCCTGCTGCTGTTTAATGTCTCTGAGGAGCCCCACTACCTGGCTGAGCTCTCCGGTGCTGGACTGGTACGCATCAGCTATGCGTACCAGTTGTGGGTCGTCATGCACACCAGCAACGTCTGCAAGCAGCGACCTCTGTCTCCCACCCCTCCCACCACCCCTGCTGACATGTGCAGTGTGTGCAGTGGCACGCACAGATAACCCTGGTCCACCTTGGGGTTGGTGGTGGTGGTGGTGTCCATGGCCCCAGGTTGGTCCAGGGTCACTGTGCTGGTGTTGCTCCTTATTCTGTCCATGTCGGCAGGGATGGTATTCGTGGTGACAGTCGTTGTAGGGGTGGGTGCAGGGGTGCAGCTGGTGGTCCTGCTGGTGCTGCAGCTGGTGGTCCTGCTGGTGCTGCATGTTGACTTGCACCGGATGTGCCAGGTTGTTCTTCATCGTCCGAGGAGGACAGAGGCTGTACGACGCCAGTGAGCTCGGCATCCTCTTGAGCCTGGGACTGGGACTCCTCAGCGTCTGCTGCTGTGTCCCCATCATCACCTGTTTTTGGGAGACACAAACAATGTATGTCATGTTTCTGCAGGCATCAATGGTTGACACACATGACAGTTGTGACTGTGCCTCTGGGTGCGGGCCTGTACATTGCATTGTCCTAAGTCGTCACAGTCAGGGGTTGATATTGGTGTGGCACATTGTCCTGCATTATTTGGGCATTTCTATGTATTTTCTGGGGTGTGAACATGTTCTGCATTGATTGTGTTTGGTTGACAGCCGGACCTCCTTCCCACCCACCCAGCCAGTCAGTTATCCCACCATGGAACGTGCTTGCATTGCAGGGAGTGTAAGTTGTCTCTCAGGATGTCAGTCAGTGGTGTCCTGCTGTTTGTTGGTGCACAGTTGGCAGCAGGGCCTTGTGCTCCCCACAGCAGTAGCCAGTGTCAGCCATCTTGTGAGTCCTTCTCCACTCCCTGTGATGTGAGCATGGTTCAGGGTGGTGTTGATGGGCCAGTTGTGAGGCTGAGCAATGTCTGTGACTACGACTCCCATCATGCTATTGCCTCCACCCCCTTCCCAGCATGCCCATGCTTCCTTCCTTTTGACTCTGCTTCCCTGTGGGTTGGGCTGGCTGTGCTGACAGGATGGCTGGGAGTGTTGTCCTGGCAGTTGTTTGGCTAAGAGTCCCAAGAGTGTCCCTGTGCTTCACACAACATAACCCAGGGTGGTGGTGCTTTGTGGGATCTTGTGTTAGGATGGAGGGCATTGCATTCTACCAGGTGGGTACTGTGGAGTTTGTGTTGGGGTGTGTGTGAGGGGAGGTGCTTGTGACTATGGTTAGTGCTGCAAGTCCTCCTTCCCACCCAGCCAGCCAGTCAGTTATCCCACCATGGACTGTGCTTGCATTGCAGGGAGTGGAAGTTGTCTCTCAGGATGTCAGTCAGTGGTGTCCTGCTGTTTGTTGGTGCACAGTTGCCAGCAGGGCCTTGTGCTCCCCACAGCAGTAGCCAGTGTCAGCCATCTTGTGAGTCCTTCTCCACTCCCTGTGATGTGCGCATGGTTCATGGTGGTGTTGATGGGACAGTTGTGGGGGGGGCAATATGTGTGACTGCGACTCCCATGATGCTATTGGCTACACAGACTTGGCCAGCATACACAGAATTCCTTCCTTTGAGTGGTCTTCACTGTGTGTTGGTGTTGTTGTGGTGGCTACATGTCTGGATGTGTTTGTTAGTTCTATTTGTGCCACTGCCTAGCTGTAGTTGTAGTTGTGTTTGTACATGTGATGGCACGGTTGGATGTAACATTTTTGATGGCATGTGTTGTGTTTATCTGACTGACATACACATTTTGGGATGATTCTGTTCTGGTTGCTGTGTAATTGCTATGAGTGCATGGTTTGACTCTCCCCTTGACAGTGATGTGTGTGTGTTTTGTGTCAGAATATTGTGTACATTTGTTGTGTACTCACCAGGCTCAGGGATGTTCTCTAGTCCATATTCGCTCACTGGCGGAAGGATGGCCCGCACCTTCTCCTCCCAGGGCCTGAGGTATACTGGCTTGGCAGGAGGGCCACTGCCGGTGTATTGGCTGATGAGGTAGTCTTTCTTGAGCAGCTCCCGGACCCTCCTGCGCACGTCATACCACCTGTTCTGGATGTCGGTCTTTGTGCGCAGACATGGTGATTGTGCGTTCACCCTGTTGATGATCCTCTCCCACATCTTGGTTTTCTGGGAGATGGGGGTCTGTTGGACCAGTGCGCCAAACAGCTGTGGCTCTACCCTGAGGATCTCGTCTACCAGGACTTCCAATTCACAATCTAGGAACTTGTGATTCTTCTTGGGGGGCATGGTGATGGGTGGTGATGGTGAGTGATGTGTGTGTTGGTGTGCAGGTGAGGGTGTGTGAGTGTGTTTTGCTGGGTGTATGTGAGGTAGGTATTTGTTGGTGTGCTGATGGTGTGTGGCTTGTGTGAGGGATGAGCTGTGGGTGTGTGGTTGCTTTCTCTTGGGTGCTGGCAGTGGAATGGCATTTGCAAAGGCTCATGGTAGTGATTTGTGTCCTTTATATAGGTGGAGTTGTGGGTGTGTCTTTGTTCTCTGTCCCCACCCCCCCAGTATTTATTGGCTTGGTAATTGCTTGTTTGGCCTTTTTTTGGGTGATTTTTCCTTTGTGCTGTTTGTGTATGTTGGAAACGTTCTTGTGACCGAGTCGGACCCTGCATTGGTCTCGTACGGTGTTCTCCGTTTCGTTCACGCTGTGTTTGTGCAGTTTTCTATGCTGCGTACGCGTCGGTCGCGGTGTATTGTGTTGCTTCGGCTCGGTTTTGTATGCGTGTCGGTCGTACGGCTTGTCCTCCGTCCGACTTGCTCGTGGTTTTCGCGCCTTGCATCGTACTTGGCGGTTTGGAGTTAGCGTGTACGTTTCGGTCAGATTTGTTCCGGGTGCGTGTCGGTCGGTTGGATTCGCGTTTTTTTCCGGCCGGATTGCTGTTTTCCGTGCGGCTCGGTCGGTCGACTTGGTTTCCTTACGTGTCGGTCGGATTTTTCGCGCCTTGCATCGTACTTGGCGTGTCGGGCGCCACGGGTACGTGTCGGTCGGTATTTTTTCCGGATCCGAGTCGGTCGGTGCTTTTTCCGGCCCGAATCGGAATCGACCCCAGAATGTCTAACAACATTAGAGCTATGTGGTTTCAATGTACGTTATAAACAATCTACATTAACATCATTGCCTTCCATGAATTTAAAAAGATACATTTAATGTTGAAATGTGATTAATATATGTTAAACCACAAATCCCAGAATGCCCCATAATAGGCAGGACGGGTAACTTGTATTTATAGATGAAATTGACAAAGGACTCACCAACCGTGAGCAAGACTCGTAAGAGTTGAAACGCGTTGGTGTTTGCTACGTGAAATAAAATCTGTGAACTCTACCGGAGACTGGTGTGCAGCAGCCTTTGTTCTAAAGTGGATGTGTCATTATTCAGTGGGATTTGGTCTACCTCCACCGCTAGCACCAACAGAGGAGTGCACCGTTAATCTTGCAGACAGCGTTGAATTCAGTATATATATATACACACACATACATATGCACATATGCACACTTGAGCACACACACACAGTATGTACACCAGCAGTGGAATCTTGTACTGCACACTTACACCACATAGGACAGTGGACCTCAGAGCTTCCTTCACATACACACTGAACACACTTTTATCAACAGTGACATATGTGTGAAATAATACACTTTTACTGAAGTTGCCAAAATCTTTTTAAGTAGTTTTAAAACTCAACTGATGACTGTAGTGGCAACACATCAATGAAGATATAAAGATTGTTAACTAGAGTGTGTATGAGGCCCATTAATAACCCAAGATATTTACTGAACGCAATAATAAGCCATGGACAGAGAAGACATGGAAGTAAATGGAACAAGACAACAAGGTAATTTTTACTTCATTTTCTTTTGTAGTGTTGGCTTGTGAAGCAAGTGACTTTGGAGCACTTCTTCAGCTAACTGGTGCAGTGCTGTACCTCAGATAGGACTTCTGATGGAAGAGGGTCATTGACCTCCTGAGATCCAATTCAGGATCTTTCTTTACCAAGAATTCTTGCCTCACTCCTTTTCCAGGAGTGAGGGCAGTCCTGGTAGATCCGATGACGGAAGGGAATGCCTCCTTCATCAGGCAGGTTTTAAGAGTTTTCATGAATGTAGCGAAGCAGTGGCGTACCGCAAAATGATGGGGCTCCCCTGCAGAAAGTGATGAGGGGCCACTTAGTCTCCCATATTTCAGAGATATTCATTGGCCTTGTGCTGTATGTGGACTCCTGAAAAATGGGGGGGCCCTGAAGATTTGGGGTCCCTCTTGTTCGACAGAGGCTGCAGGGGGTCTACATTATGCCCCTGTTCTGAAGTCTCGCGATATTTATAGCATCCGCTGAAATTCCGAAACCTGCTCCAAGTTTTCCCATAATAATGTGGAATAATACGTGAATTGTGCTGGTTTCTAAAACAAAATGCACATGTCTTGGTAAATGGAAGGCCTTTTGCCACCGGTATTTTCCAGAGGGTGCGTACTTTTATCACACCTAATAATCACAGTATATATAAAGTTCTGCATCACCTGTAATACTGATTTCTGTGCAAACAGAGGTTTATGCATTAAACTTAAAACTCCCGCCTAAGGCCTTAGAAGGTCCTGGCGGTACAGATGTCCTTGGGGGTGGTCCAGAGACACCACAGCATTGCAGTCTCTCAGAGATCCTTGTCTGTGGTCCCGAGACACCACAGCACTGCAGTCTCTCAGAGGTCCTTGGCTGTGGTCCCGAGACACCCCAACATTGCAGTCTCTCACAGGTCCTTGGCTCTGGTCCTGAGACACAACAGCATTGCAGTCTCTCAGATGTCCTTGGCTGTGGTCCAGAGACACCACAGCATTGCAGTCTCTCAGAGGTCCTTGGCTCTGGTCCCGAGACACCACAGCATTGCAGTCTCTCACAGGTCCTTGGCTATGGTGCTGAGACACCACAGCTTTGCAGTCTCTCATATGTCCTTGGCTGTGGTCCCGAAACACCACAGCATTGCAGTCTCTCTGACGTCCTTGGCTGTGGTCCAGAGATACCACATCATTGCAGTCTCTCAGAGGTCCTTGGCTGTGGATCCTAAATGCCACAGCATTGCAGTCTCTCAGAGGTCCTTGTCTGTGGTCCTGAGATACCACAGCATTGCAGTCTCTCAGGGGTCCTTGTCTGTGGTCCCAAGACACCACAGCATTGCAGTCTCTCACAGGTCCTTGGGTGTCGTCCCGAGACACCACAGCATTGCAGTCTCTACGAGGCCCTTGTCTGTGGTCCTGAGACACTGCAGCATTGCAGTCTCTCAGGGGTCCTTGTCTGTGGTCCCGAGACACCACAGCATTGCAGTCTCTCACAGGCCCTTGGCTGTGGTCCTGAGACACCACAGCATTGCAGTATCTCAGGGGTCCTTGTCTGTGGCCCCGAGACACCACAGCATTGCAGTCTCTCACAGGTCCTTGGCTGTGGTCCCGAGACACCGCAGCACTGCAGTCTCTCAGGAGTCAGTCAGTCAGTCAAAAGTACTTTATTCGGCAGCCAAGAGCCATAAAAGTAAACATTTTTTAAAAAGACACATTTCAATGAAGGACATTTATACATAAAAGCTTAAGTCACATAAAAATATTAAAAATATCTGTACAGAGCAATAAAAGGGCATCCGGCTTTACTGTTTCATCGATCACATATAAACCTACAAAGAGTACAACATATAAAGTGCAGCAGTGCTTGGCATTAGACCAAAGGCTATAAGCATTATCTCATAAAGGGCACGTTATAATAGTTTTAAAAAACGTGTTAGCACTTACTGAGGGAACAAACTGGGTACTGCGGTGGCAACTTTTTCATATGTCTGATAGCCCCTATTAAAAAGCTTGCTACCCCCAAGCAGACCATGGAAGAAGATAACATTTGAAGATAGAACAGAGCCGGCCTGACTTGGACAAATTGGCGGTCTCTAAGCAATGGTAAAATATGTTTTCTGTGCAAAGAATCTTAGTGGGCACAGAAAAACATAAAATGTAGAGTATCCTGTTCTGAAAAATTATCACAGGGGCAGGGTTTTAGTGAACCAGGTTTAGAATAGCCTTGGGGAAATGCCAGAAGCCAGGGGACCAGATTCAAACGAAATCTGGTCAAAACAAAATGATGATATGCTTTGATGACATAAGATAAATATGGCTGCATCTGTGGACCCAGGCTCAATATGGCTAGCCTTCTCACAGACGGTTTGGCTAATTCCATCTCTTCCCTGTGCCCCTGCCGCTTGTCCAGAAACTGCTGTTTGAAGTCTCTAATAGCAGTCTTTCCCAGGGACCCGGGGCTGAGGAACCGGTCAGGACGGCCGAGCCATCTAGTCTGTTCCTTTATGTATTTCAGCCAGGGAATATGTAACGCCCCCTCCAGAGCAATGCAATCAGTAATTATAGGTTGGTTTAGGTTTGGGGTCGGACTTGCCCAGATAATAAGCCAGCGCAAAGGCGGGGCGACCGCGATCTGGTCTGAAATGTAACCCACTCCCAATTCTTCATGTAGGTTATAAACAGGGGTTGCAGTGGGGACCGCAAGGAGTTTTCGAATAAAATTATTCTCCGCCGCCTGAATTCCCTTCACATCCTTGTAGCCCCAGATGTCGCACCCATACATAGCCATCAGGATACATTTTGCAGTATAGACCTTCAATAGTGCGGGAAGGGGCTTTGACCCCAATCTTTTAGCAAAATTCAAGTGGCCCCTGCTGCTCTGGCTAAGATGTTCCTTTTAAGTAAACTGTTAGAACTGGGGGTCTCTAGTTGGCAATGGTTTGCACCTTTGTCCAAATAGGGACCCTTGCTTCTAGTCAGGATAAGGGGGATACACTCCTAAAATAACCCCTGCTCACCCCCTGGTAGCTTGGCACGAGCAGACAGGCTTAGCTCAGAGGCAGTGTGTAAAGCATTTGTGAACACATACAGTAATACAGTGAAAACCCTACAGATGGACACCACACAGGTTGTATGTAAAAATAAGTAATCTTTATATAGACTTAACACAAGACCTAATAGCAAAAATCCACAATACTGTAATCTAAAATAGACTTAAAATGATAGAGACAGTTCACGTTATCTTCAAAAATAGGATAGTCAATCAAATAAAGCTTGTAGCAACAAATAACTCCACTTGGAGTTATCACGACGTCGTGACCGGTGGAAATCCCAAAGTACGGCGCCGACCGCGAGGTGCGCGGCGTCGGGCCCGGAGTCGAGCAGACCCACAAAGAACAGTACCTGGAATTCGATGAAAACAAAGACGGTGCACGGCGTCGGGGAGGTGAGGCTTCGTTGGCGCCGGCGCCGTCGGTTCCTTACGACCCCAGGGGAGGTGATGTCTCGGTTCCTTACTGCAGCGCAGGGGAGGTGAGGCATCGGTTCCTTACTGTGTCGGGGATGTGACGTCACGGATGGCGGCGAGGCGTCGGTTCCTTACGATGGTGCGGTGTCGATGGGTTCGGGGGTCACCCACGTTGAGGATCGGCTCCGTGATGATGAAGCCCTGGCGTCTGTGAAGTCGGGGCTGCGGTGCGAGTCGGGACGGTGCGTGGTGAGCGTCACGAGCAGTGTCCTCGGCTCCGCTGCAGGCAGCGGCCTCGGTGACGGCTTCGGAGTCGATGTCGCACGGCGTCGGCAGGCGTCGGGCCTACGGTGCAAGTCGGGACGTCGCGCTCTTCACGAGCGGTGCCCAAGGCTTCGGTGCAGGTTACGGCGTCGCTCGCCGGCGTCGGTGTTGCAATTTCCCTCTGTTAGCAGCTAAAACAGCAGTTCTAGATGTAGGCAAACAGAAGGGGTGAAGTATTTGTGTCCCTGTGACTTCAGGCAGGAGGCAAGCTCAGTTCAAGCCCTTGGAGATTCTCTTCTTCAAGATGATAAGCACAGCAAAGTCTTTTCTCCTGTCCTTGGCAGAAAGCAACCACTGCAGGCCAACTCCAATCAGCAAAACAGCACAGGGGCAGTACTCCTCCGCCAGCTTCTCCGGTTCTTCTCCTTGGCAACAGGTTTCTTGATTTCCCAGAAGTGATCTAATTTCATGGGGTCTGGGCCCCAGTACTTATACACAGAAATCCTTTTTTCTCTGAAGGCAGAGAGGCCTTTGCCTAGTCCAAACCAGTTCTGGTCAGTCTTGGAGCACTTTGTGTACATGACTCCTTCTTTCCTTTGAGAGTGAGGGGCAGAGCCATCAGACGCCCGGCAGGAGGTGGAGCCAGCAATGTGGAAGGCAGGCACAGCCCTATTCAGACCCAGGTGCAACTCCTCCCACCCATCCTCCTTCAGGCAGACCTATTCAGCCTAGTGCTGACTCACCCTGCCTCCTGGAATCCCCCAGCCCCTGTCACTCACAAACCCAGACATACAATACACAACCTGAGCAGAGGCAGCTGGATGGTTAGGCAAGAAAATACCTACTTTCTAAAAGTGGTATTTTCAAACACAGAATGTTAAAACCAACTTCACTAAAAGATGTATTTTATCATCCTGAGTTCAGGCATACCAAATTCGTTTTTCTACCATGTTCCCTGGGTCAGTTAGGATTATAAGGTGTAATAATCAAACTGCCCATTCTGGCCTATGGGGAACAGGTAGCCTTGCAATAGTGAAAAACGAAAATGGCTGTAATTCACTATTAGGACATGTCACACACACCAGGGCATGTCCTACCTTATACTTACAATGCACCCTGCCCTTGGGCCTAAATTAGGGGTGTCTGATATGAAGATAAGGGAAGGTTTAGGGACTGGCAAGTGGGTGCACTTGCCAAATCGACATGGCAGTCACAGACTGCACACAGGCTCTGCAATGGCAGGCCTGAGACACACTTTACAAGCTGCTTCTGTGGGTGGCACAACCAGTGCTGCAAGCCCACCGGCAGCATTTGATTTACAAGCCCTGGGCACCCATGGTGCACTGTACTAGGGTCTGACAAGTAAATCAAATAACCCAATCATGGAGTCACTAATCAACACATCAATTTACAGTAGGGAGAGCATATGCACTTTAGCACTGATCAGCAGTGGTAAAGTGCCCAGAGTCATAAAACCAACAAAAACAGGTCAGAGAAAATACAGGAGGAAGGCAAAAAGTTCAGGGATGACCCTGCAAAAAGGGCCAAGTACGTTGCGCGCACCAAGATCCTTGCTCGACAAAAAACTACCCCAAAGTATGGAAACGCGGACACTTTGGTTAATTCGGCGCCCTTGCAATAAAACTTTGCCTTAGCCACCTTTCGGGGACCTATGGTCATAGTGTGTGATTTCCTAAAATTTGTAGTTAAATCTAACGAGTCCATTAAACCTATAAAACAATTTAAAAGTTGTTGAAGGCCCATTGCGGTAGAACCGCATCATCGGCATACAAGAGTGCAGGGATCATTTTGGAGCTAGCTCTGGGTATGTCTTTGCAACATGATGTTAGGGAGTCTCCCAATTTGTTAATATATAACATAAACAGCAAAGGGGCCTAAATGCACCCCTGCCGGACCCCCCTTTTTACTTCCCAGGAGCCTGTCAGACTGCCATCTGCATTGTACCTTACCGCAGCCGTGTTGTTTTCATGGGCAGTGTGCAAGAAAGAGACCAACTTCACGTCTAACCCCAGATCGCGTAACACCAACCACAACTTAGACCTGTTAACATAATCAAACGCTGAGGTTAGGTCCATGAAGACCAGATGTAAAACTCCCCTCTTGGTGATGGTGTACTTCCCAATCACTAAAGGCAGGTTAAGGCACTGGTCCAAGGTCCCTTTACCCTGCCTGAAGCCATACTGCTGATCGGAAATGATGTTAACCTGATCAAGCCAAACTGTTAGGCGATCCAATATTACTTTCCCCAAAATTTTAGCCGCTGAATCTAGGAGGGAGATCGGTCTATGCAGGATCATCCCGGGCGCCCTTTTTAAAAATGGGGATGATGACCGCCTTAGCCCATGATGAGGGAAAGCCGCAGGAGCAGGCTGCATTAAAAACATGGGTTAAAATCTTGGCCCAGACTTTGAGATCCTTATAGAGGTCTGCTGGTACCCCATCTGGTCCAGGCGCCTTTCCTCCCAAAATTGAGGTAATAGCTTTATAAACCTCATCTATGCTGAAATGGAGGGGGATGCTTGGTGGGCCGGGAACTGATTGTCCCACAGCAACCTCCAAATTTACATCGCTATAGATGTTCCCAAAATGCTGGACCTAGAGCTCAGCGGGTATCGTACAATCCCTGCTAGAGTTTGGTATATCAGGAAAAAAAAGGGCTGTTGACCACCGACCAGAATCTGGCGCTATCAGCCAGGACACTGGCTTGGCTGAGCGCCTCCCAAGCCTGCTCCCTTATCTGCTTCTTCCGTTCCTGAACTGCAAGTTTATAGGCCTTCCTGCGGCTCCTAGTTTGTATTGCGTCCCTTGGGTTTTGCATAAGGGCCTGCTTTAGTTCCTTATTGGCAGCCGAACAGGTATTGTCAAACCACCTTTTGGCTTTTGGGCATCTAGCTCTAGTTTTAGAGGTTAAATCGGATGATACCTGCTTAGTGATTCTGTCAAAAGCGTCTAGAATGGCTCTATCGTGTGGGACAGGATCCATACAGACTTGGAACTCCGGGGCACAGGTGGAATACAGATTGTCTAAGAAACTCTCCGGGATGATCCTTTCCCTCTTCAATCTCTGTGCTTGGTGTTTACTACTGATGTTAGCATTAAAGATTTGACTCGCTACCCCCCCTTTTATGGCGGCCGAGAGGGAGAGATCCAGTATTAGAGGATTATGATCACTGAGGCAGTTCCAAGTAACGCTTAAGTTTTTAACAACCGGCGCTAATAATGCGGATAACATAATGTGATCAATTATGCTAGAGCTACCGCTGCCTACATAGGTGGGGACCAGAACAGATGCATCTGTTTGCTGTAGGCATTGCAAATTATGGGCTGAAAGAAAACTTTCTAAAAAGATGCCCGATGGTGTGTGCTCAAAGTGATTAGACAGATCGAAACCATCACCCTCCTCCAACGTGGGAGTACAGTTAAGACAACAATGATGGATATTAAAATCCCCTCAGATTAATGTGTCATGATAAGCTTGTCTTCCTTCCCCGTAACTTTCCAGAAAATCCTCTAAGGCTAATAGATGTTCAGTCTCATGAGACCTGGTGAAGGAGTTATAAAAATTAACCACTAACAAGGTGGGGAGATTCTTGCATGACAGTTCCACTGCTAGCACATAGGGTGATCGACAATCAATCAATTTGGCATTGCAGGAAAGCTTAAGAGAAAACATTAAAAGAAGACCCCCCTAGCTCTTCCTATGTTCGAGGGGATTGCATGTTTGCAAAATGTAATAAAACCATCCAAATAAAAACAATTGTTGGGCTCCCATGTTTCTTGTAAAGCAATTATGTGGTGTGTAGCAAGAAACTGTTCCCAAAATATGTTGCCCCTCTTTGACCTAAGGCCAGCTATATTCCAGGACAATACTTTCATGAGAGGGTCAACAGGAATTGCTGAGGTAGAAATAGAATTAGAGGGATTATCCAGCAAAGGTGGGGGTGTAGGAGCGGATACACATAACTTAGTAAAAGCATTCAATGACGACATCTTGCCCTGGGTTTTTTCAGCCGCCGACGATAGTCAATCCTTTTCGTCGAGGCTCTGGGGGCAGGCTAAGGGTAGATAAAGATTAGTCAGAGATAATACTGGATTCACATTTCTATCTTGAGTAGACTTAACCAACTTAAATGGCAACTGCCATTGGGGATTTGCTAGGGGTAGTTTAAAAGGGTAAAAAAACTGTAAGGGGACTGTTCTGATTTTGGTCTTGGTGCCGTCCTTAAATTGGCAACCTGCCAATGCTTTAGCCTGCATGGGATTCTTGAAATTAACAATTATGCAATCCCCCTCAGCGTTTTTCCTGGTCCCATGGCCTATCCACCCCACTCTTCTGGCCATAATGATGTCGGAGGACATCTTAGGACCGTTAATCACATTGTTATCACACCAGTGAGTGGTCTTATGGTTGAGATCCAAAGAAGTTTCCTAGGCGCCTGATGTGAGGGTAGGAACCCCTAATAAAACAGCAACTAGGGGCGCTGATTGGGGGGGAGATTAAGTATACAATGGTTATCAGCCGTGGCCGTATTGGGGGGAGAGAAAGAGTGTATAGATGGTGGACCCTCTTTAAAATTTTCCTGCCCTTCCGTGTGGGCCACCTAAGGTACAATGATCAGCTCCCCTGATGTGTGATTAATATGATTAGTGTTAGATTTACTGATTAAAGATACTGCCGCCGCTTCTTGGGTGCTGCTCGCCTGGTGGTCTTGGGTCTCACCACCAGACGCCAGACAAGGGCCCCACCTCCCCCCAGCTGCTGTGACATGCCGTGGGGAACAGTTATTGTGCATGGAGACAAAGGAATTAATTTTCAGCTCGATCTCTTCCAATTTTGAAAATATGGGTGCTAACAGATCTTTGGTCAAACTCTCTAGCCTTACAGCGAGATTGCCCAACAACAGTTCCAAGTTACGGTCAGCTGGAGGTATGGTTATTTTTGACCGCAGTGATTTTCTCAATACTCCCTTGCCACCAGTTCTCTTTCTTTTAGTGGGCGGGCAATCCGAGTCTTCACCCAATGTCAGAACGGCTGCAGGGTTGCAAATAGATGTGTCCGCCTCCACCATTTGGCCTACTGTCAATAGGGGTCGAGACATAAGGGGGGACCTTTCTCCTGCCGGGACCCTCATTGCATTCGTCGTGCCTCCATCCCTTACAGATGCCAATGCTAATTTCTCTGACTCCATGGAAAGCCTTTTTTCAGTTAGGGCTATCTCCTTTGTGATGGCGTTTGCTGCTTTAGTTAAAAAGGAGTCTATGGTCCCAACTGGCCCATCTACGTTGGTTCCTAGTGAACCACCTTGTCCGATGGCCAGTTTCCTTTTACCCATCACTAATCAGTCGGGAGATGCTTTGTCTTATATGATCTGAACTACAAGATAACAGTCTCTTCAGGGGTCAGATGGAGAACACAGGGGGCACTTCCTGAATTAATTTAAAGGGGCCGAAAAATGTAAACCAGGATTAACACAGTCAAAGGTCCCAATACAAAGGAAACGTGCAATATACCTTATTCTTGCCCTTAAGGACTCACTCCAACCGAAAGCTGTGGCCTGGGGGTAGCCTGGTCCGGTGGCGAAGGCCAAGAGACCTGGCCCAGCCTTTGGCCCAGGCGCGGCCCGGGTGCGCCCGCGCGCGTCCCGCGCTGCGGGAGACTGGCAGCGGCTTTGTGCGCCTCCTGGTGCATCCGTTTGCGGCGTCGGCCGCGTTGGTGGCTGGGGGCTGTGGTCCCCTGGTCGCAGGCTGTGGCGGCCTTTCAGGTTCCTGTGCTGTGGGAGACCGGCAGCGGCTTTGTGCGCCTCCTGGTGCGTCCGTTTGCGGCGTCGGGCGCGTTGGGGGCTGCGGTCCCCTGGTAGCAGGCTGTGGTGGCGTTTCAGGTTCCTTGTCTGTGGTTCCGAGACACTACAGCATTGCAGTCTCTCAGAGGTCCTTGGTCGTGGTCCCGAGATACCACAGCATTGCAGTCTCTCTGGAGTCCTTGTTTCTGGTCCCGAGACACCACAGCATTGCAGTCTCTCCCAGGTCCTTGGCTGTGGTCCCGAGACACCACAGCATTGCAGTCTCTCCCAGTTCCTTGGCTGTGGTCCAGAGACACCACAGCATTGCAGTCTCTCAGGGGTCCTTGTCTGTGTCCCGAGAGACCACAGCATTGCAGTCTCTCTAGGGTCCTTGTCTGTGGTCCCGAGACACCACAGCATTGCAGTCTCTCTGGAGTCCTTGTCTGTGGTCCTGAGACACCACAGCATTGCAGTCTCTCTAGGGTCCTTGTCTGTGGTCCTGAGACACCAGAGCATTGCAGTCTCTCTGGAGTCCTTGTCTGTGGTCCTGAGACACCACAGCATTGCAGTCTCTCTGGAGTCCTTGTCTGTGGTCCTGAGACACCACAGCATTGCAGTCTCTCAGGGGTCCTTGTCTGTGGTCCTGAGATACCACAGCATTACAGTCTCTCACAGGTCCTTGGGTGTCGTCCTGAGACACCACAGCATTGCAGTCTCTATGAGATCCTTGTCTGTGGTCCTGAGACACCGCAGCATTGCAGTATCTCAGGGGTCCTTGTCTGTGTTCCCGAGACACCACAGCATTGCAGTCTCTCTGGGGTCCTTGGCTGTGATCCTGAGACACCACAGCATTGCAGTCTCTCAGGGGTCCTTGTCTGTGGTCCCGAGACACCACTGCATTGCAGTCTCTCAGGGGTCCTTGTCTGTGGTCCTGAGACACCACAGCATTGCAGTTTTTCTGGAGTCCTTGTCTGTGGTCCTGAGACACCACAGCATTGCAGTCTCTCTGGAGTCCTTGTCTGTGGTCCTGAGACACCACAGCATTGCAGTCTCTCAGGGGTCCTTGTCTGTGGTCCCAAGACACCACAGCATTGCAGTCTCTCACAGGTCCTTGGGTGTCGTCCCGAGACACCACAGCGTTGCAGTGTCTCTGGGGTCCTTGTCTGTGGTCCCGAGAAACCACAGCATTGCAGACTCTCAGGGGTCATTGTCTGTGGTCCTGAGACACCACAGCTTTGCAGTCTCTCAGGGGTCCTTTTCTGATGTCCTGAGATACCACAGCATTGCAGTCTCTCAGAGGTCCTTGGTTGTGATCCAGAGATACCACAGCATTGCAGTCTCTCAGGGGTCCTTGTCTGTGGTCCCGAGACACCACAGCATTGCAGTGTCTCTGGGGACCTTATCTGTGGTCCTGAGACACCACAGCATTGTAGTCTCTCTGGAGTCCTTGTCTGTGGTCCTGAGATACCACAGCATTGCAGTCTCTCAGAGGTCCTTGTCTGTGGTCCCGAGATAGCACAGTATTGCAGTCTCTCAGGGGTCCTTGTCTGTGGTTCCAAGACACCACAGCATTGCAGTCTCTCACAGGTCCTTGGGTGTCGTCCCGAGACACCACAGCATTGCAGTGTCTACGAGGCCCTTGTCTGTGGACCTGAGACACCGCAGTATTGCAGTCTCTCAGGGGTCCTTGTCTGTGGTCCCGAGACACCACAGCATTACAGTGTCTCTGGGGACCTTATCTGTGGTCCTGAGACACCACAGCATTGCAGTCTCTCTGGAGTCCTTGTCTGTGGTCCTCAGATACAACAGCATTGCAGTCTCTCAGAGGTCCTTGTCTGTGGTCCCGAGATACCACAGCATTGCAGTCTCTCAGGGTTCCTTGTCTGTGGTCCCGAGACACCACAGCATTGCAGTCTCTCAGGGGTCCTTGTCTGTGGTCCCGAGACACCACAGCATTGCAGTGTCTCTGGGGTCCTTGTCTGTGGTCCCGAGACACCACAGCATTGCAGTGTCTCTGGGGTCCTTGTCTGTGGTCCTGAGACACCACAGCATTGCAGTCTCTCAGGGGTCCTTGTCTGTGGTCCTGAGACACCACAGCATTGCAGTCTCTCAGGGGTCCTTGTCTGTGGTCCTGAGACACCACAGCATTGCAGTCTCTCAGGGGTCCTTGTCTGTGGTCCCGAAACACCACAGCATTGCAGTCTCTCTGGAGTCATTGTCTGTGGTCCCGAGACACCACAGCATTGCAGTCTCTCAAATTTGTACAATCTACCCGAAGAACACGTCAAACATTTCAAGAATCCGCTTCCAGATATTATCAAACGTTTCTCTTTGATCTGTCAAATCAAAGATACCTTTTTGTCCATCAGCGCCCAGGGCAGCAGACTCTTAATCCAGGTGTCAACTGATATTTTGTTGAATTCTAGGAAATGCATATTTTCCGTCGATATTCTTATAAACACAGATTGTAGGAAATCTTCCCTGGAGCACAAGAAAAGAAATACTTTTTTAAAGTGCGTTTGAAATAGTCACTATATTTTTCCAAACATTTCCGTTTCTGTGTTAAACAAACAACTTTTTGTCACAATTGCACTTTCCAAAGATGATACTGCTTGAAAATTCTTATATAAAAATATATATAGATGTATGTCGGCCTCACACAACGAATGGGCGAATTAATCACTGCAGAACCATGTTTGTGTATACTATATTCTTGTATATCTGCCTGATGCCACTGAGTGTAAAGCATCCTGCCGCTCATAAGTAAGTGTGAATATGTACAAGAACACTGGATACAGTTCACAAAGGTATTTGTGTCTGCAAACCCACGATTTAGTGGCAAACATTAATCCATTTACACCTGGCACTTGTCCACAAACACCTGTCAGACGTACCCGTTTTAATGTAATTGTAACCACCGATGCGTCCAGTTTCACAGTATCAAATCCCACGTGGGGTGGGGAGGGAGACGAGATGGAAGTTCAAGGCACTTTCCTTGAAAGTCTATGAACGCACACAAACTTGTGAGTTGTAGGCATTCACAAATTTCTCTCCTGTACTTTCCTACACTGGAAATGGTAGGAATAGGAGATTTACTCCAACAAAGGGCTCGACTTATCTTTCAAGGTGTGAAGGGGAACAGAACACTTAAAAACTCTGTGGATGTGTGGGGAGAGGGGGGGGTCTCCACAGGGAATAATACACATTTCTGCTTTTGGATGAAAATGTGTGTGCATTTGCACATTGGGTAGGTAGCCTTTTACATTGTGTAATTGTAAGCTATGTACAGTTATACATTGTGTATATAGCTGTCTTTAAAAAAAATGATGGCGCTCAGTTGTGTGCTTGTAGAGCTGGGATATGCACAGTTTTTGAGGATACTACTGAAGAGTTTTGTAAATTGTAGAAAATTGTAAATCTGCACCCACGAGGATCTGCACTTCAGTGAGTACTAATTTACAATCTCCTTTTTTTCGCATTGGGCCCAGTGTGTGAAAAACGTGTGTGTTCTCCACACATTAGGCCCAATTAGAAAAAAATTGAATTGTAAATTACTACTCATTCAAAGGTATTATTTTAAAGTAATTTAATTATCACATCTGGGTATATCACACCGAAGTTCGGCGCTGTAACTTAAAAAAGGGTCCATCTCTTCAGTGGTCTTTGCAAATAGACGTTTGAGTACTTTTTATCAAAGGCAGGTGCAAAATTCAGTTGATGTAAGGATTTTGAAAGTGCATAACATGCCGGGTGCACTGTGACTGTAAATTGCCTACAGCCATTCAGCGTCAGAGTTGCAAGCAAAACAATTTTGAGGTTTATTTGTAAGAAAATGACGCATTCATCTGCAGCACCAAAAGGCGCTCACAAAGAAGTACTGCCAGATTGTGGGAAATTTTGACCTCGTGCCCAAAAGTAGGAACATTGGAAAACACGATGGACTATAGATGGCCCGTGTTGTCGATTTTACGTCGGAAATGCTAACTTCTCATATCTGTAGTTAAATGGCAAGGTTCCTCCCCGCGTGAGATTGCTGAGTCCATCCTGTGGATCTCTGCACCCTTTGGTGAGGAGAACATGTTTGATGAAGTGAGTCACTGCCTGAAGGGCGTCCAGTTT
Source organism: Calotriton arnoldi (assembly GCA_963921515.1). Lineage (NCBI taxonomy): Eukaryota > Metazoa > Chordata > Amphibia > Caudata > Salamandridae > Calotriton > Calotriton arnoldi. The sequence continues at coordinate 2,992,976 of CAWUFW010000121.1, read as the reverse complement.
TGGCACTGCGACCATCTACTATTCGAGGTATTCTCTATATTAACATTGTATTTAACCCCTAGGCCGTGTCATGACCAGGTGTGCTGTCACAAAGCATACCTGTGCACGTGTATAAAAACCATACATTTAGCACCACAATTCTCCAAGTTAGTGCATAAGCTTCAGAGAGCACAGCTAAGAAGCATAGAGGAGTATTTGTGTATCTCTGCTTCCGAGCTGTCTGCAGCTCAGGCACTAACCTGGAGAATCCCCATGGTAACTCTATGCACCATCTTTTTATGAAACACGGGAAGAATATAGAAAGAGGAGACAGATTAGCAAAATCTAAACTAACTGCAAAAGCAGGAAAGCCTCAAGAAACTAGGGAAGGCATTAAATCAACGTCGGCAAAGAGTGAAAGGATACAATAATTTCAGGGAACTCTGAAATACTGGACAAAGAGCCTGCACCAATGTAAGTTCATGAGCTAAAGATCCTCACAGGAATTCAGAAGAAGTCACTATAGCGCCAGAATGGGAATTCAGAAACACAATCTGCAATAAATTCAAAACTGGATTGAAGAAAAGCAATATTAAACCAGAATTCAAAATTAGAAGGACCTGTGGCACTAAGATCAGGAGTTCAGAAACAGAAGGCGCTATAGACAGGCAGATCTGGATTCAGGGGAGTGTTATAGCACCGGGAGAAAGAGCGAGAAACCCACCATCTACACAAGAGCAAGCAAGCAGCTATTGAACAGAGTGGAGTGGACAGCAAGGCCAGGGTCAATCAAAGTCACAGGAGATGGGACGGGTGTTAGAAGGAGTACAGGTTTTACAGGGAGTACTGAGAAGCAACTAAAGGGAAGAGCAGAGATGCAAGCTGGTAGCCAAGTGTGACCAGTGACTCCAATGTGGGGAATCATAGCTCTGTCTGAAGTGCCTTCTTCACAGGATCTGAGAGAGGAAAAGGCTCAAGTAAACAGAAGCCATGATGAGGTCAACATGGAAACAAGGGACTGAGTGGAGATGGGAACAGAGAGAGGAAAGTCAGAAGATGGTGTTAGCCTATCTAAGTGTACCTAAGGTAATTAGAAAATCGTGTGATGAATAGAGTTACACATACCAGACATGATTTCTTCAAGGCGTACAGAAGCAAAGGACTACAGGGAACAGAATGCATCAATATAGCAGTGTGACAACCTGGGCTGGAGTAAAAAGATGTGAAATGTGTACGATAAAGTTCTATAGCGAGCAGCTGAGAAGACCAAAGGACCTTAGCATCTGGTTGCAAGATGTCAGGATCCTATAGAGGAATAAGTGAAATTTTAAATACGCTGGTTAAATTCAAGAGATTTCTCATTTCATTGCAGGCGAAATTCTGCAATCTTTTAGCCAAGCACACATCTTGCACTAAAAGATTTTTGTGAGACACCATTGGGAGACTGGTTCACGTAGACAAAGTCTTGTGGGATGACATCCATGGCACTTTTAAAACATCCCATATACGGAATCTAATTGCAAGATAATGTACAGGTGGAACCTCGTTCAACAGTGTCTCAGCAAAATATTGCTCAGGCCTCGGATACATGTTGAGTATGATCTGAGGGAGAGCACTCATTTACACACATCTGTCAGGGATGCTGTGGGATTCACATATACTAGAAGTAAGGTCTAGGCCGCATGAAGGGGGGATGTTAGGGCTCTCTCTACATAATGAGATAAGTGTGTTGGTAGTGGGAGGAAAACACCCCAAAATGGACAACATTAACTGGACCTTGTGGATATTAATATTACAAATGTTGAGTTCAGAAAAAATGCTAATTGTTGCCCCTGGAAATCAAAGGGTTTGGCAGGCATCGCTCAAAGGTTCTATAAGCTGTAGCAACTTATGGTTATGGAAAAGCAGATGGATGCTCTGACAGGTACTGAAACGGAATTCTTGAAGGTCTGTGGGCCCATTTCTAGATTATTTTAGGTTCCTAGAACAAATTCAGCATGCTACAGCTTTTTGAGGAGTCGACAGCATGAGGTACAAATGTACAAGAGGCAGAAGGATTACAGAAACCGCCAAAACCACTCATGGGAGCACCAAAGAGCCACCTGGAAATGGTTTACTGTACTTAACAATTGATGTGCTGTGGAGGAGGGTGTGTGGTAAGGATGGGAAGGTAAATTATTATTTAGTAAGGTAAACTGATGCACAATATTGCTTCAAAATCGTTATACATGTGAAAATCAAGAACCTATGTTGCATATGTGCTGTAGTAGACATTTACAACACCCGCACAAGTAACCTCAACAGTATATTTCGATGCCTGCCATTGCTGCCCTGAACTGCTGCAGCACCTTCTGTCGAAAGAAACCTTATGTGCCTGCTGAAAACCCCCTTTGACATTAATCAAGTCACCTCTAAGCAGCACTTTACAGCCTTCAAGTTCTGGCTGCATAATGTGCAAAAGTGAGACATTTCTAATGTTTGAAATGGTCTCACCATTGACAGGATACAAAAGGCACTTTTGGTTGTTAAAGCTAAAATAGGCTTTCCTATGTTAAATTGTACTTATAAATAAAAGTCAAATTCATCATGAGCCCACTTCAAAGTAGCTGTAGATTTCATCCATGCACCATCATAAAGTTTAACAAAAATCTAATTCTGCGGTAAACAAGTATTTTTGATGGAATAGGCAGCCTAGATGATGAATGAAATCTTACTTTTCTCCTCCTGAATCTTGGCAGCAGTTAAACATACTTTGATTGGGCTCTCCCCTCTCCATTAGCAGTGACTACCTTGAAGGGGGTTAAAAACCCTGATAGACCAGGGTTAACTGTAGGAAAGGAGTGAATTATGATGAGAAGCCTGGGGCACCTATAGAAAGGTTTACATAGTAACTTTGACTTAGGGAAGCAAACAACGCATGTCTATGCTACACTCAGGGCTATTTGTTTTCTGTATATACAGATGTTGGAAAGTGTTTGCTGTTGGTTAGATCCTACATACTCCTTTTCTGTGGACGGTGAGGCAAGAGTTGAGCCTTCCTCACTGCCTGAGTCCGACAAGCCGCTTACCTGTTTCAGCCGGAGAGAAAGCGGCGGGGACCTAGGTGGGACAGAGTGGATGCTGTCATTGAGCTGCTGGCAGCGATGCTACTCGTCATTGAAGACCACCTCAACGCTCCCAAAGCGAGCCTTCATGGTGGGCGTATCTGAGAGCCCTCAACTCCTACGCCCAAGCGTATCCATTGCAAAGGCCATGGGGCACTATCCCCTCAACCCCATGCAATTGAAATGGAGTGATGAAGCCTGTCAGCAGTGGGGGATGCATGCATGAAAGTGTATGTATGTGTACATTGGTCTACCTCTATGTATGCGTACCACTGTGATGGTGGCAGATTGCTGTCAGTTGGTCTCACACGAGAGTACCAATGCACACCATGGCATTGGTTGGCATATGATAGTGACCCGTCAGCAGATAGTGACATAAAATTGCATATGATCAGGGTAGATGTGTGCTCGATGGCAGTGACTAGCCTGTGGGTGATAACTGGCTGCCTCATGGCATTGACTGCTAAATGAAGAGATTCCTGGGCTCATAATACCATTGCTGGGCCTATGGCTGCTTACTAACTGCAGGACGATACTGACTGGAATTTAATGGTGAACTTCAGGGCACATGTAAGCACTGAAAGGCAAACGTGAAGGAATAATTATTGAGCACAAAATGGCATTGATCGGCATATGGGGATACCAGGGCATATCATCAACATCTTGTCATGCATTCTATGGGAGGAAGCGTAAGACACCTGTGGCATTAACTGCAATAAAAGCACATTGTGGCTATGGTCATTTATTTGGCATTGAGGCAGATTTTGACATTGGGTGATTGCAGATTTTAGACAATACCTGTGTGAGAAACCAGGTCTGGACTCATAGATAGAAAGTTAGTGAACCAGTGCCTTGTTAAGTGAAATATTGTTTAGTACGAAAACATGGGCTTATCTGCTGGTAGAAACAGATGTAGGGGGATATTATCAACGCTTCGCGTTAAACATCGCAAATCACGCTTTGCGCGATTTTGAATATCGCCGCCTATCGCTGGTTTACATCGCCGTGTTAGCGGCGTATTTACAACGTCTTGCTCACAGGCAATGTATAAACCTGCGATAGATGGCGATATTCATCATTAGCGTGTGAAATCAAGCGATGATTTCACACGCTAATGAAAAGCTTGATAATATGGGAGTGTGGACGTAACCAAACAATCCACCTCCCATTCAAAACATGCCTAAGTCAAGTTTTGACCAGGCGTTAAGGATCCTGCGAAAACCGCGTTGTAAATAACGCGATGTCCTGTTCGCGACCTTTTGTGATGGTGTTACAGGAAGGAACGCCTACTTTGCATCTCATTAGCGATGTATATCGCTAAGATGCGTGGCGTTACAGAAACGGCAGCTAACATGCGCTAATGCATGTTAGCGCCGCCTTGCTAATAGGGCGATGAAATTATCGCTGCTTCAGCGGCAAAAAGTGCCGCTAAAGCGGCGATAATGCCCTTGTAAATATGCCCCTATGTCTTTACCTCAGAGAAATCTGAGCTAAGTATTTAGGCAGCAACAGATGAGGGGTTCAGTAGATTTGAATTTTTGAATACAAATGTCAAGCAAGCAAAAAGAAGGTAGCATGGTAATGGATATGTATTTGCGTGGAAGAAAATAACTGTACAATAATATTGGTATAGGTTAAAAGGCCATGGGACAGTAGCACTGTCAGGCCAGACCTAAAAATCCATGTAAGTTAATGACTGCCCTCCTCCAATCTTTGCTGCTGCCAGAGAAAACATCATTAATTATCTAGTTAGAAAAGACACTTTAATAGCATTACAATGTTATGTGTGTGCCCCATAAAGTTCAACTTCGGAACCAAGATGGAGACAGACATCTCTCCCCCTGTTAATGCCAGAGCCAAGGGTCACCTTTCCTTCGGATACTGGATAGCTTTCTTATGGTCACTCCTAAAGCTCCTAGATGGTTGGGGTGGGCATCTACAGCCCAAGGGGCAGTTCAGCAGCGGGGACATGGGTGAACTCTTCCCCCACTTTCCAAAGAAAAGGAGTGTGAGGGACATAACCCAGGTAATCATAATGAGGCAGCGGTTAATTGTAGGCAGAAACAATACTTATTTTAATTTAGCCTTCTAATAAAGATTGAATTTGGGATGTGTAGCTTGAAAATTCCTTTGAAGAAGTTGTGTGAAGTTCTGAGCTTTTGCATCTTTTCAGTTGCAAAGTTTGTTACTTTCCACGAGCAGGTAATATTCTATGTAAAGAAAGCGTTTGCAGGGGAATTCTCCGTTAAATTATATTGCAGGACTTTGTCCTCTCAAAAATGCTTACAGCATCTTTTTTCAACCATATTAAAACAAGCATTGGAAATGCAATAGGTCTCGCATTTGTTTGAGTTAGAGCTATTGGCGTTGTAAATGCCAATGTCTTTTACCTATGTGTTATGGAGTGTATGTATGTGGTGTGTAGTGCAAGTATGTGGGTTGAATTGGAATAATTAGTTGTGGAATTGTGTGGAGTGGATTTGTGTTGCGGAATTATGTGGCATTGCTTGCAGTGGAAAAATGTGTATAGTAATTATGTGGTATTGAGTTTACTGGAATTATGTGGAGTGGGATTGCGTGTTATGGAGTGTAATTGTGTTGAATGGTATTTTCTGTTGTTGAGTGCTATGTAGCAGAGTTTAATTATGTGTTGTGCTGTTGAATTTTGTGACATGATGTGGAATTGTGTGGTGTGCCTTGTATATGTGGTGTGTTATGTAATTGTGTTGCAAGGGCCGTTCCAAAGGTGAAGGACGTGATTACATGGCTCGGCCCTGACGTGTCAAGGCAAGATGAACCTTGTGGTAGAGTTAGTGATATATAAAAACACTAAACCAGATTATATGGTTTACCTAGAATGTCAATGTTTTAAAAAAGGATGCGAAATAAAGACACAACAATGTTGGAAGGCCAATGATAAATCTTTGAAGGGCCGTATTAAGAATAAATGGTATAAGCATAATTGCAATTATTCGAAATATGCACTTACTCAAATAACTTTGGGAAACGTGCGGAAATGGTGAAGGTATCATGGCTAAATAATTTGAAATTACTAAAGAGGCTGCTCAGTTATGCATCCCCTTATCACAAGGGCAGCTATGAGCAGAGCCCCTGGAATTATGCAACAAGGGAAGCCTTAATTTGGTGGCATGGTTGGCAAAAGTGTGCAAAAAAATGCAAATTATGCGGCATAAAGCGCCACAGGATACGATAGCATGACGTTATACAGCGTGAGAAGTTTTCACCTCATTAGTACAAGAATAACAACGAATTGCAGCAATAAGCAACTGGGAGCATATCATCCAACCTTTTAGAAGGTCCTTCCACTCACTAACAGGTAAAACATTTCCGCATTTTAATAACTTTATATCAGTTTGAGCTAGAAACTGTTTTGGGCTAAAATCTGTAAATTGGACAGGATTTTGGTTTATGTGACAACCCCATTATTATGAACAAAACGCTTGTACCTCAGAATTGCATCATTCTAGTGGCCCTGGTCATGAAGCAGTAGAGTAGGGGCAGTAGAAACTGAGAAGGGTGCTGTTCTATAGAGGGAGCCAACTGTTACAGTTGCATGTGTATTGCACTGGGGAGCCAGTTAGATTTTAAACGCACCTAGTAGAGAATGTGGCTGGCCTGAAAAAGTATTCATAATTAAGGAGAGAACAGTGTGGATTTCAAGACCCTTTACCCACAGACCGGTCTTCGCTTGATACTAAAAGCTGAATGCCTGCACTGTAGTAATATGGTATATATTGAAAGGTGAAGGGTCCAAAGAACGCAGCTTGTAGCTGAAAGTTGCTACTAGGGAAGACCACCTCAGGGAAAACACAAGATCTGTGGGTCCGTAATGTGCCGGTGCAATCTTATTTCTGACACAACAGAATGATTTTTTTTGTAATGTTATTGGGGAGATAGTTGAACGTGTTTTATATATTTATTTATAACTTGGCCCAGACCAGTAAGGCTTAATTACGAGGTATTAAGTATGTGTGCCACACTCATTACTGTAAAGCAAAGGAAAGTCACTAAAAAGCTTACTCAGTAGTTACTAAGAAAACCAAACAAAAATGAAACCATGCAAGTGTCCAGATTAGCAGGGGGTACTATTGATGGTGCGCTGCTGCACATTTTTACAACTTGTTCCCAAATCCGACATGACTGTTGTGTTAACGAGCAAGAAGGAAGTTTACTCTGGTGTTCACATAAATTGTTTTGTATTCCCGTAATTTGTATAATTTGTGCGCAACTAATGCGCCGCAGTTACCTGCACTTCTATTGCTGCGTGTAAAATCACCACTTTGAAAAGTTAAATTATATATATTTTTTAGGGAGGTTCACTTAGTGGGCTCACGCCTTGCAGTCAGTACGTGTAACACAATGCCACGTTTTATTTAGAAAATGCAGACGGGGAAGAGAAGGAAAGCCATGTGTGCATCAAATGTGGCATGCAAGGCAGTACAAACATGATTGCATTTCTGAAATCACCTATATGCACTGCTAAAAACATACAGATAAAAACAAATATTAATCTTTATTTGTAAGCCAACTTGCTCTTACCAGAACACGCTAAACGTGTTTTTTAATAAAATGCCGTCCACTCCGATAAAATACACAACATTAAAAAACATGAGACAATATGCTTTGGCGGTAGTGTGCAGCAACAAACAAAAGGCAGGGGGCAAGCTCTGTGTGTCCGTAATGTGCCGGTGCAATCTTATTTGTAACACAACTGAATGTGCTGAATGCGTTTGATTTCTAAAATGCAATTGGGGAGATAGCTGAACGCGCTGTATTTATTGATATATAACTTGTCCCAGAGCAGACAGGCCACACTTATTACAGTAAAGCAAAGAATACTAGTTCGTTGTTAACAATTTGTTCAATATTAAGCAATTTGGTTGAACTTACCAATGTTTGAGTTCTGTCAATAAAATGCTGGTTACCGCTGCGCCTTAGTTTAAAAGAAGTATTTCTGTGCCACGCCCATGGACATAACTTCCTGAAGGGGCTAAACATTAACATAGCCTTGTCAGCAGACTGAAATTCACCCCTGGCACGAGGCCGGACGCTGTTCACGCTATGTAGCCGCACAGTAAGCCGGGAAGAAGGTAGTGTGGAACCCAGCAGTACGTCCTGCAGCCTCCGGAAGCAGCTGCGATTATTTAAGATTAGCGCAGCAGCAGTGAGGCTTGCGCAGCGTTGATCTTGAGCAAATAGTAATAAAAATCGGGCGCATGCATAAAGAATGCATTTTTTTAAAAGTGCAGAGCGCGCTAAGCCACAAAGAAAGTAGTGTGGAACCCGGCAGAAAAAAAGAAAGCCGTGCAGCCTCCGGAGGCATCTGCCATGATTTAAGGTTAGCGCGGTGGCCGTGAGGCGGGCGCCGCACTGATCTTAAACAAAATATAACAAGCGGGCGCAGGCGTACAAAAATAAAAGCGTGTGCCGCTGAAACATGGAGCGCGGTCCACGAGAAAAGTTATGCGTAGGTTTGCAAATTTATTCTATAAAGAAGAAACAAAAGCGGGCGCCATGCACGTGTAGAAAAAAGTTATGTAGAAAAAAGTTAGGCATGCATGAAAATAAAAGAGGTAGTTCCCAAACAAGCATATGTGCACTTACAGCGTAATGAAATGGTAGTTGGCCAGTGCTCCTGAGCAAAACACGGAAGTGATGCCTCAGGAGTGCCAACCAATGAGGAGCCAACTAAGAAGAGCGATGGAGGAGTGAACCAACTGCAAGCGGCAGGTGGGATTCTACTCAGTGTACTGATTACTGCAGGACTTGCAGACAGATCATGCGCTGATGCTCGACCTAAAAATGGCAAAAATATAAAGTAATACTATTTCAAAATGTGCCGGATTATGCCGCATAATTTGTCTTTTCTTACCACATAATTTACTCACCCTGCCACATAATTTAGCCCTCTCCTGCCGCATAATTGCAGTGGTCCTGATGTTAGGGTAATCCATGGCAGTGATTTTGTTCCTGTTTATATTTCCCATTCTTTACTTAATCCTGCATTCCCCAAGAGTGGTAGCTATTTCCAGCATGTGTGTTTCTGTATTTCATTTCACAGCATATTACTCTTGGATGATGCACCCAAACTAATATAAACTTATTTTGACTTGTACAAAAGTGGTTATCTATTTACTTACTTACATACTATTGCGTGACCTCCTCTGATGCGTTGGTAAAACTTACCTTTTGTTCTGAATTATGACCTCCTGTCCTGAATTTTGACCCTTTGTCCTGAATTTTTACACCCATCGTCCTGAATTTGCACCCATGCCAATTGGTCACGCAACACGGCGGGCCAGTACTAGTGATCCTTTAGCCCGCACCACTGTGCATTGTAGTACTTGTGGTTTTGCTTGATGACCACTCAAGCCGTGTTTAATGCTTTCCTATTGCACGAGCTTCATACACACATTTGTAAGTATAAACATTAAAATTCCAGCCGACAACCTGACAGGCCACATCCCAGCAGCGTCACAGGCTTCTAATACCTCTGCACTTCCCTCCGGTACTTTTTCCACACATTCCTCCTGTTCTGTCACACCACCTCAAACAAACATATACAAACTGCACAATTAACATATTTAGTAACCTATTCCTCCAACTCACAGATAAACCGCCTGCCACGCTTCCCCGTCTAGATTGTATTCCCGTGTTCCCGCCACAAAATAACCTAACCATTTGTTACCCCTTGGTGTTGTCAGGAACCTCTTGGTGCCCCGCAGTAAAGCCATGGCAGGCTCCGAGTCCGCAATCAGCCTGACACCACGTACGAGGATTTTCCGCCCTGACCTCACGCTACGGAGGCAGCCATGTTGTCAGGCTTTGCGCTTCTGGTTCACTTGCAGCTCTGGCGGCCATCTCTCAGAAGTAAACGCATCACTGTCAAGCCTTCATAACGGGGAGTTTGGGGTAAATCAACAGAAACGGTTAACTTTTCATTTCGTTGAAAAATACACATTTCATTTGAAAAATTTTTTTGGGAGGAATTCATTGTAACAATGTTTCGTACGAAATAATTAATCGCTTTTGATGTGAGTTTTTTTTTCTCCATTTTAAATTTGTTCTCGTTAATGGTTTAACATTGCCATGTCTCCGCTCTGTTGGTCAACGGCAGTAACTAATTCCAAAAGGTCGCTTGTGCCCCTTTCCCTATGACCACATCTCCTCCGGAAAGCAGCATCGTTATTGAAAGCCAACACCAATTAAATTATCGTTCGTTTAAATACATTTAAAAATGACGGATATACAGTCCAATCTTTTAGACACGGACTCGACCATTAAGAAAACCAGTGGTGCGCGCGCACCACAGAGGAGCGAGGCGAGGGAGCCTGTCGTCTGTGCCGCGGCTAATGCGCGTCCTAGACACGGACGGGAATGGGCGGAGCAAAGGCGGGACATGCGCCCGCCTTTGCCCAATTGCGTGACGTTTAACAAAAAAAAAAAAACACGCTACAGCCAATGTGGGCTTCCGAAAGCAAAACCACACGCACGAGCGTGTGGTTAGCTTTCTGAAGCCCATACAAGAGGTCTCGCGCTGCGCGAGCAGTGCTACGCACTGCAACGCTAGGCGCGAGACCTAAAAGGACAACTTGATTAAGTATATCAAATTGGAGATGTTGTACAAAACCCTACAATGTCAGAGCAGTTAATGGTTGATAAGTTCTCAAACTCTTAGGGGTCGAATTACGATGTCGGGCGGATCGCCCCCGCCCGCATGGCGGTGGCGATCCGCCCGCCATAATCGCCCGTCCGCCAACAAATTCCCCCCGCCATATTACCATGGCGGAGGGGAGCCCGGCAGACGGTAAGACCGTCCGCATGTTTTCCGCCCGGCCGAACAGTCGACCGGGCGGAAAAGGGTTTAATATGGTGGCGGTGTCTGCAAGACACCGCCATCCATATTATGATGCCGGCGGAGATGAGCCTTTCCATGGTGGCGTCGCCGCCATGGAAAGGCTCGCGGTCTTTGCTGTTGGGGGCCCGTTGCGGGCCCCCTGGGTGTTGGGGGGGTGGGGGCTGCACATGGGGGGTACCTATGGTACCCCCCTGCATCTGCATGCACAAGGTGGCAGGCACCGCGCTGTGCCTGTCACGTTGTGCATGCAGATGCACAACATGCATTTCCAGCACTGTGGCGGGCGGTGTTGTGAGCACCGCCCGCCACAATGCGGGAAATGGGGGATGCCACCGTGGCGGTGGCATCCTAATCACATGTGCGGGACCGCCGCACACATAGCGGGCGGTCCCATTTACCGGGGCGATGGCGGGCGGACAAAGTCCGCCCGCCATCATAATCGGCCCCTTAGTTTTGAAAGGAGCTTAATCACATTTCTCCGAGTTGTTCCTCTTCCACACCAGCATCTGAGTTTTTCCCCAAATTATTGTATGATTTTTTAAAATTCATTTGGATTTCTTACAGGAAGATTATGAAATATCAATCTAGGCTGAAGGAAATGCACATGCTAAACTTTGTAGATAATCACTAGCGGTTCAGTACCCACGGGCATCTGTCCTCGAATACAATCTGTCTGCATCCTGAAACTGTGCAACATCAAGCATGAGAAACCTGGAGGAACTTTAAAGATGTCAAGATGCTGCCACACAGCCTCTGGGACACCTTGGGATTAAGAAAAACACAAATACACAAATATGAAGTTGAAATACTTTCATATTTTAATATTTTATGCTGAAACAGATGTGCATTTTTTTCTTAACGAAATTTCCAGAATTTAAAAGGAAGGTTTGAGTTTGGCTTGAGCTCGATCTTGAGTTGGACTTGAATTTGGTACCAGGCATGAGCTCATGGTTTATTATTAGCATTAGTCTTAAAGTCATTTTTCTGGTCTGAGGCCCATTGATGGGTTAGCTTTGTTCTTAAGGCCAATGCTTGTGGAGACTAAGGCCTGATTACGATCTTGTCGGATGGGATACTCCGTCACAAACGTGCCGTCTTACAAGTTCCATTATAGCCTAGGGTTAGAAGTAGACTTATGTTAATCGTGGGTTTTTATTTTATTTCGTTTTCATGCATTTAAGAATTACAATTCCAGTATTAGAGTCATAAATATGATAATGTTTTTCGGTGTTAATTTTCTTTGTATTTGTTTTCAATATCATTTTCGGGCGCCACTGTTAGGCACTTTAGCTTAAAGCTACCCACTGGACATGATGTGTCTATTCTCGAAGGGTTTTAACCAGTGCTTAATTTGTGCAGGTGGTTTCAGGCAGTGGGTTCTGGCACTGATTTCTGGGGACCAAGAATCATCATCAGACTTTGATGCTGAGCAGGAGGGAGAAATGCAGACAAGCGTGATAGAAGGACAAAGTACAAACCATGACAAGAGTGGCAAAGGAAGAAACCTAGGATGAAAACCAACTTGCACCGCCTGCAAAAGGCTCATAAGAAAAAAAAAACTGGACTCCTGCTCTTATATTTTACCAACTAAGCACTGTGTCTGGGGATGTTCTGGGACCCTGTTTATGCCAACTTACCACATATAAATATTGGTCTTTCTTTGAGCATCTGTTCCAACCAAGGAACTACATAAACAGTTCGTCCAAGTGCTAATCACCAATAAAGAACTTAATTGGTATCTACCCTCTGGAATACTACTTTGATCATGTCTATGCTTTCTTTTATGGCCCATTGAGGTGGTTTGGCTTTGCTCTGCTGCTGGGGATGCATTTCCCTATCTGGAGGCCTTCCTAGTGTCTATGAAAAGCAAAAAGATCTTGACTGATCCCTGTTCCACCCTGTGATGGCATGAGCCAGAGTTCCTTCTTACGCTTGTCTTCCAGCTACAGCTGCTGTTCTATCAACTGTTTTCCTGAGAAGTATTTTATATTAGTTCTGTGACGTTATTAAGTGTTTTCTTTTGGCAGCATTTTCCGTTTTACATTTGTTCTCCACCCGCTTTTCTTGATTGCAACCACCTTAACTGGCTCTCTAACTGTGGGCGGAACCTGGAGGATGAGTGTGATGCTGATGTCACTCACAGATCAGATGATGGCTGCCACAGACATCTATGTAGTGGGCACACTGATGGTGCACCCAAGACAAGCCAACTCACGCCCATCTTTGCATGGCCGCCGTAGGTCACCAGTGCCATAGAAATCTCAATAGAATTTAACAGATATCTGCTTCTTTACCCTTTCCTAAAGTAGAGGCCATCCTGGCCTTGTTCTCATCCACATATGCACCCTAAGCAATTGCTAGGCCTAAGGGTAAGAATTGTTTCCACCCATTAGAGCTCTTTAAAATTTCAAAATCCATCTGACTTATCTTCTTTAAAGTTGACTATCGCACCCCGGGGTAGAAGTTAATGACTGAACGCTGTGCTATTGCTGGATCTACAAAAAATCAATAAACAGCATGTCTTAGCTGTAACTATGAAGCATCTAGAATTGCTGCTCATCAGAGAGACATGGCTCTATCCTGGTGTGCCCCAATAACAATGTCTGGGTATTTAACAACTCCACACTTATGTATCACTCCCAGCTATGCCATCCAGGCAGGACTCTTCACCAAGGACTTACCTTTAGCAATCTTAAAGCCCCTCAACTTTAAGGATTTGAGGCGTAAGGTCACGTTGGCACATCTAAACAGCATAAGCAAATCTTTGTACCTCCTTGAAGGCACCCATATTTTGAGCCTACCAACTTCTGTTCCCTAAAGCACCTTCCTACAGCGGAAACATTGCAATTCAACTCAATTACGCGGTTAGGGGATTTGACTAAATGACTTCATAACTCAATGCTCTCAAATGTTTAAGCTAAATTAGTCAATTTTGCAGCTCTTAATTTGAGTGCACCAGACTATAAAACCTGAAACCTTCCTAGACCCTTTTTTATCTTCCAATTCAATGATTTCATTGTATGATCCAACTGCAGTTGTGAGACTAGACCATTTTGGAATTCCCTTTACATTAAATTTATGGTTGTCTCATCAAAGTAACCTGCACGTAAAGTATTGCTTGATCAGCAGTTTCCTTGGCTCAGCCTTAATTAAATTGATTAATCACCTTGATTCCGATAAAACTCCTAATGACCTCTCCGTCAAACTGGAACTTTTCCCATTAGCGCCTAATCTCTGGCCTTTGCTAGAGAGACCTTCCTTTAGATCGTCTGTCATCTCTGCAGCGGTATGGAAGAGCATCATGTTTAAGTCATTCTGTATACATCTTTCAATGATACAGTGTCTAGCTTCCTGAGCATGGTTTGTACAGCATACGTTGAAGCTAGTCGCATCTGGTAGTCGGGAAATTCAAATCCAGTCGGCAAAAAACTAGAATTAGTTACGTTAATGATTAGGAGAGAATTTAGGGGCATATTAACAAGGCGGCGTTAATGAATTATCGCCGCTTTAGCGTCCGTTTTCGGACGAAAAGCGGCAATAATTTTATCGCCGAATTAACAAGGACACGCTAGCTCGTGATTCCTGACTTAGCGTCCGTTTTCTGCACGCCTCCCATCGCATCGCTAATGAGATGCAAAGGGGCGTGCCTGTGAAAACAACAGGGGAAATATCGCTAACCCAGGTATCGCCATATTAGCAACGTGGGTTAGCGATATTTTAAATTGCGTTAAGTATGCCTTAACGCAGGAATTTAACGCCTGCTAAATTCCTGACTAAGGCATACCTAACATGGGGGGTGGATTGTGTGGCTAAGACCACAGGCCCTATCGCCAAGTATATCGCCGTTTTCCATGGGACATCGCTGGAAAACCAGCGATGTTCCATGGAAAACATCGCTATCACTGGAAAATTATCGCCTTTGCGCTAAGCGTTGTTAATACAGCGCTAGCATGGCGATAATTTCCAGCGATAGCCGGCGATAGGATTCCTCACGCTAAGCACGGCCAGCGATAATTATCGCTGGCCGTTGTTAATATGCCCCTAAATTTCCTTCCAATTAGCAAGGCACTAAATAAGACTTCATACTCCGAGATGTACCTGCTCTATGATTCTAGGATAGTTTCCTTCCTTCATATCAAGGATAAGCAAAGATTTAGTCCTCTTTCTTGCAGTGGCAAGAATCTATACGGAAAGAGCACAATATAAAAGATTTATAACAACAACATAATTGTGTTGACTGTGAATTCCCACCTTGTACCCCAGTCTATGCATTGCTGAACCTGCTTCTACTTAGCTGTCTTCTGGACTTCTATTCAGTGCTTAATTTGTGCAGGTGATTGCAGCACCCGCACTCAGTTTTTGGGAACCAGGAATTATTTTTTATCATTAGACTTTGACCAAGAGCAGGATCGAGAAAGGCAGAAAAGGTAAAAGGAATTGAAAGATACGAAAACAGTGTCAAAGGGAGAAATCAAAGAAAAGAGAAACTTCAAGAGTGAGATAAAGAGACAAAGCGTAGTAGGGTAGTGGAAGAAAGAGGTATTCAACTGCAGCGGTGAAAGGCTTCTTTGAAAACAGTGGCCCTTTAATCTTAAACATAAAAGATATATATAAACTCTGTTTCCATTTCACCTTCATGTCTCATGCATTGTCTGTGCCCTTCTGAGTGCCTCATCCTGAACCATTTCTGCCTGATAGTATGTTCTCCTCTTAATACTTCCATCCAGTCTGCTTTCTTTTCCTTTTCCCTTCCTCCTCATGTCTCGTCCGCTTTTGTTGACATATCTCTGTACATGTTGATTCGACATGTCAATGTTTTTTGTTGATTTGTTAGCATCTATGGCACTCCAGATCCAGGCCTGTTTGTCCGTGGTCCTGTTTTTCTGTGCTATTGCTAAGGGTCTTGAGTAGAGGTGTGCCATGTCTTTCTTTCTGCTGGCAAGGGTTTGTGAAGTTCATGATTTTTGCCCTTTGCACACTGTACTCAGTTTCATGATATAAGCTTGTCTTCTCCTATGCATAGCTCTGTTCTCCCATGCATAGGTCTGTCTGTACACACTCTGCAGTATCTGATCTGTGAGCCCCAGCTGTGATTTACGGAAATGCGTCTTTGCTTATGAGACTGAATTGTGATCTGTGACCATGTTCTGTGTTCGCTGATGATGCATCCTGTCCTGTGAGTCTAGTGTATGGATTAGAATTGTGTATTTTGTTATATGTGTTTGTAATGTCCTCTTTAAGTTTGCAATGAAACACATCAGCTTGTGCTGTGATGTAAGAGTGTATCCTGTGCCAACTCTGACCCCGTACTATGTCCCATGAGCTTTTATGTGACCTGAGAGCCTTTTCCTTGATCCATTCTCCAGTACTGTGACGTCTGAGCCTATGGTGTGTCGTACAACCTATACTGAATGAGCTTGTGCTTTTGTCGAGGATGAGCAGTAGGTTGTATCCTCATGGTGTACACCCTGAATATCGAAACCAAAATATCAATGGGACATAATATTGAGGCCAGAATATTGAAACTAAAATATCGACAGGTAACTCTAGATTCTCTACACCTAACTCCAAATCTACGCACCTACACGGTACATATATCTACAAGGTACATGGAGTTAGGAATAGTAAATCTATACCTCCCTATTTGCATTTACCTTTCAAAATGTTGTTCCTTGATAGTCTGTCCTCAATATGCTTCTATCTCAATATTTTTGGTAGTGCAATCATCCTGACTGTAACATTTGACAAAAAATATTTAATTTGGGAACTTCACTAAAATATGAACAGTATGATGTTGGCACTGTATTGTCCAAGCTCACCTCCTGTTAGATCCTTCTTTCTGTATCTAGTCACAGCTGGCCTCAGCGCACCAGCTGCTCTTTGCACAGCTCCTCCTGTTGGAGAGTCTCCTCTTAAACAATATATGTGCACAGTAAAGCACTTTATTAAATATTAAGGGGCCGATTACGAGTCTGGCGGTCTGTAGGGGCGCGGTGGTGCCAGTCTCCCGACTGCCCTATTATGATTAGGGCGGTCGGACCACCATTGCCCCACCGCAGCTACTAGGGAACTGCCGTTCCCTGGTAGTGTTATGGCAGTCAGGAGGCTGCAATATGCTTGGCGGAACCGCCGCAGTCCTGCCAAGCATATTACGAGCTTCCTCTCTGCCGTCGGTGTCATGGAGGTTCCTACTCCATGAACACCGTGGCGTAGAGGAAAAAAAGGGGGCCCTGCAGGGCCCCCTGTGCCACCTCCTCATGGGGATGCATGCGGGGGCATAACATGTGCTCCCCTGTGTGCATGCACATTAGTTCCTGCACGGCATGGACTTTTCAGTCCATGCTGTGCAGGAACTTTTTATTTGGCGTTCTATCTGCGGTGCCCATTTTCTGAGGCACCACCGTGGGAATGCCAAAATTCAGCCCGCCAGACAGGAGGAAACTTCTAATCTGGCGGGCGGTCTGATCACGGCTTTGACGGTGTGGTTGCGGGACGGACCCTGCGCCGTACCACCAAAGTCGTAATCAGGCCCTAAATTTATATTGCTATAGGACCCTCTACTGAGATCCATAAGAATGGATTGCCATGGAGGAGGCTGTGAAATGTGGACCAAAATGGATGACTATTTAGGCCTAAGGAGGATTATGTGCACCTTATTGAATAGTCACATATTGACACAATAAAATGCCCACGCCACTTTACAACCCCACAGTATATAGAAGACTTGGAAACCATTGGTTGAACTAGAAAATTTGCTTCCTTTTTCAAAAATAAGACGAATGGCCTCATTTAGACTCTGACCACAAGTCTGACCACCTCATTTAGGTGGACCACAAGTTTGGTGAAGGCCCTGACATCCACCACCCTGGAGTTTCACCTTAGCTGTGGGGGAGAAGATGAGCCCCATGGAAGAAGGTCAAATGAAAGACTAAAAGAGCTGTTTGATCTGATATCATTACCATGTTATCCTTTAGAACAATCTGTGACCTGTGCTGGATCACTTCGAAATCAGCAAGGTGCTAGGAAAACTGTATATGGAACTCTACCTCAAGGTATCTTTCAGCTCTCACCAAACGCCCCATTTCTCAGATGAATGATGAATCAGGAGTTTCTAATAGTCACATTTCACTTGGGTTGTTTTGATTACTATTATTATGAACCATTACGCACAATACAACATTCTGTATATATCCTCGAACAATTTAGTCCCCAGAAAAGCGTCATTCGCCTTGAGGTAATTAAATATTTCCAATATTTCAACTTAATGTGGTCACAAGTAATGCATGTATCAGCCTTGGCGATGGTGGGCTATCCACACTGTGGAGGATGTTTGGTCCGAAATGCATTGTGGTTTATGCATAAATATGAACAATGCTCACTTTGCGACACCTTCCTGTACATAAACAATCTTTAATGCCGATTTGCTCCTTCTAGAATGTGGCACACATAGAAAGAGCAAAAAAGAGGAGAAATAAAAGTATTTCTCCTCGTTGTACCATTCTAATGCCTCCCTTTCAATGGCATTAGTTTTTGACGCTGCCGCAGATTTACCATTTCTTGTAAATCTTGGGCAGCGTCAAAAAACAAAGGGTGTTGCATGGGTACCCCCACAGCAACCCCCATTGCACGACCCTTTGATGCAGAAAACTGCATCAAAGGGTACGATATTTAGAAGGGGGCATTAAGGCATGCAGAGTGGCTTAGCGCCGCCTTTAAACATGGAGAACGGCATTGCGCCACCGAAGCATCATAAAAATGGCGCAATCCACTTGTAAATATGCCCCTATGTTTGGCCCATAGAACTTTTTAGGAGAAAGAGACCTTGGGCCATATGTATGAAAAATGGCATTTGCGATTCTCAAATAGCGATTTTTTGCGAATTGCTATTTGAGAATCGCAAAACGCGATGTATGTAGGAGTTGCAAATAAAATTGCGAATCCTACGTATTCCTTAATTGCGAATCGCAAATTGCGATTCGTAATTAAGGAATACCTTCCTATTCATTACTATGGGCCTAGAGGCCCATAGGAATGAATGGGAAGACATTCGCAATTTGCAAGTACCCATTAGGTACTCGCAAATTGCGAATGCAATTTCAAGGATGCAAGGGTGTCAAAGGACACCCTGTTGCACCCCTGAAATAAGCATGGGTGCACATGTGGCGCACATACATGCCCTAAGGGCATGTATGTGCGCCACATGCTACTTTAAAAATGCAAAAAGTGCATTTTTCAGGATTTCTTAAGGCAAAATCGCACAACCAAGGTGCTTCTTACATTGCATTTAAGGAATCGCAATTTGCGATTCCTTAAATGCATTCGCAAAATAGGGAATCGCAAATTTTGCGATTCCCTATTTTGCGAGGGCCTTTTGGGATGATACATCCCAAAAGGCTTTTTCCCGTTCGCAAATGGGCCGATTCTGGGCATCGGCCCGTTTGCGAACGGGAAAAACAGTTCATACATATGCCCCCTTGTACCTTAAGACTCTTTTTAAGCTTTTGCCCTAGAAAACAATAGAGCTCGTCGGCTCAGGTGAAACTTATCTTCCTCAGAAGCAAAAATCCTTCAGGTGTAGCCTCCTTGGCCTCGTCCTAGATGATCGAAGATCATTAAAGATTTACTGGTCACTGATTGGACGCACAGTGCTGTACTCCATGCTTTGAAGTCACTCGTGCATTGCATGTGCAAATGTACAAATCTTCCATGGCATTAAACCCTTTATGCTGTGGCAGGTTATAAATATATGTTTGAAATAGAACATGCTTACTTTTCTCTCCTTGGTCTCTCTCCTTTACCTATGTTCCTTGCTCTGAATACCTGCTCTCTCATCTCTCTGTCCTCCTCTGTCACCTTCCTGTGCTGTCCCCAGTGCTTATTTGTAAAAGAATAGGTGTGGGCCAAAATCTTATTCAGAAGCCTGCATCTGGTGCTATCAAAGATCAGGATGCCGATATCATGGCTGCGTGGCCTCGATTCCATCTCATGCCTCTTTAATCCACCACCAGACATTCCTGGCCCTTTATCTCACTCTTGCATGTCCCTGCTTTCTCTCTTTATCACTGTTTTTCTGTCTTTTTCCTGCTCCTTCATAAACCCTTTTTGTATTTCTCTCTATTTGTCTGGGTCAAAGTGTGTTGAGGAAAAATAAGTGCAGGTCAATAAAAATGAGTGCTGGTGGGGTCGACCTGCAAACTGCAAAACCGTGGGGCATATGTACAAGCCCCTATCGCCACCACAACGTCACTTATATCGACGTTGTGGTGGCGATAGGGGCTGCGCCTTATGTACAAGGCAGCGTTAGGCCACTTAACGTGACTTAACGCTGCCTTGTACATAAGGCCCCCTTTCACGCAATGGTTTGCGTGAAAGGGGTGGGCAGTGGGTGTCGCGGTGGGCGGTCCACCGCAACACCCATTGTACATGGGTGCCGTACATAGGAGGTAGCGCCAAAATTAAGACCAGGAAAACCCTGGTCTTAAGTTGGAGAAACGAGGAGAAATGCATTATTTCTCCTCGTTTTTGCTTTCTCCATGTGTGCTGCCTTGTGCAGCACACATGGAAAAAGTAAAATGCCATGGTTTGTTTATCTACAGGAAGGTCCCCCTTCCTGTACATAAACAATCTTTAAAAAAATGCCAGCCCAGGAAGGACCTGTCCTGGCAGTTCGGGCTGGACTGTTCCCATTGGGTGCAGGGTCAAGACTGATTTGCATATGGCTGTGTTCAAGCTGGAATGGTATGGGGAGCAAAAAACTGATGGATTTAGGCCCAGATCTCTATACTGGGGTGAATGTATGACATTGTTCTACATTCTGTCCATCAATTGTTCTTTTTGCATTTGTCTCCCCGAGTGGGACGTGTATGCCGAGACGTGGGTCCAGTGCTCTCCATGCCACTGGATTCAAGCTAGCCTGGCGGATGAGGAGTGATGCCCCAAAACCGGTCCCAGGATGCTTGTTTCCAGTCCAGGGAGGACCTGGCTTGGCAGTTCGGTCTGGACTGTTCTCATGAGGCACAGGGTCAAGACTGATTTGCATATGGCTGGGTCTAAACTGGGGTGACATGGTGAGCAAAAGAACGATGGATTTACCCCAGATCGATTTAACCCAGATCGATTGACTGGGGGAGAATATTTGAATTGCTCTTCATCTGTGTGTCTTTTGCTTCCTGCAACATGCAGCATGCCAATGCGTGCTTTCACTTTTCGAGCAGCCGGGATAATGGCGGCCGCTTCTTTGAATAGGTCTCGTATTTCCAAGAGTTTGAGCTATTGGCATTGTAAATGACAATGCCTTTAATGTATGTGTTAATTATCAAAATAGATAAATAAAAGGCATTGTCATTTACAATGACAATAGCTTAAACTCTCGCAAATGCGAGACCTATTGCATTGAAAATGCTTGTTTCTCATGTGCACGGTGCCTTGCAATGACTTGCGTTGGAGGGGTGCATTGCCAGGGGTGTAAACACAATGATGGGGGCCCCCTGAAGAATGTGATGAGGGGCCCCTGGTCTCACAAATATTGATTGCCTTTGGTTGAATGCAGGGCCCTCTGCAGGCTTAGACCCCGCGCATCGTACGGACTGCAGGCACCTGTGTTATGCCCCAGTGCATCGCTCTGCAGGCACCTGTGGTATGCCCCTGCGCATCGTGCTGCAGACACCTGTGTTATGCCCCAGTGCATCGCTCTGCAAGCACCTGTGGTATGCCCCTGCGCATCGCTCTGCAGGCACCTGTGTTATGCCCCTGTGCATCGCGCTGCAGACACCTGTGTTATGCCCCTGCGCATCGCTATTCAGACACCTGTGTTATGCCCCTGCGCATCGCTCTGCAGGCACCTGTGGTATGCCCATGCGCATCGCTCTGCAGACACCTGTGTTCTGCCCCTGCGCATCGCTCTGCAGACACCTGTGGTATGCCCCTGCGCATCGCGCTGCAGACACCTGTGTTATGCCCCAGTGCATCGCTCTGCAGACACCTGTGGTATGCCCCTGCACATCGCTCTGCAGACATCTGTAGTATGCCCCTGCTCATCGCTCTGCAGACACCTGTGTTATGCCCCTGCGCATCGCTCTGCAGACACCTGTGTTATGCCCCTGCGCATCGCTCTGCAGACACCTGTGTTATGCCCCTGCGCATCGCTCTGCAGACACCTGTGGTATGCCCCTGCGCATCGCTCTGCAGACACCTGTGGTATGCCCCTGCGCATCGCTCTGCAGATACCTCTGGTATGCCCCTGCGCATCGCTCTGCAGGCACCTGTGGTATGCCCCTGCGCATCGCTCTGCAGACACCTGTGTTATTCCCCTGCGCATCGCTCTGCAGGCACCTGTGTTATGCCCCTGCGCATCGCTCTGCAGACACCTGTGGTATGCCCCTGCGCATCGCTCTGCAGATACCTGTGGTATGCCCCTGCGCATCGCTCTGCAGACACCTGTGGTATGCCCCTGCGCATCGCTCTGCAGGCACCTGTGGTCTGCCCCTGCGCATCGCTCTGCAAACACCTGTGTTATTCCCCTGCGCATCGCTCTGCAGGCACCTGTGTTATGCCCCTGCGCATCGCTCTGCAGACACCTGTGTTATGCCCCAGCGCATCACTCTGCAGACACCTGTGGTATGCCCCTGCGCATCGCTCTGCAGATACCTGTGGTATGCCCCTGCGCATCGCTCTGCAGGCACCTGTGTTATGCCCCTGCGCATCGCTCTGCAGACACCTGTGTTATTCCCCTGCGAATCGCTCTGCAGGCACCTGTGTTATGCCCCTGCGCATCGCTCTGCAGACACCTGTGGTATGCCCCTGCGCATCGCTCTGCAGATACCTGTGGTATGCCCCTGCGCATCGCTCTGCAGACACCTGTGGTATGCCCCTGCACATCGCTCTGCAGGCACCTGTGGTATGCCCCTGCGCATCGCTCTGCAGACACCTGTGTTATTCCCCTGCGCATCGCTCTGCAGGCACCTGTGTTATGCCCCTGCGCATCGCTCTGCAGACACCTGTGTTATGCCCCTGCGCATTGCTCTGCAGACACCTGTGGTATGCCCCTGCGCATCGCTCTGCAGATACCTGTGGTATGCCCCTGCGCATCGCTCTGCAGACACCTGTGGTATGCCCCTGCGCATCTCTCTGCAGGCACCTGTGGTATGCCCCTACGCATCGCTCTGCAGACACCTGTGTTATTCCCCTGCGCATCGCTCTGCAGGCACCTGTGTTATGCCCCTGCGCATCGCTCTGCAGGCACCTGTGGTATGCCACTGCGCATCGCGCTGCAGACACCTGTGTTATGCCCCTGCGCATCGCGCTGCAGACACCTGTGTTATGCCCCTCCGCATCGCTATTCAGACACCTGTGTTATTCCCCTGCGCATCGCTCTGCAGGCACCTGTGTTATTCCCCTGTGCATCGCTCTGCAGGCACCTGTGTTATGCCCCTGCGCATCGCTCTGCAGACACCTGTGTTATGCCCCTGCGCATCGCTCTGCAGGCACCTGTGTTATGCCCCGCTGCATCGCTCTGCAGGCACCTGTGTTATTTATTTATTTACTTATATAGCGCTTGAATCGACCCCCGAAGGGGTATCTCTGCGCTTAGGATGGACCTTGTGAATGTATTGCAGCAACATCAGAATCAGGCGCGGAAAAGAGTGGTCTTAAGCAGCTTCCTAAATTGTAAGTGATCAATGCATTGTCTCAAAAGTATGGGAAGCTCGTTCCAATATCGAGGACCGAGATGGGAGAGGGCTCTTCCTCCTAATCTAGCCTTTCTTACTCAAGGCACCACAAGAAGATGTTTGGCACCCGAGCGAAGAGATCTGGAAGGTACATACGGCGTGAATTTCTCCGAGAGGTAAGAGGGGCCTAAATTAAACAGTGACTTGTGGATAATGCAGCAGATTTTAAATCTTACCCGTTGGCGGAAAGGAAGCCAATGCAGCTGCATAAGAAGAGGGCGAGAAGGAGTCCTAGGAGGAGCATTGAGGACCAATCGCGCCGCCGTATTCTGGACTACCTGCAGTCTGCTGAGTGGGGCATCATTAGCGGAGATCAGCAGGCCGTTACAGTAGTCCAGACGGCTTAATACAAGTGCCTGAACCAAAGTTTTCCAGGTTGAGTCAGGGAGCAAAGGGAAGACTCGACGGATCAGGCCCATTGTGTGGAAACAGGAACCTGCAGTCTGAGCAGCATGCTCCTTCAAAGTGAGGGCTTGATCCAAACGGATACCCAAGTTTTTAACCGTCAGCTTGGGGGCCGGATGAGGGCCCAGATCTATCGGCCACCATTCTGGTGTCCATAAGGAAGGGGCTTCTCCGAAAAGCATAATCTCTGTTTTTCCCACATTGCACTGGAGGAAATTACTCTTCATCCAGTGGGAGATAGCTCTCATACCATTAGAGAAGGCCAAATGCACAGAAGAAGTAAATTTGTCGAATGGAAAGAGCAACTGAGTGTCGTTGGCGTAGGATATGGGGGTAAACCCATGCGTCCTCAGAAGATTGGCCAAGGGAGCGATATAGATGTTAAACAGTGTAGGGCTCAAACATGAGCCCTGAGGAACTCCCTTGGACAGTTCTGTTGGAGCCGAACGATACGGGCCTAAGTTGACAATCTGGGAGCGAGCTGATAGAAAGCTCGTCATCCACTGTAAGGCCGATTTTCTTAGTCCGATCTCCTTTAGTCTTCTGAGCAATATAGGATGTGATACTGTGTCGAAAGCGGCAGATAGGTCCAACAGCACCAAAATCATAGAATGGCCCTTATCTAGGGTCATCCTGATGTTATCCGTGACCACTTGTAGTGCTGATTCAGTGCTGTATTTGGGCCTAAAGCCGGACTGGGAGGGGTCTAAGCAGCCCGTAAGTTCGACATGATTGGAGAGATGAGTGTTGACATGTTTCTCCATTCATTTGCTCAGAAACGGAAGGAGCGAAATAGGGCGGAGGTTGGAGAGATCCGTCCAAGGGACTTTAGTGTTCTTACGGATCGGTCTTACCTGTGCAACTTTCCATTCTAACGGTACATGGCCTTCTCTCAGGGAGAGATTAATGAGAAATTGAATCGAGGGAGACAGATGATTGGCCAAGGGAGGGATAACTTTAGCTGGGATGAGGTCCGAAGGGGATCCTGATTTTATCTTATAAATCAATAGTTCAACCTCTGCTGATGTAAGTGTGGGGAAATGCTCTAGCAACTGAGGATTTATCTGTTTTAATTGGTCAAATGCCGTTAGGATCTGCAGCTGATTTCCTGCTGAGGTGATTTTTTTCATAGATAAGCTCTATTTTCTGGGAAAAGTGGAGAGCAATATAATTGCACAGCAATTGGGAAGGGGCCTCAGAGCTTTCACAGGCCTTGGGGCTGATAAAGGACTGAAGGATTTGATGCAGAATTTTGGGGGTGTTGCCAGCCTGGGCTAATTGTGATGCTATATGGGTTTTCCGTGCTGTTTTTATGTTTTTGTGATAGCTGGACAGAGTGGTATAAAACCGATCTCTGTCCTCCTCATCATGGGTAGCACGCCAGCTCCTCTCATATTTCCTGCAAAGTTGTTTTTGGACTCGCAACTGAGGCGAGAACCAAACTGCCTGTGGGCGTTTAGGATAACTAGGGAGAGATTTTAATGGGGCAATATGGTCAATAGCCATTGAGACAGCAGAGTTATATTTAGCTAATGCTTCCTCTATATTGTCAGATACAGAATTTTGAGGCCTTAAAAAGGAGGTTTGAAAGCGCTACAAGGAGACTTTCTGCCACTGCCTACGAGTGTGAAATATGACCGATTTGGGTTTCTTTGGTTCTATTGGGTCCTGAATAAAAAATTCGATAGACGAATGATCGGACCAGGTAAGTTGTTGGGGAGGTTCACACTGGATCCTAGGAGAATTTGAAAAAATGATGTCTAATGTGTGGCCGGCTATGTGGGTTGGGCCTTCATTAAGCTTGGATAAGCCCAAAAGGGATAGATTTGCCAGGAGGATCTGTGCATCTGTATTGGAGGGACATTCGCTGTGAGTGTTAAAATCACCTAAGAGTAGAAAATTGCTACATGCAGTCACATGAGGGGCTACTAATTCAATCAGTTGTAAAGGAAATTCAGCTAGAGGTCCGGGGGGACGATAGACTAGTGCCCCTTTCCAGCTAGCTTGAGAGGAGACATCTATCCAAAAAACCAAAATTTCCATAGTGGTATCACAACGCTGATCTAGTATAGAAACCTTAATTCTATCTTTATGCACGATGGCAATTCCACCCCCCATCTTTATTGGTCTGTCCAATCTAACCACTTTATATCCTTCCGGTATACCCTACGCTATAGAGGGCACAGAATGGGGCTTAAGCCAGGTTTCAGTCAGAAATCCCAGCTCAGGCTGAACTGAGGACAGTAGATCCCAGACCTCAGTGAAATGTTTAGGCAGGGATCGGATGTTACACAACAGGCTTTTCCATCCCTTCCGTGATTTATCCACAGGAGTGTCTGTGTCCTGACCAGGAACGATGGCAGGTTCTGGGCTATGGGAAATAGCATTGCAAGGCAGCCTAGAAGATCCCTTACAGGTCAGTATTGTCTCCACATGGTTAGCCTGGAATCTGCATACTCGACAGGAGAAAGGGCCTTCAGGAACTGGCCAGATCTCTGTTCGGCAAGGAGGGAGTGGGTCGGCCCGTAGATCCATTAATTCCTGTCTAGGGTAGTGTCTTTGCTGGAACGGGCCATATTTAGCAATGTATTGACCAGGGTCCCTGGCTCCTGGTGACATCCAGGCGCAGACGGGCTTGCCTTTGGCGCAAACCCGTCTGCGCCCGCTGCGCGCGTCCGCTGCGTGCTCCGCTCTGCATTGGTTTTTATGGAGGAGAGTGGGGACTAGACCGCCAACCCTCAATCCGCCGGAAGTAGCCTCCCTCCACACAAGCGCGACTGAGACCCGCGGTGGACCGGGGAGAGCAACCGGATGTAATGGCCACAAAGATCAATCAGGTATTTTACTCGTTATTGTAACCTCCCGCACAATTAATTACAAGCGTAGGCACAATATTTGGTTTCAGCAGCAAAGTTAAAATATTTAGTGCACAGCAGTAACAATGCCCCTGTGAATCGCTTTAGAAACCCGGTACATCATTCACAGACTTTTGTCTGCTCGTGCCTTAACACCTTCCTGTGGGACCCATTACAAATGGGCCAGAAAATAGCACAGCGATTTCCCCTCTCGGCATTGCGTATTTAGTGCACAGCATGAATTTTTAGGGAATAACTTGCAGAAAGCTGTGCTTCGCTGCCAATGCCTGCATGTTTTCTCCACTATTTCACCAGACATTTCACCTGGAAATATCAGAGCTGCGGGGCCACCTCCGAGCTTGTAGTACCGATGGAGCTTGAAATGAACTCCGTTCTACTCTTTATTCCCTCCCACAAGAGATACTTTGGGGCATATTATCAACAGTTGTATCGCCACATTTCCGGCACTTATCGTCGGAAAATCGGCGATTTTCCTATCGCACAATCATCAAGGCGTCGCTAACATGCATTAGCGCATGTTAGCTGCCGTTTTTGTAACGCTTACTCATGTTAGCGATATACATCGCTAATGAGATGCAAAAGAGGCGTTCCTATGAAAAACAACATGAAAAAACTCGCAAACACGACATCGCGGTATTTACAACGCGGCCCCGGAACCGCGGAGCGATAAAAAGCCGCGGTAACCGCGGTTATCGCCGGATTCTTACGCCTGGTAAAAACTTGACTTAAGCATGTCTTGTATGGGAGGTGGATTGTCTGGTTAAGTCCACACTACCCTATTAACAAGCTTTTCATTAGCGCTGTGAAATCATCGCTGGATTTCACACGCTAATGATGATTATCGCATGATCTATCGCTGGATTGTACATCGCCTGTTAGCAAAGCGTTGCTAATACGCCGCTAACACGGCAATGTAATTCAGCGATAGAGGGCGATAATGAAAAACGCGCTATGCGAGATTTGCGATATTTATCGCGTGTTCTTGGTAATATGCCCCTTTCTTCTTGCCTTTCTCTACTACTTTCCCTTCGAGTGAGGTCTACGCCCCTCCCTTCATGACATCTGGGAGGCAACGCCCGGGATAAACGCAGCATGAGTGCACAAACACAGCTGGGGCTAACTTGGTTCCCTGGTGCTGAAAGAAACAGGGAACAGTATAGTGGCCAGGCAGCCCTCTCCTGACGAGATGTCTCAGTGAGTTAAGCACTGAGGGGCTTATTTACAAGCCCCTTGCGCCACTTTTGCGTCACTTTTAACATGGGAAAAGTGACGCAAAAGTGGCGCAAGGGGCTTGTAAATCTGCCCCTGAGTGCTGACCCCTGTGTCCTACCTCCAGAACACTAATTCTAACTCCCTCAGGACCTACTCAGCCCATCTTCTGTCTTTGAGTGCCCTGCAGCATCCACTTTACTCTAGGATTAGCCACGTGTTGCTTCAGTGCCCATCCAAGTACAGGAGCTAGGCCTTAGGGATGTACTCAGCACACGGGGAGCACGAAGATGGCCCCTGAATGCAGCTCTGGACCACACAGAGCACAGTTACCAAAACTCTATTGGCAAACGAGAAACATGCTGGGTGGGGGCCCTACCACAGACCGAAGGCGGCCTTCTGTGGATGTTGCATAGCAAAAGGACATTCAGGGCTGTTGGCATTCGCAGTTTACCTTGGGCTGGCTTCTAAGCGCACTTCATGAGTAACCAGGGAATGACATCAGTGGACTTATTTTTTTTTGTTTTATATAGCACCAACTCGACCGAAGGTATCAGAACGCTTGACATGAGCACTATTTGCGTTACAGATGGATACATTCATTTTGTTAGGCACGGGGAGATGAAGGGATTTGCCCAGAACCACAGGATGTTAAGCGTACCTGCCGAGACTCGAACCCGGTTCCCTAACTTCGAGGTCGAGCGTTAGTACAGTGCTGATGTATGGGAACCTTGGCCTTTGGGAGAGCAGAAGATATGCCTTTTGTTTGTTTTTTAATCTCATTTTATCTGTTACAGTCAGGCCCAGGATAAACAGGCTGCTTGCTGTCAATATATTGTTAATGAATAATACAAGCTCCTACCCCCCCCCCTTATTCTTGACCAGGGCCGGACTGGAAACCAAAACCGGCCCTGGCAAAGTGCTCGGCTGGCCCCCCACCCCCGGGGGTTGGGGGTGCGGCCGAGCGCTTTGCCGAGAGCCGGTTTCGGCCGATTTTGTTACAGGGGCCGATATTGCAGCTATGCTGCAAAAACGGCCCTGTAACAAAAACGGCCTCCCAGGGGCCCAAAACCGGCCCCCACCCTGGCGGCCCACCGGGGAAACGCCCGGTGCCCGCTACTGCCAGCCCGGCCCTGTTCTTGACGCACTCCCCCATGCCCTGCGCCACACTGCTCTCTTCTCTTTTTAATGAATGGTCGCTGATAAATGCAGAGCTTGAACTCCGCTACTGCTGCCTTCGAGTGAGGAGGAACCCGTTTCCCAGGAGGCACCAGGCTGCAGGGCTCCGAGTCTTACAACTCGCAGTCCTCATTAGCTGTCCGCGTCATAGGTTTCTTTACACCAAACAGAATTGCATTTGGAATTAATACGGCTCTGCCCAGCCTCATTGCCTACGCATCAGTGAGATGAAAGCTGGGAGCTCATATGCATTCTCAATATTCCGTGCGCGCCACTCGTGTGGGAACAGGAGCTGCCTCGCAGAGCCAATCAGTGGACTCCATAGAGGTGAACGGTGCAGAGTCCTGCCTTGAGCTAGCGCCTCCTGGAGGCTAAAGATTGTACTCTTGCGCGGCAAGCCCCCAAACCCTCGCAGACCTACTGGCCATAGAACCCAACTCCTAAGCCAATCTGTGGATCCACCCAGCCTAGAAGTGAATGGCACAAACTCCTTGTGGTCAACGTTCTTGAGCTAGTTCTTCCTGGAGGTTAAAGATTGTACTCTTGCGCGGGACGCCCCCAAACCCACGCAGACCTATTGGCCATGGAACCCAACTCCTAAGCCAATCTCTGGAGCCATCCAGCCCAGAAGTGAATTTCTTAGAGTCCTTGTGGTCTACGTTTTTGAGCGAGCTTCTCCTGGAGGTTAAAGATTACACTCTTGCATGGCAAGCTGGTAACTCCACGTAGACCTATTGGTCCTGACACCCTACTCGTATGTCAACCCACTAAGACGATTGAGGGCTAGAGGTGAACGACGCAGAATGCTTGTGGTCAACACCCTTGAAGTAGCCCACCCTAGAGGTGAGATCTTGCACACCGGGTGGCAGTTGCCTGCTCTCATGGTGACATATCAGCCCAAAACACCCTCCTCCTATGCCAGTCCAGAAAAGCAGATCCAGCCTATAGGTGAACGGCACAGAATCTTTATGGTCAATCCCCTTAAAGTAGCCCATCCCAGAGGTGAAAGACTGCACCCCCGTTTGCCAAGCCCCTAAACCCATGTAGCCCCAGAGGCCATGGCGCCTTGCTTCTGTGCCCCTCTGTTGAGCCCATCCAGTCCTAGAGGCGATCTGTTCAGACTCCCTATGGTCATCCCCTTGAACTAGCCCATCCTAAAGATGAAAGACTTTATCCCCGCATGACAAGACGCAAAACTGCGTACCTCTGAGGGCCACGGCACCCTGCTCCTCTACCAATCCCTGTGCACATACAGGGTCACAGTTAGGACATCTTCCAGACTGCCTGCAGTCCAAGAGGGTAAGGGCTAAATATCCTACTGCAAAGCCTCTGAACCTACACAACCTAGAGGTGAAAATCCTTCTAGATCTGTGCCAATCCACCGAGCTATCAAACACAATATCTGGAAGGTTCTGTATTCAAGTACCAATTCCCTCAGCAGTTGCAGCCCACAGAGGTCCACACTCATAAACTCTTGAGTCATTTCCTGCAGCCCTAGACATGATATGCATGTCCATGGAGATCCACTATCACTGTCCAGCCTAGGGGTGAAGGGTTATTTATTAATGTATCATTTTCCTGAGATCGTGCGGCGCATTAAGATGCAGAGTTCTAAATTATTGTGTCATGTTCCTGATTTCCTGCCACCCTACACGCCGAAGCCTTGATAGTTATTTGTGAATTTTTACGCCCAATGCAGAGTAGAGGGCTTGGAAAGTTCAGTGTACCAAGCCACTGAGATACCCGGTCATGCAGGTAAAAGGTGTTGTATCCATGTGTCAGTACCCTGAGGTATCCTGAACAAACCACCCTATAGGTGAAAGGCTCTGCATTCTTGAGTCAGTATCCTGAGCTCTCCAGCCCGACAGGTGAAAGGATCTACATCCAAAAGTCAATACCCTGGGATATTCAGGAGTCCAGATGAAAGCATCTGCGTCCATATGGCAATACCCTGAACTGTCCAGCCCTACAGGTGAAAGGCATTGTATGCACGTGACAATACTTGAAATGTCCAGCCCTAAAGGTGAAAGGCTCTGCATCCATGTGATAATCCCCTGAACTGTCCAGCCCTACAGGTGAAAGGCATTGTATGCAAGTGACAATACTTGAAATGTCCAGCCCTAAAGGTGAAAGGCTCTGCATCCACCTGATAATCCCCTGAACTGTCCAGCCCTACAGGTGAAAGGCATTGTATGCACGTGACAATACTTGAAATGTCCAGCCCTACAGGTGAAAGGCATTGTATGCAAGTGACAATACTTGAACTGTCCAGCCCTACAGGTGAAAGGCATTGTATGCACGTGACAATACTTGAAATGTCCAGCCCTAAAGGTGAAAGGCTCTGCATCCACGTGATAATCCCCTGAACTGTCCAGCCCTACAGGTGAAAGGCATTGTATGCACGTGACAATACTTGAAATGTCCAGCCCTAAAGGTGAAAGGCTCCGCATCCACGTGATAATCCCCTGAACTGTCCAGCCCTACAGGTGAAAGGCATTGTATGCAAGTGACAATACTTGAAATGTCCAGCCCTAAAGGTGAAAGGCTCCGCATCAACGTGACAATCCCCAGAACTGTCCAGCCCTACAGGTGAAAGGCATTGTATGCAAGTGACAATACTTGAAATGTCCAGCCCTAAAGGTGAAAGGCTCCGCATCAACGTGACAATCCCCAGAACTGTCCAGGCCCACAGATGAAAGGCTCTGCATCCATGTGACAATCCCCAGAACTGTCCAGGCCCACAGGTGAAAGGCTCTGCATCCATGTGACAATCCCCAGAACTGTCCAGGCTCACAGGTGAAAGGCTCTGCATCCATGTGACAATCCCCAGAACTGTCCAGGCTCACAGGTGAAAGGCTCTGCATCCATGTGACAATACTTAAACTGTCCAGCCCCACAGGTGAAAGGCTTTGCATCCAAATGACAAACCTCTGAACTATCCAGCCCTACAGGTGAAAGGCTCTGCATCCATGCAACAAAATGTTGAACTATCCGGCCCTACAGGTGAAATGTTCTGCATCCACGTGACAATTACCTGAACTATGCAGCTCTACAGGTGAAAGCCTCTGCATCTACAAGACAATCCCATAAACTATCCAGCCCTACAGGTGAAAGGCTCTGCATCTACGAGACAATCCCATAAACTATCCAACCCTACAGGTGAAAGGCTCCGCATCCACGTAACAATCCCCTAAACTATCCAACCCTACAGGTGAAAGGCTCTGCATCCACGTAACAATCCCCTAAACTATCCAGCCCTACAGGTGAAAGGCTCTGCATCCACGTAACAATACCCTAAACTATCCAGTCCTACAGGTGAAAGGCTCTGCATCCACGTAACAATCCCCTAAACTATCCAGCCCTACAGGTGAAAGGCTCTGCATCCGCTTTACAATCCCCTAAACTATCCAGCCCTACAGGTGAAAGGCTCTGCATCCGCATGACAATCCCCAAAACTATCCAGCCCTACAGGTGAAAGGTTCTGCATCCGCATGACAATCCCCTAAACTATCCAGCCCTACAGGTGAAAGGCTCTGCATCCATATGACAATCCCCTAAACTATCCAGCCCTACAGGTGAAAGGCTCTGCATCCACATGACAATCCCCTAAACTATCCAGCCCTACAGGTGAAAGGCTCTGCATCCACATGACAATCCCCTAAACTATCCAGCCCTACAGGTGAGAGGCATTGCATCCACATGGTAGTACTTTGAGCTATCCAGCCCTACAGGTGAAAGGCTCTGCATCCGCATGACAAGTACCTGAACTATCTGGACCTTCAGGTGAAAGGCATTGCATCAATCGTGACAGTACTTTGAACTATCTGGCCCTACAGGTGAAAGGCGTTGCATCAATCGTGACAGTACTTTGAACTATCTGGCCCTACAGGTAAAAGGCATTGCATCAATCGTGACAGTACTTTGAACTATCTGGCCCTACAGGTGAAAGGCATTGCATCAATCGTGACAGTGCCCTGAACTATTCAGCCTTACGAGTGAAAGTCTCAAGGTCCCCATTCCTGCCACATGTTGTACACAGTCTTCCATTTGAAGGATGAGTATTCCTGTGGGAAACTACTAATTCATCCAGCTGTTGAGGCAGGTGGGTTCCTGTTTCCCACCCGAACTCTGCATTTACACGTGTGATCCCTGTGTCTCTCAGAGCTAAAATTGTGCCACTTTGGTAGGATAGTCTCCATCATTAGTCACCCATATTTTCGGGCAGAAGACTTGCTTCCATTGTGGCTTTCTGTGACGTAGGTGACCAGCTGTGTTCCCTAGGGCTGATCCCAAGAATGATCTAGCCTGGGGTGGCTTGCAGTGGATCCTTGGACTGTGTTCATGGCTATCCAAATACAGTTGCTTCCAGAGCTGCAGTCAGGCCAGGATTGTTGCATTACCAAAGGCTACACAAATGATTCTTAGATAGATTCGCATCTAGATTCATTGCATGCACCTGGGTGCAAGCTTCCCTCATACAGGGCAGTTAAAGCATAGGCATCTGCAGTGGAAGATTCCCTCACACAAAGAGTACAAGAGCTTAGGCATCTGCAAAGCCAGCTTCCCTCACACAAAGAGAAGAGCATAGGCATCTGCAGTGCAAGCTTCCCTCACACAAAACCACAGAATAGGAAGAACGTAGGCATCAGCAGTGAAAGCTCCCCACACACAGAGTAGAAGGGCGTAGGCATCCACAGTGGAAGCTTCCCGCACACAAAGAGTAGAAGAGTATAGACATTAGCAGTGCAAGCTTCCCTCACATAAAGAGTTGAAGAGCGTAGGCATCTGCAGTGCTAGCTCCCAACACACACAGAGTAGGAAGAGCACAGGCATCAGCAGTGCAAGCTTCCCATGAACCACAGAATAGGAAGAGTGTAGGCATCCGCACTGCAAGCTTCCTTCACATACAGAAGGAACAAAACAGGCTTCCACAACTCAAGCTCCCCTCACAAACATGCACAGCACAACCATCTGCTGTGCAAAATTCCTCACACAGTGGGCAGGTACAATACAGCACAGTCGTTGGCACTGCAAGATTCCAAACCCAGCAGGCAGGTATAATACAGTACAGTCATCTGCAGTGCAAGATTCCTAACACAGCTGGCAGGAACAATATGTACAGTCATCTGCAGGGCAAAATGCCAAACCCAGCAGGCAGGTAAAATACACCACAGTCATCTGCAGTGCAAGATTCCTAACACAGCTGGCAGGTATAATACAGTAAAGTCATCTGCAGTGCAAGATTCCTAACACAGTAGGCAGGTACAATACAGTACAGCCATCTACAGTGCAGGATTCCTAACACAGATGGCAGGTACAATACGTACAGTCAGCTGCAGTGCAAGATTCCTAACACAGTAGGCAGGTACAATACAGTACAGCCATCTACAGTGCATGATTCCTAACACAGATGGCAGGTACAATACGTACAGTCAGCTGCAGTGCAAGATTCGAAACCCATCAGGCAGGTACATTACAGCACAGTTATCGGCAGTGCAAGATTTCTAACCTAACGGGTGCGTACATTACAGAACAGCAGCCACGGTCCATGCAGGAAACAGCGGTGGGGCAGTGGGGCCAGGTAAGGGGGGATTTCGAGGGCACGATGCTGAGGAAAAAGTAAATAAATAATTAATTTTCCCTCTGCATCGTCCCTCGAAATCCCCCCTTACCCGGCCCCACCGCTGTTAACTGCACGGACCGGCTGCAGAGCAGTCATCGGCAGTGCAAGATTCAGAACCCAGCTGGCAGGTTCATTACAGCACAATTATCTGCAGTGCAAGATTCAGAACCTAGCGAGCAGGTACAATACAGCTCAGTCATCTGCAGTGCAAGATTCAGAACCTAGCAAGCAGGTACAATACAGTACAGGCATCTACAATGCAAGATTCCTAACCCAGCGGGCAGGTACAATACAACACAGTTATCAGCAGTGCAAGATTCCGAACCCAGCGCACAGGTACAATACAGCACAGTCATTGGCAGTGCAAGATTCAGAACCCAGCAGGAGGTACAATACAGCACAGTTATCAGCAGTGCAAGATTCCAAACCCAGCGGGCAGGTACAATACTGCACAGTCATCAGCAGTGCAAGATTCAGAACCCAGAGGGAGGTACAATACAGCACAGTCATCTACAGTGCAAGATTCCTAACCCAGCGGGCAGGTACAATACAACACAGTTATCAGCAGTGCAAGATTCCTAACCCAGCGCGCAGGTACAATACAGCACAGTCATTGGCAGTGCAAGATTCAGAACCCAGCAGGCAGGTACAATACAGCACAGTCATCGGCAGTGCAAGATTCAGAACCCAGCGGGAGGTACAATACAGCACAGTCATCGGCAGTGCAAGATTCAGAACCCAGCGGGCAGGTACAATACAACACAGTTATCAGCAGTGCAAGATTCCTAACCCAGCGGGCAGGTACAATACAGCACAGTCATTGGCAGTGCAAGATTCAGAACCCAGCGCGCAGGTACAATACAGCACAGTCATTGGCAGTGCAAGATTCAGAACCCAGCGGGCATGTACAATAGAGCACAGTCATCAGCAGTGCAAGATTCAGAACCCAGCGGGCAGGTACAATACAGCACAGTCATTGGCAGTGCAAGATTCAGAACCCAGCGCGCAGGTACAATACAGCACAGTCATTGGCAGTGCAAGATTCAGAACCCAGCGCGCAGGTACAATACAGCACAGTCATTGGCAGTGCAAGATTCAGAACCCAGCGCGCAGGTACAATACAGCACAGTCATTGGCAGTGCAAGATTCAGAACCCAGCGGGCATGTACAATAGAGCACAGTCATCAGCAGTGCAAGATTCAGAACCCAGCGGGCAGGTACAATACAGCACAGTCATTGGCAGTGCAAGATTCAGAACCCAGCGGGCAGGTACAATACAGCATAGTCATCGGCAGTGCAAGATTCAGAACCCAGCGGGCAGGTGCAATAGAGCACAGTCATCAGCAGTGCAAGATTCCTAACCGAGCTAGCAGGTGCAATAGAGCACAGTCATCAGCAGTGCAAGATTCCGAACCCAGCGGGTAGGTGCAATAGAGCACAGTCATCAGCAGTGCAAGATTCAGAACCCAGCGGGAGGTACAATACAGCACAGTCATCCGCAGTGCAAGATTCAGAACCCAGCGGGCAGGTACAATACCGCACAGTCATCTGCAGTGCAAGATTCAGAACCCAGCGGGCAGGTACAATACCGCACAGTCATCTGCAGAGCAAGATTCCGAACCCAGCGGGCAGGTGCAATAGAGCACAGTCATCAGCAGTGCAAGATTCCTAACCGAGCTAGCAGGTCCAATACCGCACAGTCATCAGAAATGCAAGTTTCCTAACCAGGGATGGCTCCTCCGTTAAGGTGGAGGAGCGTCACCCCACTAAAAAATTGCCCCCAGAGGTGGAAAAATAAAATGTTAATAACGCTCATTTACTACTATTTTATTTTTCAAAACATCGTCCTGAGCCGGGTGTCTGGATGGGGGAGGGGGATGGAGTGGATTGGGGGGGGCGTGGCTTTCTTCTGCTGCCAGTCAGGCAGAAAGCAGTGATAGGTAGGGCACTTTAAGTTTAAAGTGTGCATGTCTTTTTGGCCGTCCTTCTTGCGAAGGCCAGCCAGACATGTGCATTTTAAACCTCTCTAACCCAGCTGTTTGAGACAGCTGGGTTAGATACAGTATAGGGCTCCAGTGTCCTGGGGAGCGGCGAGAGAGGCCGCTCCCTCCAATCCTGGTGCTGCTCTCATGCAGCATGAGAGCAGCGCCTGGATTGGTTACTGCAGTTTCCTGGAGCCTGCCTGCCTGAAGAGAAGACTCGAGCGAGGAGGACAGAGCACCATGAAGGTAAGTGGAATGTTGTTTTTTCTTTACTTATTTTTTTTTTGTCTCCACCCGCCCTACCACCTTCCTTACATGCCAGCCGCCACTGTTCCTAACCCAGCAAGCAGGTATAATACAGCAAAGTCATCTGCAGTTCAAGATTCCTAACACAGTGAGTAGGTACAATACAGGTGCAGAGCCGCCGTGTGTAGGGCTGCTTCAGGGGCACAAGAGAAAGATTTTAATTGCAAGATGGCCATGCATAGTTTTCACTATGTGGACTTAGTATTGCACAGTTTCCAAATTTCTTATTACACAGAATGTGCAAAATGTTCACTACTTCACGCAATGTCAAAATTTGAGCAATTTTTGCCTCCGCAAGAGTGGTTTGCGGGGGAAAAAGAAAACCTTTTTCTGACAGTCATTTTCTACTAGAACATATCTCCTGCTGATACCTTAGGGATTGGAGTAACTTTTCGTAATGAGGTACACTCTTGTTATGAAAATTCATGTGAGATACTGATAGAAATGGGGGTCTCTATTTGGCAGAGGTTGGTACCTTTGTCCAAATAGGGACCCTTGCTTCTAGTCAGGGTAAGGGGAATACACACTTTAGATAACCCCTGCTCACCCCCTTGGTAGCTTGGCACGAGCAGACAGGCTTATCCCAAAGGCAATGTGTAAAGTATTTGTACCACCACTCACAGTAACACAGTGATAACACCACAAATGGACACCACATCAGTTTAGCAAAATAGGAAAGCATCTTTATCTAAACTTAACAAGACCAAAACAACAAAAGTCCAATATACAAGTATTAAGAAAATGACTTTCAAAAGGTTTTAGCAACTGAGCCCATAGAAAACTATGGATGCGTGATTTCTTGCAAAGTACCA
The DNA here is from genome assembly GCA_963921515.1 of Calotriton arnoldi. NCBI lineage: Eukaryota > Metazoa > Chordata > Amphibia > Caudata > Salamandridae > Calotriton > Calotriton arnoldi. The sequence continues at coordinate 2,954,894 of CAWUFW010000121.1, read as the reverse complement.
GTTGAATCACACTGCCCCACACAAGTGTTGACCAAGCTACTCTTTGCCCCACCATCTAGTGCCTCACACAAGTACCTCACATCACCCTCCTGAGACTGGCAAAACAGTGTCTGACTGTTTCTGTCACTCAACCCACACTCTTCTGGGCGGTTTCCAAACTCACATACCAAGGCTTCTACCATGGGGGAACCCCTCTCCCTGCACCTCTCATCTAGAGTCAGTAGAGTGTCCCTCCCACCACAAGGAATATGAACCCCTGTGCCAGTTCCCCAATCCACCTTAGGGACACTGTGCACCACTGGAGCTACCTCATAACCCTGAACCCCTTGGTGTATGTCAACCCCCTCCTTCAAGTCAGGCGCCACATCTCTGGGTGTGTGTACTACTCTCTCAGCACTAGACACTACATTTTTGCTGCCACCATCTGAGCTGGACTCCACCTCCAACCCAGCCAAGCTCATTTCATGAGCTAAACACTTTTCCTTTTTCTTGGCTAAGACACTCATGGCCTCAAGCCTCTCGAGCTCCATATCAAGCTCTCTCATTCTCTGTTAATGTGCCAAGATCAATTTCTTCTCTTCCAAGGCATAAGCGTTCCTGCTCTCCTCTGCCTTTATTCTCATGATCTCTAACTCATGATCTCTGGCCCTTTGCCTTTCCTCCAAATCCTCTGGAGAAAAATTCCTGGAAGACTGATTGCTGCCAGCCCTGGAGGCTGCTCTCCCAACAGGCCAATCCTGGGATCTGAAACGGCCTTCTGGCACCCCCCAATCCACATCTGCATCATCTGTCTCCCCAGGTTCTTTGGCCTAGCACCAGGCCCCTAAGGCCTTCTGTAGCTCCTTGTTGTATTCTAGGGCTGTCATCCTGTTTCTATGGTTGCCCCTTTTGACTCAACTCATCCGGTGTGCGACTCGATCACTACACTCCTCTTTTCTAAAGTGGCTCTTCATGGGGCAGCCAAAGCTTTTGCAGAATTGCCTTAGTTGCTCTACCTTGTAACTGTTTAACAATTCAAAGTCAAACTCCAAATCTGCAACCTCACTTGCTGCTTTACCAGTCCGAGATATGATGGGGGGATAACTCAAGGGCAAGATCAAAAATAGAACTAAACATGAAACACAGTATGTGGTTGCGTAGTGGTCTGCACTGAATTAGTGATGTACACCAATCACTGTGGGTCAAGTACAAATACAAGTTCAAATCCTCACCACTGACCACCAATGTTAGAAATGGGGGTCTCCAGTTGGCAGAGGTTGGTACCTTTGTCCAAATAGGGACCCTTGCTTCTAGTCAGGGTAAGGGGGATACACACTTTAGATAACCCCTGCTCACCCCCTGTGTAGCTTGGCACGAGCAGACAGGCTTATTCCAAAGGCAATGTGTAAAGTATTTGTACCAACACTCACAGTAACACAGTGATAACACCACAAATGGACACCACATCAGTTTAGGAAAATAAAGTATCTTTACCTAAACTTAACAAGACCAAAACGACAAAAATCCAACATACAAGTATTAGGAAAAATGACTTTCAAAAGGTTTTAGCAACTGAGCCCATAGAAAACCATGCATGCGTGATTTCTTGCAAAGTACCTGTCGTTGCGACACAATTCACCAAGCCAAACAGCTGCAGCGATGGGAAGCGTAGAAAACCAAAGAGATGCGTCGATTCCTGAGACCTTCGTGGATGCGATGCAACAGTTCCACTGGACACAGGGGAGCGGTGCGTCTGGTCCGGTCTGTAGGGGGAAGCGATGCGTTGATTCTGAGATGACTCCGATCCGCGGGGGGAAAACTTGCCGCACAGGGACGATGCGTGGAAATCCGGGATGCAGCGGCGAACGATGCGGCGTCGTCGAGGGGTGCTGCATCGATTTCTTCAGCCGTGATCCCTCGATGCGTCAATTCTTGCAGCGGCGACAGGCGCTGCGTTGGTTTCAGCAGCGGCGCGGTGGTGCGGGGAGATTCTTCGCGCACCACGGCATTGCGTCTGAAAAACTATCACAAGAAGAGCGATGCGTCGATTTTCTTGTTGTTGCATTGCTTTGCAGCTCCCAGCAGCAGAAACAACCTCCAGAGGCCCCACAGAGTCACAGGCACTCCTGGCAGGTCAGAACTCCCAGCAAGGAAGTTCAGGGGAGCTGGGGGTGAAGTCTTTGTGTTCCTGAGACTTCAAAACAGGAGGCAAGCTCTACTCAAGCCCTTGGAGACTTTCCTCAAGCCGGGGACACAGCACACAGCAAAGTCCTTCTCCTTTCCTTAGCAGAAACAGCAACTGCAGGCCAACCCCAGACAGACAGCAAGGGCAGTACTTCTCCTCAGTTTCTCCAGCTCTTCTCCTTTGCAAAGGTTGCTCTTGATTCCAGAAATAGTCTAAAGTTCAAGGGTTTTAGGTCTAATACTTATACCCCAAAATGTCTTTGTTCTCTTTGTGCAAGGGTCTCTGAGCCCAGTCCAAACCAGTTCTGTCCTCTCTGGTGCAGCTGCCCGGCAGGAGGTGGAGACAGCATTGTGTAAGGCAGACAGGCCCTATTCAGGTGCAAGGGAAATCTCCTCCCACCACTCTAAATGCAGACCGGGCCTATTCAGGTGCTTGTGAGATCTTCTCCCCCTACTCTGAATGCAGCCCAGGTCTATGCAGCCCAGCCCTGACTCATTCAGGAAAGGCATGACACACATCAACCCCCCCCCCGGAGGCTGTCTGAGAGAATGCACCTCCCCAGCCCCTGTCACTCCAAAACCAGACAGTCAATACACAAACAGGCAGAGGCACACAGAATGGTTAAACAAGAAAATGGCTACTTTCTAAAAGTGGCATTTTCAAACACACAATTTAAAAACCATCTTTAGTAAAAGATGTGTTATTAAATTCTGAGTTCAGAGAGCCAAAACTTTGGGGCATATTACCAAGGGCAGTATCGCCACTTTAGCGGCACTTTTTGCCGATAAAGCGGCGATATTTTTATCGCCCTTTTAGCAAGCTGTCGCTAACAGCTGTTAGCGACAGCTTAATGGCGATAGCGGCCGTTTTGTTGCCGCTTTGCATGTCAGCGATAATTATCGCTAATGTCATGCAAAGTAGGCGTTCCCAACTAAAAGCAACTGCAAACAGTCGCAAACACAACTTCCCCTATTATCAATGTCCGCGAAGTGATAAAAAGTCGCGCTAACCGCGATTATCGCTGGAATTTAACACCTGATAAAAACTTGACTTAACCATCTTGTCAATGGGAGGTGGATTGTAAGGTTAAGTCCTCACCTGCCTATTAGCGAGCTTTCCATTAGCGCAGTGAATTTATCGCTGGATTTCTCGCGCTATTGCTGGGTTTCGCTGCTATCGCTGGATTTTTATCGCCTTGGAGATAAGCGTTGATAATAACGCGTTATCTCCGCGATGAAATCCAGCGATAGCCAGCGATAAAAAAACAGCGCTAAGCGCGCTTTGCGATAATTATCGCAAATCCTTGGTAATATGCCCCCTAATTTTTCTATCTTATCCCTATGAGAAAGATATGCTTGTGAAATGTTACAAAGCATTCCCCATTCTGTCCTTTGGTGCAAGATAGCTTTTCAATAGTGAAAAACGAAATTGGCAGTATTTCACTATCAGGACATGTTACACACATCAGTACATGTCCTACCTTTCACATACACTGCACCCTGCCCAGGGGAGGTCCTTGGGCCTACCATAGGGGTGTCCTATATGTAAGAAAAGGGAAGGTTAGGGCCTGGCAAGTGGGTGCACTGGCCAAGTCGACATGGCAGTTATCAAACTGCGCACAGGCACTGCAGTGGCAGGCCTGAGACATCCTTCCAGGGCTACTCATGTGGGTGGCACAATCAGTGCTGCAGGCCCACTAGTAGCATTTGGTTTACCAGCCCTGGCATACTTAGTGCACTTTACTAGGGACCTACTCGTAAATCAAATATGCCAATCAGGGAGAACCAATCATAATAACAATTTACACAGAGAGCATATGCACTTATTAGCATTGGTAAAGTGCCCAGAGTCCTAAAACCAACAAAAACAGGTCAGGAAAAAATAGGAGGAAGAAGCAAAACGTTTGGGGATAACCCTGCAAAAATGGCCAAGTCCAACAGATGCATACTGGCAAAAAACGTTTCAACACGTCTCGTAGAATTTTGAGTTATTTTCCCAAAATTTGGGGAGTTTTGAGGGGGATTATGCAAATTTACATATTCCTATCTCCAGAAACAAGCCATCACGTAATTACTAGGCTGCTGGGGCTAGGAAGCTGTCTTTGAGTTGGGCGGCGATAGAAAATTGTCCAGATGCTACAGGGAGCCCTATTTCTGAAGTAGAATCAGAGAGTGAAATTTCCTGTGCGATGTCCTCAGCATCCTTAATATCTGAACCAGGCCCTCTGGACACAGTGACACTCACAGTGAGGAGTTTAGAGCAATGTGTGATTTGCACTCAGGCCTTAATAGCTGGCAATGCAAAAACAAATAGTAATTCCATATGCATCCGTTTTCCCATTTTTATGCTTTTACAGTATCCAAATGAGATCCCATAAGTCTTAACTGTCTCCATCATCACTTCCTTGCTGTAGTTTGAATCAATTGTCCCATCATTGTATTCCTAGTGACAGTCCTTCCTCGCTTTCCATGGCCAGGGACAGATAGATGTCTCCAGTGGGAAAACCTCAGAATTAATCTAGCTGAGGCCCTGGGATACCAGGGCTATGACACCACAATGGCGCAGCACAAAATGATGGGGGAGCCCCCTGCAGAATGTACCCACGAAGCTCCCGTATCTCACATATGTTCTTAGGCTCAAATGAGCCCCCTTGTATGGCGTACGCCTTCTGCAATGCAGGTGCAGCAGGGTAGTTGACTGCTTAGAGCACTGCTGGAGAGTTTGTGGCCTGTTATGATGTGCAGCCCTCGGAAGAGGCAGTTTGTGCACATTCTATGTGAATGTTGTAAAGATTAATAAAGAATCACTGAAAAACAGGCCTCGTTTAATTAGTGTACCCCCCTTCACATATACCCACTGTTAGAAATTGGGGTCTCTAGTTGGCAGTGGTTTGCACCCTGTCCAAGTAGGGACCCTCACTCTAGTCAGGGAAAGTGACTGAGAATAACCTGTGCTCACCTCCTTGGTAGCTTGGCAAGGGCAGTCAGGCTTATCCCTAGAGGCAATGTGTAAAGTATTTGTATACACACACACAGTAGCACAGTGAAAACACCACAAAGGCACTCCAAACCAGTTTAGAAAAACAGCCCGTATTTATCTGGGTAAAACAAGACCAAAACAACAATAATCCAACATACACAAGTCACGATATAAATTTTCAAAGATTAAATCAAGTACAGCTTTTAGAAAAAATAGCTCCAATGGGGCTATCTGGTCACGCTTGACGTCCCCGACTCCACAAGGTCAGTCTAGCCTTGATGGAGTGAGGGCCAGGTGTCGGGAGTCATGCAGACCCCGGTACAGTACCTTGCAGGCATCGGAAATCAAAGATGAGGATAGACTAGGGGAGGTGAGGCGTCGGGGAGGCTAGTGAGGTGTCGGTTCCTTATTGCTCTGCAGATTGTTGGCATGTAGGCACTCACAGACAGTTTGTTGCATGAAGGAGATGAGGCATCACTGGCAAGAGAGGTGTCAGTTCCTGGAGGCGGTGCAGAATTGTGGAGTTGCTGATGCCCAGGGACATTGCGGTGCGCAGGGGAGGTAATGCGGCAGTTGCCAAGATGACCTTCGGTTCTTTACTGCTGGGTGTCATCGATTAGCCATTGCAGGTCAAGCCACGAGGTTCGGTTTCATGAGGTTGAGGTCGAACCACTGGACCACAGCTACGGCATTGGAGCGGTGCATCACAGAAGTCAGTGGCGCGGTCCTCGGGACTCCCACAGTGGTGGTTCTTCGGAGGCACTGTGCCATTGTCAGAGCCTGCGTTGTAAGTTGGGGTCGTTCCGTCGAGCAGGGACCACGGCTTCGGTGCAGGCAGCAGCACAACGTCAAGCTTGCAGACAGGCGTCAGTTCTGAAGTCGCTCTGGGTCAGTTTCTTCTTGTAGCTCTGAAACTCACTTCCTGGAGCCCAGGAACTAGATTTGGCTCCACTTGGCAAGCAGGACTCTCAGCAGATGAGCCCAGGTACTACAGGTGAAATCTTTGATGGCACTGAGACTTTCAACAAGAGGCAAACTCAACCCAAGCCCTTGGAGAAACTTTAAAAAGCATGATGTAGAGAGCAAAGTCCAGTCCTCTCATTCCCTGGACGGAAGCAGCAGGCAGCAGGCCAACACAGCAAAGCAAACAGCAAATTGGCAGTCCCTCCTGGTAGCACAATAGCTCTTCTTCCTGGCAGAATATCCTCAGTCCAGAAGCGTTCTGAGTATATGGTGTTAGAGGTCCAGTACTTATACCCATTTTAGCCTTTGAAGTAGGGAGACTTCAAAGAAAGGTCTTTGTAGTGCACAAGTCCCTGCCCTTCCTTGCCCTAGCTCCAGACACACTACAGGGGATGGAGACTTCTTTGTGTGGGGACTGGCACAGCCCCATTCAGGTATAAATGTCAACTCCTCCCACCACTCTAGCTCAGGAAGGCTCATCAGCCTGGTGATGGGCCATAAGGATATGCAGGGAACACCTAAGATCCCTTTGTGGGTGACTGTCTAGAGTGAATTCACAAAGCCCAATTGTCATCCAACCCAGAGCTGTGTTCTAGGGACAGGCAGAGACACAGAATGGTTAAGTAAGAAAATGCCAACTTTCTAAAAGTGGTATTTTCAGACCTGCAATTTAAAAACCAAGGGGCATATTACCAAGGGCAGTATCGCCACTTTAGCGGCACTTTTTGCCGATAAAGCGGCGATATTTTTATCGCCTTATTAGCAAGCTGTCGCTAACAGCTGTTAGCGACAGCTTAATGGCGATAGCGGCCGTTTTGTTGCCGCTGTGCATGTCAGCGATAATTATCGCTAATGACATGCAAAGTAGGCGTTCCCAACTAAAAGCAACTGCAAACAGTCGCAAACACAACTTCCCCCTATTATCAATGCCCGCGAAGCGATAAAAAAAGTCGCGCTAGCCGCGATTATCGCTGGAATTTAACACCTGATAAAAACTTGACTTAACCATCTTGTCAATGCGAGGTGGATTGTAAGGTTACGTCCTCAACTGCCTATTAGCGAGCTTTCCATTAGCGCAGTGAATTTATCGCTGGATTTCTCGCGCTATTGCTGGGTTTCGCCGCTATCGCTGGATTTTTTATCGCCTTGGAGATAAGCGTTGATAATAACGCGTTATCTCCGCGATGAAATCCAGCGATAGCCGGCGATAAAAAAAACAGCGCTAAGCGCGCTTTGCGATAATTATCGCAAATCCTTGGTAATATGCCCCCAACTTCACTAAAAGATGTGTTTTTGAATTGTGAGTCCAGAGACACCAAACTCCAGTTTTCTATTTGCTCCCAATTGGAATAAACGCTTGTAAGATGTTACAAGGCAGCTCCAATGCTAATATATGGAATAGATAGGCCTTGCTGTAGTGGAAAACACATTTTGCAGTTCTTCACTAGCAGGACATGTAAAACTCACAAGTACATGTCCTACATTTTAAATTCACCGTGCCCTGCCCAGGGGGCTACCAAGGGCCTACCTTAGGGGTGCCTCACATGTAATAAAAGGGAAGGTTTGGGCCTGGCGAACGGGTGCACTTGCCAGGTCGAAATGGCAGTTTCAAACTGCACATGCAGGCTCTGCAGGCCTGAGACATGTTTGCAGGACTACTCATGTCGGTGCCACAATCAATGTGGCAGGCCTACTAGTAGCATTTGATTTACATGCCCTGGGCACACCTGGTGCACTGTACTAGGGACTTACCAGGAAATCAAATAGGACAATCATGGAGAAATCAGATACCATTACATATCAGATATAGAGGACTTGCACTTTAGCACTGATCATCAGTGGCAAAGTGCACAGAGTCCTAAAGCCAGCAAAAATAAGATTCAGCACACAGTCAAAAACAGGAGGCAAGAAGCAAAGACATGAGAAACCATGCCAAAAGATGCCAGGTTTAACACCCCCTACTGCAGGACATATTTTTGGAAATATTTCTTACTTCCCCTCTTCTTAAGCTTTCTCCAATTTTTCACAGGGAGCTCTCAGTTTTCACAGGGGGAGCTCATAATTTACACAGGGAGAGCTCCCAGGTTCTACATGAAGCTCTGATGTTCCACAAGGAGCAATCAAGTTCCACAGGGAGAGCTCCCATTTTCCACAGGGAGCTCTCAGTTTCTACAGGGAGACTTCCCAGTTTTCACAGGAAGAGCTCCCAGTTTCCACAAGCAGCTCTAGAGTTCCACAGGGAACTCTACGTTTCCACAGGAAGAGCTCCAACTTTCCATAGGGAGAGTTCCCAGTTTCCACAAGAAGCTCCCAGGTTCCACAGGGAGATCTCCCAGTTTCCACAGGGAGCTCTCGCGTTCCACAGGGAGAGCTTCTAGTTTCCATGACATCTCAGATTCTTTAAGGAGAAGTCCCAATTTCCACAGGAAGAACTTCCAGTTCCCACAAGGAATTTTCAGGTTACACAGAGAGAGCTCCCAGTTTCTACAGGGAGAGCTCAGAGTGTCCACAGGTAGAGCTCCCACGTGGAGAGCTCCAAGTTTCCACAGGAAGCTCTCAGGTTCCACAGGGAGATCTCCCAGTTTCCACAGGTAGCTCATGGGTTTCACAGGGAGAGCTCCTAGTTTCCATGAGCTCTCAGATTCCCCAGGTAGATGTCCCAGTTTCCACAGGAAGAACTTCCAGTTCCCACAGAGAGTTCTCATGTTCCACAGGGATATGTCCCAGCATCCACAGGGAGAGCTTCCAGTTTCCCTGGAGTGCTCCCAGTGTCCACTGGGAGCTCTCAGTTTCCATAGGGAGGGCTTCCAGATTCCAGTGAGAGCTCCCAGTTTCCACAAGGAGCTCCCAGTTTCTACAGGGAGAGCTTCCAGTTCCCACAGGGAGCTCTCAGATTCTACAGGGAGAGCTTCCAGTTTCCAAGGAGAGCTCCCAGTTTCTTCAGGGAGCTCTCAGGTTCCACAGGGCGAGCTCCAAGGTTCCACAGGGAGCTCTCATTTTCTACAGGGAGAGCTCCCAGTTTTCACAGGAGGATCACCCAGTTTTCACGGGGAGAGCTCTGAATAAGATCTGTGATGTGACGCAGTAACCAAAACAACGCATAGCCTAACAACATATGCAAATCTGAGCGTATATCTGAACGTCTGTTCCCTACTGTGCAAATAAATAAATGCAGTCACGTACATTTTGCATATCAATAAATCTGAGCGTACTATTCTTCAAAAACATGCAAATCTAGCCATGTGTCAATTTATATATTTCGCCATATGCCACTATGCATCCCTTTCATGTCGATAAATCTTGACAAGGCATACTTCACATGTGTGTAAACCTTTCTTGCCATAATTTATGTTTGATGCTGCAGCATGTGTGGGTTTCTGCCAGGGCAGGACTGGGATCGCAAACCAGCCCTGGCAATTACGTCCAACCTGCCCGGTGTTGGGGGGGAGGGGGCGGCGGCTGGCGGGAACACTGCTGCTATGCTGTTACAAGGGGCCGAATTTGCAGCACTGCTGCAAAACCAGCCCCCAGTAAAAAAAAACAGCCCCCACTGGTCTAAAACCGGACCCCAACCTTCCAGCCCACTGGGAAAAATCCCAGTGCCCGCTATGGCCAGTCCGGTCCTGGTTTCTGCCCACCTGCATTATTCCAATGCTCGACCAAATCTGTGGAATACAGTAAATACATCTGTAGACCAGGAGTGCTCTTGTGTAAAGAACTTCCTTGTGTAAAACAAGCACACAGAACAATGTAAACAACAGTTGGCTGCTGCCTTTGCTGACTCTCAGCAATGCAACCAGATGACCCCGCAGCGGCTGCAAGCATCCTGTGGTGGACAGCATCCAGTCCTGGCACTGGAGTGACCACTGTACGCCAGCAGAAGCAAACAAGGGCTGCAAATGATGTCAGGTGTCTCTCTAATTGTGAGGGACTGCTTTCTAGAGACTTAATAACGAGTTAGCAAAAGAAGAGAAACCCAGTCAGCTACTGATTGGCTGGGTGCTCCGGCCCTTTGAGATAATGAAAGGCTATTCTCTAGAGCAAGGTCAGCCTGAGGCCACCTGCTGAACGGGGCCATTGGGTTTTCCCAATTCTGCACAAAAATGCAAATTGGGGGTAAAACTAGGGCCCAGATTTACTAGTGCTTTGCGCTAGATTTGTGTTATGTATGTAACGCAAACCTGACACAAAGTGCGCAAATCATGATTTGCATTGGATAGTTTCCCAAAGTAACACAAAGTTGTGCTAAGTGCTGTTCTACATTACTTTGTATCAAAGGGACGTTCCATGGGTGGTACGTGGGTGTTCCCATGCAACAGACCATGGGTTTTGACGTGAATCCTTATCAACAAACATTCATAGACAGCAATTTGCACCTAAATCTTACACCTCCTCAAGGCAGGCATAACAATGAGAAATGTTTTCCCCAATGTACAAGGGCTCAACCCATGCCAGACTCTGAGTTCTCGCCTTGTGTTCCCACCTCTTATGGAGAGAGAGGCCGGGGCTTCACCCTTACCTCGTGAAGGCATGCTGCAAACTCATTCAGTGCTGGATCTTGCTCCCTTAGCCGAACATATTATTGGAAAACTGTCCCCAGTACCTCTAAGGTTGAAGTGTCCTTGCAAACTGTGTGCAGCTTAGTTGGAGTTCCCCTCCTCTAACCAAGCCTAATAGAGTGGCAGCCACAGGAATGGCAGCCGGTCAGCCTAAAGTGACAGGATTGTGCACGAAGGGTTGGGACTGCGGGACTAACAGGGCGGAACAGTATTATGAGCCACATACAATGACAGCATGACTGTAGTATGTGAAACCAGCAGGCCATAAAAGCAGTGTGAGTTGAGGGACTAGCAGGTATAGGCTGCAGTAGGATCTACAAGCAGTGCAAACAGGACTCTAGGACAGCAACAAATCTGCATAACTGCAGTAGGTACAGCAGAACTCTAAGATGCCAACGAATCTACATGATTACAGTATTTCACTCCATTCCCAATTAATACACAGAAACCTCATATACTTTTGGAATAATAACAAGTATCTCTGTCTTTAGATGCTAAAATGCATATAGTCATTTCACAAAAGTGAAAATGAAAATTTAGCAAGCAGTGAGAGAGGTGATGATTTTGGGATCCTCCCTAACCTAGGGAGAGAACCAAGTAGATGCCTTGAAAACAAAGAGCACATCTTGCTGAATGATTCGGTGGTGGTCCCATCCTCTTAGGACCACCCCAAGCACAGTTATGGGCAAAAATACAATCCCAACCAAAGGCCCTGCAAAGCATTATGGGACGAGATTAGCAGTGGGCGGTGAATATTATAGTATCCAATATCAAAATAATTCTACAAAGAGCTGCAGTTCAACTAGTCGTTACTAGGTGTCCCTCACGAGTCAAATGCTAAAGCATTGAAATTATTACATCAAGCTGCAGTTCCACTAGTCGTTACTAGGTGTCCATCACGAGTCAAATGCAAAAGCATTGAAACCCTTTCATGAAGCTGCAGTTCCACTAGTCGTTACTAGGTGTCCCTCATGAGTCAAATGCAAAAGCATTTGTGTTCAAGGGATCTGCTTGGTCCTCCCCCTAGGTTAGGGGGGACCCCAAAATCATCACATCTCTCATTGCCTAATATTTTTCATTTCCAAAGTTTACATTTGTGAAATGGTTATATGCTTTTTAGCATGTAAAGTTGTTTTATCAAAGCATTTGTGGGTGCAGTTTAATAGCTAACTCCACTACGTGGAGGAGTTCATTGCCCAGGCCTAATTACAGTAGTGACAACAGTGACAATAGGACTCTGGGACAGCAACAAATCTACATGACTAGAATTGTTCCAGCAGTGGCAGGAGGGCTTCATAACACCAACAAATCTACATGACTACAGTAGTTACGGCAGGATTCTGGGATAGCAACAAATCTACATGACTAGAATAGTTCCAGCAGTTCAGGAGGGCTTCATAACACCAACAAATCTACATGACTACAGTAGTTACGGCAGGGAGATCGAGACTCCGTGACAGCAACAAATCTACATGACTACAGTAGTGACAGCAGTGACGGCAGGACTCTGGGAAAGCAACAAATCTACATAACTAGAATAGTTCCAGCAGTGGCAGGAGGGCTTCATAACACCAACAAATCTACATGAGAACAGTATTCTATGACAACAACAAATCTACATGACTACAGTAGTTACGGCAGGGAGATCGGGACTCCGTGACAGCAACAAATCTACATGACTACAGTAGTGACAGTAGTGACAGCAGTGACGGCAGGACTCTGGGATAGCAACAAATCTACATGACTAGAATAGTTCCAGCAGTGGCAGGAGGGCTTCATAACACCAACAAATCTACAAGAGAACAGTATTCTATGACAGCAACAAATCTGCATGACAACAGTAGTGACGGCAGGGAGATCGGGACTCCGTGAAAGCAACAAATCTACATGAGAACAGTAGTTACAGCAGTGACAACAGGACTCTGGGATAGCAACAAATCTACATAACCACAGTAGTGACAGGAGTGAGAGCAGAACTCTAGGATAGAAACAAATCTACATGACAACAATAGGTATAGCAGTGACAGCAGGACTCTGGGACAGGAACAAATCTACATGACTAGAATTGTTCCAGCAGTGGCAGGAGGGCTTCATAACATCAACAAATCTACATGACTACAGTAGTTATGGCAGGCGGATCGGGACTCCGTGATAGCAACAAATCTACATGACTACAGTAGTGACAGCAGTGATGGCAGGATTCTGGGATAGCAACAAATCTACATGACTAGAATAGTTCCAGCAGGGGCAGGAGGGCTTCATAACACCAACAAATCTATATGACTACAGTAGTTACGGCAGGGAGATCGGGACTCCGTGACAGCAACAAATCTACATGACTATAGTAGTGACAGCAGTGACGGCATGACTCTGGGATAGCAACACATCTACATGACTAGAATAGTTCCAGCAGTGGCAGGAGGGCTTCATAACACCAACAAATCTACATGAGAACAGTATTCTATGACAACAACAAATCTACATGACTACAGTAGTTACGGCAGGGAGATCGGGTCTCCGTGACAGCAACAAATCTACATGAATACAGTAGTGACAGTAGTGACAGCAGTGACGGCAGGACTCTGGGATAGCAACAAATCTACATGACTAGAATAGTTCCAGCAGTGGCAGGAGGGCTTCATAACACCAACAAATCTACATGAGAACAGATTTCTATGACCGCAACAAATCTGCATGACTACAGTAGTGACAGCAGGGAGATCGGGACTCCGTGAAAGCAACAAATCTACATGAGAACAGTAGTTACAGCAGTGACAACAGAACTCTGGGATAGCAACAAATCTACATAACCACAGTAGTGACAGCAGTGAGAGCAGAACTCTAGGATAGAAACAAATCTACATGACAACAATAGGTATAGCAGTGAGAGAGGGACCCCATGAAACCAAACCATCAGCATGACTAGAATAGTTGCAGCAATGGCAGCAGGTCTTTATAACACCAACAAATCTACATGATTGCAGTAGCTACAGCAGGGAGCTCGGGACTCCGTGACAGCAACAAATCTACATGACTACAGTAGTGACAGCAGTGACGGCAGGACTCTGGGATAGCAATAAATCTACATGACTAGAATAGTCCCAGCAGTGGCAGGAGGGCTTCGTAACACCAACAAATCTACATGAGAACAGTATTCTATGACAACAATAAATCTACATGACTACAGTAGTTACGGCAGGGAGATCGGGACTCCGTGACAGCAACAAATCTACATGACTACAGTAGTGACAGCAGTGATGGCAGGACTCTGGGATAGCAACAAATCTACATGACTAGAATAGTTCCAGCAGTAGCAGGAGGGCTTCATAACACCAACAAATCTACATGAGAACAGTATTCTATGACAGCAACAAATCTGCATGACTACAGTAGCTACAGCAGTGACAGTGGATCTCTATGACAACAACAAATCTACATGACTACAATAATGACAGCAGTGAGAGCAGACACCTAGTACAGCAACAAATCTACACGAGTATAGTGGTTACAGCAGTGGGAAAATGACTCAGAGTGACCACAGTGAGTGTAGGTGCCCTGACATCATATGAGACCTGAGTGGGAGCAGCAGCACTCACACATTCATTCAGTCACTCATCTATCAGCCAGTAGGCTCCTCAGTCGATTAGTCACTTGCTGAGGATACCTGTCTGTGTGCTCCATACTACCAATGGCTCAACAGTAGATGCTTTGTGATGGGTGCAAGCCTTCACTCCTGCAACCATGCTGTAACTGTTCTTTAATGAAAGGAAGGTTGGCCTGCTGCTGTCGCCCAATTTGTTCCTGACCATGAGAGTGGAAAGCCTCTGTGGCTGCCGCACACACTCTGTGAGAGAAAGAAGCTTGCACTGCTGCTGCCTGAGAAGTACCAGTTCTGTGAGCGAACAAAGCTTGCACTGCTGCTTGAGAAGTACCAGTTCTGTGAGCAAATAAAGCTTGCACTGCTGCTGCCTGAGAAGAATCAGCTCTGTGAGTGAAGGAAGGTTGCACTGCTGCCGCCTCAGATGTGCCAGTTTTGTGAGCGAAGGATACTTGTACTTCCTCTGCCTGAGAGGTACCAGTTCTGTGAACAGAGAAAGCTTGCACTGCAGCTGCCTGAGATGTATCAGTCCTGTGAGCGAAGGGAGCTTGCACTGCTACTGCCTGAGAAGTATCAGTTGTGTGATTAAAGGAAGCTTGCACTTCTGCTGCCTCAGATTTACATGTTCTGGGAGCAAAGGAAGCTTGCACTGCTACTCCCTGAGAAGTATCAGTTTTGTGATTGAAGGAAACTTGTACTGCCGCTGCCTCAGATTTACCTGTTCTGTAAGCAAAGGAAGCTTGCACTGCTGCTGCCTCGCACTGCTGCTGCCTCAGATGTACCAGTTCTGTGAGCAAAGGAAGCTTGCACTGCTACCGGCTGAGAAGTACCACTTCTGTGAGCGAAGGAAGCTTGCACTGCTACTGCCTGAGGGGAAACAGCGTTCACATCGCATGCAATACATCGCATGCCATTACAACGCAGTCGTTACAATGACCGTGTTGTTACATCGTGAACCATTACATTGCAAGTCGTTACAATGACTTGCTGTAGGGGGCAGAAGGTGTTGGATTTACAATCCAACACCTTCCCTGCTGTTGCACAAACTGGAGTAGGAATAGTAAACTATACTATTCCTAAGTCCAGCGCGCCCCCTACAGCAAGTCGTTGTAACGACTTGCGATGTAATGGTTCGCGATGTAACAACGCGGTCATTGTAACTACCGCGTTGTAATGGCATGTGATGTATCGCATGCGTAGTAAGGAGATATATTCCTGCCTGAGAAGTATCAGTTGTGAGATTGAGGGAAGCTTGCACGGCTGCTGTCAAACTTTACATGTGCAAAGAGAAACGGAAGCTTGGATTGCGGCTTCTGAATCTGCCCCTGGACTTTGAGATAGAGAACACTTCACAGTTGATCCCGAAGCTATGCACCAGTTTTGTAAGGGAAGGAAGCTTGCCCTGAACTGCTGCTGCTTGAGCCTGGTGTGTGCCAGATAATTGCACTCTGCAATTGGCATCTATTAACGACATAAAAAAACAAATGAATGGGCATTGTCAATGTTTATTTTTATGCATGATGTGAATGTAGGAGTGGACCATCACAAAATATGCGGGCAGGGTTTCACCTATCCCAGGTGCCTTCATGCAGTGTGACACCTTCAGACACCTTTAGCCAATCCTCGACTTTTAGCCAGTAGAACTTGTTGGGATTTTTTAAGCTCACACATATAAAGGCAGGAGCTGCCTGTAGGGGGAGCCACTGGTGTCCCCACTGTGAAGCCTTGGCTGGCTCTAGCGATGCTGACGCTGTAATGCCCTGCTGGACACGTTCTAGTGTTCAGCTTCCTGTTGTACCCCCCACCATACACCCACCCATCACAGGCGCCACCGGTCAGTGACCCTGCAAATAATAGGGGCCTGGCGCACGTGCCCTGGGCCAGTTTCAGTACCCTACTACTGTGTGTTAGTGTGGTCATTTACCCAGCATGTGGGCCTAGGGCCCAAGATACCACAACGGCGACGAGCGGGTCAATACCTGCGCTTGTGCTAGCCGCCACTTCGCTCGTCTGCCAGGGGGGCAGTACAGCCCACGTCTAAGGCACCCCCCGCTGCCAGCGCAACATCTGAGAACTGTGAAAAGGGGGGGAAAGTGTTGCAGCACACACCACGTTCGAGGAAGGCCCACGCTGCCGGCTCACTGCAAGAGACAAGGACCCCTATGCTCCTCAAGTGCCCATGCGGGGGAAGAGCCTACATCAACAGTGCAACGGCCACAGTGCCTTCAGGCAAGCAGAGCACGAACCAGCATAGCTGCAAGCCGTACCAGAGTCACCTTCTGCAGCCATGCACATAGAGCCTGCAAAGCCAAGCACAGCCCGCAACGCTAGGAAGGCTTCCGTGGTCCGCATGTGAAGCGGTAGACCCAGCCAGGTGAACTTCAAGGTCGACGAGCCGCCCTGCCGCGATCTGCGAGCTGAAACCACCCCATCCCGCACCTGCTGCCAGCGCGATTACGGGAAGTCGGGGCAGAAGACAACCCGACAAATTCTTCAGCACCCAGTGGTAAGGCAGTGCACATAAACTGCTAAATGCACCCCTTTTTGCACCTTCTCTCGCTGCCCCGCTGTCCTGAAGTGGCGAAATAAGACACCGAGTGCCCTGCTGGCAAGGGAATGGACGGAGCTCACCCCCCCCTTCAGCGGAGTAGAGCGAGCCTGTGACGCCTCCTGGAGCGGCCCTACAAGGTCCAAGGGCAATGGCCATGCCCCCGGCAACCTGTTTGCAACGCCAGCAGAATTAGGCATAGCCCGCCATACTAGAATGCGGTCGCGGCCTGTGCGTGAACAAGGAACACTTACCGGAGTGATTCCAGGTGATGGGCCCGACTGGGGCTCAGAGGGGAGCCTCCCGGCACTGCGCATCTTCGTTTTCCCAAGGAGGAATCACAGATCAGAGTGTGGCCGGCGGATTCAGCGAAGAGAGCCGTGGCCTCCTCACAAAGCATCTGCAGCGCCCCTAGCAGAGGTCTGCCACACTGCACCCTGGCTGCGACTGAAGTAAAGTGCTCCTTACCCTCAATCCAAGACTGCCGTGGTGGACATGCCTGCAGCGGAGCCAGCGCAGAGCTCCCTGAACAGGGGAAGCTGCCTGGGAGGTAAGGGAAGCCACGGTGAGAAGCTTGCGGCTCCCACCCCTCCCTGAAGACACCAGCCAACACTCGCCCCAGCACCTGAACCTCCGGTGCTGCTGTGGTGCACACAAAGGAGATTGCCGGCCGTATCACTAGTGGTAATGAAATGGAAGACAAGGGTGAAGTGTGAAAGCACTGCACTGAAGACATTGCCCAGCAAAGAGCTTTGCCCACCCCAGCTGAAATCATCCACCGCTCAACTACCGCTCCGCATAGCCTGATGCTTCAAAAGACTGCTCCGGCCTCGTGTAATCGTGCCACCTAGCGGCTGTTCTGTTGTACTGCACGCTGGCCCTGGCAGGAGATCCAGCGGTGCCCCGTGATCTCTGGTAATACACCACCTCGACTCACCAGCTACAAGCAGAGGCATCTACAACTCTCCATCCCTCTCACTCAATGGGGACAGAGGCTGTGAAGGACAGCTAAGACAGGCACTGACTGCACCCTGCTCCCCATGAATAGGCTGTGTGCCTCTAGCAGCTCAACAGCTGCCCTGAGTACAGGCACAAAGGAAATAAGTAAGCGTTCAAACCAATCACCTACCACCCACATGGAGAGATTGCCCATGAGAGTAATACGTGCCCCTAGTGGCCACCTGCTGGCAGTGGAAAGAGAACACTGGTTGCACCCAGCTGCCCGACAAGAGAAAGGCACATGAGAGACATGCTGTATCCCTGTCCCTAGGCAGCAAGCACAAGTACAGTATCCCAGTCAAGCCGTAGCAAGGGCTTAGAAGCAAAGACTAGCCAAAAGAGCAAAGCATGGCCCTCCGTGATAGTCAGTCGCCGCAGCAAGAAAGAGACATGGTCACAGAAAGCCTGATTGCCGGCAGTCACCCACAAAAGTGACAATGCGCAATGTCAAGTGCCACCAGTACTCCCCCATAGAGGTGAGGGGCGTAAAGACTTAGCGTTGCCGGAATGCAAGGGGGAGTGACTGCTAAACCCCCAGAGAGCCCTACAAGGTCCAGCGAAAGGGAAGGGAACCGAAAGCTACCAAGCAAGTTCTACAAAAGGTGCAAGAACGTGCACTGTGCATGCCCCCCTCCAGTGGCTGTCTGATACCACTCCAAGCGAGTAGAGTACACCGCATGTCCCCCATGGTGAACGGATACCACCGCAGACTACAAAAGGGGCACACCAAGTGCCAGAAGAGGGCGCCCATGAAGAGGACTGAGCGCCAGAGGACAGAGGTGTGCAGAAGTCTGTACCAGCGAACCTTACAGCACAAGCAGGCGCCCAGGAGAGTGAGATCTCTCCACAGAGAAGAAGCAATGCTGAAGGCAGGGAGGAGAGCCTCCACATCTCCACTGCACCAGCGAAGCCCCGCAGTGGGCGAAAGACAGCAAAGGTTTCCTCCCTCACACTGCCTCAAGATGGAGTCACCAGTGGCCCCTGACAGGCAAGAGGAAAGTCGCACACTCCACGTGGCAAGCTGCCACCGCAACATGTGCTCCAATGACAAGCGACATGTGGCCGGACGCCACATTCGCACAGCAAGCGAGGAGCACGTCACTCGAAGTAACCAACCCTGCCTGAACGGAGGTAGGTTCAAGCGTCACGACGGTGCAGCCTCGAGGTGCAAGTACGACGCCCTCGAGTGAAGAGCAGAGGAGCATCGCAAAAACCCCTGAGGAGGGGAAAGGGCCTGCAAGAGGGCCTCAAGGAGAAGAAGCACATCCTACCAAGAGGACGGACCTGCGACAGGTCAGCAGCAAAGTAAAGACCGTCGCAAGAACCGAACACGACCAGCGAGATGTCCATGTGGCGCAAACATGAAACATGTGGCAGGACGCCACATCCATGCGAGGAACCTGGTCGGAAGGAGGAGAAGAGCGTGGCAGGACGCCTCTCCACCAAGGAGGAAAGGAGAGTGGCACAACGTCACAGGGCAAACAACCACCACAGGCGCACAAGATTGAAAAGGAGAAGAGCGACAGGACAGAGGACTCATGCCAGCACTGGAGAAGGTGTTCATGAGCACAAGCCAGCCACTGGGGTGCAGATGCATCACTGGAGACAGCTTCGCCGGAGGACCAACCGTAAGCTGCTAGCAAGTGCGATCTGCGTCCAGGCCCCATGCTTCACAGTGCAACCGTCTACTCACCTGTCACTGGCTCCTTGACATCGATGGCACCACATCTAGCAAGTGCACCTGTCAGAAGACAACCGCAAGTGGGCACAAAGTCCCTCCAGTCCTCCTCACTCCACGAGGTCACCGAAAGCAAGAGATCGCCGCCTGTTGCCCAACTGAAAGAAAATTATCGTATCCATCACACAGGTGCATCATCACCAAGAACATCGCACACCAGAGTGGATCCAAACAGTTGAGACAACCGGAGTTCAACGAGGCACTCCTGGCGCTGTGGGAAGCTATCCACCCAGGAACCTTCTGTGTGCCCCCATAAACCTGAAGCCTGCCGAAGAAGAGCATACCCGACCATTGAACCATCCACTCTTGGGGTTACACGAGGCTTGGCCATGGCCCTGTTGGGACTTCTGCAGCAAACCCTCAGCACGGCCTACGAAAGGCCCGCACAGCCCATGCCGTCACGTGGCAATCCAGGGGAAAGGGCCTCAACTGAGTTCCTGTGAGAGGGGAATCCGGATCAGAGAGATGCATTGGCAGCAGCTCCACGACAGGCACTGGGAAGCATGGAGGTCGCAGATGGAGACTGGTCACCCAAAGACCATCTGAGGAAGGCAGAGAACCTGAGTCCTAACGGCGAGAGCACACAGACTCTGAGACACCTCTTTGCTGAGGCAGCTGTGCGCTATACAAAACATGCTAACATAACAGACACCACCCCTTGCGGCTGCATGAGCGACTTGGCTATGGTCCTGTTGGCAGTTCCTCAGCTACGCCTTTGCGCGGCCTACACGAGGCCCGCGCAGTCCACATGGTCCCATGGCAGGTCGGCAGGAAGGCCCTCCAGGAGACTCCTGTGAGAGGGGAGTCCAGGCATGAGAGGAAAGTCTGAAGCTGCTCGGCAATTGGGAACCGGAAAGCGTCATCGCCTCCAAGGAAAGCCCTCATCCACCAAGGTCATCCTCTGTAGTTGCACGTTGGCTGTCCACCGGAGCCTGAGCGCCTCCAAGATCCCCAAAGTGGACTCCACCACTGCTCCAGACGCACCGATATTGGAACTGTGTAAATAGACTTCGACAACGCGAGACCAGGCCGGTCTGAACTACATCGCCGAGGTGGACTAAAGCATCCTGACAATGTGGTCCAGAGCTCCAGCACTGCCCAGCAGATGGACTGAAGAGACTCATTGGTGCTGTGTATTGCTTATTTGTTTTCCTGATAGGTTGGACTTTTGTTTGTTTCTTTTCATTAAAGTTTGGGAGGGATGTAGTATCCTGCTTGACACGTTCTAGTGTTCAGCTTCCTGTTGAACCCCAACCATACACCCACCCATCACAGGTGTCACCGGTCAGGTGATCCTGCAAATTAAAGGGGCCGGGCGCACGTGCCCTGGGCCAGTTACAGTACCCTACTACTGCGTGTCAGTGTGGTTATTTACCCAGCATGTGGGCCTAGGGCCCAAGATACCACAGACGCCTAATCAAGGGCCCAGGAGACCGCATAGAGGCCTGGTTACACTCGGGACCACAGGTTGCACTAATCTTTAGTTAGACATTCTCTTGCCCTGATCACTGTAAATCGGCTTCAAAGCACTTGTGCAATGGCCGTGACCTCTGGTGACACCGAAGTGCAGTCACTTGGTTGTAGTTTCTAAGCCACTGGTGAATGTGATGCACGAGCCACCTCAACAGAGGTACCAGAAGTACCACCACATCACTTTTCTTCCACAACTTAACAAGCAGTGGGAGGATAAACATGGGGGGGGGGGGGGGAGAAGGGGCAGGGTCGACTTCAGTGCTGGTGGTGCCCAGTGCCACCATCACTTTTGACGCCCTCACACCCCATGACCGCCTCCTCAGATTCTCTCACTGCCACCGGGCAAAAATGCCCCTCATCTCTCCAATCATAAGTTATTGCTAAACACAGCGCCTCCCCCATAGGTTAGCGCCACCTCCACAGGTCAGCGCCCCCTCCACAGGTCAGCGCCCAGTGCGGCAGGACCGGTCGCTCTGCCCTAAAGCCGGCCCTGGGGGGGAGGCCTTGGAGACTTCCCTGTTAAACATGAACGGCGAAGGCGGGGATCTTCTGTTAAAAACAAAAAACAAAAAAAAACTCAGTAAAAGTTGATTCTCAGGATTGGAGGAGTCTTTTTTTTATAACAAAAACAGGCAGGAGAAGAGAACGTGCGCCTCACTATGAAGGGTAGCCGTGTGTCAATCCTGGCTGCCTTTCCGGGTAATGGCCTACCCCTATGAACGTGCTGCCCGTCTCCATATCCCCACCATGATTCTGACGCACTTCCTGAAAAAAAAAGAAGTGACGCAAATTAAACAACCACAGGTAAAGTCAATAGTTTTTGCTTTTCAAATTCGAATGTTATGCAATTTGCTTAGCCAATGCCAATTTGGCAATGGCAAAGAAAAACATACAAAATGGACACCAGCACACGCAAGCACGGGGATCCGTCTTGGAATGTTTTCTAATATTGAAAAGGGCAGCCACCTATTCGTGCTCGTGCATTGTGGTGCAATACCGGCCATTTTTTTTTTTTTTTTTACATTTAAATATATTATTCTAAGTTGGAAGTTGGCGAAAGGGCATTGTAGAACGTTATTTAAAAAAAAGGGGGAAAAAAATAGAGTGTGCATTCAGTGATGCACAAAGCAAAAGAAGCGAACACCCTGGCACCAATGGGCAGTGTACAACTGCAGAAGCCGTGCAGAAAGTATTGAAAAAACAAACATACCAAAACAAGGGCAAGAGAGAGATGGGTGGGGAGAAACTGATGAGCGCCTGACAGAGCAGCAGTGTGCATTTGTGAAGCCCTTGCACAGACAATTATTTAAAAAAGAGAATTAATTAATGAAATCTATGAAGAGTGCAAGCCTCTTTTCGCAAAGAAAAAATTACAAATTATAATTTAAAAAAAACAATAAAGTGGGAGAGTGGGGGAGAGAGACAAGGAGGCAGGGGTGGGTGGTGTTGAATAGACCGGGAGAGAGAAAGAGAAATGGAAAAAGCGATGCACACTCATGGATTTGTGAAAGAGAAATGAAAAACATGTTCTCTGGTGCCATCAGTGGAAGGATACACTTGGTCCAATCAGAACGATGTTAAAGAAGCTGCGGCTCGGCAGCAGGACCAAAACAAGAACAGGGGAGGAAATAAATGAATCAGGACCATCGAACTGAGATAGGCTATAAAGCTATCCAGTCTCGAGCAAGAGGCTGACCCAGAGCCCAATGTTTGCACTATTGCATTGTAGACAATAGTCTTTGACAGAATATAGCTGAAGTTGTCTGTAGAACAGACCCAAAAAAGAGGTGCGCTGAAAATGGGAAGAGTAACAATATATGGCAGGAAGGTCACTGAACACTGACAAAGTGTGTACGGCTGTGACCTCCCTCCATTGTGCTGTCCTAGATTCATTGCCTATAAGTCAACCAGAGTATGTGTATAGGTCACTGAACTCCTTTACGTACATCTATACCTGCGGTCACTGTACAGTTTCTTTAGAATGCCATTAGAAGAGCTAAGAAGCACCACTTCTATGACTTTAGGAATTCGCATTGCCTGAGCCATGCACCCAATTGCAATACCACAGCATGGTTTTTTGTCAAAGCATTAAGTACAGAAACGCACCATGGAGATCACGAGCGAACATTCTGATTCCAGTGAACCTCAATGGCGGATGGTCAACCCTTGAGGAACCATGGTTCCAACCGCGCATCGCGCAGTCATCCTCTGCTGCCCAAGAGTGCTCTGGAAGCTTTTTCTTGTTCTTGTTAATGGTGTACATGTTCACATATACCAGTCACAGTGAATTAAAGATGCATCTTTAGATAATGCCGGGGGACAGAACTATCTGAGTAAATTGGTCCTCTCACTTTGGCGCTTAACAGTGGTTGGCTGTCAATTTGGGTTTGCATGACTGCACAAAAAGCCTGTAGAGTCCAGAATCCTTTAGCATGAGGTTCTCCGCTGGGTTTTGGCATTGCCATAGAAACAGCGGGGCGGCTCCGCTGCATCTGTGCAATTTTGATATAAAATGGCGTATTTGGTAATTGGAAGAGGGATCTGAGCGGCTGAAAAACGGAGTCTTAAAAAAGCAGACGTCAATGCTTTGAGAAAGGAAGCTCACTCTTCATACATTGCATTCATTAATTCTCTGGGTGAAAGACTATATATTTTTTTTACAGACAACTTACTGCAAACCTTTGGCCACCTCAAGCAGATTAACACCTGTTTTTGCAGAATGGAGCTTGTTCCTCTGTCCCCGAGTGATGAGGAGGAAATTGAGGTCATCCGCAGTCTAATCAAAGTTCAAACACCAACAGAAAGCAATAAAGTTCTTATATATCATAATCTGCACAAGTGCTCTTGCAAGGGTGAGGGACCAGCGGCAAATTGGATGCTGATACCGTGAGCCGGCTTTCTTCCGCGACTGGAGATAATCACGGCGCTAGGCCGCGGATCCTTCAAGTGATTAATGGAGAGATGTCAAACACAATTTAACAGGCACTGAATTCTAATTTGGCACCTGACACTGAAGCTTGGACAGAGTGATTTGTTCAGGCGGGGGCAGCAGTAGCACTCTGACCCAGAGCGACAACGTCTGCGTCAAAATGGAGGTGGGATCAGTAACCAGGCAAAGATGAGGTCCCGCATCTGCTGCCTTCATGTCAATTGTATCACTAACAATGGGGAACCCAATCTACCCTTGACGGCTTGGGCAATGTAGTATTGACAGGTAAGTGAGCCTACAAGGGATTTGTTTAGTTTAAAACATTTAGGGTTTATTCTTTATTTGGAACAAGCTTTTTTATATTGCTTGCAGATTGATTTCATCTAAAGAGTTTTGAATCATTCATCAAGGTATAAATCATGAAAAGAATAACTATTTCAATGGCTTTAAAGTATAGAAATATATCAAAGACATAGGTGTATATATTAAAAAAATAGAATTTATCTCATTTAAAAAAAGTAATAAAAGGGTACAAAATTATTAAATACACAATGCAACAGGAAATTGTAGTTGTATACAGATCTCACATTTCTCAGTTACAATTGTAGACACCTTTTTCTCAAATGTATATAAGGCAATCCAATTAATTTATATAAATCAAAATTGCCTATAGTAACGTTTGTACAGGAGATAGGTGTCGTGATCGACGTTTCGGTCTATTGGGCTGTCGTCTGTTAGACCATCTTCAGGACTATGTGAATTTAAAATTGGTTGACCCCTATTGAAACACGGAAAAAATAATAATTACTGTGTGATCTTATGTTTATATTTATATCTAAAATAACTCCTGTGTGACGAAAGAAAGAAAAAGTGACTTTTACATTAAAATGTGAGCAGACAGAAAGCAATAGTCAATGTAAGCCCTTCTCATACCTCAGTCCCCATAAGTGAGAACAATGAGGAACGATGAAGGAAAGAGTGGTGTCACTTACTCTAAAGTTGGTACTGAGGATGATTAATTATTGACATCTAGAAGTCTATTTGGTCTGAGCAGTCCTATTCATGAAATTACATCCAATGCTAGAACAAAAAAGATTGTTTTCTCAGATGAAATGTAAACAAATTATCATAATTCTATCACTCTTTCAGGAACAGTGAATCAATAGGGCATAGATAAAAATAGCCTGATAACGGACAGACTGTTTTTAACTCATCTCTGTCAGAGAGAAGTCATCAAGAGTAATGTACTTTCTCAATGTAAACTTACTCACGGATTAATTAAGTGACATATTAATGCTGATCTTATTCTTTATATGAGTGATCACTATATAGCAAAATTGCTAAATGATCAAAAAAATACTTTTACCATTTTACAAAGCTCCGATATTTTTGTTAGATAATATTTGCAAGATGTCATGAAAAATAGGTCTACAGGTAGTTATTCATTCTATCACCAAGAAACTACTTTTTAAATATTTGGAGCATATTAAACACAAAATAACAAAAGTTTTTACCTATGACCCATATGTTGGATAGGGACTAGTGTTAATAAGTGGCTCTCCTGCCAACCTCATGATACCACCACCCCATTTAGAGTGGGAAACTTCTGAATGACTGTGGTGGTGCAATAAAAGCAGACGACTTGTCTGGCTCAGGGTCATGACCTTTCATGTATCAGAAGGTTTACCCAATTTGGGGAGGTTCTCCTGGTGCATGTTGTCCCTGCCTGGATCCACCACGTGATGCACAACAGTCCCCTGGCTGGGAAAACATTCAATGGCTCTCATGCACAGGGAGAAATCTTTCTACATAACAGGGACTTCTTTGCTTTTCCAAAATTAATCCTCACTTTAGATTTTGCTATATCAGCTCAGTGGCCTGCTAGGTATTTCTTAGAAATCGGGTAACTGGTTCACTGGGGTGTGAGCCCTGGTCAAGCAGCAACCACCATCTTAGTCAGGGTGAGGCACAAGCAAATGCCTAATCAACCTGTGCTCAACTCTCTGGTAGCTTATCACTGAGCAGTTAGGCTTAACTTAGAGGCAATGTGCAAAGTATTTGTGCAACACTTCAAACAGTGAAACAGTAAAAACACCACACAAAAGGTCACACACCACATTAGAAAAATAGAACT
Organism: Calotriton arnoldi; assembly: GCA_963921515.1. Classification (NCBI taxonomy): domain Eukaryota; kingdom Metazoa; phylum Chordata; class Amphibia; order Caudata; family Salamandridae; genus Calotriton; species Calotriton arnoldi. The sequence goes on along the minus strand of CAWUFW010000121.1, from coordinate 2,928,810 downwards.
TAATTTAATAAATAAAACAAGACCAAAACAACAAAAATTCAACTGGTAGAACCAGAGATATTGACTTTTAAAGTTGTAGGTAAAAAGTGTGCCAAAAAGCAAAAAGCACCAACTGTGGATATCTGGTCCTGCCAGACAGAACAAAATTACAAGTTCAAGTTGACCGCGATGGAGCACAGGCCAACCCCAGGGAACCAGGTAGGCCCACTGAACAAAGTACTTTGAATCCTGGTTTGCGAAGTGTTGTGAGGATCCGTGTTGAAGATGCGTCACTCAGCTGAAGTGATGTGTCAGTTCCGAGATGTGGGGAGGCTGCAATGCAGGGCATGTGTTGTTGTAGAGGATCCTGTCGACAGGGTTAGCGATGCAAAATCTGGTGTCGAGGATGCGGCGAGCAGGCCGGGAGATGCGTTGGTTTCAAAGAGCTGTGAGGAGTCCATCATCGTCGAGGCTACTGTTGATGAGCGATGCGAGGGCCTGGCCAAGGATGTGTCTCGCAGTGGTGGTTCCAAAGGCGTTGCAGGTTGCGGCAGCGACGCGGGTATTTGCAACAGGTCCAATGCATGTAGCAGCGGAGATAAGCCGGTTCTGCTCAGGGTTGCACCGCGCAGCAGAAGAGATGCGTTGATTCCTCTGGAACCACTGAGGCTGGTAAAGCACCTTAAGCCCACTTCCAAGAGTCTCAGATTCAAAATTTGAAGCACTCTTAACAGACTAATGCTCCGGTTCTGATATACACACAATGATAAGCTAAGGTCAACGATTCTGCTCTTGTTGCAGCATCCAGGCTTCACAGGGAGGAACTTTGTCTGCATTTTACAATATCTTGCTTATACAGACTCAGCAGTCTCTTGGCATTACATTTATAGCAAACATAGCAATAATCAGAAAACAATGTTTAGCAAAAGTCTATATGGAAATAGATGGCATGGTGCCACCTTGAAAAGTAGACAGATAGATAAGGAATTTGGTTTAAGTTCTTAGAGATATGGTTTTGGTAGATTTTAAAGGTTAATGAGAAATGCCTGAAAGAAACATTGGGATTTAAAATCCCCTGGACAGTATTTTAAATCACTGCATTCACACGTGCTCCTACAGCACATAAGCACATCCTCAGACCTGTGATACTTGCACCAGTGAAAGGCTTATAGCACTGATGCGCAAATGTGTGTGAAGTCACTGGTCTCCTGGGATAACTTAAATTTTAAATTATTTTTTTTCCTTATGGGCGCGACTACTAATGAAGATGCGTGTGTTCTTTGGTATAGAGTGAGTGATATGGAAAGTGTTTTTTTCCCAGCAAAATATATTTAAGTACACTATATTCCCCTGCTGCGAAGTTTGGAAAATTTCCCGGTTTACCTTTGCCCATGTAAAGTTTTTCTGCACCGTGCGCAATAATTTTCACCACCTAACTTCATTTCCCCTCTCATCGAAACCAGCCAGACTGAAAAATTGGTACAGAATGTTTCTCTACAATCTTAACTTTAAGATAGTTTTTTGATGCACAAAGGCAAATATATGCAAGTTTTTGCAGTATGTTTGCCATTTATGAAGCTTTTATACACACAATAGTATTGTGCCGAAGAACACTAATAGGGTCATTCAGACCCTGCTGGATGACCACACATGCTGACAGAGGTCATGGCCACCCCCTTTTGCGGAAGACTGACCACAATATGAAGAGATCCCTTACTTTCTACCAAACATATCATCTTCATACCATTGTTCCATTGACCTTTGCTAACGTTGCAAAGTAAACTTTGCAGCTATGCACAACAAGCTAACCATGACGACTCGGGTCAACTCAGTCCCTCCTCCTGTTCCTTCATCCAAGCACGGTTCATAAGATATTCAAATGTCTACCCCAAAGCTCAAGATGCACCAACACCCAGGCCCTCATCTTCAGGCCAACTGGACTACTGCAACCGGCTCTAGGCAGGGATGGCAGCTCACCTCCTATGACGACTACAGACCATACAAAACACCACAACGAGACTCATTCGGATCTCCCTAGACAAACCTACGTCACCCCCTACCTCAGGGAACTCCACTGGCTGCTTGTACAGAAAAAATGCCTGTTCAAGCTCCTGACCCATGCATACAAGGCCCTACATAACTGTGGACCCACCTACTTGAACCACCACCTGAACTTCCATCATCCCAACAGACACCTCCGCTCCACGTCCCTTGCTCTAACCCTCACCCCCGCATACAACGTTACAGATGCGGAGGTCGGTCCTTCTCCTACTTAGCAGCAAAGACATGGAACAAGCTACCCTTCCAACTATGAACCTCCCCATCTCTTCTAGAGTTCCGAAAGTCCCTGAAGACCTCACTATTCAGCTACTGAACTGGACCCTGCCAGCACCCGTATGCCCTCACTGGTGACAAGAAGCGCTTTACAAATCTAATGATTGATTGATACACACCTCTAGCTCAAGGGACACTAATGCATCCATTGTGAACGCCCTGGAGGGGATTGAGGTATTCACTAAACCTGGTAAATACTGACATCACAAGTAAGGTATTTACCAGGTCCAGTAAATACCTCCTAAACCAAGATTTCTCAAGAAAAATGTGGAATTAAGTGCAGAATTGGTGCGTTTCGCACCAAATTCCACGTGTATCTGGGTGTGATGGGAATTCTGCCCCTGATAAATTTCAGAAGGTATGACCAGCTGAAATTTACCAGGAGTAAAAGGTGGGGGTGCAGTGATGACAACAACATTCATAATTCTGATATGTAGAGCAACGGAATTTACCACACAATTCAGAATTTATCATGGCACTCAAAATCTTTAAGTATTAGCTGCTCTGTATATACTTGTTATCTATGTTGTGATCATTTACAGTTGTAAAGCGCTCTGACTCAGATGCTCTGTATAGACTTTTAATCTTTGATGCAAACATTTACCGTTGTAAAGCGCTATGATACCGTCGGGTCTAGCAAGCGCTATATATAACTCTCAAATAAATAAATAAAGCAGCTGATGGTGTTTTTATTATGAGTCAGAGGACTAGACTTAGACGAAAAATAGGATATCCGTAGGAATGTCATTTTCCTGATGAGGATCAAATCACCCGGATCAGACCGTGCTCGAGCAGTCCATCTGCCACATTTCCGCACTGATTTTAAGACTTTATGGCATTGTGTCCATCAGGGATCCTCCATGAGTCCTACTCTCTTTCAGCTAGTGCCAAGACGCCCATGGGTATTGGAGCGCTTAACAAAACTACTTAACATAACATAACATAAGTCTCCTGAATCTCTCCATTCTCTCTCTTGCCAGACTCATTCGTTCAGCTGGGCTCTGCTTTGGGTGCTCCTTATATCCCTTGAAATTCCCAAGATGCTTGGATGTCTGAGCAACAAATCCCTCAAACTAAATGCCGAGAAAACGGAAATTTGGGCGCACATTTATGAATTCCCACATTCCCTTCCGGGATCTGGTCGCTCACAGAAGGAATGGATTTTTCTCTTAATTAAGCTAGATTATGATAGATTTCTTAATTCAAGTACTTAAAGAACTGGGTATTACATCATTAGCAGTATCCATACTAAACAATTAAATGGAGACTGTAGCGGTCTGATCTTTGCACCGCTCAGCGTTCTCATAAAGAGTGGGTCCTTATGATTGGAGAGCACCCCTTCAGTATTACTCATAGTGTTGTTCTGGCTTCTGAGGAAAAAGCAGTCATGAGAATATTGTTGCTTGTGCCTCGTGCCTCCCGCCTCTCATCTGTACCTTTGGGTGTCCCTCCCTTTCTCACACCACAATCCTTCAGAGGAGGAAAAAAACTCTTATGAGAACAGCTTTACAGTTACTCTCATCTCCCAATGCTGACATGATATGCCACTCTTTATATACTGGTTTACAGAAATATAACACACCCCCTCTAGACCACAGGCCAATCAGAATTACCTTGGGACAGATGGCCCCACCCACGTTAAGTGCCTAGCCATTGCCATTGGTGGATTTGAACAGCCTGCACGTGGCCTCCCCCTCTTTAAAGCTGTGCTCACCCCATTCCTTTGCTTGGCACGTGACAGGGCTGCTCGGCTCAATGGACTGATGTGTACTAATTCTGAGGATCGTTGTGTCGGCTCCCTATCTAGCTGCCCATGGTCCACCATCACGTCAACTCCAGTTCCCCTTCTGGGCCTGGCAGGGCAGCGAGCCTGCTGACGTCAGAGCATCAGAGTGATAGCAACATGTTCCTGCTGCGCAGTAATGACTGGAGGTGGGAAAGAGGGCAGGTAACAGTGCTCACCTGGTTACACGTCTACCTCTTGATTTTGGTTTCGTCACCGCAATGCAGTAGGTTTTAGGATGGCTTTCATGGCATGAGGTGGCCTTTTCCATAATGTTTGCTTTTGACCACTTGACAGTATGAATAGTTGGATGAATATGTAAGTTAAAAGGAAGAAGTTTGGTGGAGTGTTGATTGTCTAGTCTTCACCACAAAAGAGAAACTGTAGCAAATAACTGTGGTCCAGAGTAAAAACGTCCCATATTGAGCTCACTTCTGAGCCTCTCTTAAATATTAGATTGTATTGCTCGCTTTTCAAGAGTGATATCAATGGTTTGGGTCACGGGGCCCCAACTCAGGAGAGCAATGGAGGATCCCCCACCACCCCCACTTTACCCCGGTACATGGGAACCCCACATCTTAGAGAAAGGGTCCCCACAACTCCAGCAGGCAGCTGTGAAGGAACAATAAACAAGCACTGGAAATGCAATAGGTCTCGCATTTATTGGACTTGGAGCTACTGGCATTATAAATGCCAATGCTTTTACCTATGCAATAGATATGCCCTCCCAACCTTAACAAAATAAAGAACTCTGTTGTGTTGTAGTAAACCTGCAATAGTGCATAAGTGCTGGGAATGAAAATGACAGTTCCAACTCCACATTAAAACAAACAGTGTTGTGAGGGTGCAGTACATGAGGCTGTTACAAGGTGTCCATTGGGACCTCTTTTGGCTATATATGGTACTGCACCCTGCAACATGACTAGCCAAAGTATATTGCACAGCATGAGAGCTGATGACTGGTGAGCTGGAGATCCCGGTTCGAGTTTGCTGTCACGCTCAACATCCTGTGATAATGGGCTGATTGTGTAATTTCCCCAACCCATGGCTCGGTGCTAAATAAAAGCATTTGTGCTAAATAAAAGTGTTTGTAAAATAACAAAAAAAACAGCAAAACAGCAGTGGCCTCGGAGGGGTGGTGGGGGCTGCGAGCAGTGTTGTCCGAGGGGTGAGGGGGAGGCATGGAAGATAAACGATGGCAAACAAATGATGCCACAGAAGTTTCACTGCACAAGTACACAGAACAGTTCATGAGCTAAGAGGCAGGCCAACTAAAAAAAGAGTTTTCTCTAAGTATAAATAACTTTAACAGTAGGAACACATGTAAGAGGGGCAGTCCTCATGGGAGGATACAAAATTCCAAAAGGAGGGACTACTAAGTGTATTCACGAATGAAAAGCTAGCATTTCTAAAGGACAGCAACAGGAACTAATGAAAAAGATGGGCGTTTTTTCAAGCCCATATTGTAGATAAAGCATGTCTCGAAGAGACAGCACAAGCGCTGCCTAGGCGAGACCTAAAAAGACAGCTTAGAAATTAACTGAGGCCTCTGGTGCGGATTCATTTTAGAGGTAGGGAGAGGGGCCGCACCCACTTATGGATGGGCCACCTCCCCTCCCATAACAGGGGAGGAAGACCAGCGAGAACTACCACATGCTGTGACCCAGGAATGTGGCTCGAGTGAAGACGTGATTTTTACAAAAATTCTGAAAAAGGAAGCAGACTTGCTCAAAATTATATGAAATTCACCTGCTGGTTTCTCATGTGAAACTGAATGTGAGAGAATACTATGCGTTCAAAAGACACATAAAACATAAAAATAACTCTAGTTGAAGCAGAAAATGGCACTCACTGGACGTTTTCTGCTTAAACCAGTGTCCCGCAGGGACATTATGCAAAATATTGGTGTAAAGCAGCCTACAGAGGCGCGCAGCAGTCTCCAGCTTTCTCTTCACTTTAGCTGAAAGGTTTATGCGTTCCTCTACGCGTGGCGTGAGTGCTTAGCAGAGAATACACCTGTGTCTGAATAGAAGCTGTGCTGGACAAAAAGCGAAGTGGGGCAAGCCAGGTGGACATGGACAAAGCAGTACTGAAAATGCTTTTAACATGCACTGAACTTGGCAGCGTGTGAAAGCCTTCTTGAGAGGGAGGGTGCAACAGGCGTTGCACCTGGAATAGCATCTGTGGAGCCCTGCATCTAGCCTTCCCCATCCAAGCTGTCCTGTTACTCAGCTATCCACCCCCCTGCCACATGCAAAGCTGCCCCAGCGTCGACGTCAATTCACCACAATGCAAGGGGTAGCGGAAATGACTTCACATGCCCCTTGACCTTCACTTTCACTCACACATACACACACATTCACAAATACACTGCCTACACATACACACATTCACACATACACTCTCTTACAAAAACTCACTCAAAACTGCAAGCACGCACACAACGTACATACATTTAAAAGCATTTATTTACTTACCTCAGCTGCCAGGGAAAGTCAAATTCCAGCTATTTGTACTCCATTTTTTATTATTCAAATAGCGAATAATGTAATATTAATGACTATTAGTATAATAAAAAATTGACAAACAACAAGATGAATGAAGACCCACCGATGTCCATAAGGACAAGCTGCTTCTGTTACTGCCACTGATTTTGCCACTGCTGATGCCAGGAGTCGCAAAGGCAGTTCCAGGGGTCACAAGGGGCATGCCAGGGGTCGCAGAAGTAACCCCTGGTGACCAGGAGCGGCCCATGCAGGTAAGAGCGGTAGGGCGGGGTGGGAGGGGGGATTCAACCAATGAAGACGAGTGAAAATTAATTACTTATTCAATTTTCCCTCTGTTTCGTCTGTCAAATCCCTCCCCACCCCACCGCCCCACACCCTTACCTGCACAGGCCACTCCTACTGTCGACCCCTATATGACGTCCATGTGCCCGATACTGTGATAACCGAAGATCTTACAGCGCTCTTGACATGCTCCATGCAAAGCAATCCTGTAACAAGCAAGGCAAGTTAAATTATACAGCAGGGAAGGTCCAAAATATGTGGCAGGGTTTATTAAATTATGCGGCAAGAAAATGCAAAGAATTTGGAATAATGCAGCGCATTTTGTGATAGTATTACCAGTGGCGTAAAAAAACGTGAGTGGGCCCCCTGCAAGATATGTTGAAGGGGCCCCTCACATTCACATCAGTAGGGGCTGAGGGGGCCCCTCCAGTATGGGTAAGCCTGGGGTCTCCCCGCATCGTGGGGGCTGTAGGGCCCTCTGTTACGTCTCTGAGTAGTACATCATCATTTTGTCATTTTTACACATCAACATCCACTAGAACGAGTCAGACACCCAAATACAGCAATAAGCAGTAGAAAGATGACCAGTCAACCTTTGGGAAGGCTTTCCACTGCGCTGCAACACGTCTTGCTGCGTTTTTAGTAAATTATGATCCGTTTGAGCTAGAAGCATTTTTTTTTTTTTAAAATCTGCAGCTTACACAGCAGATGAATGATAATGTGGCAAATCCATAATTATGAGGAAAATGCAGTAGCAGCAAAATTGAATAACTCCAGTGGCCCTGATTATGAGACTTCCAAGGGACGTGGCCACATGAGCCTCAGGGGGGCGGCTTCTTCCTGAGCTCTGCATTACACTGCCCATTCTCGCAGGTTGTCTGTCATGGGAGCCTGAACATATGAGTGAGTGTTGAAAGCCTCAAGACTCGGACGCTGCTATAACGTTCAGTGGAGTTGCACCCCTCCCACCAGAATCAGAATTAAACGGAGTTCTAGACAGCATCTGCTGCCTCAAAGATGACTACTGTACAGCGAGAATGAGCTGCCTGCCCACGAAAACGACTAGTGGCTGCCTGTTCTTGCTTCTGCCCATAGTTGACTGGCATCTCCTTGGAAGATTGTGTCCCGTTGCAGGCCCACAAGAGAAGCCTGCACATGGCTCACTGGTGGGATTTCCTCCCGCATCACCCTGAGCTGTGGAAAGCGGGCAGGATCCCTCTTTTTGATGTCCAAGGGCCAGGATCACACAGCTGGGCACGGACCTAGTGTAAGAATCTGGGGGCGCCGTGCCGAAGATGGTGGTCAGCATACTGAAGCGATGCGTATGATGGCGAGATCCCAGAAACAGCAACAGGGCGACTCTACTGGTGTTCATGGTGTTAAAATGAGAGGCAACGCTTTGATAGAAGGTATTACTAGGTCAGCCAAACTCTCACAGCTCATCTGACTTGCCATGCGAAGCTGTCTAGTACTAAGACATCCATCTGTCCTGCCCCCTAAAATGTTGTCCTATCTCTGCAACTGTCACCTGCCCTGACTGATGCAAAGCTGTCATAAGACTGAGATGACTCACAGTGCATGCAACTGACCCCTTGTAAAGCTGTCGAGCATTGGAGATGCACTTGCAATGTCCCAGTCAAAGCTGTCCTTGTACTGTGACAACACAGGCTTTCAAAGTACATCTGATCTGCCTCCTGCATAGCTGTCCTAGCACTGAGGCATTCAAAGAGCTTTTACAATGTACCTTTCTACTGACCAGCCCCCTGGAGCTGAGGTGTCCACCGAGCTCCAGAAGTACACTTCTATCCTGACCCTGCTTCATGTAAAACTGCCCTAGTACTGACATTTAGAGTACATCTGATCTGCTCCACTCTGTCCTTGTACCAAGGCATTTACCAAGCCCTTACAATATACCTTTCTACTGACTAGCCGCCTGCATGGGTGGCCTAGTACTGAGGTGTGCACCGAGCTATCACAATACACTTCAATCCTGTCCCTGCTCCACGCAAAGCTGTCCTAGTACTGAGGCATCCATCAAGCTCTCGCAGTGCATCTAACCTGCCCCATGCAAAGCTGTCCTAGTACTGAGGCATCCATCAAGCTCTCGCAGTGCATTTAACCTGCCCCAGGCAAAGCTGTCCTAGTACTGAGGCATCCATCAAGCTCTCGCAGTGCATCTAACCTGCCCCAGGCAAAGCTGTCCTAGTACTGAGGCATCCATCAAGCTCTCGCAGTGCATCTAACCTGCCCCAGGCAAAGCTGTCCTAGTACTGAGGCATCCATCAAGCTCTCGCAGTGCATCTAACCTGCCCCAGGCAAAGCTGTCCTAGTACTGAGGCATCCATCAAGCTCTCGCAGTGCATCTAACCTGCCCCTTGCAAAGCTGTCCTAGTACTGAGGCATCCATCAAGCTCTCGCAGTGCATCTAACCTGCCCCTTGCAAAGCTGTCCTATTACTGAGGCATCCATCAAGCTCTCGCAGTGCATCTAACCTGCCCAATGCAAAGCTGTCCTAGTACTGAGACATCCATCAAGCTCTCTCATTGCGTCTAACCTGTCCCATGCAAAGCTGTCCTAGTACTGAGGCATCCATCAAGCTCTCTCATTGCGTCTAACCTGTCCCATGCAAAGCTGTCCTAGTACTGAGACATCCATCAAGCTCTCTCATTGCGTCTAACCTGTCCCGTGCAAAGCTGTCCTAGTACTGAGACATCCATCAGGCTCTCGTAGTGCATCTAACCTGCCCCATGCAAAGCTGTCCTAGTACTGAGGCATCCATCAAGCTCTCGCAGTGCATCTAACCTGCCCCATGCAAAGCTGTCCTAGTACTGAGGCATCCATCAAGCTCTTGCAGTGCATCTAACCTGCCCCAGGCAAAGCTGTCCTAGTACTGAGGCATCCATCAAGCTCTCACAGTGCATCTAACCTGCCCCATGCAAAGCTGTCCTAGTACTGAGGCATCCATCAAGCTCTCGCAGTGCATCTAACCTGCCCCTTGCAAAGCTGTCCTAGTACTGAGGCATCCATCAAGCTCTCGCAGTGCATCTAACCTGCCCCATGCAAAGCTGTCCTAGTACTGAGGCATCCATCAAGCTCTCGCAGTGCATCTAACCTGCCCCTTGCAAAGCTGTCCTAGTACTGAGGCATCCATCAAGCTCTCGCAGTGCATCTAACCTGCCCCAGGCAAAGCTGTCCTAGTACTGAGGCATCCATCAAGCTCTCGCAGTGCATCTAACCTGCCCCATGCAAAGCTGTCCTAGTACTGAGGCATCCATCAAGCTCTCGCAGTGCATCTAACCTGCCCCATGCAAAGCTGTCCTAGTACTGAGGCATCCATCAAGCTCTCGCAGTGCATCTAACCTGCCCCAGGCAAAGCTGTCCTAGTACTGAGACACCCATCAAGCTCTCTCATTGCGTCTAACCTGCCCCATGCAAAGCTGTCCTAGTACTGAGGCATCCATCAAGCTCTTCCAGTGCATCTAACCTGCCCCAGGCAAAGCTGTCCTAGTACTGAGACATCCATCAAGCTCTCTCATTGCGTCTAACCTGCCCCATGCAAAGCTGTCCTAGTACTGAGACACCCATCAAGCTCTCGCAGTGCATCTAACCTGCCCCAGGCAAAGCTGTCCTAGTACTGAGGCATCCATCAAGCTCTCGCAGTGCATCTAACCTGCCCCATGCAAAGCTGTCCTAGTACTGAGGCATCCATCAAGCTCTCGCAGTGCATCTAACCTGCCCCAGGCAAAGCTGTCCTAGTACTGAGACACCCATCAAGCTCTCTCATTGCGTCTAACCTGCCCCATGCAAAGCTGTCCTAGTACTGAGGCATCCATCAAGCTCTTCCAGTGCATCTAACCTGCCCCAGGCAAAGCTGTCCTAGTACTGAGACATCCATCAAGCTCTCTCATTGCGTCTAACCTGCCCCATGCAAAGCTGTCCTAGTACTGAGGCATCCATCAAGCTCTCGCAGTGCATCTAACCTGCCCCATGCAAAGCTGTCCTAGTACTGAGACACCCATCAAGCTCTCGCAGTGCATCTAACCTGCCCCTTGCAAAGCTGTCCTAGTACTGAGGCATCCATCAAGCTCTCTCATTGCGTCTAACCTGCCCCATGCAAAGCTGTCCTAGTACTGAGGCATCCATCAAGCTCTCGCAGTGCATCTAACCTGCCCCATGCAAAGCTGTCCTAGTACTGAGGCATCCATCAAGCTCTCGCAGTGCATATAACCTGCCCCATGCAAAGCTGTCCTAGTACTGAGGCATCCATCAAGCTCTCGCAGTGCATCTAACCTGCCCCTTGCAAAGCTGTCCTAGTACTGAGGCATCCATCAAGCTCTCTCATTGCGTCTAACCTGCCCCATGCAAAGCTGTCCTAGTACTGAGGCATCCATCAAGCTCTCGCAGTGCATCTAACCTGCCCCATGCAAAGCTGTCCTAGTACTGAGGCATCCATCAAGCTCTCTCATTGCGTCTAACCTGCCCCATGCAAAGCTGTCCTAGTACTGAGGCATCCATCAAGCTCTTCCAGTGCATCTAACCTGCCCCAGGCAAAGCTGTCCTAGTACTGAGACATCCATCAAGCTCTCTCATTGCGTCTAACCTGCCCCATGCAAAGCTGTCCTAGTACTGAGACACCCATCAAGCTCTCGCAGTGCATCTAACCTGCCCCAGGCAAAGCTGTCCTAGTACTGAGGCATCCATCAAGCTCTCGCAGTGCATCTAACCTGCCCCATGCAAAGCTGTCCTAGTACTGAGGCATCCATCAAGCTCTCGCAGTGCATCTAACCTGCCCCAGGCAAAGCTGTCCTAGTACTGAGACACCCATCAAGCTCTCTCATTGCGTCTAACCTGCCCCATGCAAAGCTGTCCTAGTACTGAGGCATCCATCAAGCTCTCGCAGTGCATATAACCTGCCCCATGCAAAGCTGTCCTATTACTGAGGCATCCATCAGGCTCTCACAGTGCATCTAACCTGCTGAATGCAAAGCCAAAGGCATACACCAAGCTCTCACGGTGATCCAACACTCTTATGCTAGACCCAAGACAGCTCTCACCATTTACTTCTGTACTGACCCATACAATGCACAGGACCCAAAGTACTGGAACATTGGCTGAGCTCTTACAATGGCTTTCACTCATGCTCTGCCTCTTGCACAGCCATCCTTTCATCTGAGATTCACACCAAGCTCTCACAACATACTTTTATATTCAAATTTAGAATACACTGGCATCCTAGTACTGAGACAAGCTCACATCATCACTATGCTTCTCTAACCTGATGTGCATTGTGCACTATTATACCAGAACTGAGATACCTGCCTGCTTGCCTCAGTGCACATCTACCCTTTTAGATGTAGTCCAGGGTCGACATTTTAGCAGAGCTGACAAAAAACACCTCTTTCTATACCTAAATCATGAACCAATTCCAGGGCTTGGCTATTGACAGAGTTCCCGCAGGGCGTCTTCAACATGACTCACAGCACACAAGATTATCACAGTAGTGAAATAGCTGCAGAAGTCTCACAATTTACCTCTATCATAGGCCATAGCTTGCCCTGATATTTCTGGACTTAGAAGATCCAAGGTGCTCCGTCAAGGTCTGCACCATTACATTAAATATCCAATATTCTCAAAATGGACCTCCATTCTCACCTAGAGCATGCATTGATAACTCATTAGTAAGACATCTACAGAGATTTGCACCATGCACCATTTTCACAGTAGTGAGATACCTACCTGGAGCTCACACCACAAAACTCTGATCTTCTCTCTAGCATGAACTGATATCTCAGGACTGAGACATCCACAGAGCTCTCTCAATGTGCACACATTCCGAACTGCACCATGCACACTCTCACAATATTCAACCATCCATAGAGCTCTAATTATGTACCTCTATTCTAAATTGAGATAGTGCTGTTGCCCTTAACACTTATTTTAAAAGTAAATTCTATTTGATGTTTTTCAGTGATGAATCGATGGATTACCTTTCTCTGTATGGATGACTCAGCTTCTCAATGAGCATGACTCAGAGATCCATCTAACCTTCAGAATCGCAGGTTTCAATACTGAATAGGTAAACCTCTCCTTTCATCCTTCTCAAGTCGACAAAGAAAGAGGAAATTATTACTTTGTTTATTAACCCCTTCGGTGCTGCGCGAATTCTCCCGCTGTGCGGGAGAATTAATAAGTGGGCGGGATTCGGACGGCCCCCGGCTGTCCTTAGCACACGCCCACCGTGACGTCGTACAGCCGGGGGCCGTCCTGAGCACCGAAGAGGTTAATTCAAGGTAGTTAATCAGAAATGTGCCATGCAGTGTTTTCCTTTTATCTATGTGTCCAAGAATGAGCCTAGAATGAGGTAAGAAGAAACTTCAGTGCTATGGAAACACAGAGTCCTTTGTGGGTCTAGGGCTCTGGCAAGGACTGGTTTCAGGGTTGACCAAGTAAATAGAATATTGGTCCAGAGTTGCCCAAGATCTCCCAGGGAGTCAGTGGAGAAAAGGGATCCAAAGATTAAGCTCTGCACAAGGTAACAAGAAATCAAAGCTCAAAAAGAACAGGTACTCAAAAGGCTAACAGAATTCAGGATAACTAACACCCAGAATGTGCAAGACATGCATATAACAACGTTAACAATAAAGGGAAGGTGGGATAAAGCCCTCAGGGGCTGCACACTGTAGGACTGAAGCACATTAAGCTCCTCACCCACAGTTAAAATACACAGCCACAATAGACAAGGAGCTAGAGAGGAATAGTGCTTAACAGGAAAGAAGAGATAACAAAGAGAACACTACATGGAAAGTAAATAAACAACTACACTAGGAAACTGGAAGATAAGGCAGAAGGGGAAAAAACGGTAGACAACTAACTAGTAAACTGGAACTGAGTGAAAGAAAGGCAGGGACTGGGAAAGGGGTAACTACAGAAAGAGAAAATGTTCAAGGATGCAGTAAAATACTGCTAGCTCAGGAATCAAGAATCACAGGATAAGGATAAACTAAGACTCATGAATCTTCTAGAAATACGGATAGCAAAAGCTCAGATTAGGTCAGTCAAACAGGAACTGCTAAAATGCACAACATTGGAATGAAGAAAGCTGGGGAGTAAATAACTCACTGTGATCACAAGCATCAGGTGTGAGCAGGCTAGCACTGGCCAGCCACAGGTGTATTGAATTCCTCCACCCATCCTTGGCCTGCAGGGATGGAGATAAAGCAGTGCGCTGGGAATTCTAGGTATTGGAGGTTTTAGCAAGAAAAGCAGACTGGCTTCCACAAAACCTGGCATGGGTCTAGAATAAACTGGAATTCCTGGAAGTCAGTAAATGGATATAGCAGAAGGTGAAGAAGCTTATTTGAAAACTGGAAAGTCACACAGGTAGCCCCTTGGTGGAGGGCATAAGAGTGGAGGGACTGAATTGTGACTGTGCACTTGCAAGACAAGAATAAAATATTCTGTGTAAGGAGCTCAGTGAGTTGAGCACATTTTGCGAGGATCTATGCAAAATCTTTAGGTTACAGCCTCCAATTGCAGTATCCTTTCTCAGGTTGACAGCTAGCTGTTTTTTACATGAAGGCCATGAGATCCAGTCTCAGTACGACAACTCAAGAGGTTAATGCACCTTCTATAGAAAAACTATCCAGCTCTCAGGGTTGGGCATCTGTGGACATATTCTGTGATAGAGGGTAGCCTCTTTCCAGGCACTAAAGGGGTAAAACTATCCAGCTCTCAGGGTTGGGCATCTGTGGACATATTCTGTGATAGAGGGCAGCCTCTTTCCAGGCACTAAAGGGGTAAAACTATCCAGCTCTTCGCTGGACCATTTACCAACATACTCCGAGCTATGCTTGGCCTCAAAATAGTGTTATTCTCAGTTATTTGCGGCCCAATTACAAGATAAAATATGGACCAATTTCAGGCCCTATAGGAGAAAAAAATCCAGCAGCTTGCAAGATAACAAATTCTTTAAATTTTGGGAAACCTACCTGGAGGCAACGTACCTCCTGTTCCCAGGCATTATAGAGGTAATGTTGAAACTTGAGGCTGATGAATAATTCCTTTTTTCCATCCTACGCTTACCCTGAGATGAAGCATGATGTATGCCCATGCTTTACAGACGTACACTCTTGCAGTTCTCAAGGTGCTAATGCTTCAGATATTCATCCTCTCTGGATAACTATGTGTCAGAAGCAATGTGGGATGATGCTGAAATCTGATCATAGGGAACAAAACTCATGCAGGTGGAAGGGTTTTGCAGCGAGAATATAATGTGGAATACAAGCATGTCATTACATTCATAAATTGCTCGTAATGATCCGGTGTCCACAAAATGGAGTATGGTGTGAAGGTGGTGAGGAAAGATATGTTGAAGAACCTGTTAGTGGATACTTCAGGGGGTCCTTCACTGTACCACGCAGGGAGGGGGAAACAGCCTTTACAACGCGGACTGAGCTACACGTGCCGCTTACCCACAAGCGGAACCATGCTTGCCTTAACCACATGTATGCTTTAGCCACAAATATGTGTGGTTAAGGAAGTGCACAGTCTAGATGCGCTGATGGGCGGTTACAGGAAGAGGAAGGGTCGGACGTGGTCTGGTAAGTGAGGATAGGTTTCGGAGGGTGGGGGTAGTTTTTAGGGCTCATGGGTGTCAGTTGTTTTCAGGGCTGGTAGGGTCGGATTGTGTTTAGGGCTCGGGGGTCAGAGTTGTTTTTAGGGCTGGAGGGTCGGGGTTGTTTTAGGACTCGGGGGTTGGGGTTGTTTTTAGGGCTTTGAGGGATCAGCTGTTTTTAGGGCTCAGGGGGTTGAAGTTGTTTTTAGAGCTCAGGGCGGGGGGTCAGGGTTCTTATTAGGGCTCAGGGGGTCAGGTTGATTTTAGGGCTCGGTGGGGTTGGTGTTGTATTTAGGGCTCAGGGTGGGGGAGCTGGGTTTGATCGTTACCACACATTTTCCTTTACCAGTCATGCCTTTACCACGAAATTCTGCAGTAAAGGCATGCATGATAAAGGCATGCAAGGTAAAGGAATGCATTGTTCAGATGCATGTGTTGTTCGGGCAACGCTGTAGAGGCACGCGTGGTTTAGCCATGCGGTCCTCTGTCATGCAACTGCAGGGAGAAACTCTCAGGCTTTGTTTTGCCACTGCACCAAGCTCTCTCTCTTTGCTAAGGTTAGGTACAGTTGGACTTTGAGATTTAGGTGAGTCTGGCCTTAAAGCTGCTAGCCACAGTCAATGGTCCTGGGTTCAGGAGTGATTGCTCTTGGGTTTAGGACTAACTGCAACCTCCCCAAACAAAAAGAGTTATATTCCAAGCTGGCATGGGCAACAGTCACAAAATGAACCATGCAGGTTATGTTTACATTTTCAGGATTGGTGTTTCAGGGACCTATAAGTTGCTGGACATCTGCATAGCTCTGCGGGGTCAGAGAAGACTCTTAGGGGCTGATTACAAGTCGCCTCTAAAGTGTGGTCCAAGCACAATTACAAGTGGTGCAATGTTTATGAAGCCCTGTAACTATCAGAATGACTAAATATCACAACGTTTGTTAACTTCTGGTAAACCTACCAGAATTTAACAAGAGAAAAGAGACAGTATTTACTGGGAAATGAAGATTTAAGGGCTGTAAGCACCAAAATCTGCATGTTTTTCTCCAAAAATGCGTAATAGGCGCTAATTATATACTGAGCACTACTCTGTTTCAGGAGTTTTTATTGGATGCAATAATTATACGTGTACTTATAATCAGGACCCCTGTGTGGCTCCCAATATTCAAACACCCAAGAGCAAGGCAGGTGGGCCCAGGCTCTCATCATGCTGGAAGGAGGCTGCAGCCAACTCTGCTTTTTTTAGTCCACCTATGGAGCAAAATTAGGTTAAAATTTGAACAGATTTGCTCTGCAGGTTAACTAGAAAGGACATATTTCTAACAGACAATGCTCGAACTGTCTGACCAGCCGCAGCTCCCATGACCTGATCATTCCGAGAAGTTTGATCTCTTCGCAAGTGCCACCTCCTGTTTTTACAAATACAGATCTGGTAAAATGGCAGACCTGAACTGTGATTCGTATCCACGTGGACAGAATCACCACTCAGGAAAGTGGGGCAGCTCACAAGTACTTTAACATTGATGGGGTGTCTCTTTACCATTTTAGATGCAGGAAGCAAGTGGAGCAGGGCCAGTGTCACCAGGAAGCACAAAGGGCCAGATTTATTATGGCTTTGCACTGTCACAAAGTGATGCAAAGTGATACAAAGTGACACATCGATATATACTTTACTAGCACTGAAATGTGTCCTTTCCTGAGCTCAAAAAGTGCTTTGGGCTGCTTTGCATCACTTTGCATCAAGAGTGTGTTACTGGGAAGATAATTCCAAACATATGCTCCTACCTGGAACAGTTCTGGCTGGCATTTGTGGGCAGGCTGCGATGCAGAAATGACGCTGTGCCTGAAAATAAAAACCCTTTTCAAAGTTTTTGTTTTGGTGTGTGTGTGTGGGGGGGGGTGGGGGGTGCCCCTTCCCTCCTTCTCATTCTTTTATTAAAACAGGGATGGTGCCTCTCCTGCACGTATGCCCCCTGCCACTGCCACAGAACATGTTTGTCATGGGTGTTGAGGTGTCATTGAAGGAGGAGTGCAATGGAATACTGGCAAGGGGCTTATTTGTGGGTACACAGTGGTGAAATATGCCCTCCCCATGGACAACCACTTTCACTAATGACCAAGGCCGTGGATTTCAATGTAAGAGAAGCCCAGAAATTGACACAGGGATTACTTGTCGAGAACGCGGAGTGACCTCCCATAAGAAAGTGCTGGGGTCCAACCCAGTAAATGAAATCATTTCAGGACACAAGAAACAGTTTTGCATCACTGGTAAAAGCAACTGCAGGCGGCAAGAAAGCATGACAAGCACTGGCAAAGCAAGTAGCTATGGGTTTAATGTACTAATTCATGCGGCTTTACCACATTAAAGCAGGAAACATGAGATGAAGTCAGAGGGAGTGGACAGAGAGGACTATAGTTGTAAAGAAGTCCCACAATGCAGTTCAGTGCAAGCATTCAAGTGGAGGTGGAAGGATACACCCAGACAATAACCTTGGGCAACAGGTGACCACTTCACTAGACTGAGCCAAGACTTGGTTGACAGAGCCTCAAGCCAATGGCACAAAGAGGCTGGGCAAAGAAAGCCATCTCAAAGCATGCACAGAGGGCTTCTCAGTGAGAGCAGCATATGCAGAGAGTGATTCTAAGCGAGACAAAAGCATACATAGAATACTTATCAGTGAGATCAGCGCATGTGCAGAGTGCTTCTCAGTGAGATCAGAACATGTGCAGAGTGCTCTTCAGTGAGATCAGGACATGCTCAGAATGCTTCATAGTGAGATCAACATGTGTGCATAGTGCTTCTGAGTGTGAACAGCTCCCACACAGAGGGCTGCTTAGTGAAATCAGCGCATGTGCAGAGTGATTCTCAGTGAGATCAGAACATGCACGGAGTGCTTCTCAGTGAGATCAGAACATGCGATGAGTGTTCCTCAGTGAGATCAGAATATGCGTGTAGTGCTTCTCAATGAGATCAGCACATGCAGAGAGTGATTCTAAGAGAGACCAAAGAATGCATAGAATACTTGTCAGTGAGATCAGCGCATGCACTGAGTTCTTCTCAGTGAAATCAGCACATGCACACAGTGCTTCTAACTGAGAACAAAGCATGCACAGAATACTTGTCAGTGTGATCATCTCCTGCACAGAGGGCTTCTCAGTGAGATCAGCACATGCGCAGAGTGCTTCGAAGTGAGAACAAAGCATGCACAGAATACTTGTCAGTGAGATCAGAAAATGCGCACAGTGCTTCTCAGTGAGATCAGAACATGCACAGAGTGCTTCGAAGTGAGAACAAAGCATGCACAGAATACTTGTCAGTGAGATCAGAAAATGCGCACAGTGCTTCTCAGTGAGATCAGAACATGCGTGGAGTGCTTCTCAGTGAGTTCAGAACATGCGTGGAGTGCTTCTCAGTGAGATCAGAACATGCGCAGAGAGCTTCTCAGCGCTCCAAGATCCGTTGTTACCGACAACACACCAACATATATGTTACAAACAGCACTCCCAGAGTTATTTTTACAGACAGCACACCAACTCACGTTACAGAGAGCACTCGAAGATTTGTTGTTACAGACAGCACACCAACATACAATGTAACAGACAGCACTCCAAGGCTTATTGTTACAAACAGCACACCAACATACAATGTTACAGGAAGCACTCAATGGCTTATTTCTAGAGACAGCCCACCAACATACAATGTTACCGACAGCATGCCAAGATTTCTAGTTACAAACAGCCCACCAACATGCAATGTTACAGACAGCACTCCAAGATTCATTGTTACAGACAGCACATGAACGTACAATGTTACAAACAGCACTCAAAGGATTATTCCTACAGACAGCCCACCAACATACAATGTTACAGACAGCATGCCAAGATTTCTAGTTACAAACAGCCCACCAACATGCAATGTTATAGACAGCACTCCAAGATTTATTGTTACAGACAGCACATGAACGTACAATGTTACAGACAGCACTCAAAGGCTTATTGTTATAAACAGCACACTGACACACAGTGTTAGAGGCAGTTGTTCAAGATGCACCGTTGCATACAGCACTCCAGCATGCGTCTTGGATTCTTGTATCAGGTCGGTGTATCCCGTCGGCCCATTTTGAGATCCACTGCATCTGCACAGCCAAGTAAACCAACTCAAAACCAGGAGCACAAGCGCCCAGCCCCCCTTCATCCCTTGGTAATCTCAGTCTGTGTAGTGCCACCCTATGTCTAGTATTGTCCCATATTAGTTCAACCAACAGTGCATTCAGTTCCCTAAAAAAAGCTTTCACCAGGAGGTCACTGAAATGGTATAAGAGGCAAGGAAGCATAATCATCTTGGATCAGGCTATGAACCATATCTCAACACCTTCCAAACTTCTGCATTATGCTTCACCACTGTGAAGGTTTTGCCTACACTTCAACCAGGCTTTACTCTAGCTGAAGGACTTGAGTATAGGTGTTGGGGTATTCTTATTATTGGATTTCCGAAGCCTGTGTGCCTCTAACCTGCTATTAGAAAGTTCCAGTCAAGGGTGTCAAATGCTTTCTCGATATCTAAGCGTCAAATTTTCCATCGTATTTCTACCAGGCATGAATCTGTTGCCGCATACACTGTTAATAGATAGCGCTTCAAGTTGTTGTTTTAGAAACAGCACACCAGCTAATGTAATGGTGTTGTGTTAGGGATTCAAGCTAGCCTGGCTGATGAAGGGTAATGCCCTGAAACTGGTCCCAGGATGCTTGTTTCCGGTCCAGGGAGGACCTGGCTTGGCAGTTCGGGCTGGATTGTTCCCACATGGAACAGGGTCAAGACTGATTTGCATATGGCTGGGTCCAAACTGGGGTAGTGTGGTGAGCAAAAGAATGATGGATTTAACCCAGATCCTTGTGACTGGGGGTGAATGCTTGCATTGTCCAGCATTCCGTCCATCAATTGTTTCTTTTGCATAGGTCGCCCTAAGTGGGAAGGGTATGCCCAGACGTGGGTCCCGTGCTCACTACACCACTGGATTCAAGCTAGCCTGGCTGATGAAGGGTGATACCCTGAAACCGGTCCCAGGATGCTTGTTTCCGGTCCAGGGAGGACCTGGCTTGGCAGTTCGGGCTGGACTGTTCCTACACGGAACAGGGTCAAGACTGATTTGCATATGGTTGGGTCCAAACTGGGGTGGTGTGGTGAGCAAAAGAATGATGGATTTAACCCAGATCCTTGTGACTGGGGGTGAATGCTTGCATTGCCCAGCATTCTGTCCATCAATTGTTTCTTTCGCATAGGTCACCCTAAGAGGGAACGGTATGCCCAGACGTGGGTCCCGTGCTCACTACACCACTGGATTCAAGCTAGCCTGGCTGATGAAGGGTGATGCCCTGAAACCGGTCCCAGGATGCTTGTTTCCGGTCCAGGGAGGACCTGGCTTGGCAGTTCGGGCTGGACTGTTCCCACATGGAACAGGGTCAAGACTGATTTGCATATGGCTGGGTCCAAACTGGGGTGGTGTGGTGAGCAAAAGAATGATGGATTTAACCCAGATCCTTGTGACTGGGGGTGAATGCTTGCATTGTCCAGCATTCCGTCCATCAATTGTTTCTTTCGTGTTACTGACAGCATCCCAAGAAAGAGTGGACGGCCAGCAGACTAGGGTCCAGTGTATCTGGGGGGGGGGGGCAGCAAGATGCGTAGTAAGAGTTTAGCAAGTCCTACAAACGTATATCTATTTATCTCTGATATATTTACAGCAGATGCAATGAGGTACCCTGTTTTGTGAACTCGCACCCCACCGCGGCGCAAAAATGGTTGGGGCAGACGCGTGTATGATGAGAAGTACGATATATGGATAACCTATCGGAGAATGTGTACGGCAACATGATGTACACTCATAAAATTTACGTGGCATGCAGACAACTCCATTTAGTAAAACAAGGGACCTTTTTATTGGGATTGTAAATATTGATCCAGCTGAAGACATTTCTCTTGCTTTCCCGAGCAGAAAGTCAGCACTATTGGGCTGCATTGATACCTAAGAGGGTCTTAATGAGAAGGTCCAGAGGCGGCCAGCGGTGAGAATACTTGAGCCTTACTGCGAGGACTAGGGTGACCTGTTTTAAGGTGAAAAATGGATTCCTGGTGGTGGGGAGTGTAAGATACGTATATTTTCCTCATTAATTTTGATACAGGGCAGGATCATTTACGTCATTGAGGGCCACCAACTCTCTCAATTATTATCATTTTTTTTTCAAATAGACAAAATCAATGCAACAGTATGAAGGTGCAACTTTACTTTTATGCAGTGTTTTTCTCTTTCTCGCACCTGAGAGTTCTTCTTCCCTAGTGCACTTTCTTATGCTCCTATTATCTTTTTTTTTTTTAACTCTTTTTATTAAAGTTGCTCAATAGACCATTACATACATGAATCACTTGTGTTCGTACATGATAAGGCTTCAGTATTACAACCATTGTCTGTGAGAGAGGGAAAAGACTGTAAATCACTGGCGATGTCCAATACATACTTATACAGCAAAACAGTGTCACAAGGAAGGAGCTTGAATCAGGTGCCTGCCTTGCCAACTCTAGTATATCCCGACATGACTGATACATATCACTCCCCATCTTCTGTCACTCTATAGCACTTCCACGGTGCCCATATCTTCTCCCATTTTTTAACACAACCCCTGCTCCTATACACCGTTTCCGCTGCTCGCTGGCACCAGTCAAGATCTTTTTCCCACTCCTCCACTGACGATGCAAGGACGCACCCTATCCCCTGGCAATATTCCGCTTGGCAATCCCAGCCGCAAGAGCCAGCCATATGCCCGTGTGTCTGGGCCAATTCGCGTCACCTCTAATCATCAGAAGGAGCCATTTAGCATCCATTAGAACCTCCAACCCTGTCACCCCAGACATAACGTCTGTCTCTTTCTGCCAGAAACGGGTAATTTCAGGGCACTCCCACAAGATATGGAAGAACGTTCCTTCCTGCTGACAACCCCTGACACACAGCGCCGTCAGCGCCCTACCCCATTTATATAGGTGCGTACGCGGGTCATGGGTGCGGTGTTGTATCTTAAATTGTATCAATCTGAATCTCGAACGGACTGCGATTTCCCTTGGACTCTGCACTGCCTTCTGCCATTCCTCGTCCTCCATTTTTCCCAGGTCGGCCGCCCAAGCCCCTTGCAGGGTCAACAGGGGGTCTGGGGCATTATTTATTAGTTTGCGGTAAATTGTCGATGTTGCTTTTTCAGGGATGGGATCGAGTAGCAGCCTATCCTCCAGAGGCGAGTGATCCGGGACTGGGGTACCCCGAGGGATATAGCCTCGCAATGCATGCATTAATCTAAGGTAATGATATCTCTGCGTCTGGTTCAAGTTGTATTCCTGCTGTAGGTCCTCGAATGTAAGGGGAGCCTCCCCCTCCACACGTCGCCCAGATACTCAATGCCTATCAGTTTCCACCCTTTGAAGCCCGTAAGGTGAGCCACCTCTTTCAATGAGTCACCCACCCATAGTGGGGTCCGGCCCGTCAATTTACCCATCCAGACGAGGAATCTGGTAGCTTCCCTCCAACACTCTACCACCACTCCAGTGTGTACTGGCCACTCCGCACACTTTTTCCGGGCATACAAGAGCCGCTCACAGTTCCCGTGCGGCATGTTTATGTTTATGGATTTATAGAGCGCGTAGCTGCCCGTAGGCTTCCCAGCGCTAGGAGAACCATGACAACTTAGTCGGACCGCCAAGGCGGCGATTTAGGGAAAAAGCAATGTTTTGAGTCTCTTCCTGAAAGCTAGTTCGTTGGTTAACATGCGCACATCTTTGGGCAGTGAGTTCCATATTTTGGGAACCAGGTGCATGAAAGATCTTCCTCCCCATCTTGCTCTTTTTATTCTGCCCTGTTGCATGAGAAGATCTGTTGAGGATCTTAAGTCCTTGCTTGGGATATAGTGGGCAACCAGTTTTTTTATTAAGGCAGGTCCTCTATCATTCATGGCTCTATGGGCGAGGCAGACTGCCTTGAATGTGATCCTTGCCTGAACTGGGAGCCAGTGTAGTGTCTTCATGGCTGCCCTGGCTGATTGCTTTCTCGGAATTTGGAGCAGGGTCCTTGCTGCAGCATTTTGTACTACCTGCAGCCGGTTAATGACATATTTGGGTGCGCCAAGATACAGAGAATTCCCGTAATCCAGCTGCGACATAATCAAAGCTTGGACCACAGTTGTTAGACCTGGCACCATTGGCGTGGGTCTCCCTTCCATTTTTCGCTGTTGTCTCCTCTGGTTTACTGGTGTTAGATGCTCTGGGCGCTGTGCCACTGCCATTCAGTGTCACAGCGCGAATGCTCCCTGTATAAATATGTCTATGTGAATTGGTATATCCCTGATTGGCTTATTTGGTTTACCTGTTAGTCCCTAGTAGTGTGGCCTATGTGTGCCCAGGGCTGGTAAACCAAATGCTGCTGGTGGGCCTGCAGCACTGATGTGTGCCACCCACAGAAGCAGCTTGTAAAGTGTGTCTCAGACCTGCCACTGCAGTGTCTGTGTGCAGTCCAGAACTGCCATCTTGGCTGTGAAGTGCACTCACTTCCCAGCCCCTGAACCTTCCCTTAGCATCCTGTAAGTCACCCCTATGGTAGGGTGCCTTGTATGTGTAAGGCAGGACATGCCTTGGTGTGTGTAGCATTTCCTGGTAGTGAATTATGCACCATTTCGTTTTTCACTACTGTAAGGCTACCTGTTCCTCATAGGCTAGAATGGGCAGTTTGACTATTACATGCTATAGTCCTAACTGACCCCAGGAACATGGTAGAAAAACGAATTTAGTATGCCTGAGCTCAGAATATTAAAATACACCTTTTAGTGAAGTTTATTTTTATATTCTGTGTTTGAAAATACCACTTTTAGAAAGTAGGTATTTTCTTGCCTAAGCCTTCCAGTGTGCTCTGCCGTTATGTGTATTGGCTGTCTGGTTTTAGAGGGGCAGGACAGGCTGAGTCAGACCTGGGTTGAATAGAGAGATCCGCATTTAGAGTGTGGGGAGGGGTGGCTCTTTGATCTGAATATGGCTGTGCCGGGCAAGGTGAATGCTGGCTCCACCTCCCACTGTGTGTCTGCTAGCAGACCCCTCTTTCTGAAAGGAAGGATGCAGCCTGGTAAACAAAGTGCTCCAGGCCTGAGCAGAACTGGTTCTGGCTAGGTTCAGGGACTGGTAGCTTCAAGGATCAAAGGTTTTTGGGGTATAAATATCTGTGCTCAAACCCCCTACTTTTGTATTGCTTTTGGATCTGGAGAGGAAACTCTGTCCGTGCCACTGGAGGAATCTGCAGGAAGTGACTGTCCCTGTGCTGTGTGTTGTTTCTTGCACTGGCCTGCAGCAGTGACCACTGGACCTTGAAGAAGAGGAAAAGGAACTCTCGAGAGAACTTTTATTTTTGTACAGCAATCACCCAAGGGCTAGGAAAAGAGCTAGCCTCCTGCTGGAGTCTCAGGCACAACAGACTCCACCACCAACCTCCTGCTTCCTCCCTGCGAGGATTGCTATCTGCTGAGGAGGCTCCTGTGAGTTCCAGGGCCTCTAGTTTGCATCAGAGAGAAGAGGGTAAGAAATCGACGCTAACGCATCTTTGCGGGCCGCTGCAGTCGAGAGCGCTGGGAAAATCATCGCGCTACTGCCGCCGAGAGCCCGCAACCCGAAACCATCGCTGACGCCCCTTTGCGAGCCGCTGCAGCTGAGACGCGCTGGAAAGATCATCGCGCTGCTGTCGCCGCGCACTCGCAACCCTTAAAGAAATCATCGCTTCGAGACATCGCAGTGCGGACGCCGTGCGTTCGCCACTTTGATCGCATCGCACCGAATTTCGTCGCTCCTCGCGGAGCGTCTTGTCTTCACATCGCAACACGATCGCACAGCGCAACAGGATCACCGCATCGACTTCTCCCACGCGGCAAGAAAGTCATCGCATCGGCGGTCCAGCGTGCAGAAGTTTGTCGCATCGTCTCCGCACGCATCCCGCAGATCGGCGCATCATCCTCCCTTGCGGCAAGGATTTCAACGCATCGCCGGCCTCGCGTGCCGAGAATCATCGCTACAGCTTATTTGCGACACTTTGTTGGTTTTGCTACTAAACCCAGGTACTTTGTGAAAGAAAGGGTCGCAGAGACCACTGCTTTGAACTTGAACCTTATTTTTGCAACCTTTGAACTATTTTTGACAGCCCTTCAACAGCTATCCTATTTTTGACAGTATGGTGGCTTTTACAGTTATTGGTCTTGTGATAAATCTGCCTATATATAAAGATACTTATTTTTTATAATAACTACTTGTGTGGTGTCCCTTTGTAGTGTTCCTCACTGTGTTACTGTGTATGATCATAAATGCTTCACACCCTGCCTCTGAGATAAGCCTACCTGCTCGTGATACGTTACCACAGGGTTGAGCAGGGGTATTAAAGAGGGTAGCCCTCTCACTCTGACTCAGGAAGAAGGGTCCCTACTTGGACAGTGGCCTGCCATTGCCAACTAGAGACCCCCATTTCTAACAACAGTTCTGCGGGATTGTACAGGTAGAATAGGGAGGATTTTTCGGAGCATATGGAGTAATCCAAAACATTTGCCTGAGAGTTTTTTTGCTTGGGTCTCCATACTTAGATTTTCGTCTAACCAGATTCCCAGGTTTTTTATGGCCGTTTTGGGTGTTGGGGATTCTCCCAACTGAGTTGGCCAGCTGATGATGTTCCTGGGTACTGTTTGGTTTCCCAGGAACATAAGCTCCGTTTTGTCCCCATTAAGTTTCAGGGAGCATTTACACATCCAATCAGCTATTCTTGACATACAAGGACCTAGGTTTTTGTGTAGGGAGTGGGGGTCGTTCATCACTGATAACACTAGTTGTGTATCATCAGCGTACGACACAATGGACAGGCCAAATTCTTGTACTATCTCCGCCAATGGTTGCATGTACACATTGAAAAGTGTCAGGCTTAGTGCGGAGCCCTGTGGGACTCCGCACGATAGTTGGAGGGTGTCTGAGAGATGCTCCCCTTCCAACAGTTGGAAGGACCTATCTTCCAGAAATGAGGTTAGCCACTTTATCGCCGTACCTGTGATTCCTGTTTCCTTTAACCTTTTGATTAATGTGCAATGCTCAACCATGTCAAATGCGGCGCTCAAATCCAGGAGCAGGATGGCCGCTGTACACCCTTGATCTAGGACTTTCTTCAATTCCTCGGTTACCACCAACAGAGCTGACTCCGTGCTATGTTGGGGTCTGAATCCCATTTGTGTATTGTGAAGCCTTTGATTATCTTCTAGATAATGGGACAGAGTCTGAAGCTCTATCCACTCTGTAGGCCGGCTCGTCGGCAGCTACGTAGACCCAGTCATTAATGACCAATATTTGCGAAGCCCAGTAGTATAATTTGATGTCAGGTATCGCCAGGCCACCATCATAAACTCCCTTCTGTAATTTGTGGAGTGCGATTCTGGGGGAGCCACCTAACCAGAGTAATGTTCTGACTTCCTGGGCCACCCTCTTAAAAATGGTCAGTGGAACAGGATATGGGGTATTTTGGAGAACGTACAGGAGTCGCGGCAGGGCCATCATTTTATAGAGGGCCGCCCTACCCATAAGCGACAATGGGAGGGTACACCAATGGTGAACGTCGGTGTGTAGTCGGTCTATCTGGGGCTCAAGGTTTTCCATTAGGAACGTCCTCTGACTTCTCGTGACATAGATGCCCAAGTACTTGAAGCCTTCCCCTATAATTGGAGCGGCACATTTCGTCGGCACCCTAGGTGGGGGACCCGATAACGGGAAGATCACGGACTTAGACCAATTGATGTTATAGCCCGAGTAGCTCCCAAACAACTCGAAGATGTGGAGCACCCTCGCCATCGAGTGGTATGGTCTTGCTAGGTTATGCTCCTATTATCATGCCAAATATAATAATTGCAGTTATAATCAGTTGGTTTTAAGGTAAAATGCAAAAATAATTAAAAAACTTGCAAATCTTAATGTCCCCTGTGATCATGATATTTTCAACTTTGAGATGAGTCAACTCCTGCGTAACTGAGCCAAAGAATAGATGCAAATGTGTGTGTGCCATCACCTTCCCCGGATATATCAAGGGACAGATAGCCTGGCATTCACTGGCACAGAACTGGGAGCATCAGCTAAAGGTCAACAGGGTGTTCAACTGCAACCCTAATACTCGACAAAAGGTTCCTATTGCTGAATATTATTCACACTTGCAAACTTGCAAGTTAATAGTTTTAGATTTACTGCTAACATTTCTTAACCTAATACAGTAATTTTATTAAGGTCAAAGGCTGACTGGTGTCAATTCGTGTGATGTCAGTTTGGTCCAAGACCATGCAATATCCGTTATTGTGATGCCCAGTAGTCAAAGGTTACATTTACCACATTGTTATGTATGGCTCTCATAGAGCGCTTCTATTATTGATTTCAGTTTCTGAATAGCACAACCCACTGCTATGACATAGCAATAGTTGATAACAAAACACTGGTTACCTACTGTTGTGATGTCATAAAGGCCTGCCAGGCTGGACTGACAGGCCTCCCTGAGAACCTTTCAGCGCAGCACTGCTTGTCTGCTTTGACGGAAAGCAGAAGGCACAGCTTCAGGAGGGGGAAGGAAGGCAGGGAAGGTGCTGGGGGTTGGTCAAAGATGGCAGGTATTTTTTTTTTTTTTTTTAACCTTTCTTTCTTTACCCAACTTGCCATTTCAAGCCACTCTCATTACTTCATCTCTTCTCTTCTACCTCATAAACTTCTTTCCACCTCTTCCTACCCATCTTTACATCACAATGTACCTACTACCTTCTCTTTCCACTTTATCTAGCTCGTATCTGTCTATTTTAGCCCCATCTCTCTCTCTCTCTCTACTGCATCTCTTTCTACATCAACACTTTCTACCTCTCTCACAACCTCTACTGTCTCTCTTTTATGCTTGGTGTCTACATCTCTACCGCTTTACACATTCTCTCTACCTCACCTCCACCTCGTTGCTCTGCTTATGTCACCATTTGTTCACTACTTACCCATTCCAGTGCACCTCTCTTTCTACATTGTTCCCTCTACCTCACCTCTCTCACTGCCTTACTCCTTTCTTGCTTCTCTTTCTCCAACTTTGTATTTATCCAGTCAATCATTACCTCCCCTCATTTCTTTGTCTTCCTCCTTCTCTATGTATCGATCTATGATTGACAGTCGATAATTGGTAGAGGATATCTGGTGATTGACGGTCAGTCACCAACTGTCCACTAGCACATGCCGGTTGAGCCGATTAGTGGACTATTGCAGGTGCCGACTAGGAGGTGGAATATGGTGCCCTTCATCTGAGCTGATCCCTGCAGATAACACTGCCAAGGGCAAACTGGGCTCTGCCACAAGCTGGCTGCAGGCCCTAGTTGGCTATTGCACATGCTGGCCCGAATAGATTCGGATGGATGCTGACAGACATTGGTTGAGTTGGATTCTAGTATATACCACATGCTAATCACGAGCTGAACTCTGGCACATGCGGTCTGCCATGCCTGCCAATCATCAGAATGACTCTGGTCCATGTCAGCTCATCTGGACTCTGGCACATGCTGACAGCCAATCATGAGCTGGGCTCTGGCAGGTGCTGGCTGTCAATCATGAGCTGTACTCTTGCACATGCTGTCAATCATGCACGAGTCATTGATGGCTGCCAATCAGGAGCTGGACTCTGACACATGCTGATTGTCAATCAGGAACTGACATCTGGCACACACTTACTGCCAATCAAGAGTTGGACTCTGGCAAATGCTGACAGCCAATAAAGAGCTGGACTCAGGCAAATGCGGACAGCCAATCAAGAGCTGCACTCTGACAAATGCTGACAGCCAATAATGAGCTGGACTCTTGCACATGCTAAGTGTTAATCATGCGCGAGTCACTGCTGGCTGCCAATCAAGAGCTGGACTCTGGCAAATGCTGACAACCAATCATGAGCTGGACTCTTGCCCATGCTGAGTGTCAATCATGTGCGAGTCACTGCTGGTTGCCAATCAAGAGCTGGACTCTGGCAAATGCTGACAACCAATCTAGAGCTGGACTCTGACAAATGCTGGCAGCCAATCATGAGCTGGACTCTTGCACATGCTAAGTGTCAATCATGCGGGAGTCACTGCTGGCTGCCAATCAAGAGATGAACTCTGGCACATGCTGACTTCCAAGCCTGAGCTGGACGCTTACATGTGGTGGCTGCCAGCTATGAGCTGGACTAGGACACATACCGTCTCTTGGACTCCTGTCAATCAATGAGACTCGCGCCCATGCCGCCTGCGCGGAACGCTGCCACACATGCCAATCAGCCAGGGGCCGGACGCTGGCTGCCGGGCCCACTCCCCGGCCATCGCTGTATTTTTTTCAGCACTTCGCAGTCTATAGACGGTGACATGCGAGCTCCAGCCGCCGCAGATACATTTATATTTGATTCCGTGCGGATGAATTATGCAGGGCGCTGCGCTCGCCGAGATTTTAATGATGTTTCCTTTCTGATGGATTTCAACCTTTGAGTTAAGCCAGCGCTCTCTTCTCCGACACCGGGAGACAACAGGCTCGTCTCTTAATCCGAAAACAACCGGCCCTGACAAGCACAGTTTGCAAATAAACAGCCTGTGTCTGGCTTTATTGATCCTCAAACCCTTCCAACGGCGGCGATCTGGAAACTCGGCTTGAATGCAGCGAGGTGAGGGAGCGGGAGCCGCGGTGTCAGGGAGCTGTCAATCAGGCGCGAGAGGGCGAGCTGCCAGGGGCTGCTGCTCCGGGGCACGAGAGCTATCCTCGCGCGTCCGGGCCACGGAGGGGCCGCCCCACCTGACGTCCCATCCCCAGACGTCATCTCTGAGAACTGAGACGTGGGAACGAGTGTAAAAAACCCATTATTAATCATTATTAACTTATCTCCCCTGTACAAAACATAATATTCAAATTGCATACGGCCTAGTAGTCCAAGGCAGGAATGAGGAGTGTATTATTCAAAAATGACCTTTAAACTTTGACCCAATAGATCACGCTTCTGTTCGGAGAATATGAATGTGTGACATCGAGTAATTTTGTAAAAGTGTGGAAAAAAATAGATTTAGAAAAATTCGCAAGAATATGTGGAATTAAGCAATTTGGAGCAACATTTGTTTTGCAGGTATCGTGTGTGCCTTTTTTTTCATGCGAGTGCTCCCTTTGCATATCAACTATTGCAAGATACCGGTAAGGAGACTTCTTCGAGCAAAAATTGTGTCCCCAGAAAGACATTTGTGGGCTTATTTACAAGCCCCCTGCACCGCCCGTACGTCACTTTTTTCCATTCTTAGGGGCAGATTTACAAGGCCCTTGCGCCACTTTTGCGTCACTTTTTCCATGTTAAAATTACGCAAAAGTGGCGCAAGGGCCTTGTAAATAAGCTGTAACCACAATTCTGAAGGAGGGACAAGGAGCTAATTGAAAATAGGTCCTGTCCCAATGCTCCTAAAGGTAATGTAAATTACTAAAAATGGTACCAGTTCCTAGGAGAAAGAGAGAGACCAGCAGCCCGTTATGGTTGCAATTCAGGGTGGGATGTCTCCAAAGACAAGGAATGAGTGTGTCAGAGTGGGGAATGGTACTCCTGTGTATGTTGTGCCCTCACACACCCTTGCGAGTGTAAAGCATCATCATTGGGCACTGCTCCTCGTGGGGGTGGCGCTGCAGTCCCTACAGGAGGGCACTCTAGTGGAAAAAAAGGTAGAATCCCACTGTGGTGTTAAAAGTGAAAGGTCGACATGTTTCGCGCTGCTATTTGGTCCCTAATGGATCCCGGAGCGCTTCATCAGGACCGGCGGACTGGGCAGGCTGTTAGGTCTCCAGGATTCGGTTGGAGGGTGAATACTCTTCTTCCTTCACCAGACCGCTATCCGCCGAAGAAGCCCTATTCCACCTCGGGAAGGGTTTGAACCAGAGTACACGGATAAGACGTGACTCTAACATACTTTATTCCTCCTCAACGAAGGTACGGTAGGAATATAGGGTGCCTTTTTCCCTGATTCCTCCCTTTCTCTACCTGTATTCACAGTCCTGATGAAGCGCTCCGGGATCCATTAGGGACCAAATAGCAGCGCGAAACATGTCGACCTTTCACTTTTAACACCACAACAACACTGTCACACGGGTTGAGAGAAGTGGGATTCTACCTTTTTTTCCCCTCTCTATCAGCATATAGTGCATCTCCATTCCCGTTCAAATTTTAGCCTAACCCTGAGGACCCTTTAATAAATTCATTAGGGTACCAACGGGTTATTTTATCTTCACTTTCACTCACCACTTGGCCCACACACCCACACGCACAACTGCGGCAACTCCTAAAAGATCTCCACTAGAGTGCCCTCCTGTAGGGCCCGTGAGGGACTGCAGCGCCACCCCCACGAGGAGCAGTGCCCAATGATGATGCTTTACACTCGCAAGGGTGTGTGAGGGCACAACATACACAGGAGTACCACTCCCCACTCTGACACACTCATTCCTTGTCTTTGGAGACATCCCACCCTGAATTGCAACCATAACGGGCTGCTGGTCTCTCTCTTTCTCCTAGGAACTGGTACCATTTTTAGTAATTTACATTACCTTGTAAATAAGCCCCTTAAAGTGACGCACCGGCGGCGCAAGGGTCATGTAAATAAACCCCTCGGTGCGTGAACAAGCTGCCCACGTGCAACAAGGTTAGTTACCCAAAATTGCTTCATGTGAAATTTCATTAAATGTCACGAATTTTGAGTAACACAAATTTCAGAAATGGCATACAATGTTGCCCGTGTGATTAAAAGTTTGCCCAGGCTTAATTATAAAGGGCTGCCCCCCTCCAGCTGGTGAATGGTTCCCTGAGGTAGCGGTGGGATTGCTATGCTTGGAGACTCCTCTTTACTCATCTGTTTCTCTCTCCACCAAGGGATCTTTGCAGCACCTTAGGTGAGGTGCTCAGGGCTGAAGATGCAGCGAGACTTTACAGGGCCCATGTCTTTTTGTTCATTATTATGAGGATGATAACTTGGCACCCAGTTAGATCCGATACTGCAGGGTTCTGAATTTCCAATTGCAATATATTGTACTTATAAGTTTTCCCATAAGATGTGGAATTACATGCAGAGTTGGGTGCTTTCCATAGCAATATCTGCATGTCCCAGTGTTCGCCACCCTCTTCTGCCTCCGTTAGATTTCAGAAGGTGTGATCTTGTGAAATATATAATTGGGCTGGGTGGGTGTGGACTTTAACACACTGGGTAATTAGTAGGTGAAGTAAACTCTGCCTTATTTGTATTTGAAATCCTTGGTTAACAAGTGTTTGCATAGAGATCATTAAAAAAAACAGGGCATCCGTAAAGTGTTTTATTTCTCATTGACAAAGTCTTCAAACTGGAAGAGGTGTATGACACAGCAGTGGTAATATAGAAAGTTTGCTATGAAAATAAATGTATCCCCCTCCCCTTTTCAGGGAAGCCAACACATCTCTCAACAACCACCTGAATGAGGGAGAACTTGGTTCCATGGCTGGTAGTCAATGGTTTTTATTATATATTGTTGTAAGTCCATTTCATGTGTATTTCTGGGAAAAGGTGAGCTTTAAAACGCATTTGGATGGAATATAGGTGAAAATGTGAAAGAATTTGTAATTAGCCTGCAAGAGGATTTAGGGATTGACCCCAAAATTGATTTCTGTAAATGTTGTGATAATGGTGCGTTTTTAGATGGTTGTTGGTACTCCAACGAAAGTTTAAGTACGGCTCTGGAGAATGGGTCCACTTTGCACTGAAGAAGTGACATTAGTCAGCAGTGAGCACACTTTAAGGAGATATCCTGTCCACACTGTGCTTGAGAAAACCAAAGACAAATAGAATCTGTTTTAACCAAAGTCATCAGCGGCAATCACAGTTGTTTCAAAGGAAATTATAGCAGTGTCGACCCTGGTAGTTAAACTAGGTTTCAACTTGTACACACCAGAGGTAACAACTCACCAAAAGTACCATAATAATAATAATACAAATAATGATACGAATAATAATACGAGTAATAATAATAACATCGACAATAATAATAATACTAAAACTAAGAATAAGCATAGTAATAGTCCTACTACTACTACTGCTACTACCAACACTACTACTACTAATAATAACAATTGTAATATTAACAATAACAATAATAAAATATTAAAACTAATAATAAGCATATTAAGACTGCTACCAGTACTACTACTGCTACTACTACTAATAATAATAATGATAACAATTATAACATTAACAGTAATAATAATACTAAAACTATTAATAATAAGCATAATAATACTGCTACTGCTACTACTACTACCAACACTACTACTAATATTATAAATAATAATAACAATAATAATATTAAAAATAATACTAATAATAATAATAATACTGATACCATCACTACTACTAGTACTACTACTACTAATATTAATAATGATAATAATAATAACAAGTGTTATTGTCAATGTTATTGATATTTATTATGTGCACATATACTAAAACATTCTTGCGCTCGGAACATACAGATAACCATACAGAGTAACAGAACCCTAAAAATGAAAGAATGAGTCTGAAATGAGAGTCCCACTGCATTTGAGAGGAGAGGAGAGCCTGGCCGCCAGGACTGGGTATATACGTAAGCTTTCATCGTGCTTCTGAAGACTTCAGAACTGGAGACGGCCCTGAGCTCCAGAGGGAGGCCATTTCTGGAACTTGGGTCCTAAGACCCAGAATCATCTCCCAACTGCTCACACCCATCTACTCCAAGGAGAGTCGAAGAAGAGCTGCACTAGAAGAGGCTGATGAGGCGATGTTGAGTCGCCACACTTGATACAAAGCGATGATGGTTTTGTGGTCAGCTCTGTGGGTGAGGCAGAGTGCTCTGAGCCTCAGAGGATGCTGGGTCTGTGAGCCCTGGCCATCCTTTCCCAGTGCATCACCACCCGCACTGCCATGTTCTGAAGATGCTACAGACTTCCTACTCTTTGGACATGGGCAGGGGAGATTGGGGATTGGTTGCGAAGGCAGTTCAGGTTCCCGGTCACGTGAGACGCGGGACCAGGGCGAGAACAGAGGGGTGGGGGACGTGTCACTTCCGCCCCTGTCGATGCGGTGAAGCAATAGAGGCTATTTTAGGCCCAGTCTGCCAGGGCGCCTTCCTTTTGCGACATCGCAGCAACGGGGGAAGGATCTGGCTCGACGAGGGAGGAGGACCACAGTTTTATTGAATGTTATGTTCTATAACCTTGGATTAGTGTTACCTCCGTAGAGTGTGAGATTTTGCTTTAATAACAATGTTGTGTTTGTGATGTGTTGTAAATAAACATGGCCGATAGCCACACAATGGCATAATGCCAATGCCGGCTTATGGCAGTGAGATCGGTGCAGCCGCACTGGGCGCCGACCTGGAGGAGGAGCGCACTGACCTAGGGAGGGGGTGGGGGTGGGCGGGGGGGGTGCTGTGTTTATCAATAACTTAAGATTTAAACGCACCTGCTGCAGAGTTCCTTGTGGGTCCAGCTTTCAGGCAGCAATAGAAGTGTCAAGATGTCTCGTGTGATTAATGTTCCTGCTAGAGAGAGAGATCGGAGTTTAGTCTAGTGGCAGTTTTGACTCGCCATAAAGTAGTGCAGAGGGTTAATGTGCCTGCTGCAATGAACAGATCTGTATTTTATGTGGATAGCTGAGTGGATTAGTAAAGCCAGCCTTTACCAGAACTTTAAAACAAATGAAATGGATGTGAGAGAGGGGATATGGAGACATGAGGGGCACTTTTGCGGGGTGGCAGTGAGGGAATCTAAGAAGGAGATCAGGGGGGGCACCAAAAAGTTTGTTGCACCGGGCGCCACCAGCTCTAACGCCAGCCCTGCATAATGCTATGTCATTGATTCGTTCGTGTGCGGGGGGTGTGGTCTAGTGTGGGTGTCTCCGGGTCCTATAGAACAATCCACCCATTGCATGAAAAATATTGTAAAATAGGGAGAACCATCGAGCCTCAGATTGGAATGTTGGAGCAGAAGGCTTACCCCTCAGTTAATAGCACGGAGCCACTTCATTATCTTCAATGGAGCTCTCAACATCTCAGTGTTATTGTTTTTACTGATTGCTGAGTTCTATTTTTAGTCTATTCTTTTTCTTCTATTATTTGCTCTTCCACTGGTTTAGCTCTGCACCCTTTGTTATGCATTCCTCTTTCATCACTGCACTTTGTGTGTGTTTCTGCCTATTTGTATAATGTAGTTTTCCCTCTCTTTCATTTTCTTTAACCATTTTTAGCCTAGTTATTGTCTGGCAGTTTACGCACCTATTTTCCTCGCCTGTCTATTTTCTACCATCAGTTGCCCTTGTAGTTTCTTAATTCCTTTCTTTCTCTATCCATATTTACATCCTTTTCTGCCCTCCTTGCACTTTTCTTTCTGCTTTCTGTCGTGCACTGCGCGCAGGCAGAAATTAGAGTTTAGAAAGGTCCTGGCAGATCAATCAGCCCATTCCTAACCTTACAGAAATGCCACTGTATTGTAGCGATGGGCGAAACTGTGTCGTTTCGTCACAATTCTGAGCAAAACAGAAATTATTCATGGTATGCATTTCCCAAAAATCGAAGTTTACACAAGATGATACTTGCAAAATAGAAATATGTGCATCCCTACTGTACTGAGAATCAACGTGCAACAACCAGAAGTAAGAGATGCACAGGACGAGCAGGGACAGGACAGGATGATAGGCCTGGACAAGTGACAGCAGTAGCATAAGTGTCAGAAATGGACGACAGACCTGATCTGATTGGACAAGTGACAGCAGTAGCATAAGTGTCAGAACTGGACGACAGGTCGGACAGACCTGATCTGATTGGACAAGTGACAGCAGTAGCATAAGTGTCAGAACTGGACGACAGGTCGGACAGAACTGAACTGATTGGACAAGTGACAGCAGTAGCGTAAGTGGCACAACCGGACGACAGGCCTGATCTGATTGGACAAGTGACAGCAGTAGCGTAAGTGGCAGAACCGGACGACAGGCCTGATCTGATTGGACAAGTGACAGCAGTAGCATAAGTGTCAGAACCGGACGAGAGGACTGATCTGATTGGACAAATGACAACAGTAGCATAAGTGACAGAACTGGATGACAGGCCTGATCTGATTGGACAAGTGACAGCAGTAACATAAGAGGCACAACTGGACGACAGGCCTGATCTGATTGGACAAGTGAGTGGAATGGCATTGCACAGAGTTTAGCAGGTGCTGCAGTGGGCCCCTCCCAGCCTTTGACCCCCGAGGCAGTGCACCTGCCTTATTGTAGTCATGTCCCTTCAAAAAAGAGACAGCAAATATCGCAGAGAGAGACCGACAGAAAGGGAGATGTGGTGGAATTGAAAATGAATTAGAGATTTTTGGGGCATAGATGGTGAAAGAAAGAGAGAGAGAAAAGATAGGGAAAGGGTGGGTGGCGAGAAGTCAAGAGGGAGGGGCAAGTAGATGGAAAGGGCGAAGGGAGAAAAAGAGAGGTGGAATGGAAGAGCACTGATGACATGCTCCAGAGGAAATGATCACTGTGTAACCCCATTTATCTGTAAGTACTACAATCTTACCAGGCTCCCGTTTTAGTCCTCTGACCTGTCCACGAACCTAAGCTTAACCCCAGTGGCCTGCAGGTCTATCCATCTGCGGATGAACAAACATGGGCGAGCTCCAAGCAGGGTCTCATGCAGGCAGCAAACAGCAGGGGCGAGGGCTCAGAGACCCCGGAAGCTGCACAAGAAAAAGTTGCTTTTGGAAATGCTCTCTCCTGTGGACCACCTCTTTCCTCTACCATTTGTAAAGCGATTAAACAGGCCCCCATCCAACAGCCTGGCCATGAACACCTAGGTCATCCCGCTGTGAAAAGTGGCAGTTGGTGTCATGGGCTGATAATGCACCAAGGAGAAATAGCTGTCTCCCAGCGACTGGAGATGATAGGACATGCTGAAATGTGTTCCAAGTTACCTCGCTGAAGTCATTTAGTATCACTAGAGGTGGGCACCGTCCCGAAGCAGCTGGAGACAACAGGACATGCTGAGATGTGTTCCAAGTTACCTTCAGTAAGTCATTCAGTATCACTAGAGGTGTGCACAGTCCCAAAGCTGCTTGAGATAACGGGACACGCTGAGATGTGTACCAAGTTACCTTGCTGATCTCATTCAGTATCACTAGAGGTTGTGCACAGTCCCGAAGCTGCTGGAGATAACAGGACATGCTGAGATGTGTTCAAAGTTACCTCGCTGAAGTCATTTAGTATCACTAGAGGTGGGCACCGTCCCGAAGCAGCTGGAGACAACAGGACATGCTGAGATGTGTTCCAAGTTACCTTGACTAAGTCATTCAGTATCACTAGAAGTGTGCACAGTCCCAAAGCTGCTGGAGATAACCGGACACACTGAGATGTGTTCCAAGTTACCTCGCTGAAGTCATTCAGTATCACTAGAGCCAGTGGCGTAGCTAGGCACTCTGCCGCCCGTGGCGGTCCCTGCCTTTTGCCGTGTGCACAGTCAACGGGACATGCTGAGAAGTGTGCCAAGTTACCTTGCTGAAGTTATTCAGTATCACCAGAGGTGTGCACAGTTCCAAAGCTGGTGGAGATAACAGGACATGCTGAGATGTGTTCCAAGTTACCTCGCTGAAGTAATTCAGTATCACTAGAGTTGTGCACAGTCAACGGGACATGCTGAGATGTGTTCCAAGTTATCTCGCTGAAGACATTCAGTATCACTAGAGGTGTGCACAGCCCCGAAGCTGCTGGAGATAACGGGACATGCTGAGATGTGTTTCAAGTTACCTCGCTGAAGTAATTCAGTATTACTGGAGGTGTGCATAGTCCCAAAGCTGCTGGAGATAACGGGACACGCTGAGATGTGTTCCAAGTTACCTTCAGTAAGTCATTCAGTATCACTAGAGGTGTGTACAGTCCCAAAGCTGCTGGAGATAACGGGACACGCTGAGATGTGTTCCAAGTTACCTCGCTGAAGTCATTCAGTATCAATCAATCAGGGAATTGTAAGCGCGCTACTCACCCATGAGGGTCTCAAGGTGCTGAGGGCGGAGGGGGGTCCGCAGATCTGTTTAGCCGAAGAGCCAGGTCTTGAGGGTTGTTAGACCTGGCACTGTTGGCGTGGGTCTCCCTTCCATTTTTTGCTGTTGCCTCATGTGTTTTTGCTGGTTATAGATGCTTTGGGCACTGTGCCACTGCTATTCAGTGCCACAGTGCAAGTGCTCCCTATGGTAAATTGATGTATGGATTAGTGATTTCATGATTGGTTGGTTAGGTTTACTTGTCAGACCCTAGTACAGTGCACTGAGTGTGCCCAGGGCTTGTAAACCAAATGCTGCTGGTGGGCTTGCAGCACTGGTTGTGCCACCCACAGAAGCAGCCTGTAAAAGTGTGTCTCAGGTATGCCATTGCAGAGCCTGTGTGGAGTCTGGTACTGCCATGTTGACTGGGCAAGTGCACCCACTTGCCAGTCCCTAAATCTTCCCTTTTCTGCATATTAGTCACCCCTATGGT
The DNA here is from genome assembly GCA_963921515.1 of Calotriton arnoldi. Taxonomy (NCBI): domain Eukaryota; kingdom Metazoa; phylum Chordata; class Amphibia; order Caudata; family Salamandridae; genus Calotriton; species Calotriton arnoldi. Next base: position 2,889,714 of record CAWUFW010000121.1, on the reverse strand, counting down.
AGGCCCAAGGGCAGGGTGCATTGTAAGTATAAGGTCGGACATGCCCTGGTGTGTGTGGCATGTCCTAATAGTGAATTACAGCCATTTTCGTTTTTCACTATTGCAAGGCTACCTGCTCCCCATAGGCCAGAATGGGCAGTTTGATTATTACAGCTTATAATCCTAACTGACCCAGGGAATATGGTAGAAAAACGAATTTAGTATGCCTGAACTCAGAATGATAAAATACATCTTTTAGTGAAGTTGGTTTTAACATTCTGTGTTTGAAAATACCACTTTTAGAAAGTAGGTATTTTCTTGCCTAACTATCCAAGCCTGCCTCTGCTAGGTTGTGTATTCCTTGTCTGGGTTTGTGAGTGACAGGGGCTGGGGGACTCCAGGAGACAGGGTGAGTCAGCACAGGGCTGAATAGAGAGATCTGCATGGAGATAGGTGGGAGGAGTTGCACCTGGGATCTGAATAGGGCTGTGCCTTCCCTCCACAATGCTGGCTCCACCTCCTGTGGTGTGTCTGATGTCCCTGGCCTACTCTGTGAAAGGAAAGAAGGAGTCTTGTCAACAAAGTGCTCCAGGACTGACCAGAACTGGTTTGGACTAGGCAAAGGGCTCTCTGCCTTCAGAGAACAAAGAGAATATGTGTATAAAAGAAGGGACCCCAACCCCAGAACTTTAGATCAGATCACTTTGGGAAACAAGAAGAAACCTTTGCTGAGGAGAGGAACCAGAGAAACTGAGGAGGAGACTATCCCTAAGCTGAGTGCTGTTTGGGGGATTGGTCTGCAGTGGTTGCCTGACTGCCAAAGAAAGGAGAAAGGAACTTTGTGTGTACTTTCATCAACTTGTAAAAGATCTCCAAGAGCTTGAGAGAAGAGCTTGCCTCCTGCTGAAGTCTCAGGGACAACAGACTTCACCAACCAGCTCCCCAAGAGTCTTTCTGTAAAGTGCCTGCTGCTGAGCTGGGCTTTCTGAGAGACTGCGTGTCGCAAGGAGCTGGAAGCGCGACTCACGAAGAAGAAGCGTCGCCACCGAAGAGCCTCGGATCGCCGAAGAAGAGGATCGACGTCGCATCAGACGCCGTCGCATCAACGGAGAAGAGTGTCGCCGCCGCTGTCGCATCATTGCCGAAGCGCCTCGCATCGCCGGAGAAGAGGACCGACGTCGCACCAGATGCCGCCGCATCACCGGGAAGCGTGTCACAGGGCCTGTCACGGCTCAGAAGAATCCTTGAGTCACCGCACGGCTGTTGCATCATTGCCGAAGCGCCTCGAATCGCCGGAGAAGAGGACCGACGTCGCATCAGACGCCGCCGCATCACCGGGAAGCGTGTCGCAGGGCTTGTCGCGGCTCAGAAGAATCGTTGAGTCGCCGCCCGGCCGTCGGACGTGCACGCATCGTGTCGCATCAAGAAGAAGACGCCATCTTTGTTCATTGCATCGGATCTTCATCGCATCACGGCGTTGCTGGTCGCATCACCACGAAAGCGCAGTAAGAATCTGACGCATCACCTCCCCTCGCAGAGAAGAACCGACCCATCCCCTACGCATCAGTAGGGACCCGACGCATCACCGTTCTTGCGTGTAAGGAACCGACACATCTCCTTCCCTGCAACACTTTCGTTGTATAGCGTTACGCATCCTAAGGTACATTGAACTCAAAGTGTCGCATTTACCATCTTAAGAGAACTGAGCTAATTCTACCATTTTTGAAGTACAGTATTGTGGATCTTTGTCGTTTGTGGTCTTGTGGTAAATCTATATAAAAGATACTTATTTTTAATATACATCTGGTGTGGTGTCCATCTGTAGTGTTGTCACTTGATTACTGTATGTGTTCACAAATGCTTTACACACTGTCTCTGAGATAAGCCTGTCTGCTCGTGCCAAGCTACCAAGGGGGTGAGCAGGGGTTATTTTAGGAGTGTACCCCCTTACCCTGACTAGACGCAAGGGTCCCTATTTGGTCAAAGGTACCTACCTCTGCCAACTAGAGACCCCCAAATCTAACATTGGTGGCAGCGGTGGGATTCTGGACTTACATTTGTGACTCATGTACAGTGATTGGTGAACACTACTAGTGAGTGCAGACCAAAACGCAACCACATACTTTTGGTAGATTGTTTTTTCTGGGATTTTCTATTTTTGCCAAGAACTGCCAAGTTTAACCACCATGGATAAAGCAGCATCCATAGCATCTGTTGATTATGATTGGGAAGAGGAGAGACTAGAATGCTACAATGTGAAACAGCTAAAGCACTTCTGCAGGAAATTCAAAGTTGCTATGACCCGTCTCACCAAGAAGGATGAGCTCCAAAAGGCGCTGAGGGCCTGGGTGGAAGCAAGGAATACCCCTGAGAATGAGGAAGGGGCTGATAATGCAGATGAGCAGCTGGAGGGGCCATTGGGTCCACAGGGGAGGAGAGCAACTTCCCCAGTAGGTAGCAGTGTCTCTGCCAAAAGCCTGTCTCCAGAGGAGTTGGCGGACAGGAAAGAAAACAGGATGCACAAATTGGAGCTTGCCAAGCTCAAGTTGGGTGGGCAACTGGAGTTAGAAAATAGGCGATTGGCCCTGGAAGAAAAGAGAATGCAGTTGGAGCATGAGAAAAGTTTGAGGGAGTTGGAGTTGAAAGCTAGAAGCTTAGAGATTACTCCCTCTGGTGGCAGCACACCGTCCATGCCTGTTGAAGCTAGGGTGTATATTCCTAAAGATGTGGTGAGAGAGTTTTATAAGAATGATGATATTGGGCAGTGGTTCAAAGCCTATGAGGTAGCCAAGTCTTCCCACCGGGTCCCTGAGAAGGATTCGGGAGCGGGGTTGTGGGGGCGGTTCCTTAGTGAGGGGCGGGACACACTGTTAGACTTGCCTTCTGAAGTCAATAATTCTTATAGCCACATGAAAGATGCATTGATGTCCAGGTATGGGTTGACTCCTGAATTGTATAGACAGAGGTTTAGAAATTGCAAGAAGGTGGAGTCAGGTACCTGGGTAGAATATGTCACTTTTTCTGCAGAGCATTGGGTGGTTGGGTGAAGGGTAGCAAAGTTAATGATTTTGAGGGGCTCTTTGATTTAATTGCATGGGAGCACTTGTCAAGTAATTGTTTTCCAGAGCTAGGCCAGCACCTGATTGATAGCAGGCTGACTAACCCTAGGAAGCTTGCTGAGGAGGCGGACCGCTGGGTGAGCACCCGGGTCCACAAGGGTCCCGTGGGAGACTCCGCCAAGAGTGGGCAGGGTTCCCAGCAGAAGAGTGGGGGGGACAAGGGTAAACAGAGGGAGTTCCAGAAAGGGCCCCAAAGTAATCCCCAAGGGACCCAAGGGAAGGGTTCCCAGCCTCCCCCTGAGAAGAAGCACGGGGCCCCGACAGGTAGGCCTGTTCCCAGGGGACCCCTGAGGTGCTACAAGTGTGGTGAAGTGGGTCATAAGTCTAATGATCCCAAGTGCCCACAGTTTGGAAAGACAGCACCCACTGGTGCTCCACCCCGGCAGATGGCGAGTGTAACCCTGGGGGAGGAGAGGGGTGTCCAAGGTGGGTGGGGTCCCGCATCGATGTCCCTTGTCTCTTTAGGAGACTGTGAGGTGGTCCCCAGGACCTAACTGCCTGATAACACTAAAAAGTATAGGCAGTGGGTGACCATCAATGGCCATAGAGTGGAGGCTCTTCGAGACACAGGAGCCAGTGTGACAGCTGCCAAGTGTCACCTGGTGTCTGAAGAGCAGGTTGTCCCCAATGCATTTTCCCCAGTAGTTGCCGCTGACAACACAGAGAGCCACTGCAAGGTGGCTCAGGTTCCCTTTGAGTGGGGGGGGGTCTCTGGTACTCTTCAAGTAGCTGTGAGGCCAGCCATGCCTGTTGACTGTTTGTTAGGGAACGATTTGGAGAGCTCACCTTGGGCTAAGGTGGAGCGAAGTGCTCATTTGGAGATGTTGGGTCTGCCTGACTGGGCGTCTGTGACCACACGGTCCTTGGCAGCCAGTAAGGGTGTTCAAGAGGACCTGGAGCCTGAGAGGGGGGCCCAGGTGCCTGCCTTAAAGAGAAGAGGCAGGGGGCGTGGAAAACCGGCCCCCGAAGTTCCCACGGTCCAGGAGGAGGTAAACCCTGAGGGGATGCCCTGGAGCCTACAGGGGAACAGGTAGCTGAACTGGGGGACCTGCCTGAGCTGACCCATTGGCAGCAGGAAGGAGGACCCTCCAGGGAAGAGTTCTGCACGGAGCAGAAGGAATGCCCTTCTCTTGTGGGTTTGCGGCAGCAGGCTGCAGACCAGGCAGCAGGTGATCAGTCTGGATCACATTGGATCTACTGGGAGAATGACTTCCTGTATACTGAGCCTAAGGTTGCTGAGCCTGGGTCAGCCCGTGTGCTGGTAGTACCCCAGCGCTTCAGAGCCTTCCTACAGGGTCTGGCTCATGATGTGCCGTTAGCAGGACATTTGGGGCAGGACAAGACCTTTGAGAGGCTTGTCACCCACTTTTATTGGCCTCAAATGCGCAGGAGACTCACTGCAGGACCTGTCAGACTTGCCAGGCAAGTGGAAAGAGTGGGAGGAAGCAAAAGGCTCCTCTCCAGCCATTCCCTGTGGTCAGCACCCCCTTTGAACAGGTGGGTATTGACATTGTGGGGCCACTGGACCCCAAGACAGCCATGGGCAACAGGTTCATCCTGGTCTTGGTGGACCATGCCACCCGGTACCCGGAAGCCATACCTCTGAGGACAGTGATGGGACGGGCACTGATGGGAATTTTCTCCTGAGTGGGATTCCCTAGAGAGGTAGTGTCTGACCGAGAACAAACTTCATTTCCAAGTATATGAAGTCCCTGTGGCAGGAGTGTGGGGTAACTTACAAGTTCACCACTCCTTACCACCCCCAAGGAAATGGGTTGGTTGAGAGATTCAACCGGACCCTGAAAGGCATGATTATGGGTCTTGAGGAACCTATGAGGCGTAAGTGGGACGTCCTCTTACCATGCCTGCTCTTTGCATACCGTGAGGTGCCACAGAAATCTCTAGGGTTCAGTCCCTTTGAGCTTCTCTATGGTCACCCAGTGAGAGGACCTCTGAGTCTGGTCAAGGAAGGCTGGGAGCAATATTCCAGGAAACCTCCCCAGGATGTATATAGCTACATGCTGGCTTTCAGGAACCAGACTCGGCGTTTCAGGCAGCTCGCTGAGGCGAATCTGGAAGACAGCCAGGAGGAGATGAAGCGGTGGTACGACCAGAATGCCACTCTGGTAGAGCTTCAGCCTGGTCAGAAAGTGTGGGTCATGGCCCCCGTGGAGCCTTGTGCGCTCCAGGATAAGTGGACCGGACCCTTTGAGGTGGTGGAGCGCAAGAGTCCTGTTACCTACTTGGTGGACTTGCGGTCTCCCAGGAACCCCTTGCGGGTCCTGCATGTCAACCGCCTGAAGCCCCACTTGGAGAGGTCCGAAGTGGGCATGCTCTTAGTGACAGATGCTGGAATGGAGGAGGAGAAAGAGCCTCTTCCTGACCTCCTGTCGGCGACCGAGCGAGATGGGTCAGTGGATGGTGTGAACCTCTCCTCCACCCTGACCCCTGAGCAACAGAATGACTGCCACCAGTTGCTGGGACAGTTTTCTGATTTGTTCTCCCTGATTCCCAGTGTCACTGATTGGTGCATCCATGATGTGGACACTGGAGACAGTCCTCCTGTTAAGCACAAAACTTACAGGGTAACTGACAGGGTGAGAGCTTGCATCAAGGAGGAGGTCTCCAAGATGATTGCGTTAGGGGTGATTGAGTCCTCTAACAGTCCTTGGGCCAGCCCAGTGGTCTTGGTCCCAAAGGCTGCCGCAACGGGTGCCACACCAGAACTCCGGTCCTGTGTGGACTACCGAGGGCTCAATTCAGTCACGAGGACTGACGCCCACCCCATCCCCAGTGCTGATGAGCTCATTGATCGGTTAGGGGCTGCACGGTACCTCAGCACGTTTGACTTAACGTCTGGGTACTGGCAGATCGCCTTGACTGATGGGGCAAGAGAGAGGTCAGCATTCTCCACACCAGATGGGCACTACCGGTTCCGGGTTATGCCCTTTGGGATGAAGAATGCCCCTGCCACCTTTCAGAGGTTGGTCAACCAGGTGTTGGCTGGACTGGAAGAGTTCAGTGCCGCCTACCTGGATGACATTGCAGTGTTCAGCGCCAGTTGGGAAGAACATCTGCGCCACCTCTGGGAAGTGTTGATGGCGCTGCGGAGGGCAGGCCTCACGATTAAGGCGAGTAAGTGCCAGATCGGGCAGGGTTCCGTGGTGTACTTGGGACACCAGGTTGGGAGCGGCCAGGTGGCGCCCCTACAGCCCAAGATTGAAACCATCCTGGCTTGAGAGCCCCCCAAGACCCAGACAGAGGTGAGAGCCTTTTTAGGACTCACTGGGTATTACAGCAGGTTTGTCAAGGGGTATGGCAGCATCGTTGCACCCTTGACAGAGCTGACTTCCAGGAAGCAGCCCAAGAAAGTGATTTGGACTGACACCTGTCAGAAAGCTTTGAGGCCCTGAAAGCTGCCATGTGCACGGCGCCCGTGCTCCTGGCACCCAACTTCTCAAGAGAGTTTATCGTTCAAACAGACGCTTCAGAGCATGGTGTGGGGGCTGTTTTGTCACAGATAAATGAGGAGGGCCTAGATCAACCCATAGCCTTCATCAGTAGGAGGTTACTTCCACGGGAACAGAGGTGGAGTGCGATTGAGCATGAGGCATTTGCTGTGGTCTGGGCGCTGAAGAAGCTGAGACCATACCTGTTTGGGACTCACCTCCGGGTTCAGACAGACCACAGGCCCCTCAGATGGGTGATGCAGATGAGGGGTGAGAATCCAAAGCTGTTGAGGTGGTCCATTTCCCTACAGGGGATGGACTTCACGGTGGAACACCGCCCTGGTACAGAACACGCCAATGCTGATGGTCAATCAATCAATCAATCAATCAAGCATTTGTATAGCGCGCTACTCACCCGGAGGGTCTCAAGGCGCTAGGGGAGGGGGGTCCGCTACTGTTCGAACAGCCAGGTCTTGAGTTGCTTCCTGAAGGAGAGGTGGTCTTGGGTCAGGCGGAGGTGGATGGGTAGGGAGTTCCACGTCTTGGCAGCCAGGTAGGAGAAGGATCTTCCTCCCGTTGTGGCTCTTCGGATGCGGGGGACGGCGGCGAGGGCGTGGTTGGTCGATCGTAGCTGGCGGGTGGGAGTGTAGAAGGTCAGACGGTCGTTGAGGTATCTGGGGCCTTGGTTGTGGAGAGCTTTGTGTGCGTGGGTGAGGAGTCGGAACGTGATTCTCTTGCTGACGGGGAGCCAGTGCAGGTCTCTCAGGTGTCCGGCGATGTGGCTGTGTCGGGGGATGTCCAGGATGAGTCGAGCTGAGGCGTTCTGGATGCGTTGGAGTCTTTTCTGAAGTTTGGCTGTGGTTCCGGCGTAGAGGGAGTTGCCGTAGTCCAGTCGGCTGGTGACGAGGGCCTGGGTGACCGTCTTCCTGGTTTCGGTGGGGATCCACCGGAAGATCTTCCGCAGCATGCGTAGGATGTTGAAGCAAGACGAGGAGACGGCGTTGACTTGTCTGGTCATTGAGAGGGAGGAGTCCAGGATGAAGCCCAGGTTGCGTGCGTGGTCCGTTGGTTTGGGTGCGTTGGGCAGGGGGCCACCAGGAGTCGTCCCAGGCGGAGGGTGATGATCCTAGGATGAGGACTTCCGTCTTATCTGAGTTCAGTTTCAGGCGGCTGTTCCTCATCCACTCGGCTACGTCCTTCATCCCTTCATGTAGGTTGGTTTTGGCGGTTGTGGGGTCGTTGGTGAGGGAGAGGATCAGCTGGGTGTCGTCGGCGTAGGAGATGATGTTGAGGTTGTGTTGGCGTGCGATGGCTGCGAGGGGGCTCATGTAGACGTTGAAGAGGGTGGGGCTGAGTGATGATCCTTGTGGTACGCCGCAGATGACTTCGGTGGCCTCGGAACTGAACGGGGGAGGCGGACTCTCTGGGTTCTTCCGGCGAGGAAGGAGATGATCCACTCCAGTGCCTTCTCTTGGATTCCGACGTTGTTCAGGCGTTGCACTAGGGTGCGGTGGCAGACTGTGTCGAACGCTGCGGAGAGGTCCAGGAGGATGAGGGCCGCTGTTTCCCCGTTGTCGAGCAGGGCTCGGATGTCGTCGGTGGCTGCGATGAGGGCGGTCTCGGTGCTGTGGTTGGCCCGGAAGCCGGACTGTGAGTGGTCGAGGGATCCATTCGTCTCGATGAAGGCGGCCAGTTGTCTGTTGACGGTCTTCTCGATGACTTTGGCAGGAAAAGGAAGGAGCGAGATGGGGCGGTAGTTTTTGAGGTCGGTGGGGTCCGCTGACGGTTTCTTCAGTAGGGCGCAGAGTTCGGCGTGCTTCCAGCTCTCTGGGAAGGTGGCGGTGTCGAAGGAGGTGTTGATGATGTCCCGGAGGTGGGGTGCGATGACGGCGTCGGCCTTGTTGAAGATGTGGTGAGGGCAGGGGTCGGTTGGTGATCCGGAGTGGATGGAGTTCATCGTGCAGATAGTGTCTTCGGTGTTGATCGGGGTCCAGGCTCGGAGGGTGGAGGTGGGGGACGTTGGAACGGTTGTAGGGTACGTCGGCTGTGTGCTGAAACTGTTGTGTATGTCTGCGATCTTGCTGTGGAAGAACGAGGCGAGCGAGTTGCAGAGGTCTTGCGAGGGGTGATGTCGTTGTTTCCGGCGCTGGGATTCGAGAGCTCTTTGACGATGATGAAGAGTTCCTTGCTGTTGTGGGCGTTGTTGTCCAGTCGTTCCTTGAATGCGGTTTTCTTGGTGGTGTGGATCAGCTGGTGGTGTTTTCGGGTGGCGTGTTTGAGGGTGGTCATGTTGTCTGCAGTCGGGTCGCTGCGCCATGCTTTCTCGAGGGCCCGGCAGTTCTTCTTGGATTTATTGAGTTCGTCGGTGAACCAGGGTGCTTTCTTGTTGCCAGGTCTGATTGGGGGGGTCTTCAATGGGGCGAGGATGTCAGCGCAGTTGGTGATCCATCTTGTGAGGTTGCTGGCGGCTTGGTGGGGTTCGTTGAGCTGGCGGGAGGGTTCTGGCTCAGGGATGTGGTGAGTTGGTTGGTGGTGATCTTGTTCCAGCTTCTGCGCGGGAGCTGTTGCGGGTGGTGGTGCGTGGTGGTCCTGCTGAAGCTGAAGTGGACGCAGCTGTGGTCTGTCCAGTGGAGTCCGGTGGTGTGGCTGAAGGAGATGTCCTTGCTGGAGGAGAAGACGGGGTCAAGCGTGTGGCCGGCGTGGTGTGTGGGGGTGGTCACCAGTTGCTTGAGTCTGAGGTTGGCGAGGTTGTCCAGCAGGGTGGTGGTGTTGCGATAGTTGTTGTTCTCTAGGTGGAAGTTGAGGTCCCCAAGGAGGATGTAGTCGGCCGAGAGGAGGGCGTGCGGGCTGATGAGGTCGGCGATGTCTTCGCTGAATTGTGTGCGTGGTCCTGGGGGTCTGTAGATGAGGGTGCCTCTGAGGGTGGTCTTGGGGTCGGTGTGTATCTGGAAGTGCAGGTGTTCGCCGGCTGTGAAGGTGTCGTCGGAGTTGGTCGTAATGCGGATGGTGTTCTTGTGGACGATGGCGATGCCTCCTCCGGTCTGGTTGGCGCGGTCCTTTCGGGTGATCTTGTATCCGTCCGGGATGGCGATGGCGATGTCGGGCGCTGAGGAGGCGTTCATCCATGTTTCCGTGAGGAAAGCGACGTCTGGTGATGTGGAGTCGAGCAGGTTCCAAAGTTCCACGGCGTGTCTGTGGACGGAGCGGGTGTTGAGCAGGATGCACTTCAGGTGGTTGCTGCTGGTGCTCGGCGTGGCGGGTGCGGTGCAGGTCCGGAGGCAGGAGAACTTGCAAGATTGGCAGGCGAAGGGTCCGTGGGTGCGTCCTGGGGTGGCACGGTGGCAGCCGGGGATTCGGCCGGTGTTGAGTGCGTTGAGGGTGGCGGTGTCGTAGGTCCGGTGGGTGGGTTGGCTGCTGCGGGGGCCAGGGGTTCTGGGGCTGGGCGCGGTCCAGTCGCGGACGGGCGCAGACGGGCTTGCCTTAGGCGCGCCTTCGGCGCGCCAGCGGCGCGGCCGCGCAGCGGCTGCCATTTATGGGGAGGTGGGAGGGAGGAGCAGCTGGGAGGCGGGAGGCAGGGGCAGCGAATGGGCAGTCAGGGGGCGGGGCCGCAGGGACGCAGCGGCGGGAATGGCGAGAGGCAACGGGGGTACAGAAGGAAAAAAAGGGGCGAGAAAACAGACAAATGCGGGCACAGTACAAAAGGGGCAACGGGGGTACAGAAGGAAAAAAGGGGCGAGAAAACAGACAAATGCGGGCACAGTACAAAAGGGGCAACGGGGGTACAGAAGGAGAAAAAGGGGCGAGAAAACAGACAAATGCGGGCACAGTACAAATGGGGCAACGGGGGTACAGAAGGAAAAAAAGGGGCGAGAAAACAGACAAATGCGGGCACAGTACAAATGGGGCAACGGGGTACAGAAGGAAAAAAGGGGCGAGAAAACAGACAAATGCGGGCACAGTACAAATGGGGCAACGGGGTACAGAAGGAAAAAAAAGGGCGAGAAAACAGACAAATGCGGGCACAGTACAAATGGGGCAACGGGGGTACAGAAGGAAAAAAGGGGCGAGAAAACAGACAAATGCGGGCACAGTACAAATGGGGCAACGGGGGTACAGAAGGAAAAAAAGGGGCGAGAAAACAGACAAATGCGGGCACAGTACAAATGGGGCAACGGGGGTACAGAAGGAGAAAAAGGGGCGAGAAAACAGACAAATGCGGGCACAGTACAAATGGGGCAACGGGGGTACAGAAGGAAAAAAGGGGCGAGAAAACAGACAAATGCGGGCACAGTACAAATGGGGCAACGGGGGTACAGAAGGAGAAAAAGGGGCGAGAAAACAGACAAATGCGGGCACAGTACAAATGGGGCAACGGGGGTACAGAAGGAAAAAAAGGGGCGAGAAAACAGACAAATGCGGGCACAGTACAAATGGGGCAACGGGGGTACAGAAGGAAAAAAAGGGGCGAGAAAACAGACAAATGCGGGCACAGTACAAATGGGGCAACGGGGGTACAGAAGGAAAAAGGGAAGGGCGTTCTTACCAGCAGCAGCGGGCGGACAACACAGGCGGAGCTGTGTGGCGGGGGAGCGACCTACCTGGCAAGGTCAAGGGTCGCTCTCCTCACCGCGCAGCGGCCGCCATTTATGGGGAGGTGGGAGGGAGGAGCAGCTGGGAGGCGGGAGGCAGGGGCAGCGAATGGGCAGTCAGGGGGCGGGGCCGCAGGGGACGCACGGCGGGAATGGCGAGAGGCAACGGGGGTACAGAAGGAAAAAAAGGGGCGAGAAAACAGACAAATGCGGGCACAGTACAAAAGGGGCAACGGGGTACAGAAGGAAAAAAAGGGGCGAGAAAACAGACAAATGCGGGCACAGTACAAAAGGGGCAACGGGGGTACAGAAGGAAAAAAAGGGGCGAGAAAACAGACAAATGCGGGCACAGTACAAATGGGGCAACGGGGGTACAGAAGGAAAAAAGGGGCGAGAAAACAGACAAATGCGGGCACAGTACAAATGGGGCAACGGGGGTACAGAAGGAAAAAAAGGGGCGAGAAAACAGACAAATGCGGGCACAGTACAAATGGGGCAACGGGTGTACAGAAGGAAAAAAAGGGGCGAGAAAACAGACAAATGCGGGCACAGTACAAATGGGGCAACGGGGGTACAGAAGGAGAAAAAGGGGCGAGAAAACAGACAAATGCGGGCACAGTACAAATGGGGCAACGGGGGTACAGAAGGAAAAAAAGGGGCGAGAAAACAGACAAATGCGGGCACAGTACAAATGGGGCAACGGGGGTACAGAAGGAAAAAAAGGGGCGAGAAAACAGACAAATGCGGGCACAGTACAAATGGGGCAACGGGGGTACAGAAGGAAAAAGGGAAGGGCGTTCTTACCAGCAGCAGCGGGCGGACAACACAGGCGGAGCTGTGTGGCGGGGGGAGCGACCTACCTGGCAAGGTCAAGGGTCGCTCTCCTCACCGCGCAGCGGCCGCCATTTATGGGGAGGTGGGAGGGAGGAGCAGCTGGGAGGCGGGAGGCAGGGGCAGCGAATGGGCAGTCAGGGGGCGGGGCCGCAGGGACGCAGCGGCGGGAATGGCGAGAGGCAACGGGGGTACAGAAGGAAAAAAAGGGGCGAGAAAACAGACAAATGCGGGCACAGTACAAAAGGGGCAACGGGGGTACAGAAGGAAAAAAAGGGGCGAGAAAACAGACAAATGCGGGCACAGTACAAAAGGGGCAACGGGGGTACAGAAGGAAAAAAAGGGGCGAGAAAACAGACAAATGCGGGCACAGTACAAATGGGGCAACGGGGGTACAGAAGGAAAAAAAGGGGCGAGAAAACAGACAAATGCGGGCACAGTACAAATGGGGCAACGGGGTACAGAAGGAAAAAAAGGGGCGAGAAAACAGACAAATGCGGGCACAGTACAAATGGGGCAACGGGGGTACAGAAGGAAAAAAAGGGGCGAGAAAACAGACAAATGCGGGCACAGTACAAATGGGGCAACGGGGGTACAGAAGGAAAAAAAGGGGCGAGAAAACAGACAAATGCGGGCACAGTACAAATGGGGCAACGGGGGTACAGAAGGAAAAAAAGGGGCGAGAAAACAGACAAATGCGGGCACAGTACAAATGGGGCAACGGGGGTACAGAAGGAAAAAAGGGGCGAGAAAACAGACAAATGCGGGCACAGTACAAATGGGGCAACGGGGGTACAGAAGGAGAAAAAGGGGCGAGAAAACAGACAAATGCGGGCACAGTACAAATGGGGCAACGGGGGTACAGAAGGAAAAAAAGGGGCGAGAAAACAGACAAATGCGGGCACAGTACAAATGGGGCAACGGGGGTACAGAAGGAAAAAAAGGGGCGAGAAAACAGACAAATGCGGGCACAGTACAAATGGGGCAACGGGGCTACAGAAGGAAAAAGGGAAGGGCGTTCTTACCAGCAGCAGCGGGCGGACAACACAGGCGGAGCTGTGTGGCGGGGGGAGCGACCTACCTGGCAAGGTCATGGTCTGTCCAGATTTTTCCGCCTTAGTGAAGAGAACTCCCAGGAGGTAGAGTAGTTCTCCCCACATTTCAGCTGGAGGGGACACGTGTTAGACCTGGCACTGTTGGCGTGGGTCTCCCTTCCATTTTTTGCTGTTGCCTCATGTGTTTTTGCTGGTTATAGATGCTTTGGGCACTGTGCCACTGCTATTCAGTGCCACAGTGCAAGTGCTCCCTATGGTAAATTGATGTATGGATTAGTGATTCCATGATTGGTTGGTTTGGTTTACTTGTCAGACCCTAGTACAGTGCACTGAGTGTGCCCAGGGCTTGTAAACCAAATGCTGCTGGTGGGCTTGCAGCACTGGTTGTGCCACCCACAGAAGCAGCCTGTAAAAGTGTGTCTCAGGTCTGCCATTGCAGAGCCTGTGTGCAGTCTGGTACTGCCATGTTGACTGGGCAAGTGCACCCACTTGCCAGTCCCTAAACCTTCCCTTTTCTGCATATTAGTCACCCCTATGGTAGGCCCAAGGGCAGGGTGCATTGTAAGTATAAGGTAGGACATGCCCTGGTGTGTGAGGCATGTCCTAATAGTGAATTACAGCCATTTTCGTTTTTCACTATTGCAAGGCTACCTGCTCCCCATAGGCCAGAATGGGCAGTTTGATTATTACAGCTTATAATCCTAACTGACCCAGGGAACATGGTAGAAAAACGAATTTAGTATGCCTGAACTCAGAATGATAAAATACATCTTTTAGTGAAGTTGGTTTTAACATTCTGTGTTTGAAAATACAACTTTTAGAAAGTAGGTATTTTCTTGCCTAACTGTCCAAGCCTGCCTCTGCTAGGTTGTGTATTCCTTGTCTGGGTTTGTGAGTGACAGGGGCTGGGGGACTCCAGGAGACAGGGTGAGTCAGCACAGGGCTGAATAGAGAGATCTGCATGGAGGTAGGTGGGAGGAGTTGCACCTGGGACCTGAATAGGGCTGTACCTTCCCTCCACAATGCTGGCTCCACCTCCTGTGGTGTGTCTGATGTCCCTGGCCTACTCTGTGAAAGGAAAGAAGGAGACATGTCAACAAAGTGCTCCAGGACTGAGCAGAACTGGTTTGGACTAGGCAAAGGGCTCTCTGCCTTCAGAGAACAAAGAGAATATGTGTATAAAAGAGGGGACCCCAACCCCAGAACTTTAGATCAGATCACTTTGGGAAACAAGAAGAAACCTTTGCTGAGGAGAGGAACCAGAGAAACTGAGGAGGAGACTATCCCTAAGCTGAGTGCTGTTTGGGGGATTGGCCTGCAGTGGTTGCCTGACTGCCAAAGAAAGGAGAAAGGAACTTTGTGTGTACTTTCATCAACTTGTAAAAGATCTCCAAGGGCTTGAGAGAAGAGCTTGACTCCTGCTGAAGTCTCAGGGACAACAGACTTCACCAACCAGCTCCCCAAGAGTCTTTCTGTAAAGTGCCTGCTGCTGAGCTGGACTTTCTGAGGGACTGCGTGTCGCAAGGAGCTGGAAGCGCGACATCGAAGAAGAAGCGTCGCCGCCGCAGCCGAAGCGCCTCGCATCGCCGAAGAAGAGGATCGACGTCGCATCAGATGCCGCCGCATCAACGGAGAAGAGTGTCGCCGCCGCATTGTTGCCGAAGCGCCTCGCATCGCCGGAGAAGAGGACCGACGTCGCACCAGATGCCGCTGCATCACCGGGAAGCGTGTCGCAGGGCCTGTCGCGGCTCAGAAGAATCGTTGAGTCGCCGCACAGCTGTCGCATCATTGCCGAAGCGCCTCGCATCGCCGGAGAAGAGGACCGACGTCGCATCAGACGCCGCCGCATCACCGGGAAGCGTGTCGCAGGGCCTGTCGCGGGTCAGAAGCATCATTGCCGAAGCACCTCGCATCGCCGGAGAAGAGGATCGACGTCGCATCAGACGCCGCCGCATCACCGGGAAGCATGTCGCAGGGCCTGGCGAGGCTCAGAAGAATCGTTGAGTCGCCGCCCGGCCGTCGGACGTGCACGCATCGTGTCGCATCAAGAAGAAGACGCCATCTTTGTTCATTGCATCGGATCTTCATCGCATCACGGCGTTGCTGGTCGCATCACCACGAATGCGCAGTAAGAAACCGACGCATCACCTCCCCTCGCAGAGAAGAACCGACCCATCCCCTACGCATCAGTAGGGACCCGACGCATCACCGTTCTTGCGTGTAAGGAGCCAACACATCTCCTTCCCTGCAACACTTTCGTTGTATAGCGTTACGCATCCTAAGGTACATTGAACTCAAAGTGTCGCATTTACCATCTTAAGAGAACTGAGCTAATTCTACCATTTTTGAAGTACAGTATTGTGGATCTTTGTCGTTTGTGGTCTTGTGGTAAATATATATAAAAGATACTTATTTTTAATATACATCTGGTGTGGTGTCCATCTGTAGTGTTGTCACTTGATTACTGTATGTGTTCACAAATGCTTTACACACTGCCTCTGAGATAAGCCTGTCTGCTCGTGCCAAGCTACCAAGGGGGTGAGCAGGGGTTATTTTGGGAGTGTACCCCCTTACCCTGACTAGACGCAAGGGTCCCTATTTGGTCAAAGGTACCTACCTCTGCCAACTAGAGACCCCCAAATCTAACAAGGGTCTTCCTGAAGGTGTTCAGGGAGGGGGCGCATCTGATGTCTGCCGGTAGCTCATTCCAGGTCTTGGCTGCATTGTGAGAGAAGGATCTTCTGCCTGCTCTGGCTCTGTGGATGCGCGGGGTTTCGGCCAGTGCGAGGTTGGAAGATCGGAGGTTTCTTTTGGGTACGTGGAAATTGATTCTGTCATTGAGGTATTCGGGTCCGTTGTTGTGTAGGCATTTGTAGGCGTGAGTGAGGATTTTGAAAGTGACTCTTTTCTCCACGGGGAGCCAGTGGAGACTTCGTAGGTGTTGGCTGATGTGTTTGTGTCGGGGGATGCTGAGGACGAGTCTGGCGGTGGTGTTCTGTATTGTCTGGAGTTTGCGGAGTAGGGACTTGTTGATGCCTGCGTAGAGTGCGTTTCCATAGTCCAGTCTGCTGGTGATGAGTGCGTGGGTGACTGTCTTCCTTGACTCAGGGGGGATCCACTTGAAGGTCTTGCGGAGGATGCAGAGGGTGTTGAAGCAGCTGAAGGTGTCGGCGTTGACCTGTCGGTTCATGGTGCGTGATGAGTCGAGTACGATGCCGAGGTTCTTGGTGTGGTCTGAGGGGGTAGGTGGGCTTCCGAGGGCGGTCGGCCACCAGGTGCTGTCCCATGCAGAAGGGGTGGTACCGAGGACAAGAACTTCTGTCTTCTCGGCGTTGAGCTTCAGGCAGCTGTTGGTCATCCAGACTGCGACGTCTTGCATTCTTTTCTGGAAGTTGAGTTTGGCAGTGGTGGGGTCTTTGGTGAGGGAGAGGATGAGCTGGGTGTCGTCGGCGTAGCATACGATGTTGAGGACGTGTTGTCGGACAATGGCTGCGAGGGGGGCCATGTAGATGTTGAAGAGGGTGGGACTCAGTGATGAACCCTGTGGGACTCCGCAGGTGATTTTCGTGGGGTCGGAGAGGAAGGGTGGAAGTCTGATCCTTTGGCTTCTTCCGGTGAGGAATGATCGGATCCAGTCCAGGGCTGTTCCTTGTATGCTCATGCGTCGTGTAGTCTGGCGACTAGTGTGCAGTGGGAGACAGTGTCGAAGGCCGCTGATAGGTCGAGTAGGATGAGGGCGGCGGAGTGGCCTTGGTCCAGGAGGGTGCGGATGTCGTCTGTGGCGGCGAGTAGGGTGGTCTCTGTGCTGTGGTTGCTTCGGAATCCGGATTGGGACGGGTCGAGGACGGCGTTTTCTTCAATGAATCGTGTCAGTTTCCTGTTGACTGTTTTCTCTGCAACTTTGGCTGCGAAGGGGAGGAGCGAGATGGGCCGATAGTTCTTGAGATCGGTGGGGTCAGCTGTGGGCTTCTTGAGCAGGGGTCTGAACTTCTGCGCGCTTCCAGTCGTCTGGGAAGGTGCCTGTTTTTAAGGTGGTGTTGATGGTGCGTTGTAGTTCGGGTGCGATGGCGGCGGCGGCTCTGTGGTAGATGTGAGGGGGCAGGGGTCGGTGGGGGCCCCGAGTGGATGCTTTTCATGGTCGAGGCGGTGTCTTCGGCCGTGATCTGTGTCCAGTTGGAGATGGTGGGCTGGCTGGTGTTTCTGGGGGTTTGGGGGCTGTCAGTGGCGCCTAGTGGATGGTCGATGAAGTTGTCGTATAGGTTTTTGATCTTGAGGTGGAAATAGGTTCCAAGCTTGTCGCAGAGATCTTGGGATGGGGTGATGTCTGTGGCTTCGCTGCGTGGGTTGGTGAATTCCTGAATGACACTGAAAAGTTCCTTGGAGTTGGTGGAGTTGGCCAGGATTTTGTTGTGGATGAAGTTCCTCTTGGTGGCTCTGATCTGGTTGTGGTAGTCCGTCATGGCGTCCTTGTAGGTGGTGTGGTTTTCGGTTGTCTTGGTGTTTCTCCAGTTCTTCTCCAGGCGTCTGCAGGTGCTTCTGGCTTCTTGGAGAGCAGTGGCGTAGCGGGGCGAGCTCGTCTGCGCAGTTGAAGATCCAGGTGTGGAGTTCGCTGGCTGCGTCGTTTGCGTTGTTAGCGTCGGGTGCCCAGGTGTGGTTGTCTCGGGTGAGGGTGGAGTTAAGTTGCTCGTCGGTAACCTTGCTCCAGTTCCTTCGAGGTGGGCGTGGGGCTGGTTTGGGTGCCTTGGGTTTGTTGATGGCGAAGTGTACGCAGTGGTGGTCGGTCCATGGCGGCTGCGTTGTGTGGCTGAATTGGACGCTGTTTCCTGCCGCGAAGATGGGGTCGAGGGTGTGTCCTGCTCTGTGGGTCGGTGTGTTGACGAGTTGTTTAAGTCCGATGCTGGCGAGGTTGTCAGGAAGGATAGTGGAGTTGGGGTCGCTGGGGTTGTCGAGGTGGAAGTTCAGGTCTCCAATGAGTATGTAGTTTGCTGAGGCTATGGCGTGGGGTGCGATGAAGTCGGTGATGGTGGTGGCGAAGGGTGTTCGGGGGCCGGGGGGTCTGTAGATGAGGGTTCCTCGGAGTGTGGCTTTGGGGGTGGTCTGGATCTGGAAGTGCAGGTGTTCGGCAGAGGGGAAGGTTTCGCTGGAGGTGGTGAGGCGAAGGGTGCTCTTGTGGGCGATGGCGAGGCCCCCTCCTGGGTGGTTGGGGTGGTCTTTCCTCTGGATCTTGTATCCGTCTGGGATGGCTGTGCTGATGTTGGGGGCGGAGGATGTGTTGGTCCAGGTCTCTGTGAAGAAGGCGATGTCTGGCGAGAGAGAGTCGAGTAGGTTCCAGATTTCCATGGCGTGTTTGTGTACGGAGCGTACGTTGAGGAGGATGCATTTTAGGGTGCCGCCGGTGCTGGCGTCGGTGTTGTTGGAGGCCAGGGTGGCGGTGAGGGTCTGGCGGCAGTAGAACTGGCCGTGGGTTGTGTTCGGCAAGGCCTGTTGGCATTCTCTAAGTCTTCCAGGGTTGAGTGCGAGGAGGGTGGTGGTGTCGTAGCGATGGGTAGTGGGAGGTCCAGGGTTCCTGGCGCTGGCCGCGGTCGGGTCGCGGACGGGCGCAGACGGGCTTGCCTAGTATCACTATAGCTGTGCACAGTTAACAGGACATGCTGAGATGTGTTCCAAGTTACCTCGCTGAAGTCATTCAGGATCACTAGAGGTGTGCACAGTCCCGAAGCTGCTGGAGATAACGGGACACGCTGAGATGTGTTCCAAGTTACCTTCAGTAAGTCATTCAGTATCACTAGAGGTGTGCACAGTCCCAAAGCTGCTGGAGAGGACAGTACATGCTAAGATGTGTTCCAAGTTACCTCGCTGAAGTCATTCAGTATCAATGGAGGTGTAAACCATCCCGAAGAAGCTGCAGATAACGGGGCATGCTGAGATGTGTTCCAAGTTACCTTGCTGAAGTCATTCAGTATCACTAGAGGTGTGCACAGTCCCAAAGCTGCTGGAGATAATGGGCCACGCTGAGATGTGTTCCAAGTTACTTTGCTGAAGTCATTCAGTATCACTAGAGGTGTGCACAGTCCCAAAGCTGCTAGAGATAACAGGATATGATGAGATGTGTTCCAAGTTACCTTCAGTAAGTCATTCAGTATCACTAGAGGTGTGCACAGTCCCAAAACTGCTGGAGATAACAGGACATGCTGAGATGTGTTCCAAGTTACCTCGCTGAAGTCATTCAGTATCACTAGAGGTGGGCACCGTCACGAAGCTGCTGGAGATAACGGGGCATGCTGAGATGTGTTCCAAGTTACCTTGCTGAAGTCATTCATTATCACTAGAGGTGGGCACCGTCCCGAAGCAGCTGGAGATAACGGGGCATGCTGAGATGTGTTCCACGTTACCTCGCTGAAGTCATTCAGTATCACTAGAGGTGGGCACCGTCCCGAAGCAGCTGGAGATAACGGGGCATGCTGAGATGTGTTCCAAGTTACTTTCAGTAAGTTATTCAGTATCACTAGAGGTGTGCACAGTCCCAAAACTGCTGGAGATAACAGGACATGCTGAGATGTGTTCCAAGTTACCTCGCTGAAGTCATTCAGTATCACTAGAGGTGGGCACCATCCCGAAGTAGCTGGAGATTACGGGGCTTGCTGAGATGTGTTTCAAGTTACTTTCAGTAAGTCATTCAGTATCACTAGAGGTGTGTAGAGTTCCAAAGCTGGTGGAGATAACAGGACATGCTGAGATGTGTTCCAAGTTACCTTGCTGAAGTCATTCAGTATCACTATAGGTGTGCACAGTCAACAGGACATGCTGAGATGTGTTCCAAGTTACCTCGCTGAAGTCATTCAGTATCACTAGAGGTGGACACCGTCCCGAAGCAGCTGGAGATAACGGGGCATGCTGAGATGTGTTTAAAGTTACCTTGCTGAAGTCATTCAGTATCACTAGAGGTGTGCACGGTCCCAAAGCTGCTTGAGATAACAGGACATGATGAGATGTGTTCCAAGTTACCTTCAGTAAGTCATTCAGTATCACTAGAGGTGTGCACAGTCCCAAAACTGCTGGAGATAACAGGACATGCTGAGATGTGTTCCAAGTTACCTCGCTGAAGTCATTCAGTATCACTAGAGGTGGGCACCGTCCCGAAGCAGCTGGAGTAAAAGGGGCATGCTGAGATGTGTTACAAGTTACCTTGCTGAAGTCATTCAGTATCACCAGAGGTGTGCACAGTTCCAAAGCTGCTGGAGATAACAGGACATGATGAGATGTGTTCCAAGTTACCGTCAGTAAGTCATTCAGTATCACTAGAGGTGTGCACAGTTCCCAAACTGCTGGAGATAACAGGACATGCTGAGATGTGTTCCAAGTTACCTCGCTGAAGTCATTCAGTATCACTAGAGGTGGGCACCGTCCCGAAGCAGCTGGAGATAAAGGGGCATGCTGAGATGTGTTCCAAGTTACCTTGCTGAAGTCTTTCAGTATCACTAGAGGTGTGCACAGTTCCAAACCTGGTGGAGATAACAGGACATGCTGAGATGTGTTCCAAGTTACCTCGCTGAAGTCATCCAGTATCACTAGAGGTGTACACAGTCCGGAAGCTTCTGGAGATAACAGGACATGCTGAGATGTGTTCCAAGTTACCTCGCTGAAGTCATTCAGTATCACTAGAGGTGGGCACCGTCCCGAAGCTGCTGGAGATAACGGGGCATGCTGAGATGTGTTCCAAGTTACCTTGCTGAAGTCATTCAGTATCACTAGAAGTGTGCACAGTCACAAAGCTGCTGGAGATAACGGGACACACTGAGATGTGTTCCAAGTTACCTCGCTGAAGTCATTCAGTATCACTAGAGGTGAGCACCGTCCCGAAGCAGCTGGAGACAACAGGACATGCTGGGATGTGTTCCAAGTTACCTCGCTGAAGTCATGAGTGGAGAGGTGTGGTGCAGTGGCCAGGGCAGCTGACTTCGGAGCACAGGGCTCACGGTTCGATCCCCGGCTCCGGCGGCAGCTCAGCTCAGCACCATGTGACTCTGGGCAATAGCTCACTTAATTTCCACGACGTCCCCCAGCGCCTTGAGACCCGTAAGGGTGAGTAGTTCGCACTTTACAAATACGGATTTACATTTACAAAATACTTATTCAGTATCACTAGAGATGTGCACAGTCCCGAAGCTGCTGGAGATAACGGGACACGCTGAGATGTGTTCCAAGTTACCTCGCTGAAGTCATTCAGTATCACTAGAGGTGTGCACAGTCCCGAAGCTGCTGGAGATAACGGGACACGCTGAGATGTGTTCCAAGTTACCTCGCTGAAGTCATTCAGTATCACTAGAGGTGTGCACAGTCCCGAAGCTGCTGGAGATAACGGGGCATGCTGAGATGTGTTCCAAGTTACCTCGCTGAAGTCATTCAGTATCACTAGAGGTGTGCACAGTCCCGAAGCTGCTGGAGAGAACGGGACATGCTGAGATGTGTTGCAAGTTACCTTCAGTAAGTCATTCAGTATCACTAGAGGTGTGCACAGTCCCAAAGCTGCTGGAGATAACAGGACACGCTGAGATGTGTTCCAAGTTACTTCGCTGAAGTCATTCAGTATCACTAGAGGTGTGCACAGTCCCGAAGCTGCTGGAGATAGCGGCATGCTGAGATGTGTTCCAAGTTACCTTGCTGAAGTCATTAATTATCACTAGAGGTGTGCACAGTCAAGGGGACATGCTGAGATGTGTTCCAAGTTACCTCGCTGAAGTCATTCACTATCACTAGAGGTGTGCACAGTCAACAGGACATGCTGAGATGTGTTCCAAGTTACCTTCAGTAAGTCATTCAGTATCACTAGAGGTGTGCACAGTCCCAAAGCTGCTGGAGATAACAGGACATGCTGAGATGTGTTCCAAGTTACCTCGCTGAAGTCATTCAGTGTCACCAGAGGTGTGCACAGTCCCAAAGCTGCTGGAAATAACAGGACATGCTGAGATGTGTTCCAAGTTACCTTTCTGAAGTCATTCAGTATCACTAGAGCTGTGCACAGTCCCAAAGCTGCTGGAGATAACAGGACATGATATGTGTTCCAAGTTACCTTCAGTAAGTCATTCATTATCACTCGAGGTGTGCACAGTCCGAAAGCTGCAGGAGATGACAGGACATGATGAGGTGTGTTCTAAGTTACCTTCAGGAAGTCATTCATTATCACTAGAAGTGTGCACAGTCCCAAAGCTGCTGGAGATGACAGGACATGATGAGATGTGTTCCAAGTTTATAAATATAAACTCACTTTAAGGGTTCAATGGGGAGGAATTCTAACCATCCAAGGTCCCACTCCGTAACATCAAAACTCACAAAAAGGAACCAGATGTCTGTCTATATAACTCATAAAGTGTGTGTGTATTGTGGGAGGGTGGAGGGGTAGACATACCCTTCTGTTAAGACAAGAACCCTCACTCACCCAAGGGTGACATGCTTCATCATTGGGTTCCCTCTTACACACTGTGACTGCAAGGTGCACAGTGTGGGCTACAACTCTCCCGCAGGAGAGGAGCGCGAGGTGTTTTAAGTCATCCAATGTAGGTCTGAGTGAGGGGCAGAGTGCAACAAAAAATTATTATAAAGATGTGAGTTAAAAATACCTCCCACAATACACACACGCTTTATGAGTTATATAGACAGACCATCTGGTTCCTTTTTGTGAGTTTTGATGTGTTCCAAGTTACCTTCAGTAAGTCATTCATTATCACTAGAGGTGTGCACATTCTAAAGCTGCTGGAGATGACAGTACATGCTGAGATGTGTTCCAAGTTACCTTCAGTAAGTCATTCATTATCACTAGAGGTGTGCACAGTCCCAAAGCTGCTGGAGATGACAGTACATGCTGAGATGTGTTCCAAGTTACCTTCAGTAAGTCATTCATTATCACTAGAGGTGCGCACAGTCCCAAAGCTGTCCTCTCGTGAACTTCCTGCAATTCTTGTAAATGCTAAATCCATCGCCCATAGTTTGCACATCCAGTGTTAGTGAAACCATGCAGCTCCCTCTGCCCAACAGCAATTCTGCTTCGCTTCATGGAAGCGAGAGCGTTTTCCATGCTCTTGCTTCCATGAAGTGAAGCAGTGTTTGCTATGGCTTGCCATAGCAAACACAAGGAGATGATGGACGGAGCACTGAAACTTTTCAGACACTCACCCCCAGTCACAGATCTGGGTTGAATCCATCATCGTTCTTTAGCTCACTTCGCCACCCCAGTTCAGACCCAGCTATATGCAAATCAGTCTTGACCCTGTGCCTCATGGGAACAGTCCAGCCCGAACTGCCAAGCCATGTCTTCCCTGGACTGGAAACAAGCATCCTGGGACCGGTTTCGGGCTAACAGCCCTCATCAGCCAGACTAGCTTGAATCCAGTGGCAAAGTGAGCAAGGGACCCACGTCTGGGCATACCCTGCCAACTTAGGGCGAACAAAGCAAACACAAGGAGATGATGGACGGAGCACTGAAACTTTTCAGACACTCACCCCCAGTCACAGATCTGGGTTGAATCCATCATCGTTCTTTAGCTCACTTCGCCACCCCAGTTCAGTTGGCTGGGTTCAAACTGGAATGGCATGGTGAGCAAGCCTGGCAGTTCGGTCTGGACTGTTCCCATTGGGCACAGGGTCAAGACTGATTTGCATATGGCTGGGTTCAAACTGGAATGGCATGGTGAGCAAAAAACGATGGATTTAGGCCCAGATCTCTGTACTGGGGTGAATGTATGACATTGCTCTGCATTCTGTCCATCAATTGTTGTTTTTGCATTTACCATAGCAAACTGCAATGTCCCGGGGGAAGGGACCCCGGGATATTGCTGGAGCCGGCCCTGGGAGGTGGCGGTCCCCAGGGCCATGGAGGGCTCCTGGAGGGGGGCCGCACGGCCCCCCTCCTATCTTCTTTGTAGCCCTGGGGAGGTGGTGGTCCCTGGGCCCGGAGGTCCACAACGGACCCCGCATTTAATTAATTTGAGCCCCGAGGAGGTGGTGGTCCCCGGGGCAGTGTGGGAGGGCTCAAGCCCCCCCACACTTTATTTTTTAAGATAGCCCCGGGGAGTTGGTGGTCCCAGGGCCTGTGGGGGGCAGCGTGGCCCCCCGCTTTTAATGAATATAGCCCCGGGGAGGTGGCGGTAACCGGGCTGCATGGGGGGTAGAAGTCCCCCATGCCTTTTAAAACAAAATATAGCCCTGGAGAGATGGCGGTCCCCAGGGTTGGGGGGCCCATGTGGCCCCCCTGCATTTACTGAATATAGCCCCGGGGAGGTAGTGGTCCCCAGGGCTGCATAGCCCCCCACGCATGTTTTTAAAAAACAAAGCCCCGGGAGGTGGCGGTCCCTGGGGCTGCGGGGGCCCCTGCATATATTTAGATCATTGCCCCCGGGACTTAGCCCATGCGGGGGCTTAAAGAAAACAAAGTGCGCTTAAAAAAGAAAATTCCGCAGGATTTGCGGACCCAACGCGACTCCAGCCGAAAATAAAAACAAAACATGCTTTTTTTGGTGTGGGACCCCGTGAGCAGGCCTAGAGGTCAGGGTGTTTCTTACCTGCCCCTTTTCTTGTTTTTAATCCTTTTTTTACCTTTTTTCTTCTGACTCGGTTCAACCAAAATTGCGTGAATAAACACGGACAACATGACTAAACCACAGAACAAAGGTATTTTTCATTTGGGAAAACTTACAAGGTGAACAAAACCATCGTGTTTTGGAAGCTAAGTGCTGTCAAAAGTGGGGATCCACTTCCGACACATGCTGCATGGCTGACTCTGTAACACCTTGTGTGATTCTGGTACAATGTCATGTACAGTGCTGTGCATTTGACTCTTTTCTACACTATAAATATATTGAATATATGACTGTTTATTAAAATTGTAGTTTCCATTTATAGAGTACTGGCACTTGGATTGCATTCCCTCTCTTGAGGTGCACGTTGAAGTGCTCGCCCACATCTACCCAGAGAATCAGGAATGCTTAAGTAACCCCCGCTCTCTGTTGCGAGCTGTGTACCTTCAGTGCTGATTAGCTCTGTAATTGCCCACTCCAGTCAACCATGACTGACAAGTGGTCAGGAGAGGTCTGGGGCTTTCAGTTGAAACACAAATGTGTTAAAGTAAATTGATTCCCTTCCTGATGATGTGTGCGGGGCCCACGGAAGGAGACGTTATTGTGCAGGCGGTGAGCTAATTTTTCGTGACTCGGATTTATTTTCCTTCATATGACTTGGACCCACAACCAGAGGAAAGAGGAGAAATAAACAAGGCAATAGAGACAAAAGGGAAAAGTAGTGATTAAAAAAAGCTGCAAGAGAGAGAAACGAAGATGTGTTGGCCTGGAAGAAAGTGGCCTGTGGTGGAATGAAAACCATATAGCCTTGACTTGTGGCAACCCCTGGTATTTGGCAACATCTGCAGCAGACTCCAAATTAATAGAAGCCCTGGACCCCTGCATGGATATTTTACAAATTAATCACTTGTCTCGTGCTTTCAACAAGGAGAAAGGGCAGTCGCATCATCAGCTTAGCAAGTCCCTTTTGAGTGTCCTCCTCTTACTGATTCCTAATCATTTGTATTGGGTTTTACAATAAATTGTTAACTGTTTCACACTGTTACACTGTTCAAAGAGAGCACCCCTCCACAACCAACATGTAAAAATATTTGTCATATAAATACAACAGAGTGTACTAGAGATGGTAACTATGCTGCACTTTCAAGCTTTCAGTCTCCCATATAATTTTAGACATTTGCTTTATTATGATAGGGAATTACAACCTGGAAAGGGGGAAACAAAGAGGCATGCACTAGCATATAACACAAAATAGCAGACAGGTGAACAGATAGGTGGGACCAGCGGGCAGGGTGCGAATCCGAATACATGCTAAGCTGCCGATGACATGGAGGAGTGTCTAGGGTGACCAACTGGCAAGGGTGCAAATTCAGGACGGTGAGTGTAAAAATTCAGGACAAAGGGTCAAAATTCAAGACAAAATTTCAGGACATGAGGTCAAAATTCAGGACAAAAGGTAAGTTTTACAGAGGTCGCGCAATAGTATATAAGTAAGTAAATAGACAACCACTTAAGTACAAGTGAAAAGAAGTTTATATTAGGTTGAGACAATTGTGCACTTCATGGTTTTTCAGTATGCGCGCAGCTTTGAGCAAATGTGCAGGTCTTTTTGTGGTAACAAAACCGCCCCCCCCCCCACCACCCCCCACTTTCCAGCCTCCCAGGGAAACGCCCGAAGGCCCGGTCCGGCCAGTCCGGCCTTGCTCCCACCCGCCAATGGTGACCCTCCTCTTCACATAGACCCTCTCTCATGTGTATTTAATTTCTTTTATAGTGCTACTCATCCCAAGTAAGTAGGACAGGGTGTCGGAGTGCGTTACATCACACACATATTATATAGAGACAATGACTCATATAAAAGTGAAAGTCAATCTAAAGGGAAATGTACTTAAGATAATGGGGGTTGCAAGGTGTAATCATTCTTTCATCCATCATTCAGTCTTTCACCATTCATTTTGTGCTTCCATCTGTGTGCCCATTCATATCAATATTCAACCATTTGCAAATCTATCCATCATCTATCCTTCCATCCATCCATCCATCCATCCATCATTCCACTCATCCATCCCTCCATCCACCCTTTAACTCATCCATCCCTCCATTCATCCTTTCACCTTATCCATCCATACACTCATCCATCCACTCTTCCACTCGTCCATCCATTCACTCATCCATCCAGCCATCTACCCTTTCACCCATCCAGCCATCCTTTCACTTACTCATTCATCTACCCAGTCACTCATCCTTCCACCCATTCACCCTTTCAGTCATCGATCCATCCATCCTCCCTTTCTCTCTCCATCCTCCTTTCATTTAGCCATCCATCCTTCCATTCACCCATCCAGCTACTCATCCATTCATGAATCCATCCATTGACCCTATCACTCATCCATCCTTTCACTCATCCATCCATCCTTTCTCTCCTTCACTCATCCATCCATCCTCTCATCCATCCACCCGTTCACTCCTTCACTCATCCATCCATCCTTTCTCTCATCCATCCACCCTTTCACTCCTTCACTCATCTATCCACCCTTCTGTCCATCCACCCTCCCTTTCACTCACTCATCCAACCTTACATCCACCCTTTCACTCATCCATCCATCCATTCACCCTTTCACTTATCAATTGATCAATCCATCCATCAGTTCACTCATCCATCCACCCATTCACTCGCCTGACATCCACCCTTTCACTCATCTATCCATCCTTTCACTCATCCATCCATCCATTCTTTTACCCGTCCATCTACCCTTCCACCTATACATCCATCTATTTACCTATTCTCTCATCCATCCTTCCACTCACTCATCTGTCCTTCCTTTCTCTCAATATTCATCTATTCACCTATTCATTCATCCATTCACCCTTTCACTAATCCACCCAGCCATCCACCCATCCCTTCACTTACACACCTTTTCACATTAATTATGAGCTGAGCCTTGTCTGCTGAGTTGCAGACAGAAGAGGCCCATCAAAGACTTCACCCCTGCTGTAGTTCCTAAAGCAAGGGGTGGGGCGGGGGAGGGCTCACTATGCATAGACAATCCGAAAAAGTGGAAGTCATGAGTCATGCATGATGCACAGTGCCACTGTGACATGGTGTTGTTTCTAGGGCTTTAAGTGGGATGAAAAAACTGGGGGGTCTCTCCAAAGGGGGTGTTTGATGTAATTAAGGGTGTGGCTTAAAATACCTAAAGCTAAAAATCTGTGCTTAGCATGGTGTGCCGCCCGACTGGTGATTTGCAGCTTCTATCATTGCATTCAGATATATCACACAACAAGTAGTGTTACACCTACACGCCAGAACTATTGGCTTTGTCAATGGCTGCTAGTTGCATAAAATAAAAAAGCAGCAACCATGGCTTTGTTGAATATAACGTTGAAAATGTGTCAGTTTTAAAATGATGAGACAGTGAAAGACCCATAAACCTTTTTTTTTAAACTTGTTTCTCCACCTTTTCATCAACTGGATTGTCACCTAGCAGCATGGGCGTTTTTGTTCATTTCTTCCACCTGACTGAATGTCCTGCCCTAGACCTCGCAGGAGGAGGTCCACCACATGCAGTAAGAGCACAGACTGGCCCATTGTCATTCTGTATGTGGCAATCAGCCGCAGACAGAATGACAATGGGCGGGGTGGGGCTGCTCTTGTGCTCAGAAGAGTGCGAGGTGGCCCCATCAGGGAGCTGAGGCTTCTGGCAGGGGAACAGTGATGTTCCCCAATACCCAAATTTACAGACAAAAGGCGTCCATAAAAGGGATCGTCACGGACAACGGACGTGAGATCCAAATTACAGACGTTCCATGAAATTTACGGACGGTTGGTCACCCTAGGAGTGTCAGTGATCTGCCTTCAGTCCTGGGCACTTTAGGTTTAAGGACTGAAGCCTCCAGAGCTGACTGACTGTTAATGTCACCTCACACCACCCTTTCCCAATTCATCACAGAGTGGGATGAGGTCACCAACCCATTCTGTGACGAGGTAGGGTAGGTCCTCCTCTCATTGGCTGAACCTTGAAAACGTTAGCCTATGAGAGGGGGCGTGGGATCTTTTTCCTTCCCTCCCGAAACCTCCTGCTCCTTCTGGGGCCATCTTGCTTCTCCCTCCTGCCACCGGCTAGCCCTACCTTTACCACCACAGCTTTCCAGGTAAGGGCCTTATTGAATGATTGGGTAAATGCTTGAATCTAATATATATGTGTTTTTGCACGCGTGATCTCGTGAATGGGTGTGTGCAAATGTGTGTATATGCTTGTGAATGGATGGGTGTGAGTATGTGCCGCTGAGTGTGCTTGTAGACAGGTGGAAGTGAGTGTGTCTGTGTCGTACCCCACTACTATTTTAGTTAAATAGCCACCTCCGAAGGAAAACCTGATGAATTACTAAAGTATCATCACTAACAGTAGTAGGAGAAAACAGTGGTTAATTTGTAAAAAAATATAAGTGCCGGGGCTCTCGTCAAGAGGCAGCTTGCACCAGCCCATTTTTCCTGTTAGCGCATTGCCTAAAACAGAACCAACTGCTAACCATGAAAGTGGGGAGAGGATGTGGCATAATGGTCAGAGCTGCAAACTTCAGAGGTGGGGAACCAGGTTCGAGTCTCGGCGTCGGCACAACTTCCTGTGATTCTAGACAAATCATTTAATCTCCCCATAAACGAATGAGTCCTTAACTGGTGCTCATGAAAACATGTTGAGGATTAAGTGTTGGTGCCGAGCACCGGAAACCACTGGCTCAAATTAAGCACTGGGAGAAAACGAGCGGAATCAAATGCTAAATATCAAACGTGCCAACACAATCCAGAGAAGCTGTGTATAGCGTTCGCAAAACAGAACTGGAGAGCGAATGTCCATGAAACAGGCCAGATTTTGCAAACCAAAAGTTGCTAAAGGGACAAACTCTGTAACAACTGTTCTTGGTCCAGTCAGTGAAACCCCAGCAAGTCATGGAAGACTTTAGGCAGCAGCTAGACTGTGGTGGTATGGCAGCGCTCATCTTATTGGATTTGAGCTCAGCCTTCGAAACGGTCTCTCATTCCATTCTGGTGGATTGCCTTGAAGCCTTAGGAATTGTAGGTGTGGCCTTGCAGTGGCTGATCTCTTTTCTAGAGGATCGCTTCTTTCAAGTTTTCTCACCCACCTCTAAATCTAACTCTGTAGCCTTAACAACAGGAGTACCGCAGGGCTCGATCCTGAGTCCTCTACTTTTTAATCTTTATGTTCGCCCTTTGGTGGACATTGTGGAAAAATCTGGGTTGACCATCTTCTCTTACGCAGATGATACGCAGATAATTTTTTCTCTTTCATCTGCTCAGCATCAGGACCCTTCCTTTCTTCAGCTTGGACTGCATAATATTTCCTTGTGGATGTCCAGAAATGCTTTAAAGCTGAACGGCTCCAAGACTGAGGTCCTCATCTTGGGGAACAATCCCGAGCTCTGGGGAGCTAGCCATTGGCCTGCCTCTTTAGGACCTTTACCGGCTCCAGTCCCGAAGGTTAAGAACTTGGGGCCCAAGTGTCTGGAGTCACCTCAGCTTGCTTTGCGGTCCTCAAGTGGCTAAAGAAAATCCTCTGGATAATTCCACCGGCAGCCCAAAGAACCGTCTTGCAGGCCTTGGTGCTCTCCAGACTTGATTATGGTAATGTACTATATTTGGGTGCGGACAAGGCCTCCGTCCACCGTGTCTCCAGCTCAGTCAAAATGCGATGGCCCGCCTGCTTTTTCGGTTGCCTCGTCACGCCTCTGTTTCCCCTTTGCTTCATCAACTTCACTGGCTCAAGGTAAATAAACATATTGAGTTCAAGGCCCTTTGCTACATGTTTCGAGCTCAGCATGGCTTGGCCCCCTTGTACATACAAAGCCTTGTCAAGCCTTACCAACCCACTCGCAAACTGAGATCGGCCAGCCTGTCTCTTTTCTCAGTTCCTAGAGTGCGGCAGACCCATATGGGAGGCCGCTCGTTCTCCTACCTGGGACCTAAATTGTGGAATTCCCTACCGTTGGAACTCAGGACTGTCAGTCTCTACTAGCCTTTCGTGAAAAGCTGAAGACTTTTCTTTTTAGTCAGGTTTAATTCCAACTAACCTCAACCTCGCTTGTCCTGCTCAGCGCCGGGAAACACTGTTGGGTAGCTGTGCGCTTTATAAATCTTTTAAATAAATAAATAAATGAGGTCCTAGTATCTGTCTGGCTTCCAGCACCTTTGCAGAGACATGCTAAGCAAACATACAGATGTTACACTATTCCCAGGATATTGTGATACAATGAGTCTTGGCCATGTGAGCTTTTAAAGGACTCCTTTATATAACAAGATACTTTCAAAAAGCTTGCATGTTTGAGTTGCTTAGCAAGTAATTAGTAGAAAAATATTAAATCTGAAAAACTCTTACTCTCGCAAGTGCGTGCGTGCATGTGTGTGAGAAACTAGGGGAAAGAGAGACAGAACGGGCAGGCGCACGAGGGTAATTGCCCAAGAGGCCCCTAAGACCCTTGCCCACGGCAGATGTTAGAACAAGACACATTTAAGCAGTCGCCTGCAGGGCAACTAGCTAAGGAGAAAGATTGCATCTAGATCATCAAATAAGTCCAAGGGCACACATGGCAACAGAAATCCTACTGCCGCCCTACGCTGGCAAATGGGGTTAATAAAACAATGAGCACACACCTTCCCAAACTGCAGATTCAGGGTTCAAACCCCTCAGGGATGGGGGGGATCTGACTGTGGTGCAGTGTTCACAGTTAGCACTTTTCCCCATCTGTGCCTCTGACAATAGCAGATTCTATGGCCTTTAGGCATGGTGACTGGAATTATACAATTCTGTGGTCCCAGTATTTTCCACGTAATTACCTATTTATTTACCTTACTTGTCACATAATCCACTGTCTGCTGCGCAATTTGCAGAATTTTACATAAAGCTAATTTTGTTTCTGGCTGAAATGGAAAAAAAAGTTTAATAAAAAAGTGCCACACTTGGAACCCTGCAGTGGCGGATCTTCTGCAAAGATCAACTGGTCACCTTTCAGTTACTCACTGCTGTATTCAGGTCTTAAACTGAAACGTTTACCAGGCAGTATTAATTTTTATGTATTTATTTGAAGGTTTTATATAGTGCCTTTTCACCAGGACAGGTATTAAAGCACTTTACAGGAACCAGTTGTGACTTATATGAGCTCGCAAATGTAGGTGGGTAGGAGGGGGAAGATGGGGCAGAGACGGGGGAGTGGAGGCGTAAATAAGATGAGAGAACCCACAGTAGGAAACACCTGAGCGAAGACACCAGGTTGTCTCCGGTAAGCGGTGAATTTGCTTAGACTTTCTCTGTTTCGGTGAGACTTAAAAAGTTAGTCTTGAGGCCTTTCCTTTCCCAGCCAAGGTTGATATGGGAATACCTGCTAGATTGGCATTGCCTGTGTCTGTTCTTGAAATCACCAGAGTATGAGCTGGGGATTTGAATTGACTGGAGCAGAGAAGATGTTTGATTTCCTTAAACTGGTGGAGGGGAAAGTTGTGCTTTTTCTTCAACTGAACTATCGGAGCGAGCGAGGAGTCCGGCGAGAAGCCAAATGACTTGACTGCATTGTTCTGTGCCTGGTTGTACCTCAGGTCAGACAACTCTGAGTGCAGAACCGGGTCAATTGTGGCTGAGGATTTGCAGGCGATGAGGTGGAACTCCATTTTCCTTGGTTGAGTTGTAAGCAGTGAGAGACCATCCAGTATTGAATTATTTTCAGACCCGTTTTGCAGGATGGGAAAGTCCTGCACCAAAGATAATTTTATTTGCAATTTGGTGCCATCTGTGCATTGGTTTAGCTTTATGTCCGTACTGTTTAGCAACAGCTCAAGTGTTTCCATTTGAAGATGGAACAAGACTGAAGAGAGAGTGGAGCCTTGAGGAACACTGCAGGTCATTCATTCCATTGTAGATGTGAAGTTCCCCAATTTTACAGCTGGGACCGGCCAGTCAAGAAGGACCGGAACTAGCTAAGAACAAGTCCTCTGCGGCCCATTCTAAGCTCCAGGGTCTTGAGGATGGGATTCTGGTCCATTGTGTCAAACACGGCTGACAGATCCAGAAGTACCAGTAGGCAAAGTCATTATTGTTGAGGACGCAATAGATCTTCATTGTCGCTGTTTCTGTGCCGCACTCCTATGAAACCTGATTGGATTTTGAAACGTAGGTCGTTGTTGCTGATGGACTTGTTTATTTAGAGCGCAACACACGTTTCAGCGGCTTTTCCTTACCGCGGGAGGTTGCTGATGGGGCTGAAAGCTTTCAGGGTCAGTATTAGGTTTCTTGAGTATGGGGAGCCCAGACCAGCTTGAGGTTATTTGGGAACACACCTTGACATAGCAATGTCCAGATTAATGTGAGCCAATAAGGGGCCAACAGTTAAAAGTTCTTGATTGTTCTGGCTGGATTGGTGCCTCTGCTATAGGGGATGGAACGCATTTCAATGATTATTATTGCTATTTCTTCGAGATCAATCTTCGAGAGGATACACAAGAGTTGTTTGTTCTTATGATGTTGAATAAGGCACAGGGTTCTGTGAGTGGGAGATTAAGGGCCAGATGTACGACCAAGAAATTTGCGACCCGCAAATTGCGTCACAATAGCAACTCACAATTTGCGAGTCGCAAATTGGTATGTACTACTGTGTCTGTGACACTGATTGCGATTCCCAGTGGGGTCACAATTTGCATGCCTCATGCATATTCATGAGGCACTCGCAATTTGCGACCCCATTGGGAATGGCTGGCACTCCCAGGTATGGTGGCCTGCTGGGCTCAGCAGACCTCCATTTCGGGGACTGCTTTTAAATAAAGCAGTTTTTTTTAATGCAGCCTGTTTTCCTTAAAGGAAAATGGGATGCATTTAAAAAAAGAAAAATTAAACTTTTTCGTTTTATTTTTTAAGGGCAGGTAGTGGTCCCTGGGACCTGCGCATGCAAAAACGAGACCACGCATGCAAAAAACGAGTCTTACATCTGGCCCTAAATCCTGAAAAGAAGTTGCTTTTATATTTCCGAATATCAAGTTTAAATAGCTTTCTGACTTTCTTTAATTTAGATCTAACTTGTTTTATTCCAGAACCTTTGTGGTTGATAATGAGAAAATATAGAATAACACCGCCACAATATGTGCTACATTACGCTGAATAGGTTTCTTTACCTGGCACATAATTTAGTGAACCCTGCCATATATTTTTGTTCTTGGACAATCACATAATTTCAGTGGCCATGCCTTTTATACATATTTATACGTAGTTAATTTTTTTCTCAATAAAAAGCACTTTTCGCTGCACATCTCTGATCACAATTCAGGTGCAGCAAACTCTTCATGGATGCCTGATACATGCATGAGAGGTATTTCCTATTAGCCAGTGGGTGTCTTCCAAACCTGTAGTAGAGCGTTTTTTATATGGGTGGTATTTCTTGGGAAGGCAAAATTTGGTGAAGTTTTTAAAGTTTAGAGCTTGAACTTCACCTTAGCTCGTGCAAAAGTTTTTGGTGCATTGTCAGATAAATGGCAGCATATTTTGAGATTATATTCTCTCAAATCGAACTACAAAAAGATGGAAAGTGGATGTATATTTTTCCTTCATTTTCCTAGACACTTAGGTCAGTCTGTTAGCCATCGATCTGATACTTATGAGATCTCTCTCGGACTATGGCAGATCAGACTTCACGATCAGTATTCCGGTTGGGTTGCACCATGCTGTGAGATACCCTGATTTGGGATCTTGGGATTGGGGGCTCCCTATCGTACTGGAATGGGGGGGTTGGAGGGATGTGCCTATACAACTGCTCATTTAATGTTGAAGTTCATGCCAGGCCAGTTCTGGACTCTCAGTTCTCGCTTAATGGCGTTCATCTTGCATATAGCGCTTCGACGCCTCGTCAGGGGTAGTAAGCGCTATACAAATGCAATTACAATACAATACAATATGTTTTAGATGCAATGTGGCTGCCGTCATGAAAGAGTAGAACAGTACTGTTACAGCTGTATGCCTGTCATGTTGCATCTAGATCCAAGGTGATGACCATATGGAATTACACAAAATAACATTCAATGATAGCCACCTGCTGCTGTTCTATTTGCCAATGCTTCTCCCTCAAGTTCCCCTAAGTTCTACAAGCATTGGCAAAGCCAACGCTAGCACTAGTGGGCAGAAGGCGGAAGGTCAGAAGGGCAGTTGGCAGGGGAAGCAGAAAGAGAGAGAGAGCAAGAGAGTTGGAAGAAAAATAAGGGAAGATCCCTTAAATCAGAAGCAGAGAAGTGAGATAAATAAGGAACCCATCCAGTCACGGGGAAGGGCAGCACTAAAGCACTTTTTATATATTGCATTAGTCACACTATGGGGTATATTCTCAAGGACTAATCGCCGATTTATCGGCACTTTAGCGCCGCAAAAGTGGCGACAGATCCATCGCCCCATTCTCAAGCTGGTGCAAACTGCCGACATCGCCAGTTACCCAGCGATAGCTGGCGCAAAAAACATCGCCACGGATGAGAGCGACAACTAACACTAATGATATGCAGAATAGGCGTACCCGTGCAAAAACACACGAAAACACCACTCCGCGATATTCTCGACGACCAGCCAGATCTGCGCTGCGAACCAAAAACAGGCGATAAGGCGCGTTAGCAGCAGGGACTTAACACCTGCCTTATACTGGTGTAAAGCAGGACGACAACCTGCAGCATGAAAGGGAGCCCAGCACAGAGCCACATCTGAAGACCAACACATGTCATGGAGCCACTGACCATGCAGCACGGAGACCCAAGAGGGCCACAACACCCACCGCCACCACCCCCAGGCCCCTCCCCCCTACACCCCCGGACTACCACCGAGGCAGTGCAGAACAAGACAGCTGACCTCCCGAAAATGGCATGGCCCCTCAGCCACACAATTGCAGAATGTGGGGAGAGTTGGGAACCAAGTATGTGCGAAGGAGGCAAGTGACCCATCAATAAGAATGTACACAATGCCAAGTGTGGCGGTGATGTGCTGGACTGACTTCAGTATGCAGAGCACAGACATGTCCATGTGGACATATACTGATGGTGTGTGTAGTGTTGTGGACAGTGGACGCAACCATGCCACCTCAGGCAGTGGGGAAGACCCCGGTCATGTAGCTGTGTCGTCCCCCCCTGTAATCGTAAGCGGAGTGGGCTGGGCCGGCGTACGCCAAGCCAGCGTAGGGGTGTGAAGGATTTGCACGGGGCTCTGGGCGTGGTTCAGTCCTGGCTTGGACAAGCAAGTAACTAATGAGTGTGTCACTGTTGTAGTGTCGGCGCCACCCAGTCCGCAATCGACAATGTTGCAATGTAGCATGCACCCGGAGGGCGGGCTCGCACGAACGGGGAAATGAAGGAGCGCAAGACCGCTCGGGGTCTTGGCTCATACATGCCAAGTGTTGTGTGCATCTGTATTGCCGCAGCATGAGCCAAATGCCTAGCCTTAATCGCAGCGCGAGTTCAGCCAGGCATGAACCCTACATCTGTGTCCGCCCTATCCTTCCCACAGGCCTACACTCACGTGGCCGCCCACCTTCAACGGCCAACATCACAGTGTCGTTGTCAGGCTTGTGGACATGCGCAGACAGGCATGACCATGGTGTGCCGTAGGAGTGCAACTGATGCAACCGTGCAGCGCACACAGGTAAATTGGCTCGGGGAGAGGGAGGAGCAGCTGTGAGGCAACGTAACACACAGTGATGACGCTCATTTGCCACATGCAAGACATGTCAAACTTGAATCCCAAAGTTGCACACATCCCACCCCACCCCCAACAAGCCACTTCACATTTCCTGACAGCAAGCAGATGAGAAACTAACATTAGGGATGAAAGCTCCTTTGTCTGGACTATCAGGCGGAAGCACATCTGCACCTCCGACCTCGGAATTGCATGTGCCCGGCACCCCCTGACAGATACTAGAGCAGCTGATGATGACTCCCACACTACGCACAGCCCGACGAAAGCCCAACGTACACACACCCCACACACAGAAGTCCTTGCTCGAAGTTATCTTGCATGGAATGGCCTTCACACTTACTCCCACACCATCCCAGGCGTACAACCGTTGCACACTAAAACAACCGATTGATCCGAGCTGTGGCATTTCATCCACAGAACTGGCGCAGGTCAGAACAGTGCCGCTTCAACCAGAGCCACTGACGCAATGGCAGAACATCCCGGACACTTGCACAACCCCTGTCAGGTGGAACTGTACCGTGCACGTATGCTGCGTTTACTGGGGGCACTGCCATTGGCAGTGCTGCGGATCAGTTACCGGCTAAGCTTCCACCTTGCCAACGTCACCTGCGTTCAGCCTGTGTTGCATTGTCGATCGTGCATATTCGAGTGGCCCATGGATGTCTGCCTTCCCAACAGGACGGTAGCTGAACTGGATCTTGACATGTGTGTGCACCCCCTGTTGGCCCACGACCAGGAGTGTCACCGTGATACCCGTTTATGGGATGCCTTGATACTTGGCATGCATGCTGGCAGCTCGACCTGGGAGATTGCACAACTCCTCGTGTGCAGTGACCACATTGAACCGCTCCCCTATTGGGCTGTAGTGCTAATTGGTGAAAGGGGGTGGACGCAGTACATCTGTCCGGACCTGCTAATGGATCGCCTCGCCGTCCTGTTTGATGAAGTCGACAATGACCTCATGTTGGAAATGATAGCCTACGGAGCTGAAATCGCTTTCATGGACGAGTAACTACGTGCCTGCAGCCACAACAGATTGGAACCCATTGCACATGTCCCAACACCTTGCTGCATCTTGGAAATCTGGTCACATATCCCACGACAACAGTGGACATGGCTGCATTCGCCTGGACTCCGAATACATGAGCGGACAACAACGCGGGTTGACACACACCTGTGAAGGGTGAGGCACTCCCCCGGAGTGGACAGCGGCGCTTGGCAACGTTCCTCATATTCCTGACATACTTCTGCATTGGTCTACATGTTGTGGCACTTCTCTTGCCCGTACTGACACGCATATGCTAATAAAGTCTACGCACCTTCACTTGTATTCAACTGTGATGAGTGTTGATTTGAATGACAATGTGTGTCTCACTGCCTATCTAGGTCACGGCCAGACATGCGCATTGGTAGCATTACCCAGGGAGTACCTTTTTGTAGAATCACTGTCCCTACATTCATCCATACTTTCATACTTGATTGGTCATAACCACGACACATCTGTGTGAATCAGAATATTTTTTTCGCATTCAGTGGAGTGTTGAAGCTGGAGCAGTACAGGGCCATGCATACCCCACTTTACATTGTTGCCCCGTGGAGGGCCAGCCAGAGTCCATTAGGGATTGACAAGTTCATCGGAAGAGGCAGACTTCAGTCCGCAGTGTGATTGCTGTGTCATTGGTAACCAGACCAAATATGGCAGTCCCTGTCGAGGTCCAAGGTGAGTGTCGCTGAGTGTATCGGGGGACAGTGGAAGGTGTTAATCCAGGGCATGATGCAGAGGGCAGAACCAAGCTGAAACAGGCCATATGGCGGAGATGAATGCTACCACTTCATTCTTACCACAGTGCCAGATTCATCATCATCTTCGTCCTCTGATGTGTCACGTGCCTCACATGTGGGTGGTGGTGTTTAGTCTGCACCACTGTGTGGCACTGACACTTCAGGGGGCGGAGATGTGGATGGAGTAGTAGCAGCAGCATTCATCCGCGCCAGGCCTTGTGGAGGCAATGCCATGACGAGGATCTGCAGGGCATTGAAGATCACAGCTACATCTCGCTGGTGTGCAGCCGTGGCAAACATTCTTTCCGCCTGCATCCGCTCCATGTTCAACATGATCCTCCGCATGTGTGCCAACTCCCAGCTGGCATCGCTGGAGCCACTCTGACTGGACAGTTGTTCTTGGCTCAGAGTCATGACTCCAGCGACATCAGCCATGGATTGTTGGAGAGCATGGAGTGGACAGTGGGTGTCCGTTAGGGACTGTAAGTGGTCCCTGATGGGACGTAGACACCCACGTATGGCATCTAGTTTGGCTGCCATCAGGTCAAACCCCACCCGCAGCTGATCAGCCATCTTCTCCTGGCACCCTAACACACGGCGTTGGAATGCCATGTGTTGGTCGTGGGGGTCCTGGGAGACAGCAGTGGTGGTGGGTGCTTCCTGTTGTGTGGTCTGTGCAGGGGGTGGGGACTCCTCGATGCAGCTGGGCTGCACTGCTCCTGGAGGTGGGGTGCCGAAGCTGTCCATGGGCTGTTGGAGGGCGTCGGTGTCGATGTTGGGGAAGTCCTCTTCATCATCAGTGCTGAGTTGTTGGGTCTGCTCTGCAGGAGGTGTTGATTCTCCCTCTGCAATGTGAAGGGGAGATGCAGATTGACATTGTGTTCACATGTATGTTGACGCATTGGACAAGTTTACTTGCAGACTGCATGACAATGTACATTGTGACTGTTTGTGAGGAGATGCCTATGTGATGCGGGACAGTTGACATTTCTACTCCATCAGGGATGTGAGGTTGTACTTGTACATTGTCAACTCACAGTTTCCTGCTATGCCAAATGCGAATGGCCATTTTCTACACACAAGCGGCGGCAGTTGTGTCCTCTGTTCTGTTGTGAAAGTGTTGCAGTTTGTACCACATTGTTATCAATGTTGAGGTGCTCTGATTCTTATGTGTGTGTGCAGCATTGTGGGTGTGTTGCCCCTTAAGCTCTGATTTGGATGGCCCTTATCCCTTTCAGGCGGTGTGCCTTTGACGTCTGTGCTCATACAGTGCTGAGATGTTGCAGACTTGGGTAACTTTGGCTCTTGGTCTGAGTTGTGACTCTTGGGCATGGTTTGTCCACAGATGTGCTATACTTAATTGTGCATGTGTGCCATTGTGCCCATCTCCCCCCGTCCCCCCAGTCCCTGGTCGTTACTCACCCTGTTGCTGTTGGCTTAGGTCATGTTGTGCAGTGTCCGGTCCCCCAACTCCTGCCACCTTCTCCCCAATGCTGACTCGGGTCACCATTCCCTCCATCTCATCCAGCTCCTGGTGTGTCGCTGGACTCCCTCCTCCAGTCTGCATTGCTGCTTTCAGGTTGGCTGCGGGTTTCAGCTTGGTCTTGCAGTTCCCATCAGTCCAGCGCTTCTTGCAGTCGTCCACTTCCCTTCTCTTCACTCCGACTGCATTCACCTTGGCCAATATGGACTGCCATATTGTATTTCTGGTTGCCAATGACACAGTGGAGGTGATGCACAGTTGGTGGTGGTGTTCTATGACCTCCGTAATGGGGATCTGGCTTTCCTGCGTACTGTAAGGCGTCTTCCTCTTCTTCTTCTCCTTGCCCTTCCCTGACCCCGAGGTCCCAGGCTGGTCCTCTGTGGGGCTTGTGGGGTTCTCGTTGTCCTCTGTACTCGCTCCGGCTACCTCCATGGTGCTTCGCAGTTGTTTGTGTTTTTTGTTGGCACTTTTGTGGTGGTTTTTACCGCCTGACTTGTGGGACTTGCAGGCCTGGCGCTGCTTGTCGCTGTGTTTTTTTTTCGCAGTTGGGCCCATCGCAACTTTTTTCACGTTCGGCTTTAGATTTTTATCACCGTCCCGGGGATTTTATCGCGGACATTTGAGGCGTTATCAGGTCACTATCGCATGTTACCGCCGTGTTGAGAATGGGGCGTTGACACTGAATTATTTTCCCGCTATGGACGGAGATATGTGAAATTGCGTTAACCCATTTTGCCGATGATTATCGCACGTTCTTGGGAATATCCCCCTATGTCTTTGACAACAGACAGCTAAATCTAAAACTGTCTGCACATGAGAACTAAATAGTTCAGTGCCCTGACATCAGCACTAGAAGGATACATTGAACCAATCAAAAACAGGGTGAAACCCAAATGCTCCAGGGGCAGCACAAACACAATAATGGAGTGGAAGGCCATTGGATTTGGAGTAGGGAATTGAAATAGAAAGAAAGAAAGGCATCCATATATGAGAAAGGGGAAAATGCTAAGAATGGATTCTAACAAGCATTATTACAGTGTGAATCTTCTCCCCTTAGGATTTGTCAGAGGTGGTAACGACCACCAAAATCCTTCCATAGAAAGATAATCAGTAACATTTCATGTCACAAAATCCATACTTTCTTACAGAGAAATAGCAATCCACCTTAAATGTTGTTGGAAATGAACATCTTTGGAGTGGTATTCCCCAGATTTTTGCCTTTTTTAGCTAAATCGATTGGCCATAGGTCTGAGCACTTTATTCCTGTTAAACAGTGGTAAAATGCTTGTGCTCTCCCTTTAAAACATGGTAAAACTGGTATACACCTAATTGGCACATTTAATTTACTTATAATTTCCTAGTGCATGGTACTATGTATACCGAGGGCCTGTAAATTAAATGCTACAAGTGAGCTGCATGACCTGCATGACTCATTGTGCCACCCATCAAAGTACCACTGTAAAACCGGTCTACAGGCCTGCCCTTGGAGCATGTGTGTGTGGTTTTAAACTGCCATTTTGACCTGTCAAAATAAACCATTTTCCAGGTCTACACTTTCCTTTTAATACTTATAAATAGCCCCTAATATAGGCCCTAAACACTCTTAGGCAGAATGCATTGTATTTACAAAGTAGGGACGTGTACTTAAGTTTTTACATGTCCTGGCAGTGAAAATCCTTCAAAGTCGTTTTTCACTGCAGCAGGGCTGGCTCTTTCATAGAAAAGCATGTGGTTATATTATAGTTCCTTATAATGCATAACTACAGTTTGGGAATAGCTAGAAAAATGACTGAAGGACTCGTTGTAATAGAAATATAAAATCCAACCTAATGGTAAAGTCAAATTTTAAATTGCTAGTTTGAAAATGCCACTTTTAGAAAGTTCTCAC
This sequence comes from Calotriton arnoldi, assembly GCA_963921515.1. Lineage (NCBI taxonomy): Eukaryota > Metazoa > Chordata > Amphibia > Caudata > Salamandridae > Calotriton > Calotriton arnoldi. The sequence continues at coordinate 2,848,249 of CAWUFW010000121.1, read as the reverse complement.
TACCCGGAGATGGGCCTAATACTTCAGTAATGCTAGGCCACCTTAAATATATTTCCAACAAAAATTATCAGTACTGATAACTCTTTACCACACTTATTCTTTTATGAACTCTCTTTTTAAAATCAGTGGTCAGTAAATATTAAAGCATTATTTAAAAAATAGTCACATACAGGGACATAATGAGGACAAACATGAATGCACAATTTTTACATCAAACAATTATTTTGGTACCCACCCAACATTCATATACACAGACTACACAAAACAACATATAGATTATGTTTGAAGTTTACAAGGGGTTCAAAGAATAATATTACATGCGTCTTCCTGGTTGGGCATTAACAAGGTAGAACTGGCAAGGTTTTGATTCAATGCAACATGTTTCAAATAATTGATCATCAAACATAATCTATATGTTGTTTTGTGTAGTCTGTGTATATGAATGTTGGGTGGGTACCAAAATAATTGTTTGATGTAAAAATTGTGCATTCATGTTTGTCCCCATTATGTCCCTGTATGTGACTATTTTCTAAATCATGCTTTAAAATGGAAAAAATGAATATTTACTGATCACTGATATTTAAAAGAGTGTTCAGAAAAGAATAAGTGTGGTAAAGGGTTATCAGTACAGGCAATTTTTGTTGGAAATACTTTTAGAAAGTTGGCATTTATAGGCCTAAACCTAAAACTAACTTTCTGCCAGTGTCCAAGTGTTACGTGATCCCTGCTGGCTCCCTGAAGTGAGATGTGTATTCCTCGCAGACATTGAACCAAAGGTCGGGGTGGGGGGAGGTGAGGGTCTTCCCGACAGGATGGCTAGGGTCGAAACGTGCCTCTGCCTTCATTACACTTCAAAGGGTCCTGCTCTGCTCACACAGTTCACTGGATCTGGCGCTGAGTGATGCAGATCCACGCGGCATAACGGGATACAACACGAACATACGCAAAGCCCTGCCAAGCCACGCCACACAGTCCTTGCACTGAAGTCAGAAGATAAAACTTCCAGCAGGACAAACTTGGGCCTGTATCAGGGATCACTCCATTGTGATTGGCTTCAACTTGTGACTTTGTTCCAGTCTGAAGTGACCAAATACACGCAGTTGATGCTTCACACATTTTGGTGGTATATTGTTACCTAAAACTTTAAAATCTAATATGTCCAGTTCTACTGATTGGATTCTTGGCTTTTTGGTCTTTTTTTATTTAACAAAACATTCTTTTATTTTTCTAAATTGGCTTGGGATTTTGGTTACTGCATGAGTGTTGCATAAATACTTAACACATTATCTCTAAGTTAAGCCTGACTGCTTGTGTATCAAGCTACCAGACGGTTAAGCACAGACTTATTTAGTAACTTTCTGTAGTTCACCCTGGCAAGGAATTTTGATTATTATCTGAGGTAGGTTCTTGCTTCTCTTAACTAATACTCAAATTTCTTACAAATGAATATTGATTTATACATATGCTTTTCACAATCAATATGTCAGGCTTACAGAGTTTATCATATCTTTTCATAATAAACGGATGAGACCAATGACATATTTCTTGCTCGTAAACCTATCACGCCTCTAGCTGCTATCATTGGCTAGTCATCGTAATCAACTGAGGCCTCCCGTACTGTGCTTAAGCTTTCCCATCAGGCAACCATCAGGTATACAGTCATAAACTCACGTAGCATATAAAATTGCAGTTTAAGAAGCAAAATACTATTACTCCTAAGCTGGCCCAACTAGACTTCTGACAGTGGAAATCTTCCATAGCCATGGTTTGCCAGGCGTTGTTATCAGCAACAAAACCCTTGCCTACTATGGTAATCTGTGCGATTCCATGAAACACAATACCTGCCTTCAGGCTTTAATACAGAGTAACAGCAATCTACTCTTAAATGCCTCTTGACTTGAACATATACTTTTCACAATCAATTTGTCAGAACTACTGCCTTTATCGTAACGTTTCATTATAAGGTCTATAACCTTCATCTATGGCTTGTCCCATAACCAAATCAAACCGACTGTGTTGGTCATAAGCCTTCAATCAAGGCAACCATCAAGTGTACTGTAATAAAGATTCAAATATTTACAAAATGCTGTTGTCAAAACAATATAAAATCCCTACTTATAGAGCCTAACAAGGACCACTATATTGCAAATTGGATGTCCCGGTGGTGTGGTCGGGAGGGTCATCAAAACCCATATCTGCTATGGAAATCTGTGAGTTTCCATGTAACACAATACCATACCTACATACAGGCTCTAGCACAGTGCAATAACAAATCACCCTGCTGCTTTTAACACATGCTTTTCACAATAAGAAAATAAGGCCTGCTTGCTTTGTCCTAACTTTTCCTTTTAATGAGATTATACCAAAGGAATCTGACATAACTGGTCCCATTGAAGCGATAAGGTCTCTAGCATTTAGTAATGACATGACACTATATACAATGCATGCCTACTGAAGTGTGCATAAACTGGCAACTATCAGGCATACATTTATAAAATTACACATATGTACAAAATTACAGCTGGCAAAGCAGTATACAACCGCTCTCAATACCACCTAACAAGAAGCATCAGAGTGAAATTCTACTCCTAGCATTTGTCAGAGCGCGTGACCAACACCAAAACCCTTGCCTACTACTGTAATCTGTGGTTTACATGTAACCAAATACCTATCTACAGGGTGTAATATAATGTGATAACAATCCACTTTTAGATGACTATTGGCATCACCGTATGCCATCACAATAAACAAGCCAAGCCTGTTGCCTTTGTAATAACTTTTCATAATAAACATGCACGCCCAAGGCAACTGGCATAACATCTCTGCACACCAGTCAAGCCTATAGCTGTTATCTTTAGCTTGTGACCATAACCAACTCAGGCCTGCTGTAGTGAGCGTTAGTCGTCCAACAATGCAGCCATCAGGCTTACAGTCATAAAACTGCAAATGTGTGCAAAATTACAATTGGCAAAGCAAAATACTTCCTCTCCTTACAGGGTTTAACAAGGATTCTGAAAATGAACATCTTCTAAACCCCTGGTTTGTGCGACGAAGTAATCAACACACAAATCCATGCCTACTAAGGGAATCTGTGAGATTCAATGTAAAAAAAAGTTACCTATAGGCTTAAATTCAGAGAAATAGTAATCCACTCATAAATGCCTACACTTTTTGTGATCAATATGCCAACAAAATAAATACCATAAAACCGGGAGCCATAATTATGATCCTCTTCAACATGAGGGCTGTCCTGAATCTCTAGGATCCATAGCAACTTGGAGTGCCTGAGCAGACACAAATATGACAGAATTATGGAGGACCCAGGCCAATGTACTGAGAGATGTTGGAACAGAAAGAGCAGGTGGGGGCTTTATAGATTTTACAGATTTCTAAAATGCATCTAGGTTCAGAAGCATTTGGAGCTTGGGAGTGCATCGCAGGACACTGTTAAAGTAACATAATTTTCATCCCACTTTCTCTTGTTTCTAGTTTACTTCACATTAGTTATGGCTCAAAGCATATACATCTATGAAATGGTCAACTTTGTAAAATAAAGTTAACTATAGCTAGGTTTTTCGGTGGCTCTCACAGCGAGCCCATGCGACTCGTATTCTGTCCAGTCGCAGTTGCATTTTTTTCTTTATTTGTGGCCTGTATGATAAGAATAGGAAGGCCTTACTCGTTCCCCTGCTTAGGAGTCTAAATATTAAACAATGCAGACCTGCACTGTTACACTTACAGTTACTTCAAACAGACATGGTCTGCCGTACAGTCTACAGGTATATTGCGCCTTCCGTTAAGTTACGGAAGACCGTGGGAAAATAACTACTTTTATGTTTATACCGACTTTTTTGCCACATAACCGTTTGTTCTTAATTGCACATGCACTTTTGAACACAGGTACTGTAAATAACAGTCACATAGATCCCAAACAAACATTATAAATAGGAACTGGAGTGATACCTAGATTATAGGCAGACTGTAGTGTCTCTTTAAGCCAAGTACGCGAGTGGGGATTTTTAGCCCAAGTATAGTCTTATATGAATGGTATATTGATGTTATTTTTATAATTCTATTAGCACTGGTGAGCACATGAGGCCCTTTTATTGCATATGCACTTTATTAAACTATGCGTTGTATATACAAGTCGAATGAATTCTAAACATGTTTTCACCATGCCGACTGTTGAACCACAAAATGTTTTATGGTTTAAATGATTTTATCCTAGGTTATAATTGTAAACAATAATGATAGAATCGGCTCACCAATTATTATATCATGTTTGTTGAGGGGTTGTATGTTCTACCTTTTGACATCATATGTGTATATCTTGTATGACTTTGCATCTTTTATGGTTTTTTAACCGAAAAAATAATATTACCTACCTTACCTTCAAAGATTCACACAAAACCCTAGGCCCTCCTCTATGTGGCTAAAATTACTTTCTTTTAGGCTTGTGCTGTGAGGGTCTGAAGTATGGAAGTCTCTGGGTAGAATGGAGTTCCAAGCCAGTACACCTCATTGGCTGCAGTCCAGACCCAAATAACAAGGTGAACGGTCTACAGTTACAGTTGTATCATTGGCTTGTCACCATAATCAACTCAAGCCTAGTGTACTGAGTGTAAGTTTTCAACAAGGCAATCATCTGGCATACATTCATAAAAATACAAATGTATACAAAATTACAGCTGGCAAAGTCAAATGCTATCTCTCCTAAAAGAGCCTAACAAGTATTGTTGTAGTGTGTATCTTCTATTACCACGGTTTGTTCGGGTGGATCACCATTACTAAAACCCTTGCCTACTACGGAAATCTGTGAAATTCCATGTAACAAATACCTGCCTACAGTGTTAGCACAGAGTCATAACAATCAATCCTTAAACGCCTATTGTCTTTAACACATGCTTTTCGCAATAGGTAGGTCAGGCCTAGTGGCTTAGTAATAGCGTTTCATAATAAACAGATGAAACCCTTGAAATCTGGCGTGACTTTTCCCAATAAACTGATGGGTCTTTGCTTTTTACCATTGGCTTAACACCTCACCCACCACTGGCCTATTCAAGTGCACTGAAACTGATAACCCTTATGCCTACAGTTATAAAATTACAAATCTGTATAAAAAATAAAGTTTGCAAAACAATATAAAACCCCTGTCAACAGGACATAACAAGAATAATCACAGTGAAAACCCTCAGGTTTTAATCAGAGTGGGTGACCAGTGTGAAAACCATTGCCTGCCACAGTAATCTGTGAGATTACATATCAAAAAATACCTGTCTGTAGCCGGTCACACAATGTGATAACAACCAACAGTTAAAGGCTTATTGGCTTTTCAACAACAAATCCTTTTCACAATTATTATGCTAGACCATCTAAATGCCATTGTCATAATGTTTTAATAGTAAGCAGACCAGACCCAGTTCACTAACCAGGCCTATTGGTTGTCACCATAACCAACCCAGGCCTACAATTTTGAGTGTCAGCATTCTTCACGACAACCATCAGACACACAGCCATAAAACTAGAAAGGTAAATAAGATTACAATTGACTAAGCAAAATACTATCTGTGTTAAAAGGACCTAACAATGATTCTCAGAGAGCAAACCTTCTACATCCAAGGTTTGCCACATGGGGTAACCAATACCAAAACCACTATAGTAATCGGTGAGTTTCTATGTAACAAAACACCATTCATTCGGATTTACTATATACTAATAACAATCCACACTTAAATGACCATTGACTTTAACATATGTTTTTCATAATAAATATGTCATGCCTAGTACCTGTATCGTAACATTTAATAAAGTAAACAGATCAGGCCTATTGCCATTATTATTGGCAAAAGGCCTGATCTTAATCAACCACCTTAATGCCACTTTAATCAACGCAGGGACTGATTTAGATTTTGGAAGACGGGTTACTCCGTCACAACGGTGACAGATATCCCGTCCACCGAAATATAAATCCCATTATATTCCATGGGGTTTATATTTCGGTGGACAGGATATCCGTCACCGTTGTGGTGGAGTAACCCATTCGCCAAGATCTAAATCAGGCCCACAATCCTGCTGCATCGAGTGTAAGCGTCACCACAAACCAAAAAGTGCAATACAAGCAGTCTTTTTAGTAGAAGCAGACAAATTTGGCAAATTCAAGTCCTGTACTTGAGGGAACCAACATGTGGTTGGAGTCTAAGCCCCTCTGACAGAAGCACTCTGAAATATATTTGTTTTGCTGATCGCATTAGTTAAGTGACAAATGCACTGTCAAGTCATACCTAGAAATCCAAGTAGAGGAGTGTAGCCCTGGGCATCACATATGGCTCTCAAACACAAAACTTCACTCTGAATCCCAGGGTTAATGATAGAAGGGGAGAGTGCTGGGACTGCAATACATTCCTCATGACTGCCCTGCTCCCATCTGTGCTGTTGCCAGACAAAAACAAACACCATAATTTATCTAGATATCTAAGACAATTTATTACAATTGAAGTGTCATATGTGTTCAAGGCAGCTTTGATAGATAAACAACATAAACACAGCTGTGTGGAGGGAGTGTTCATTTTTTCTGTGGAGGCACACAACTTCTGCGTAATCAAAACATGTACTCCTGGCTACCAACATGTGGACAGAATTAAATTCCTCTTTGTAGTGCTCCTGAAAGTTCCTTTTTAGGTTGATCACATTAGGTCTGGTGACAGCTGCACTGCGCTGTCAAGTCAGACTTAAAAATGAGCATCGGGAAAACCTAAATTCAGTAGGCCTGTGGTGCTGTGGTGGATGGACTTCTAGCAAAGGGTTTACAAGGACAAAGCTAGGTCAGACTAGGCCAACAGGCTCAGACCAGCTCCCCAACTCCAAGTGAGGTGAGGAAACTGCAAGTGTGGCTGGGCAGGAAACCCAGAGATGTTGTGGTGGATTCGGGTTAATCTCCCCTTCTAAGTGGGATTCAAAGGCCCTAATGTACCTCTGAAGAATGCACCCTCAAGCACCACATTTTGCTAATCCAGTAGCCTGGAGTTGGAAATTGAGACCTCCGAGAAGGTGGCTAGTCACCTCCAATATATGCACAGTGATAGAAATGTTTTTCTAACTTCAAGATGCAGACCAGTACATTTGGAAACTGAAATGTAAAGAACAGTTAGTCTGTGACAATTGTTAATATTTAATACCAATCCTATCATTTTTTCATGGCTTTAGTTTTTCCTTGCTTTCTATTTTTGACTTTATTATTGCAGTGTGCACATAACCTGTACAGCTGTAATGTTTTTCTAACCTATTTTCCCACTCAGAAATTTACAGATATTTTTGTTAGACGATATTAACAAAGGGAACAAGGTGTATATCTTTGAAGAGCTAGCAACGCACGTCTCTTTCACGTGAAATACAACCTGTTCTTTCAGACATCTCTTCAATGAAGAAATTTGTTTATAAGTGCATTTTCTTCAGGCCACTATTTTACCTGGGGAAGACTAGTGTGTACTATCACTTACTTTTCAAGGCCAATGTCGAAATACATTATAATTAAGGCTTCCCGCTCTATATTTTTACTTATTGTTACATATAAAACAGCCAGAAACAGTTTATTTTCTCTATATATTAAAAATGCATAAGTGCACAAAGTTGGTCTTCTTTTGAGTGGCTCTCCTTGCTGCCACTCATGACTACCTGGTTAATATTTGGGTAGTTTGACAACAAGAGGAGTTAAAAACAAAAAGGAGTGAGGTTTCCTTATATAACAGGAAAGGTAATGTTTGCAGGTATGAATGTTTGTATTGTGAATGGCTGCTTAGACTTCTAAGGACTGACAGGTACACATTGTGAGTGTGGAAATGAGACAGTTGCAACTTACTTTTTTTACAGAACACAAATATGGATAAATACCAATAAGATGAGGCAAAAAATATGGATACATACAGGGTCAAAGGTAAAACAAAATAAATGCAATAAAACCGAGAGCCATAATTATGATCCTCTTCAGTAAGAGGTCTGACCTGAATCACCAGCATCCATAGCAACTTGGAGTGCCTGAGCAGACACAAATATGTCTGAATTATGGAGGACCCAGGCCAATGTACTGTGAGATGTTAGAACAGAAAGAGCAAGTGTTTTTTTTAAAATAGATTTTACAGATTTCTAAAATGCATCTATGTTCTGAAGCCTTCGGAGCTTGGGAGTGCTTCACAGAACACTGTTAAAGTAATGTGATTGTCCTCCAATTTTCTCTTGATCCTAGTTTACTACACCTTAGTAATAATTCAGAGCATATTCATGTGCTGTGAGGGTCTGAGGTATGGCAGTCTCTGGCTAGAATGGAGTTCTAAGCCTATCCATCTTATTGGCTGCAGTCCAGACCCAAAAAACTAGGTGACGCCTACAAAGCCCTCCACGACCTAGGACCTGCCTTCCTCAACCATCGACTGAACTTCCACCAACCCACTAGACACCTGCGCTCCTCCTCGTTCGCCCTCGCACACACCCCCCGCATCCGTAGCAGATGCAGTGGTGGCCGCTCCATCTTCTACATCGCTGCCAAGACCTGGAACGACCTTCCCCTCCAGCTCCGTACAGCCCCCTCGCTGGCAGACTTCAGAAAGAGACTCAAGACCTGGCTTTTCGATGGAGACACAGCGCCCAGATACCCCTTGGGGTGACAGTGTTGCGCTTTACAAATGTTATTTGATTGATTGATTGATTGAATGGGCTACATTCACAGTTGTATGAAATATGTTTATTCAAATACTGCAGAGCAGAGCATTTTGCAGCTGGTTCTCAGCCTGTTGCATGTTAATGCAGGCAGGAGCTTGAGAATTAGATTATTAATCCTTTCATACCTCGCAGAAGGCATTAAACCATGCATAGTCAAAATTAGACATTCCTTCCATACCAAAACATCCCTCAGTCTAGACATCTCCCGGTCTTCAGCAAAATAGAAAAAGCTTTCCCAAGTAATCCTAAATCCCACACAGACAAACACATCCTTCAACATTCAGGCTTCTGATACTACTGCATCAATGAAGAAGCCGCCCTCCATCTCTAGTGGACCTTTGTCACATTTGTCTGCTGATCACAAAGCCCTTCTCCACACTTATCGCTCTGCACAGGCATAGAAGGGAAACCTCTATAAACACTCTCTTCTTATTCAAACGCCACTAAATTGTTAAAAGGGAGTCTATAAGGTCCAATACCCCTCAATCTGGTGTGTGCGATCACTAGTTCCTACCTTTACCCCAATGATTTTCATCCTCAATATGGAGACCCTGGGTATGCTACCTGAATATTGAGTTTTATATATCATGCTACCAAAATGACATTGCCAGAATACTGAGTACCAAAATATTGTGAAGTCAAATATACATATCTAAGTATAAATGTACTATACTGAACTCCACATATATGTACCGTGAAAAAAACAAATAGAGAGAGAGTGAGGGAGAGAGACAGAGATGGAGAAAATGGGTTGTTGGCTGTGGTTAGGGTGGTGAGTCCTTCTCATGAAACAACCTCATTCGAGCTGCTGACCCACAAACACAAGGCTCTACACAGCCAAGTACCACCTACATTAACCACCACCTGAAATTCCACCAACCACTGAGATTACACTCCGCCTTCCTATCACTTGCCCACACGCCCGCATCCACCGAAGCAGAAGTGGAGGACGTTCCTTCTCCTAAATCGCAAAAAAGACCTGGCACAGCCTCCCCATGGAGCTCCGGAGCTTCACCTCACTTCCGGAATTCCTAAGGGCCCTCAATACGTGGCTGTTCGAAGGAGCCTTCCGGGACCTGCAAGTGCCTGGATACTCCACTGGTGATTAGGAGTGCTATAATAATCCTGATTGCTTGATTAATTGAATCCCACAATCCCCTGTCTAGGTGAACCACAAAAGTCACTAAACTAACCTGTGCTTATCCCTATGATAGCTTGGCACAAAAGCAGTCAGGCTTAACTTACAGGCAATGTGTCAAGTATTTATGCAGAACGCAAGTGAATATTAAAGTTAAAACACCACACCAATTTAACAAATAGAGTAAAATGTAATAAATAAAATGACACCAAAACAACAAAAATCCATTCAGTAGGACCGGAGATATGTAATTTCATAGATTTAGGTAAGTATACTGCCCACAAGCACAAGGCACCACTCGTGTTTATCTGGTCATGCTAGACCAAGAGAAAGTCACAAGTTCAGGCCGATTGTGATGGAGCTTGTTATGTCCCTGTAGATCTGAACAGGAGATCAGAAACTGATCCTTGGAGTCACTCTGCCTAGAATGAAGGGAGAAGGTCCAGTCTTCCTTCTCAAAGAGCAGGGCAGGCCTCAAGCAGCAGAGCAGTCCTCTGGCAGCAGGGCAGTCCTTCTTCTGTAGCATCCACAGGTCCAGAGTGAACTGAAGAGTGGGTCTGGGGGCCCTATTTTTATACATGGTTCCAGCTTTGAAGTGGAATGAACTCCTGGAATCCCCCTTTAGATGGTTCTAGAATTTCCTGCCTCCCTGTCCTGGCCCCAGGATGTCTGGAGTCACAAAAGTCTAGTGTGAAGTTCCTTGTCTGTGTGCTGAGACAGCTCCTTTGAAGTGTAAGTGGGGCTGTGCACAGCTCCGCCACTCCCATTCTGTCAGGATGGCCCATTCTGCCAACATCCAGTCACTTTTTGTGATACTGTCTGGGAGGAATACAGAAAGGGCAACTGCCAACTACACTTACCCAGGACAAAGGCTGCAGGCACCAAATAGTTAAGACAAGAAAATGCTAACTTTCTAAAAGTAAGAAGGTAAAAGTGCCTACAACGGATTCATTCAACGAATATTGTTCAAAATAACTATATCTTCGTTTTGGTGATATCTAATGACAACTATCAGAATAACTCAAGATAATTCAAAAGATTTAAAAAAAAAAAAAAACTATTTCAACAACCGGGTATATCAAAAAGGTAATCAATTTTATATTTCAACAACATTAAAGAGGGGTACAGAAATAACAGTAATCAAATCAAAAATATACATTGACAACAGAAAACATATATATTAGACATACAAAGGGGGTAAGAAATTTCAAACGATCCACCTTTGTCCTGCAGATGGTCTCACTGATTTGATGCTACAGAGACCGAAACGTCAACGCTGAACCCATTCCTTTTCTTCCCTTAGTTTTTGTTAATTGATTTAATCTGAGGTCTGAATCCTATGTATAGGTCAGACTCATTGTTTTGAACCAAAGAAGGTGGGTTTTTATACATTGAGAAAGAGGATATTTTTGTATGTCTAGTATATATGTTTTCTGTTGTCAATGTAGTACCACTTTACTAGGGATTTATAATTCAATTAAATGTGCCAATTGGGTGTAAGCCAATTTTACCATGTTTAGGGGCGTGAGCACAAGCATTGCAGCACTGGTAAGCAGTGGCAAGGTTTACAGCGTCCTAAGGCCAACAAAAATGACTTCCAGCAAAGCAGGATGGACAAAGGCAAAAAGTTTCAAAAGTTTGGGGGTGGCCATGCAGAGAGGGCCAAGTTCAACATATATATATCTAAAACACTTATCCCCCCCCATCATAGATCTGGGTAAAATCCATTGTTTTTATTTTACACATCCCTATGTGCCATGCCTGCAGACAGTTCGGTGCAGTATAGGTAAGCCACCCCTACAGCCATAAGGCAGGGTGCAATATACTACATGTGTGGGCATATGTGCATGAGCAAAAATGCCCCTGTGATCTCTAAGTCAATTCTTATATATATATATATATATATGTATGTATATGTACATATATATATAAGCAGTTCTAGAAGATAGCCCTTCTTCAGCTCTGCTTGTGCTCCCCAGAATCTGTACCCACATCACAATCCTATCATCATAAGAACTGTTCCAACACTTCTACAGTTCAGAAATTCTCTCTTCTTGAGAGATCTTTACATCTCCACACATGATTCAGCACCTAGGAACATCCTGCTTAACTGTAAACAAGACAATCCTGCAGGGGCATCGTGAACTCCCCGCTTTAGCAGCTGCAGCGGGATGTTTTTTTTTATGGTCCTCTTCTTTCTGCAACTCAGCAGACAAAGGCTCATCATTAATGCTGGAATAGAGGGTCAATAGAAGAGCAGCAGGAGCAAGGAAAAACAACGTCTGGGTGAATAGAAAAGGGAAGATAAGAGAGGAGTATCGGAAGGAAGGGTGAAGAGAAGGAAGTATTGATGAATGACTATGTAGATGAAGGAGTGGATGAAAGGATGAGTGAACGATAGGTGGATAGACATGTGATAGGATGGCACAGTTAAGGGATGGGTGGGTGGATGAGTGAGTGAGTGAATGGATAGGTGGATAGACAGGTGAAAGGATGGCAGAGTGAAAGGAGGGATGTATGAGTGAATGGATAGGTGGATGAACAGGTGAAAGGATGGCAGAGTAAAGGGATGGATAGATAGATGGATGGACAGGTGAAAGAATGGCAGAGTAAAGGGATGGATGTATGAATGAGTGAAAAGATCAGTGAATGTATGGCAGAGTGGATGGATGATGGATGGATGGATGGCAGGATGAATGATAGAGTGGATGGATGGCTGGATGCAGAGTGGATGGATGGATGGCAGAGTGAATATATGGATGGATGGATGGCACAGTGAATGAATGGATGCCAAACTGAACCATCGGATGATTGGATAGCAGAGCGTATGGTTTGATGTATAAATGGCATGATGGATGGATGGCAGAGTAGATGGATGAAAGATGGATGATGGCTGGAAGAGTTGATGAATGGATTGCAGAGTGGATGGAGGAGTTGATGAATGGATGGCGTAGTGGATGGATGATGGATGGATGGAGGGTGGATGGATGGATGGATGGATGGATGCAAGAGTTGATAAATAGATGGCAGAGTGGATCGATGAAGGGTGGATGAGTGGATGACAGAGTGGATGGATGGCAGGGTGTTGCAAAGTCATCCTGTGCCCTGGGCACCCCCCAACTTTTTGCTGACTGATATTGGTGGTAACTGACTTTGACTTACCCTGGGCTCTGCCTAACCAGGCCCAGGGCCAGTGCTATGCTGAAAGAGACACATTAGAATACAGTTAAAACACCTACATACACTAGGGTACACAATGGTATGGTGGGGTACCCCTGTGATTGGCATGACCTACCCTATAAGCCCCTAGTATATAATAGGGCAGGGGGATTGAAACTACCTAAAAGTCCCTAGTACCCTAGGGCATGGCAGTTTAGAGGCCAGCAGCTCTTTTTGCACTTGCATGTGTGCACTGCTGAAGCCTGAGGTCAGTTTAAAGCAGCCCTGGGTACCAGGACTGCTTTTAAAAAGTAAATTGTGCCCAAACTCGACTTTGGGGTTTGGGGCACTTAAAAATGAATAACCTACAATGTTATGGCATATTAGGGACCCCCAGGGTCTCCCTAGGTATCCCAGGGTAGGGGGTCAGGTATTTATAAGGTACACCCTTAGAAAATGAGTTTTTATATGCCTGGGTAAAGTGAAATTTCACATTTCACTCCCCCCATTGTGGTAAAGTGCTGCTCAAATTCGACTTTGATGCTAGGAGCACTGTGGAGGGAGGATCTGCAATATTTCTACAGATTCAGAACCCCTAAATTCTCCCCTAGTTGCACATGGGGCGGGGGTCCTGTAGATATAAGACAAGTACTTATAAAATATGTTTTTGTAAGTCCTGGTGCTGGAAAAATGGCCCAAGTCATTTTTCCCATTGCAAATCCCCTGTTACATAGGTTAACATGGTAGGAAGTTATTGATTAATAACTCTTGATAGGAGAGGGCTAGAAATGCCATTCAAAGACTTCCCAGAATGGTATTAATAAATCCAACAATATCATGTTGTTGAATTTCTCCTAAAGTGTACATACAAGAAGTTATAAGGCTTTCTTGTTTGTAAGTCCAAATTCAGCCTTCCAGTGGTCTGCCCTGATTGGTCAGAGTTAAGTGGATTAGCCAGGCTGCCTTGAAGAGGTGATAAAGAGCCCCCTGGGGTCAACCAGCTCTGCTGGCAGGGCAGTGTGCTGTTCCAAAGGAATGCCAGGCCAGGGGAGGAGTACGTAAACTATGTTCTTCAAAGAGAGGAGCAGAGACCAGTGTCATTTACAACTCTGAACTTTCAACCTTAGGCAGATGGTAGGATTAAGGAAGGTATGAGCAGATGCAGGGGGGAGAGTCTAAGTAAATTAGCCATCCTAGGGGTGTGTTTAGCCAGCTCTTGCCTCCTTGCTGGAAAATCTGCCATTATGGATTTGGAAGATTTGATGCACTCTGGGACAAAATAATGCCACCCTCTACAGGAAGTGGTCATATGTTTGAGGAGTTACCCTGCTCCCATTGGTCAGGAGTGACCTCCTGTCTGACCCAGAGAACATGGAATAAGTATCTGAGAGGGGCAGAGCCCTCCAGATTCGCTGCTTGAAACTTACTGAAGCAAGACATTGCCAAGCTGAGAAGTTTTGCTGTGCAAAGATTTCTAAGGCCTGACCTCTGAATACTGCACCATCTGAAACTACAGCCCTGTGGATTATCTTGATGAAAAGGAACTAAAGAGTGGACTCCCTGAAAGCTACAGGTTAAAAGAGCTCATCTGGAACATCACCAACTAAATCTGCACCTTGGAGAACTACCAGTGGATTTGTAAGGGTGACGTCCAAGTGGATTGTGGGAACTGAAGTCCTCAACTTTCAAGGACCATCTTGGAGCTTCCAGACCCTTGGAGTGAGTTTGAGACACTTTGGGACCCTTTGAGGAACTTCAGGAAGAAGTTCAAGAAGTTTGGAGAACTTTGGAGGAACTTTGAAAAAAAGCTCCATAGAGGGACCGACTCAACCTGGTCAGCCAAGCCGCCTGCCTTCAACCGCGAGCCGGCCAAGCCACCAAGGTTCGTCCCACTAAAAGCTCCGTCGGTCCAACTTCCAGAGTTTGACCAAGACTAGAAGAAATCTGAAGCCAGCGAACCCTCACCGGATCCGGCTACATGAAGAGCATCGAGAGACCCCGCGAGAAAAAGCTCCAGAAAAGTTTCTAAGTCCGCTCGTAGAAAAGGTGACCGGGAGCAACCGCGGGAGCCAAGCTGCCTGCCTTCCATCGCGTGTCGGCCTGGGCTCCTGGGTTGCCCCGCTGAAGCGCTAAAGAAAAAGTTTCTAAGTCCGCTCCAGGGAACTTGACCGGGAGCTCGTCGAAAGGCAATCCGGCGAACCCTCACCGGATCCGGACTGGCTGGGAGCTTCGAGGGACCTCGGGGAGAAAAGCTCCAGAAAAGTTTCTAAGTGTGAAGGTAGAAACTGAGACCAGGACCTGCCGCGAGCTGTAGCCGCCCAGGGCTCCATCACGGTCGGCCTGAAACTTTGACTTTGACCCGGTCTATCGCGAGCAGGTATCCCAATATGGTGCTATAATCTTCTAAGTGTTATATTTTGCTAAATCTTTGAAAATTCATATCTCCGGTTCCCTACATTGGAGGTTTGTCGTTTTGGTGTCATTTTAAAGATAAAAATATTTCCTATTTTTATAAATTGGTGTTGGATTTTTATTATGTGTTGTGTCTTAATTATTTACTGAATTGGTATTTTTAAATGCTTTACATACCTGTCTTTGAAGTTAAGCCTGTCTGCTCGCAGCCACGTTACCAAGGGTTGAGCATGGGAATAATTTTCTAAGACCTATGCTGAGTCCTATCATGTGTTAGTGCCTTATTGCCAGTGGCAGACCTACATTTGCCCCTACCAATAATCCACTTTCCAACATTTGGTGCTCAGCGGTGTGGATGAGGACTTGTGTTTAAAAAGTACACCTTTCAGTGAATGAATTAAGATTATAAAAATCCTCTAAATTGCCTTAGAACAAAACTTTTGAGTTTGATTTTTGGAATTTGGACTAAACTGTTTTTAATCCATTCTTTTGATTTTTCCAAATTGTTCTAAGTTCTGTTGTGCCTAGTTGTTGTAGACCCAAAACTAGGGAACCATGGAGCTGGACCTGGCTAAACTGTCCCAGTTCAAGCTTGCTGAGCTTAGGGAACAGTGTAGGCTTAGGGGACTGCCTGCTGCCAAGAAGATGAGGAAGGCAGGGTTACTTGAGTCCCTACAGGCCTGGGCCGGGGCAGCTGAGGAGAACCCAGGGGGTGGGAGGATGTTCCCCCCAACCTCACCCAAGAGGGGGGTGAGGATGAGACCTCTTCCATTGTGACTAGTGTTAGCCAGGTGAATCAAGGTGGTGGTGGGAGTGGGGAAGGGTCCCTTACTCAGGAACCACTTCCGTCCCTTGCAGAGAGACAGCTTCAGGCTCAATTAGCTTTGATAGCTTTAGAGCAGGAGAAATTGGAATTGGCTAAGAAGAGATGGGAGAAGGAGGAGTTGAGGAGAAATGGTGGCAGTGAAAATGATGAAGATTTTTAGATGTCCAGGGGTGGTGCATTTGAACCTAAACTTCCCAAGGGTATAGTGCCCAAGTACACAGAGGGGGATGACATTGATGGGTGGCTAGCACCTTTTGAGAGGGCCCTTAAAATGAGTAGGGTCCACTCTAGGTATTGGGGTGCACTCCTGTGGGAGTTGATTCCAGTAGCTGGGAGGGATAGGCTCCTGACCCTGAAGGGAGAGGATGCAGAATCATACCAGCAGATGAAGGCATGCTTAGTCAAGAGATTTGGTCTGACTCCAGAGCAGTACAGGGTGAAGTTTAGAGGCACCCAGAAATTGAGTTCAAAGTCTTGGGTAGACTTTGTGGACATTTCAGTAAAGGCACTGGAAGGCTGGATTGTTGGTAACAAAGTTGACACATATGAGGGATTGTATAATTTGTTTTTGAAAGAACATATTTTGACTCATTGTGCAGAAGAGAAGTTACGCCAGTATCTAGTGGACTCTAAGCTGACAGACCCCAGAGAGCTGGGGGAAGCAGCTGATGAGTGGGTGAGAACCCGGGTTTCCATTCAGCACCAGGGGGTGACCAGAAGAAAGGAGGACAGGTCCCTCCCAGGGAAAGCCCAGGGAAAGGAAGGTCAAAACCAGAAGGAGTCCTCCAAGGACCCATAAAAGCCCTGCACAAGGAGGGGGGGCCCGAGCCAACCCAAATTCAAAGGGAGGGTGAATCAGGGAAAGAATGGTAGGTTCTTTGATCCCTCAAAAGTGGGTAAGTGCTTTGACTGTGACCAGCCAGGGCACAAACAGGGAGATGCTGTCTGCGCCAAGAAGCTCCCCTAAGGGGCCATCCACAGGGATTGCCAGTGTCAGTGTAGGGGTGGAGAGTGGTGCCCCAGAGAGGGGTACTCAGGTGGTGGAAGCAACCTTAGTGTCCCTAGGTGTGGGTGAATAATTGCAACCCTTGCTGCCTTACCTCCAAACATGGACAAGCACAGGCAGAGGCCTAAAGTGAATGGGACTGAGGTTGAGGCTATCAGAGACACTGGGGCTAGTGTAACTATGGTCCTGGATGAGCTGGTGCCTCCAGAGAGGCTGTTACCTGGTGGGTTTCACCAGGTGACTTATGCAGACAGCACCACCAAACTCCATCCTATGGCTGTGGTGGATTTGGAATGGGAGGTGTGACAGGCCCTATGAAGGTAGCTGTGTCAAAGGTGCTCCCAGTCCAGTGTTTACTGGGCAATGATCTTGAAGCCTCTGTGTGGTCAGAGGTGGAGAGAGGACTCCATATGAAAATATTGGAGCTCCTGAGTGGGTATGTGCTGTTACTAGGTCACAGACTAGCCAGAAGGAGGGGCTGGACACTTGGACCCTGGAACAAGGGCCAAGCATCCAAGGACAAGGGTACTGGGCCTGGTGAGCCAGCCCAGGGAACTCCAGAGGTGCAGGAAGAATCTAACCTGATGGGGAGGATCTGGCCTCTGAGGGAGGGACTCCATCCCTGCCAGAGCTGTCGATTTGGCAGAACTGACAGGAGCAGGTGGACCCTCCAGAGAGGAGTTCAGTAAGGGACAGCGTGACTGTCCCATCCTTGAAGCTTGAGGCGGATTGCTTCTAAGCAAGAGGAGGGATGACAGTGGGTTCTCACAAACCCTACTGGGAAGATGGACTGCTTTATACTGAGGCCAGAAACCTCAAGGAGGGGCCACCAGGAGGTTAGTGGTGCCCCAGAAGTACAGAGAGTTCATCCTGACTTTGGGTCATGATATCCCCTTGGCAGGACATTTGGGACAGACAAAGACATGGAACCAGTTGGTGAACCATTTCTACTGGCCCCATATGTCTGAAAAGGTAAAGGAGTTTTGCAGCTCCTGTGTCACCTGTCAGGCCAGTGGCAAGGCAGGGGGCAAGACAAAGGCTCCCCTAATACCACTGCCAGTGGTGGGGGTTCCTGTTGAAAGGGTGGGGATGGACATTGTTGGTCCCTGGACCCACCTACTGCATCAGGGAATAGGTATATCTTAGTGTGTTGAGCCATGCCACTAGGTACCCTGAAGCCATACCTCTTAGAACCATTGATGTCCTGCGTGGCTGGAAGCACTGCTTGTACAGTGCTGTTCAGCCAGTGGGTTTTCCAAAGAGGTGGTGTCAGATAGGGGCACGAACTTCCTGTCCAGCTATCTGACTGCTATGTGGGATGAGTGTGGTGTCAACTACAAGTTCACCACCCCTATCACTCACAAGCAAATGGTCTTGTTGAGAGATTCAACAAAACCCTGAAGGGCATGATAAATGGGTTGTCAGAGAAACTCCAGGAGGAGATGGGATGTTCTCCTCCCATGCCTCTGTTTGCCTACAGGGAGGTGCCACAGAAAGGGGTTGGTTTCAGTCCCTTTGAGTTTTTGTTTGGACACCCTGTGGGGGCCATTGAGCCTGCTGAGAGAGTCTTTAGAGAAGCCTCTAAAGAAGCAAAGGACAATGTGCTTGACTATGTGCTAGGCCTGAGATCTAGAATGGCAGAGTACATGGTACAAGGCAAACAGGAAACTGGAGGCCAGCCAGGAGCTCATGAAGCACTGGTATGATCAAAGGCTACTATGCCTGAGTATTCTCCAGGACAATTGGTGTGGTGTGGAGCCTGTGGCTCCCAGGGCCCTCCATGACAAGTGGAGTGGGCCGTAATCAATCTTAGAAAAGAAGGGTGAGGTTACAAATTTGGTTGACCTTGTCACCCCCAGGAACCCTCATAGGGTCCTGCATGTGAGTAGATTGAAACCCCACCATGACAGGGCAGACATGACCATGTTACTGGTCACTGATGAGGGTGTGGAGGAGGAAACCGAGCTCATGCCCGACCTCCTCTCCACTAATGTGCAAGATGGGTCAGTGGAGGGGGTGATACTTTCTCCCAAGTTGACAGACCAGCAGCACAGAGACTGTAAGCAGAGTGCTGGAGCAGGTTTGCTGGCCTTTTCTCTTTGATCCCAGGCATCACTGAGTGGTGCGTGCACCACATTGACACTGGTGACAGCGTACCTGTCAAAAATAAACTGTACAGGTTGTCTGACCATGTCAGAGCCAGCATTAAAGCTGAGGTTGCTAAGATGCTGGAATTGGGGGTAATTGAACCGTCTGAGAGTCCATGGGCCAGTCCAGTGGTGCTGGTGCCTAAACCTAACTCCTCAGGGGGACCCAAGGAGTTAAGGTTCTGTGTGGACTACAGAGGATTGAATGCAGTCACAAAGACTGATGCTCACCCTATACTCTAGAGCTGATGGGCTCATTGATAGGTTAGGGGCTGCTAAGTCCTGAGTACTTTTGATTTGGACTTCAGGTTACTGGCAGATTGCCCTCACTGATGGAGCAAAGGAGAGGTCAGCATTCTCCACCCCAGAGGGACATTATCAGTTCAAGGTAATGCCCTTTGGATTAAAGAATGCACCTGCCACCTTCCAAAGGTTGGTGAACAGGGTCTTGACTGGGTTGGAACAGTTCAGTGCAGCTTACCTGGATGATATAGCTGTATACAGTTTTACCTTGGGGGATCACTTAAACCACCTAAGGGAAGTGCTTCAAGCCCTGCAGCAAGCAGGCCTGACTATTAAGGCCAGTAAGTGCCAAATAGGGCAGAGTTATGTGGTGTACCTGGGCCACCTGGTAGGTGGGGGCCATGTACAGCCTCTCCAAGCTAAAATCCAAACTATTTTGGATTGGACAGCT
Source organism: Calotriton arnoldi (assembly GCA_963921515.1). Classification (NCBI taxonomy): domain Eukaryota; kingdom Metazoa; phylum Chordata; class Amphibia; order Caudata; family Salamandridae; genus Calotriton; species Calotriton arnoldi. Next base: position 2,828,155 of record CAWUFW010000121.1, on the reverse strand, counting down.
CCTGTTACCCAGACTCAGGTCAGGGCATTCCTTGGACTGACAGGGTACTATAGAAGGTTTGTTCAAAATTATGGGACCATTGTGAGGCCCCTAACAGAACTCACTTCTAAAAGAGGCCCAAGAAGGTGGCTTGGACCCCAGAGTGTCAGAAGGCCTTTGACACTCTGAAAGCTGCTATGTGTTCAGCACCAGTGCTACTGGTCTCTGACTACACAAACAATTTGTGGTTCAGACAGATGCTTCAGAGCAAGGTTTTGGGGCAGTGTTGTCACAGCTAAATGAAGAGGGCCTTGATCAGCCAGTTGCCTTTATTAGCAGGAGGCTTGTTCCCAGAGAGCAGAGGTGGAGTGCCATTGAGACAGAGGCTTTTGCTGTGGTTTGGTCCCTGAAAAAGTTGAGACCATATTTGTTTGGGACTCACTTTTGTGTTCCAAACTGACCACAGGCCTCTCAGATGGCTCATGCAGATGAGAGGGAGAATCCCAATCTGTTAAGGTGGTCCATTTCCCTACAGGGAATGGACTTTACAGTGGAACACCCAGACCTGGGGTTGCCCATGCAAATGCAGATGGACTTTCCAGGTTTTTCCACTTAGCTGATGAGGACTACCAGGGTGTAGGTTAGTAACCCATCACCTTTCGTTTTGGGGGCTATGTTGCAAAGTCATCCTGTGCCCTTGTGCACCCCCAACTTTTTGCTGACTGATACTGGTGGTAACTCGACTTTGACTGACCCTGGGCTCTGCCTAACCAGGCCCAGGGCCAGTGCTATGCTGAAAGAGACACATTAGAATACAGTTAAAACACCTACATACACTAGGGTACACAATGGTATGGTGGGGTACCCCTGTGATTGGCATGACCTACCCTATAAGCCCCTAGTATATAATAGGGCAGGGAGATTGAAACTACCTGAAAGTCCCTAGTACCCTAGGGCATGGCAGTTTAGAGGCCAGCAGCTCTTTTTGCACTTACGTGTGCACTGCTGAAGCCTGAGGTCAGTTTAAAAGCAGCACTGGGTGCCAGGACTGCTTTTAAAAGTAAATTGTGCCCAAACTCGACTTTGGGGTTTGGGGCACTTAAAAATGGATAACCTACAATGTTATGGCATATTAGGGACCCCCAGAGGTCTCCCTAGGTATCCCAGGGGTGGGGGTCAGGTATTTTTAAGGTACACCCTTATAAAATGAGTTTTATATGCCTGGGTAAAGTGAAATTTCACATTTCACTCCCCCATCAATGGTAAAGTGCTGCTCAAATTCGACTTTGATGCTAGGAGCACTGTGGAGGGAGGATCTGCAATATTTCTCAAAGATTCAGAACCCCTAAAGTCTCCCCTAGTTGCACATGGAACGGGGGTCCTGTAGATATAAGACAAGTACTTATAAAATATGTTTTTGTAAGTCCTGGTGCTGGAAAAATGGCCCAAGTCATTTTTCCCATTGCAAATCCTGTTACATAGGTTAACATGGTAGGAAGTTATTGATTAATAACTCTTGATAGGAGAGGGCTAGAAATGCCATTCAAAGACTTCCCAGAATGGTATTAATAAATCCATCAATATCATGTTGTTGAATTTCTCCTAAAGTGTACATACAAGAAGTTATAAGGCTTTCTTGTTTGTAAGTCAAATTCAGCCTTCCAGTGGTCTGCCCTGATTGGTCAGAGTTAAGTGGATTAGCCAGGCTGCCTTGAAGAGGTGATAAAGAGCCCCTGGGTCAACCAGCTCAGCTGGCAGGGCAGTGTGCGGTTCCAAAGGAATGCCAGGCCAGGGGGAGGAGTCATAAACTATGTTCTTCAAAGAGAGGAGCAGAGACCAGTGTCGTTTACAACTCTGAACTTTCAACCTTAGGCAGATGGTAGGATTAAGGAAGGTATGAGCAGATGCAGAGGGGAGAGTCTAAGTAAATTAGCCATCCTAGGGGTGTGTTTAGCCAGCTCTTGCCTCCTTGCTGGAAAATCTGCCATTATGGATTTGGAAGATTTGATGCACTCTGGGACAAAATAATGCCACACTCTACAGGAAGTGGTCATATGTTTGAGGAGTTACCCTGCTCCCATTGGTCAGGAGTGACCTCCTGTCTGACCCAGAGAACATGGAATAAGTATCTGAGAGGGGCAGAGCCCTCCAGATCTGCTGCTTGAAACTTACTGAAGCAAGAACATTGCCAAGCTGAGAAGTTTTGCTGTGCAAAGATTTCTAAGGCCTGACCTCTGAAGACCTGCACCATCTGAAACTACAGCCCTGTGGATTATCTTGCTGAAAAGGAACTAAAGAGTGGACTCCTGAAAGCTACAGGTTCAAAAGAGCTCATCTGGAACATCACCAACTAAATCTGCACCTTGGAGAACTACCAGTGGATTTGTAAGGCTGACGTCCAAGTGGATTGTGGGAACTAAAGTCCTCAACTTTCAAGGACCATCTTGGAGCTCTCAGACCCTTGGAGTGAGTTTGAGACACTTTGGGACCCTTTGAGGAACTTCAGGAAGAAGTTCAAGAAGTTTGGAGAACTTTGGAGGAACTTTGAAAAGAACTCCATAGAGGGACCGACTCAACCTGGTCAGCCAAGCCGCCTGCCTTCAACCAGCGAGCCGGCCAAGCCACCAAGGTCTGGTCCCGCTAGAAGCTCCGTCGGTCCAACTTCCAGCGTTTGACCGGGACTAGAAGAAATCTGAAGCCGGCGAACCCTCACCGGATCCGGCTACATGAAGAGCATCGAGAGACCCCGCGAGAAAAGCTCCAGAAAAGTTTCTAAGTCTGCTCGTAGAAAAGGTGACCGGGAGCAACCGCGAGAGCCAAGCCGCCTGCCTTCCATCGCGTGTCGGCCTGGGCTCCTAGGTTGCCCCGCTGAAGCGCTAAAGAAAAAGTTTCTAAGTCCGCTCCAGGGAAGGTGACCGGGAGCTCGTCGAAAGGCAATCCGGCGAACCCTCACCGGATCCGGACTGGCTGGGAGCTTCGAGGGACCTCGGGGAGAAAAGCTCCAGAAAAGTTTCTAAGTGTGAAGGTAGAAACTGAGACCGGGACCTGCTGCGAGCTGTAGCCGCCCAGGGCTCCATCGCGGTCGGCCTGAAACTTTGACTTTGACCCGGTCTATGGCGAGCAGGTATCCCAATATGGTGCTATAATCTTCTAAGTGCTATATTTTGCTAAATCTTTGAAAATTCATATCTCCGGTTCCCTACATTGGATTTTTGTCGCTTTGGTGTCATTTTAAAGATAAAAATATTTCCTATTTTTATTAAACCTGGGCGTAGTTCGCGAAGTAGCGCTACGCAAAGCTACGCAAAGTGCAGTTCGCACTACGCGAGCTACGCGTAGCACTACGCGAACTGCGTATTGCACTGTTCGCAATGATTGCACAGTGCCGGATGCTTGTCCGCACTGTGCAATCATTGAAAACGGCATCTTGCACAGTGCGAGCTGTCTTTTACTGCCGCTCAAGTAGATTTTTACTCGAGCGGCAGCTTTCTCAACGCGGACTGGTAGTTTCTCATCGCGAGCGGTCGCGAGCATACGCGTACCACTCGCAATGAGAAACCTGACCTCCCGCGTTGAGAATCTCGCCGGAGGTTTATTTTCCACGCTCGCGATCGGCAACTTGATGTTGCTGTTCGGCGAACGAGAAAAGTCTCGCCGGGATGTCATTTCGCTTTCTCGCGGTCGCCAACCTGACGTTGAGGACCGCGAGCAAGCAAAAATGACCGCTGCACCACGCTACGCTTACGCGTGTTTGCACTGTGCCACGTGCGACTCACAGCTGTGCGAAGTAACGCAAACTGCAAACTACGCGAGCGTAGCGTAGTGCTTTGCCCAGGGTTAATTTTTATAAATTGGTGTTGGATTTTTATTATGTGTTGTGTCTTAATTATTTACTGAATTGGTGTTTTTAAATGCTTTACATACCTGTCTTTGAAGTTAAGCCAGTCTGCTCGCAGCCACGTTACCAAGGGTTGAGCATGGGAATAATTTTCTAAGACCTATGCTGAGTCCTATCATGTGTTAGTGGCCTTATTGCTAGTGGCAGACCTACATTTGCCCCTACCAATAATTAACCCTGGGCGTAGTTCGCGTAGGAGCGCTACGCATAGCTACGCGAAGTGCACTTCGCACTACGTGAGCTACGCGTAGCTACGCGAACTGCGTAGTGCACTGTGCAAAATGCTGTTCGCACTAATTGCACAGTGCCGGATGCTTGTCCGCATTGTGCAATGAGTGCAAACCGCATCTTGTACAGTGCAAGCGGTCGTTTTCTGCCGCTCGAGTAGATTTCTACTCGAGCGGCAGCTTTCAACGCGGACTGGTAGTTTCTCATCGCGAGCGGTCACGAGCATACGCGACCACTCGCAATGAGAAACCTGACCTCCCGCGTTGAGAATCTCGCCGGGAGGTTTATTTTCCACGCTCGCGATCGGCAACTTGATGTTGCTGATCGCGAACGAGGAAAAAGTCTAGCTGGGATGTCGATTTTGCTTGCTCGCGGTCGCCAACTTGACGTTGAGGACCGCGAGCAAGCAAAATGACACTACGCGTGTTTGCACTGTGCTATGTGCAATTGCAGTAGTGCGAAGTAGCGCAATCTCCGCAAACTACGCGAGCGTAGCGTAGTACTTCGCCCAGGGTTACCAATAATCCACTTTCCAACACAGGGTGAATGGATGGATTCAGGAATGGATAGATGTATGGCAGAGTGGATTTATGGATGGCAGAATGGATAAATGGGTGGACAGCAGAGTGAGTGGATTGATGGATGGATGGATGAATTGCAGAGTGGATGGATCGTAGAATGGATGGATGGCAGAGTGGATGAATGGATGGCTGGATTGATGGATGAATGGCAGTGGATGGAGTGATGGCAGAGTGGATGAATGGGCGGGTGGATCGATGGCAGAGTGGATAGATAGATGGATGGATGGAATGGATGGATGTTAGCATGGATGGCAGAGTGCATGGATGGATGGATGGATGGGACAAGGAAGCGATTCTATTGTTGCAGGGAAATCTGCGAGGTCACAGAGCTATGCTTGGGATCATAGAATCTCAGTAGTCAGGGACTGAGTCATTCAACCTGAGTACCCATGTGCCTCGGACTGACTAGCTATAGTGTCTCACTTGCCCTTCTACTCACTCACAGAGGAACACGTGATTAAAAACCCCAGAACACAACACTCCAGACCCTTTCAGGAACCGCGTTTGCATGACACACCCTTTCACTCTCACACTCGTACTAGTTCACAATAAGATATGACAGAGACGAGGGCGTGGCTTGGAGCGTCAAGATGGTGGTCGCACTCTAAGAGTGCACCGGTCCCCTCCGTCATTCGCTCCAGCATCTAGCGCCATCAGTGACCATCTATGCCCCTTTGCCTGTCGCCTGCGTCTGGATAACACCCTGCCTATCTGCCGGTGCCGCGGAACTGCAGCAAAGACCACTGCAGAGGCGGCATTACCCCCCGATCCCCAGGCCGCCCACTGACAAAATGGCGGTACCTGCTGGGCCTTGAGCTGGGCCTGGGTGCCGGACTCTGCATCCGGACGCTCCTTCGCAGCTGCCGATCCTCTGCAGCTGAACCAGGACGGTGCTCATCCGGCTGGGGGTGCATGACAGCCAAACCTGCGGGCCGGCGTGGGGTCCTAAAATGGAGATTGCTGCCGCGGTGACACTGACCCCGATCCCTGGACTGCCTACGGACCGCATGGCAGCGCCGGCTGGGCCGTGACCCGGGCCTAGGTCCGGCCATCGGACACTCCTCCGCGGCTGTTAGTCCCTCTGCTGTGCTCCGCGGTCCCGCCGGGGCACTGATCACCCCGCTGGGACCAGGTGCCCTCCTGAGCTGTGGACCGAAGCGAGGACCTGCGACCCTGGTGAGCGGGAGAATGAAATCCAGGGCAGGACCCGCCCCCGGCTGGGCCTCCGTGTTCTGGAGACGGATTGGTGCCTGCAGGGCTGTTCCTGGCCATGACGGAGGTCGGGGTGCCGTCTGCTGTCTTGAGCGGTGGGCCCTGGGAGGGCCCACCCCTGTTCCCCGCCGCGGCGGCCCTGCGACTCGTGGGGCTCGCTGGCCCGGTGATATCCTGATGCAATTCAGCCGCGAGGCGGTGTCCCGTGCCTCTCGCCACCTGAGTGCCGCCGGAGTTCCTACAGCGGTGAGTCGGGCTGGCTGCGCGGCGCCGGGGAGTGGGGACCCGTTCACGCCGAGCACTGGCATCCTGGTGTGGCACGTTGGGGTTGTTCCTGGACCTGCCGGTTGTGCCTGATGTTGGGGTGAGGGACCCCTCCCCCTCTGTGCTGAATGACTAGCCCCAGCAGAGCGCCGGACCCCCGGGTGTGGGCGGATTGATTGGAGTGTGCCGGGAAGCCTGACTCACCTTGGCGGGCAGGGGCGCAGGGTGGCAGCCCTGGGTGTCCACCTCGGCCTTGGCCTGCTGCCCTCGCTCCCCCTGCGCATGACGGCGTGCCTGACGTGGGACCCGCCTCAGCTGCGTGGACTTGTACGCGGGACCCGGGGCTGCTTGGCCTTCGCTGATGTGCGGCTCATCTGACTGGGGCCCTGCCTCGCTGGGGTGACTCCTGCACACCTCCTGGGGGGCCATTAGGTGCTTGTTGCGGTGCCCCCGGGGCTCGGCCAGTGGTCTGCCTCTGTTCCTCTGGCCGTGGTGGAGGCTGGGGCCCGTCACCTGGTTCGGGGGCGGAGGCGGATTGCACCCCCCCAGGGCGGAAACAACAATCTACGCTGGCATCTGGGACCCTCTTTCCCCCCCACCTCACCACTACCCTGTTCTTGCTGACGGCGGGCACAGTGAAGTGGGTTTGACCCCGGCCCACGGCTTGGGGCCTCGACTCGGCGGGGTTCTCGTCTTCCCCCGCTTGGATCTGGAAGCCGTCACCCGCTCCTGGGGACTGGTGCCTGCGACCACATCCATGCTTGCGACCTCCAGAAGCGGCACACACTCCGGGGCCCGGACTCCAGTCACCTATAAGCCTTCTGGCCCGGGGCCAGCGACACACCGCCTTGTTGCACATATAGCCTGAAGAAGCTGCAATCTTGCCTGTGAAGACCGGCGCTGGCCGCGTTCTGCCTCCGGCCCTGTTGGAACTCTCTCTAGCATCAACCATGGGAAAAGAACGGGGCCCTAAATCCTCTGCTACCCACACACAGACGAAAATGGAGCAGTACACCATGGCTGAGCATGATCCCCCTGGGAAGGACGGAAGTGGCCCTTCTCTCCAGGGTAAAGACTTGGCCGCCATCTTGCAAGCGATTAGCGCGTCTCAGGCCTCAGTGGAAGGGAAGATTGGGGAGGTCCGCGTTGATATGTCCCTCATCCGGCAAGACTTACGCAACGCCACAGCCCGCATCTCGGAGGCCGAATCCCGCCTCTCCACGGTGGAGGATGATGTCCTCTTGTTGAAAGAGCAAGTGACCCGCCTACAATCCCACACCAAAGAACTACACAGACGTGCGGAAGATGCTGAGAATCACTCACGCCGCAATAATCTCCGCCTCGTGGGATTTCCGGAGGGAAGCGAGAAATGGCAAATGACCGCCTTCATTGAAACCTGGCTCTCCTCCTGGATGCCCAAAGACACTCTCTCAACGTGGTTCACGGTGGCGAGGGCCCATCGGTCCCTGGCACCTAAGCTGCCGCCGGGGGCCCCGCAATGCCCCATAATAGCTCGGATCCTCAACTTTAAAGACCGGGACGCAAGTCTGAGTGCGGCACGTACCATGGGTACCCTAAAATTCCAGAACCACACCATCATGGTGTTTCCAAATTACACCAAGGAGGTGCAGGACCAACGGCGTTCCTACGTAGAGGTCAAGAAGAAAATGAGGACTCTTGGCCTTCAGTACAGACTCCTCTTCCCGGCCCGCCTGCGCGTCATCTTTCAGGGCAAGACGCAATTCTTCGACTCGCCGCAGGCGGCCTGGACTTGGCTGACGGAAGAGCGCCCTCTTGGACCCGGGCCGGGATCCTCACCTGGGCACCCGGGCCCCCAGACCTCGCGACCCCTGTCCCCCAAGCAACAGCGCAGGTGGCGCACGCAGTCACGCAGGGGGCGTAGGGGTCGCAGAGAGACCTCCAGGTCATTGAGCCTGGCTGCTCGCGGATCCGGGAGCACTCCCAGTCCTCCGGGCTCCCGACCCCGGCAGAGGGCTGAATCTGTTGGTAACTCTTCCCGGTAGCACCTCCCCCCGGGCACCTTGGATTTGGTGGCCACGGACTCTGACCTCTCCCGCAGCCCAACGATTTGAGGACCCTGGGAGGGTTAACGCTCGAGGGAGAGGGGATGGTGCTGCCTAAGAGCTCTGAGCACATACCACACGATGTCATGCTGTGGAACTGGAAGGCCCGTTAGTGTCACAGACAGGTTTGATGTCGGTGGAGTGCTCCACTGAGGTGTGGGGCTCGCTGATCCAGTTCGGGCCTGCCCGCCGGCTCCGGACCATGTCCTGCAGGCTGGATGCCCTTGGGCACCTCTCACTCCCCATGGCGACCCAATTTCATGCACCGCATTGGGCTGAGAAACACCACGCCTGAGGCGCTCACGATGCCTCTATTGATCCTGTTCTCTCCTGTAGCTCGGCGCTCCTGAAGTGACGGAACTAATCAGTACTGTATTTTCATCACTTCTCCACCAAACGCACCCTGGCAAGGCAAGTAATACAACCGACTGGTCTCTCTGATGGCACAATGAGTATCCTTATGTAAGGAGGGGTCCTCCACGCAATTCAACCCGAACATTTTAGTTTGGTTACGTATTTTACCTGATTGGGACGACAGATGCTTCTGTTCCTGAAGTATAGGGTGGGGGGGAGGTTGGGACCGTTGTCCTACTGTTGTTGTTGTTTTCTCATGTTACTACGCCAGCACTCCTATCGTACACTACATCAGTCTCATGTACTGTTTGTGACCCACAGGCACATTTGCTGTCCTACACTCAAACCAGGCTCCAGTATTCCCGCAGCCGACCAGGGTCCCGCGGACTTTCGATCCCACCTGCACCCACCATGACAGACATGAACAGTAATGGATCTTCCCTTCGTGTACTATCTTGGAATGTCAATGGCCTCCTCTATAGGGTCAAACGGACGGCTGTCTTATGCTATGCCCAACGCCAGGCATCCGACATCCTCCTACTCCAAGAGACCCACCTCATGGGAAACCATTGCCCCTTCCTAGCGAGATATGGTTACGATAGAGTCTGGCACTCGGGTATTACCCAGGGTTCACGGGGGGTAGTGATTCTCTTGCAGCGCAATCTTCCCTTTGTGCTCACAGAGGCCACTAGCGACCCCCGGGGCAGTTTTGTAGCTCTAAGTGGACTGTTAGGGGGGAACCCACTCAACCTAATCTCTGTATTCTCCCCTCCATCGATGCTCACAAAAACCCTGGAACACGCCACTGATCTCATTTCGTCCCTACCTTTAGGTGCGACAATAGTCAGAGGTGATTTTAATGCGGTTCTAAATCCCCACCTTGACACTGCATGCACACCCTCTGCTGTAAGCTTCACGCACGCCAAACAATTGACGAACTGGGCGGAATCCCTGGGTCTGTGCGACGCTTGGAGAATTTGGCATCCCCAGGCTAGGCAATTTACCCACACGTCGGCTGCACACCGCACCCACGCACGTATAGACATCATATTTGTCCCCCCTACTGATTGCCAAATGATCAGAGACATCACCATCCTCCCTAGGGGCATCTCGGACCACTCACCCGTTCTTCTGTGCACTGGGGATCCCCCTAGCTCGCACCGCCCGACTTGGAGAATGAACGCATGGTTCCTCCAAGACGAGGAGTTTAGAGAGGCGATTGGGGCGGAGCTCCAACAGTATTTCACCAACACGGGCTCTGTTTCCTCCCCGGGTACCCTATGGGAGGCAGGCAAGGCCACCATCCGTGGCTTTGCCAAGGGTCACCTGAAGCTTAAGCGTCAGACTCAGACTAACCAGATCACCCTGCGAGAGGCTCAGGCGCTTGTCCTCGAGCAGCCCCCCTGAAGAACGTGATGAGATTCAGGAGAGGCAACTTATGCACCTGAGAGGCGAAATCAGCCAACTCTCCTTAGATGCTGCCAAGCTCTTGATGCAATCCTCTATAGCGAGGGTGTATGGCTGGGGGGATAAAAACGGGAAAATCCTACATAGGCTAGCTACGTACCCCATGGCTAACTGTAAAATTCCGGAGATTAGGGATCCGGACGGTTTTGCCCACCGCTCCCCACTGGCCATTGCCCAGAACTTTGCCTCATATTATCATGCGCTATACTCCGCGCAGCGCCCCGCCTGCTCCCTCTCAGACCTGCTCAGCTCGAGTCGCCTTTGCCTCCCTCGCCTTGGCGCAGCTGCATCCGTGGATCTAGACCTCCCCATTACCCGTGAGGAGATCAATGATGCCATCACACTCACCTCCCCGGGTAAAACCCCGGGCCCCGACGGTCTCCCACAGGAGTACTACGCGGCCTATCGTGAGACGCTCGCACCGCACCTCTTTGATTTATTCGCTGAAGCCCTCGAAAAGGGCTCCTTCCCCCCTGAAACAGATGTCGCTACCATTGTTGTTCTCCCCAAAACACAACCGCCCTCGTCCAAGTGTACCGACTACCGCTCTATCTCACTCATAAATACAGAGGTTACAATATTCGCCATGGTTCTCGCCAAGCGGTTGAGGCCCTACCTCACCGACTTAATCCACCCCAACCAATGTGGATTCATGCCGCTGCGGGGGACTAGGCATTGTCTCCGGCGTCTCCACCTGGCCCTGGCACACCGCCAGTTGCTAACTCTCTACCTGGCACTACTTCTCATTGACTTCGATAAGGCCTTCGATTCGGTGGACTGGCGGTACCTGGACGGCGTGCTGGTCGAGATGGGTTTCGGTCTGCGATTTCGCAACCTGGTGAAGGTCCTTTACTCTCGTCCTCAAGCGCGAGTACTCGTCAACGGGGTACTGTCGGAGGCATTTCCTATTAGAAGGGGAACGAGACAGGGGTGCCCCCTCTCCCCTCTTCTTTTCGCCATAGCGATGGAACCCCTAGCGAGCCTCATTCGGTCAGATGATCGAATTCAGGGCTGGAAGTGGCCCAACTCGGGAGAAGACAAAATTGCCCTGTACGCAGACGACGTCTTACTTTTCCTTGCGGAGCCGGCCCAATCTGGTCCCCACTGGCTCCGGGTGCTCCATGCCTTTGGGCGGGCTTTGGGGCTGCGACTCAACCCTAGCAAGTCAGTTCTGGTCCCTTTACACTTAACCAGAGATTGCTTCGACTGGCAGTCCATAATACCCATTAGGCGACAGTCCTTTAAGTATTTGGGGATCTGGATCACATTGCTCCCTGATCTCGCTTGGTCCCTCAACATAACCCCGCTAATGAAGAGAGCTAAAGAGGACCTCCGCAAGTGGCAGGCCCTGCCGCTGAATCCCCTGGGGAGGGTCGCCCTGTTTAAAATGATGATTCTCCCCAGATTCCTATACGTCATTCAGAACACCCCCTTCCACTTTCCACGGGCTTGGTTCAGGGAACTGGATAGCCTCACCACTAAATTCCTCTGGGGCGGTCGGAGACCCCGCATAGCCTTGGCCCGCTGCCGTATCCCGCCCTTTGACGGGGGTATGGGAATGACCAACCTATACTTATACTACCTGGTGACCCGCCTACTCACCTTGCATGACTGGTTTAACGGGGGTGGTCCGATCCGGCATACAGGCTCGAGCTGAGTGAATTGGGTCTACCTAGCATCCAAACCATGATGTACGGGGGGCCTATACCCAGAGCTCTACCTATGGTGACTCAAGCTGTTCTCCTGGCCTGGCGGGCATCCCTGCAACACACTCACTGGACAGGCAGACTGACTCAATACACACCACTCTGGCAGGGCACGTGGCTTGGGGAGGTTAGCGCACTGAAAGGATTCCGGGCTTGGGATCTTATTGGGATTTCCCAACTTGGGGACGGGTGGACCGGTGAACACATACGCACCTTTCAAGATCTGCAGGCCAGACACTCCCTACACCCATCACAATTTTATAGATATTTGCAGCTGCGTCACGCCTTTCACTCACACCTATCAGAAGGCACAACGATACCGGAACACAGTTCTCCAGAGGCGCAAATCATGACGGGGAACCTGGGAAGGGGGGGCATCTTGCGTATCTATCGTTCTCTCACCAACAACACCCCAACTACACTAGATCAGCTGAGAGGCCAATGGGAGGGACCTCTTGAGGAGGAAGATTGGAGGGATGCGCTGATGGCGCCCAAGACGATCACTGCCTCGGCTAGGCTCCGTCTGATCCAACTATACTACTTGCACCCAGCAATCCTTAACTCCCGCGCGCCTCCACAAAGCTGGCTTGAGCCCGACTGCATCCTGCACGTGCTGCAACCACGATCAAGCAGACTTCTTCCACATGGTCTGGACCTGTCCCCTCTTAGGGCGGTACTGGGAACGCATAGAGCAGGAGCTCACAGAGGTCTTGGGTTGGGAGGTTCCACACTACCCGCTACACATGCTCCTGGGGATCACGGACGGCTTGGACGGGTCCAGGAACGATAAACTGTTCTTTAACATGGTTATGATCGTAGCCAAACGAGATATAGCTGCTACCTGGAAGCTTCCCACTCCACCTAGTGTTGCGATGTGGCGCAAGGGAGTGGACTGGTGTGCGACACAAGAGAAACCCTTATGCAAAGCCCGGGGATGTCCGAATAAACATCGTAAGGTTTGGGGCAAATGGCTGGGTCAGATAGATTAGATGAACATTCCTCGATTGTCGGTATGTATCACAGGGGACCCATTGGGGTCATGTACTATCATGGTTTGGTGTCCAAGCAAATGTGGTGCTTATTATCTCTGCGGTAATGTAATGTACTGCTGGTCTGTTACCTTTGCCTAAAATCAATAAAATTGTTTATAAAAAAAAAAAAAGATCTGACAGAGACATGAGAAAAGCTTAAAATGTTTATTTTAACTATCATGCTCTAGTATGTAGTATACGTGCCACAATAAGTAAGAAAATGCCTAACACGAATACGGTCAGCATAGAAAGTAATCTATAAATCATAAAAGGAGCTGTCATTATATAAGACAGGGTAGCCTAACCCACCTCCCCTTCTACAGAAGCAAAATGATTATATATTAGAAGATCTCTGGGTGTTGGCAGCAGACCCCATGCCTTAGCATACACAGATGAAAGTTCTACATCTCAGGTGCTGAAACGACCTCTTCCCTGGAAAGATCCCTCTCCAAGTGTGTCTTGTTACCCATCTGTGCATACCTATATGACAAAAGAACGTGTTCCCAAACAACAGCTGCATCTGCGTGTTTTGTCTAGGTGCTAGGGCCGGACCAGAACACAATAACAAGGAGCAATGTTGTTTGACCTTGCCTACGGTGTTCAGACTAAATCCCAGGAAAGAACAGAATGCGAAAACAACAGCAGGTTCTGTGTGAAAGTACAGTGTGGCACAAAGCAAAATAAGTTTGTATAGTAACGTGCGCAAAGCAGAGGGCAACCTGCATCGTGCTCCTGCTAACATAGGGAAAACAACAATGGGCCTGCATGGGACATATGACACTATGGAGGGTTCGGTCACTTGCTTCTCTTGCTTCATGGCATCAGTGTTTTAGTTCAAAGTGGGGGCTATTTTAACTTTCTGGCTACTCCCTTGCAATCTTGCATGGTAACTTAAGACTCTCCCAAGTCTTCAGCACTCTTTGCTCTCGAGCTACGTTTGCAGTCTGCAAATATCTATATATACATAGATGTATACACACGTACATACAACATTCAACAGATAGAGTTTCTTTATTTGTCTTTCCATCGCTCTCTCTCTCTCTCTCTCTCTCTCTCTCTCTCTCTCTCTACTTCTGTCTTTCTTCCTTTTCTCAATTTACACCATTGTTTGCCCAGCATCCTGTTGTTTCCATGCTCTTCTCTCCTAGACTCTCCTTGAGCCAACCTTCTTTGTAGTGTGAACATCATGCTCACACTTCTTAGACTATTATTCTGTAGCTGCTGTTTGCAGCACACACCACGAATGTTCCAAAATAGATTGTATGCCGAATAATTAACATAACAGATGTCTTACTCTCAACAATGGGACACGTCCACAAATACTGCACAATGACACATTGTGTTCTTTTTAATTATTGGCGCATAGTGCTGTCCATGATGAGTCTCATTTTCTCCCATTGCAGGCTCCCGGCTTTCGGGCATTTTTTCATGTCCCTGCTTACCCTGCCTGTGTGGATTTCAATGAAAATGTTCTCCTGTCCAGATGTGAAGAGTACAATGTGGCTTTCACAGAGACAAGGTCCGTCTGGCATTGTGAGGCTGTCAGCAGGCACAAAACATCTCCAGCATAAAAATTTTAACAGAACCCTCTCTGGCATTGCTATAAAACAAAACATAATAAAGATGGGAAAATGGAATGTAGATATTGTCTTGGGCTCTTTAAAAAGCTGGGAAATTGATTTGCGGCAATGCACAGATACGTCATAATGTTGCCATGTGCCCCAATAGAATTTATCAGAGATCCTGACTATAAAAAACAAATCCATTTACCTTATGTGACTCTCTGAAGGAATATGGAGTTGGAGATTTGGGCGTGTATTTGGGGTGTGCATGTGCATAGGAGTAGCCTTCAAAGGATAGGTAAGAGGGATAGGTTGTCACCGGGCGGTCTATAGAGTTGATATTAGGGCGATCTGCAGAATAGTCATGAGGGTGAACTATGTGACTGCCAATTGGATGCCCCTTGGGGTTGGCAGTGTGATTAGTTGTTGGGTTGTAAGCATTATAAGCTACATGGGAGTAGTAAGTGGTATAAGCAATAAAAGGTCCAGCGTACAAAGCCCTTTCATGAGCTGGAAAATTCTTTCTGACAAGTAGAATGTCTTTTGTGATCCTTTTCCGAATCGCAAATTGGAGGGGGCATAATGCCTAGAGTGGTCGACCTCGAAGCTGGATAACCAGGTTCGAGTTCACATCCTGTGATTCGGGGCAAATGACTTAATCTCCCCATGCCTAACAAAATTAATGTGTCCACCTGTAATGCAACTGGTGCTCATGTAAAGCACTCTGATACCTTGAGGTCGAGTTTGCCCTATATAAAACTCCCACAAACAAAAGCGCCATTCCTCCTCCTATTTGCAGTTTGGAAAGGGGTGTATCAATGATTTGTGACTGCACCACAGGTGCAAACCAATAATAAGTTACCAACCCCCAAGCTGAAGGTAGTAACTGATTCGCAAAGACAAAGGTGTGATTTGTGAAGCATGTCAGTAGCATGTGTATCTAGTGTTCTAGAGGCCCGCTGCCTGCTACCACCAAGATGGACGCCTCCCGCTGAGTCCCAGCTGTAAATGCCCTTAATTGCCGTTTTTTGGGACGATAATGGGCTAGTCTTACCGCGTGTTCAAGCTTGAGGTAGCTCCATAATGCTGTCGCTTCGGAGGGCTGTGTTTGCTGTCCCTTGGTTCATCAAATTAAGAGAGCTTTCTTCTTTAGTCTTTCACTGGTTTCTGCCTGCAGGTACTGCCGAGTTTCCTGTCAGGAGGGGGGAGTCACTTTGAGGAAAGGGTGCGGCTGAGGCTTTGGCCACTCCCACGCCTGGGTTTAGCTGCTGCACAGCTCAATATCAGAGCATTCTTTTTCTGGCTGAACAATTCTTTGTTTATTCTTGCGCCTTGCCTTTATATTAATTTTGATATGGAAGCCAAAAATATCCATGTCATGCATAACAAACGTAAGCAAAATACTTCTCCTCCACCTGTTAAATCCAAATTAGTAGAAGCTAATGAACCTTCATTATCCACATTACTTGAGGAAATACAAGCTGTTCGCTCTAACATTGATACTATTGCATCAGACATCAAAAATATACGCAAAGATTTGGCTAGACTCTCTATGAAAGTGTCAGAAAATGTAATAAAAATTCAAGATCATAAAGCATAAATTGACAGTCTCATGCCTATGGCGTCACAAATAGTACCAATGAGTAAATTATTACTTGACTTAGAAAATCGTAATCGACAGTACAACTTGCGAATATTTAATTTACAGGAAGATGTGGAAGGTAATGACTGTAGGTTGTATTTGGAAAATCTTTTACCTGGTCTTTTACGTATAAAATTTCCAGAAAAATTTGAGATTGATAAGGCGCACAGAATTCCTTATCATCTAAGTCCTAACCAGAAAAAAACATGTCAAATGATATTTAAAGTTTTACGTCATCACCATTTTGTGCTGATACGTAAGGCGGCAAGAGATATTCCATTCTTGATGGTTAATGGGAATAAAACTTTTTTCATTAAGACTTTGCCAAGGAGACTGTTAGCATCCTCAAAGAGTTTGCTGATCTTCGACCAAGACTGAGAAGCTCTGGTTTTAAGTATGTACTGGGGAGGTGATTTTAATGTAAACATATGCACTCAAGCTGGATCCGGGCAGTGTGGGGTAGTTAATGTAGAGAACGAACCGATAACTCATTTTGCTCATACCGATAGGGGTGAGAAGTTTAACGATATAATGGCCTCATATGATCTGGGTTTTGCGAACATGTTGTGTTCCCTCCGGTGGATTTTGATTATACATTCATTGGTAGAGGCTGTGAATCCATAATCGATTTTATAATCGTTCCTAATCGCTACGCCACCTGGATTGATAAATTCAAAACACATTATAATGCGTTGAGTGATCACCTGCCCATAAGTCTTAATATAATCCCCCCTAAATGGGGTTCTCATTTTAATAACAATAGTTTGGCATGGATCCAAGATATTGCCTTAGACCGCCAGAATGGATACTCTGTGCGCTGGGGTAGGAAGGAACCAGAGGTGCTCAATAAACACATCATTACCAAAGCAAACGATAACATCTTAGTATGTTTACAAGATAATACTGCTTTTGATGACACTCTGAGTGCATTTGCCAATATCACTACTGTGGTTCAAAACTTGCTCATAGCACAGAGTAAGGGACCCCCTATAAAGGAAAATGGCTGGTTTGATTCCAACTGTACCAAGACTTATACAAGGCTGAAAAACGCTCTCCATAGACCTGTGAGAGATCAGGGGGAGATTAGAGAAAGTAGGAGGGCTTATAATCTTGCCAGAAAAGTAAGAAAGAAAGAATTTAAAGATCTAGCGTGGGATACTCTTTATGAAGCATCCCTAAGAAAGGATTGTAACTCATTCTGGCAGGCAGTAAATGCCCCGTTTTTTTCGAATTACGATGGAGCTAGGATTGAGGTTGCAATCGATGAAAAATCTTGGATTGACTTCTTTTCAAACGTATACAGCTGCAAGGGAGAAGGCAGGAAACTCTTTGGACCCCGGCCCTGATCATTGGGAAGAAGTTGGTGGTTTTCGGCCTATAGAGATGCATATTATGCATGAGGAGGTGTTAGCGGCTATTAATGCCAGTAAAGGAGGTAAGGCACCAGGTCCTGACGGTGTCCCGATGGATCTATTTAAATCGATCCCTACATTATGGTCCCCATTGTTAACTCGGGTTTTAGAAGCTTGTTGTGCAAGGGGTTTTATTATGTCATGGTCGGAATCAGTGATTATACCGATTTTTTAAAAAGGGGATCGGAACAACCCTGCCTGCTACCGACCAATATCGCTTTTAGATGCTTTGGTGAAGGTAGCAGGCAGGATTGTTTTAAATAGATTACAAATGTGGGCAGAGGATAATAACATTTTGAGCGCGGTCCAATACGGTTTTAGACAGGGGTTGGGGACTAATGAGCAGGTTTTAAATCTGACCCTCCTAATGGGGAAATACACTCAAGCGAAGGAAGGCAAGTTCTACGTGGCCTTCGTAGACCTCACGGCCGCATTCGATTGTGTTAATCACACTAGACTGTGGAAAATTTTGATGGATTTAAAAGTTGACCCAACCCTCGTACAATTCTTAATACAATTATATTCGGGGGCCAGTGCAAAGGTGAGATACGGGTTAAGGGGAGAATGTACGGCGTCTTTCCGCGTGGAGAGGGGTGTGAGACAAGGCTGCGTCCTGGCCCCGTTCCTCTTCTCTTTATATACCAATGCTTTAGAAGAGGAACTGGTGGCCGGGGCGAGAGAGCCACCCCGGGTTAACAATAAGCCGATAGTTTCTCTTCTCTATGCGGATGACGCGGTTCTTATGGCCAGAACGCAGTTGGGTCTCCAGAGAGCACTTGCCTCGTATATCAGTTTTATGGATAATCAAGGCTTAAAACGTAATGTAAAAAAAACATTTGTTATGACATGTGGGAGGGGGAGAAGCAAAGGTAGAAATCTGTCAGTTGGGAAAGATAGGATAGACTCAACCAGTACGTTCTCCTACTTGGGTGTTTTGTTTGAGCGTACTGGCTCCTGGGGAGCCGCGATTAAGAGTAGGAGTCTCCTTTATAAGAGGTCAATAGCGGCAGTGATTAGCTTTGCAAATAAAATGGGCAAAAGACCCCCGGAGATTCTTCTCAAAATTTATCAGGCCAAGTGCATGAGTATTGCAATGTTTGGGGCAGGAATCTGGGGTTTTAATGATGTCTCCCTAATCCAATTAGTCGAAAATACTTTTTTAAGATTTATTTTAGCGTTCCCACAGAGTTCCTCAGTTTTTAATTGTCATAGTGAATTGGAGATCCCATATATTTCGGATACGATTAAAATGCAACCTCTATTACTATGGTATCGAGTTTGGATGTCTACCTATACAGGATTGAATAGAGATATCATCAAGGATACAATGAAATTGGACTATGCCTGTAGAATTAAATGGTTGAATTATATTAGAAAATTTTTATTGGATATTAATTGTTATGATTTTTATAATGCTCCAGAAACCATGAATTCTATTTCTAGGAAAGATTTTAAACTTCTTTGTATGACACATTTGCTGTATGTGCGCTTGGCCTACACTGTGATATTATTTTAAAACTGCAGCTTTCAATTTAATTTTTAACTCCTTTTAAATCAATTGGCACCTACCTCGGATTTTCGTCTGGGAGGTGTGCTCTGCATGCCCCGGTCCACCGCGGCAATTAGCGCCGTTTGAGTGGAGGGCAGTGCGCCATCTTGGGGTACTTCTGGATCCCGGTGGGGCTGGAGGCAGCGGTCTAGCTGGGGGAAGGATTACCCTATTTTAACGCGCATGCTGAATCGGACGCGCTGCGGTAAGGGCAGGGAGTGGCAGTACCTGCTCAATCCGTTTGTGTTCCGTGCCTGTGTATGAGCGTGTTTTTAAGTTCTCCATTTACCTGCTGTCACTAAATGCTGTATGTGCGCTTGGCCTACACTGTGATATTATTTTAAAACTGCAGCTTTCAGTTTAATTTTTAACTCCTTTTAAATCAATTGGCACCTACCTCGGATTTTCGTCTGGGAGGTGTGCTCTGCATGCCCCGGTCCACCGCGGCAATTAGCGCCGTTTGAGTGGAGGGCAGTGCGCCATCTTGGGGGTACTTCTGGATCCCGGTGGGGCTGGAGGCAGCGGTCTAGCTGGGGGAAGGATTACCCTATTTTAACGCGCATGTTGAATCGGACGCGCTGCGGTAAGGGCAGGGAGTGGCAGTACCTGCTCAATCCGTTTGTGTTCCGTGCCTGTGTATGAGCGTGTTTTTAAGTTCTCTATTTACCTGCTGTCACTAAATGCTGTATGTGCGCTTGGCCTACACTGTGATATTATTTTAAAACTGCAGCTTTCAATTTAATTTTTAACTCCTTTTAAATCAATTGGCACCTACCTCGGATTTTCGTCTGGGAGGTGTGCTCTGCATGCCCCTGTCCACCGCGGCAATTAGCGCCGTTTGAGTGGAGGGCAGTGCGCCATCTTGGGGGTACTTCTGGATCCCGGTGGGGCTGGAGGCAGCGGTCTAGCTGGGGGAAGGATTACCCTATTTTAACGCGCATGCTGAAACGGACGCGCAGCGGACGCGCGCAGCGTGCGCGCCGCTGGCGCGCCAAAGGCGCGCCTAAGGCAAGCCCGTCTGCGCCCGTCCGCGTCCCGGGAGCGTCCAGCGCCAGCCATGCTGCCCGTCTCCTGACCGAGGTTCAGGGCGGTAGGAGGTGCTTCAATCGGGAGGAACTTCTGGCTCTTGATCATACGAAAGGCAAATGTGGTGATCATTGGGTAGCACTCCAAAATCTGACTAGGATGTGCCCTAAATGTAAATTTTGTTTCCAAACGGAGCTGTTATCCCCGGCTTCCGCAGCGGCCTTGGCTCCCAGGATTGAGAGTGGAGACTGTATTCGGGCCGCGCTTATCAATTCCCGCTCACTGGTCAAGCATGCCCCAGACATCTATGAGCTTCTTCTTGATGAACAGTTAGATCTGCTATTTATAACTGAAACCTGGCTTAATGAGTTCTGTGCCCCAGTGGTTGAGTTAGCCATCCCTAGGGGTTACAAAATAGCGAGGGTTGACCGTAAATCTGGCAGAGGGGGAGGGGTCGCTGTGGTGTATAGGGACACTTGGATTTTTTCCAGCGAGGAAACTCTGGGCATAGTTGATGGGGAGGCTCTTGATTTCTCCATCATTTTGACACCACATTTTACGCTAGGCGGTACACTCGTGTATCGCCCCCTGGCCCCCCGGAGCATTTTTGAAAGCACTGGATGAAGTTATTGTTTCCCGAGCCTTACACTTTTCGAATTTCTTACTTCTCGGTGACTTTAATATCCATTTAGATTGCCCGGAGGCCAATGACTCTAGGGAATTAGTGGACTCGTTCAACTTAGCACAATTGTCCCAATGGATCAAATCCTCTTCCCATAAGGGGGTCATATGTTAGACCTGGTTTGCTCCAACTTTCCTTTGTCCATTAGGGACCCTCTCCAGGTCTCTTGGTCAGATCATTATCTGATCCAGTTTTCTTGGACTATTGCGAAGCCCCGTCCCCCTACAGCTACGGTCCTAGGCAGACCATCACGGAAGATAGATATCCCTGCTTTTTCTAGGGCTCTACTAGCTTCTCGGCCGACTGTCACCTCTAATCTAGAAGGAGTATTGGATGGTTTTGATAATTGGATTTCCCAAGGTATTAATTCCGTATCCATACCCCTCTCTTATAGGCGAGCGAGAAATGCTCCCTCAAAGCCTTGGTACTTGGCTAAACTTAGAGAGCTCAAGCAGGGTTGTAAAAAACTTGAACACTGCTGGAGACTGGAGTATTGTCCCCTGGCCAAAATCACCCTTCGAAAGGCTCAGAGAGACTATTATGCAGCTATTGGGGAGGCGAAAAGCTGCTTTTACGGGGAGCGCATTGCTAAATCTAATAACAACTGCAAAGAAATCTTTTCGATTGTCCAGAGCTTTCTATCACCATGCGCCGAACATACTGCTCTGCCGGCTTCGTCTCAATGGTGTGAGGAGCTGTCATGTTTCTTTTTGAGAAAATACAGATTATCCAAGAGAGTCTGGGGATGGGATCCCGTGAGCAGGTAGTTTCCCACTCCCCTTACATTACAGCCCCTATCCCGGCAGTTTCCGCTCTGACGAACTTTTCTCCCATTGCTATGTCAGATTCACTGGCTATTCTTAAATCACTTAAGTCGGGCTCTCCCACAGATCCGTGTCTGGCTAGGGTTTTAGCAGGGGTTGCGGAGGTGGTCAACCTTGAAGTAAATACTATTGTTAATCTATCCTTACTGACTGCCACTGTTCCATTGAACTGGAAACAGGCTAAACTGTTGCCACTTCTGAAAAAGCCCAACCTAGATCCCACCAAACTTGCAAGCTACCGTCCTATCTCTCTCTTACCGGCATTGGCAAAAGTGTGTGAAAAAGCTGTCTTCCGACAGCTAGACGCCTATGTTGAGTCATCTGGCATTCTCCACCCTGCCCAATCCGGATTTAGGGCTACATATAGTACTGAGACTGCGCTGGTCGAAATGTCAGAGGCAATTAGGGAATGCCTGGATGCGGGTGGCAGAGCGGCCCTGATTTTGTTGGACCTCTCTGCTGCCTTCGATACGGTGCCCCATAGACAATTATTGGCTCGACTTTCGAACATTGGCGTTTCAGGTCTTGCTTGGGACTGGCTTAAATCCTTTTTAGATGACCGCACCCAGCAGGTCTGGATGCCACCCTTTTCGTCGACTCCCAGGATAATGTCCACCGGAGTTCCACAGGGCTCTACTCTGAGCCCTCTACTTTTCAACATCTATATAACACCCCTGATCTATCTTGCGGAGGAGCTGGGAGCCAAGATCATAGCGTATGCTGATGATACCCAGCTCCTTTTTACCTGGAAGGATGATGACCTGTCCTCGGAAGTTGCCCAGAAATGCCTTTCGACTGTTTTTAAATGGCTCGCACATGCTCAACTGAAATGCAACGAGGACAAGTCGGAGGTCCTCCTGTATGGATCTTTCCCTCCTTCTTTCAGAGAGACCCTGTGGCCTTCAGACTACCCTCGGCCCAACTCAGTGGGCAATCCAGTGAAGAACCTGGGGGTCTGGTTTGGTGAGGACCTTAGGTTTTCCGCTCAAATTAAGAAACTTGCGGGGGTATGTTTTTGTACTCTCAAATCCCTTAGAAAGTTTTTTCGCCTGTTACCTAGGTCAGCGAAAGAAATGGTCGCCCGTGCCCTTATTTTGTCTCGCATTGACTATGCCAATGCCCTGTACATTGGCATACCAGGCTACTTGATAAAAAAATTGCAGATAATACAGAATGCAGCCGCCAGACTTCTGCTGAACATTTCAAGAAGGTCTAGTGTTAGACAGCATCTACGTGATCTGCATTGGCTCCCTGTGATCCATAGAGTGCAATTTAAAGCTCTCACTCTGGCTCACAGAGCCCTGTATGGACTAGGGCCGATGTACCTCAGGAAGCGCTTTGCCTTTTATGCTCCTAGTCGATCTCTGCGCTCAGTCACCCATCGACGGGCGGTGGTCCCCGCTTCCGCAGGATGCGTCTGGGGGTCACTCCCTCTCCGTTAAAGCAGCGTTGGCATGGAACTCCCTTCCTGCGGAATTGCGGAACACCCAGAATCCTAGGCTCTTCAAAAACAACTAAAAACTCTTCTTTTTAATCTGCCCATTTAAATCCCTGCTTCACACGGCTATGGTCACTTCCCGCGCCGGGACACTCTTGAGTATCTGTGCGCGTTATAAGTGTATTATAACATAACATAACATTTAGAGTCTCTAAGAGCCGCACAGGAGATGAATAAATGCACAGTGATCCAGCATTATTTGACATTGGCAACCTATCGTATCCAGCCCTATTTGGTTTGGTGCATTAGAGGGTACGATAGATACCTTCTTACACGGTTTAGGTTTGACTGTTTTCACCGTTTAGTTAGTTTTCCCTCTGCTAATGATTGGTCAAGAAAATGGTGTCACTGTCCGTGTGATAATATCTCAAAGCAATCAACTATCCACGTGATTCTCTTTTGTAAAATATATTCAAAGGAAAGAGCTAGATGGATTCTGCCTTTGTTAAAACAAGGGGTTGGAGGCAATGTCGTCCGGCCTTTTTATATCTTCAATTATTGGAAAATGTTTATTGTGTGACGATCATGACTGGATTTTTGAAAAGTATAATGAAAAAAAGAAAGAGTTTTATTAGGTAATGGTCTCTATCCTACAAACTTAGAATGTGTATTTACGATCCAAAACGCTAAGGATGCGTTAGAAAAATTTTGTGTAAATAATAGATGGGAGTTCTCTTAAAATGTAGTCGTCTAGACAATATTGTATAGTGTATAGACAAATTTCTATTGTGTATTGATATATTTTTATGATTGTTTTTATTGTGGCTTTTATGATTTTATTATGAATTGAAATCGAATAAAGTATATTCATTCATTCATTCAAGTATGTACTGTTCGACTCATCAACTATGCGAATTTGGAAAGATGGTTTTACGAAGTCCTTTCAGCATCCGGGGGATCTTCGACTCTTCTTAGATCAGCATTCACAGCTTTCCATGGAAATGAATGACTGTGTTACTTGAATATTTGGTTTACGTTTCTTATCAAAAGCCTCTTTAGTAGAGTTCTTTGTAAGGGCATGTAAAGCCAGGTCATTCTTGTCATGCGTGTGTGTGATTCAAAGTACTATTTATGTTTTTTTAATGATGTTTTTGTCTGCGTCTTCCTTTTTCTCTTTTCTCACAATTTTAGAGCTTCTTCTTTCAGTCTATCTGGTTATTTGTTTTCCTTTCTCTTTCTTATTTTATGATGATGTCTAATATTACAGGTGTTAAAATTGTTTCTTTTAATGTTAAAGGTTTACGACACCCTGTTAAACGTACTAAGGTTTTAGATTATTTAGCTAGACATAAGGCAGATATATGTTTACTTGAGGAGACCCATATAGATGATACTGTTTTATCTTATATGAAGAAAAAATGGGTAGGCACTATTATTTCTTCCACCGAGCACTTTAGGAAAAATGGAGTTGCTATCCCCTTTGCAAATAAATTATATCTTCAAATTTTGCCCAAATGCTCTGATTCTAAAGGCCGTTTTCAAATAGGTAAATTCAAAATTGACAATACTATTTTGTACCTAATTAATGTGTATGGTCCCACCAAATATGACCCTGATTTTTGGTCTCTTTTTACTTCTGAAGTACTAAAATTGGGTAATGTACCACTTATTATTGGAGGAGACTATCATCTTATATGTGACCCCTTGTTGGATAGAATTTTCCAAACCTAATATCGTCCTTCAAAAGCTTACTTCACTCTAAAATCTTTTTTAGAACCAATAAATTGAATGATGTTTAGCGTTTGCATCATCCAACAGACAAACAATTTACTTTCTTTTCTAATCCTCATAATTCCTATTCTCGAATTGATTATTTATTAATATCCCGTAATTGAATAAATTCTGTTTTTAATCCTATTATTCAGAATATTGGTATTTCCGATCATGCGCTTATCTCTTGCACTTTATGTCCTACCTCTTCTTAACCATCTCAAGGTAGATGGCACATGAATTCCAATGTTGTCCTTAATAAAAATACAGGCCAAGAATTTTGTCAGCAATTCATGACTATTTTTCATTTAATCCTGACGGTTCTACGTCAGCTGTCACGCAATGGGATACATTTAAGGCATATGTTATAGGAGAGACAATATCTATTATGGCACTTGATAATAAATCATTTAATTTAAGAATTGAAGAATTAGATAAGCAAATAGCTACATACGAACGTCTATTTATTACTTCTACTCATATCAAATATAAATTACAATTGCAAATACTTCGTTATGAACTGAACTCCATACTAAGCAAAAGAGCGGGTACACAGATTTCCAATAACAAAGCAAAATTTAGTTTTAATGCTAACAGATCTGGAAGATCTTTGGCCAATAATCTCCGTATTAAGAAAGAAAAAAATCTAATTAATGCTATTCAAACAACTAGTGGTCAAATAGCTTTATCTCATAAAAAATGGTTTATGAATTTATGAATTACTATTCAACTTTATTTAGTAAACCTCCACCTAATGATATGTTACATAATGACAGCTTTTGGATAGGTGTGGTTTACCTAACTTTTCTCTGTCAGTTAGAAATAAATTAGATTTACCAATTACTTTAGATGAAATACATTCAGCTATTAAATCTCTTAAGTTACTTAAATCTCCAGGTTCAGATGGTATCCCTGCAGAATTTTATAAATAATTTTCTCCTCACCTTTCTTCTCATTTACTCAAACTATCTAACTACTTTAGTACTACTGGATCAACTTCTGGGTCCTTTACTCAAGCTTTGATTATAATCCTCCCGAAAACTGATAAAAACCTCTCTTTAGTTACTAATTATCGGCCCATCTCTTTAATCAATCAAGATTGTAAACTTTACGCAAAGATTCTTGCAACTAGGATGACTTTTGTGCTACCTAACATAGTGCATATTGATCAATCTGGTGTTATGAAAAATAGGCATTTAGTTAATAATGGTAGATCACTGTTTCTTACGATTGAAGTTGGATCATCACTACCTCATGCAGCTGGTGTCTTGGCATTTGATGTGGAAAGGGTTTTTGATAAAGTCCATTGGCAGTATCTTTTCCATACATTATTTGCATTTAATTTTGGTACCTCCTTTATTTGCATGATTTCAGCTCTATATTCTGGTCCGTCTGCCAAACTTTATATTAATGATCAAACTTCTAATAATTTTTCTCTTTTTAGGGGCACTAGACAGGGCTGCCCCTTATCTTCTTTGCTTTTTCTTCTTGCTATTGAACCTTTCCTAATTGCTATTAGAAATTGTATAGAAATTGAAGGCCTTATTATACAGTTCCTATTAAAACGTCAGCATATGCTGATGATGCACTCCTATATATTGGTCATCTAGAATCATCTATTCCTCCATTATTAAATCTAATTAACACCTACTCTCAGATTTCAGGATATACATTAAACACTAATAAAACTGAATTTTTTCCTTTAAATATTCATTGTACAATTGATATGCTCCCAAACAAAGAAATCATTTGGCAGAAATACAAACTTAAATATCTTGCATTATTATTTTCTAATACCATAAAGCAATCCCTTTCCTTAAATTATGAATATGTTCTTGCTTACATTAAGGATAAATTTAAAAAATGGTCTACGCTACATTTAGCTTGGTGGGGAAAGATTGATGCTATTAAAATGAATATTACTCCAAAACTTTTCTGTCTTCTTTCCATGATGCCTATTCAGTTTTCTCTTAAATTTTATTAGAATGTGGAAAATATATGTCTACATTTATTTGGAATAACAAATCTCCTAGATTAAGTTATAAAAATTAAAATTGGCTAAGACTAATGGTGGTGTAGGTTTGCCGAATTTCCTTACTGATTATAAAGCATTTATTTTAAAACAAAGTA
Organism: Calotriton arnoldi; assembly: GCA_963921515.1. Lineage (NCBI taxonomy): Eukaryota > Metazoa > Chordata > Amphibia > Caudata > Salamandridae > Calotriton > Calotriton arnoldi. The sequence continues at coordinate 2,801,316 of CAWUFW010000121.1, read as the reverse complement.
CTTTGTGGTTTCAGCATGCAGAAATTAATAATTTACCTTCGTGGCTTTGTATTGAAAAAAGTCTGATATCTCTTTTTCCTTTACCTGCATTGCTTACCATGTCCAATTCTAAAGCTTTATTAAAAAGATCAGTAATACTGAAATCTACAAAATTAATCTTACAAGACTTAGGGGCTGATTAGGATGGCGGTCGGAAAACCTCCCCGACCGCCATGGTAGCGGTAAAAGACCGCCCGCATGGACCGCGACATAACCGCCGGTCGAATTACGAAGGCCCGCGGTCGAAATCCGACCGCGGCGGTCTGATCGCGGGCTTTAACATTGCGGCGGTTGCTGCTGCTCGCAGCACCGCCGCGATGTCCAAAGGAGCATGTCCTGCATTTCCCTGCACTGCGTGGCAGGCACTGCACAGTGCCTGCCACCTGGTACAGGGAAATGTAGAGGGACCATGGGTACCCCCAGTGCACCCACACCCCCCAACACATTGGGGCCCGCAACGGGCCCCGGAAGACAACTCTGCCTGCCTTTCCATGGCGGTTTGACCGCTGAGGAAAGGCTGGCTACCGCCGGCATCATAATCGTGCCGGCGGAGCCTGCCCGGCACTGCCACCATTATCCCGGTCCTGCTCTGTCCGCCAGGCAGGAGTGCGGATGGCAACCGGCGGAAAAGCGGCGGTCGGAATTTCCCACCGCCGCGGTCACCACTGCCATCCTAATCTGACTGGCGGTTTTCTGGGTTGCGATCGCAGCATGATGTCCACTGCCAGCCCGGCGGGCGCCACCGCCGGCGGTGGACATCCGCCCGACATCCTAATAAGCCCCTTAGACTCTCTTTTCCAATGTCCTATGGCACTTACATTAAATCTGTCATTATGGCATAATCCTATCTTAAAATTGGTTCTCCACACAAAATTTTGGTTCTCCTGGATTACAGCTGGTATTTTTTATTGAAAAGACATTTATCATAACAATGCTTTTTTAAGTTTTACTGAATTACAACAAATATTTAAGTTACAGTCATCAGATATTTATAAATATGAACTTTTATGTAACTCAATCCTTGATTTGTTCCCAAATAATTTTCCTTTGAATGCTACCTCTGATTTACAATTGTATATACAAACAATTGCTTCGTTATCCCATGCTGTGTCATTGTTTTATAAAAAAATTAATAATTCTGCAGGGGATAATATTTGCATTCTCTCTTCATTTTGGAATAAGGAATTAGATTTGTCATTATCCTTAGATAGATGGAGGAAAATTTGGTTGAATAGTATTTCGGGATGGTTACCTGTTCCTTTATACCAAACTAATTCCTTTCTACTTCTTAATTGTCTATGGACCCCTTTAAGATTATTTCATGCCAAACTTTTGAATTCATCGAATTGTTGGAATTATTCCCTGGATACAGGTTAGTTGAGACATATGCTGTATGAGTGCCACTTGGTTCGTAAGTTTTGGAAAGAGGTTTGGGAGATTATTACTATAATATTGAATATTACAGATAATTTGTCATACACTATTGTAACTTGCAAATCCACTGCACTTTCTACCAACCTATCTATTATTAATTACAAACTTGTTGATTGTTTTAATTTCTGCAGCTTTAAAATCAATCACTACTAATTGGAAAAATGCCTCATCATTATTGGTTTGTGTTTGGTGGGCTTGGATAATTTTTATCAGAAGAGGGGCTAATTTAACTTTATCAGGCGTCATCCATAATGCTCCTAACTATCAATATTTTGGAAACCAATTGATACTTACTTAACTTTACATCTTTAACTTAGTCTTATTAATAGCGATTTATTGTCACTGGTATAGTCATATTGGTTAAGTTTAGTGGCTCCATAAACTTTATATATTGATAAGTTTATTTCCTTTTTCTTTTCTTTTTCATTATAGGATGATAGTACTGGTTTTATAGGTACTTTATTAAGTCTTACTTAATAATATCTTACTGTTTAAAGTTTTTATCTTCGTAGTTAATATTTTGATGTGTATTAACTTGTACCTTTTCAGTGCTCTTTTATGTATGTTTTTTTATACCTATATAAAATTCAATAAAATATTTTGAACACAAACTGGAAACATTTTGTTTGTAAATGCAACACCTGTGCATTTAATGGACAGGGGCTGCTTTAAAAAAAAAGATTCCCATTTGAGATTGCACATGAGGGGGGGTAGGCCCCTGTCCCTGTATACGCAGCCTTTCACAGGAGCTTCGAAATTGCGACCTGGCACATTACTATTCATTAGGTAGGATGTTTTGCAACTCTCTGTAAATAGACAATTTGTGAAGCGACCTATTAGTGCATGTGTCGCATCACAAGTTGCAGTCCCATTCTCCAAAGAGCTGGTGTGCTCGTTGTACATCCATGCTTTGCCGAACGGCAATGCTACATTGGGCGAATGGTTGTCAATGGAAAATTATATAAGACCGATGGTGAAAGGAGATGCAGAGATTTAGGAGTGTGTCAGTGGATGAGGAGGTTGGGTGTTTGCAAGATTGTAAGTGGGATAGGGTTCACAAATTGCAAAATGGTTATTTTGCAGAGCCATCCGTTGTAGAATTGGACGCTGGATAGTCTGTATGACTGACACTGCGACGTAGTATGAGGCTAATAATAATTAGCAGGTTTAGCAGAGTGGGCATTATATGGGTACTGAGATACACTTTGAGGCTGGCAGTGTAATGATATCAAAGTTTGGCTGTGTGCAGTGATGCTGAAATAAGCAGTGTTCCAGGTGCTACAGCACCTCCAGTGAAGCCGCACAGAGTTTGGCTAGAAAGCAGATAGTAATGAAGTCCACTTAAGGTGTATTTTAAAAGCAAGAACAGGTTGGATTTAACGAAATTATGGAGGAACTGTTTTTGCTACTGCTAACTCATTTATTAATCATATCACTGTTTGCAAACTTAGGGGCTGATTTGGTAATTAGCGGACAGTAACTATCACAATCGATCGTGACAGATATTCCGCCCATCTTATTACAAGTGCCATAGGGTATAATGCACGAGACGTAACTCATTCTTCAAACTCTAAATCAGACCCTTAGTGTGCTTTGTTTTAAGTCAGTTTCATTGAGATATCCGATATCAAACAACTAAGATCACAACTAAAAATTCTGATATTTTTGTGATCACATATTAAGAATTGGAATCTCTAACTTTACTGACACCCAGGGTCGGATTGGGAAAGAAAATCGGCCTGGACACCAAAATAAAAGTGGCCCCGATTAGTGAATTAGATAACTAAAAAGGTGACCCATGTTTGCAACTGGGGCAGTTTTGTGTTTATAAAGACATGCTGTACAAGTGTTTTGCAAGGTATAGAAGGCTGCATGAATTTGTGCCCTTGATCCTTAGATTTCCCATGACTTTCACAAGTACCAACTGTGGCGCGAGGGCATCCTGCGAAGATTTTTGCTTGTTTGGGGCCCTCTTCTATAATGACTCTTCCTGGGAAATGTTTTGATCACTTGTGACTGTATTACAATATTAGAGATGGCGTAGGGCACAAACTCTGCTTTGTTGACCATATCCTCTCAACAATTGGGACGAAAAGTCACAGGAACTTATTTCAGGGTCAACCTTCCAACAATAATGAATACACAAAAAATAGGACCAGGGGCGAAGGTATACCGCTATTTGTACAGGTAAAATGATTCTAATCACATTCTAGAATCAACTAGAAATCAAAAAATCTATGTTATTTTTTTGTTAACTCCTAAAGGAAAATTCTTTGGATATATAGCAAAACTCTAAAATAGAGCAAAAAATCTCATTTGGGGTATAGAGTCTAGTGTTAACAAAATCTGTCTGGAAGGGTACAAAGCAATCTTACTGACTCTATTCAGTATGTCTATAGTGACACTATAGAGATCCTAGTGTAAGTGGGTTGAGTAATCACATATTTTCTTAGGAAAAATTCTGAATATTTAAATAAGCGTTCTAAATAAGACAAAGTTCTGGAAACAATAGGTCTACCAGGAGAAGGAATTTTCTTTTTATGTATTTTAGGTCAAGTATAAAAAAAGGCTGGTGCCCACGGGATTTGTCACTCAAGAAGTCAGCTTCCTATAGTTCCAAAAGATATTCTTCAAGCCCTGGAGTCACCAGGAAAATGATGATTGACTACAACTCCTTGTTATGATCATGTGTTAAAGATGTGTAATGTTCTCTATTAATAAGAAAATGTAAAGCTTCTTCTCTGAATTGTTCAACATCCGTCACCACTTTGTCGTCCCATTTATCAGCAGGTTTGGTACAAATGGAGGAATTCCCTGGCGTCATTTGGTTTTCAGAAGATAGATTTTGAAAACATCTAGTCCGTTCTGATTCCATGGTAGTTAAATCTTGTGATTCCACATTTCCAAAGGCTTGCACATCTGGGCCCACAAAAGATAAAAGGGTATTGAACCCCATAGGTTTATATAGGCCTGAGTTGAACCCAGGGGGGTTCAGCTTCAGGGTTTTGAAAAGTACGTTTTAAGTTTGATTTTCTTCATGTGTCGGAGTTGGGAAAAACTAACTCCTTTATTCAAAACCCATTCTTGTGCAGGCTTAGTGTCATACTGGATAAATTGACTGATACTTAGGGCCTTATTATGAGTTTAGTGGTACGATTCACCACGAAACTCATGGTAGTGGTGCGGCTACTTTCGCACCGGTGTCCGACCGCCCTATTACAAGTAGGGCAGTCGGACAGCCGCGGGACTGCTGCTGCCGCCAGGGATCCGCGACCCCAGGCGGTGTTGCAGCAGTCTTGAGGCCACATTATGCTGGGTGGGGCCGCTGTAGCTCTGCCAAGCATATTACGACTTTCCCCTCCACCATGGTTTTCATGGCGGTGAGCCCGCCATGAAAAGTGTGGCAGAGAGGAACACAAGATGCCTCTGGCCCATGGAGTTCATGCAGGGGGGACCCCTGTCTGCATGCACCCCCAGTTCCTGCAGGGCATGGACTTGACAGGAACTCGCTTTGGCATTCTCATTGCGTTGCCTATTTTGTAGGCACCTCTGTGGGACCGCCAAAAAACCGCCAGCCAGTGACGAAAAAAGTCATAATCTGGGAACGCGATTTTGGCAGTGCGGGAGTGGGGCGGTCCTGCACCGCCAAACTCATAATAAGGCCCTTATTTTTGTGAGCCTGGCCCTTCCCGCTGCTGGTTGTGATCCTGAAGAAATTCTCTTGCCAGTTGTGGTATTGACTCTGCCCTTACCCTTTGCCTCTTCCCTTTCCTAAAAACGTTGTTGAATGGGAGTTTTAGTGTTGTTCTCAGGTACAAAATGAACCTGTGCTGTTGTGGCAGAAGTGCTGGGGCTCTCCTGTTCTTCCTTGCTACTCATGGTAGTAATTGACCAGATCGTGGGGTTGCCATAATATGCTGCCTTCTTAAGGTTGGAGTCGTCTGATTCTAAAATAAGCCAAATACTATTGGCACCTTCACTACCGGGTGACACTTCTTTGACTCCTTGCATTGAACACAGTCTGGAGTGGGAACAACTATCTGCTTTAAAGTTTAAAGAAGAAATGAGGCACTTCCGATGGAATATCTTGCTGGTAATGCTGCTCTGGCAAACCTCATTTCTTCTTTTAAGAACAGAACCAACATTTTTCCATGATGACATTGCCTTCTGTAAGGACTGGAACTCTGTTGCTAATAAGTACACAAGAGATTGGTGGACCCTTCTAATGAGATTGGAAACATCTGTTCTAAGCTCTCTTAAAAGGAATTTTGGAACAGGAAAAAGCCCTCAAAAATAGAGCATCTCTGACAGATTACAAAAAGATATTTGAAGAAATCCCATTTGGAGTGGCGCAATACAATAACTATTTGGTTATTTAAAAAATGATTACCCTGAAGAAGAGTCTTGATCACTACACTCATAAGAGGGCTTTCTGGTATACAAAAGATGACTATTACTACTCCGACATATAGGAAGAGAATACCCAAGTCTACAATAGGACTTAAAGTTAGTTTCATAAAACTATTCATGGTATGTTTCCACATTTCGCTCATAAGAGGGTCAAAGACCATTGTGTGCTTCCACAGTGGTTGTCCCTGTCCATGACTTAGCTAATACAGTCCTCTATGTGTTTTGGACTATCTAACAACAACGATTCTCAGCTAGGACTAACAGGCCCCTAGCTCATGTCTTACATGTGATGGTTTCCTAAAGGACCATGGTATAATTAATGCTATAACTTCCAAAATTGAACACAAGCGAGACACAAAATGATACAGCTAATGATTAATGGGAAACAGAGAACAAGTTGAAACAACATCCTCTGGACATCAAGCTTGGGCAAACTGCTTGTTCCGATAGCAAAAGTCAGATTCCTGGAAGGCCTTTAGGTCAGGAGCTATCTATCGCAGAGTGCAGTGATTGGCTCGATTGTCCATTCGTGATTTCATGTGCTGTATCTCTTAACGTCTCTGAACAGAAAAGCATGCTAAAGTTGTACCCTCCACTGTACTCTCCATGATGGAGTATTGCAACAGCCTGTACCTCGGTTTACTGGGGCAGGACCTAGCAGTTTCTGATTTACCCTGGATGTAGAGTCAGAACCTCTACAGACCATGTTTCAAGTGCACTATTCTGAAATCCCTGGAAAATTAAAAATAAGCACTGAAATGGGCAAGGGTTTAGATTCCATGATCTCAAGTTTGGAATGAGGCCCCAGTGCACCTACACAGCTTTGAAAGGCATCTTTTCTCCTAGGAAGTCTTTAAGAACACCTTGGCATGTTATATGTGATGTGGCTCTAAAATTTTTATCCATTCTATTTCAATGCTTGTATCAGTGACAGCCCACGGGAGTGGTCCCTAACACTAAGGAGCCTTTAAATAAAGAAATAAAAAAATTAGAGACCCCGGGTATCAGAAGCTTATTGGTTGCACAAACAAAGCTACCAGGAACCATGGCCTCTGCCATGTTCTCCAGCTCTGTCCCCAGAGAGGGGAGGACAACACAATCAAAGGCTAAGCTAGTCTCTTCATCTCCTGGCCTTGTTGCAAAACACTGAGGGGTAGATTTTCAAACATTTTGCGCTGGGTTAGCATCACAAAAGAGATGCTAACCAGCACAAAATGTTTATTTACCAATTTACTTTCCATTGCAAAACTTTTTTTGCGTTGGAAAGTACCCTACAAGAAACGCAAAGCAGTGCGAAGCATTGCTTTGCGTTACTTAGCGCCAAGGGGGAATTACGTGGGTGGTACATGAGCGTTCCCATGCTGTCACTCATGCCTTTTGATGCAAAACCCTATCTACAAACAATTGTAGACAGGGTTTAGTTAACCCCACATTAAAGGAGGCGTTAAGAGGAGAAATGTTTTCATTTCTCCTTTCTTTTCCTACTTTGCATGCATGCTGCACTGTGCAGCACACATACAAAGTGGTAAAAGTGTTTGAACTTGTCTAGGCCTAGTATTTTGTACAGGAAGGGTACCCTTCCTGTACAAAACCTATGCTAGACTCAGGACGCATCTTAGCGCTATGGCGCTAAGGTGTGTGCCTGACGCACAGCAGCTGAAATCAGCACAGGCGCTAGGGAGAGGGGAGGAGAGAGAGACATATTTCTGTAAATATGGCGCTCTCCTGCTCCCTCCCTGTCACGCAACGCAGCGCAGCATTCATGGGGTTACTCATATATGTAGTGTTTTTGAAGTTAAGTATTTTCCCTATTCTTGCTTAGACTGCAGTAGGAATTGTAAAATTAGCCTCTTGTCAGTTCAACACTTTCCCTACTATTGCACTGTTTGTAGTGGGGATAGTATACATTTCATGCCTCCGGAATCTAATGCTTTCTTACTGTTGTACAAACTGGGGGTGGAATAGGAAATTTTACCCCTCCAAAGTGCAATACTTTCACTACTGTAGCGCTGACTGGAGTAAGAAGAGTAAATTTTACACCTCCAAAGTCCAACACTTTCCTTACTGTTGCACTGATTGCAGTGGGAATAGTACATTTTACCCCTCTGAAATTCAATGCTTTCCCTACTTTTTCCCAGTTCAGAGTGAGAATATTAAATTTCAATCCTCCGAAATCAAAGGATTTACCTAATGTTGCACAGACTGGAGTGGGAGTAGTAAATTTTACCCCACCAAATTCCAAAACTTTCCATACTGTTGCGCTGTTTGCAGTAGGGATAGTAAATTTTACCCCTCTAAAATCCAATGCTTTTCCTACTGTGGAAGAGACTGAAGTGGGACTAGTAAAGAATATCCCTGTCAAAGTCCAACACTTTTGCTACTGCTGCGCTGTTTGGGGTGGGGATAGTAAATTTTACCCCTCTGAAATGCAACACTTTCCCTAGTTTGTCCTGCATGGAGTGAGAATAGTAAATTACACTCCTCCGAAATCCATTACTTTCCCTACTGTTGCACAGACTGGGGTGGGACTAGCAAATTTTACCCCTCCAAAGTCCAACACTGTTCCTACTGTTGTGCTGACTGGAGTGGGAACAGTACATTTTACCCCTCCAAAATCCTATGTTTTCCCTACTGTTGTCCTATTGGGAGTGAGAATAGTAATTTAACCCCTCTGAAGTCCAACACTTTCCCTACTATTGTGTTCTTTTGCATGGGAATAGTAAATTTCACCCTTAGGAAGACGAACACTTTCCCTGCTTTCGCGTTGTTTGGAGTAGGAATAGTAAATTTAACCCCTCCAAAATCCAACACTTTCTTTAATATTGTGTAGAGTGGAATGGGAATAGTAAATTTCATCCCCTCCAAAGTCCAACGCTTTCCCTATTGTTGCTTAGACTGGAGTGGGAATGGTACATTTTACCCCTCCGAAGTCCAACGCTTTTCCTACTGTTGCAATGACTGGAGTAGGAATAGTAAATCTAACTCCTCTGAAGTCCAACACTTTTCCTACCGTTGCATGAACTAGAGTGGGAATAGTATATTTAATATTCTTAGACTCCAATAGTTTTCATAATATTGTTAAATAGATTTTATAGCAATAATTGTTTTATTTTCCTATATTTTATATAATTTGATTTTATTTCTAAGTTTATTTTAATGTTTGTAGTATTTTTATGTTAATGTGTTTTTTGTATGTTTCAATTATTAATAATTTATTTATACATTAATCAATATATTTTTCTCTCATTCAATCGTTTATATTTTATATTGTTTTATTGTGTATGTATGTTATATATGTTTATTACTATGAATGTATATATATATATATATATATATTCAAATTAATACATTTAAAATACAAAAAATAATATCTTGTTAAATAAATATTTGTATTAAATATATATATATATATTCATAGTAATATAATGCAAAATAAATATTACTATAAATTATGTTGTTATATCCCGCATAGAGGCCCTAATGTAGACCCGTTCGTACATGCCCTAAAATGGACGTATTCATATTTACCCTAATATGGTCATATTCGTACTTGCCCTATTATGGTCATAGCCGCATATGCCCAATTATGGTCATAACTGTACATGTCCTATTATAGTCATGATTCCTTATATAGGCATGATCTTTCACCTACATTGGTCCCAGCTAGTACACAACGAGCTCTGAGGGCTCAACGTTATCTATCCTGTGGTTTTGAATACAGCAGGGTTTTTCCCAAACACAGGACCTCACTGTACTCATTAATTATGCATGGCTTTCTAGGAATAGACCACGTGCATAATATGTATGTACAAAGTTCACCCCTGACGTCTTCCTCATGTCCAATACAAACCATACTGAGGACCGAGACTCTTTAGGGTATAAATACACCACATCTTGCCCCGGTAAGATAGAGGGAACCGAGACTTCCATGCTGACACACTGACCAGAGGCGCTGAGGCTCCTGCATGCAGTCGCTCCAGCTGACAGTGGTCTGACACAGCCCTGACGGGGTGTCCAACTCGAGACCAGGACGGGGTCCCACACTCTCTCTCTATTCAGGTATGGGGGTTCGACTAAATCCTAGAAGGATTCTTGGCTCTTAGGCTTTTAGACCTACACATATGCTAGGTACACTCAGGTACATCTAGTTAAGCATAGTAGGAGTACGTGCACTTGCATAATGCTTTTATATTCATGTATGTATCCATGACTATTGCAATATGGTAGAACTGTTCTATCCCTTTGCTTTTATCGTACTGCTGATCATATATCTCTGCTATTGTCTGCTGGTTACCGCAGCACATATATTTTACACTAGAATAACAACTGTTCAATAAATACTTATTGAAACGCCCGACTGTTTATTCTGTGTAACTCTCTGAGACAAGCCGGATAAGTGAGCACGAGTGAGTGAGCGAAAGGTAGTACATTGTTTCCACGATTCTGAGGGAATCAGGGTTGTCATGATCTAAGGTTGCCAGAAACTAATCTCTCCCCGATAAGAGGAGACACTAGTGGCACTGCGAGCTAGCTAATGCAAAACTAGGCTAACATATACGGTGGGGGTGCACGGAGTCAGTCTGCCACCAAGCCCGCAGTATATGTTATCCAAACGCGCAGGTCCTGCAGGGGTACTATAGGAGCTACACGACATGGCGCCGCCAACGTTGGTTGGGTACTTATTTAACAGTAGAATCTGAGTAGTTCAGTCGTGCTATTCTCAGAGAACCTACTCACAAAACCCCAGAGACGTCTGGAGTGGGTGGGCACAAAATCCGCCGCAGCTGAGTAGTACGAAAATACTATTTATTGGCTGTTGGTTAATCAAGCTTGAAGGACATACAGTTCCTGCAAATTGTGCATTTACACCTTATCTTAAAATTTCCTTAAACACCCTTCTTCCACTTAAAAATGGTTGAACAAGCAGAAGAAACAAGGAGAGTTGAAACAGACCTCTTCGGTTTAGGAGAAGAAGACCCTGAAGATGCAATACAAATTGCACCAAATTTCAGAAGGGCAGTCACCATAAAACTTCTAGAACATGGCTTAAGAGCCAGGGGTGGTAAAGTAATTTTCGTGATTGAGGCACACGAATCAAATAAAACAGAGGTGTTCTATTCATGGGTTACATTCCCAGCAGCGAATGCAGTTACAAATGTATTTCACTACTACCTAGAAGGTGAAGCACCAGCGGACTATACTCCTTTTGAGGAGTTAGAGGTTCCGCTCACTTACCAGGAGCATAATTACTGGTTTAAAGGCGCCCTACCCCACGTACGAGGAAGAGCAAGATTAGGCCCGCTCGGAGGAGTAGGAGCCACATGGCCCATATTAGCGGCATACACACCGCATCCTGACATTAACACAATGCCACAGCCAGACTTACTCGTACAACACAGAGATTTAATAAAAATCTACAGAAACATCACACAATTTGTGATGAGGACTTTAACAGTTCAGCCTGCACCAGCTGCAGCACAAGATACTCCAGTCCAGAGTACAGTTAACAAAATAACTCCACAAACATTACACACGATAATGGGCAAAATACCAGCAAAACGCGAACAAATCCTATTCTGGATAGCTCAGAAAATAACTCAGCTTGAAGCAGTATTCCCGAATACTACCACCTGTGATAAACACAGAATTCTAACAATCTGCTTGCCCATGGGTCTCACACCACAAGTAGAGGACTACACCTCTTGGGGTTCAGTATTTGCTGCCATATATACCAGAACACATGGTATCCCGTCAATAGCAGTAGTACCTGAAGTATTAAAACAGATACAAAATGAGTATGGAGCAGAGCCTGCCCTTAACTTAGGGATGAAGTTGCTAAACAACTTTGACCAGGTCTCAGCCATAATACTGGCTAACATTAAGGGGGAAGCAGCTTCAGTGGCGATCCGCCAACGCCTAAGGGAGTTCAGTACAGTAGATCAACAACATGAACTACCCAAAATAATTGAAACTGCATATGCAGAATTAGGCAGAGACAGTCTAGGTGGAAAAGCATTAAAACCACAACTGGTGGGCAGTCCTGAAAAGGACACTATAAAGCAGACACCTACTTCTTCTAAAAAGAAGTGGGAAAATAAAAATAACAAAAGTCTAAAGACAGCAGATCTCAATCCAGAGGTAGGTCTCCTCAACAGGAGCTCCTCTGAAAGGAGGTATAACCTCAGGAATAGGGATAATATAAAAAAACCTGACAGGAATCAGGATACTGATACTCGTTCCTCTCGTTCCTTTCAGGGTTCATCAAGAAACTCTGAGAGGGAAGGACGGTCATAACACAGACAAGAGGAGCGTACAAAGTCCAGAGACACGCAACGCGATGCGGACTATGCACCTAAAAATGAAGATAAACAAAAATCAAAACCTCAGTTCAAAAAGAAGAAGGTAGCAGGTCTCAAGATCAGACATGCCCAGAATTCTGAGGACACAGCTTCTGAACGGGGAGTGGGCTCTGACGATGCTAGACAGCGCGGCAGAAGTAACGATAGCTCGCCAGAACCTGAAGGAATTTCTGGTGACAGCGGAGTTGAGTGAGTATATCACGGTGGAAACACCTGATACTCGGGTAAGTGTCCCACATAAGTTACATGAGATAACACTCCGGATGGAGGGGGACAAGCCCAGAAAAGTTAAAGGTCTCTTTTGGAAAAATCTGTCATCTGGTTATGACATTCTATTAGCAGAACAAGACTGGCCGCCAGCATTCGTCATGGAGTGCCCTAGGGGAGAAACTGTAATTTTTCCAGCCTTTTCCGACCTCGTTCCCATTCATTTAAAACATGCATATGCGCAGGAGTGGGCGGTTGCCCTAGCTCCAGCATTGTACAAAAATCATGCTGGTTGGGATGAGGATTCAACCCACCACGTGATCCCGTTAAAAGTTTCCCCAAATGCCCAAAGGCAATATCCCATAAAGCAGGAAGCTAAAAAACAAGTCAGGGAGATTCTAGACCAACTAGAATACCAGGGGGTGATAGAAAATTGCACTTAACCTATGAACAATCCTTTGTTTCCCATAATGAAACCTGACAACACATATCGTTTAGTTTTGGATTACAGACATTTAAACACTTGCACAAAGACATTTGCAGTTCAAAATGCACACAGTGCCGCATTAATGAATAACATTGTGCGGAAAAAATACAAAACAACACTTGATATCTCAAATGGATTTTTCTCCCAAAATATAGCGCCTGAAAGCAGGTATCTGACCGCCTTCAGCGCGTTAGGGTCCCAGCGACAATTTTGTCGCCTAGCCCAAGGGTATAAAAACAGCCCGGGGGTATTTTCAGCAAGGGTAACAGAGTTACTCCAAAATTTGGATGAAGAAGCATTGTCCTATGTGGATGATATTTATCTGATGGACGATGACTTAAAGAGGCACTTGACCAGGGTGAGCACCATTATTATGGGATTCGCCTCTGAGGGCTACAAATTTCAAAAAATCAAAAATTGCCCACCTCAGTGTCCTATTTTTAGGATACGAGCTGTCAAGTGAAGGGAAAAGCCTAGCAGCTAACTTTTTAGAAAAGTGTGCGCTGCTCCAACCTCCAAAATCTTTAAAGAATTTACAATCAATTCTGGGATTCCTAAATTTTGGTCGAACATACATTTTGGATTACGCAGAAAGAGTAAAACCTTTCTACGACTTAATAAAACCTGATTTTTCAGTGAGACAATGGACACAGGAACCCACAAATATCCTGCGTTCTCTACAGGAAAACATGACAGCTTCTAAACATTTACAGACACGCGTAAACGTACACAACTTAGTGATCCGAGTCATAGCGGGTCAATGCGGGTACACTTATTTAACTTTTAATGAAGGTGAAACAGTACCAATCGCATACAAATCACACCTGTACACAAACGCAGAGATGCGTTTCACTTCAACAGAAAAAAATTTGACAGCAGTGCAGACCGCTGTAGCAAGAGAAAGAGCTCTGGCTCAGGGAAAACGCATAATAGTCGTGACCCCAGTGCCAGCTTTAGAAGCTGTTACAAAAGCTAGCATTCCAAATGCGAAAGCCTTACATCCGAGATGGATACAGTGGGCTAATTCTCTTACTGCAACGGATGTTGAAAACAGATTTGATCCAAGTTTGAAAACACAGGCATTCCTGCAATACGAACAAGAATATCCTCTACCAAATGAAATTTTGCCTCTAGATCAGTATGAATACATTATTTACACTGACGGATCTGCTCAACCAGCCATAGGGAGTAAGCAAGCTTACAGCGCGGCTTGTGCGATTGTTAAAGGTCGCATGCACAATGGAAAGTTCCATCCAAGTTGCACTAAAACGCAATCTCTAGGAGACTGCACGGCTCAGTTGGCAGAACTCAAAGCACTTATACTGGCACTTATAAATACGGATCACGAATTCCCCACACTTATTGTGTGTGATTCCTTTTACTGTGTACAGTCGTACAATGAATATCTACATCATTGGGAACAAAACGGGTTCAAAGATGCAAAAGGTGGCACAATTAAGCATAAAATGCTATGGGAACAGGTAGTGGAGTTGAGAAACGAACTACCAAGGGCTCACGTGATACATACACTGAGTCATCAGCGTGATGGCGTTCACATTGAAGGGAATTCATTGGCTGATGAAGCCGCAAAGGGGGCTGTACGCACAGCCGTCGTAGCTGCGGTTACTCGTTCAAAAATGAGGCTAGACTGCGAGATTATGGTAGCTGTCAATGCTTCACGCAAAGGCAGCACAGCAGTACCAAAAAAAAATCCACTCAAGTACGCCTACAAGTTAGATGCACAAAACATTCCATATGCTCTGATTCCTGGAGTGGGGGATAGAGTAATACCAAATATGGATCGTAGGCTAGGCTTAATTTTAGCAGCACACGAGGGTTTGGGTTCTGCGCATACAGGCGTCACAGCGACTATTTCTTTACTGAAACAGCGCTACTGGTGGCCAGGGTTAACCAAGCAGACCAAAGACTATGGGGTCGATTCCGATTCGGGCCAGAAAACGTACCGACCGACTCGGTTCGGGAATTTATTCCGACCGACACGTACCGGTGCTGCCCGATCCGCCTAGTACGATGAAATGCATGCGAATTACGACCGACTCGTACGGAACACAAGCCGAACGACCGAACCGCACGGAAAACAGCTATCCGGCCGGAAAACTACACGAATCGAACCGACCGACACGCACCAGGAATGAACCCGAACGAAACGTACCCGCGCACTCCGACCCGCGCAGTACGATGCAATGCGTGGAAAATCAGACCGAGTCGCACGGAGCTCAAGCCGTACGACCGACACGCATACAAAACAGCGAGCCGAAGCAACCCAATACTCCGCGACCGACGCGTACGCCGCACATGAAACACAGCAGAAACACAGCGTGAACGACTCAGAGAAACTCGCACGAGACAACTGCAGCGTCCTACTCGGTCAGAAGAACGTCTCCTACATGGACAAAAAGTACAAAGGAAAAAATACAAAAAAAAGGGCCAAACAAGCAATTACAAAGCCAATAAATACTGGGGGGGGAAACATGGAACAAAGACACACCCACAACTCCACCCATATAAAGGCCACAAATCCCTACCATGATCCTTTGCAAATTCAACTGTCCTGCCTGCACAGAACACCAACAGACAGCAACCACAGACACACTCACAGCTCATCCATCACACAAGCCACACACCATCAGCACCTCAACAAATAGCACCCTCACATACACCCAGCAAAACCTACACTCACACACCCTCACTTGCACACCCACACACACATCAATCACCACCACCACCCATCACCATGCCCCCAAAAAAGAATCCAAAGTTCCTAGACAGTGAATTGGAAGTCCTGGTAGATGAGATCCTCAGGGTAGAGCCACAGCTGTTTGGTACATTGGTCCAACAGACCCCCATGTCGCAGAAAACCAAGATGTGGGAGAGGATCGTCGACAGGGTGAACGCACAATCACCATGTCTGCGCATAAAGGAAGACATCCAGAACAGGTGGTATGATGTGCGCAGGAGGGTCAAGGACCTCCTCAAGAAGGATTATGCCTTGAGCCAACACACCGGCAGTGGCCCTCCTGCCAAACCAGTATACCTCAGGCCCTCGGAGGAGAAGGTGCGGGCCATCCTACCACCAGTGAGCGTATATGGACTATCAAACATCCCAGAGCCTGGTGAGTACACAACCAATATACCAAATATCGTGTGACAATACACACACATCACTGTCAAGGGGATAGTCAAACCATGCACCCTTAGCAAATCCACAGCAACCAAAAGATAATCATCCCAAGATGTGTATGTCAGTCAGATAAACACAATACATGCCATTTCATAGTGATATGTAACTGTGTCATGACATGTACAAACCCAACAACAAATAGAGCTAGGCAGTGGCACAAATCTAACAAACAAACACAGTCAGAAATGTAGCCACCACTAGAACACCACCTCACAGGGAAGCTCACTGAAAGGAAGGAATTCTGTGTATGCTGGTCAAGTCAGTGTAGCCAATAGCATGATGGGAGTTGTAGTCACAGATATTGCTCACCCTCACAATTCGCCCATCAACTCCACTCTGAACCATGCTCACATCACAGGGAGTGGAAAACAACTGACAAGATGGCTGACACTGGGTACTGCTGTGGGGAGCACAAGGCCCTGCTGGGAACTGGGCACCAACAAACAACAGGACACCACTGTCAGCCATCTTGCCACTGCTGTCAAACACACACACACAGTGAAGTACACTCAAAAGGAAGGAAGTATGGGCATGCTGGGAAGGGGGGTGTAGGCAATAGCATGATGGGAGTGGTAGTCACAGATATTGCTCACCCTCACAATTGGCCCATCAACACCACTCTGAACCATGCTCACATCACAGGGAGTGGAAAAGAACTGACAAGATGGCTGACACTGGCTACTGATGTGGGGAGCACAAGGCCCTGCTGGGAACTGTGCACCAACCAACAGCAGGACACCACTGACTGACATCCTGAAAGCCAACTTGCACTCCCTGCAATAGAAGCACGTTCCATGGTGGGATATCTGGCTGGGTGGGAAGGAGGACTGACACCTCTGACCATATTTACAAGCAGCTCCTCACACACACCCCCTTAACACAAACTCCACACAACTCACCTGGGAGAATGCAATGCCTCACACTCTAATTAAATATCACACAAAGAACCACAATCCTGGGTTATGCTGTGTGAAGCACAGGGACACACATGGGACTTGTAGCCAAACAAACGCCAGGACAACACTGTAAGCCATCCTTTCAGCACAGGCACACTACCCCACAGGGAAGCAGAGTCAAAAGGAAGGAAGTATGGGCATGCTGGGAAGGGGGGTGTAGGCAATAGCATGATGGGAGTGGTAGTCACAGCTCAACATCCCCCACCCGCATATAGCCCAGCAAGCTCACACTGAAGCATGCACACCTCACAGGGAGTGAAAAGCCACTTCAAAGATGGCTGACACTGGTGCTCTGTTGTGGGGATCACAAGGCCCTGCTGGGAACTGGGCACCAACAAACAACAGGACACCACTGTCAGCCATCTTGCCATTGCTGTCACACTCACACACAGTGAAGTCCACTCAAATGGAAGGAAGTATGGGCATGCTGGGAAGGGGGGCGTAGGCAATAGCATGATGGGAGTGGTAGTCACAGCTCAACATCCCCCACCCGCATGGCCCAGCAAGCTCACACTGAAGCATGCACACCTCACAGGGAGTGAAAAGCCACTTCAAAGATGTCTGACAATGGTGCTCTGTTGTGGGGAGCACAAGGCCCTGCTGGGAACTGGGCACCAACAAACAACAGGACCACACTGTCAGCCATCTTGCCATTAATGTCACACTCACACACAGTGAAGTCCACTCAAAAGGAAGGAAGTATGGTCATGCTGGGAAGGGGGTGTAGGCAATAGCATGATGGGAGTGGTAGTCACAGATATTGATCACGCCTCACAATTGGCCCATCAACACCACTCTGAACCATGCTCACATCACAGGGAGTGGAAAAGAACTGACAAGATGGCTGACACTGGCTACTGCTGTGGGGAGCACAAGGCCCTGCTGGGAACTGTGCACCAACCAACAGCAGGACACCACTGACTGACATCCTTAAAGCCAACTTGCACTCCCTGCAATAGAAGCACGTTCCATGGTGGGATATCTGGCTGGGTGGAAAGGAGGACTGACACCTCAGACCATATTTACAAGCAGCTTTTCACACACCCCCCCTTAACACAAACTCCACACAACTCACCTGGGAGAATGCAATGCCTCACACTCTAATTAAATATCCCACAAAGAACCACAACCCTGGGTTATGCTGTGTGAAGCACAGGGACACACATGGGACTTGTAGCCAAACAAACGCCAGGACAACACTGTCAGCCATCCTTTCAGCACAGGCACACTACCCCACAGGGAAGCAGAGTCAAAAGGAAGGAAGTATGGGCATGCTGGGAAGGGGGGTGTAGGCAATAGCATGATGGGAGTGGTAGTCACAGCTCAACATCCCCCACCCACATGGCCCAGCAAGCTCACACTGAAGCATGCACACCTCACAGGGAGTGAAAAGCCACTTCAAAGATGTCTGACAATGGTGCTCTGTTGTGGGGAGCACAAAGCCATACTGGGAACTGTGCACCAACCAACAGCAGGACACCACTGACTGACATCCTGAGAGTCAACCTGAACCCACTGCAAGGGTGGCATGCTTCATGGTGGGATAACTGGGCTGGGGGGAGAAGGAGGGCCGGATGTCCACCAAATACAACCAATGCTCTCCATGTACACACCTCAACATTCACATTGAAATGCTTCAAGTTTGCAGGACAATGTGCCACACCAATATCAACCCCTGACTGTGCCAACTTAGGACAATGCAATGTACAGGCCCGCATCCAGAGGTACAGTCACAACTGTCAGGTGTGTGACCCATTGATGCCTGCAGAAACATGACATACATTGTGTGTGTCTCCCAAAACAGGTGATGATGGGGACACAGCAGCAGACAATGAGGAGTCCCTGTCCCAGGCTCCGGGGGACACTGAGCTCACTGGTGTGGAACAGCCTCTGCCCTCCTCGGATGGCGAAGACCTACCTGGCACCTCCGGTGTGAGTCATCATGCAGCACCAGCAGGACCACCATCTGCACCCCCTGCACCCACCCCTCCAACAACTGCCAACACACAGACCACCCCCGCCGACACGGACAGACCAAGGACCACCAATGACAACAGCACAGTGACCCCGGCCCAACGTGGAGTAACGGACAACAACCCCAGTGACAACCCCCAAGGGGGCCTAGGGTCACCTGTGCGTGCCACTGCAGGTCCTGCACGTGTCGCCAGGGGTGGTGGGAGGGGTGGTAGACATAGGTCGCTGTTTGCAGAGGGGTCTGGACTGCATGATGACCCACAACTGGTACGCATTGCTGATGCGTACCAGAATAGCACTGGAGAGGTCAGCCAGGTAGTGGGGATCCTCAAGGACATTCAGCAGCAGCAGGCTGCCCATCATGCCCGCTTGGACTCACACATGTCCCGTGTGGAGACACACATGTCCCGTGTGGAGACACACATGGCTGGCATGGAGTCCAAGTGGGACACATTGCAAGAACTGACAGCGGTGCATAGGGACATATTGACATGCCTCCGCCAGATTAGCACCAACATGGCCACACCTCCCTGTGTGCCCACAACATCTGGTGCCGCAACAACTGCAACTGCCACAGGGAGGGAGGATGACTCTGGCGGAGAGTCCCCTGCACCGCAGCAGCCTGCATGTGAGGGTCCCCCCCAAAGAAGAGGGGTCGTCCGAGGAAGGAGAACTGAGAGGCCGATGGCCATGTACATCCCCCAGGAACCCAACACCTGTAATGGAAATCCACCTTTGTGTGCAAACTGTTCACCCTGTCGCATGCAACCCAACTCTCTCACATGACATGGGGAGTTTAAGTTGGACCAATGTATCAGATGACTGTTGACTTTACTCAGGACATTTCTGCTACCAAGACTTCCAACTCATCTGGGAACTTTGGATTACAATCCCAATGTACAGCACCCACCATCCTGTGCACTATCCTCACACATGTATGTAAATCAACTCACTAATACACCATACTTGCCTCTGTTGTGATTCCAACGTGGTTTCTGTCATGGAGATGATGATCTGCTAAATGACACTGTGCATGCTAACTGCTACAGCAAGTACAACACCGTCATGTGAGTCATGGCGACGTGACACATATGAGGGAGACACACCACTAGGGCTACACAACACATACACACCAGGGCCATCTGACTCATCGCCTACACTGATGTTGCCAGGAAATACAGTGCAATGCACAGACACCACACCTATTCACAGTCTGTGTTAACTAGCCCACTGGTGCAGTAAGAAAATGTCAGTCAGATGTGTGACCACAGACAACGCACATCCCAAAGTGAAGCACAGGTTTATTACACATTTGCAACATGTTGTTTCCACTGCAGATGCAAGGTAATCCCACGTGGCAGTGGCCACACAGTCAACAAGTGTAGAAGAAAGGAAGTCCAGGGGTGTGGGGCACATCACCTGTAGGGAAACGACAGCTTCCACCCTGGAAGTTGAATCACGGTGTCGGGGATCACAGTTGACCAAACAACTCTGAAAGTACCCTGTGAAGGACAGAAATGACACACAGTCAAAAGCACTGAAGAACAGGACAGAACTGCAATACTCATGCCCAATACATGTCACAAGATACCTACACAAAACCAAGTTAGCATGTCAACACTGTTGTGGAGTACAGACTACCTGTAAGGACACATCGCTGCACGCATACAGTCAAGTAGCACATGGACACACTCAAACAGCACCAGAGCACCACCAACACATATCACGCAAACTCACATCATTGACATGACATCTCTGGATACTCACATTCAGCTGAAGAAGTTGGTGATGAGCTGTGTGCGGACATCACCCTCATCATCATCACCATCACTGGCATCGTGGCCCAGGCCAGGATCCTCCACAGGTGGCGGATGTTGGTCATCGTCATCCAGGATGAGAGGCAACTCCTTCCGCACTGCCAGGTTGTGTAGCATGCAGCAGACGATGACAATCTTGCACACCTTTGCTGGGGCATATGGGAGGGCCCCTCCTGTCGAAAGCGGCTCTTCAGGAGACCAAATGTCCGCTCAATCACTCTCCTGGTCCGACCATGTGCCTCATTCTAGCGCATCTGGGCTGGTGTCACAGGGTTCCTGAGGGGCGTCAGCAACCACGGCATGTTGGGGTATCCGGAGTCACCTACATACAGACAATTGCACATTAGCTGAGTTGGAAAAGAGGGTGGAATACTACATTGCAGAACACACACAATGGTACAAAGTCAGTACACACCGACAAGCCAGGCACGCTGTTTCCGCATCTGTGACATCATCCTCGGGATGCGACTACTCCTCATCACGTAGGCATCGTGTGCAGAACCGGGGAAACGGGCACACACGTGTGAGATGCTCATATCTGCAAGACATACCACCAGTGCATTGACCGAATGGTAATGTTTTCTGTTCCTGTATGCCTGCTCATGTGCCTGTGGTGGTACCAAAGCCACATGTGTCCCATCAATGGAGCCAATGACATGCGGCATCCTCCCCAGGGCATAGAAGTCACTCTTGACTTCAGTGAGTTGTTGACGTTTAGGGAAATAGATGTACTGGTTCAGGTATCTCAACATAGCCTCCAAAACATCGCGTAGCACACGGCTGAACATGGTCTGTGACATCCCACCAGCAGACGCCACAGTGTGTTGAAAGGTACCGGTGGCAAAGAAGTGTAGGGCTGCCATCACCTTCACCTTGGGGGTCAGCGCTGTAGGGTATGTCCGGCCAGGTTGCAAATGTGGGGCCAACCGCACCGTCAATTCCTCAATCAGCGGCCTGGTGAAGCGGTACCGTCGGATGCAGTCCCGTTCAACCATGGTTGCAAGGTCAGGGAATGGTCTATGGACAGATGGTGCCCTGCAGTGCATAGGTGAAGAAAGAAAGATTGTCAGTCACCCCACATATGTGGCATAGACCATACTCAATGTCACATGATACATCATTACGAGACACAAGTACATGATGTGTGTGCCGTTCCGTAAGGACATGTATGGCACCTACATGGCCAACATCTAACATCACAGTTCAACATGTGTCGTCAACAAGTCCCAGGTTGTGCTATGGGATATCATTAGGCTGTGTCACAGTACCCATGTACTGCTGTCACGTTCCAAACACACACCACAGTGACATGTGAGGACAGATGTGCCCCAGGCATCACAGCTCATCGACAGGTAGATTCCCAGGGACCCTGTATTGCCACATGGACACTGGCATGACATGGTGCATCATGAATACACCACAGCAAAACAACCATGACCCCCACAGGTAGTGGTCCCTGTTGCCTCGGCAGGACAGACATGGATGTCTGTGACACACACACGCACAACATCAAAGTCCATGCACAAACAACGTGGATGTGGAGACTGTCTCCCATTGTGCACATGGAATCAGAGACATTGTAAACACAACATGCACACAGACTGTGGAGGGCCATCACAATTGTGGCAATGGGTCACCCTGTGACGTACATACCGTCCCACATGGGACTCAGGGGGTATGTGACATGACATACACATACACAACCTGGAAATGTGACCATGCCACATGCCCTGAACTTAACAGTTGCACATCACAGTGGTCATGTGCACAACACACCAAGGATTCTGTCCCCATGAACACGTGCACAGCCTGGGAGTGGCTGCCCCAAGTGCCACCCAAAAACCACATGTTGACCCCCATACACGGAAAAGGTAATGCAGCCTTACATGCCTTAGGATACAGTGTGGACAGGCTGTGGTGTTGTAGGTGTGCCCCTGAGTCCCTGGAAAGTAAATGTGGCTGGCATACGTTCACCTGTGACAGGCATGGTGACATATGCAAGTGACTTATACAGGGACGCGTTGTACAGCAATGGACCGATCGGTGCGCACGCATTGGCCATTGCATATGATGTGAGCGGGTACGCGTTGTACAGCAATGGACCGATCGGTGTGCACGCATTGGCCATTGCATATGATGTGGACGGATGCGTTTTGTCATCCGATGTACGCGTTGTACAGCAATGGACCGATCGGTGCGCACGCATTGGCCATTGCATATGATGTGGACGGATGCGTGTTGTCATCCGATGTACGCGTTGTACAGCAATGGACCGATCGGTGCGCACGCATTGGCCATTGCATATGATGTGAGCGGTTTCGCGTTGTACAGCAATGGACCGATCGGTGCGCACGCATTGGCCATTGCATATGATGTGAGCGGGTACGCGTTGTACAGCAATGGACCGATCGGTGTGCACACATTGGCCATTGCATATGATGTGGACGGATGCGTGTTGTCATCCGATGTACGCGTTGTACAGCAATGGACCGATCGGTGCGCACGCATTGGCCATTGCATATGATGTGAGCGGGTACGCGTTGTACAGCAATGGACCGATCGGTGCGCACGCATTGGCCATTGCATATGATGTGAGCGGGTACGCGTTGTACAGCAATGGACCGATCGGTGCGCACGCATTGGCCATTGCATATGATGTGAGCGGGTACGCGTTGTACAGCAATGGACCGATCGGTGCGCACGCATTGGCCATTGCATATGATGTGAGCGGGTACGCGTTGTACAGCAATGGACTGATCGGTGTGCACGCATTGGCCATTGCATATGATGTGGACGGATGCGTGTTGTCATCCGATGTACGCGTTGTACAGCAATGGACCGATCGGTGTGCACGCATTGGCCATTGCATATGATGTGGACGGATGCGTGTTGTCATCCGATGTACGCGTTGTACAGCAATGGACCGATCGGTGCGCACGCATTGGCCATTGCATATGATGTGAGCGGGTACGCGTTGTACAGCAATGGACCGATCGGTGCGCACGCATTGGCCATTGCATATGATGTGAGCGGTGTACGCGTTGTACAGCAATGGACCGATCGGTGCGCACGCATTGGCCATTGCATATGATGTGAGCGGGTACGCGTTGTACAGCAATGGACTGATCGGTGCGCACGCATTGCCCATTGCATATGATGTGAGCGGGTACGCGTTGTACAGCAATGGACCGATCGGTGTGCACGCATTGGCCATTGCATATGATGTGGACGGATGCGTGTTGTCATCTGATGTACGCGTTGTACAACAATGGACCGATCGGTGCGCACGCATTGGCCATTGCATATGTTGTGGACGGATGCGTGTTGTCATCCGATGTACGCGTTGTACAGCAATGGACCGATCGGTGCGCACGCATTGGCCATTGCATATGATGTGAGCGGGTACGCGTTGTACAGCAATGGACCGATCGGTGCGCACGCATTGGCCATTGCATATGATGTGAGCTGGTACGCGTTGTACAGCAATGGACCGATCGGTGTGCACGCATTGGCCATTGCATATGATGTGGACGGATGCGTGTTGTCATCCGATGTACGCGTTGTACAGCAATGGACCGATTGGTGTGCACGCATTGGCCATTGCATATGATGTGAGCGAGTATGCGTTGTACAGCAATGGACCGATCGGTGCGCACGCATTGGCCATTGCATATGATGTGAGCGGGTACGCGTTGTACAGCAATGGACCGATCGGTGCGCACGCATTAGCCATTGCATATGATATAAGAGGGTACGCGTTGTCATCCGATGTACACGTTGTACAGCAATGGACCGATCGGTGCTCACGAATTGGCTATGGCCTGGCATGGCAACGGACGCGTTTTCGAACCTTTAACGAGTCTGATGCTGTGAATTCAGTTGGCCACCCACAACAATGTTGCAAATTCATGGGTTTCATGAAGTTGAACTTTTGAAGGATGCTGTGGGCGTGTGTAAGTGGTGCAATTCCATGGATTGGCCAGATTCAGAAGATGCAAATGACTTGGACCTATCACTTTGGACACATGGGACAGTATCTGCCTCAGCAGCACACATATAATGCTGGCTGTTTCCCTGAGAGCTCACTTGCCTGCACTACATGCTCCAGGACGACATCTGCCACCACCACTGCTGCTGTCTCTGCATCCTCTGGATCCTGCAATGGCACATACTGTGGAGAGAGCCCCAGCCTTCAGCACTGAGGAGAACCAGGCCCTGCTGGACAGCCTCCTTCCACAGTACAGCAAGCTGTATGGGAAACCAGGGGAGCAGGTGAGTGTGCTGTCCACTGCCTTACTAAATGTGCATGTTGTCTGACTAGCAAGACTTACAGTCTGCACGCCACTGGCTAGCAGGCTCACTGAGTAGTTGTCACCCCCATAGTGTGTAGTTACATGCAGTGAACAGGTATAGTGCAGTAACAGTGCATTTAAACAAGGTTTTACTTCCCAGGCAATGATACCATGTAGTAACTGCTGGCAAACTGTTCATAGCCATCGTTGCACTGCCTGTGTACATCATGTGCCCCTGTGATTGAGACATGTATATCCAAATGTGTGATGCACGGATATGTTGCATGTGTAGTAATGGCCTTTACACTTTGTCATCCTCACAGGTTGATGCCCACCAGAAGCAGGAAATCTGGCTGGACATCGCCCGGGCAGTAAGGTCTGTGGGGGTCTACAAGCGCCGGATCCGCAACTGCCAGAAGAGGTGGCAGGACCTTCGGGGCTGGACCCGGAGGATCGCAAGGGTCCAGCTGAAGCTGTCGCCTCCTCGCAGGAGGGGCGGACACCGGACCCTGACCCCACACATGCTCAGGATCCTGGTGGTGGTCTTCCCTGATCTGGATGGGCAGCTGAAGGCCAGACAGCAGCAAGGAGGGGTGAGTCCATGACTGCACTGTGAACTTTGTCTGACATGCTATGTGCCCTCCTCTGGCCTGGTTAAACTTCAACAGTACATCAGTCATGTGGTCCAGGACCCATGTCCCTCAATTGTGCACTGCCCACTCCTCATCTGATACCCAGGTGTGGCCCTTACAGTCAGGAAATTGTGTCACTTGGGTACTGTGTCCTTGCATTTTGCTTAGCTCAAGGTGGGGGACAGCATTTGTTCCCGTAACTCTGTGGTGGGCTTCATGGGTGGGTCCATTGCTTACACAATGCCTGAGATCTGACATGTAATCTGCGTGTTACTTTGATATGTGGTCCAATTGCTGATCTGATTCACCACATGTGCCTGGGGTATTTGGCACACACCCATGCTGCGGGTGGGAACAATGTTTGGGCCTCAGGAGTATGTATATCAAGTGTGTCACACATACTTAGCCACCTGCCTACTGTCCAGGGCTCATCCCTCTTTCACGTGGAGCAGGACAGTCATGCCTACTCCAGGCCATACAATACACTCTGTACTCCCACTCCCGTGTATCAGCTGACACGTTGTGCTCAGTGAAATGTTCCCTCAGGTGTCTGCCTCTGTGTCATTGTGCTGTGGCTTCGTTGTCAGGACTACTGGGGTGTTTCTCGGTTAGGGCTCAGCATGCCACCGGAGATGTGACCATAGGAGACGATACTTGTGTGACATATAGGTGTTTGATCACTTGACCGTGCAGACTGGGGTATGCGAATGTGAAGTTCAGGCAGCTGTTTCCCATTCACAGCAGATTGTGAGGTGCTCAGGTTCCGAGGGTTGTGTTTCAGGTCTCCCATATGTCCAATTGGTATGACGTGGACAAATAAGAGTTCAGATGATGTGGTTTGTGGGGGATGGACATGTGCACTTGTCAGCTACAGGACTTGCATTCCCCATGACCTAGGATTGTGACACAGTGCAGACTGTTGTTGGCTGGCTGCCCTGCCCATGTGACTGGAGACAGTGATGTATGACTTTGCAGGCATGCCTGTGCCATGGCATTGAAATTCCTAAGAGTGATCCTGCAGGGGATTGACATGTGCTACATGCTCCCCAATGTGGCATTGACTATCAGGACATGGGTGCATCATGGTTTCTGGTGCTGGTATGCATCACATGCATTTCAAAATAGACTCTGGCTATCCCTTTATCCAGACATCTGTACTGACTCAGTGGCAAGAGTTGTGATGTGTGCATGTTCACATACTTCACTGTGTTCTCTGCACTGTCCAACTACTGTGTAGGTGGTGCATGTGTCCACACTGGGGTATTGCCATCCGACAGAACCAGACAGATGGGTGCAAGGCCAGGAGGGATGTGAGTGCCATGGTTGAGCATCAGACTGACAATTGGCTTCTCCTACTCTGTTTGGGCACTTTTGGCAGTGTTCAACTAAGGATGCCAGGGCTTGGTCTGTAATGTGCTGTACTTACTGTGGTGTGTGCGGTCGGTGCAGGTGACTGATGTTTGTCTGTTTCCCTATTGTTTGCAGATACATCCACGGCCACAGGAGGGGACAGCTCCACGGACCAGGAGGAGCCGCAGAGCCAGACTGGGTCAGCAGCCGAGGAGTGGTCGGAGGGACCCAGTGGCACGGAGGGCGAGGGGAGCCACACCGAGGAGTCCTCAGCAGCATCCACCTCAGCTGAGGACCACAGCAGCTCGGAGGATGACTCCCTTGTGGAGGCGGGTGTCAGCAGCCACCACACCCCAGCTAGTATTGCTGTCCCCGCCACCACCACCGCCCTCCCATCGGCTCCCATTCCAGAGGTCTGTGGAGGCTTCCGTGTTCGGGAGCATGTCTCCTTCGTGCCAGGCACCGCACCCCCTGCCCCTGTGTCCCCTGCTGCCCTGAGTGAGGAGTCTGTGTACCTACTTCGCCAGCTCCATGTAGGGCAGACAGCAATGCTGAGTGTCCTCCATGCCCACACCACTCTGTTGACTCAGCTGGTGTCGTTTATGGAGGGCATCTCATCGAGCATGTCTGCCCTACAGAGGAGCAATAGGTCCATGGACTCCACCCTGACGGCAGCAGTGTCCCTCCTCCAACAGTCCCTCACCCCTCCTACCTCTGCCCCATCCACACTTCCTGGCACCCTACCTGTCCCAAGCACATGCACACCTGCACATTCACCCAAACACACAGACACGAGCAGCACAGACACACCCACTACAAAAACAAAACGTGCACGCAGGCATCCTCAGGGGACTGATACCACACCCACAGGGGATGGGGTACAGACACACACACAGGCATCCACAGTCACTCCGCAGTCCTCCGATACCTCTCCCTCCAAGGCCCCTTCCCTTGCCTCACCTGCAACCCCACCTACACAGCAGCTCTTCCTCTGTGACCTCGGCCTCTTCCCCTCAAATCCAGCTGATCCAGCATACAGGGGGAAGAGGAAGTCCACCCACACAGAGGGGAGTGCCCCTCACCCCCGGACACCCTCCCCCAGGCGCAGACAGACTGAGGCCCCCATCCGCAAGTCCCCCCGGACCCGGAAGAGCAAGACCCCGCCGCCACCCTGCAGCTCAACCACCAAGTCTCCTTCCTCCATCCCTCAGGCCCCCACTCCACAGGTTCCCCCACCACACCCTGCCCCATGTTCCCCCACCCACAGATACACCATCCCCAAAATGATCCGGCCTTCTCCCCTACCACTTGCTCTTCCAGCACCACACCCCCGCTGCGCATGTCTGTTCCACTGGTGTGGAGACCGTGTCCTCCCCTCTGTCCTGCCCACCTTACCTGAACCCCATTCTACTCCCCTGGAGATAGGCACTGCAGTGGAGTCCACTACCACCCCGTCTGACTTGGGCACTGCAGTGGGGAACCTGTCCACTCCATCTGCACGGCCCACTGCAGTCGTGCCGGCACCCACACCATCTGACTCATGCCCCCCAGTTGTGCTGGCACACACCATGTCAGACACCTCCACTGCAGTTGTCAGTGACTCTCCAGCACCCACCACCCCTTCCCTGCCTCCTTCTGGTGAGCCCTGATCCTGTCCCTGCGGTGCCTGGCCTGCCCCCCCGTATGCCCCTCCGAGGGTAATGTCCCTGGTGTGTAGCAGTGCAGGCATGCAAAGGGTGACATCTGGCACTGTCACCCTGTTTGGACTCTGAATATGGACTGGCCATTGGCCTTTGTTATATTTCGGGACTTTCACTTCTTCACACACAAATGCTGAATAAAGCTACTTTCTGTTCTCTAGTGGTTTTGCTTCTGATGTACATGATGTTGATGATGCTAACCGTGCCCTTGCTGCAGTGATGGTGATTTTTGATCTCAGGAAAATGAAGTGTTACTGTGCAGGACCCCATGTGGTCCAGGGGGAATGTGTCCTATCCTGTTGTGTATCCATGTCATCCTTTGCAGCAATTTGAGGGTGTCATGTTTTCAATATTTGGCAATGGGATTTCCTACTTTTATTTGCAATATCACATCTGTGGCTTACACCCCTGCACATCTGTTGTGCTTGCCATTGTTCAATTTGTCTATTTCCCTGACCATGTGGCCATCTCCACTGGACATGCAAGTTTGGGCATCAATGGGGAAGGACTCATCTGTGTTATCAGTGCAACTTGCTATACATGTGTGTTGGATCTGTGCTGATGATTTCGGTGACACTCCCATGACCAGGCTGATATGACGGGAGCCTTCATTTTGTGCTAATTGTTGACTGAGTGACCAAGTGTTCTGCTGACATGATAGAGCCCTACTGAGACAACGTATGGCACAGCTTTCCTTACACAGGAGTGGAGTCCCCTCATGGCAGTGTGTAATTCTGTGACATTGCCTGAGCACAAGGTGTGTGTTGTGTCAGCATGTCTGTGTGTGTTCACTTCCATTTTGCTAGGCAGGCTGGGATCCCTAGTGATGTTCCTGTTTGTGATGCTTGCTGAGTTGGCCTATGTTCCCCCAAAGTCATCTCCCTGGATTCTCTGTGATGTGGGTGCATGGCACATTACTGGTCATCAGGGTGTCACCCATAGGTGTGTTTGCTGTCAGGGCTGAGTTTGTGGGCAAACGCAGATGGGACACAGTCAGGATTCCCCTTGGCACTTGTTGGTTACACCTGTCATGTAATTTCCAGTTTGTGTTAGCTTTCAGTGATTGTGACACGTTGTGTGTCTGACTGCTGCCACTCCTCAGGGTCAGAGCTGCAATGTTGGAAGTTGTCTATGTGTGTTCTTTGTGGGTGACCTTGGCTTCTTCATTGGTGTGTGACTGTGGCCGGGATCCCATTGGTTGGTGTGGTATTGACGTCATGTCCATGTACGGCGTACTGTGCAGTGTGTCAGACATTCACGAGTCTTGTTGAGTGGCCATGTGTGATGGGTTTCTGCACCTTAGTTCCCACCACCACCCCTGGGATTGTCATGGGTGCATGTGCAATGTCACCAGTGCATGTGAGCTTCACTGCTGCACATTGGTGGAGATCAAGGTGTGTGGTTATGAGTGTGTGCAGATGAGAGTTGTTGCACAGCTAGACCCCTGCCTCCATGTTGGCCTTGGCTGACAGGCCGTGCTGATTGATTTGTGCTTGTGTAGGTGTGATGGTAGTTTGTTGCTCAGGACACATGACTGTGGTTCACAGTGTGAACGACATCTAGCTTTGTCATCACAGTGGGATTATCATGCAGGCCAGTGTCACCACAATCTGGGGACCCTGGGGGTAGTGCTGTGGTGGGTCTGTGTCTTGCTGTGTTATTTGCTGTTCCTACAAGCTTGTGTGACATGTGTAATTTGGGCTCCCTCTCATCTAACAATGCCTGATTGCCCACATAGGGGATTCGGATCCATGAGTTACTTTTGTGTGGCACTGTATGCACATCTGTGTAATTGGTATTCAGGCCTCATCAAGTGTTGTGTGGTTGCCTGGGGACACTGGCACCACCCCCCCTTCACCTGTTGTGTTTGATATGCAGTGTGGGGCTGCCTGTTTGTGTTTGTGCATCTGCACCACTGCATTGGCATATCTTTAGTGTGCCATTGGCTGTATGTTGTTTGGTGGGTTTCCCCTGCTGTCCCTGGGACTCCTAGGTCATCAGTCAGCACAATGATCATGGTTTGTATGTCCCATTGCTGCCATGGTATGGTATTTGTTCACCTCACATCTACAGTCTCCACAGGATATCTACATTTGTGTGCCCATTGGTGCAGATATGTGGGTCTGCATTATGATGGTCACTTCTGTCATTCTGTTATTGATGAATGTTGACAGTGTCAGCCCCCATGGGTGATGTTTGTCTGCACATGGCCAAAGGTATGTCTTATTTGCACTGCACTGTTTGCCTCACCCAATATATGTTGCTATGGGACACAAGCACTACTTTGCCACTGATGTGTTTGTTGTTCTGTGACCAGGAATCATCCATGCTGTTTGGCAGTTGCAGCTTTTTCCATGTCAACACTTACCTTTTGGTCACTGTGATGATGGGGGTTTAGACCCCATTGCCACAATGTTCAAAATGTGCTTCAGCTATGGACCCCACACTTACATTTTGGTCACTGTGATGATGGGGGTTTGGAACCCATTGCCACATTGTTCAAAATGTGCTTCAGCTATGGACCCCACACTTACCTTTTGGTCACTGTGATGATGGGGGTTTAGACCCCATTGTCACAATGTTCAAAATGTGCTTCAGCTATGGACCCCACACTTACCTTTTGGTCACTGTGATGATGGGGGTTGGACCCCATTGCCACAGTGGTCATGGTCTGCTTGCATTGTGGAGGCCACACACATTTATGTGTGACACATGTGATAGGGGGTCACATTGTATGTTCAATTTCATGTTCAGTGTTGTAGGCATTTGACACAGTCTACACACGCTTGTCATGGTGTTGGGGGGCTGTTGTTTTCTTACATTCCTTATGTTGGAGTATGCTGGTTGTGTCATGCATTACCCATCCTATGAGTAGGGGTGGTGTGGGTGGTAGGCATCCAGCCCCCTATGAGTGGGGATGGTAGTAGTGACAGGCATCTAGCACCCCCTGAGTAGGGGTGGTGGTAGTGGTAGGCATCCAGCCACCCCTGAGTAGGGGTGGTGTTGGTGGTAGGCATCCAGCCCCCCCTGAGTAGGGATGGTAGTAGTGACAGGCATCTAGCACCCCCTGAGTAGGGGTAGTGGTAGTGGTAGGCATCCAGCCAACCATGGGTAGGGGTGGTGGTAGTGGTAGGCATCCAGCCCCCCATGGGTAGAGGTGGTGGTAGTGGTAGGCATCAAGCCCCCCATGAGTAGGGGTGGTAGTAGTGACAGGTATCCAGCCCCCCATGGGTAGGGGTGGTGGTAGTGACAGGTATCCAGCCCCCCATGGGTAGGGGTGGTGGTAGTGACAGGTATCCAGCCCCCCATGGGTAGGGGTGGTGGTAGTGGTAGGCATCCAGCCCCCCATGAGTAGGGGTGGTAGTAGTGACAGGTATCCAGCCCCCCATGGGTAGGGGTGGTGGTAGTGGTAGGCATCCAGCCCCCCATGAGTGGGGATGGTAGTGGTGACAAGCATCTAGCACCCCCTGAGTAGGGGTGGTGGTAGTGGTAGGCATCCATCCCCCTATGAGTGGGGATGGTAGTAGTGACAGGCATCTAGCACCCCCTGAGTAGGGGTGGTGGTAGTGGTAGGCATCCATCCCCCTATGAGTGGGGATGGTAGTAGTGACAGGCATCTAGCACCCCCTGAGTAGGGGTGGTGGTAGTGGTAGGCATCCAGCCACCCTTGAGTAGGGGTGGTGTTGGTGGTAGGCATCCAGCCCCCCCTGAGTAGGGATGGTAGTAGTGACAGGCATCTAGCACCCCCTGAGTAGGGGTGGTGGTAGTGGTAGGCATCCAGCCCCCCATGGGTAGGGGTGGTGGTAGTGGTAGGCATCCAGCCCCCCATGGGTAGGGGTGGTGGTAGTGGTAGGCATCAAGCCCCCCATGAGTAGGGGTGGTAGTAGTGACAGGTATCCAGCCCCCCATGGGTAGGGGTGGTGGTAGTGGTAGGCATCAAGCCCCCCATGAGTAGGGGTGGTAGTAGTGACAGGTATCCAGCCCCCCATGGGTAGGGGTGGTGGTAGTGACAGGTATCCAGCCCCCCATGGGTAGGGGTGGTGGTAGTGGTAGGTATCCAGCCCCCCATGAGTAGGGGTGGTAGTAGTGACAGGTATCCAGCCCCCCATGGGTAGGGGTGGTGGTAGTGGTAGGCATCCAGCCCCCCATGAGTAGGGGTGGTGGTAGTGACAGGTATCCAGCCCCCCATAGGTAGGGGGGTGGTAGTGGTAGGCATCCAGCCCCCCAGGAGTAGGGGAGGTGGTAGTGGTAGGCATCCAGCCCCCCATGGGTAGGGGTGGTGGTAGTGGTAGGCATCCAGCCCCCCATGAGTAGGGGTGGTAGTAGTGACAGGTATCCAGCCCCCCATGGGCAGGGGTGGTGGTAGTGGTAGGCATCCAGCCCCCCATGAGTAGGGGTGGTAGTAGTGACAGGTATCCAGCCCCCCATGGGTAGGGGTGGTGGTAGTGGTAGGCATCAGGCCCCCCATGAGTAGGGGGGGTGGTAGTAGTGACAGGTATCCAGCCCCTTATGGGTAGGGGTGGTGGTAGTGGTAGGCATCCAGGCCCCTATGGTGTATATGTGCCATATACACATATGGCATTGCTGATAGCCATCCTGCCCCTATGGTTCTGCTGTTGCTGGTGTAAGTCATTTCTGCATCCCTATGTGTGTGTGTTATATGTCGGGTACGTGTCGTTTGTTTGTGTGGTGGGTGTTTGACTTACCTTCTGCGCCGTACGCGTCCGTACCTGTTCCGGTAATAGATGTAGAGTATTGGTAGGACCTGCGCGATGGGATTCATGGTTGGTTCGTCTCGTTCGTCTTTCTCGTTGCTTCGACTAGTACTCATGGCTGGCGTGTTCGCCTCGTAGCCGTGGATCGTCTTGTAGCGCGAATCGGAGCTTATGTGCGCCTCTCCCGGATGCTCTGACGTGCCGTACGTAGCGACAGGTTCGGCGCATACGGAAGGCGCATCGTACTAGTCCGGCCGGACGGTGCTGTATTTTGGCTTCCGTGCGACTCGATTCTGCGTTTACGGATCCGGCTCGGGCGGGGAACAGGAGCTGCATTGGGTGAGTACGGCTGGGTCGGGATTTGGGCAGTTATACGCATCGTACTTGCTCGTTCGGACGTATGTTCGAATCGGTCGGGAAACACGCGTTCAGCTTGTTTTTTTTCCGGACGAATAGTGTTAGGTTTCGCTTCCGGCCGAGATCGGAATCGGCCCCTATGTCTTGAAATGCGACATCTGTCAGCAGATGAAAGGCTCCACCGTAACACGCCCAGCACAGACACCATTGCTGAAATCAGACAAACCTCTCACATGTGTGTATTTGGACCACTGCAGACCCCTACAATCTGATGGGTCCAAGAAATACATCATGGTTGCAGTGGATTCCTGCTCTAGATTCCTATGGGTTTGGCCTCAGCGCTCGGCTGACGCTCGAACTGTTATAAAAGATTTGCGCGTCTTTATCGGCACATACGCAGTTGGCACGTTACATTCTGACCGTGATCCGGCGTTTAGCTCTCGGGCTTACAAAGAGGCCATGGAAGGAATGGGCATAGCATTGCGGTACTCCTCTCCTTACCATCCCGAGGGAAATTCTGTTGTGGAGAGGAAAAACCGGGACTTAAAGCAATCTTTAACAGCTAGGGTATTAGGCAAGGGCAGTAGATGGATCGATCACCTTTATGGGGTACAGCAAGCAATCAATAATCAGCCAAGAAGCTCTCTAGGGGGTGTCACTCCTTACGAGGTCCTATTTGGGACAAGAATGTGGGTACCTGATCTTGATTGTGAAAGCACAGTGGCGGATGAAAAACCATTTGATATCCATGATCGTTTGGCTGTTTTACAGGATCTAAACAAATCCAGAACACAACAAAGTAACGTGCTCCAGAAACAGGCCGCCACTGAGGAAGTCAAGGCAATAACGGCAAGACCTGTCTGGATCCCAAAAGTTGGGGATCTGGTCAGAGAGAAGATTGCTGACAAGAAAGAATTTGGGCCATCATACAGAAAGCCTGTACCTGTCCTAGCAATCCAAGGCACAAGAACTGTACTTCTGCCGCCTCTTGCCGGGAAAAAGGAGAAAAGATTTGTCTCAATCGACTTAATCAAACCACACTATGTGGCCGATACTAAACAGTAGGCCTCGTGGACTCCACAGTAGCAGACGCCCTCCTCTCGCTACAATCCAAGAAGTTCAAACAGAAAGACTCATCATGTTTGAAGAGCCACCTGTACGGAATGACGGACTAAGCAACAATGCTATGGAACTCGTTCCACTTCAACAAGAAATTCATCTTCAAAATGAAAATCAACTTAACAACCAAGTTGCAATAAGACCGACTACAGACATCTACGTCAACATGCCTCGTCAAGAGCAAAATCCGATTTCAACAAATCCCGATGCAATTCCAGCAATTGATCGAACTGCTTCTGGCTATTTCATGAACTTTGATACGTTTTCACTGGATCCAAGCGAGCCGGAAACGACACTAGCCAAAAAATTACTCCAACAGAAACTCAATGACTTTTTGAACTTTTTTAGAAAGACTTACCTGGTGTCACCTTGGATATAACTATGGTATATCACTGGGATTTTATTTTTGATTTTCTGGCTAGGTTTAATTATAACTTTTAGTATGCTTATTAATGGACGATATCTCCAGCAAAGCTCTACAGCCCAAAGAGTCAATGTGATTTTAAAACCACACCAGTCTTCACATCGTGAACCAAGAGACTTGTCTTCAGTGAACATCACAGCAGTTCCTATACCGGACAGTATAGTATGGGACAAGATTGATTATGATGTATTCGGTCCGACTGAACTTTTAAAGCTAAAACATGTATTTAAAATTTCTTTATGTGATATCATTACCTCCAGTACATTTTCTGATGATTGGGACACTGAAACTGTAAATGCTATGATGTCTGATTTAGAAAAAACTGCCGCATTTCCGAACAATGAAATGTTAGAAGCTACTTCAGACTATGATACATTGTACTGTTACCAGCAATATGGTCATCATTTCTTACACAAATCTATAACACCTAGAAATGTGTTTGAGTACCACCAGTGGGAACACTGCCCAACACCACCGAAAGGTAGTTCGCAAGCATTTGCACAGAAATTCACATACTTCTCAGGGTTTAACACATCCGACCCGAAGTCATTTTATTATAAAGTGGCAAAAATTTCAGCTCAGAAAATTATGTTAACAAACACCAAACATATTTACTCTGCATCCTTTTTGAACCAGTTGTCTCCACAGGGTTTCGACCTATGGAAGGACACTATAGATTTAAAATCAATCTGGGGTTCTAGGGACTGGCAAGTCCAGGGAACAGAAGCGCTATTTAGAGCATGCCTCATTCCACAGCAGATCTTATTTCTGAATGAAACTGTGCAACAAACAACCTGTCTTGGTTTAGCCAAAGGCAAGGAAATGAACACACCGGGGTTTCCAACACCATCGCAGATGGGTGGGGGGCAGATTTCAACTACACATGGAGTGAGATTAGATGACATTTTCCAGTACAACAGATCAGATCCTGATTGGACGAAATGGCTGATTTGGCCC
Source organism: Calotriton arnoldi (assembly GCA_963921515.1). Lineage (NCBI taxonomy): Eukaryota > Metazoa > Chordata > Amphibia > Caudata > Salamandridae > Calotriton > Calotriton arnoldi. The sequence goes on along the minus strand of CAWUFW010000121.1, from coordinate 2,764,885 downwards.
ATTGACACAAACAAATGTCAGCAGAGATTTATGAATACAACCGAAGGGTTTAGTATCCATAGGCCAGATACACGCTATGTACAAAGACAACACGCAGGGGTAGTGACATCCTATAGTGTTGGGAAGTTGTGCCTTGATTGGCTAGAGACCTCAACACTCACAGAAGTAAAACATCACTTAAACTTACTCACATCTGATGTAGACCTTAGGGATTTCTTGTCAGGCCCAAGGAAAACACGTCAGAAACGTTTCATATATGCTGGCATTTATGCCTATTATAATGAAAACTGGAAAATATCCCAACAAGAGGCCGCAGAAAGGATACGGGAGATAGACCGTATTAACTTAGAAAAGGCATTAGCTGTAGTGGATAATGGGTTAACTACTTTGACCTCCAGGATTTACTCCTAAGGCAACATTGTGTCTTCGGCAATCAACATATTAGAACAAGATCTGGCCTTGTTACAACACGGGCAATCTCAGCTACGTTCTTATGATGCTAAGCTGGACGGTGCAATCTTTGCATGCAGGCTATGTGCCATGGCGTTTTATAAACACCACGTCTCTGTTTTCAGAATACAATCTGACTGATAAACAGACAGAAATGGCACAAAGGGGAGCCAAATATACAATGCTGCGTATTGAGAAACTGGAAAGGTTACCATTCACTGTAGCCAAATCACCATCAACAGAATGGCTAATTCATGGCCAAATCACTCTGCCGGTCACTACGTTTCAGTTTCAATATTGCCTTGAGCAAAGGCAGGCAGGCAAATATGAAAATATGGGTAAGGGTTACATTAAGGAAACTTGGGAGTTACCATATAGATATCGATGCCGGAATGGGGATCGAGAAGTGTATCTGAGTGGTACAAACTGCAAGAACGCTTTAAGCGGTTCTCTCATGTGTCAGGATATTTCACTACACGGAGCCTGTAACGGTTCAGTAGCGAACCTATCGTGTCACATGACTGGGACCCCAGCTGCCGTGATCACGCCGGTTTTCGAGCTGCTCTCAAATGGGAGTTACTTGATGCTAAATGATCAAGGTTGCTGTGGGATGCTTCCGGGCGTCGCATATCTGGTCACTGTTAACTCCAGGGTTACTTGCTGTATGCAAGTATTGTTTTCGCCACTGAACACAGTCAGGGAGGCGCCGTTATGGCCTTCACTGAACATTTCTTTCATACAATTTGATACTCTGAGCAGACTGCAAGCGATGCTTTTACAGCAACCCGTGCCCTTAACCTCTGCTCGAGAAACCTATGAACTTCAAGTTGCAAGGACCTCGACTGAGATACAGGCGCTTATACGTACAAACTGCCCCTTTCATTTCGTAGAAATGGTGGGACGTATCTTCAATATGTCTGATACGAGCGGTATTGTACACCTTTTTAAGACCATATGGTCAGGACTGTTAAGCACCTTTCAGACAGTCCTCGGAGTAATCCCAAATTTTATACACTCCGTATTGGGAAGCGTATTTGGAGGATTCCCGCTTATCCTATTGCTGGTTGCAGGGGTCCTATTCATAATACTGCTGCTACACAATGGACGGCCCAATTCCCGAGGGAATGGCAAACATGCTCCAGGAGCGGAAATACCGTGAACGCATGGTTCAACTTCTGGGCATTTCTTGCCTGCGAGAACTCAATGCCTCCTGGTTTCTATTCTTTCGACCAGTCTGGGTAGACTGCATCTTACCTGTTCTTCGATGCCTGTTTTACGGAGAAGAATGCAAGTTGGATCTTTGTCTAACATTTCCATCAGATGCGACTCCGGACACGGATGCAATGCTGGACCCCATAAAGGCCCATGCTCTGCGTTGTCCACAGCGGCTTCCAATTCTGATGAACGCATTCCTGGAGAATCCACAGGTGCCGTTTGCTCCTGCTGGCTTAGGTGACTCCTCCACAGGCACCCAGGTAACAACTGCTGCACAAGCTGCCGCAGCTCCGTCTGTTGGCAGTGCTACATTCCATCTATGTGCGATTGACGTTCTCTGTGAGGCATTGGATTTGTCGTCTGCAGCAGCTAACACGGATAATGTTGTGCTTCCCAGCAAGGACACTTAATCTCGATTTGGCTCATCGCGTCCTGGGAAAGAATTCTGCTTCTTTGCTCGTTTCAAAACAAACGATCCAAATTTGGAACATTTCCAAAATTGACACTTTCGCTTAAGACAAGCATGGCCTTCTTCAGCTTTGAGTAATGCAACTTTTATAGAGAGACAATATTGACTTTTTCAAGTGGCAACTGGAAATTGCTGAATTTTAACATTTTTTTGTTTTCCTAAACACCTCATTTTTTAACGATTTTTTAGAACCATGTTTTTACTTGCTTTTAATAATATTTTTAACTTGTCCAGATTTTAAGTATGGTCATTTTTATCCAATTCGGAAGAGGAGTGGGTGTTATATCCCGCATAGAGGCCCTAATGTAGACCCGTTCGTACATGCCCTAAAATAAACGTATTCGTATTTACCCTAATATGGTCATATTCGTACTTGCCCTATTATGGTCATAGCCGCATATGCCCAATTATGGTCATAACTGTACATGTCCTATTATAGTCATGATTCCTTATATAGGCATGATCTTTCACCTACATTGGTCCCAGCTAGTACACAACGAGCTCTGAGGGCTGAACGTTATCTATCCTGTGGTTTTGAATACAGCAGGGTTTTTCCCAAACACAGGCCCTCACTGTACTCATTAATTATGCATGACTTTCTAGGAATACACCACGTGCATAATATGTATGTACAAAGTTCACCCCTGACGTCTTCCTCATGTCCAATACAAACCATACTGAGGACCGAGACTCTTTAGGGTATAAATACACCACATCTTGCCCCGGTAAGATAGAGGGAACCGAGACTTCCATGCTGACACACTGACCAGAGACGCTGAGGCTCCTGCATGCAGTCGCTCCAGCTGACAGTGGTCTGACACAGCCCTGACGGGGTGTCCAACTCGAGACCAGGACGGGGTCCCACACTCTCTCTATTCAGGTATGGGGGTTCGACTAAATCCTAGAAGGATTCTTGGCTCTTAGGCTTTTAGACCTACACATATGCTAGGTACACTCAGGTACATCTAGTTAGGCAAAGTAGGAGTACGCGCACTTGCATAATGCCTTTATATTCATGTATGTATCCATGACTATTGCAATATGGTAGAACTGTTCTATCCCTTTGCTTTTATCGTACTGCTGATCATATATCTCTGCTATTGTCTGCTGGTTACCGCAGCACATATATTTTACACTAGAATAACAACTGTTCAATAAATACTTATTGAAACGCCCGACTGTTTATTCTGTGTAACTCTCTGAGACAAACCGAATAAGTGAGCACGAGTGACTGAGCGAAAGGTAGTACATTGTTTCCACGATTCTGAGGGAATCAGGGTTGTCATGATCTAAGGTTGCCAGAAACTAATCTCTCCCCGATAAGAGGAGACACTAGTGGCACTGCGAGCTAGCTAATGCAAAACTAGGCTAACATATACGGTGGGGGTGCACGGAGTCAGTCTGCCACCAAGCCCGCAGTATATGTTATCCAAACGCGCAGGTCCTGCAGGGGTACTATAGGAGCTACACGACATGTTACACTATATATATATATATATATATATATATGTACGTACATATATATATATACACAAACACACATATATATGTGTTTGTGTGTTTATATAAGTTTCTATTTATGTATATAGTATTAAATATTAGTGGAATACATTTGATTTACATTATATTCTATTTATACTTTAAGATATTTAACATTTACTACTTTAAACTCTATTTATATTTTTAAAAACAATATTTTTGTCTATTTTTGATAGTATTGTCAACAATATATTTTTTCAACTATGCTTGTATTCACCATTATGAGTATAGAAGCACAATATTGTGGTAAATGATATTTTTGACAAGATATTTTTGTTAACTATGAGGCCGAATACGTTGCAGTCGGAAACGGCTCTGACCGTCTGTCGGAGCCGTTCCGACCGCATCTTAATCTGGCAGTCTGATTCCTTTCGGATCGACCCATTACAATGGAGTCGGTTGGAAAGGAATGCGACTGATTATTCCGTCTGGCTTCGGACAGGCTCAGAGAGCCCGCCTGCCAGTCGGATTGCTTTCAGTAATCCCAAGGGCGGCTCTTTCCGCCCGAGAGATTACGATGTCGAGTGGAGACAGCCTTTCGTTGCCGGCCTTTCCGACACAGAAAGGCTGTTGGCACTCGACTTTGGGTGCCCCCAGGAGGGCGCCCTTTGGTGCGCGGCCTCTGGTTGGAGGCCGAAAGGACACCTTTGGTGCCCCCCTGTTGATCCCTGCACCTTGTGGCAGGCACCTTGAGGGGCCTGCCACGGGGTGCAGGGATTAACTGCACCTTGCATTTTTACAATGGGAGCATGCATTCCAGTCGGAATGCATGTTCCCATTGTAAAGTATAGGAGTGCAACCGAACAGTGTTCGGTTGCATCCTAATTAGTCGGTCGGGTGTCGGACGGTCCCTTGACCGAGACAATGTCGGGCAAAGGAAACTCCGCCCGACATCGTAATGAGGCCCTATATTGTTTACCACGATATTATCTCAGTGATCTTGCAGGTGTCTGCTCAAGTAGCAGTGGCATTCACATATCTCAGTTGTGGTTAAACGTTAGATTATTATGGAATTAAATCTGAAATATCCTTCATTCTACCCTTTTAAAGTGTGTCAAACATGATATATAACACAAGAATGGATAGATATTGTTTGATTGCACTACTGAAGGGAATATTGTTGAACTGTTGACCATATATAAGCAATATAGCTTTCAATGAGTACAGTAACTTCGCCTTTTTCATCGTCACCTATGTGTGCGAAAGCTGGGTTTAGAGATACATATATATAGTTATTTAATTAACCTCTTTTTGCTGTAACATGAGTTAAAATAAGCCATTATCAGCTACATATAACAGTTGTTTTTGCATTAATATTTGTATCAAGGTTTTAATAATGATTAATTATTAAATGGCAAAAAACACACATAAAACGTATTTGTCACTTCTTAAATTTTTCCTGCTCAGGCCAAAATTACTATTGGGACGAACACAGCGGAAAACACTACTTTCTCAGGGATCAGAAGTATGTGAAATTACTGGATGCAATAAACTCTACACCCTTGATTTTTTCCCCAGGCACAATAGAGCAGGGCAGACATGTCTTAATGCATTGTAAGTCCTGTAAATACAGGGACATGCAGCTTGTAGTGAAGACAGCACCAAAGTCTGTATGCCTCAATTTGAGGAGCACAAATTGTAATTCAGGCCCTGATTTACTAACATTTTGCGTTATGGATGCTCCAGTTTTTTGCTGCAGCCAAGAAGCAAAATGTTATTTGTGATTTTCATAGCTACGCAAATGAGATTTGCTTGGCTTTGCATCTGTTTTTTCCCAAAAAGTATTGCAAGGCATCGCGTAGAACGGCCTTGTATTGCTTTGCATAAGGGAGGTGTTCCATTGGTGCAGCATGAGCTCTCCCATGCATTCACCCATGGATTTTGACACAATACCAGATTTACTAAGGTGTTAAAACCTGGGATTGCGCCAAAATGCTATGCCGCTCTGAACCAGGCGTAACAAGAAGAAATATTTTTATTTCTCCTCATTACTTCCTCTTTCTATGCAAGCCGGATTCTGCAGCACACATAATAAGATGAAAATGTGTCTAAGGATTGTTTTTGTGGAGGAATGAGTTCTTCCTGCACAAAATCAATCCCGCCTGTAATGCATGCACCCTTGAACCATGGTGCAAGGGTGCCTGCATTGGCGCTAGGCAGCACACAGTGCACCAGAGCTAGGAGCAGCAGAAATGTGCCATATCATTGTCTCCTTTTCATGCAATGCAGTGGAGAAACTTTGCTTGCTGCCATGCGTGGCGTGGAAAATTAGTAAATATCCTCCTCAGTTCTGAAGACCGGAGTATAGGATTTCCACAATAATTATCTCATGCCCCTCCAGGCAGTCCTAATTATATTGCGAGAATCTCTCTTCTCCAGACATTAATCCAATCAAATTTATCTTCCCACACCACTTTTGTAAATGCTTTCTTAAATATCAATAGACAACAATTGGTTATAAAAGGAAGAAGCATAAGAGAGGAATAAATATCATTAAACCTGTACTTAAATAACACCCTGATGAAGGAACAACAGGACCTCAGCCTCATAGAAATCAATTCCAGAAGACAAGCAGACTCATCCGTAACCACACCAGGACGGCACCACACTGAAAATTACAGAAAACGACACCATTCTGGATTATGAAACACACAAAAGGTGATGGGAGGCTGCTTGCAATACGTCAACCACTGGCAATTGCTCAGGGTAGCATTCCAACCCATCGTTCCTTTACTCACCATGCCATCCCATACCTGGCTGATGAGCCCATAATAAGGGTGAAACCGGTCCTGGGTTTCTTGTTTTCCAGTTCAGGCAGTTCAGGCTGGACTGTTCCGATTGGAGCAGAGTCAAGACTTATTTGTATATAGCTGAGACCAAACTGAGGTGGCATGATGTGCAAAATAAAAGATGGACCGGGATGAGGTCCTAGCGGTTGCCAGTGGCTGAGATTAATTCAAGCCTTCCATTCATCACCTTATTGCTGTTGTACCATTCTGGATTACACCAGCCGGGATAGTCTCCAGAGGCAAACAATCAATAAAGATGTCTTGAAGAACCTCATACAGCCCTTTAGTCTTATAGCCAAGAAAAAAACTTAATGACAGGACATTGGCAAACAAACTGATGCTGGCTCACTGTTACCATGACACAGGGTGCCTATGGAGTCTCACCAGAGACAGAACCACATCTCATGAGCATCTCTGCAAGGCTGGACCACAGGGACTCAAACATCAGGTGTCATGCTGTGAAAATTTTCCTAGGAAGAGCTAAAGTGCATATTGTAAAGTGCAGAAATCAGAGTTGTATTTGAATTATTGTTAAGGGGCGTGAACATTCAGTTTTGGTTTGGTTTGTTTAAAAACATTTAACTTGTAGCTGTTTTCAAAGTTTTGGGAGATGGCCTTCCAAAGTAGTACGAGCTATTCTAAGCTACTTACCAATCACCAAAGCTGTTTACAATCAAAGATTCATACATGTGGGTTCAGATGATAAGCAAGACACTTTGCTACACTGATAAAAAAATGGATTATATTGGCCGCATAGCTGTGACCTGGCCATGTGCCATGCCCCACAAGAGGAACAGCATACTAACAGTGTTTCCCCGCCTCAGCACCATGCTAGTATGTCCTACCAGTCTGCATCACTACATACTCAAACACTTCCTGGCTTAATCTTAGAACAATGCAGCATCAGGGCATTTCATCCCTTTCAACTAAAATGGTTCCAGGCTTACAACCCCCACACATACATGAAAAGGATGAAATGTAGGCCTGGCCGGATTTCGCAGAGTTCCCTGAAGTGACCGTGGAGTGCATTACTTTGAGCCGTTCATGCTGATTTTTAGCTCCAGGTGTTTGTCCCGTGCTGTAAAATCAGTGTGAGAGGCACCACGAGCAGCGCAAGAGGACGCTGCTTCTTTCTGCCGCTCGAGTAGATGTTCTACTCGAGCGGCAGCTTCCTCAACAAGAATGGAAGGTTTCCGAACACGAGTGGAAGTGACCATCCGCAACTGCCCGCGTTGAGAAATCTCACCAGGAGGTGGTCTGGAGTAAGATTTTCCTCGCTCACCAACATAACATTGGAAAGAGTGAATGAGCAAAAACTCCACTCCGCTGAGTTTTTTGGAACTCCACGCACTATGCGGAGCACGGAGTGGGAAAACTCCACAAACTCTGCGAGTGGAGCGGAATTTCACACCCATGACTAATGAAATGCTGATGCTGCATATCTGTGACTGAAAACATGCAGGTCCACCCCTGTGCGATTACATCCATGTGATGTGCTACCCTGCTGCTGTGCTTGCCTTTTGTTTCTGAAGCTCTCTCCTGCTTCTAAGTTACTAGGAGCCATCTCTCAGGGTACCTCAGACTCCCCTGCATCTTTACAAGGTCCTAAGAGTGTCACTGCAGCAATGTCTGTCACTCTCTATAACCATCTGATGTACAGGTCCAGGAGCGCATTAATCATGAGCAGGATACCTCTTTATAATGGCCCTATGTCCAGTTTTTGAAGGCACCCAGGGTCCTTTTTGATGGCAGCGTGGTCGAGAAAAAAAGTACTTTAAAATATCAAATCCAGTGTCTATGAGGCGTGCAACTAACTTAAAAACCTGGTCTGCATGACACACACAGGAGCTCCGGGCAGATGACCCAACTTCTCCCTCCCTCTCAGACTGGTCCCTGCTCACTGCAGGATATTTTTGGAGGTATCCTGAACCCAGACCAGACACTCAAGACTTTAAAAGTATTGGCAAATTAGAATCTCATGTGTCGTCTCCATCGTGTGCTGAGCGGAAATATATTTTTTTTTAAAGGCTGGAGACAAGGGCAAAACTATTAGCTGAATTAAAAATACATTTGAATATTCTATAAAGATTAAAAAAAAAGTTGCTAGTGACATGAAAATATTATACAAGAATGATAATGGAAAAATGACAAGCAGGTTCTGTGCTCGGTTGTAGCTGAAAATGTAAATCCATTACCTTCCTCCTCTGCCCTTTCTCTTCTTTGGCCTCTTTGTGTGGAGAACCCTACTGGTTGGCCTGATTTTGCCTCAGACATACCACAAGGTTGACTCACATTATGTGTTCATGTAAGTTTCTGATTGTGCATAAGTAGATGTGACAAACAAAACCATATTTTTAAAACAGCATCCTGTTTAATGCAGTTCCCATTGCAGTGGCAACTTATGCACAGTCTGCTGCTCTTTGCTGTCATCACTGCTGAGAGCTGTATCACCCAAATGTCACATGTATTATAAACAGAATGCTCCAGGCAATTACAATTGGACCCAAATATGCCAACATAGAGTGACATAGTGGTGCAGCTCAGTGGCATTCTTCAATGGCTGCAACAAGTCCATCACCTTCATCTTTGGCATACAGCATGGCAGACAGTGTGAGTGTGTCTATTTGTCAAGCAGTGTGTGACTTTTTCACTAGGCAGGAACTGTAGACAGGATGCTCCAGGAGAGCGCATTTAGAAAAGAGAAGTCCAACATAGGTTCAGAAGGGCTGAATGCTTGCTAGATTGTATACTGACTATGTAAATGCATTCCATTTAGATCCATTAATGCACAATTATCTTGTGAGCTTAACCTAACTATTTGGGGCCTCATGTGAAATATTTTGACGCACAGCAGCGCAGCAGGCTGTCCTGTCCTTCTCCCCTGCGCCGGCGCACAAACAGCAGCTACCATCCTACGCCGATGTTGGACACCTCTCATTTCGAACGTTATGTTGAGGGTAGTTGGCACCACAGGGATAAGGTATTTACAACATTTTGTAAACCTGGAAATGCGTCAGAATCTAATGCTTCCCCAGGGGAGGCGTAAGGAGCCACAACGAGGAGACATATTTTTATTTCTTCTCGTTTCTTCCTCTTTCTATGCGTGCTGCATTCTGCAGCACGCATAGAAAGAGGAAATTGCCTTTAATGATTGTTTTTGTGCAGGAAGGTGTCCCTTCCTGCACAAAAACAATCATCCCTCAGAGCAGGCACCCTTGCAAAATGACGCAAGGGTGTCTGTGCTGGTTGCGCGCCGGTGCAGTGGAGAAGGACAGGAATGCGCTGTATCTTGTAGATACGGCGTATTCCTGCCCTTTTATTTTGACGGATGGCAGCGCAGCACAAAGGCTTGCTGTTTTCCCATGCGTTAAAATATTGTAAATGAGGTCAAATGTTTAGAACAGTGAGGAGACTGTCTTTAGGACTGCTTGCATCATGTGTGGATAAGGATGCTTATAGCAAAGGGGAGTCCAATGTGGGTCCAGGACGGCTGCATCCAAGAGAGAAGTTCAGGATGTTCACATAAACAAAAGTTAATCTTGTACACCGGCAGTGAATATTTTGAAAATCTCACACAGACCCGGCCCTTCTGGTCCTATAATGGAAAACCTGCTATATATGAAGGTATTTCAGTCTAGATTCGGTAAGCAGCTAGTACAGGATTTTGTCCAAACCGTGAAAGAAACAGGACAGATGGCTTGACGGCAAATTTTAATCTTCACATCACTGGGTGAGAGCATTTTAATTTTAAACTGAGGAACAGGATTACATTTTAATTTTAGTGGGAAAATGCAGATAGGTAATGCTTCACCATGGATTTTACAAAGAGGGTGGGCATTTTCAATTGGCCCATCAAACATTCTGCCAGCCCTGAGCATCTGCCCCACCCCCACCACACACACACTAGAACGACAAGTTTAACTTCAGCAAAAGGAAAGCACATATAGGATAGCACTGAGGGAAATGTTATCATGCAATAATATGTCAAGTACACTTACCGTGCTAGCTAGAAAATGTACAGAGGCAAAACCTCATGTAGTAAACCATAAGAAAGCATTGGCAATGCATACATCACCCAGTGATGAATGCACTCCAGCGAACAGGACGCGCGAGGCAGCTGTTCACCTGTAAGGTGCACAGTACCCTGAGGGCACAGAAGGCTCCAGGACACTGAGGAATGCGCATTTAGACCTGCATGGAGCCTGGCACTGTGCACGTACCCTGCATCCATGATGTGCAGGACACAGCAACATCCACAGATCATCACCGCCCCCACTGTACACACAGTGAGATAGGCGCTGTGAGGTCAGACCCTTGCAAACAACCCCCTTACCGCTTCTGAGGACAACAGAAGGCATTTCAATGTGCACAGATGTGTGGCATGGCAGGGGGCAGCTGAACACCCGCTTCTGTGCAGTGCACTCACCAAAGAGCACCCCGCTGCTGTCCAGAAGAGTGCATCAAGCTCAGACAGAGGAGGATCTGGGGTCATTCGACAAGGTCAGAAGCAACATTTGGACTAAATCTCAACGTCTGTGGACTCACTCACAGTGATGAAGGGGATTCCCTAAGAGGCTGAAACCTGGAAAGTATGATTCAGGGCAGAAGGCGCTACCTATTCAGCCCTGAACGTTTACTTCTTAGCAGTAGGCGCTGCCTCAACTTTAAAACCGACCTCCGGTAGTCAACACTGCCAGAGCATCAAAGTTCCACCATGAAAGTGTCTTGAGGTTGGGGAGTGGACCCCACCCATCCGACCCACCGGGAAAAGGCCCAGTGCCCGCTACGGCCATTACAGCCCTGCCCAGTATTGGTATCTCACTGCTGAGGGACATGTTGGCCGCCAGGAAGGAGACCTGGGCAAAGCTGATGTAGGTCCTCTGCCTTCAGCGGTTTGCATTAGTTTCTGTGTATGTCCTGATGCAAGCACATGGATCAGTGACTGAGAAAGCCAATGGTGCCTCATTTCGTGGCACGGGTCATGCTATATTCCCTTTGTTTTTGGCAGCCAGGTGTGACAGGTTATATCCAGGCATGTGCTCATGGCGAGTCATCTGTCTCCTGTAGCTCCAAGAGGCGTGAATGTCATCCAGAGGTGCAATATGGTTTGTGCATGTGTGGTGTACTCACTGGGAAAGATAAAGTGTGCTGTATGTATCTTTGCATTCTTGTGAAGACTCTAATGCAGGGCTCCCCAACCTTTCCTGTAATAAGAGCTACTTAGGTTCAATGAAAACCATTGTGAGCCACTAATATTGTTAGTGCTGTAAAAGTGACCACATCAGACACGATAGCAATAGTGGCCACCATATGCCAGATTGCCAGTAGTGGTCACCTCACAGGATCAGACAGGGTTGCCAGCAGTAATGTAAAAAAAGGTTTTTGTCAATGTGGAATGCCTCTATGTAGGTAATACATAGCAGCCAAAGCTGCAATGTCTCTTGCACCAAGGAAATAATGAGTTATAAGGCTCCCCAATACTGCATGATTTATTACTCAACTATCAACTTTAAATATATTTTGGAAATTCAATATTTTTTTCTAAATATCAATCTATGAGTTTTGAAAATACACACATTTTAGTCTTGATTACATGTTTTTCAATTTTGATATGCATACATCAATTCAACCAAGAAAATGTTCTAATTTCGTACACTGGGCTGTACACAGGCGAGCTACGCATAGGTAGCTGGAGAGCTACCAGTAGCTCATGAGCTACTCGTTGGAGAAGCCTGCTCTGGTGGATTGTGAAGGAGGTGAGGGGGACAGTGAATGCTTTTGGGGGCATCGTTGAGGATATTACCTGTGGTTGGCATTGCATTCCTTTGATTCAGTATGTTGGAGCCGGGATCCATACATCTCAATCTCCTAGTACAATCATCATACAGAATCCTCCACTGGTCGTGTGGACCTTGGATTGTTAACTTAAAGTGTGCGAAATGAGCAAACATTAGCAGGACATTTCAATTAATCATGAAAATGAGGCTCCTAATAAATGACAGAAATGATGATATCCCAACCGTGAAGGTTTATTAACAAATTAGTCAAATCACAAGTCAAATTAGTTGGCAAAAAACTAGGAAATATGTCATCACAGCATTTATATTGAAATGATCAAGCAGTCTAAATGTCTAAATTTTAAGTATTATAAAGAACAAAAGATTAACCACAACCACAAAGACGAGGCAGGATACCCAAATTAAAGGTTCCATAAAGCACTTCCCTTTTCTAAATGAAGCAATGAAAGTAGCTGGGGATTTTCTAATGGTCAAAAAAGGAAGAATGTGTCAGTATCAAGTGAACCTCGTTAAGGTTCAAGAGGAATGCAAGGGCGTTCAAGCATAAAGCCTTTTCACTCAGGGCAGGAAATTCATCAGAGCAGAGAAAAGGTCTTCTCTCCTCCAAGTCAGGACAAAATCTGCCTAAAGTACCCTATGGAACACAAACTAAAACAAAGTTTCCAGAAACTCTTAGTTTTCAGGCTCTCACCAAATTGAACCAATCACGCGACAGAGTCCCCCGGGGAAGCAGTAAACTCCCTTATTCTCAGGCCCACACAATACCCCTCACATCTGCTTGTACTTGAACGTATCATTCAACCGGGCTGTCTACAGAAGATTCTTCTCACCATCCCATCTACACCGCCAAATCTTCATTACTGCACCTCACTATCAGTCTAATATACAGAGCAAAGAACCCTTCTCTAACTAACGAGAAGTCTGATAGTGCACCTGCAAAGGACAGATAAAACAGCAACTGGCAATCAATCGGAAAAATACTCAAAATATTGAGAGATACCCTCAAACCAAGGGGACCAGGTTCTGTAAATCAAAAACCACTCAGTGTTCCCCTTGATAAATGACTCTAAGCCTTCATTCACTCACACATATTAACATCAATCAGTCTAATTCAATACAACGGTAATTTGAAAAAAAAACATGCATTAAAGAATAAGAAGTGAGTCCCTTGGTAGAGTGGTTATTTTAGAAGAAAATTTTCATAAGAAGGATGGGTTTATTTAGATTTCCTTCAATTGTGGTTTTGAAATGTGGGCAGTTTAGTTTAAATCTTTAAAAAAATCAATTTTCCTAGGGGTTCCAAGGAGAACTTACCCTAAGATTGGAAGACCCCTGCTAGTGGGTTGCTCCCACATATAATAATACAAAAAGAACTGCGATTCATGATCTCGGCTAGAGAAGGTAAAGAGCACACTTTGGAAAATTATGAGGGGTTATGTATGTCCAGCTTTCCTTTATCTTACGGGAAGTTTGTGCATGTTCCATAGTTGAGGCATTACATTACCGGTAACCATGCATGATCAGAGGACTCTACCGCTGCAACAGTTGACTCGTGGCAGCGACTGATTGCATTGTTTTGCTTCACCAAGTCTGGATGGTGGGTGAACATTGACTATATGGGGATACTCCAGGTTAGTAATGGGGTTTTATCTTTTATTTAGTGATTGCGTCCATTGGGGCATGAGCGTGAGAGGAACGATTGAAGCATTTTTCATACTATTCTCCTAGATACCATGAGAAGTTTTATTCCATCGTACAGTGAAGAGATTGGACACAGGGACAACAGTGAAGTGGGCCATTTTAAGAATTGGGAATCAGGTAATAGACTACGTATATAATGGCGACGCATGGAGTGCAATTTAGAGGCCTAACTGTAGATGAATGTGACTGACTAGCACTATGGTCAGTGGAAGGTGTGTACTATTGCATTTATGAAAGTGATGTGTAGCATACAAGTGGGATGTATGCACACTATGGAATACCATGGCATATTGAGATGATATGTGTGGCTTTAATTGATTTTTAAAGAATTGATACTCACTATTAAGGGGCGATTACAATTGATTATTATAAGATTGCAAATGAAATTTGTGATGTGTTTATGTTTATGTTTAAGGAGTTGTACTATATTTTTTATAGCTGGGAGGAGACATAAAATTATTAGTCCTGAAGAAGATGATATATATTCATTGAGGCCATTGAAACTCGTTGACGGAATATATAAGTACAACCCACAGTGCATGGACAAAGACAATAAGTCACTGAACATACTCATTAATATCCAATGACATTTGGATTAGGAACAACTGTGCTGCAAGTGTTTTTTACACTGCCAACGATTTCTAATAAATTAGATTTATGCAATTTCTATGTAGTCTTGGACTGGACTCAGTTACTCCTCTGAGTTGGAAAAGACTCTTGCACTTCAGGGGAGGCTATTAAAGCCAAGTCAGTTTGCATATTCGAGTGCCGCAAACATTATAACTTGATGCTTTACGAAACTAGGGAAAATACTAGAAGTGGGCGATAAATTCTGCCCCGCCGGCAGAGTTGGCGGAGTTTTGGCCACTCTGAGTTACTCACATTACACAGAGTCCTGGCCAAACTCCGTCAGGCACTGTGTGGTGCAGTTGTTTCTCATGTGTGGCTTGCCAACGGTAAGTAGGTGAGTGCGAGCGAGATTTGGGCACCCCCTAGTGCAATTTTGGTTTGCTAGGAGGGTATCCGATGAAATTTTCCTAATACAGGCAGTGGTGACCGTTCAGGGTGAGAAAGCTGCCACTCGAGTTGAAAATCGACTTGACTTGCAACAAAATCAACTTGAGAAGCAGGCCCTCTTGCGCTGTGTGCCAGTTGTGCTGATATTTCAGTGCAGAACGAGCCTCATCACTAAAAATCAGCACAAGCAGCGCAATGTGCCTAATTCCACCTGTTTGCGGAACTCCACAGAATCTTTCAGAGTTTTCATGTAACTCCGCAGAACTCCATGGAGTGAAACTGTGTGAGTTCTGCTCACCTCTAGAAAAAGCATCCTTTGGCATAGATCAGATATGCTCAGAAAAACACAACAGATTCTCAGGAGGACCACACAGCTGATTCTCAGGAGGATCACACAGTTGATTCTCAGGAGGATCACACAGTTGATTCTCAGGAGGATCACACAACTGAATCCAGGAAGATCACACAGCTGATTCTCAGGAGGATTACACAGCTGATTCTCTGGAGGATCACACAACTCTTTCTCATGAGGATCACACAGCTGATTCTCATGAGGATCACACAACTGATTCTCAGGAGGATCACATAGCTGATTCTCATGAGGCTCACACAGCCGACTCTCAGGAGGATCACATGGCTGATTCCAATGAGGATCGCACAGCTGAATCCAGGCAGATCACAGAGCTTATTATCAGGAAGATCACACAGCTGATTCTCTGGAGGATCACACAACTCTTTCTCATGAGGATCACACAGCTGATTCTCATGAGGATCACACAGCTGATTCTCATGAGGATCACACAGCTGATTCTCATGAGGATCACACAGCTGATTCTCATGAGGATCACACAACTGATTCTCTGGAGGATCACACAACTCTTTCTCATGAGGATCACACAGCTGATTCTCATGAGGATCACACAGCTGACTCTCAGGAGGATCACATGACTGATTCTCATGAGGATCACACAGCAGAATCCAGGAGGATCACAGAGCTGATTCTCAGGAAGATCACACATCTGTTTTTCAGGTGCATCCCACACAGCTCCATTAAACGTACACCCGAGTTTGGAGTTTATGCATATCACACCAGGGTCAGTAATGTGACTCCAGTATGGAGCATATTCACAATGAATTGAACTTTCTGGAGCCCAGGGTTCCTTCTCAAATTAAATACGTTCATTTCGGCTTGCATATTATCTTCCTGCAAAGATTTGTTCTTGGTTGACACAGAAGAGCAAATTTACTACATTTTGGAGCAATGCTAGGAAACAACCAAATGTATTGTGCTGCTATGCATTGAGTCAAATGTTGAGAGAAAAACAGCACCATGTCTACTAGGATATGGCACTTGTAAGAAATTGGGTTGTTGGTTGACTGGGCTGCAAGCCCTGGTCAAGCAGGAACCACAAAGATTGTCAGGGTAAAGCACAAGCAAACCCCAAATTAACCTGTGCTCATTCCTCTGGTAGCTTGGCACAGAGCAGTCAGGCTAAACTTAGAGGCAATGTGTAAAGTATTTGTGCAACACTTCAAAGAGTAAAACTGTGACAACACACCACAACAGAAGCCCACAACAAATTTAGAAAACGAGAGCAATTTGTAATAAATAAAACAAGACCAAAATGACAAAAATCCAATTAGTCGAACCAGAGATAATGAACTTGAGAGTTTTTAGTAAAAATAACAAAAAGAAGCACACAGCACTACTGGGGATATCTAGTCGTGCCTGATCGGGAAAAAGTCACAAGTTCAGGCAGACCGCAATCAAGCATGGACCGGCTACAGGGAATCAATTAGGCCCGCTGAACAAAGTACCTTAAATCCTGGTTGTGGAGTGTTAGGTGGATCTGTGTCGACGATGCGCAGTGCAGTCAAAGTGATGCATTGGTTCCGAGATGTGGCCAGGTTCTGGTGCGTTGTCCTGTTGTGTCATCATCAAGGACACCATCAACGGGGATTGCGATGTTAAGTCCGGTGTAGGGGATGTGGCACGCAGCTGGCAATGTGTCGGTTTTGAGGAGCTGCGAGACTGCAATGCAGAGTCTGGCGTCGCCCTTAAGACTGACGTCGACGAGAGATGCTAGGACCAAGACTGTGGATGCGCCATGCCGTTGGGGCGATGCATCAGTTCCGAAAATTGTGGAGGGCAATGCGGGTCTTTGCGACAGGTCCAATCCATGAAGCAGCGGCAATGCGTCAGTCCTGATTGGGGATGCACCTCTCAGCTTTGTCGGATCTGCTTGGGGATGCGTTGCTCAGCAGGGAAGATGCGTCTGTACCACTGTCAAGCACCTTAAGCCCACTTTAAAGTGTCCAGTAGGGTCTAGGACTGGAGTGGCACTACTTGGCAGGGTAGACTTACAGATGGCAGAGTCCAGGTGCAGGTTGATTGGAAGCCTGTTATGTCCCTGAGGCTTCAGATCAGGAGGCCAGCCAACTAGCCCGTGGAGTCACTCTGGGTTATGGGTTCAAGAGATGCAGGTCTAGTCCTTCTCACCCAGGCCAGAGGGCAGCAGGCAGCAGGTCAGCACAGCAGAGCAGAAGTTCAGTAGAGTGCAGTCCAGTAGAATGACAGTCTTTAAGCAGCACAGCAGTACTTCTTCCTGGCAGAGTATCCACAGGTCCAGAAGCGTACTGAAGTGGTGGTGTCTCAGGTCCTTTTTATACACAGTTGTGCCTTTGCAGTGAGGGAGAAGCTTCTAGAGGCAGGCCTATTAAGTGCACATACGCCCTGCGTTCCCTGCCCTGGCTCCAGAATAACCAAGGGGGTAGGCAGCCCTTTGTGTGGGGACAGGGCACAGCCCATTCAGGTGTAAATGAGGCTGGGCCTAGCTCCTACCTCCCATCACAATCAGTGCTGCAGGCCCACTAGTAGCATTTAATTTACAGGCCAGGGGAACATGTAGTGCACAGTACTAGGGACTTATAAGTAAATTAAATATGGCAAGTGGGTATAAGCCAATATTATCATGTTTAAAGGAGAGAGCACATGCACTTTAGCACTGGTCAGACAAAATGGAGGAGGAAGGCAAAAGGTTGGGGGAAAGACCACCCTAAGGCTGGCAGGTCAAACAGCACTGTTTTTCTCTCCCCCACACTGGTATACTGTAGGCTGTCATGCACCGCTATGCCCACCCTTGCACCATAGTGCAATGGTGTGTGTTCTGTCAAGCACAGATTTGAACTGGAAAGGGGCTCTTTTGTCGCTGTTAATGTGAATTGTACAGTGCAGCACACATGCCACTTTGGAAAAATGTGGAGAACATTTCTTCCACTATTATGCCAGTCTTGAGAAGGCATAATATTTTGAGGAAATGGTCTGCAAATGTTAGTAGATTGGGATTCACATGAAGAATATTGCCTGGTGATGCCTATGTACCACTCGTGGTCCTCCACTTGACGCACAGTAGTACAAAGTAGAGCATAGTATTACTTTTCAGTACTTAATGCAACTTTCCAATGCCAATCATAAGTTGTGTTGGAAGTACATACCACCACAACCTTTTCAATGGGTTTGTGTTACTTTTATGATGCAAACCCAGTGCACAGTGTTAGTAAACCTGAGCCAGAGTGAAAAGCAAGGCAACTCTTAGGGCCTGGTCACAAGTGATCATTAAACTGAGATTTCTGCTCAAACACCTGATTGCTCAGGGATTACGATGGAAAGTGGTGTTATGCTCAAACTTAAGGCAAAAATGTCAAGTATTTACTGTAACGTGGATTTTTGGTGCAGTAAGTAACAAAATCTGCATATTATTTTTTAAAAGCTGGAGTATGCAATAATTATCAGTGCTATATAATTCTGAATGCCGCGGTGTCAGATTTTTATCGGAATCGATCACTCGCCCATCCCACTGAGCCTGCGCATAATCCAGCCACAGACCAATATTTGCTCACCCAAGAACAAACCAATATTTGCCCCTGCTCTGCACCCATTTGTCTTCCATTGACACAGCCTGACAGATGCTCGGTAGCTTTTTCTGCTGTCTCAATATTTTGCCTCTGGAGTATTTCTGTCTTTTGATCAAATTCAATCTTGTGTAAATATCGATTCTCATTGAGTTGTTTCTGCGTTGTTCCTCGCTGGAACAATGTGCCATATGTGGATAATATTAAAACCCAGTGCCGACCACAAACTTTGCAGAGTATGAACACATTCTGAATGCACTTCCTGCATACAAATCTCACTTACCGGTCATGCTAATAAGTCCTGCTTCAAGATTTTGCAGGGAAAAATATGCTTGCAAATCAAACATTCCACCTGCTTATATAATAGCCGCCTTGCATGCCTGTTTAATCATGGACTGCAGCTCGCGCTCTCTGAGTGTCCGGTAGTAATTAAGCTACTAATTAAGCACATGCATGACTGATGACCCTGCACTAGTAAGCTGGACCACTGGTCCTACTCTGTCAGGGCTGGAGTAGCACTCTCTCTGTTTGAGGAACAGGTCTACATCACTGATGGAGGGAAGCAGGGGCCAAAAAGGAAGATTCATTGGACTGAAGCTAGGCTTCTGTGCCTGAGATTTCCATTCACGTAGTTTTTGTGCACCTTGGATGTAAATAGCACATTTTATCTTTTCTAAAGATACAGTCCACAAATTCTGCTCTTCGACCTTCGCCGAGGGGTCTGCATTTGGATCTTGGTTGGTTTGAATGTGATCACAGGATTTTCAGTCCACTGTTGAGTAAGCGTACGGCCTCCATCACGTCATTGTTTGAAAATATCTCATATTTAAGGATGTCCATCGTCCATCAGGACATTGGAGGCTTCTTACTCAGTACCTGCTCTTCTAGGAGGGGAACCACTCTCCTGGGTAAATACTGTGGTGGAAATTCTGCTTATATAGCAGGGGCGGCTCCTCCGTTGGAGCGGAGGAGCATCGCCCCCACTTAACCCTCCCACCCCCAAAGCCCCAGAGATGGGGAAAAAATGGCAATTTTTTACCATTTTATTTTTCATGCCCTGTCCCGAACAGAGCGTCAGGACGGGGCGGGCCCGCTGCTGAGTGACAGCAGCATGTCACTCAGCAGGGAGGAGGGTGGGCTGCCAAAGCACTGTTTAAAGTGTGCATGCCTTTTGGCCGGCTGTCTTGCAATGGCCAGCCACACATGCGCATCTTTAAACAGCTCTAACCTAGCTGTCTTAAGACATCTGGGTTAGAGCAAGCCAAAGCCTCCAGAGCCCTGTGAAGCGCCGAATGAGGCCGGTCCCACCAATCCTAGGGCTGCTCTCATGCTGGTGAGAGCAGCCCCAGGATTGGCCAAGGGAGTTGCTGCTTCTGGTTCCAATTCCAAAAAAGAGGTCCGGACCAGAGGAGTTGTGTTCATGTACAGTAAGTTAATTTTTTTAAATATATTATTTGTGCACTGTTTTTACATATAATTTGCGCGCGCACCCGCCCCCGTAGATGCCAGCCGCCACTGTTATGTACATCAACGCAAGTGCATAGTCTGCTAGCGCATGTGGACGATTGGACCTCCCCACACTGCCAGTAGCCGCACAGTAGCTTGTCTATCATGCTGGCAGTATATCCAAACAAGTTATGTAAACCATGTTTACTTTTTCCTAAAAGTCACCTAGTGTTTCAATGGTGGTCTTTCATGGAGCTAACTTCACCAGACATCATAGTGGGCTTGTGTGTAGGCACATGATGCCCCACTACGAGAGGTAGAGCCATCTATGCTCCTTGGCTTAGCCGATGGCAGTGCCGGTGGTATCTGCTCTGTCAGCATGTCTGGAGCTGTGGTACGGTACAGCTCTTTTGCTGTTGGAGCGGTGGACGGAGAGTCTGCCATATTTCAGTGGATTCTCTGTTACTTTCCTTCCTAGATTAAGGCTGAAAGTGTCCTTACGGGAAACAGCCTTTACAACGCAGACAGAACTACGCAGTGCCATTACAACGCAGGCACTACAACGAACGCATCGTTACCACACGTTCCATTACAATGCAAGTCATTACAAAGACTTGCTTTAGGAAACGCATTGTTGGATTTTAAATCCAACACCTTCCCTACTTTTGCACAGACTGGAGTTGGAATAGTAAAATATACTATTCCAAAGTCCAGCGCTTCCCTAAGGCAAGTCGTTGTAACGACTTGCGTTGTAATGGAATGCATGGTAACAACATGTTCGTTGTAATGCCCGCGTTGTAAAGGCATGCATTGTAAAAGCATGCATGAATACGTCATACATCCGTCCTTACAGATCAGTCCCCAGGCTACCCACATTAATCAGGTTTATTGCTGCCCCAGTAACTCCTATTTCTCTTCTAAGGTGAACATCATTGCCTCCTGTAACATTTCATATAAATAAAGATGACTCCTTGTGTTGCTGCGTCCAGATGTAGGTTTATTCTTAGTAATCAAGAATTAATGTACAGGATACAAGCAAGAATGTAATTCAGTAAAGGCCCCAGTTAAGGCCCCACCGGGAGCAGCTGCCCTGCTGCTCAGCCTCAGATATAACTGACAATGGAATCAAACATACACAAAAGGAACTCTAGGTGACATCACAGATACAGGCTGAGCAGCTTAGAACAAACACTAAAGAAGGACAGAGAGGAAGGAAAAGCAGGATGTAACTCCTCCTCTGAAGTTTGCTGTGTTTATTTTTAACCATTATCAGTTTGCATGCGCAAGTTTAGCTTCTGTTTAGTCATCTGTAGCATTGCATTGAATTGTGTTTGTTTATCTGTGCCTCCCTCTGGATTCTATATCTTTGCTCCGCTCTTGAGACAGGAGATTGAGAACTTCCTGTGATAAGCTCTGGCTCCTCAGTCTGGGATTTGTGACCTTATCTACAGATATGTGATGCCGGCAAAATAGGTGTTTGCTCAGGAGCCCAGAGCAGGATGCAACAGGAATAAAGCAAAAGCATATTGTTTTTCCAAAATGTCCTATCCTTCATAAATATTAAAAAGGAGAAAGGTCTAGGGCCTGTTCCTGAAAAAACATTTCTAGATAACCAGCTAGGGGTGCTCTAGGGGATGTAAATTTAGCCCAAGCACCAGGCAGAGAGAACTGCCAGATGTCACACCGCCGAGTACGACAAAAGCCACCGAACTCACCCCTAGCAGCACTGCCCGATATGCATAATAATTGCTCCAGTATGGGTGTCATTTCAATAAAATGTCAGGGTATCGGAAGTGGCACCACATACCCTGCGACCTTAATGGCATTACAGTATGTGACATCATATGACCCTTGACCCTGACTTTGCTAGGAAGGCATGTCACATGATCCTAACATCACAACAATTGACATCGCTGAAGATCCATGCTAACTGCATGATTAGCATAACAACATACAACAGACAAATGTCTATTTCAGATATCACCTATATAATGGTGCAGACTTGATCTTTGACAGTTCTGGGCTGTAATACTTGGCCTGAGTTGTAGTGACTGAGTGAGACGAGTTAGCCAGACCTCTACTATTGGGTATCTACCCCCGAGAGAAGCTTGAAAGAATGGGTTAAAATAGTACATTTTAAAGCACAATTTCCACATAAATCTGCTAAAATGCCATAGGTGCTGAAAGGGCACTTGTTAAATATTTAAAAATGTCATGGCATGCCAAGCCAATGAAACCTGATGCTTCCCAGGAGTTGACGCCATTTTATTCAAAATTTGCTATGGGTTCCTTTATATGTCAAAAATGACCTTCATTGTGCCAGTGCCAGCATTCTGCCATTGGTGCCCCATATGCCAGAGGTGCCCCTTTATAAAAGAGATGACATAATATATGCCAGAATTTTGCAGTTTATACCATCGATATACCACAGGTTACCCCCAATATCAAAAATGACCTCAGTACGTTAGGACGAGCATTTTGTCATGGTTTCCACCCTAGCATATGTCAGGTTGTCCATGTTTATGCTACGAATTACAGCCAGTATGCTAGTACCAGCAGATTGCTACTGGTGTCCGGGAAACATCCATTACAACGCAGTCATTACATCGCACTGCTTTTACAGCGCAACTGTTACAACGCAACTGCCTTTACATCGCATGCCATTACAATGCATGCCATTACAACGCATGTCACTACAAAGCATGCCATTACAACGCATACCATTACAACGCATGCCATTACAACGCATTATAAGGTAAGTAATGGAGATTTTTTAGTTTTAGGGTGGGTATGGGTTTTGGGGTAGATGGGAATAGTAATTTGTACCTCTACACTATCCAACACGTTCCCTACTGTTGCACTCACTGGAGTGGGAATAGTAATTTTTACCCCTACACTATCCAACACTTACCCTACTGTTGCGCTCACTGGAATGGGAATAGTAATTTTACCCTACACTATCCAACACTTACCCTACTGTTGCCCTAAAAGTATTATGCGTTGTAATGGTATGTGTTGTAAAGGTATGCGTTGTAATGGAATGCGTTGTTAATGGTAGTTTTTAAAAATGCGTTGTAATGGCATGCGTTGTAAAATCATGCGATGTAATGGTAGTTGCGATGTAAAAACAGCGTTGTAAAAGCATGCGTTGTAATTGTTTGCGTTGTAACGTCATATATTCCTGGTGCCCACATGCTAAGTATTTCCTCAAGTGTGGTATGGTGCCATGAAAGTACCCCTAGCTTGCCAGTAGCGGTATTTTACCATTAGTGCCCTTAATCTTGCG
This sequence comes from Calotriton arnoldi, assembly GCA_963921515.1. NCBI lineage: Eukaryota > Metazoa > Chordata > Amphibia > Caudata > Salamandridae > Calotriton > Calotriton arnoldi. The sequence continues at coordinate 2,741,263 of CAWUFW010000121.1, read as the reverse complement.
AATTACCTCTGATGTGCCAGTGCCAGTGTTTTGTCACAGGTGTCTGTCATGCTAACAATTGCTTTAGGTATGTCAGTGCCAATTTTTTAATCTGGGTGTCTCTGTAAGACAGTAATTACTTTCAGAATGCCAGGGCCAATAACAAACTTACAAGCATCATATCAGATTCTCACTCACACTCAAATTCACTCACTCACATTAATTCTCTAACTCACACTCACTCATTCATTCTCACTCACACTCTTTCACCACTCTCTTACAGACTTACATTCATTTTAATCCATTCCCACTCACTCACTTGCGTTCACTCTTAATCTGACTCACGCATTCTCACATATATTTAGTGACAATCAGTCTCACACAATTTCACTTACTACCTGTCATTGACTATCACTCACGTTCACTCACATACACACGCTCACGCATTCACAGCTCATATAAACACACTCTCACTGCAAGTATGCACACAACATACATTTAAAATAATTTTTAACAGGACCACTAGAATTATGCAGCAGGGGAGGGCTAAATTAAGCAACAGTGTTGAGTAAATTATGCGTCAAGAAAAGGCAAATTATGCGGCATAATGTGGCACATTTTGTGATAGTATTATTTAGTTTGTCATTTTTAAACTTTGTGGAACTGTCTGGGCCTTGGTTGCACCTCATTAGTACCAGTTAAACACCCAAATCTAGCAATAAGCAACAGAAAGGTGACCAGTTAATCTTTGCTAAGGGCCATCCACTGCGAGGCAACACATGTCACTGCAGTTTCAGTAACTTTTGAATCATTTGAGCTAGAAACAGCTTTTTTTGTGTTCAAATCTGCAAATTATGTAGCAGATGATGGATTATGTGGCAAATGTGCCAAATCTATACCTATGCAAACAACACCATGGCCGCACAATCGCATAATTCAAGTGGCCCTGATTTTTCCTTACCACTAAGGCCACCAAAGGTCCCATTCCAAGGTTACTGTGCTCCATTTTCCATTACACTAATAGTGAATAATATCATATTATTCACTATCAGTATAATGAATGGTTGGCAGAAAATGAAGAATGCAGAGTCACCCCTATGTTCTTGGCACTGATTTCGCCACCACTGAGGGCAGAGGTCGCACAGTGCCAAGGGTCACAAGGGGCAAGCCAGGGTTCCCAGCTGCGACCCGTGGCAACCGCTAAGCGAGGCTTATGTGATCCACTGTGAAGTGCAAACATGTTGATTTTAGAAGGTTTTGAGGGGCCAGGTTTGCATGTGTGGCTTCTCTCATTTTCTGGTAGCATAACCACTTTGACCAAAATAAAAATAATGTCCTGGGACACATTTCAAAGCAGCTCCTGTACATGGCACCACCCAGTGGCAACTAATATTAACTGTCACATCAGTTAACATTGTCACAAATGTAGGTCAACCCTGCTTTTTTGATATATAACTACATTTAGCAGAAGAAGCACAGGTCCCTGAAAAGTAAAGAGCCTTTGGCAATCCGCCTCTGCTGCTTCCCATTATGCACTATTCGTGGTAACATTTTACTGCAAGCATATGAAAAATTGCGAGCAGCCAGAACGCGAGCAAGTGTTGCTGGCGCCACTTTGTGTTTTTCGTACTATTTTGTTACCACAAAATGTGTCCTTCCATCAAAAATTGATTCGAAGACCCATTCTGCTCTAAAATAGAGCTGTAAGTGACAGATTTGCATTTTACATAATTATACGTAACCTCACATAATCCGAACATTTTGCGTAAATACACAAAAGCAAATTATGCAATTTTCGCACACGCCTAACCATAAGATAAAGAATCACTTCACATTCTGAAGCAATCACTACACAAATACTCTCACGTTCATCAGTTTACTTCACATATGAAAAACAACATCACTTCTCAATAAGGGCCCAAACCTGCAAGACCTCTTGTTGTTTCGGCCTGTGCATTGTGTTTTGAAACAAACTTCTATTCCATACTCTTCTTAGCCTGTCTAAGTTGGTCTTCTAAGTGCTGGCTCTGCATAATGTCTTCTGATAGAGCATGGCCACCTGGACCCATGTGTGGGGATGTTTGTAGTTCATCAGTTGCTTGACGAGGGTCACACAATGCTGTATTGAGATGCAGGTGCCAAAGGGAATCAATACGGTGTCCTTGTTCATGCAGCAGCTGACTGCCAATCAACAGGACTTTTTTTCATAGCCACAAGGTAGCTTTTTAGGCTGGAAAGTATCTGAGACAGAGACACCCTTCCAGGTGAACTCTGGTACTTGATGCAAGGCAATGCCACAGCGTACATTGTAGGATTTAGGCTACAACCATTTAAAGAGTATTTGGTTAACTCAAGTGTCAGGGCAATAAGGGCAATATTCCCCAAATGGAACTACTGCATGCAGTGGGCATGCTTGTCAGCTGTAACATTGTACCTATGGATTGGGGGTGTAATATTGCACCAGATGGAAACAAACAGATAAGTGAAGTATGGACAAATAGCCTTGAATGATTTTATAATTTTTACTTTCGGCCCCTACAGTGTAGATCAGGCTCCCCATAATTCAATGCTGCTTTATAGCAGCCAACGTTTGAGAAACAGAGTTATGTGGCTTTTATTAAAATGTTTCCTGTCTAATATATCGTCTACAGTAGTTGATAGTGTTTTTATCATGCCCACAGACATGAGCAATATTAAAGAGTACTATTCTCTCTACAGTATACAGAAATCAGTAATATTTAACTATGACCACAGTTCTGCACGCACAGTAAAAGGCTGCTCCTAAGGGGAATTGAAATAAATAAAAATACTTAACTTCCATGTGACAGCTGACTCTCCACAGCAAGGCTTTCAAAAATGAAGGCCGAAGCCTTGTCTCACAAACATCCAAGCATGGATACCCAGCCTCACGTTCAACCCTCCTTTCTCATTGCATTCATTGCAAATTGCAAATTGTAGCTAACAACACTATGCAAGAAATGGCTTGATGAGATGAATTTGGATGGATTCACACCACAACTTGTTGGTAGCACCACACCCTTGACTGCCCATCAATATTAACTTCAACACAAATTTGGCACACGTTGCCCCAGCACCACAGAGTGCAGCCATTCCTTCCAGAAGACGACCTTTGAATATCTGCAAACATCTGGCCCAGGGCACTGGATGTAGGTAGTGCTGTATTGGTTAATATCCCAGAAATCCATCTGACTCCTCTGAAAGGCCTTCTTCATGATGGGCACGCTTCATCAAAGGTCTTTGAACGTTCAACATAATAATGTTACTCCTTATAGATGTTGAATGACTACATCATCTTCAAGACCTTCTCCATGCTGGCCACATCATCCTCAAGACCTGCTGCTTCCCTTGGAAAGCAGTCAACAAAGGCACATGCCCTTACTTAGCACCCAAGAGCAAGACATCAGAAAAGCTACACAAACCACAGAGTCAGAGCATTACCAGACTAGAGGCCAACAAGATGACCAGACAACATGCCTTTTCCTCTTATGCTCTTATGCATCCCAGCCAAAATCTGTCAAACACAATGCCTCTTCCAACTTAAAAAAACTTCAAGATCCTACACTACAAGCAACACCTACTCACTATGGGGCCGATTCCGATCTCGGTCGGAGGCGCACCCAATACCATTCGGTCGGGAAAAAAGCCATGCGAAAGCCTGTTTCCCGACCGAACCGTACGCGGGTCCGGCCGAGCGAGTACGATGCGAATCCGCCGACCGACTCGTCCGGGCGTCCCGACAACTCCGACCGACTCGCTCGGACTCGAACCGCTCCGACCGACTCGGTCGGACCCGACTCGCACCGCGCAATGGAGACGTTTCCGGCCGGGTAGGTACGATGCGCGCCGCGAGCAGTCCGACCGAGCCGCGCACTCCGGCTCGTAAGAGCTGTCGGAGCCGCACTTTGGGGGTCCGTGTCGGACCCCCTGTACGCGTGAGCCGCGCGAGGCGCACACAGGGGGACCCAAGGGTCCCCCTACCTGTGCGTGTACGCCGCGAGCGCTCGCGGCGCACCCGCTGTAGGGGGCGCCCTGTCCGCCTCGCACCCATTGGAGGCAATGGGAGCCCGCGTACGCGTTGTACGACCGGCTCCCATTGACTTCAATGGGAGTCCGACCGACTCGAGTCCGATAACATACGGACGCATCGTACTCGCTCGGTCGGACTGCACGGGTCCGATCTCGGTCGGAAATCTCTCCGGGTCCGGCTCGGTCGGAGAAATTTCCGGCCCGAATCGGAATCGACCCCTTTGTGTCTCTTAGATACCATACTTATCCGAAGGCTTCACGCGAGCCTCATCACTCTTTCCCCTAACCGCAGCCCTATTCCCTCCACGCTGCCAACCAATGCCCCTTCTGCAACTAGCAATTCATCCCACTCAACCTTACAACTCCCCCAATGTTTACCTATATCTCTTCCTACATGTTAACACTACATTCCCTCTTTCTCCACTTATTCTCCCTTCTGTACTCACCTTCCATGACCCAACCTCCTCCACAGTGAATCCCTGCACTACGGTACAGTGCTTTTTGGTTTGTGTTGTGGATTGTGCTACGGATGTCCAAATCATTGTGTGGCTATTTACATTTCAATAATTTAACATTATTTGGGACTCCTGTGGGAAAAATATTTAAAAGGACACACTAAGCCTGGATAATCAGAAGGAAAATCGTACACAAAATGTATCTAACCCCAAAAAACTAACAAAATGTCCTCTACCCAAGTCTATTGAAAATCGAGATGTGATGAAGGATTGACTGAATTAATATATGCATTATGGTGGGGTGTTTAATTTAGGTTATATTGGTAGTATATATCTGACATTATGGGAGAAGTGACTGAAATCAAATTTGAAAATCTGAATAAAATATCCCATAAGTTTTAACCACTGGAAATGTAGTACATAAATCATTAACCATTCACTACATATTTTTGAGTGTGATATTGGCCATTGATTTATAACAATTCTCCTAATAAATCGCAGTTTTTAAAACTATCTGACTAGGAGAAATGCCAAATAACAATTATAAATGGAAAAATTTCTGGTAAAAATTTACATAGATACTGATTTAATATATATAGATCTCTGTCTGGCACATTTTGTCCGATAAGTATAATGTTTCTAGCAATATGTTAGTATGTATGATGAAAATTACAATATGATTAAATGAAAATAGAAGACAATAGAATTACAAGGATATTATAAACTTATTCTAATAAATCAGGAATAATTCCATAAAATATGGGAAATTTAGCTATTGGTTAGGAAAAGCACAACGGTTAGTATGTATCATAGGATTAAAGATATATATGTATAGGCGAGACCATGATGCACCAGGAGAATATATCTGCAATACAGGTCTAGAATAGACAGAAAATACAAAAATGTTATGTATGATTATGTTTCGTCATCCCTCTTCGATTGCTGCATGGTGCATAAGTGAGAACTTTAATTAAAACAAAGTTCCCTTCACACATAATACTGCCTCAGTGGTCAAAGCTCCATGTCCTGGCTACATCTTTCAGGGGTGCGGCAGTGTGTACTGATTTGTCAATTCTCATGAACTATTCCTTCCTTATGTGTGACATTACAAACAGAAACAATTGTTTAGATGTTCAGGGAATTCTGATAGCTGTTCACACGTACTAAACGGAGTAAATAAAGTGTGCACAAGAAGTGTGCTTTAGGTTTCTTTGAGTACTCTGTTATATGTATGAGCAATTGCATGCGTTGTAGGACTGGCATTAGTCAAGACCTTTTGATTTTACTAAAATTATATGTACAATACAGTTAATTAGAGGGGATTCAGCCATCCCTCTCATACATTGATCTGTTATTGTGTCATTAACATTTTTCTTCCACCCACTAAGGCATACACCATGGGGCAATGGGCCAGCCCCTTTCAGACATTGGCTATCTTCAGCCTGAGTGACAGTGTTTAACCATTTCACAAGGAGCACAGTCACACACAAAGTAGTTCCCTTCATTGCCAGAGACTACTATGGCAATGTTTGCTGTTGGAGACCAAAATATTTTTGTTTTTAGCATCTTTGTAGACTGACAAGTGCTCAGCAACGTCCCCCAAAATGATGTTTTGTTAAAGTCATGACATAGCAAAACAAACATTGATAAAGCCAAAAGGTTGTTGGCCAACACCAGACCTAATGACTTTACCATTGCGTACATTGAGGCTGGTACCACAAAACAACATCAGGCAGTTTCTGAGAAGCAACTCTAGTGGTGGATTAGATTGGATTTTAATATATTTATTCTGCTATAAGAAATGCCATACCCTAGATAGTAAGGAAAAGCATGTGATTTTGCTTATAGTGTTAAACCTTAGGTAGGCAGAGGGAGTAAGTATTTCCTCTTTTTTTAAATAAAATATTTGATGCATACAAACGGGTAACATAAAATTAAGTTACAAGGGAGATATTTGCCTCAGTTGGTGCCACCGCCTAGCCATGTGGGAGCGGGTTGAACGTTGCTGAGGTAGTATTTGGTCGGCCATTTTATCTTCACGTTGTGACGCACTTACTTTTCTCTTTGTCTTGCATGTCATCACAAAATGGTTCATTTTACCACAGCCGATGCATGTCTGTCCAATGTGGGACAATAACCTTCATGTGGAAATGACAGTCCACATCTGTAACACATTTTCTTTTTCTGTGGAGACATCACCTTGTGTCCCCCAGCCTTGTACCTTGGCTTACTTTTCATGGTCATGACTGACGCACTTTGGGCGCCTCCGGCCCCCATTGCTTGACGATCAGCACACTCTTCAGCACGTGCAGTCTTGAGGGCTTGCTCCAAGCTCAGAGTTTCCTTCAGCATTCATCCTTGAAAGGGGGTTCTTACAAATTAAATAATAGTAAAATGAATACATTAGAATTAATTAAGTATATACATATAAGGAAGTAAAATTGAAAATTTGAAAACGTTTTCTATATGTAATTGAGAAAAATAAATATTTTAATGTTTGAGCATTTGTTTAGTGTATTTTTGTTTCCGTATGTTTGTGTATTGTTTTCAGGTTAAAGTCATAGAATTTTCTGAGGGGGTCCTTAGCTTCCAATAATGACTCAGTATAGGTCTCTGGATTCCAGCAATGATTCAGTGGGGTCCACAGAATGAAACGAATTGCTGCTTTAGAACGTGCGCTCAATGCAGAAATGTGTGCCATAGTCCTGTATCGATTTAAAGAAAGTGTCTCCAAAATTGTGTAGCTCAAACTCAGGGGTCGATTCCGATTCGGGCCGGAAATCTCTCCGACCGAGCCGGACCCGGAGAGATTTCCGACCGACCGGGACTCCGTGCAGTCCGACCGAACGAGTCCGATGCATTCGTATGCCACCGGACACGAAGTCGGGTCGGACTCCCATTGAACTCAATGGGAGCCGGTCGTACAACGCGTACGCGGGCTCCCATTGCCTCAATGGGTGCGAGGCGGACAAGGGCGCTCTACAGCGAGTACGCCGCGAAGCGCTCGCGGCGTACACGCACAGGTAGGGGGACCCATGGGTCCCCCTGTGTGCGCTCGCACGGGTACGCTGCAGACAGGGGTCCGACACGGACCCCAAAGTACGGCTCCGACAGCGAAGTTCGAGTCGGACGGGCGCGAGTCGGTCGGAGCGGTCGAGGTGCGCATCGTACTTACCCGGCCGGAAAACGTCTCCATTGCGCGGTGCGAACCGGGTCCGAGCGAAGTCGGTCGGAGCGGTACGATCCGGGTACGAGTCGGTCGGAGCGGCCGGGTCGCCCGGACGAGTCGGTCGGCGACCCGCATCGTACTCGCCGGCCGGACTCCGCGTACGGTTCGGTCGGAAACAGGGCTCCGAATCGGATCCGTAAAGCCGAATCCTATTCGAGCCCTACCGGCCGAGATCGGAATCGGCCCCTCAGTGTGGTGCCAGACCCTCTTTGTCCTGCTCTATGAAAGGAGAATCAGAGCAAATAAAACAATTTTCTGCATAGCTGATGAGAACAACAGTACACTATCGAGTAGGAAAGCCAATAGGCAGGAGCATAATACAGGCTCAAGCAGCCCCTACGGTGCAAGGGGGCCCAAAACCTTCAGGGGGCACCATTCTATAAATTCTATAGACTGTGAGCATTTTTAGATGAGACCAGTACTTCAACTGGCGAGAGATGACAAGAGTTTGTAATCTCCAAACTTCAAAAGTGTTTGAAAATGTTAATTGCACCTCATATCTCATTATTCCACATCCATGAAACTTTCATTTTAGAATTGTTGAAGAAGAGGTGAAAGTGGGAAGGATGCACTGCCATGCTGGGTGAAGGCACAAGGGCATACATACATGCATGTACCATAGGAATCTCTGAATTAGTGTTAAAACATCTAGCTAAGGTGTGCAAAATTCGTGTGATTACCTGAAATTATTTGTAATTATGTGAAATGCAAATCTAAAAACAGGGAAAAAAAAAAGAACTGCGAACAACAGCTGCTTGCATTCTGTTGCCTGCATGCTTTTGGGGTGAATTTATACTGCAAATGGCACAACCGTGGTACTTTTTTTTACTGCAAATGGTGCATAATTATTCAACATGGTGTAATGGCATGATTTGGGGAATTTCACATAACAAGCGTAACATGAAATTCCAGAAACTATGTATCGCCACCAATCGGAGTCCAGACCACCGCCTCTGCCAGGATCTCAGATCCCGAAGGGGCGGCAGTCGAAGTCATGGCTCAGAATGGTGGCGTGCCGAGCCAGGCACTGCCATCGAGATTTGGATATCCCTTTCCGAAAGCCTGCTCATGGTGGGGACACCGCCATATACAGGCTGTTGGAAAGGGTTATTGGGGGCCCCAAACATGGCCCCGTCTGTCGTGGGCCACTGCAAAGTGGCACTGGTGGCACATGCAGTGCCACCACTCACGACCCTTCCTCAGCCGCAGCACATGCCGCCGTGATAAGGAGCACTTCCTAATACGGCATTCGGACCGCAGCCTGCTTGTCAGGCGGTATCCTGATAGCCGCGATAGTCCATCCGACCGATATCAAAATGAGGCTCTATGACAATTATGCATGTCTCAAACAACCTGCCACAGGTTCAAAGTAGGGCCAGGGGCACCACATACAGATATCACAGTTAGAGCGCTTTTAGTCTTTCGTTCATATTGTTAGAGTTAGTAAACACATATGCAAGCTTCTCTAACCCGTGTGTCTTCTGTATTTGCGTGTTATTATTATCAAGACGCTGTTAGTAATTCGTTAGCGGGTTAAATGAGAGGATTGCTTCTGAGCAAGTCTCTTTTACGAGTCCTTGCTCCATCAATCCCCTCTCTGATGGCATTTTAAGCCATCACAAAATTACCCATCCCATCCCAGATGCCAACTTTAGCACATCTCACTCATCTATTTCTTTTCTCATTCTTCCATTTGTTACTTCTTTTCCTTCTAAATCTTTCATCTTCTTATATATTTTTCCTTTCATTTCTTCTAGTTGTATCTCATCATATTCTCTTTTCCGTTTCTTTCCTTTTCCCTCTCTTTCTAAATGTATTTTCCCTTTCCCCCTTCTCTACAACATTTGTATGTGATCATTATTATCATTACTATTGTCATTATCATAACTATTGGTAATATTATTTGACCTAGAAAACTTTTCGCAAAATTATTAAACCATTTCCCTATTGATGTTATGCTCTTTGTTAGTTTTCCCCACACACTGTCAACCTCCAATTGGGTCAAGTCATTATACATTCTTGTAATATTTTCAATATATCCTTTAATTTCTCTGCTCTTGTCCGGAATATAAGTGAAGCAATGTTGAATTTTCAACATACCACAGATTCCACCTTCATTTCCTAATAAAATGTCAGGAGCAAGACGGTTCTGTAAAACCATAGACCTAATTGCAACCATCTCTGTGTTAATCATTAAGAATCCTCCTGCAGTGTCTGTAGAAAGACGATCAACTATGGTCGATAATTTGCAAATTTTCTGCGAATTTAGAATGACTCCAACTGAGGGTATCAATGCACTAAATATATCTCCTACTATTTCAGAAAAACTAGCTCTTCTTCTTCGTGTTAGTCCATTATGTCCACATGGTATATCTTCGGGAAGACTATTCCAAAATAACAGCTTCCGTACCATCTTGCAGGTAACCTATAATAGGCATTGTTCCCACAGATATAATAAACTCCTGGAAATACAGGATCAGTTCCCCTTTTAGTCCCCAACCTCCTAAAATTAGGAAGTTGTGTTCACATTCACTGAAACCAATGTAATTAGTGTTATAATCTGTCTTTAATCTATGGAGGTAAAATTTTCCCTTTTTCACAAAATCCAAGGACATCGCAGCATGAGCTTTGCCATTTGCATAGACTCCTCTGTTCCAGCCCATGGAGGTACATGGGTTTTCTGTTCAGCAGCTTTCTTTATTAAATTCTGTCTCCTTTCTTCTACTAAATTCAAAAATTCTTTCTTCTTCATCTCTTAATGTATATGTTAGATTATCTTTATGTGCCTGAACTAAATCTATTGAACTCATTGTTAAGAAAAATTCACCCATAAACTGTGCATTTTTACTACTAAGTACTGGATTCATATTCTTTCTAATAGGTAATTCAGAAAATACTACATCTAGATTTTAATAGAAATACTGGTCTCCCTGTAGCATAAAATAAACTTGATAAAATACTACATGACACACCATATGTTAAAGGTATATGGTGATACGTCACCCCTTCTGATACTGATGAGGGTAACTTCATACACACATAGCAATTACTAATTTCCATTGTAGTAACATACTGAAATAATAATTTAATAAACACATTTGAAGACGTATTATAATTAGATTCATTATGATAACTTGCTTCATCTTCTACTCCTATTTCTATTTTAGTTCCCTCTATTCTATCTATCTTATCATTAATATCTGTTTTATTTTTGTCATTTGTTCCCATTAATAAAGGTACTCCTACTGTTAGAAACAACCATACTAATACTACTAATAAAATACTACATAAACAAAATCTAAAACATTTTCTTTTAAAACCTCATTTTGGTCTTTCTGTGACTTCAACTTCTGCCATTTTAATCTGAGAAAATTTCTTCTCTCTTTTCTTTTCTTTTCTTTTGCCTGCTAAATTTCTTTTCTTTTAAGGAGGTCTCAATTTGCTTTCATCAATCTGTGCAACACGAACCCTTTCTGTTTCTTCACTTAAATCTAAGTTTTCAAATTCTTTGAGTATAACGTTAGTCCACTCAGGGGCCTTGTGTTTTCTGTTTAAAGTTCTCAGTCTTGGACTTCTTCGAGTGAGTTTCACTAAAGTTTGCTTAGATTGTGTTTGACTTGTGACTTCATTTACTTGTTCTGGTTTCTTTTCTGATTTTCTCAAATAATATTTTAATTTCTTTACTCCTACTGGCCAATTGTCTCCTTTTCTAACTCTTTTGACCTGAACTGCACTTTCTCCTTCTTTATCTTCTTTTAAAATCCTTTTATTTTCACTTAATCTAGGCACAATCTGTCCTTGTTCTCTCTTATCTGTGTTTTTACCTTCCTCTATTTGCACCTGTCCAGGTCTTATTATAATTTGTTCTTCTTCTGCCTGAACTTGTTCTTCTAATTCTGACTCCCCTCCTCAGGTTCCTGAATGTCTTTGTTTATTTCCACCTGAGTGTGTTCTTCTTCCCCTGTCTTTTCCTGTCTACCTTCTCGCCTTTTCAGTTCTGATATTCTTCTTGTTTCAACAGCATCTTCAGGTATTTCAATTATTGGTATCCAATCTTCCTGACTTGTACCTGGCTGTTCTGTCATTCAGTTGTCTTTCAGAATCTATCACTCTAGACTCTTCAATTTCACAGCTTTCAACCTTTGACGTTTCAGCCTGCTCAGTCAGTGGTTGCTCTTGTTGTTCTGATGGGCTCGGTACTCTTCTGGTATGACTAGCATGAATCCAATTGGGCAAACCTGCACACTTCACTGCTGTGGTAGTGACCGGTATGACTTGATGTGGTTTATCCCACCTTGGTGCTAGACACAACTTCCTTGCGTGTTTCTTCACTAGTACCCAATCTCCAGGATTCAAATCATGTGCTTGGTCTGGCTGTCTTTCAACTGCGTCTTCTCCAACCTGATGAGAGACAGAACGCACCATTTCAGCCACTCCTTTGCAATAGTCAAATACCAGATCATCAGTTATATTCATTAATTTGTTTCCAGGAATAAATGCTTGCCTCATTGCCCTTCCCATGAGAACCTCATGAGGACTCATTCCTGTCTTTTTGTCTGGAATACTTCTGAGACCCATCAATACAAGAGGTAATGCATCTGGCCATTTCAGCATGGTGGATGCACACACTTTCCCTAATCTTGACTTGATTGTGCCATTTAGCTGTTCAACTATTCCAGAAGCCTCTGGACGATAAGCACAGTGCAGTTTTTGTTCAATGTTAAATGCAGCACAGATTAATCAAATTATTTCATTATTAAAATGAGGTCCTCTATCTGATTCTAAAGTGACTGGAAAACCAAAACGAGGAATCAACTCTCTCAACAACAATTTAGCAACTGTAAGACTGTCATTTCTTCGAGTGGGATATGCTTCTACCCATCTTGAGAAGAGGCATACTATGACAAGTACATATTTTAGTCCATTGCTAGGAGGCAACTCAATAAAATCTAATTGTAACCTGGTGAATGGTCCTTCTGCCTTTCCAATCTTTTCCCAGCTAACCACTGTCTTCCTGCCTGGATTTTGCTGCTGACAGGTTAAGCATCTCTGGCAAAGGCTTTCTGCGACTAGCCTGAACTTTGGATTATACCAACTCTGTCTGAATAATCTGATCATTGAATCTCTCCCTATGTGTGTTGCTCCATGATATACTCTTGCCATTTTAGAGAGTAAACAATCTGGCATGACTGGTCTTCCATCTAGGTACACCAATACTTCATCCTCTGATCTTTTGTACAGGCTGCCTTTACCCAAATTTCTTTTTCCTTTTCCTCAACTTCTTCTTGTAACTGTCTAATCTCATCCCATGTTTCTGGAATTGAAAAGAACATAAGTTGGCAGCTGGTTTCACTCATTTCAACTTTTCTGTTTATGGCCATTGTATTTTTCGCACAATATCGAGCAATTTGGTCAGCATATCTGCTGCCGGCTGCCACATAGTCATTTCCTGTCTGATGTGCAGCGCATTTAACAACTGCTACTTCTTTTGGCAATTGTAATGCTTCCAGCAGATCTTTCGCATTTTTACTGTTTCTTATAGGAGATCCTGAAGAAGTCAGAAATCCCCTCTGCATCCAGAGCTGGCCAAAATCGTGCATTAACCCCGAAACCATATTGACTGTCTGTAAATATGGTTATTCTTCAATTTTTCCCAATTTTGCATGCCTTTGTTAAGGCTACCAATTCGGCTACTTGTGCAGATTTTACTCTTGGTAAACAGGATGCTTCGACTACCCCTGTTATTTTACATACAGCATATGCAGCACTTAATCCTCCATCTTCTATCCTCAAACAGGACCCATCCACAAATATCATGATCAGCTTCCTTTAATCGTGTTTCTTTTATGTCAGGACGCGGCTTGGTACACAATTCAGTCACATCCAAACAATCATCATCAATCTCATCTCTAACTTCCTCATTGCACGGGCCTGGTAATAATGTGGCAGGGTTCATAACCGTACATCTTATCACTGTCACATTTTCTGCTCCCAAAATCACTCTTTCATACTTAGTCAGCCGACTAGGTGTAAGATGTTGTGTTCTTGTTCTTGTCAGAAGAATTTCAACTGAGTGTGGAACATAGACCTTTACTGAATGTCCCATCACTATTGACTCACTTTGCTCCAGACTCATACAAGTAGCAGCTACTGCTTTTAAGCAGCCAGGTAAAGCTGAAGCCACTGGATCCAATGTAGCAGAAAAATATGCCACTGGACGTCGGCTCAATCCATGTCTCTGTGTTAAAACTGAAAGTGCACAATTTTCTCTTTCACAGCAAAACAACGCAAATTCCTTTGAATAATCAGGCATGCCTAAAGCAGGAGCTTCGCATAAACAATTCCACAATTTCACAAAAGCTTCCAAACTTTCATCATTCCAATCAATTGGATCTCTAGCTCTCTTTCGTGTCAATTGTATCAATGGTTTTGCCAGCATGCAAAAACTGATAATCCACTGCCTACAGTACCCAACAACTCCCAGAAACATTCTCATTTCCTTTTGTGTCTGAGGGAGTTGCATCTCTTTGATTATTTTTATTCTTTCCGGTGTCACTTTTCTAACTCCTCCTTCTATTTTATGCCCTAAATATCTAACTTCTTGATGACAGAACTGTAATTTTTCCGGAGACACCTTGTGCCCTCCTTCAGCCAAATGATTCAGTAATACAATTGTGTCAATGACACAATCCTCTCGTGTTCTTGATGCCACCAGTAGGTCATCAATGTACTGAACCAGAACTGAATTTCCAGGCATGACTAATGACTCTAAACACTTTTTCAGGATCTGATTAAAAATTGAAGGACTCTCTGTGTACCCTTGAGGAACTCTGCACCATGCATAGATACGATCCTCGAACTTAAATGCAAAAAGATACTGGATGTCTGGGTGCAAAGGAATAGAAAAGAACGCTTGGCACAAATCAATTACTGTAAACCAGCCCGCATTCCATGGTATCTGATAAAGGATCACTGCTGGATTTGGTACTATTGGGCAACATGGTACTACAATTTTATTTATTTTTTGTAAATCTTGCACTATCCTATATTTTCCACTAGGCTTTTTAAGTCCCATGATTGGTGAATTACAAGGACTACTCATTATTTCTTTTAAAATGCCTTGTTTAACCATTCGATCGATTTCTGGAATAATTCCTGCTTTTACTTCTAGACTCATCTTGTATTGTCGTGTGTTTGGATAAACTGCACCTTCCTTCACTGTCACTTTCACTGGGTCTACATTTGACATCAGCCCAATATGTTTTCCGGTAAAATCCCACACTTCAGGATCGACTGTGGCTCTCAATTCTTCTGGTAATTCATTTTCAGTCATTAATGAAAACATTTCATCTACCTCTGTTCCTTGCTTGACTAGCATCATTTTGTATATAACATCTTCATCAGGGGTCTGGAAGGCGACACCATCTGGTGTACAATAGATCGTGCAATTCATTTTGCACAATAGATCTCTTCCCAACAGATTTACTGGACTGGAATCACAAACTACAAACCAATGCATTTCTTTAAAGTTTCCAATGTTCACCTCCATTGGTTGTGTGATAAGGGTTCAAATCTGTTTATTCGACACGCCTACAACTTGGATTGATTCTCCCGAGAGGGATAGGTTTGGGATGTCTGCTGTTCTTACAGTAGACCGGGTAGCACCAGTATCCAATAGAAAAGTGATGTCTTTACCTTCAACTTTCCCATCAACAAATGGACCTGACTGATCTACCAGCAAGGATGCGCCAAGCACGCACTCCTCTTCCTCCCCCCTCAGGCACCGTCATTGGGAGTAATCTGAATTTTCCTCATCAGTCTGCAACAAATATTGTGTAACTGTTCTATTATTCTTACCACTTTCTCCTTGAAATCCGGTGTTCGTACTGAACTTTTGATGGTTCACAAAGTTTGGCATAGGAGCTGGTGGCACCTGATATTGTGGAGTAACTACCTGCTGCTGCTGATTCATAAGTACTCCATTCTGCATCTGTGGGATTACATTTTGATTTGGCCCATTATTATTTTTATTATTCTGAGTACTCTTACACTGGTTCTTCCAATGTCCAAGCTTTCCGCACGCATGACAAGGAAATTTCTTCTTCGCTTCTTCTCTGTCCATTCGTCCTCTGAATTTAATACCATTCGCCACTTGATCATTCTGACTCTGCTCTTTCACTTGATTACTATTTTGGGCATTTGTTTTCTCCTCTTGCTGTTCTGCTAATTTTACTTGTGCCCACATCATTTTCTCTTTTAACTTTCTACGCCTGGCCTCAATGTCGTCTCCGCAATATTTCGCATACTTTAAAATCTCATCCACTGTTTTGCTTTGCCAACACAACATGTGCTGCTGTATCATCTGACTAATCTCTGGTTTCAAACCATATACAAACCGATACACAAAATGTCCCATGTCCTTATCACCAATATTTTCGAAGCCACTATACTGCTTAAACACCTGCAATAACCTTTCATAATACGCATGTACAGATTCATTTGGTTCTTGTGTTGTCCTATCTATCTTTATCCAATCTGTTTCTTTAGGAGGAATTTTCCCTTTCAAATAGGTAATCACTTGGTGGTATTTCGTCATCACCTCCTCTGAGGGTGCTCCTGTCTTTGAGTCTCTAGCATACTCTTCACTTGGCCAATCTATTGTAATCTTACACTCCGTCCATAAATCAGCAGGTACCACAATGTCAAACAAACCATCCAGATCCTTTAATAGGACCTTTGAAACCTTCACAAACCTTTCTACCTGTTTATACCATTCAACTGGTTTTTCTCTCAATTTTGGAAAATAATTTGTAAATGACAAAATATTTTGTCTACTCCAAGGAACATGAACATATCCTCCTCCAGGAACTTCTCTCATTGGACAGTTTCTCAACCTTTTCTGTTTCCTTACTGGAAATGCAGTTGATGCTTCTCTCGCTCAAACTTCCTCTTTCTTTCTTATCCATCTAATTCTCCATTTATCAATGTCTACCCATTTTCGCAAAATATTCATTAACTCCTTTATCTGTAGTCTCTTTCCAGATGCATTAACACTTTCTAAATCTTTGTCAGTAAAATCCACTCGATAGGGTTTCTGCAACAACTTTGATTTCCTATATCTATTCCCATTTCTGAAGCAACTTCTGTTAATTTCTCATGAAATACTCTTGCTCTTCTTGTTATACTCTTACACAAAAATAATAATTCTTCATCATTGTAAGCATTCAATCTTTCTGTGCCCACACTTCCCGCTATCATTTCTTCTAATTCCACCTTCAATCTACTAATGTCTAAAATCCTTGGTGCTGGTTTCTGATTATCTCTTTCCTGTGCCCATCTTTCTATATCTTCGGGGGTAACTACTGTTGCGCCTCCAGTTCCTGTATGAACCAAAGGTCTTCTTTCTCTCAAATTCATGGGCGTAACTCTTTTTGGAGTTTCAGTTAAAGGTTCCACATTAGGGAGATCCATTAATGAAATAATTGATTCACTTTCACTGACCTGATCATCTGTAATGATTACTTCTTTCTAGGACTGTTTAACGGAACTGTCACAGTTTGTGGTTTCTGGCAAGTCTTTTTATCTCCGTACAATGGGATTACCGGACCAATAGTCAATGGTACTGTCAAAGCTTCAGTATTCAAATTTAATTGACTTATTTTCTTTACTAATTCTTCTCTAGTTTTATTTAAAACATCTCTCTCATTATCTTGCAGCACCCTATTAAATGACGTATCATGTCAAATTTGTGGGGATAAAGGCATTCCTATCACTAGTGCACTTGGGGTAACCTTACTAGTTGCTTCTTGATACGGTGGTGGATTTTTAATTAAAATATCCTCTAACAACTCATCATCTGATTCACCATATCCGGTCATATTCAAATGTTTCGCTTTTCTTTACACTTTCCTCCAGACTGTTCTTCAGCCATTAATACTGGATATAAACCTTCAGATGCCATAGCTCTCCTCCACTGTTTCATCTGCCCTTCGCGTGATTCTTGCAAATATCTGGGAAAGAACCCTTTATATCTCCCACCTCTATTTTTCTCGCGTTCATATGACTCAGTCTCCCATTCTTCCAAAGCCTCGTATTGAGTTAACCTAGGTCTAGGTTCCAAATCATTCATTCTCATTCTCAAATTCTGAAGAATTCTTCCATTAAACGTACCATTTTCTGGAAATGCTAGTACTCCATCACCTTTCGTTTATTCTATCCAATTTTCCAACCACACGCAAGTATGATATCCTCTCTCCATCATCATAAAAGATGCTGGTGTCTTCGGTGGCGGAATAGGAATTCCCTCTCTAGTCAATACAGGCTTGTCTTTATTAAAGAAATTCTTAATTTTCTTTACAAACGACATTTTCTTTCTTTCTCCATACATTCTCGATGAACAATGTATAAAATTATACTCTGCAAACCCTTGAAATCCTCTGCCCGTAAGTCTTGTACTAACAGTCAAATCAAAATCTCGCATACAACCTCCTCTCTCCACCAATCCTAGCGCGGCTTCCAACTGGCTATCCACTTAAAATCAGGCTCATGCTCGTGGTCTGACCAATGCCAGCACAGCCTTTTCTGACGTCAGTTCTACTCCTTACTACTGACCCCTCCTTTACAAGGCTGCTTTTGTCACACGCCCGCTGATTCTACCAATCCCAGCGCGGCTCACTTGTGACGTCAGTGCAACTCCGGCGACTGACTTTCCCTTCACAAGGTAATACGAAAACTTATTTTCCTAATATTTTACATTAAATTCTTTGTTATTAACGACATAAAAACATTCGCTACTCTGTCTGTTCCACTAATCAAAGGATAGATTATTTCTTTCGACTGCGAGTAAAACCTTTCCACTTACTCTTCATACACTGCGAGTAAAACCCTTCCGCTTACTCTTCATTCAAGCTCTAGAGCACCTGCTACTCCTCCAGTGTCACCCGTATTGGGAAATGAGACCAAAGTTTCACCAGCGAACTCTTTTGCTGTCACTCAAGCTTGGAAGAACCTGCTACTCCTTCAGTGTTACCCTTTCTAGGTGATATAACACCAAAGTTTCACCAGCGAACTCTTTGCTATGAATCACTCTTGCTTTACACAGAAAATAGTCCCTACTTTAACACTGCCAGCCCTGCATAGCTTCTCAGTGTTATTCCAACAGACGAGTAACCTCACTGCAGTGTGGTTCCTATCGCCACCCGCTATTCATTCCCCGGGATTTTTCCAGACAACATAGAACAAAGACGCTAACTCTTTTGTTGAAACATAAATCAATAATCAATAATCTATACTTATCACCAAACTAGTCAATAATAACCATAACTCTGCTACCAGAAAACTGATCCAGCGGTGTACTAACAACAGATACTCTACTACCATATACTCACCTGGGCCCATAAACACCTACACAGATCCAAGTAGACCGCTGGGTTTAGTTTATATTTTCCATATTTCAGGATTAGTTATTACTTATTCCTAACTAACCTTTCACTGATCAAAAAGTTCTTTCCTCTGGTCAATGGACCATTAGTTGAACTAGTTGATGGTGATAATTAACATAACTTATTAACTATTCTTTATTAAAGAAAATAAACCAGACTCAGGAAGTTTTAAGAACTTCATCTAAATTAAATGAAAGTGAACCATCTCAAAGTTTCAGTACAAACACCCTCATTCATAAGATTGCAAATCAAAATCTTTCATTAAGGAAAATTTTCAGACACATACAATAACCATGTCAGGAAAGGAGAGGACAGAGAGAGAAGATCATCTACAATGTTCATGAATTTATAGTTACCAAGGATGGTGTGAAGACCAAACCCTCTGGCCAAAGGGCTGGTAAGGGTCCCCCGGGATAGATCAGGACAGGAATCAGGACAGGATACTTAACCTCTCTAAGATACCGGCGACTGCGTCGCACCCCTCTCTGACACTCTCTTCCTCCTCGAGATTCTTCCGCGATCTTCTTTCTAACCCAATTAAATAAAGATAGATGGTTCTGCATTCGATGTCTTCATCAGCATCTTACAGCATCCTTTTCAGCATCAGCACTACCCACAGCACCGACAGCATCCCGAGCTCTGCAGCATCGACGTCTCTCTAACTAAAACTACCTCAGTTATACCTTTTCGTTGGCCACAGACCACCCACTAAAGTTTCAATATCGCAAAAATACTAGCTCTGATTGGACAGGCAAGGGGGATGATCATCACACCATGCTTATATGTCATCTTAGTCTATCATCCCATTGTTCATAAATCCAACCCCTTAATTTTTATTCAAAAGTTTTATTCCCACCCGTATTCACATCTTAATAGAAACAATTGTTTTTATTTGTCGTAAAAATCCATTCATCCAGAGGTCTTCAGTGCTTGTTCCCAGGGTATGTAACTTTTGTGTCCTTGGATCGCATTCAAGTGCATCGTCATGCTTCTGGCTCACTTCTCAACAGACATGCGCGAGGGTCACATGCTTAGCACACTCTGGTCACACACGAGAGGCCCAAATGCGCACTAATAAGAAAGTCAAATAGACAAATGTTAATTTAAAAAATAAATGATTTCACTGTATACCACCCATCTTTACTCTAACCCAATATAATTATTAATACCCTTTCTGCATTAGCATTAGTAAAATAGCTTATTTTCTATTCAGCTAAGCAGGTGCCACGCATGTGAGCTTTCAAGCCGCCATTTTAGTGCCTTCTGCTCACGCGCAAGAGTTTTCCCTCCAAGCATTAAACGTCATACTACGTAGATGCAGTTGACGCATGCGCAGTAAAGATTTCCCAGTTAGAGCGCATTTAGTCTTTCGTTCATATTGTTAGCGTTAGTAAACACGTATGCAAGCTTCTCTAACCCGTGTGTCTTCTGTATTTGCGTGTTATTATTATCAAGACGCTGTTAGTAATTCGTTGATGGAGTTCAATGAGAGGATTGCTTCCGAGCAAGTCTCTTTTACGAGTCCTTGCTCCATCAATCCCCTCTCTGATGGCATTTTAAGCCATCACAAAATTACCCATCCCATCCCAGATGCCAACTTTAGCACATCTCACTCATCTATTTCTTTTCTCATTCTTCCATTTGTTACTTCTTTTCCTTCTAAATCTTTCATTTTCTTATATATTTTTCCTTTCATTTCTTCTAGTTGTATCTCATCATACTTTCTTTTCCGTTTCTTTCCTTTTCCTTCTCTTTCTAAATGTATTTTCCCTTCCCTCCTTCTCTACAACATTTGTATGTGATCATTATTATCATTACTATTGTCATTATCATAACTATTGGTAATATTATTTGACCTAGAAAACTTTTCGCAAAATTATTAAACCATTTCCCTATTGATGTTATGCTCTTTGTTAGTTTTCCCCACACACTGTCAACCTCCAATTGGGTCAAGTCCTTATGCATTCTTGTAATATTTTCAATATATCCTTTAATTTCTCTGCTCTTGTCCGGAATATAAGTGAAGCAATGTTGAATTTTCAACATACCACAGATTCCACCTTCTTTTGCTAATAAAATGTCAAGAGCAAGACGGTTCTGTAAAACCATAGACCTAATTGCAACCATCTCTGTGTTAATCATTAAGAATCCTCCTGCAGTGTCTGTAGAAAGACGATCAACTATGGTCGATAAGTTGCAAATTTTCTGCGAATTTAGAATGACTCCAACTGAGGGTATCAATGCACTAAATATATCTCCTACTATTTCAGAAAAACTAGCTCTTCTTCTTCGTGTTAGTCCATTATGTCCACATGGTATATCTTCGGGAAGACTATTCCAAAATAACAGCTTCCGTACCATCTTGCAGGTAACCTATAATAGGCATTGTTCCCACAGATATAATAAACTCCTGGAAATACAGGATCAGTTCCCCCTTTTAGTCCCCAACCTCCTAAAATTAGGAAGTTGTGTTCACATTCACTGAAACCAATGTAATTAGTGTTATAATCTGTCTTTAATCTATGGAGGTAAAATTTTCCCTTTTTCACAAAATCCAAGGACATTGCAGCATGAGCTTTGCCATTTGCATAGACTCCCTCTGTTCCAGCCCATGGAGGTACATGGGTTTTCTGTTCAGCCGCTTTCTTTATTAAATTCTGTCTCCTTTCTTCTACTAAATTCAAAAATTATTTTTCTTCTTCTTCTCTTAATGTACATGTTAGGTTATCTTTATGTGCCTGAACTAAATCTATTGAACTCATTGTTAAGAAAAATTCACCCATAAACTGTGCATTTTTACTACTAACTACTGGATTCATATTCTTTCTAATAGGTAATTCAGAAAATACTACATCTAGATTTTAATAGAAATACTGGTCTCCCTGTAGCATAAAATAAACTTGATAAAATACTACATGACACCATATGTTAAAGGTATATGGTGATACGTCACCCCTTCTGATACTGATGAGGGTAACTTCATACACACATAGCAATTACTAATTTCCATTGTAGTAACATACTGAAATAATAATTTAATAAACACATTTGAAGACGTATTATAATTAGATTCATTATGATAACTTGCTTCATCTTCTACTCCTATTTCTATTTTAGTTCCCTCTATTCTATCTATCTTATCATTAATATCTGTTTTATTTTTGTCATTTGTTCCCATTAATAAAGGTACTCCTACTGTTAGAAACAACCATACTAATACTACTAATAAAATACTACATAAACAAAATCTAAAACATTTTCTTTTAAAACCTCGTTTTGGTCTTTCTGTGACTTCAACTTCTGCCATTTTAATCTGAGAAAATTTCTTCCCTCTTTTCTTTTGCCTGCTAAATTTCTTTTCTTTTAAGGAGGTCTCAATTTGCTTTCATCAATCTGTGCAACACGAACCCTTTCTGTTTCTTCACTTAAATCTAAGGGGCCCATTACGATGGCGGGCGGAAGCACTACCGCCGTGCTGGCGGATGCAAAAACCACCAGTTACCGCCGGCACGCAGCAGTCCACACGCCCGCCCAATTACGATGCGAAAAGCAGGCCAAACACCGCCGGCAAGCCAGCAACACCGTCCGCCATCAAAGTGCGCCCGCACACGTAGCGGCGCAGCACAACTGACACACACCGTCCGACGAAACACGTCCCGCCCGGCGCATAAATTACGATGCCGCAAACAAACGGCTCCCACGGCCAAGAGATACCGTACGACAAACCGAAGCGGTAACACGGATGCAGAGCACGGACAACGAAGAAGCGGCACCCCGGGCATGAATCCAGCACTGCAGGCCCTTCCCATGCTTCTGCTGATGCACCACCAAGGACGCAACGTACCGCGGAGACGCAGGTAGGCACACACACAACAAGTGCACGCAAACAGCGCACACAGTGCAAGGGCGGAAAAGCGGACAACCCCCCACCAGCGCGTGTACACTACACATCCACCATCGCATCTACATATGACACACAGGCCAAATCGTAACATCGCAGAACACATGTGTACACACCACCTGGGACTAGGAACCAACCACCCCGTCACGGCCACAAAGCGCCGATGACGCCGCCACACATGCGCACAACGCAGAGGCCAACCGCAGCGCCATGCATGCGTCGCACACAGACACAGGGACACAACCAAGCAGCACACACATCAGCCCCACCCCGAACGCACATGACACGTGACAGGCCGGCCACAGACATGTCCCCAACGCCCAATTCACGGACAACACCCAACGCCACACAACCGACGCACACATGTCAGTGAAGACACGCAACAGCAGGACACACCCCAGTGTAACAAACATGGCGTAGCACACAGCGGCGGCAACACCAACTAGGAGAAGCAGGGCCCCTTCGGGAAGAGGAACGCCAGTACCACACTGAAAAACCCATACCACCCTGCACATATGAACAAGACACATGAAACGGAACACCAAAGAGCCCGGTGACCGACAACAGGTGGCCCAAGAATTACATCCACACACAAGGCCCAACGCAGAGCGGAAAGGCAGCCTGCCGCCCACACAAGGGAGAGCAGACAGCACTGAATGACCTTCCATTCCAACACCGAAACCACAGCCCTACGACAGAAGCCGGTGAATACAGCCATTGTCCAAGAATAGACCAACACAGGCATGCCGAGGAGACCGACCACACGGCAGATAGCGCATATCACAGAAGCACACAACGGACGGGGAGGAAAGAAGAAAACACTCCCCATGTCGGCCACATGCAAGTTAATTGGAAGGAGTCACACAGCACCGACCTTGAACTGTCTGAGAAGCATGTGGGAAGAGGGCCCGTGTCCTCCAAACAAGCCAACAGAACACAAGTCCTGTCTCCCCACGACTACACAGAGCTCACAGCAACCCCGGAGCGTGCACATTGCAGACTGCACACACAGCCGGAGCACGCCACATCTACGAACCGCTGCGAAATGGCAACCGCAACACACCTACCCAACTACGCCGAAGAGCTCAAGCTGTACCAAACCAGCACGATACATACATTGGGATGCGATCTCCTGTCCCTGCTGAACGTAAGTTACCGACTGACTTACCGCATCACATTGTTCAGCTGCGTCATGCCCGTCTTCTACTGTCGGAGGTGTCCCTACCAGCATCCCGTCGAGATATGCCTCTCCAACCCGGCATGTCTGAAGGCGGACCTGCTACCACTACTCCTCCCTCTGGACGCACACGACAGGGCCTGCTCTGCCTATGGGGGCATGGCGTATGTGGCCAACATCGCACGCGCACTGAAATGGAATCACTGTGCCTCCACACGACGGATCATCGAGAACAGCTACATCGAATGTCACCCAGCATGCCCCATCATGGTCCTCCAAGGGACAACCTACGAACAACACCTTGACAGCCACCATCCGCTTCATTGGCTGGCAAACATGTACACCACCAATGACATGGAAGCCCTGCTGGACGGCATCGCATACCTGTCAACCTGTAAATACGTCGGACCACAACGCAGGTTCCCCGAGTGACCTATGAAGTCCAACCCCGCACCCATGCTCAGCTTCCGCACGGACTGGCCAGTCACCACCACAACAGCCATACCAAACGACCGGCAACTGTAACCACACCATCAACGACATCGCCATGACATCGGATATGACCGGGACATGCACAATGTTCCCCATCACATCCAGGAACACCGCATGCATCGTGGGAGGCAGTGGCATGGGCTCTGTGCATCGCACCCACATGGACGGAACTGCACGAACAACCAGGACACGACATGGAGCCAGCGCACATGGACACACACACCGCTCAGTGGACATGAATAGGTCGCCTGGAGTCTGTGGGTGCTGCACCCCTCCCACCCCCGCCCCGGGAATCCCATACCAGGACCTTTGCATGGACGACAAGTGCATACAACAACAACACGACCCCAGTGACTGTGACATGTCCAGTAACCACCACAGTGCAACAACAAGTGGCACGCCGCTGCATGCACGCAAGCACATGCCCTGATGTCATCTCACATGCACGCGTGCACGAGGAACAACCGCAGCAAACCTGTCACATGGAACTGAGATGGACTGTGCCCATGATGCCGAGCGGTCTGGTAGGCTACATGTATACCGTCTGTGTCAAAGTCCGCAGCTCCGCAGCTATACGTAAATGTACATTAGCACAGCCTTGGCCAAGCAGATGTAACCCCACACCCTATCCCATTTGTAATCATGCTCAGTATATCCTCAACATGTATTCCGCTGCCAGTAGTGTCCACTATACTGCATCACAGAGGACAGAAGACTCAATATAATGTTTGAAACCAGAACTGTCTCCGCTGACTCATTTCACAAGTACGAATGAGAGAGGATGAGAGTATGTGAAGTACACGGCAGTCGTGACATGACCATGTAGTCCACTGGTATTGGATGTCAACGCAAATGAGTAGCACTACTGTGGAAGACACACATGTGTCGTGTGAAGTCGTATGGACGCAGTGCTCAGGTGGGTGGGTGCGACGGGTAGATGCGCACATGCCAAGTTGGAGCACGCCGTGTTGGGAGGGGTCATGAACAGTACACCACCGCTTCCCTGGGCATTGTGAGAGGACACCTGTCAGGGGGAGTGAACACGTGTGTGCACAGCAGCCGGGCACACGTACAAAGCGGTACCAGGCGCACCTCAGCCCACCCTCTGTGGACAAGCTGGATCCTGTTGTGCGCCCGCCATGCCCCTTGACAAGGCACACACAGCCCCAGTCGACCAGGTGTAACCCCAACATAGTCAATCCGCACAGGCGATACAGGGCACAGGATGGCAGTGGAGCATGGTGTGTGAGAGGTCTCCTCGCGCTCCTCCTGGTCATATCACGCAGGCAATAGAACCTCAACGTCCAGCATGGCAAAAAGTCAAATGGAAGTGTAGGGGGACGCACCACAGCACGAGCAGCACTGACGTCACGGGAGGTGGCTCGCACCATCCCATCCATTGCCCATCATACCAACCACGCCACATGCCATTGCGACTAAGTGCAAGCGCGTGCGCCACCACCCCTGAGCCCTCCCCAGAGAGGCCAAAGAGTGAATGTGTGGGCCATCAGCCACAGACGGACGCGGCCTGGCCGCAAGGGCAGCCACAGCCACTGGGTGTCGCAGGTGGCGGATCCGGAAGGCGAAGACTGTGATGCATAGTCCATGCAGGCCGGGTCTCCATTTGGGGCACCACGCAGGTGGACGGCGTCCCGCCACACATCATACCCTGAGACAGCCCACTCGTGCAACTGGACCCACACATACACTCCTTGCCCTCTCTGGTGCGAGCTTGGGGCTGCCTGTGCAAGCGCTAGCCTCGCAGGTGAGCATGCATATTGGGGGGCGAGGGGAGGACATGAGGGCTGGGGCGAAGATGACTGTATCACTGTCAGTTAGTACAAGGGATGACCCAGATGTGGAAAGGAAGAGACGTGTCCCGTGTGTACTGCAACTAGTCGCCAATCCAACTACCCCCCATGTCCGGAATGTGAGCCCGCACCTAGGCCCGCCCATCCGCCACATCGAACATACCACCAGCACGACAACCTTCCCATTCGAAACACTGACTGGGGGTGGCGACCAGTGAACAATCATGTGTAGCCTACCCACGCGTACATGTGGGCCCTCCATGATCCATGTCACCTGCGGCAAAGACATGACATGCGCAATGAGGGAAGTGAGGAGAGCTGTCCGCCCCACGCGCAGAAGGTGCATCAGCTCCACAGACCCAGCAGCGAGTCCAGCAGGGGTCACATGTGCAGGGGCAGCTGTGCCTGGTGTGAAGGCACATGCATATAGACAGCACATCGACCAATGTGTAGTCTGCCCACATCCACAGTCCATCATCATGCGGACATAGGAATTGAACACAGGGCAACACATCTTAGCTGGTGCACCCACCGTGACCAACAATGCGCAATCATCGACGTACCCGCCCTGTGCATGGCCCCCCACCCAACGGAGGCACATCCAGTGCCACCATCCCACACACACAAGCCTTCCACGGAACATGCTGTGTCCAATGGTCAGTACAGAGTCAGCGCCCATCTGGTGGATCCTGAACAGGAGACACATGCACACACATGCCAGCTCCCACTATGTACGACTGCCACCTGGCACGTGCAATGTAACCTCTCACCTGTGACGTGTGACTGCAAGCACACAGCCGTCTTGGCATGGGGCTGTCAATGTGGACACCAGTCAATGTTTCGGGAGCTGTGATCCGTACAGTGCTGTACATAGGGTGCAGTGCTGACACCTACTACTGTCTCATATCCCCTCGTGCCACAGGTCCCACTTGTATTGGCCGCTCAGCCCGTGCCCACATCGTCGTCGTCGTGTGCCATACTCATCCAGCCTCGGAAGCAGTACCATGCTCAGCAGACACTCATGTTGCCGTGGCGTTGCCGCTTGACGAATATGCAGTCAGTCCCCATCAGCACGCCCCGCAAGTCTTTGGGGCCTAGATCCCCATGTGCATGCACATGGCAGTGGTATGTCTCACTTGCCATTGCCATTGTTGGGAGACCTGTGTAAGTGTATTGTGGCCGTGCCGTCCCAGCTTGACAGCTGGGCTGTGGCTCATGTGCTTGCTCAGTCATGTCAGTGATGTGTATGCGAAATTGCTATGTGCCGTGTTGCTTTGACATGTGTCCTCTGCCATTTAACCCAGGCGGAGACCGAACATTGACCGCCCATACCAATTGCTGGCGGACATGGACGATACAGAGGTAATCAGGAAGTTTTGGCTGGACAGGCCAACTCTGCATCGACTGTGTGCCATGTTAGAGTCCCATCTCCGTCCCCGCAGGGTGTATCCGACTGCTGTCACCCCCACGGCTAAGGTGATGGCCGCCATGCATTTCTTCGCCACTGGGTCATTCCAGCACACAGTGGGCAGTGGAGGAGGGATGTCCCAGCCCATGTTCAGCAAGGTGCTGAGGGATGTACTGGCAGCCATGATGCTGTACCGGAACAGGTACATCAGATTCCCCAGGGCTCGTGAATTGGCGGCAGTGAAGGGTGCATTCTATGCCCTTGGCAGAATCCCACACGTCGTGGGAGCCATTGACTGCACTCATGTTGGCCTTGTTCCACCACAGGCCACTGAGCACCTGTACCGCAACAGGAAGCACACGCACTCCCTGAATGTGCAAGTGGTGTGCCTTGCGGACATGGTGATCACCCACGTGTGTGCAAAGTTTCCAGGCTCGGCCCATGACGCACACATAATGCGCAACAGCATCTTGCCACGACTGATGGCCAATCTGCAACAGGATCGTGGCTGTATTGTCGGTGAGTATGTGGAGTGGTGTAGCGTGCTGGTTGTGCGATGCTGTCCCCTGTCCAGTTGGAATAGCAACGGTTCTCTGTGTCCCTCACACCCAGGTGACTCTGCGTATCCGAATGGGGCATGGCTGCTCAGTCCATTGAGGAATCCTCGCACCCCAGCAGACGATCGATACAATGAGGCACATGGGAGGACCAGACGTGTGGTCGAGCGTACCTTTGGCCTCCTCAAGTCCAGGTTCAGGTGCCTGGACCGCACCGGGGTGCACTGGCGTACTCCCCACAGAAGGTGTGCCAGATAGTGGTGGCGTGCTGCATGCTGCACAATCTGGCCATTCGGAAGCAGATCCCCCTCATTGTGGATGACGGAGATCAACCAGGGCCCCAGCCCGCAGACCAGGACAGCTCGAGTGAGGTGGACAGCGGAGAGGAGGAAGCTGGGAATGTGCGCCAGCAGCTCATCGCCCGCTACTTCACTTGACGGTGAGTGTCCATGTACGACGGATGATGTGTCTGTATCTATGCAGGTGTGTGTGTGCTGTGTCAGGGTGGCCGTATGTTCACTGCGTGCAGTGTGTCAACGCTCCATGGCCAGGGTAGTATGCCACTGTTGGTGACTGTGGCATTGTGCCCTATTGCTCTGTGCGATGTGTGTACATTGCTTGTAGTTGTTGACATGTACTGTGTGATGGGTGTGTGACACACTCATTGAATGTGCTCCTGTTCTGTCTCCCACCCCTAGGTCCCTACAGGCCCTCCGGATTCCATTGCCATGCCACGCATCAGGTGCCTTTCCGCCCAAGGTGGCCGTAGTATTCCGTACAATAAAGACACAGGGCACAAACAGCAGTTAGTGAAAAAGGTGCATTTATTACAAACTGTGACATGTGATTGTGTGTAAGGTGATGACAAAAGTGGTGCGTGCAGTGACAATGAGCTGTCGGTCATGGCTGCGTGATGATCAGGGTGTACCCACTGGTTCTATGTCCATAGTCCAACACACACATGCCATCCAGATGGCTGTGTGGAGTGGGATCGTAGAGCAAGTCAATGCAGTGGCTGGTCAAGGAAGGCTGGCGGAAGGCTGGCTGGCTGCCTCACTTGCGACTGGAGCGTGCGAAGTCCTCCCGGGAGATCTGTTTCCTCTTCGGACGGCCCCTTCCACGTTTGGGAGGGGGGTGTGGTGGCGACCTGCTGGTGGTGGGTGAGGTGTGCTCACTGGCTGTGGACGCAGGGGAAGTGGACACTGCTGCCCGAGCCTGCGCCCTAGCAGGTGGTGGCGGAGGTGGTGTTGCTGGCCTTGCCTGTGACCCCACCGCCACCACCAGCTGGCCCATGAGGTCCACGAGTTGGTCCATACGGGACACGAATTGGCCCATATGGGCGTCCATGGACCTCAGCACCCCCAGCACCTCCCGCGTGTCAGTAGCAGACCTGGCCCATTGTCCTTGGGCCTCTTCATAGGCCCCAAGGACTCTGGCCATTTGAGGCAGGGCATGGCTCCCAGGGGAGGCTGGCGTTTCCCTGACCCTGCTCCTCCTACCAGTCCTGCTGCCACCGGCCTGCCCACTAGCCACATTGCTCACCACGGTCCTCGCTGTGGCTCCCAGGGTGGATCCAGTCGGCCGGGCCACCACCTGCGCTGGGGCTGGTGCCAGCGAAGACGTGGTGGTGGTGGAGGCGGTGGTGGTCGGTGCGGCGATGGTGGCGGTTGCGGCAGTGGTAGTGGCCGCAATGACCGTGGGTGTGGCCGCAACGACAGTGGCAGCAGGGGACTGGGACTGTTCAGCATCCCTGGATGATGGGTTGGTGGGTAGGAGGGGTCCTGGGGAGCGGCTGGGCCCTGCCACGCCAGATGGGCCAGCTTGGTGGTCCGTGTCCGAAGAGGTGGACAGATCCTCCAGATCCGTGTGTCCTCGTTGGGGGCTTGTAGGCTGGCTGTGCTGGCTGCTGTCTCCATCCCCAGCGTCCAGCAGTTCGTCACCTGTGGAGAGAATGAGATTTGTTATTGTGTTGCACCTGGCGAAGTATGTATTAGTCGTCTGACATTGGCAGTTCGTGCAATCTCGTACATGGGTTTCCCGGAGGCGAGTGTGTGGCTGTGGCATCTGTAGGTGTGTGTGCTAGGCAATGGGACTGTGTGCTGTGCACATGTGGCATGGGACGGATTGGCCATGCCGATGGGTGTGTTGCTTGCCCCTACTCATTGTGACTCTGGTGTATGCGGGCTCCTGGCCCATCCTGGGTCTGGTTTGTACTTTGCTTTTGGAGTTCAAATGGAACGCTTAGGAACGCATATGGCAACATGGGGGCCATGCCCCAGATTCGCATTTGGGATGGAATATGCTTTTGGGGTTCAAATGGAACGCTTAGGAACGCATATGGCAACATGGGGGCCATGCCCCAGATTCGCATTTGGGAGGGAATATGCTTTTGGGGTTCAAATGGAACGCTTAGGAACGCATATGGCAACATGGGGGCCATGCCCCAGATTCGCATTTGGGATGGAATATGCTTTTGGGGTTCAAATGGAACAGCTTAGGAACGCATATGGCAACATGGGGGCCATGCCCCAGATTCGCATTTGGGATGGAATATGCTTTTGGGGTTCAAATGGAACGCTTAGGAACGCATATGGCAACATGGGGGCCATGCCCCAGATTCGCATTTGGGAGGGAATATGCTTTTGGGGTTCAAATGGAACGCTTAGGAACGCATATGGCAACATGGGGGCCATGCCCCAGATTCGCATTTGGGAGGGGATATGCTTTTGGGGTACATGCTGTGAGCCATGGGTGCCGAACGTGACATGTGTTGTGGCAGCATGACAGTGCATGGTCTGAGGTGTGTGCATGCCTGACATGCCCTGCATATTTGCTGTCTGTTGTGGTTACTGGACATGGCATTGGACGCATCGTTATGAGTGAGTGATAGTTGTGTGCCAGCCAACGTATTGCAGTTGTCCCATCTCCTTGGTGTGCGTGCTGCCCTGTGCCATGTGCATCACTGCAGTGCTCGGGGGGTGTGGCCCATGTTGTGTGTTGTTGCTCACAGTGTGTCGTGCGCTTAATTGACTTCTGGCACATGGTTAGTCATGGGCATGTGTCTTAGCGTGACTGCTGTATGTGTGGCAGCTGTGCGGATGACATGCCTTTCATGTGACTGGGGCTGACGGATGGGATGGATGGTATGTTGTATGTGCATGGTGTGTCTGTGAGTTTGATGGGTTCAGTGGTGTTCGTGTGCATTTCTGTTGTTCCGCTCTGTTGCGTCTGGTGTTGTTTGTCTTACATAGGCGTAGTTGTGGGGTGTGGGGTTGACAGGCAGTGGGGGCTACATGGACAGGACTTCAATGGTGTTTCGGTTGTGTGTGATGAGTTGCACAGTGGCTGCCGTGTGGGACTATATTCAGTGTGGCTTGTGCATGCAGACGTGGCTCCTTGGGTGTTGCTATGTCTGTGATGGGTCATGTGGGGTGTGAGTCTGCTGTTCATGTCCGTGTGCACATTGTTCACTTGTTCGTGACGGTGGGCGGTGCTGCGTGTCCGTGTGCTACGTGACATGTCCCATGTGTTGGTGGTGTTATGGTCCTCATGCCTCCAGTAATCCAGCCCTGTCCAGTTTCCCACCTGCAAGTTGTTCGTGCGTGCACTGTACTGGATGCCACATGGCTCTAAGCGGGGGTGCTCCATGTTGCAGGTCTGTGGGGGTGGGGGGGTGTAGTGGGTCGTGGGGGTGG
The DNA here is from genome assembly GCA_963921515.1 of Calotriton arnoldi. Taxonomy (NCBI): domain Eukaryota; kingdom Metazoa; phylum Chordata; class Amphibia; order Caudata; family Salamandridae; genus Calotriton; species Calotriton arnoldi. The sequence continues at coordinate 2,709,071 of CAWUFW010000121.1, read as the reverse complement.
CTGTACACCCACTGACACCGATTGCTGTGGACCGTGATGTCTGCCTTTCGGCTGTCGTTGTGCACTGCGGTGGCTGACACGTGGCTGTGGGGTGTGGGGGATGCTCCTCCTTGCTGTGCTGTGGGACTGGGGCCTGGTGTGTGTTGTACTTGGGCTGTCCCCCTCCGACCCACTGCACTTTGTGTTCCTGCCACTTACCTGTTACTTGTCGGTTGGTGCAGCTGTGGCGGACACATGGGTGTGGTGGGTGCTCGTTGTGGCGCTTCTGGCATATTTGGGGACCTGTTGGTGGTTACGTGGCTGGCTTAGTGTACACATGTCCCCACGCATCTTACAGTTGTTCGGTTTGGCCTGTGTGTGGTAGTGTCTGTTGCATGTGCGTGTGATGTGTTGTGTATTGTGTGCTGGACATGGGGGTGTTTGTCCCTGGGAGCTGTGGCATGGTGGTTGCGCATGTGTGTACATAGCGGTGTGCTGGTATACATTAGTTTGTACTTACCAGCCTCCACTCCCCTGCTAATCCGGCGAGGATCTCCGGATGGATTACGACTCGCACCTTCTCCTCCCACGCTTTGAAGGTCTTGAAGAGCGCGGGATTCCCTCCGCCAGTGACGGCAGCCAGCTCTCTGTTTTTGCCCTCCTTCTTCTTGACCAGGCTCTTTACGTCATTCCAACGTTTGTTTATCTCGGTTCTGTTCCTGGGCAGGGTCCCGACTGCATTGACCTGGTCTACGATCCGGGTCCACATTCTGTTTCTGGTGGCTAGTGGTGTGTGCTGGACCATGTTCCCATAGATTTGTGGGTACACCTTGATGATCTCGTCGACCATGACCGTCAGCTCCATGGGCGTGAACTTGGGCATCCTTTGTGGTGCCATGGTGTTTGTGGTGCTGGTGCGGTGTGTGTTGTGTAATGTGCAGGGGGTTTGTGGTGCCGGTGTTTGGTGGTGGTGGTGGTGGTTGTGATGTGTGCGTTTCTGTGGTGTGCTGCTGTCCTTGCTGTGTCACTGTGTCCTCTCCTCTCCTCTCTGGTTTGCAATGTAGCAAGGGGTTGTGGTCTGTGGGAGTGCTGCTTTTGTACTCACCTATGTGGGTGTGTCCTCATGGTCTGTTGTTTTCAGGTGTGTTGTGTCTGGGGTTCTGGCCTTTGTATTTTTTGTTTGTCCGGGGGGTGTTTTCGGGATGTGTACTGTGCTTGTGTATTTGTGCGTGCCTTGCTGTGTGGACTTGTTGGCCATGTTGTGTGCTATTGGTTTTGTGTGCGGATGGTTTCTGTGCAGGTACGTGGGCGCCATGGCTTCTGCCGTGTCGATTCTCATCGGCGTTGTTTGCGCTGGCGGGCGGTATTTTTGTTGTTTTTCCGCGCTCATGGCGGTGCGATCGTAATTTCACGTGCGGTGTGTCGGCCGTGTGGGCGGGCGGTTTTGTGTTGTCGTGCGTGTTTCTGTCCGTGGCGGGCGGTTTGACTCCGACTCGGACGATGGCGGGCGGTATTTTGTATGATTTTTCCGCCGATGGCGGTTTTCAGTTTGTGTACTCATAATGGCGTGGTCGGTGTTCAGGCGGTGTGTGCGGGCGGATTTTTGCCGCTTCCATGCCTGGCGGATTTTTTTACGCCGGGTATCGTAATGTGCCCCTAAGTTTTCAAATTCTTCGAGTATAACGTAAGTCCACTCAGGGGCCTTGTATTTTCTGTTTAAAGTTCTCAGTCTTGGACTTCTTCGAGTGAGTTTCACTAAAGTTTGCTTAGATTGTGTTTGACTTGTGACTTCATTTACTTGTTCTGGTTTCTTTTCTGATTTTCTCAAATAATATTTTAATTTCTTTACTCCTACTGGCCAATTGTCTCCTTTTCTAACTCTTTTGACCTGAACTGCACTTTCTCCTTCTTTATCTTCTTCTAAAATCCTTTTATTTTCACTTAATCTAGGCACAATCTGTCCTTGTTCTCTCTTATCTGTGTTTCTACCTTCCTCTATTTGCACCTGTCCAGGTCGTATTATAATTTGTTCTTCTTCTGCCTGAACTTGTTCTTCTAATTCCTTTATTTTCACTTAATCTAGGCACAATCTGTCCTTGTTCTCTCTTATCTGTGTTTCTACCTTCCTCTATTTGCACCTGTCCAGGTCGTATTATAATTTGTTCTTCTTCTGCCTGAACTTGTTCTTCTTGTTTCAACAGCATCTTCAGGTATTTCAATTATTGGTATCCAATCTTCCTGACTTGTACCTTGCTGTTCGTCATTCAGTTGTCTTTCAGAATCTATCACTCTAGACTCTTCAATTTCACAGCTTTCAACCTTTGACATTTCAGCCTGCTCAGTCAGTGGTTGCTCTTGTTGTTCTGATGGGCTCGGTACTCTTCTGGTATGACTAGCATGAATCCAATTGGGCACACCTGCACACTTCACTGCTGTGGTAGTGACCAGTATGACTTGACGTGGTTTATCCCACCTTGGTGCTAGACACGACTTCCTTGCGTGTTTCTTCACTAGTACCCAATCTCCAGGATTCAAATCATGTGCTTGGTCTGGCTGTCTTTCAACTGCGTCTTCTCCAACCTGATGAGAGACAGAATGCACCATTTCAGCCAATCCTTTGCAATAGTCCAATACCAGATCATCAGTTATATTCATTAATTTGTTTCCAGGAATAAATGCTTGCCTCATTGCCCTTCCCATGAGAACCTCATGAGGACTCATTCCTGTCTTTTTGTCTGGAATACTTCTGAGACCCATCAATACAAGAGGTAATGCATCTGGCCATTTCAGCATGGTGGATGCACACACTTTCCCTAATCTTGACTTGATTGTGCCATTTAGCTGTTTAACTATTCCAGAAGCCTCTGGACGATAAGCACAGTGCAGTTTTTGTTCAATGTTAAATGCAGCACAGGTTAATCAAATTATTTCATTATTAAAATGAGGTCCTCTATCTGATTCTAAAGTGACTGGAAAACCAAAACGAGGAATCAACTCCCTCAACAACAATTTAGCAACTGTAAGACTGTCATTTCTTCGAGTGGGATATGCTTCTACCCATCTTGAGAAGAGGCATACTAGGACAAGTACATATTTTAGTCCATTGCTAGGAGGCAACTCAATAAAATCTAAGCAAAGTCCCTTGTCCTCTCCTTAGTCAAACCAGCAAACTGCAGGCCAGCCCCAGAACACACAGCAAGGGCAGTCCTTCTCTTCAGTCTCTTCAGCTGTTCTTCTTTGGCAGAGGTTCCTCTTGAGCACCAAGTAGGTTCAATCCTTTTTCAATATGGATTTCAGTCTTGAGTTCAGGGGTTTCAGCTCTTACATTTATACCCCTAAATGCCTTTGAAGTCTTTGTGTTCAGGGGGCTCTGACCTCGGTCCAAAACCAGACCTGGGTGTCTTCCTGCCAGTGCACACCCTCCTCCTTTGATAGTCAGGGTCTGGGGCCCAGACGCTCAGCAGGAGGTGCAGCCATCCTTTTGTGGCAGCAACACAGCCCTCTTCACATCCAGGGGGCTACTCCTCCCCTCACATCAAATGTTGCTGTCTCACTTTCTCCTCCCTGGGGTCAGGACACTTCCCAGACCCTGTCACGTCTAAACCCAGGCAGGCAATATACAACCAGGCAGAGGCACACAGGATGGTTTAAGACAAGAAACCAGCCACTTCTGAAAGCGTGGTTTCTAAACACACAATTCAAAAACTATCTTCACAAAAAGATGTGTTATTAAATTCTGAGTTCATGCACACTAAACTCCATCTCTCCATCTTATGCCTATGGGAAGATATGCTGGAAACATGGGACACAGCATTCCCCATTCTGTCCTATGGGCAAGATGGCCTTGCAACAGTGAAAAACGAATTTGGCAGTACTTCACTGTCAGGACATGGTACACACCTTTCACATACACTGCACCCTGCCCAGGGGGGTACCTTGGCCTACTATAGGGGTGTCTGATGGGCATAAAAAGGGAAGGTAAGGCTTGGCAGGTGGGTGCACTTGTCAGGACAACAAGGCAGTTAACAAACTGTGCGCAGGCACTGCAGTGGCAGGCCTGAGATCTCTCTTTAGGGCTAGTTGTATGGGTGGCACAACTAGTGCTGCAGGCCCACTAGTAGCATTTGCATTACCAGCCCTGGCACACATAGTGCACTTTACTAGGGACTTCACTAGTAAGGCAAAGATACCAATTATGGACAACCAATTACCATAACACTTTATACAGGGAGCACTTGCACTTTGACACTGATCAGCAGTGGCAAAGTGCCCAAAGCATCTAAGTCGGCAACATTATGTCAGAAAAAGGTCTAGGAGGAAGGCAAAAAGTTTAAGGAACTTCAGCCAAAAAGGGCCAAGTCCAACAATATATATATATATATATATATATATATATATATATATATATATATATATATTCCAATCGAAAGCACTCCCAAATTGAAAACACCACTCGCAGCGTGATTTTTCTCCGTCATTTATTGGCAGGCTACAGAGTAACTGACACAGCAGTTTCGGCAGTTCATGCGCCTATCTTGGCCATACGCGTTTCAGGTAACTTCTCCCTTGATCACTGGCTAGGCTTCATGGAGACCAGGTGGGCAACAGTGACACTGCATTCGCAGCATGATTTTCAAGCCTGCCACAGTGGGCGTGTTCTTTTCAGGCATTGTGGTACTTGTAGTGTTAGTAAATACCCCACCAACTCGTTCCTATTTGTATCTCTTACCCGGTTTGGTCTGCCTTCCGTGCCGTGTAGTGGCTCTGTTGTTTGCAGTCCACCAACAGGTCACGTTGCTCCTAGGCACCTAAATTCACGGAGCTGCGGACTCGCTCTGTCGGCGATGGGGTGTTTTCGCGACCTGGAGTCGGCCGCTACATATTCCAATCGAAAGCACTCCCAAATTGAAAACACCACTCGCAGCGTGATTTTCTCCGTCATTTATTGGCAGGCTACAGAGTAACTGACACAGCAGTTTTGGCAGTTCATGCGCCTATCTTGGCCATACGCGTTTCAGGTAACTTCTCCCTTGATCACTGGCTAGGCCTCATGGAGACCAGGTGGGCAACAGTGACACTGCATTCGCAGCGTGATTTTCAAGCCTGCCACAGTGGGCGTGTTCTTTTCAGGCATTGTGGTACTTGTAGTGTTAGTAAATACCCCACCAACTCGTTCCTATTTGTATCTCTTACCCGGTTGGGTCTGCCTTCCGTGCCGTGTAGTGACTCTGTTGTTTGCAGTCCACCAACAGGTCACGTTGCTCCTAGGCACCTAAATTCCACGGTGCTGCGGACTCGCTCTGTCGGCGATGGGGTGTTTTCGCGACCTGGAGTCGGCCGCTACATATTCCAATCGAAAGCTACTCCCAAGATTGAAAACACCACTCGCAGCGTGATTTTCTCCGTCATTTATTGGCAGGCTACAGAGTAACTGACACAGCAGTTTCGGCAGTTCATGCGCCTATCTTGGCCATACGCGTTTCAGGTAACTTCTCCCTTGATCACTGGCTAGGCTTCATGGAGACCAGGTGGGCAACAGTGACACTGCATTCGCAGCGTGATTTTCAAGCCTGCCACAGTGGGCGTGTTCTTTTCAGGCATTGTGGTACTTGTAGTGTTAGTAAATACCCCACCAACTCGTTCCTATTTGTATCTCTTACCCGGTTGGGTCTGCCTTCCGTGCCGTGTAGTGACTCTGTTGTTTGCAGTCCACCAACAGGTCACGTTGCTCCTAGGCACCTAAATTCCACGGTGCTGCGGACTCGCTCTGTCGGCGATGGGGTGTTTCCGCGACCTGGAGTCGAGCCGCTACATATTCCAATCGAAAGCACTCCCAAATTGAAAACACCACTCGCAGCGTGATTTTCTCCGTCATTTATTGGCAGGCTACAGAGTAACTGACACAGCAGTTCTCGGCAGTTCATGCGCCTATCTTGGCCATACGCGTTTCAGGTAACTTCTCCCTTGATCACTGGCTGAGCTTCATGGAGACCAGGTGGGCAACAGTGACACTGCATTCGCAGCGTGGATTTTCAAGCCTGCCACAGTGGGCGTGTTCTTTTCAGGCATTGTGGTACTTGTAGTGTTAGTAAATACCCCACCAACTCGTTCCTATTTGTATCTCTTACCCGGTTGGGTCTGCCTTCCGTGCCGTGTAGTGACTCTGTTGTTTGCAGTCCACCAACAGGTCACGTTGCTCCTAGGCACCTAAATTCACGGTGCTGCGGACTCGCTCTGTCGGCGATGGGGTGTTTCGCGACCTGGAGTCGGCCGCTACATACTTCAGTCGAAGCACTCCCAAATTGAAAACACCACTCGCAGCGTGATTTTTCTCCGTCATTTATTGGCAGGCTACAGAGTAACTGACACAGCAGTTTACGGCAGTTCATGCGCCTATCTTGGCCATACGCGTTTCAGGTAACTTCTCCCTTGATCACTGGCTAGGCTTCATGGAGACCAGGTGGGCAACAGTGACACTGCATTCGCAGCGTGATTTTCAAGCCTGCCACAGTGGGCGTGTTCTTTTCAGGCATTGTGGTACTTGTAGTGTTAGTAAATACCCCACCAACTCGTCTCCTATTTGTATCTCTTACCGGTTGGGTCTGCCTTCCGTGCCGTGTAGTGACTCTGTTGTTTGCAGTCCACCAACAGGTCACGTTGCTCCTAGGCACCTAAATTCACGGTGCTGCGGACTCGCTCTGTCGGCGATGGGGTGTTTTCTGCGACCTGGAGTCGGCCGCTACATATCTCCAATCGAAAGCACTCCCAAATTGAATACCACTCGCAGCGTGATTTTCTCCGTCATTTATTGGCAGGCTACAGAGTACTGACAGCGTTGGCAGTTCATAGCCTATCACAATGCCTGAAAAGAACCGCCCACTGTGACAGGTTGAAATCACTGCGAATGCAGTGTCACTGTTGCCCACCTGGTCTCCATGAAGCCTAGCCAGTGATCAAGGGAGAAGTTACCTGAAACGCTTATGGCCAAGATAGGCGCATGAACTGCCGAAGCTGCTGTGTCCAGTTACTCTGTAGCCTGCCAATAAATGACGGAGAAAATCACGCTGCGAGTGGTGTTTTCAATTTGGGAGTGCTTTGATTGAATATGTAGCGGCGACTCCAGGTCGCGAAAACACCCCATCGCCGACAGAGCGAGTCCGCAGCACCGTGAATTTAGGTGCCTAGGAGCAACGTGACCTGTTGGTGGACTGCAAACAACAGAGTCACTACACGGCACGGAAGGCAGACCCAACCGGGTAAGAGATACAATATAGGAACGAGTTGGTGGGGTATTTACTAACACTACAAGTACCACAATGCCTGAAAAGAACACGCCCACTGTGGCAGGCTTGAAAATCACGCTGCGAATGCAGTGTCACTGTTGCCCACCTGGTCTCCATGAAGCCTAGCCAGTGATCAAGGGAGAAGTTACCTGAAACGCGTATGGCCAAGATAGGCGCATGAACTGCCGAAACTGCTGTGTCAGTTACTCTGTAGCCTGCCAATAAATGACGGAGAAAAATCACGCTGCGAGTGGTGTTTTCAACTTGGGAGTGCTTTCGATTGGAATATGTAGCGGCCGACTCCAGGTCGCGAAACATCCCATCGCCGACAGAGCGAGTCCGCAGCACCGTGAATTTAGGTGCCTAGGAGCAACGTGACCTGTTGGTGGACTGCAAACAACAGAGTCACTACACGGCACGGAAGGCAGACCCAACCGGGTAAGAGATACAAATAGGAACGAGTTGGTGGGGTATTTACTAACACTACAAGTACCACAATGCCTGAAAAGAACACGCCCACTGTGGCAGGCTTGAAAATCACGCTGCGAATGCAGTGTCACTGTTGCCCACCTGGTCTCCATGAAGCCTAGCCAGTGATCAAGGGAGAAGTTACCTGAAACGCGTATGGCCAAGATAGGCGCATGAACTGCCGAAACTGCTGTGTCAGTTACTCTGTAGCCTGCCAATAAATGACGGAGAAAATCACGCTGCGAGTGGTGTTTTCACTTTGGGAGTGCTTTCGATTGAATATGTAGCGGCCGACTCCAGGTCGCGAAACACCCCATCGCCGACAGAGCGAGTCCGCAGCACCGTGAATTTAGGTGCCTAGGAGCAACGTGACCTGTTGGTGGACTGCAAACAACAGAGTCACTACACGCCACGGAAGGCAGACCCAACCGGGTAAGAGATACAAATAGGAACGAGTTGGTGGGGTATTTACTAACACTACAAGTACCACAATGCCTGAAAAGAACACGCCCACTGTGGCAGGCTTGAAAATCACGCTGCGAATGCAGTGTCACTGTTGCCCACCTGGTCTCCATGAAGCCTAGCCAGTGATCAAGGGAGAAGTTACCTGAAACGCGTATGGCCAAGATAGGCGCATGAACTGCCGAAACTGCTGTGTCAGTTACTCTGTAGCCTGCCAATAAATGACGGAGAAAATCACGCTGCGAGTGGTGTTTTCAATTTGGGAGTGCTTTCGATTGGAATATGTAGCGGCCGACTCCAGGTCGCGAAACACCCCATCGCCGACAGAGCGAGTCCGCAGCACCGTGAATTTAGGTGCCTAGGAGCAACGTGACCTGTTGGTGGACTGCAAACAACAGAGCCACTACACGGCACGGAAGGCAGACCAAACCGGGTAAGAGATACAAATAGGAACGAGTTGGTGGGGTATTTACTAACACTACAAGTACCACAATGCCTGAAAAGAACACGCCCACTGTGGCAGGCTTGAAAATCACGCTGCGAATGCAGTGTCACTGTTGCCCACCTGGTCTCCATGAAGCCTAGCCAGTGATCAAGGGAGAAGTTACCTGAAACGCGTATGGCCAAGATAGGCGCATGAACTGCCGAAACTGCTGTGTCAGTTACTCTGTAGCCTGCCAATAAATGACGGAGAAAATCACGCTGCGAGTGGTGTTTTCAATTTGGGAGTGCTTTCGATTGGAATATGTAGCAGCCGACTCCAGGTCGCGAAAACACCCCATCGCCGACAGAGCGAGTCCGCAGCACCGTGAATTTAGGTGCCTAGGAGCAACGTGACCTGTTGGTGGACTGCAAACAACAGAGTCACTACACGGCACGGAAGGCAGACCCAACCGGGTAAGAGATACAAATAGGAACGAGTTGGTGGGGTATTTACTAACACTACAAGTACCACAATGCCTGAAAAGAACACGCCCACTGTGGCAGGCTTGAAAATCACGCTGCGAATGCAGTGTCACTGTTGCCCACCTGGTCTCCATGAAGCCTAGCCAGTGATCAAGGGAGAAGTTACCTGAAACGCGTATGGCCAAGATAGGCGCATGAACTGCCGAAACTGCTGTGTCAGTTACTCTGTAGCCTGCCAATAAATGATGGAGAAAATCACGCTGCGAGTGGTGTTTTCAATTTGGGAGTGCTTTCGATTGGAATATGTAGCGGCCGACTCCAGGTCGCGAAAACACCCCATCGCCGACAGAGCGAGTCCGCAGCACCGTGAATTTAGGTGCCTAGGAGCAACGTGACCTGTTGGTGGACTGCAAACAACAGAGTCACTACACGGCACGGAAGGCAGACCCAACCGGGTAAGAGATACAAATAGGAACGAGTTGGTGGGGTATTTACTAACACTACAAGTACCACAATGCCTGAAAAGAACACGCCCACTGTGGCAGGCTTGAAAATCACGCTGCGAATGCAGTGTCACTGTTGCCCACCTGGTCTCCATGAAGCCTAGCCAGTGATCAAGGGAGAAGTTACCTGAAACGCGTATGGCCAAGATAGGCGCATGAACTGCCGAAACTGCTGTGTCAGTTACTCTGTAGCCTGCCAATAAATGACGGAGAAAATCACGCTGCGAGTGGTGTTTTCAATTTGGGAGTGCTTTCGATTGGAATATAATATATATATATATATATATATATATATATATATATATATATATATATATATATATAGTTAGTACCGGCATGCTGCAATAAAGTAATTTAAATCTCTTACCTTGTCTGGAGTGGCCGCTTCTTCCTTCGGCGAAGAAACATTTGGGAATGTGTGTATATATATATATATTTGACTTACCTTAGTAATACTTAACCTGCGTGGTAAAGACATATGCGTGGTGAAGGCCTATTCGTGGAAAGGAATGCTTTGTAAAAAATGAGTGCTAAAGGCATATGCTAATTTCTTGCGTTGTAATGTCATACATCTCTCGAGTAGGAAGAAGACTCCCTGTGCATCAGGGTCACTGTTGTTTTGTTTTTCTGAAACAAAATCCCACTTTAGGCGTTCATTCCAGAAAAAGAATAAATGATTGTATAGCAAGTCAAACAAACATTGCTTCCGCTCTGCATTCATCTGCTCGGTCAAGGCATCTGCTATATCAGCAGATGTCTTTGAATACAGGGACATCCCTGCAAGGCAGGTGGCATATCTAAATATTTTGAGTGGGCCTCTATCAATGGAGCAGAGTCCAGGGCATCAGGTGACCAGTGGGCTTTAGGGATGCCTGCCAAAGAATGTGGAGGCCTACAGCTGTGATAACGCCGATTCTTATCTAATTATCTATAAGAACCTTCTGGTCGCCAAGATCTTTTTACCTGTTGAATAGTGTAAAGGAGAGAATCTCATCAGATTATATAACAGCATTCATTTTGTCTGAAAGGACCACTGACTCCGAATTCAAGTTTATGAATTTATTATCGCCAAAAATAACTGGACATGCAAACACCTCAACACGAGGTTAAAGAAATAGATGGGCACTAATACAAATAATAACCTACGCAGGAGTCTCATCCGACTCAGAATAAAGAGGATCGATAGTTCTAGAAGGATCAACCAAGCTATGATTGCTCCAATTTCTACGTTGCTCTTCATTTATCTAAGCAAGCTTTAAATCAATTGCTGTCCCTACACTAACACTTAGTGACATCCCTACATAACGATTTTCCCAGGCAAGAGTGAATAAAAGGTGTCAGCTGTGAAGACTTCCTCAGAAGTGCAATCACATAATACCTAAGCTCAGATTCTTTTATGCTCCTTCCTCAGGACACTCTCTGTCCTCCTCTCTGGTCTCCCCTACCTCTTCTCTGGCCTCCTCCCTCGGGGCACTATCCCTAATACAAAACCCTAATACAATTGTACACGCCTTGGTCACGCCTCCTTGGCCAGGTCTTCTTTCTTGTACTTTTCCATCGAAACGGTTACTTCATCCTGGACGGTTGCGATGACCTTGAGTCCCAGGCACCTTCTCCGCTGAAAGTATCATCCCTAAATTCCATTGCACTCCCCGTACCATGCCTCCCATCTCTCTAACTTTTGAAAACAAAGAGTTAGTCTTTTACTAACGAGACATGTGTCCTTGCACCTGCAACAAAAGATACGTTCAACAGAAACCTTCTACTGTGCTAATTAAATCTACCGTTTGTGCCCAGAGAGCCTTACCAAGAGAAACTTTTCTCTGCCTACAAAATAAGCTAACATAAGAATAAACCAGGCCTTCCCTAAGCATATATGTAGTCAGGCCTTTACATATAACTTTTAAACACACACCTTACTTTTCCCTATAAGCATTTTCATTACAATTCATATGCGAAAATGAATTACATGTGCAACTTTAATATGGTGCACGTTTAAACTACTGCAATTGAATTACACACGAACTAATTTCTCTATGCATTATTTTTCACACAATTCAATAAACATTACATTGCATAATTATCATAACACAATTATACTGCGTAGTTCACTTAATATTAGTGAACTATTCACTCTTACTAAACATGCATGGATATACAACTGAATATATACGAATATATGTCTGAGTACATGCGGGTGCGAACTACCAGTGATTATGATGCACCCCTACAATTCACAAGAACATTTCGCTCTATCAGTTCCCCCTTTGATGACTCCTGTCATCACATTTCATTCAACTCCCTTGGAGAAAGAACCGACCTAAACAGAACTCGTTGCCATTTTTCCTGATCTTAGTTTCTCCATGCTCTTGAGCCTCTGATATTGACTGTCCTGCAGTCTCGCCAATCTCATCTCATTTTCCCTCAAAGCTCTCTTGACTCGGCCTGCTCGATACCACTTGTAGGCCTTGATCGAAATCCACAGACAGACCACACAAACCACCACGATAAGGAGGGGTCTCAGAACATACCCAAGGAATCCTTTTCCCAGATTTGCAACCCAGCTTCCCCCTTGACCAAATCCCTTGCCAACTTTTTCCCAAAGCCCCTCTTCGGTCAAATCCGCTATTTTTGTGTGGATGGTAGTGATATTACTTATATATTTCTCCAGATCTTTGCTACGGTCTGGTATATAAGTGCAGCACTCTTGAACCTTCAACAATTTACAGACTCCGCCCTCTTTTGCCAACAAGACATCCAAAGCAAGACGATTCTGCAAAACCATTGCCCTTATCGACAACATCTCTCCTTCCACCAGCACCAATGACTTTGCTGTATTCATTGAAAATTCATCTACCACAGTCGCTAATCTCCGGATTTTCACATCATTCAAGACTACTCCCAGACTGGGTATCATAGCTCCAAAGATATCCCCCACAACGATTCCTGCACTTGCAGCTCTTCTCGCTCTTGAATGCTTCCCACTTTCTAGAAGTTCCAAATCCTCTGTATGGTAAATCTTTGGAAATATTATTGCCAAATAACATGTTCCATACCAATTTGCAGGCAACCTCACATAAGCATTCTTCCCACACACAAAATACACCGTTGGTATCACTTGTACAGGACCTTGGAGAAAATCTTTTGCCACATCTGCCATGGTGAAAACGTGATCACAAGTGCTTTGTCCCACTGCAACCTTTTCGTAGTAAGTCTGATAACGCCTTATACACAGCTTACCCCTCTGCTCTTTGTCTAACGCTATAGGACCATAGCTTCCCTTTGTCTTATGCAACTTTTCCTCATCTGTCCAATCAGGTCTGTTATGCCCCATGTCTCGTGACTGGGTCAGCTTTCTATACCTGTCCTCTACCTGATCTACAAACTTTTTCTCTACATCTGACAACGAGCAGGTCAGATTGTGTCTGTGAGCGAATGCTGTATCCAATTCCAAACTCGGTATGAAGAACTTCCTGAGTCTATCCTCGGTCTTATAATAGTCATACTTATTCAAATGCTTGTAAGCTGGGACTTCAGGAAGCACTGCGTCGAAATTGGAAAAGAAATACTCAAACTGATCTCTCTCATAAAATATACTAAGCAAAAGACTACATGAAATTCCATAAGTCAGTGGAAGATGGTGATACCTAATACCCTCGTCCACTGAAGCAGGCAACTGCATACACACATAACAATCTTTCGCATCCATCACATCAACATACTCATATAGCAGCTTAGCATATGCATTAAGCTTAAAATCACTCCTAGACAAATCTATATGTAACCTACGACTTTCTTCTAATAGCAAAGCTCTGTCAGCTCCCATGTTTACCCCCTTTTGGCTAGGTGTAGTAGGTGTAGGTGTCCCTGGCACCCCCTTCACTTCTAGCTCATGCGAACCAGTATATGAGACTATGATTACTATGATTATAGAGACTATCACACTACTTATAAGTACGCCTACAATCCACTTAGATCTACGATTGGGATCTCCCGGCTCCATGGTTTCGAAAGTTCTCAAAAGTTCTTGGTTATAGCAATGAACCCTGAAAAAGTCTCTGTGTCCTTTACTCGTGACTTGCTTAACCAGCTCGAGCAACCATGAAATCTCCGGATTTTCCCTTTTCGATCACAATCTTATTTACACAGTCCAGAAAAAGACTTCCCTAGTTTTCGTTCCTCTTCTGTGGAAAGTCCCTAAGTTTATTCTTCTTCCACTCGGACCTAGGTTATCTTCTTCTTTTAGACTTTTATTTACAGTTTATAGTTGATCCACAATAAGATCCTCATTGAGCAGTTCCAGAACGTGATACAAAAGTTCAAGACGCAAGATTACCATTTCATGTGAAGACGGCTCAAACCCAAAAGACGGAAATTCGAGTCGATGCAGAACCAAGTTTCGAACTTCACTCAGAAGCGGGGGATTCGGAACTGTGAGGGTCAGTATTCCTTCTACTTCGAGCCCTGGCAACTGCAGCACCACCTTCACTACCACATTCGGGCTCCGACGGACCACCAGCACTGACCTCAGCCTTCCCGTGCTCACCACCCCCTGCATCAAACACTGTGTAAGTCCACTCAGGGGTAGAGTATCTGCGACAAGGTACTCTTGTTCTTTTCGACCTTCGCCGACTATCTTGAGCCTGGTCTTCGTCACTTGCCTCTGTTTCGGACGTTTCAGACACTGGGGCAAGGTCTCTTTCAGGTGCTAACCTCAGGTTCCGTCGCCTCTGTCTTTCAGGCCAACTTTCCTCACTTCTGTTCGTTCGTCTGCCTTCCCCTGCTATACCCAGTGCACTACTTCCTCTTTCTGCTGAATCTGACTCTTCTCCGCCCACTGCACCGTTTCTGTCTTCGGTGTCTGAGTCAGGGTTCGAACTGTGGAAACCCCCTTCAGCTTGCTCTAGTGCACCACCAGCTGTGTCAGCGACCCTTACAGCTTGACTTGTCCTCTCATGTGGCCCTGCCACATCAGCTGGATTTTCATTTACGAGAGGAGCTGTTTCTTCCAAGGGTGCTGAAACTCTGCGGGTATGGGAGGCATGCACCCAGTTCGGCAATCCTCCACACTTTACTGCTGTGTTCGTGATGAGTATCACCTGGTACGGGCCACGCCAGCGGGCATCCAAGCAACTCTTCCTCACGTGTTTCCGGACAAGCACCCAATCTCCGGGACACAAGTCGTGGCACAGATCACTCGAGGCTGGGACCACTGCAGCTTGCACCTGCTGGGATACAGAACGGACCACATCAGATAGTCCTTTACAATAATCGAGAATCAAGTCATCAGTGATGCTTATCAAAGCTGTAGCTGGTACTGCCGGCAACCTCATTGCCCTTCCCATTAGTATCTCGTGGGGGGACAACCCGGTTTTCCTGTCTGGGACACTTCGCATGCTCATTAACACAAGCGGCAAGGCATCGGGCCATTTCAGGGATGTCGAAGAACACATTTTTGCCATCCGGGCCTTCAAAGTTCCATTAACTTGTTCCACCATCCCAGAAGCCTCTGGTCTGTAACTACAGTGGAGTCTCTGGTCAATATTCAATGCAGCACAAAGTAACTTCATGATTTCACTGTGGAAGTGCCTTCCTCTATCAGATTCCAAAGAGGTTGGGATCCCGAACCTAGGGATGAGCTCCCTCAACAATAACTTAGCCACTGTGAGAGTGTCACACCTGCGTGTTGGGTAAGCCTCCACCCACCGTGAGAATACACATACCAGCACTAAAATGTACCTCAACCCATTACACTTAGGCATTTCCACGAAGTCTAACTGTATCCTGTTGAAAGGCCCACCTGACCTCCCAATGTGACTCAAAGTGACCACAGTTTTCTTTCCAGCATTCATCTGCTGACACGTAACACACCTCTGACACACTGTTTCAGCCATTGCCCGAAATCGTGGGTTGTACCACGTCTGTCTAAACACCCTCATCATTGCATCTCTACCAAGGTGTGCCTGTCCATGTATCAGCCTTGCCATCGGACTCAACAGCTCTTCTGGTAATACGGCTCTCCCATCACTGGAGACCCACACATCCACGTCTCCTCTCTCACAACCAGCTTTGATCCATCCCTCTCTCTCCTGGTCTGAGACTTCGTCCTGCAATCGCTTGAGCTCTTCCCAAGTGTCTGCCATGGCCAACATTATGTTGAGCTCGGTTCTTTCTTGGCTCTCCCCTGCGTATCTATCTGTGAATATGCATCCTTGTTCCGCACAGAACCGGGCAACCTCGTCTGCGTATTTATTGCCCAATGACACAAAGTCTTCCCCTTTCCCATGCGCGGAACATTTAACAACAGCAATTTCCTTCGGATGTTGTAACGCATCCAACAGTTGTCTTACATATTCTCCATTCCTAATGGGTGAGCCAGATGATGTCAAAAATCCCCTCTGAGACCATAACTGCCCGAAGTCATGCACCACACCAAACCCATATTGGCTGTCAGTGTAAATCGTGATTCGAATTTGATCAGCGGCCAAACAGGCACGAGTCAAGGCAATGATCTCAGCTACCTGCGCGGAGCGTACTCCTTCTAGGCAAGCAGCCTCGACCACTCCCGAAATGGTACACACAGCAAACGCTGCTCTCAATTGCCCAACACTGTCCCTTAAGCATGAACCGTCGACAAAGAAAATTTCATCTGAGTCTGCCAGTGGTTCATCGACAATGTCAGGTCTCGGTTTGGTGCAAAGTTCGGTCACATCGAGACAATCATGGTCCGCACAATCTTCATCATCTGCGTTCGGTGTAGGCATCAACGTCGCAGGGTTCAAGACAGAGCACCTTTTCAGAGTCACATTCTCTGCGGCAAGTATGACTTGCTCGTACCTCGTTAACCTATTGTTCGTTAGGTGCTGAGTCTTGGTCCTGGTCATCAATAACTCAACCGAGTGTGGCACATGTACAGTCAGTGGATGTCCCATTACAATGCTTTCACATCTTTCAATGCTGACACCGGTTGCAGCAACGGATCTTAGACATCCGGGCAACGCAGAAGCTACTGGATCTAGAGTAGCTGAGAAATAGGCAACTGGTCTACGGACACTTCCATGGTTCTGAGCTAAGACTGCTAATGCACATCCTTCCCTCTCACAACAGAACAATGAAAAGGCCTTGTTGTAATCAGGCATCCCCAGTGCCGGAGCACTGCACAATTCCTCTCTCAGTTTCAGGAATGACATCAAGCACTCCTCGTCCCATGGTACCGGATCACTCACATCCTTGTGTGTAAGCCTCTGCAAAGGCTTTGCTCTCAAGGAGAAACTAGGAATCCACTGTCGACAGTAGCCGACCATTCCCAGGAACATCCTAACTTCTCTCTGTGTGGTGGGTACTGCCATACTCATTATTGCCTCAATTCGGTCTGGCGACACCTTTCTCTTGCCTTTTTCCAATCTGTGTCCCAAGTACTGTACCTCATTCAAACAGTACTGCAGCTTGTTCGGGGACACCTTATGTCCATTCTCTGCTAAGTGGTTCAACAGGGCTACAGTGTCAATTCTGCAAGCATCTTCTGTTTCTGAGGCAATGAGTAAATCGTCTATGTATTGCACGAGGACTGAGTTCTGCGGCAACACAAGGCTCTCAAGATTCTTTTTCAGGATCTGGTTAAAGATCGATGGACTTTCTGTATACCCTTGAGGGATACGACACCATGTTAACACGCGATTTTCCAGCCTGAATGCAAAGAGAAATTGGCTTTCCTCATGGAGCGGTATCGAAAAGAAGGCTTGACACAAGTCGATGACCGTAAACCACTCGGCTTCGCATGGGATCTGGAACAGTATTACTGAAGGATTCGGTACCACTGGACAACAAGGGACAACTATCGTGTTGACCTTTCGCAGGTCTTGCACGATCCTGTATTTCCCGCTCGGTTTCTGTAGTCCCATAATAGGTGAATTACAGGGGCTACCTCTGATCTCTTTCAGAATGCCTTTCTCAATGAAAGTCTCGATCACAGGTTTTATCCCTGCAATCGTTTCAGGCGACAAGTTGTATTGAGGTGTCCTGGGGAAATCAACATTTTGCTTCACCTCAATCCGCACTGGTTCAACCCCTCTGATTAGACCTATTTCATCGCCTGCGAAATCCCACACCACAGATGACACTGCGTTTCTCAAATCAGGTGGAAGTTCTTCCACCGTCACCATTGGGTACAGATCTATGCATAGGTGCTGATTTGTAACCTTAAAGTCAGCATCGTCATCCCTCGTCTGGACCTCCACTCCCTGAGGCGTACAATAAATCGTGCAGTTCAACTTGCACAACAGATCTCTTCCCAAAAGGCAAACTGGACTCGTATCACACACTACAAACTGATGTCTAGTTTGGAAGGAACCTATCTTTACTAAGATCGGTTCTGTCAACGGGCTGCTTATTCTTTTATTCGCTACTCCAACAACCTGGATTGATTGTCCCGAGAGGGGTAGGTTAGGGACCACTGCTGATCTTACAGTAGACCGGGTAGCACCAGTATCAACCAAAAGTGTGGCAGGATGACCCTCAATATCTGCCTCCACAAAAGGTCCTCTCTGGTCTACCTCCAAGACCGCTCCAAGCGTGCAGTCTTCCTCCCCCTCAGGCACCGTCAGGATAAAGGGTCTGAGCTACTCTCGTCATAGTCTTCGAACAGGGGCATCTGTTGGTACGTTCGTATTCCTTGTGAAATCCTTGGAGCCTGGGGAACCTGTGCGTGAGGGCTGTATATCCCCCCTTTCATCACCCTAGGCCTCGTCACGGTGTTAACTACCTCTTGCGCGGGTGCCTGAACCCCCTCTTCCTCTTCCTGCAACTGATTAACTGGGTTCAAAGGACACTCGCGTTTCCAATGTCCGACCTGACGACAAAGATGACACGCAGTGGTCTTCTTCAGTGTGGCCACGTCCACTCCCGTCTTGGGGTCTATTGGTTTTCCCTTTCCCTGTCCTTGCCCATTCTGGTTCCCCTGGAAATTTCCTTGTTTTCTTCCTAAGGTCCCTCCATTAGACTGACCCTGTGCTGTCTGCATCTGGACAAGCATCAATTTGTCTTTTAGCTTCCGATGTTTCGATTCCACCTCATCACTACAGTATCTTGCATACCTCAAAATTTCATCTACCGGCTTGTTCTGCCAGCAGATCAGATGGTGCTGTATCATGAGACTGACTTCTGATCTCAGACCCAGTACAAACTTTGAGACAAACTGTCCCATATCCTTGGGGTCTAACGTATCTAATCCACTATACTGTTTAAAAGCTTGCAGAAGTCTTTCGTAATATTCATGCACCGTTTCTTTGGGTTCCTGTACAGTCCGATCTATCTTAACCCAATCTATATCTTGAGGTGAAATCTTCAGTTTTAGCCATGTAATCACCTGCTCATATTTTTTCATTACTAGGGGTGATGGACCATTTGTAACCGCCTCCCTTTCAGGTTCCGAAGTCGGCCACTCGACAGCGACTTTACAAGCTGTCCACAAATCTCCCGGCACCACTATGTCAAACAAGGTGTTCAAATCAATCCACAATACTTTTGAAATTTTAACAAACCGCTCAACCTGCTTGTACCACTCTACTGGTTTCTCCCTCAGCCGAGGAAAATCATTTGTAAATGCAGCCAAATCACCTCTATTCCACGGCACATGCACATACCCTCCATTCTGTACTTCCCGTAAAGGAAAATTTCCGACACCCGTCGCCCCCCTCCTGGAGGCGGCGTTTCCCCCTCAGCTTTCTTTGCTATTTTCTTCTTGGACCACCTTTCTTCCCATTTGTCCAACAAAATCCATATCCGCATTCCTACAATCAGATCTCTGGTGTGTGTCCTTAATCCTGTGATTCTTTTCTCTTCCAGCTCCTGGTCACTGTATTGTAATCTATGCGGTCCTTGCAACGTTTTAGTTTTATTCAGGTCTACCTCATATCTTTTGGCCAACGCCGTTAAGTTTTCATGTGCTATTCTAGCTTTTCGAGTCACATCTTTTGCTACGAACAGCAGCTCATCTGATCCATAAATTTCTATCCTTTCCAAAGGCAGACTCCCGCTAATCATCTCGTCTACCTCTGCTTTCAACCTTACTACGTCTAGCAACCTTGCCTGTACTGCACTCCTCAGTACTTCTCGACAAGTTGAGCCGTCCCGCTCATCACATTCACTATTCTGTCCTTGTGACCTATTCCCTTCTATCGTATTCCTGGAACTTGGTCTGTCTTCCGAGATGTTTTGTTCCCTATCTCCTGGCATCCTATCACTTTGATTTCTCACCGTTGGTGTCCACATCCTCAAAGCTGACTTGGATTCGTGCAAAGACCTCGGTCTGACTGGTCTCTCATCCTCCTGTCTAAAGGAAGAATCTGCAGTAGCCGGTAACGGCGTACTTGTCTCCATTGGTCTTGGGAAATGAACCACCCGTACTCCTAACCCATTCCCACTCTCACTGGTTACTTCTTCCCTTCCCATCTGTACGGAGCTCCCTTCTCTCACTCGGTCTGGGTCATATACCGGTACTATAGGGCCAATGGTAACCGGTACTGTCAAGGAGTCCGGTAACCTTGTGTTCCCAACAGGAGGCTGTGTTATCATAGACGTCGTTGCCCCTTCCGTTCCTGTGGAAATCCTTCCCACTACTCTCATGCTAGTCTGATTCTGTCTCTCATCAATTGTTACTGCTGGAGCCGGTTTTCCCTCCTCTGAATCTGGATTAAATGGAGGTGGCCTCTCTGCCAACAACCTATCTAACAGGCTGTCGTCTGTATCACTGTCGTCCTCATCGATTCTTGTAATCTTTCCATTTTGTATTAGCAGTGGGTATAACTTATCTCCCTCAATCGTTTCCACTCTCCACCTTTTCTCCAGTGCATCCCACCTTGCATCTTGAAATGCCCGGATCGATTTCTTCACCCTTTCCTGGCTCTTGTCTTTCCTCCTATCATACGCTGCTCTAATCCACGCATGTAGCGCCTCAAACTGTGTTGGTCTAGGTAGTGGTCGTAAAGAAGCCATTATACTTTTTAGCTGGTACAACACCTCTAACCTGAAAGTACCATAGCGTGGGAAAGTCAATTCTCCTTCTCCTTCTGTCATTTTATGCCAATTCTCAAGCCAAATTATAGTATGCAATCCTACATTCTTTGCCATATAATGTGCTGGCGTATCCTCGGGAGGAGCTTCCTCTCCTTCCCGAGTAACCACATGTCTATCACCTCTACAAAGTTCCCGTAAAACTTTAAAACATTTCATGATGAATCAACTTTTTATTTGCTCTCAAAATGTCAGCTTTTGCTTCCTGATTTCAATCCACCAATGCCAGCGCGGCTCACACCAACCGGCCTATCGCAGCGCGGCACTTGTCTGACGTCACTTTTCCTCCGCTCGCAGCAGTTCTCCTCCTCCCTAATTCACTCGTTCTCTCTCGCACCTGTCCCAATCATACTCTGAAGTAATGTCCGTCCTACCGAACAATTACCTCTCTGACTGTCAGTCCACCAATGACCGATCAGCCTCTCGAGCTTGTTGACCTCAATCTGGCAACCGTCTGTCCGCGAATCGACCGGACAATCGCCTCTAACACACTCGATAGGATTCAATCACTCGATGTTCTGCACACAATAACCTACGACCTGCGTTGGTTATTCACACACTCACACATGTGTTCCCTATCTTCAGTGGGTCTGTCAATGACGTCTCGTGACCCCCACAACCTCTGGTCAACGCTCTCAACTCTGGGTGTGTTCTACACCACAATAAATCATCCGGTCCCGCGCGCGCTCACGGTCCGGTCCTCAATCACACAACTCTCGTTCCAACTCCGCAAGACATCACACGACAATAAAACACCGCAATCTACCAAACACCACTCTTTTCATACTCACTCTACCACGAACTGCTACTTCCGCCGCACCGTCACTCTCCGTCAGTTTTCAACGACCTCCGACATCCTTCTCCTACGGTCCACTGGATCTGCGTCACTCGGGCTCTATGGGGCAACTTAATCTCCTATCTTGCTCTAGATCTCCCCTTACCATCAAAGGTAACCATCCTACTCTGCTACCAACTGATAACGCCGATTCTTATCTAATTATCTATAAGAACCTTCTGGTCGCCAAGATCTTTTTACCTGTTGAATAGTGTAAAGGAGAGAATCTCATCAGATTATATAACAGCATTCATTTTGTCTGAAAGGACCACTGACTCCGAATTCAAGTTTATGAATTTATTATCGCCAAAAATAACTGGACATGCAAACACCTCAACACGAGGTTAAAGAAATAGATGGGCACTAATACAAATAATAACCTACGCAGGAGTCTCATCCGACTCAGAATAAAGAGGATCGATAGTTCTAGAAGGATCAACCAAGCTATGATTGCTCCAATTTCTACGTTGCTCTTCATTTATCTAAGCAAGCTTTAAATCAATTGCTGTCCCTACACTAACACTTAGTGACATCCCTACATAACGATTTTCCCAGGCAAGAGTGAATAAAAGGTGTCAGCTGTGAAGACTTCCTCAGAAGTGCAATCACATAATACCTAAGCTCAGATTCTTTTATGCTCCTTCCTCAGGACACTCTCTGTCCTCCTCTCTGGTCTCCCCTACCTCTTCTCTGGCCTCCTCCCTCGGGGCACTATCCCTAATACAAAACCCTAATACAATTGTACACGCCTTGGTCACGCCTCCTTGGCCAGGTCTTCTTTCTTGTACTTTTCCATCGAAACGGTTACTTCATCCTGGACGGTTGCGATGACCTTGAGTCCCAGGCACCTTCTCCGCTGAAAGTATCATCCCTAAATTCCATTGCACTCCCCGTACCATGCCTCCCATCTCTCTAACTTTTGAAAACAAAGAGTTAGTCTTTTACTAACGAGACATGTGTCCTTGCACCTGCAACAAAAGATACGTTCAACAGAAACCTTCTACTGTGCTAATTAAATCTACCGTTTGTGCCCAGAGAGCCTTACCAAGAGAAACTTTTCTCTGCCTACAAAATAAGCTAACATAAGAATAAACCAGGCCTTCTCTAAGCATATATGTAGTCAGGCCTTTACATATAACTTTTAAACACACACCTTACTTTTCCCTATAAGCATTTTCATTACAATTCATATGCGAAAATGAATTACATGTGCAACTTTAATATGATGCACGTTTAAACTACTGCAATTGAATTACACACGAACTAATTTCTCCACGCATTATTTTTCACACAATTCAATAAACATTACATTGCATAATTATCATAACACAATTATACTGCGTAGTTCACTTAATATTAGTGAACTATTCACTCTTACTAAACATGCATGGATATACAACTGAATATATACGAATATATGTCTGCGTACATGCGGGTGCGAACTACCAGTGATTATGATGCACCCCTACAATTCACAAGAACATTTCGCTCTATCAGCTGCACACCATGGACCTGCAGTCACAGGGACTAAACCTGACTTCATCACTTGACAAAAACTTGCCCAATTCATCACTAGTACCAGTGTATTCAATTTTGAAAATGTATAATACAACAATGTGGAAACCTACGGTAAAGTTTATATTCCAACAACATGTTCCCAATGGTTAATGGCAATCACTCGGGCTAGCATTCCATCCAGTCCATCGTTTTTCACCCATTGTGTCACTCAAGACAAAGGCCCAGTTTATGCAGATCAGTACTGACCCTTTTTTCTAGGGAACAGTCCATCCTGAACTGCCAGGCCAGGACTTCTCCAGAAGGGGCCCGACTGAACACGCCCAATCAGGCCAAAACCTGTTTTGCGGTGCTTTTGTTACAATTCAAAGAGGACCTGGCTTGGCAGTTCTGGCTGTTCCTAATAGAGCAGAACCAAGACTGATTTGCATATGGCTGGGTCTAATCTGAGGTGGCATTATGGGCAAAGGAACGATGGGCTGAAATGCTACCACGAGCGACTACCAGTTGTTGGAATTGCAAGCATTCCTCGTCACCTTTTGTGTTTAATGCAGCAGCCCTGATGACAACAGAGCTCCTACAATTTTCTTACAATTCGGACAATAAACTGGCTCTCAGAGCACTAGTCTCTGATTCACCAGCCATAAATATTCTGCCAATCTTGAAGGACCCAGGAAAGCTCTTTCCGCCCCATACCTCATTTCTCGTTTACAGTTCATCTAGTTTTTCCCTCTAGTTATACCCTTTCAGACACTCAGTGAAAAGTAGTCGGTTAGATTTACCTTTCCTGGACACTAAAGGAACCTTTTCATAACTTTAAAGTCTGCCCACGCCGCTGTCACCCGTCTCAGCTGCTGCGCACCTCCCAGTTAGCTTAGCACGGTGCACGCAGGCCAGAGGCTAGCACCGCCGCACCTGTGCGCACAATTCAAACGAATATGACAGAAAAGACCATTCCTCTCATCCGTGCTCTCTGTTGGCAGATACATAATACCCGGAGAGTGTGTACAAATCCTGGGCTTACAAGACAGCGCGAGGAGAGACAAGAGGACGTCGGGCCCTGGCAGGCTTGCGCGCGCGTTCTTATCCACGAGCTGCCACGTCCAGGTCCAGTCGCGCGCTGTATTGCGCATTGATCCCGCCTGGAGGGACCACCGTACAAACAAGAGCTGTTCGGGGGGGCGCACAAACAAGAGCTGTTCGGGGGGGACGCAATCACGACGTGCATTCTGATTCGCTGCCTCCAGAGACCGGGGACGGAGATGAAGTAAGTGGCCAGAATGGGAGCGATGTGTGTTTAACACTTAACGGCTTCTCCTCTGCCCCGCAGCTGTTTGCTTTTAATTGTTTAGTCATGGCGGAGGATGTCTCTGCGTGGCCAGCGCTGCCTCTAGCTTTCGACGTTGCAGAGTACTCATACAAGATAGAAAATTAATTAGTGAACCTGTCTCGCACCAATGGGGACACTCAAGAGGAGGCCATGGTGGGGGATGGGTTGCTAAATCCTGCTCCACACAAATAATTTATATGGAGATTCTTCTGCAAGAGGTTGGAGATTACTAGGTTCCAAAAGACGCTTCAGTGAGACAAGAAGAGGCTTAGTTGGCCATATCTGCTTGGAGTAGCAGTGATTTGAAAACGACAATAAGCAGTGGTAAAACCAATAGGTTTGGCTTGTATTTTGAGCCCTGAATCAAATATTACAAAAAGCCACCTGCAGCAGAAAAAAATAAGCAGTAGCAAAGCCGATAGGGCTCACCTTTGGGCACTGTTGGATTTGTTAATGGTTTTTAGCTATGCCGTACAGTATCTCGATGGTATGCAGCATAGCTAAATAAAAAAATAAAAATTTTATCACGTCATGTTGAATGACGCAGCCTCTTTTTTTCTTTTTATTTGCCGATCCAACTTGGATTGACAAATAAAAAGAAAAACATGCAAAACCTTTTTTTTGTAAAGTAGGTTTGAGGAAGTAACACTGGTGGGGGCATGGAGGCTTCACGGAGGTCAAGGGGGAGCAAATTGTGCTGTGAAACCGTAGATGGCGGACAGCTAAACAAGCCTTCTTGCCAGGGTGCCTGCTTCCCTGAAACAAATGTAAATGTTCACAATGAGTCAATCTGTAAAGGGAGCTCAGAAGTCGATATTGGCTTTGATTAATGGAATTACTTGATGACACAGATTTATTCTTTTTGAGTGGTATTGGAAGTGTATTACCAGTGTATTACCAGTTTACCGGTGAAGTGTGTGCTTTTTAAAGGGGCATAACACAGGCCCCTACGTCACAGGGGCCTGTGTTAGATCCTAACTATTTTCTACTGCTCCAACCAGGATTCAATTCCATGGTTGTTTGGCTACAGACACAGACGCTCAGCAGTGCATTAACTAATAGAGGTATCATAAAGTACGATAGTTCATTTTCCACTGATGAACTTAACTTGCATGTATTTTACATGTAAGCTATATGTTATTTTATATGTACATACCTAAAGATGCAATACCGAAAAAAGTTGCAGCATATTTTGTTTTTATAGCCACGCTTTTTACCCCAACCCCGCGCTTACTCGCCCCGCCCCCATTGTGCACAGCGTCACAGTTCCCCTACTTTTTTTAATACGCTATGACCGCTGGGCAAGAGAGATAGAGCACTTGGAGCTCAAGCGGTAGAACCACATGGGCGGGAGAGCTACACAGGTGGGAGGGCACACGAGGGCAAGTGCATCATGGGGAAGGAGGAGAAGCATATGAACACAAGAGAGCAGCATGGCTAGTGAAAAAAAGCACACTAGCGAGACACCTGTAAAACACATGCACTCTTGTAGAGTGCTTAAACAAAGAAGAAAAAGATAGCATTTGAAAAAGCAAGCAGTCACTTGTCAAACATCCCACTGTGCTGTGAGCATACAACTACCTACATGATGGTACTGTGATAAATCCACACGCAGGACATATTTGCTATAATGCTTAAACCTGTGTTTATAACTCCAAAAAGAATCTTCATGATCTCGGTAGGGCTCGCAGTCACATCATGTAGGCAACATTATTTAGCATCCTTCATTTCACAACACAAGAATACAGAATTGAATCTTCCAAAAATAGAGAGACTCGCATAGAAGGCTTAAATTAAATTTCTGCATCTTTTTAGGTCTGGCCAGAGACAGGCTCAGCTGTGTCCCAGATGTAACGCTATCAACTCAGAGTGAGGAAACACAAGATCATATCCACTCAGACACTGGGTTTGAGTGCCATTCACAAATTGATCAGCCCCTGAAGTGCAACAATCAGATGAGTCCTCTGAAGGAGGGATCCCATTATGCTGCATGAACTGTGAAGCATCTTTTATTTGCCTTCAAAGGACCATTAATCCTCTTTTTGCAAGAGACCTTCAGCATTATAATTTGTTAGCAGGAATAACGTGTGACACACAACATTTAGGTATTGTTGTAGTTGGAAGAGAGCCAGAAAGTAGAATAGCTGAGGCTCGCTGAAACTCTGCCACTGTTCCTCACCCTTGTAGCCGTGTCCCATTCTGCACTGTGCCATTCCTCTTGTTGCTTACCACCTGAGTCCATCCTCCCTTTTGTTGGATATAGCTGCGCCTCATGCTCCTCTGCTTGCTCTGAGTGGAGACCTCCCAGTGCCTTGGCTGATCCCAGGAGGAATTTAAAGTACCATACGGCACCATTTGGAAGTACCTTAGAGGCATCTTAAGAACTCTGGCTTGTCAGCAGTGCTGATGGTCTGAGTCAACACCTCAGTCACCTCTTGTGCCCATCTATTACCTTCCTTTTCACCACCCTCCCCTCCCATGCATGCTCCAATCAGCAGAAGATTGCATCACTGCACTCACTCTCCCAGCATGCCTCCATGCACTCTCTCATACATGAACTCTCTCACTGATTTATGCACTGAGTAGCTCACTAATTCAACCATCCACACTCGCACGCATCCATTCATCCACCTATTGACTCATTCTTGAAAGCCAGCATATCTACACAAGCTCACCATCTTTAAAAAAAAAAAGTGTCTGACCTATTTTGCTAGTGTTTGTAATTGTCAGTAGGCAGCATGGTGTACATCTTCTCAGTGTGAGCAGACACATCATCATGGAAGGGCAGGGATGAGGAGGTGATGAGGAGGGTATGCTGATAAGACACATAGGGCCTGATTACAAGGTTAGGTGCAACACTTCTCACCTGATAAATAAAAATACCATAGGGTTGGTTATTTATCGGCTGTGATAAATAGCACCTGTTATGAGTTTCTGGGGACTAACATGCAGATTTTGGTGTTTAACGCACCAGAATCCGCATGATAGGTTAAATACAATATACTTCTCTCCGATTAAATTTTGGCAGGCGCGACCTGCCGAAATTTTATGAATGGTGAGTTATTTAACACATTCAAAAATTATCAGGTGTGGTAAATAAAGCCAAACTTGTAATTCTGACCTACGCGTAAACAGGGGTTTACGAACTGTTCGGAATTAACCGAGCCACTCGTAATTAGACCTACACTGCAGATTTACCTTCTTCTCTACGTCTAGTGAGAATACGCCTGGAACACTCTCTTCCTGCTCCCCACCTAGTCAAGTCTAATCTTTCCAGCTGTATCTGGCCTCCTCTTCTGGTAAAGTTGGGAGCACAGAATTAGGCACGAAAAGCCAATATGCCTCTTTTAATAGAGGAGTTCCCATCCAAATTGGTAATACAAAGAATGAAGAAGTACCGCCTGTGGTATTATGGCAGGCAGTAGTAAAATACCAGGGACAAATCCTACAGTTCAACCCCAGAAGAATTCTTCACCATAAAAAGACCCGGAATTATATTGGAAAACCTATGTGGCAAATTGCTGTGTTTGGCCAAACCAAAGGAGGTCACTTTTAATGCCCAGGTAATTCTGCATCCTGAAATTACCAATACCGGAAGGTTCTTATAATGTAGTCCATAGCGTTCTAACTAGGGTACACAGACATCCAGATTGGCAGCAGCACCACATCTTTGTTTTCACAATGCACTGGTGATTGTCAGGGTGCAGAGATGAGTGATTTTTTTAAACTAAATATTTTTGCATTTATTTGCCTGCTGATGCTGCTGATTGTCTCTGCGGGCAAGACTTGACCAGGATAATTTTTTGCA
The DNA here is from genome assembly GCA_963921515.1 of Calotriton arnoldi. NCBI lineage: Eukaryota > Metazoa > Chordata > Amphibia > Caudata > Salamandridae > Calotriton > Calotriton arnoldi. The sequence continues at coordinate 2,680,912 of CAWUFW010000121.1, read as the reverse complement.
GGGGCTAATAGATAGGTGAGTGACAGATGCAGGGGAGCAACTGTACAATTCGAAATAATATGAATGTGCTGCTTTTTAAGCAATTGCCTGGAAAAACTAACACGGAGATCACATGCTTAGCAACACACATCTGAAGGTGGGGATTATTCTGTGAACGCTGCAGAGCCACAGACTCCAGTGCTCGCTGTATTTGTAAACACAATTAATTTTTCAAACAGGCGAGCTGTTTTTCCCTTCTGCAGACCACACGCTGAGGTCTTTGCAGAAGCTATTTGTACTGTTATACATTTTTAATAGAATTTATGCTAAATTGTGTGGAGTAAAACAGCGGTTAACATGACGCTGTTGCAATCAATTAGAATAAAGGCAGAGAAAGAAAAAAACACTAAAAGAGATGGTAATTGAGGACAATTTTTCCAGTTAAATGCACAGGAAAGTTGAGCTCAGAGCCAGAAGAAAGTGTTTCGGGCACAGGAGTTGCTGGTTTTGCCTTTTAGTGTGCTCTGCAGGTCTTGGCTGCTTTCCCATATTAAGGCTTGGTGTTGTAGCATTTATAAAAAATCAATAGGGGAATGGATCACTTGTAACCACTTTACCAGGGTTTATTAGTTCGTGGTTCCGTCTTAAAAAACCCTCATATACGTACGTAGCTGGATTTGGGAAAAAGGCGGTATATCTTGGTTCTCCGCCTATACGTAACGTATCAACATAGTCATGGGGTTTATTAGGTATGTTGATCTCCACCCGGAGGTTTAACCACTGGTATTCGCAGTAGTGTCCAGAAACAGAAACGTAAAAATGGTTGTGATAAGGTGATGTTAAAATTCTTCAAACATCCTCACTAAAGCGAAAACATTTTTTATTAGCAAGTGGGAGTTAAAGAAATTAAAATGGTGAGCGTGTGTTTTTTAGACCATGTTAGTATGTCTAAACACACTGAAAAAGTGTCCTTTTATTCGGTCGACATGTTTCTGCCCCGTATGCCCAGCCGGGTCTATGGGGCTTTCTTCAGGACCATAAAGAGTTTATCAGTGCAACTACCATTTGTATTGCACTTCTCAGCGGGGTAATATTAGTCCGCTGTAGACAATCAGGTCAATAGTACCTTAAAGACACTTGTTATAGCGTCTTCAGGGCTTGGCAAGTTTATCCTTGCTTGCTGCAGCATGGACTGTCCTCTGCTTGTGCTTGCTCTGCCCACGGAGGTTTTGCCTTTTAGTGTGCTCTGCAGGTCTTGGCTGCTTTCCCATATTAAGGCTTGGTGTTGTAGCATTTATATCTGCTTGGATTACTTACCGGTAATCTTCATTACTCCGAGTCATAGTTTTCCTCATTATAGTCATAGTCCCCCCCATCGGTAGAGAAAAGAGTGAATCTGACTATATGTTAAAAAAATGTTCATCTTGAAAAATACCTCCCATATTAACTCGGACATCAGATAAGGAGCTTAGTTTGTTGTGGTTTTGCAGGGTGAGGCAGAAGGCTGTAACAGAGTTGTTTATTTATCTTCTTGTTCTATCTATTTGTTCTCTCCCATAGAACCTGTGTGTAACCTCGAAAAGGAAGAGCTTTGTTTAAACACATTATTTGGGGAGGTAGAACTAGGTCCCCCTCCGGTAAAGCCTATATTGAAAACTTTCCCTTTGTTTAAAAATGGTAAAAAAAAAAGGGGCATCGGAGAAGTAGAGAAAACCAGGGACCTGTCTCTCAGTTGAGTAGGGGAGGGGAGGAGGAGTTCCTAACTCCCTCCACCGCCCATGCCCAGTACCCTAATCTGCCAGGGAGGGGGGTTAAAGGCAGAGAAGAGGGGAAACACCCCAAAAGAAATCATAAGGGGGAAAATATGAAAAGGGAACATAAAAAGATGAGACGACTTCCTAAATGAAAAGCAAGAAGGTTGCATTTTCCACGGATCTCTGACAGGCAGAGTGACACACATACAATGATGGAGGAGGGAGTTCCTAAACCCCTGTTCGAAGGAGGGCGTTCTCATGGAGACACCGTCATCGCATATGGTTTCATCTGGGAGATTGGGGGGTTCTGGAGCAGCAGTGTCTTCACCAAATTTGATACCGTAGTTGCCCCATGAAGTCCAACTCCCCTTGATTAATGAGCTGGTAGACCCCCTGGGAGGGAAAACAGGAATGGGACGTGGGGTTTCCATGCCCCAGACGGGGTCTGGGGTTAGGGTGGTCGGAAATCTAGAGGAGTGGGTTCAAGTGCAGAGTGTCATTCAGGATGGGCCCAATAGAGCTCTCACATTCCATGGCCTAATAGAAACATGGAGGGTGCGCCACCCGTCGCTTCTGTCTCGCATCCGAATACTCAGCCAAATGGTGGTGCACAAGTTTCTAGTCTTAGGGATAGCGTCCCTTTATGGATCCCCTTGAGGCACGCCATTAAGAAAACCAGTGTGGTGCAGAACGTTTCATCCTCTGGACTTCACTTGGGTATTTGACAATGAATCCTTTCCAGTAAATAGAGGATTCATTCTCAGCTTTTTCGCTGAGGTAGAGGCTTTAAAGTTGATATCTAGTAGAGATATTTTAAACGTGAAGATTAACTCATTCGTTACCTTTCCGTACTCTAGAGTTACTTTTGGCACCCCGATTGTTGCTAATTTGCTTATGCATAATTGCTAGCATTTTCTTAAACGAGGGATTGATATCACATCTGTTTTAGAATATGAGGAATCTTCCCCCATGTGTCCCATAATTCAGTGCCCAAAAGCTCCAAAGTCCATTAAACCAGTGGTGTCAGATGCGATGGGTCCCGACTTCGAGTATTTACCTGGTAATTCCAAAAATATTGTGGTCTCTTTGGACAAGAGGGGGATGATCGATAAATATGGTGATGGGCTTGGCAGCTGATCCTCAGGCTCCGGATATGGAAGATGAATTGGCCCAGTGGAGCTGGGTCGCGAGAGCCTTGAACAATATCCGCCCTCCAGCGGAAAGGAGTGATCCTTTGAGGTAGCTTAGGAGGTTTACTATTGTCATGGAATATGTCTGGTTTGGGTCACAATGAGATAAAATTGAATTTTTTGAAAACCCCGAACCCTTTTATTATGTTTTTACAAGAAACTTGGTCTTGTAAAGAATTTGAGCGTGAACGCTATTTTGTGTTTACCCATTATGCTAATCGCTCTGAAAGGGGACACGCTAGTGGGGGGGGTTGCTATTCTGCTTAAGAATTCGATTAATTGGAATCAGATGATATTTCGCCATCCGTCAAATCTTTGCATATGCTTGAAGTTGGCACACTTGGGAGACAATGGTAGTTCTTCTTTCTTCCTCTTGGCAAATTTGTACATTCCTCCTGGGAGGCACTATGACCACCTGCTGAGTGTACTTTTTTCATTTTTTCATGATATAGCTATTAGGGAAGAATGTCCCCTAGTAATAATCGTGTCCCCCTAGAGTGCTGGTAAGATGATTCAATTTTAGGCCAGCAGTCTACTATGGGGCGCGTAGAACTGAGAGGAGAAATGTTGCTATGAGGGATCCAGCAAGAACCAACTTTCATGCATCTGACCACATTGTTACTAACTTATGTGATGCAGAAAAAAATATAAGCTACTGCAGCAGAGTCTCTGAAGTCAACATAATCATGGTCTGATTGTCCTCAGTCACACCACCGTTGATCTGCTGCCTACCTCGAAGGGTGAGTTCTTAAAAACTGCATAAATGCTAAAGCAGACTGTGAATCTGTAAGTGGGAAAGTAGGGGCAGTGTACTTTCTGGGTGGGGACTAGATCCTGTTGAGGATCCTGCTGGTGGACTACAAAACCCATAGTGCATCGGGACAGATTAACCTTAAGCAGCGACTGATTGTGGCAGTGTGGTCTGCACTCACGAAGTCAGGGGTTCCCTCTTACTTTTAGGGCTATTTCCCTATCATTATCCACAGACTTCTCATTGCCCAGTGACCTCTGTAGATGCTTCAATCTTGGGGATTACATTAGCAGTATTTCAGTACAGTAGAATTAAATACTTTTCTTTCTATAAGACGAAAGCATTGGTTGGACATTGGTTTAGATTGTGTTATTTATGTTCAACTGAGCTCTGAGACTTCAACCACTCACCATCTTCCTGAGTAAGCCTTGCAGGCCCTGTAGTCATGAGATAAAGAGGTGTATTTCATGATGACATTCCATTCCAGCAGCAGTCCAGACCCGACGATAGTAAAGGCAAACAATTCCAGTGGACGCAATTGGAGCCCAATAGAATCTGCCTGCCCCTGGCCCCCTAACAAGGCATGACTGCCTGCTGAATATGACCACTTCCCTCCCTCCCCCCTTGAATATCCCATTCAAGTGCATGAGACTGAGGATAGAATTTGGAGGGATATAGAAAGGCGGTAGTCATCATCATCATCATCAAAAACAAGAGTTCAAACTGTTGGTTGGGCCCTCCAGATGAGGACCACTTTAACAATTGTGTGTAAGATGCCTTACAGTTACATTATACAATTGACCTAATAAATATATCCATCCCAGCATCTCAACCCCACCTCTTCTGAAGCATGTCACTGGGTGTTATATACTTCTCAAAAAAAAAAGACAAATAATGAAGGTCGTCTCCTATTGACCTTTCCATTTATATGAATTGGACTAGATAGATAAATTGAAGGGCCAGGCAGGAATAATGTTTTTTTTGTAAAATATAATGTGTCAAATGATGTTCAGACACCTTTAGGATGGCGCTATCAGTATTTTCCCAATCATTTGCAAAGTGACCCTAATTTCAAGGGTTTAACTAGCATTTTATTCTTAGATTTAATTTTAAAAAGTTACAGTTTTGCTGCCTCCCAATTCGCTCTTTAGTTAATACATTTCAACCATATCCCTCTTTGCTATTTTCGGTCAATGAGAAAATTTGAAGGAACATGGTGATAGGTGACACAGGAGAATGGGGCCCACTCCATTCAGTCCACCTCCACCATCATTTCACTCCTCCCCGGGGATAAGGCTCAGCTCCTGCATGAGAAAGAGCTTGGGGCGCGGAGACAGTGGCTACCACAAGCTTTTCAACGGCCACGCTAAAAATAGAATAGCCATCCACTACCTACGCTAACCTCCCCCACAATAGCATTCCCACATACCCAGCCACCTGTTGAGACATAACTGTCCCTGCATGGTGTAAAGTCATGTGTGCCTGCCCTGAGTGCCCAACTGCGAGTATCTGGGATCCTAGTTTTTGATTTCTGGCTCCAGTGTGTGTGCAGATGCTTAGGCCTGTCTTTTGCTATGAGTGAGGTCTTGAATCTATTCTGTGACCGAGTGAGAAGCCAGAAATGTATCCTCATTTACTGATGGTGGATTAATGTCCCAGGCATAGGTTTAGCATGTAGAGCAGTAGTGGTGGGCTACTGTTTTTTCTGAATCCATAGTTGTCACCTGACCTTTTTACCTATGTCACTGGAGTAGAGACCTACTTGCCCACTTGTGTTATCCACTTCTTTGTGTGCCTACCTAGATCCTAGTGCTAACATCCGCAGTGTAAGTTATGCATATGTGTATGTTGACTGTGTGGTACATTTGTGGTGTATAAGTGAGCCAGAGTAATGGAGGCCTATGGTTTCCATTTCAGAAGCCCCGGATATGTTCCTATACACAAGATGCAGGTGAAGTTGTTTTCCCAGACAGTGGAAGTGTATTGCTGACATTACCAAAGCCGGAGGGAAGCCTACGCACCGAATTGAGAAAAAGGAGACAAGGTTCCTTTTGAAACACAATTAGACCTTCCGCTCAGAGGAGCTGTTGATTAGTTTTCCTGTAGCACTGCTATTTGTTAGACGGTGGTGGTGAAGAATGGGACTGCAGTCTCGGTGGTTAAGATGAAAGGAAGCACTTAAGTTGAGGCCAGCCTTTTATCTTTTCCCTGAACTTTGCTCAGTGTGGCTGTTGATAGTCAGCTTCAGGAAACTCGCACCTCTTTGCACCTTTGTTGTTGTTGCTCCAGGCTGAAGACTACCCTGCTGAGATTGACGGCATCAAGGCTGTGTCTGGAAAGCAGCCTAGAAAGGACACTTGAAAGAAGTACCACCCCAAACCGGTTCTAAAAGTGCGGACAGAAAAGTCACATCTTCTGTCTGCTTTGAATGTATAAAAGGAGGAGCGACTGATCCACTTGTTGCTACAATTCCAAGTTCTTTTTGTCCAAGGCACGGAGTGCTCCACAGAGGACTGGTGAGCATCCAGAGCCGGTACCTGCCTGGCAGCCACATTTCCAGAGATGAGTGGACATCAACTGAAGTCTTGCCTAAAAAGAAGAAACTTTTCCTCTGACCTGTAGAGCCTAGAAGCGCAAGCTGGCTGCTGAGAGTGAGAAAAAGCCTGCCAACCCAGCAGGATGAGTGACTATCCAGGAAGAGCCTGAAGCAGTTTGACCCAGCGGTGGTATATGGATCCACCAGAACAAGATGTCTAAGGAGAGTGATTCATGTGCCCTGAGGAGCACTGGCACAGTCTCTCTGTATGAATGGCTCCCAGTGGGAGCTGCAACAAGGCTTGGTGCCCGAACGGACAGTGCTTCTGCATTGAAGAATTGTGGGAAATTGGAGCTGCATCGGAGAACTGTGCCTGAGCAGACTTTGCCACTGCACTGAAGAACTGTGCTGAGCAGAATGTGTTGCTGTATTGAAGAACTGTGCCCAAGGCAGATTGTGCAACATCAGAGACTGCCCAAGGAAGGCTGTGCCACTGTAACTCTCACTTCCCAATCCCTGGATCTCACCCAAAACCAGAAGAAGGTTCACTGACAGCCAGATGCCTGCATCATGTGGAATCAAACTTGGTGGCCGATTGAGGCTGGTGAATGTCCCCGTCCAACAGCTAAGGCCAAGAATCTAGGAGTGATCTTTGATGATCAGCTTAATTTCGCAGCTCAGATTAACCGTCTAACTTCTTCCTGCTTCTTTTTACTGAAGATCTTACGGAAGAGTTTCCCCTTCATTCCTCAGGAACTCAGGAAAACGGTGGTAGTAGCTCTTATTCTTGCAAAAATAGACTACTGCAATGCACTTTTTATAGGCATTGACAAGGCGCAGAGGACTAAATTACAATAATTACAAAATGCTGCTGCACGATTGTTATTAAACATTCCTAAAGGCCATCCCACCTCTGCTGGTATAAGGTCACTACATTGGCTCCCTATCCAGCAACGAGTAGAATTTAAGGCCCTCTGTTTGATTCATAAGGCACTATATGGAGGTGGTTCGGTTGATATTCAGAAATTGTTTTCATGGTACACTCCCACGAGAAATCTTAGATCCACAAATGCGGGTCTCATTCATATCTCCAGAATTCGCAGAGCAAGATGGGGAGGTAGGAGTCTATCACACTGTGGAATCAGATGCCTATCGCTATGAGACTACAATCTAACAGGCAGCATTTTAGGAAATTGCTAAAATCCTGGTTGTTCCCCCCTAACTATGTCGCCAGATTCAACGGTGCAGTCCCTCTTCACACTTTTCAGCGCCAAGACGCCGCGGCATTCGAGCGCTTTACAAACTTAACTTATCTTACTTATCTTATCATCACCAGAGCCTGGCACACTTGCAGGGATACCAGAAGGCTAAAGAAATAATTTTCCAGGCCTGCGTAAAACCTACACAGCAAAAGGATAGATGCAAGGTTGGTTGAGGCAGACCTTGACACCCTCTCCTTAAATTAGATACGTTGCGGGATATGTGTTTTGATAGAGGGTGGAGGGCTCCCAGCTACAAGGACAGGGAAGTTATCGGATGCAGCCTCTGCACAAATGGCAGAAGAACCTCCAACAAGCTAAGGATGTGTAATGTAGGTCCCTGTCAGCTGCTGGAAGAGGACTGAAACAACTTCAATGTGGTGAGAGCTTTAACACAGAGACTGTTTTAGATAACTGTGCACACAAACTATTTGAAGTGGCAATCTGCACTTAAGTGTTGATACTTGTCCTAGAGAGCTCAGACCAATAAGACAGGACCTGCCTAATTACAAAAAGGGAGGACACCTAGTTGAGGGAAGATGGGAGCCAGGACCCAAGGTGCAATAGACCAATGACCAGTAAATTAATTGGACTTGTAGATTGTTCTGAGAAGTATTCGCTGTTACATGTGTACTAAACTACTTTTCTATACCAAAGTAAAGCACTGGATTGGCCAGTCAGCTCAGTTGGGTGATTATTGAGCACCTCCCTAAGAAGCCTTTGATTGAAAGGTTGTACTTGACTCAGTTTGGCAGAGCCATAGCAGACAGACCCTGGGGCATCAAAGGCGATTGACACCAGCCCTCACAGATGAGGGCCATGATCCCCTGCTTGCCCCTGGTCCCCTGAGCAGTGTCTGACAATTGCTATCAAGAGATGTGAGATCCTGGAAAAGCCAGTTCCAAATTTCAATAACAGAACAATACATTCATATTGTACACCATAAAATGAAGTGGGTGTGAAATTTACTGAATTTTCTTTTGCATAATTAGGTGAAATTTTGGTAAAAATTACATGTAATCATGCATAATCATGGAAAATGTAAATCTGTCATTGTGAGCTATATTTAAACACAAACTGCCTCCTCTCATCAGTCTTTCACGCAAGGACGCATTACATGCTAAAAAAAGTATTTGCCCAGACCTACTTAAAACCGACTCAGCAAAAGGACAAATACAAGGTTGGTTGAGGTAGACGCTGACACCCTCTCCTTAGACTAGATATGTTGAGGGAACCTGTGTTGAATAGAGGGTAAAAGGCTCCCAGTTACAAAGCAGTCACATTAGAGATCAGTTAGAGAAACTAGATGGGGGTAAAGAAACTGTGAGAGGCTCTGAGGAGGGTGCCATGGTAGGAACCCAAAGAGGTAGTATTGTAGTGTGAGACTCTCATAGCCCTTTTTACAGTTTTCACCTAAGTACACACCATGTGCATCTTCAAATTTGCTTCCAATGTTTCCCCAGCACAATCAGGACCACCATTATCTAGGGTACCATTGTCACTGGCTCTAGCAGTTATTCACTAAGGAGGGTTAAGTCTAGATGAGACCTTGAATTTGCAGTTGTCTCTCAAGAAAGCTAAGGCTGAAGAAGAGGAGAACACTAGGGAGTTTGAGGGAGATAAACTGAGTTTAGCTTGCCAGGAACAAGAGAAAAGGTGGAGGGAGAGACTAGAAGAATGTGCCCACGAGGAAAGGAAGCATGAGGTGAGGAGTGGGAAGGCAGAAAAAAGAATAAGAGGGAGAAGCAGAAAGAGCGACAGAGCATAGCTTCAGAAATAAAATAAAATTGGCAGCAAAGACAGCTTCATATGGATAAAAATGATTCCACTTCCAACTGTTTAGGAGTACCTGCAAAGGTTCCAAAAGAGCTTGTGCATATGTATGTGGAGGAACAATATATTTTTTAATGATTTGTGAGTATTGACATTGCATGTAGATGTCAGGCTTTGTATGCAATGTCTAAGGTAGCTACTTTATTGAACTGATTGCACATAGAAGGTACAGCAGTCGTTACAAGGATGCCTGTGGCTGAGCAAATGCATTATGAGAAGATAAAGGAATCTTTCTGTCACTGCAAATGTTGAAAGACAGGAAGAGAGAAAATAGTGTTCCATTTGAGACCTGGATTCATGGTGTGTAGTGGGTGGGTGAGAGGGATGGAGTGCAATCATTTTCATTCTCTTAATCAATTAATGGTGACAGAGAGACGGAAGGAGACATACTCTACCCCATTTAGGCAATACCTGTCAGATATGACAGGTTAGAGTCCAGAGAAACTTGCAATGTTGGCTTACATTTGGTTAGGCAGCAGGGTTGACAAAGCTCTGACGCAGTGTGGCTCTAAACCAAAGGGGAGAAGAACTCTCAGCAGACTGGATCCAAACAGTAGGGTAAAGGCCAAGGTAACTCCCAGGGTTCCAAGGAAGGACATATGTAGAAAGGGAGCAACACGAGGAGAAAGGAGGGCAGAAAGGTTCTTCCAAGCCTAAGATGGTTATTTGTTTTAAGTGTCGCAAGGAGGGACATTAAAAGACAGGCTGTTAGGTGAAAGACCCTATACCACCTACACCTATGATAGCGAGTGTTGACTGTGGCTGAAGGGACCAAAGGGGCCCTGCCCTGTTACACTGCATATAGAGGCTTTAGATATTTGACCCAGATTAGTTTGCCCAAACACAATGGGGTTTGTGTTAGGAGTTAGTATTAGTAGGAGGTTGGTTCCTGCCCTGAGAGAAAAAGGTGCTTATAGGACTAAGGATGAGAGGAAGTATCTCAAAACTAAGGAGATTCTCTCTTGTTCCAATGTCTAGTGGACAGAATACAATTGCCCAAGTTGAAGTGGTGATCAATAGCAACATTCCTATGGCTGATGTAAGTGTGAGAAAGAAGGAGGGTGCTGGATGTATCTTGAGCAATGATTTGATTGGCTCTGATTTTGTTTTGGACCAGAAGCCTCCTTGCTTGGACAATGTCAGGTATGTTGATCAGAACGCAGACTGAAAATCGGTCTTAGGAGAAGACTGTAATCATCCCGGATTTGCAGAGACTCTAACAGGGTAGTAAGTGGATCAGGGCAGACTATTAAAAGTCACTTCCTGTGGCATCCATTGGCACTGCTCCAGACAGAGAGGAGAATAGGACACCTGAAGGGAATGAGGTGTTGGAGTCTGGGCCACTGCAAAGAGCTGCAAGAATTGTTAGCTGCTAGAGGACCTAGCATAGAAGAATCCTGCAAGGCGCAAGATGAGTGCCCTACGCATATGGGACTTAGTAAGGACGCTCAATAGCAGGTCAGCAAAGGAGTGGATGGAAAGTACATGCTGGTTTGGAAGATGAATTGCTTTACAGTGAGACTGTGAATCCAGAGCCAGGCGCTGGCAAGAGGCTTGTGGTACCACTAGCGCACAGGAACTTCCTATTGTCAGTGGCCACCAAAGTTCCCTTAGCAGGCCACTTGGTGCCCGATTCTCAAAGAGCCTCAGCACTCATGGCGGACGATCCACAGTCGTGGCTGGATCTCCGCAATTCAGTTTTTCATTGTGGAGATCCCATCATGAGTACGCAGATCCCGCCACGACTGCGGATATCTTACCCCGGGTGCGGAGCCTCCGTCACAAGTGAGGAGGCTCTTTGTGAGTGGGGCAATTGGTCATTACAAAGAACCACAAAAGGTTTGACCCTTTGTTCTACTGGCCAGAGATGTTCAGAGCCACTCTGTAAAACCTGTCCCACATACCAACTGAGTGGTAAGTCAAGACACCGTTAATGCCAATGCAAGTTGTAGGTGTCCCATTTTAGTAGGTTGAAATATACATTGTTGGCTCATTTGACCCCCTTAGTATCAGGCAATAAATACTTCCTGGTTGTGGTGGATGATACCACCAGTATCCAGAGGTGCTACCTCTGAGGAGCATGACCGCAAAAGCGGTAGCAAGGACCCTCCTAAGGATCTTGTCTTGGGCTGGATCTCCAAAGACAGGAATTTTTATGAGGGAGATGTGGGAGCAAGCTGGTGTGACCTACCACTTCTCCACTGCATACCATCTACAACCCAATGAGTTTGGGGCAAGATTTAACAAGACCCTTAAGAGCATGATGGGAACTCTGCCAGAGAACCTCAGGAGGAAATGGGATCTTCCCCTGCCATGTCGTTTATTCGCTCACTGGGAGATTCCACAGAAGTGAGAGGGTTTCAGTCCCTTTAAACTTCTGTTTGGGCACCCACTGCATGTCAAACTCACCTTGATGAGAGAAGGGTGAGAAGAAGCTTCTGAGTCACCTCAGAACGATGTGGTGGATTATGTTAGTGGCCTCAGGAAATTGATGGTGCAGTACATGGGTGAAACAATGAAAAACCTTCAGACTATCCAGATGATTGAATGGTATTTATTTATTTATTTCTTGGTTTTGTAGAGCGCCTGAATCACCCCCGAAGGGGTTTCTCTGCGCTTTTGGGCGAAGCTGCTGGCGGGCTGAGGAAGATGTTAAAACAGGGAGGCCTTGAGAAGTTTCCTGAAGCGCAGATAATCTGGGCATTGCCTCAGGTGTATGGGGAGCTGGTTCCAGTACAGGGGAGCGAGGTAGGAAAAGGATTTCCCACCTAGCCTGGCTTTCCTAACCCTAGGGACTTGGAGAAGTAATTTGCTGCAAGACCTAAGAGTCCTTGAGGGGGTATAAGGCTTGAGCCTCCTAGAGATGTAGGAAGGGCCTTTTTTGTGCAAGGCTTTATAGACTGTGCAGCAAACCTTGAACTTAACACGCTTGCGAATTGGAAGCCAGTGAAGTTTTTGTAGCAAGGGAAGGGTCGGGGTTTTGGATGGAGAATTTGTGATAAGTCGCGCAGCAGTGTTCTGAACCACCTGTAACCTGCTAAGAGATGACTCAATTCGCAGAGACCAGGAGAGCATTGCAATAATCAAGACGGCTCATTACCATGGTCTGAATGAGAGTTTTCCGAGTATAGTCTGGCAATAGAGGGAAGACTCGTCGTAGCAGGCCCAACACGTAGAAGCAAGTGCTTGCAGTATGGGCAGCATGCTCCTTTAATGTTAAGGCATGATCCAGGCGAATGCCCAAGTTTTTGATTAGGGTTTTAGGGTTAGGGGAAGGGCCGAGGGCTACCGGCCACCAATCCGGGGACCAGAGAAGAGGGGCGTCTCCAAAAAGCATTATCTCCGTTTTTCCTGCGTTAAGTTGTAGAAAATTGCTTCTCATCCAATCTGCAATAGCAGTCATTCCTTCAGAGAAGATGGACAAAGCTGATGAGGAAGATTTATTGAAGGAGAAAAGAAGCTGGGTGTCATCAGCATAGGAAATGGGCAGAAAACCACGGGACCTGAGAAGGTTGGCCAAGGGGGCAATGTAGATGTTGAACAAAGTAGGGCTCAATCAAGAGCCCTGGGGGACACCCTTGGTCAGTTCCATCGTCTTAGACCGAAAGGGTCCTAGATTGACGGTCTGAGTGCGGTAGGACAGGAAGCTGGTCATCCACTGTAAGGCAATTCCACTAAGTCCAACCTCCTTCAGTCTCCTGAGCATAATCTGGTGTGACACCGTGTCGAACGCTGCAGAGAGGTCCAACAGCACAAGAATGGTGGAGTGGCCACTATCTAGGGTCATTCTGATGTTATCCGTGACCTCTAGTTGGGCCAACTCCGTACTGTAGTTGGGCCTAAAACCAGATTGAGAGAGGTCCAGGCAGTTGTTGTTTTCGACATGGGCGGATAGATGTTGATTAATGTATTTTTCCAAGATTTTGCTTAAATGGGGTAAGAGGGAGATGGGCCGGAGATTGGAAAGTTCTTCCATGGAGGCCTTAGGATTTTTCCGAATAGGGATGACCTGTGCCGCCTTCCAGGCCTGTGGAAGATGACCCTCTTTCATGGAAAGGTTGAGGATAGTGCCTACAGGCGTAGAGAGTTCGTTAGAGATGGAGGAGGCTACTTTTGCTGGGATAACATCCAAGGGAGAGCCAGATTTAACCGAACGGAGTAAGGCGGCTGCCACCTCATTTGACATAGGAGGAAAGCTATCAAGCAATTGTGGAGTGGTGTAAACGGGTGGGGAAGGAAGGGGTGTGATCAGTAGTTGACTCCCAGAGGGAGCGATCTTATCATAGATAAGGTCGATTTTATTTGTGAAGTACTGGGTGATGTCGTCACAAAGGGCTTGAGAAGAGGTCTCAGGATTTTCACAGGCCTTTGGACTGGTGAAGGATTTCAATATCTGAAATAGGCTTTTCGGTGCATTCTCTGCTTTATTTAACTGATGAGCGATGAACGTTTTCCGTGCTCCTTTTATATTTTTATGATAAGAGGAGAGAGCGATCTTAAAATTATCTTTGTCTCTTGGTTCTTGGGACCTTCGCCAGCGTCTCTCCAGGTTTTTGCATTTCCGTTTTTCAGCGCGCAGCTCAGGAGAGTACCATGCTGATTGAGGGCGGCAGGCTGTACTAGAAAATGTTTTGAGAGGCGCAAGCAGATCAATGGTCCTAGTTACCGTCGAATTGATTCTGGCTAGTCCCTCCTCAACGTGAATGGGTTTGGCTTCAATTTACCAGGTTGGTAAGAAAGCTGCCTGGAAGCTGTCAGGGGAGATCTTATGCCATTGTCTACGGACGCTGGGGGCGTTAGCGATAGAAGTAGCAGTCGCGCATTGGCCCTCGATAGTAAATTCGATGGTCGCGTGGTCTGACCAGGTCAAAGGATGAGGGGGTTCACACCGGATACAGGAGGCGTTAAAAAAATAATATCCAGTATGTGGCCCGCTGAGTGGGTAGGGCCATCATTGAGCTTAGTGAGGCCAAGAAGAGCAAGGTCCGCAAAGAGCAGCGATGTGTCAGGGAGTGCTTCACTTTCACTGTGCACATTGAAGTCGCCCAGCAGCAGGAATTTATTTGTCGAAATGACGTAAGGAGCAATAATTTCTGCGAGCTGGATTGAGAAGTCTGCCAACGGACCAGGGGGGCGGTATACTAAGGCACCTTTCCAGCTGAGTTGCAGGTGTAAATCAATGCGGAAGACCAAGATTTCTATATTAGTGTTACTTCGTTGCTCAAGTATTGAGGCTGAGATGCAGTCTTTATAAATTAAGGCAATTCCGCCCCCCACTTTTGAGGGTCTGTCCATCCTAAGAAGCCTATAACCAGGAGGGAGTGCTAAGGTGATAGCAGGAGTTGAGTGTGGTTTGAGCCAAGTCTCAGTCAGAAACCCTAAGTCTGGATTGACCGAGGTGAGTAAGTCCCATATTTCTGTCGCATGTTTAGGAAGGGATCTCACGTTGCATAAAACACCCTTCCAACCTATGGTGGGTTTATTTGGCTCCCTCCCAGGTTCCAGGGAAGGAGGGGGGGCTTCCTTATGGGTAGGGGGAGGTTGGAGGGGGCCACCTATCGTTGCTGCATTGCTACTGAAGGTACAACATTGAAATCGGCAGCGAATGCAAGAGAAAGGGCCTTCAGGTATTAACCGGGGCTACGGGTTGTCCTTGACGGGACCCCCACAGGGAGTTAATGGTCCTGCCCTTAGATTGTGTAATGCTTTGCGGGAGTAATAAATACCTTTGGGCAGTGTAGAATCCTGGGAGGAACCGGCAAGGTTCCTGGCTCCTGGTGACGTCCTGGCGCAGACGGGCTTGCCTTTGGTGCGCCTTTGGCGCGCCGCCGGCTCGCCCTCTGCGCACATCCGCTGCGCGTCGAGCAGGGCATCTGGTTTTATGGAGGGGGAGCGCGAGCACTAGAGCACTAACCTCCCTCAGACCGGAAGTCACCTTTTCCTCCCTCCACACAAGCGGGACGAAACCCGTGGTGGACCGGGGAGGGGCAACCAAGTAAGGGAACAGCAATGGGAGAATCGAGGAGCAAATAGAACAATTAAATTCAGTGCAATATAGCTGTGACTGTGAATTCAGCAGAATTTAAAACAAGATAAAATCACTTTTTAAAAATCATGCGCTATAATCTATTTAAAAAGGAAAGCTGGGGTTGCAGAAAGGGGCTAAGAGAACAGAAAACGATGCTGACTCAATCCTAGGAGGGTCTGTAGGTGTTGGTGCTGAAGCTCATTTGCTCCTCAACTTTGGTGAATAAGTAGTTGGTCCATACAAGGTAAAGCAGAAGGTTTCAGATGTGAACTACTTTATGGACAAGGTGCCCCAAGTAGGCCCAAGACGCTGTTCCATGTGAATCAGCTTCATCCTTTCCTCTGGGGAGATTACACAGTGAACATCATGGCTATGGCAGAGAAAGTTGAAGAAGACAGTGAGCCAATTATTGACTTACTGCAGAGTGATGAGAAGGATGGATCTGTCGAAGGAGTACTACTTGCCCCTGAGATGGCACCTGAGCAGCAGAAAGAGCACAGAGATTTTCTGAGATGATTTTTTTCCCATCTTTTGTCACTGTCTACATGTTTGATAGCTGTCTGTGTTCAAGGAACTTACAAAATACATAGTCTACCTGTCTAAAGCAAGACTTATAACATGTCTGACCAAGTCTAGTAATTTATTAAAGCAGAAACAGCCAAGATGTTGGACTTGGGAGTGATTGATAGATCTCGTAGTACTTGGGCCAGCCTGGTAGTGTTTAAACCCAAGCAGGTTTCCACAGACTAGCGCTTTTGTGCGGACAGGGCCATCAATGAAGTCACTCAGACAGATGCACATCCATTGCACAGGGCTGATGAGCTTGTGGTCAAACTGTGTGTTGCAATGTGCTTGAACACTTTTAGATCTGACCAGTGTCTACTGGCAGACTACTTTAGTGTCTAGTGCGATGGAAAAGAGCACATTTACAGAGCCAGAGGGGCTTTTGCAGTTCAAAGTAATGCCCTTTGGGACACAAAATGCTGCAACCACTTTCCAGCGCCTGCTGAACTATGTTCTACCAGGGTTAGAAGTGTTCTTTGTGTGGCTTACCTGGATGACATTGAATGCGTGTTTGTCTAGATTCAGGGGGCAAAACCTACCATCAAGGCAACCAAGTGCCAGGTGGTACAGTCCATTATAGTCTACCTTGGGCATCAAGTGGGCAACAGAAAGATTCACCCATTGGATGCCAAGATTAAGTCAATATTGGAGTGGTAGGTGCCCACGACCTAGACCCAAACAAGGGCCTTGCTCGGTCTCACTGTTTACTACAGGAATTTTGTAGCTAAATATGGGACCATAGTGGCCCCTTTGACAGCTTTGAAATGAAAGAAGCAGCCAAAGAAGGCGATTTAGACTGAGGAGTTTCAAAAAGCTTTTGAGGACCTGAAGAGAGCGCTTGCAATTTACTTGTGCTGAAGGCCACAGACTATAGACAACCCTTCACAGTACAGATAGATGCTTCAGTTTTGAGCCAGCTAGCTCAATTCAATAACAAGGGTAGAGAGCATCTGATGGACTTTACTAGTTGTAGGTTACTGAGGGGTTGGCCATTGAAAAAGAATGCTTTGCCATGATCTGGGCTTTGAGAAGGCTCAGGCCATATCTGTTTGGTACTATGGGCCAGATTTATCATAGGTTTTGTGTCGCCCTTGTGTCACTCAAGGGGACGTTGGGCAGCGCTAAACCCAGAATGAGACTTACCAAACCACGCAAGGCATCTTGCGTGGCCCTGCGTGGCTTGGTAGATCTGGAGTAATGCAAAGCAGCACAAGTCATTACTCTGCCCCAGGGAGGTGTTCCGTGGTGGAGCACGGGTGTTCTCCCGCATCCACCCACGGATTTCGGCCCATTCCCAGATTTACCATGAGTGGTAGACCAGGGAATGAGTCATAATGTTATGCATTTCCAGGGGATGTGTAACAAGGAGAAATATGTTTATTTCTCCACATTTTTCCAGCAGCACACATAGAAAGAGGAAAAGCCTCAGAGAATTGTTTTTGTGCAGAAATGTGTCCCTTCTTGCACAAAAACAATCCTGCCAACAATGCAGGCACCCTTGCACACTGGTGCATGGGTGTCTCCCAATGAGGGAGTAAGGTTCAGGGTAGGGGTGGGCGGATCGCATGGAATTTCACTCTGCGGAATTCCGTGGAGTTACATAAAAACTCAGCGAGATTCCACAGAGTTCTACCATCAGGTGGAAAATATGCAGGCCATGCTGCTTACTCTGCAATTTAGCGCCGGTAGCACGAGCAGCTCTGAAAAATCAGTGCAAATGGGACTATGTGTTGTGCAAGTGCGTGCAGCCATTCGAGTTGATTTTGATGCCACTCGAGTAAAAAATCTACTTGACCAGCAGCAATTCTGCTTGAGAAACAGCCCTCTGACAGCTTGCGACCGCCCGCATTAAAAGATCACGCTAGATAGGGGACACCAAATCTCACCTGCACTCGCCAGTTTGAATTTTCTGGAGTCTCGTAGGAGAAAAATTCTGCCACACAGCAATTAGTGTAATTTGGACAGAACTCCATATTAAAGAGTAACGCAGAGTGACCAAAAGTCTGCCAATTCCACAGGCGGAACACAACATTCTGCCCACCCCTAGTTCTGGGTACTCTGATGTTAGAGATAAGTAAAAATCCCCATTCAGGGGCCCATGGGGCAAGCATAGGCTATAGGGCCTCAGCCCTTGGGGCTTTTGCCTCTGGTATCCCAGGATCTGTCCTCAATTGGCTCTACAAAACCTGGCCAAATACAAGCCCTTCAGCACTTGAATGTCAGTGGTAGAGATGGCAAGCAGTCACAGGCATTTCAGGGAGGTTGGGTGGAGGTGTGCAAGCTCCAAACTCAACAATTACCCAACAGTGCAATAACTGATTGTCCAACCCAGTGCTTTACTGCGGTAAAGAAAATTACTTTAACACAGATGCAGAATTTAATACTTCTCAGAACAGGCTACAGGTAAAATTACTTTACTGACATTTGGGTACTGCACTTTGTATCGTATTCCACATTTTCACCCTGTCCCATGATCCCTCCTTTGTGAAATTAGTGGGCCCGCACCACCTTTTGGGTTTGATCTTTCTATGGCAAGTATCAAGGTTTTGGTGCCGGTTACCCCTTCAAATAGTTTGTGCGCTCAATAACCTCGAACAGTCCCTGTGTCTCCCAAGAGTGGAGTTGCTTCAGCCCTCTGTCAGCAGGTAGAGAACTATAGCACACCTCCTTCTTGCTCCCTCGTCCGGGAAGAGTCTCAATGATCTAAAGTCTTCAGATAGGACTCAGTGCTAAAAATATTAAAATGTTAAAAAAAAGAGTGGCCACCCAGGAAACTGACTCGAAGCCACTTTATGGGCTTGCGGCCGGCATGTTTCGTAAAGTGCATCTGATAATAGTAGTAATTGCTTTTGTGATGGTCTCTGTACAACTTTATGGAGTTAGTAAACAGCTTTGTTAATGCAATAGATAGTGGATTGTACCCAGACAGTGCTGGCTCATGCAAGAAACGGCCCACACCAATTTGATAAAAATCTGGGGCTTAAGGACTCCCGGCCTGATCATAAAATGCTGAGTATAATAGAGTGGGGCCTACCACCTCATCAAAAAGCAGCCACCACCGCACACCACCAACTCATGAAATCCACAATGAAGAAATCCATCCAAGACAGAATCCTCACCAATGCACACAACACCAAAGAGCTATTCTCCATCATCAAGAAATTCACCAAACCTTGCAGCAAAGCAACAGCCGTCCCACCCTCCTAAGACCTCAGCAACAGACTCAGCACCTTCTTCCACCAGAAGATTAAGATGAGCTATGACAACTTTGACAGCCAAGACCACTTCACCGCTCCAGAACCCCCCTCATGTGAGTCACCCAACAGATCCTGCTCAAATGGATCCCGCTCACGACAGAAGACACCTTAAAGACCATGAAAAGCATCCACTCCGGAGCACCATCAGACCCCTGCCCACACCACATCTTCCACAGAGCTGCCTCTGCCCTCGCACCCGAACTACGTCGAAGAATCAACTGCTCCTTCAACCACCGATGGAATCCGCTCCCTCCTTGACCAGGGCGAAATGGCAGCCCTCATCCTCCTTGACCACTCGGCAGCATTTATCACTGTCTCCCACCGTACCTACCCACCAGACTCCACAAAGCTGGCATCTGTGGCAAGGCCCTTGACTGGATACGTTCCTTCCTCACAGGCAGAACTCAGTGGGTTAGACTCCGTTCCTACCTCTCAGAACCGACAGAGACCAACTGCGGAGTGCTCCAGGGCTTCTCCCTCAGCCCCACCCTTTTGAACGTCTACATGGCCCCCCTCACAACCATCATCAGGAACCACGGGCTCAACATCATCTCTTACGCCGACGACACCCAGCTAATCCTCTCCCTCACCAATGAACCCAACATCACCAAACACAACTTCCAAGAAGGGATGAAAGCTGTCACCACCTGGATAAAGAACAGCTGCCTGAAACTCAGCTCAGAAAAGACAGACGTCCTCATCCTTGGCTCCACCCAACCCCCTCCGCATGGAACGACTCCTGCTGGCCCTCCGCCCTCGGATATCCCCCCACCCTGATGGACTATGCTCGAAACCTCGGCATCATACTAGACTCATCACTCACAATGAACCGCCAGATCAACGCCGTATCCTAGACCTGCTTACACACTCTGCATGCTCTGAAAGACTTTCAGATGGATCCCAACCCAATCCAGAAAAACCGTCACGAATGCACTCTTCAGCAGCAGACTGGACTATGACAACGCTCTCTACGCGGGAATCAATAAAAAACTCATTCGCAAACTCCAGTCTGTCCAGAACGCCACAGCCAGACTGATCCTCGACATCCCCCGTCGCAGTCACATCACCCAACAACTGCACGATCTCCACTGGCTTCCAGTCGAAAGAAGAATAACCTTCAAACGCCTCACCCACGCATACAAGGCCCTTCACAACACTGGTCCCGCATACCTGAACAGTTGCCTCTTCTTCCACGCTCCCAAAAGACACCTGTGATCAACCCAGCTCTCTCTGGCCACAGTCCCTCATATCAACAAGACAAGAATGGAAGGAAAGTCCTTCACCTACCTCGCAGCCAAATCCTGGAATACCCTACCCATCCACCTCCGGCAATCTCCCACATTGCCCCAGTTCAGTAAGGACCTCAAGACCTGGCTCCTCGGATGACCCCAGCACACTACAGAGCTACCCCCATCACCCCCAGCACCTTGAGACCCTCACGGGTGAGTAGTTGTGCTTTACCAACCCTGATTGATTGATTGATTGATCTCCACTGGGCCTGGCTAGATACTTTGTGTGAATGCAATACAAGGTTTTGACCTGGAGTCTGGTGGACAGCTCATTCCTTCAGCCGTCTAGGGGGCTCGAGTTCAAGATCATAAACATTTCCTGAAGAAATTACATGCATCTTGCGGGCAGTTCATCATCGGCACTCAAACATGTAGTGACAGTCTGATTGATGCAGGGTATACGACCCTGCTGGTTCTTCTTGACCTTACCGCAACTTTTGATACCCTGTCTCCATTGAGGCTGGTGGAACGCCTCAAGGAGATAGGGATTGGGGGCACTGCCCTCGAGCTTCTTTCCTCCTTTCTTAGTGATAGGGCACAAATAGTGAAA
Organism: Calotriton arnoldi; assembly: GCA_963921515.1. Lineage (NCBI taxonomy): Eukaryota > Metazoa > Chordata > Amphibia > Caudata > Salamandridae > Calotriton > Calotriton arnoldi. Next base: position 2,659,922 of record CAWUFW010000121.1, on the reverse strand, counting down.
TTGGGCCAATTTTACTCTTCTCCCAACCCATTGATTTGTGGAGTTCCACAGGGATCCTCTCTAAGCCCCACACTTTTTAATATCTATGTTGCCCCACTGGCTAGGGTAGTGAGAGCCTTTGGATTTGAGGTGCTGTCTTATGCTGACGACACTCAAATCATGGTGTCTATTACCAACAGCATCAGTGAATCTGCCGCAAATTTCAAAAATTGTATGCAGGCAGTCTCATCCTGTATGGTTGAGAATTATCTTAAATTGAATGGGGAAAAAACTGAGATCTTGATTTTTGGCAACCAACATGATATATGGTCCAATGACTGGTGGCCTGACACCATGGGCAGTTGTCCCTCTCCTGTATCCCATGGGAAAAATCTGGGGGTTATGGTCGACACTTCGCTGTCCATGAACCTACAGGTTAGCAAAACAGTGTCTATCTGTTTTGGAATAATCAGGCTGCTTAGGAAAATTTCACAGTTCTTGTCGTTTTCATCACGAAAGCAGGCAGTGATTGCTTTGATACTGTCCAGACTTGATTATTGTAATGCCCTTTATCTGGGCATTAACAAGGGTTTGGTGAGACGGTTACAGATGGTACAGAATGCTGCAGCAAGGTTGGTGTTGGAGTTGCCAAAGTATCACTCTGTTTCGGCCTCCCTCATTTCGTTGCATTGGCTACCTCTGGATCGTAGAATCCTTTTCAAGTCTTTGTGCTTGACTCACAATGCCTACTATGGATCTGGCCCTGATGCCATTAAAGCAATGTTTCAACGCTATATCCCGACCAAGCAGCTTAGGTCTGCCAGCAAGAACTTGCTGGTGGTCCCTAGGTTTAAGAAGGTTAGATGGGGAGGCAGAGCCTTCTCCACTGCTGCTGCTAGGCTCTGGAACTCTCTTCCGGATGGTTTATCGGGTCTTGTGTCATACTCTCTTTTTCGCAAGGCCCTGAAAACCTGGCTTTTTACACAGACTTTAGCTTGAGCATCTTATCCGGTTGAACGTTAGTCCTCTGCAGCGCCTTGATGCCTTGGGCTAAGTTAGCGCTTTATAAATCTAATATTCATTCATTCATTCATTCATTCATTGCATTGGGTGATATTCAAATGTTGGAAATCGGTTTTAGCCAATAGCATCTTACGTTTTTTAAAGCAGGACTAAGGCAGATTACATGCACCAGTGATTCCTGCTTGAAGTTACACAGTCAACAGTTGTAGTTGGCGGTGCCTTTTAAACGTCCAAATTTGTATGCTTTTAAGGAATTAGACCACATCGCATCCTCAACAGTGTCTTTTTAAGGGCCTGGTTCTTAGAGTTGGATAGATATTGGGCTTTTGCCTGGTCGCAATAAAACGACATGCATAGGTCTGCATGGGCATTTTGCTCGTCCAGGCAAGGCTTCAGTTGATGTCCCCTCATCTCCAGGTGGCTGTCTGTCAGGATGACCTCAGTTCTGGTTGCACAGCAGTCCTCTGAGCACACTGCATAGTACTTGTTTTCTAGATCAAAGTGAAATTGGAACTGGAACAAGTCGTTCAGTGGCTCCCACTTTTACAAAGTCAAAGCAGGAGGATGATATGGAGTCTCTGTCTGCATTTTCAGAACTGATTTGTTGTGCTTCTTCTTTCAAGTGTCCTTTCCAGGTTGTTTTCTAGACCAGGCCTTTCTGTAAAGTGATCGTTCTCACAGCAGAGCAGTCTCCAGCCTGGAGCATCCATAACAGAGGCACAAAAAGGTGGGACCTTTCTGCACCTGGCTATCAACAGCCACAATGAGCAGTGATCAGGGAAGATACACGTGTTGTCTCAGCTAAAAGGATTCCTTTCACCCTAACAACAGACACTGAAGTCCCACCTTTTACCCTCACCATCTAACAATTAGCAGCAAAAGATCTGATTGAATTTCAAAGGGATCCTTGTCTCCTTTGTCCCCTCTTCAGCGTCTAGGTCCCCAGCTTCAGGAATGCCTCTATTCGATGGGAAAATAACTGCCCCTCTATCTTGTCCAGAGGAACAGGCCAGGGTTTTCTACTTTGGGAATCATAGGCCTCCAATGCTCACTCCTATGCACCATACATGCACCACACACATGGGCGTATCTTGGTCGGTAAGATTGGGGAGGTGAGAGCTTCAGATTTTACAACAATCATGTAATATTAAAATTAATTTTACGACAAGCAGGGCGCATGAGGGGGCTTAAGGGGCAGTGGAAAGGGAGAAGAATGCAGATTGGTAGGGGTCCTAAGTGAGACAAAAACAATATTTGGTAAAATATATATTTTTAAAGACTTTCAAAACAGAGAGAGGGAGAGAGATTGTGTGTATGTAAAATATTTCCAGTGAAATCTGACAGACACCTTATCATACCCAACTGAAAGCACCAGTACCCAACTATTTACCAGAAAATTCATTTATTAGGGGGGGGTGTAACACCCCAAACACTCCCCTGAAACTATGCCCCTGACCACACAGGCCACATATGCACAGATACATGCATAACACACACCTGGATTGTTAGCGCTAGATGTGCGTTAGTGCATAGAAGTGGAATTTTATATGAGTGGGCGAGTGGGCCACCTCGCCAGGGATACAGGGAGAAAGATCTGATTACAGCTATGGATTCACAAAACACCGTGTAATGTCACCACCACCATACATGCCAAACCCACGCCAGGGACAGTAGTCCACTGTCAGTAAGTGACCCTCCAGGTCACAGTAGAGGTCCAGGACCTCACTCATGTCATAGGCTAGGCTTAGGCCTCAGCGCACACACTGGTTTGAGTCTAGGGCTAGAAACCCCAAAACAAGATACCAGATGCTTGCAGTTTGGCACTTATGGCAGGGGAACATGGCTAGATAGTATGCGATGGCATTGTGTCCCAACGACACGCAACAAAGTTCCCTATCTGCTTGTGTCCAAATCTCATCCCATTGTGAATAAAGAAACTGTAATTATTAAGGTGCTCAATGCATGTCACCCGGAGAGGGGATTCTGCCCCATCTATTATGATTTGCCTGACTCTCCCACGCCCAAAATTACAGGGTGACAACATATGACCAACCCACTGCAATTCCACTGACATGCACAACATTCTTAGAGCAGGTGGTAAGTATCAATCAATCAATCAATCAATCAATCAGGGAATTGTGAAGTGTGCAACTCACCAGTGAGATTCTGAAGGCGCTGGGGGGTGGGGGTGCAGCTCCGAGTCAGCCGAAAAGCCAGGTCTTGAGGCTCTTCCTGAAGGTGTGCCGAGTAGGGGAGCGTCTGATGTTGACCGGGAGCTCGTTCCAGGCCTTAGACGTGACCTAGGAGAAGGCTCTTCCACCCGCTCTGGTTCTGCGGATGTGCGTGGTTTCTGCTAGGGCGAGGTTGGTGGAGCGGAGGATTCTTTTGGGTACATGGAAAGGAGATTCTTTCGTTGAGGTATTTGGGTCCGGTGTTGTGGAGAGATTTGTAGGCGTGGGTGAGTAGCTTGAAGGTTACTCTCTTTTCGACGGGGAGCCAGTGGAGGTCTAACAGGTGTTGGGTGATGTGCTCATGTCGTGGGATGCCAAGGACGAGTCTGTCTGCGGTGTTCTGGATGGTCTGGAGTTTGCGTAGCAGGGATTTGTTGATTCCAGCATGGAGGGCGTTTCCGAAGTCCAGTCTGCTTGTTATGAGTGCGTGGGTGACGGTCTTTCTGGCTTCGGGGGGGATCCACTTGAAGGTTTTGTGAAGGATGCGGAGGGTATTGAAGCAGGTGGAGGCGACGGCGTTGATCTGGTGGGTCATGGTGAGGGAGGAGTCGAGTATGATGCTGAGCTTCTGGGCGTGGTCCGTGGGGGTGGGGGGGTTGCAGAGAGCGGTGGGCCACCAGGTGTTGTCCCAAGCTGCGGGGGTGGGTCCAAGGACGAGGACTTCTGTCTTCTCCGAGTTGAGCTTCAGACAGCTGCTCTGCTGCTCATCCAAGCTGCGACGTCTTTCATTCCTTCCTGGCAGCTGAGTCTGGTGGCTTCGGGGTCCTTCGTAAGGGGGAGGATGAGCTGGGTGTTGTCGGCGTAGGATACTATGCTGAGTCCATGCTGTCTGACGATGACGGAGAGGGGGGCCATGTAGATGTTGAAGAGCGTGGGGCTGAGCGACAATCCTTGGGGTACTCCGCAGTTGATCTCTGTGGGTTCGGAGAGGAAAGGCGGGAGTCTGCTCCTTTGGGTTCTGCCGGCAAGGAAGCGGAGCCAATCGAGGGCGGTTCCCTGTATGCCGGCGTCGTGGAGTCTGGCTGCTAGAGTGCGGTGGGAGACGGTGTCGAAGGCTGCGGAGAGGTCCAGTAGGATGAGGGCTGCGGTGTGGCCTTGGTCAAGGAGTGTGCGGATGTCACCTGTGGTGGCGAGGAGGGCAGTCTCGGTGCTGTGGTTACTGCGGAATCCGGATTGGGAAGAGTCGAGGATGGCGTTCGCTTCGATGAAGTTTGTCAGCTGGGCGTTGACGATCTTCTCAGGGACTTTGGCTGCGAAGGGAAGGAGAGAGATGGGTCTGTAGTTTTTCAGGCCTGTTGGGTCTGCAGAGGGTTTCTTGAGGAGGGGCTTGACTTCTGCACGTTTCCAGTCGTCGGGGAAGGTGCCAGATTCGAAGGTGCCGTTGATGGTGCGTTGTAGCTCGTGCGCTATGGCAGCGACGTCTTTGTGGAAGATGTGCTACAGGCAGGGGTCCATGGGGGCTCCTGAGTGAGTGCTCTTCATGGTCATGGTGTATCTTCGGTGGTGACCGTGGTCCAGGCGGTGAAGGTGGGCTGGCTGTCATTGCTGGAGGAAAGAGTGGTTTCTGGAGTCTGTTCGCTGACGTATAAAAGGAATCACCCAATAAATAAGACAAAACCTGCAGTTTTGAGCCCAGTAACTTTGGGGCCGCTATGTTATTCCCCATTCTTAGGATGACTGCATCTAGTAACTGCAGGAAACAGGTGGGGAGATCCCAGTCCATATCCTTAATTCTGACCCCTGTATCTTCCCACACATTTTCTGGGAAACTCGTTATGGGCCTCAAAGAGTTGTTTACAACAATCTGAGGTCAGGACTTCATAATTTCCACAAAACTATGAAACTCTCCTGAGTTTTTTTCCAAGCAGTGTGTACCCCACAGCTTCACACACTTCACTTATAAGAGGCTAAGTCTCAGCTGCAGAAATAGCAGAAATAGGGTCTAGCCTAGCGAAAGGATGTCACATATTCCTTTAGGCAAATAACGGTGAATGCTCACTTCCCCGTTGCCACACACTGTCATCCATCAGCATTTCTGCCTGTACTCTTTCCCTCATTCAATCCTGCCAGATTACACCCCAGTGCTGCGAAAAATCTGTCAGCATTAAGCGCTGTATAAAAGAATTTCGGGTGGATGGCATAGGTCTATAAATTTATGACCCCATTCTTTTATTCTAAAGAATGTGTGCAGCTTCAGCTCAAATCTCAGTCCATCCTTCAATAAACTCCCTAATGTGTTGCTCTTCACACATTCCTCGCATTTTGTCATTGGACTTACTCGGCACAGCAGCTCCTGCGGGAAGACAGCTGCCTCCCTGCGCGATTACGTGTTACTGTTGGCGAAAGGTTTGTTTGCAGGTTTATGAGGACATGACTGTTAGTGGCTCGACCACATTAAGCGAATTAAGATGTGTGTAAAGCTGTCAATTTATGCAGTTTTTTGCAGTCTAGTGCATTTCAATGAAGGCTCTGTCTGCAGAATCCTTTTCATGTGCTAAGGCCTGCTCACAGATTTAACAATTAGAGGGGGCAATGGGGATCTCTAGGAGAGAGGCAGACAAACTCATGCTTGGGAGGGATTATGGGCTTCGTATAGCCAAAATAGGGATTCATTTTTAGATTTATATTGTCTACCACTTACTGAATGCTGAATTGATCGTAGGCGCGCTCAGATTTTTGGTAGGTAAGAGACCTGAGGCATAGACATATCCAGGGCAGACTAGCTTTATGGGTGCCTGATATTTTCCCGGAGATCTGAATACTACAAAGTTAGTGTCAGTGTTGGATGGGCCACCAAGGTCCAGTCCAGGAAGTTCCCATGACCTCATTAAAACCACACTCTCCTGAAAGGACCTGAATTCAGTTGAGATGCTCGCTCCCAAGACCCAAAGCATCACCCTTTAACAAACATCTTGGGACCAATTACGATATTGTGCGGAAAGCCTCCGAACGGCATTCGGATTCCCCTAGTCCGTGTTGGAACCTATATGCCTGACTCGATTAGAAACATTTCCGACTGACTGATTACGATGTTCCCGGTCGGAAAGGAAACCATTCTGTCAATCTGAATCGGTTCCAACCGGCATTCGGAGAACCCGAGTCAGTCGGAGCCGAATTGTACAGCTCTATGGACAGCATTTCCGACCAACAGATTACAATGTCGGATTCGGACAGCCTTTCCGACTCGGTTTGTCCGACACGGACAGGCTGTCGGAAACTGTCTTTGGGGGCCCCTAGCAGCCCCCCCTTTATCCTGAAGCCCCCGGTTGGAGGCCGTGGGGGTACCCATGGGACCCCCCGGTAAAACCATGCACAGTGTGGCAGGCACCATGGGGTGCCTGCGACAGGGTGCAAGGTTTTTCCGCAACCACCCCTTTTCCTCAAAGGAGCCTGTGTTGTCGGTCTGAACACAGGCTCCCATTGAAGTCAATGGGAGACCTTCTGAACGGTGTTCGGAACCATCGTAATCGGTCGTGCAGAACCGCCGACCACGAGCCGGTCAGAACCGATTCCGACAAGGAGTCGGGTGGAAAGTTGCCGCACGACATCGTAATCGGTCCCTCAGTCTTTTTGGGCTGGAAGAACAAGCAACTTGACTAATGATGCGAGTGCACACGTCCATACACATATCCATAGAAGGAGTCATAGTAGGAGTTTGTGAAATTTGCATAATTTGCTTTTGCATATTCATGTGAAATTTCAGCTAAATTATCCATCATTTTGCATAACATGTTAGTGCAAAATGCCTCTTTCCATCAATTTTTCACACATAGACGAATTTCACACAAAAAAGGTGCAAAGAAACAAAAGCACCACAAACGACAGCCTCTCGCGTTCTGTTCTTGTGCGTTAGCGAATGTTGCGCTCGCAGTGAATTTTTACCACTTATGGTGCCTAATTTCTTAAAGCGCTTAAATGGTGTGATTACAGGAATATTGCGTAAAAGTGAAATGACACAATTAATTTCAATTTCACCCAGGACTAATTCATTGCCAATGAGCAGCGCTGAGAGGGAGCCTGGAGCTGAAGATTCACACTACTGTTATGCAGGAATGAAAACTGAAGCACTACAGAGGAAGGAGGGAGCTCTGGTTCATACGTATTTCTACAGAACATGCTAAGCAGCTGGCTCATGGGACAGTTATGGGAGACCATAATCATCCCCTTGAATTCCCAAGTGTGTGAAGTGCCTGAAAACCAGATCCTGGGACCTTTTATAGCCAAGGCCCCTGTGAGTAGGAAGGTGTGGTGTGGAGGCGATTGAAGGAAGGCTGGGAGCTGGAGTGGGCAGCAAACCCATACTGCTGATTAGAGTTTAATGGGTTTTTACATAACCAGGTGTTTTGTTTGCTGGTAGGCAGTGGTGTGTGGATGTACAAAAAAGGGCAATGTGGATGCGGGTGGGAAATTTACATCGTGTGGCAATTTACCGTCTGGCATGACAAGAGCTGTGTACATAGCTGGGCAGCCTGGATTCAGGCATAACAATACTGTTTTACATAACAGGGCATAGGGTTTCTTGTGCAGCATTGGTGCTTTATGTAGACCCAGAATCTGATTAATGGCGTGGCAGCGGCGCTTTACAGCCTGTGATGATGTAGAAGTTGCAGTGGCAATGGAGCTATCATAGCAAAACCTTGCCTTTATGAATAACTCAAAATTATTGTCCTGTGCCAATGTAATCAATAACCTGGACCAAACCTAGCCCCAAGAACAGCAGCATGGATGTCATTTAAGGATCGCCAGGGGTCGCAGCTGTGACCCCTGGCTTGCCGCTTGCTACCTTTGGACCCCTGGCCTCAGAGGTGGCAAAATCAGTAACTGGAACACAGGGGCAGCTCTTCCTAATGGGCACTGGTTAGAGCTCCACTTGCCTCATCTGTGCCATTTTTTAATTATATAAGTAGTGTATAATATTATTCACTATTAGTGTAATAAAAAAATGGAGTACATTAGCTGGAATATGACCATATCTGGAAGCTAAGGTAACTAAAAAATGCTAAGTGTATGTCAAACGTATGTTGTATGCATGCTTGCGGATGAGACTGTGTTTATGTGCACAAGAGTGCGTGAATGTGTTAGTATGTGCAAGTTTGTGTGTGTGAGTCAAAGTAAAGGTCAAATGGCGTACAATATCACATCCACTACCCCAGACATTTTGGTGAATTGACGTCCACGAACAGCAGCCCAGTCTTGGTCAGCGGTCCCCTTACAAATTGATGCAATTCCTGTCACAATCAGCTGACCTTGTTGAGCATCAGTGGTACCCATCAAAGAGCTTGCATTTTTGGAAGTTGTCTGTCATACGTGAGAACCACCCCTACTTGCCGTCATATTTAGCATCATATTGTTAGCAAATCATGAAGTTTTGGTGAACTCTTAAGTGGTGGAAGGACAGTGACAGGCATTATCTCATTACAGAGAAATTAAAACTGGTGTCGTTCTTGGCACAGCATTTTACATAATCATTCCTTCAGAGGGCACACTATATCAGATAAGAACAGGCCCTGTAGAGTAAACATTCCTCACCATGAAGCTGCATTTTTGTGAAAGGTATGTAGTGTCCTCATTGTCATAGCCTTGAGAAATATTACAAATGGCTACGTGGCCAAACCCTGAAGTATAAGAGTGTTTCATAACACATGTATTTGTAAAGCGCAAGTTCACCCCAGCAACGGGGCATCTTGGCGCTGAATAACAGATGTTTATTGTTACCGAACGGTACTCATTTTATCGACCTCAAATGGATGAAAGGCTGAGTGGACCCGCCGGGATTCGAACCTGTGACCATGAGGTCAAACACAGGCCTCTGCAGTGGATGCATTAGTCCACTGAGCCACCAGACCCGGTTTCATTAGCTGCACTTTGGGCTGGCTTATAAATCTTTGTCTATTTAGCCAATTTAAACATAAAAATATAGTGTTCGGACATATATTGAACGAGTTTTGGAAAGGACAATAGTTCTGCCCCTTCATAAGCTGTTCAGGTGGTTCTTTTTGTAATGCAAGCATATGCCAGAAAAAGGGAAAAAAACATGCAGCCGCCCAAACGTGGCCATTAAAGGCTTACAATAAAAAAATGTAAATTACCACATGTTCAGTAAGGTGGCAGTTTTACTAGTGATGTAAATTAAGTACAAGCCTTTCAGTTGTGCTATGCATTTTCTTATTATTTATAAAGGAGACAAAATAATTCACCACCTAAATAAGCACTCAAATTGCAGGCAGCAACAGTGTTACAATTTCACTTAAACACTTTATTACAGCAGTTATATGGGCACCTGCTGTGCAGACTAAATAAACAGCCAGCATTTAAAGTTAATATAAAAAATGAATAAAACACACTTCGAACCAGATTGTCACTGAAGAGAAAGGAACTGTGTTTAGGTGGATGTGAACAATGTGTGCAGACTTTCTGTAGTCACTTAACGTGACAGAAGCAAATTGGTAAAGTGGGCCTGCCCTTTGTGCCATGCATTATGCAGTAGCGGCCCGTGGAGGGAGTTCCGTGGGGCGGTGAGGCGGAGCGGGGGAGGGGCAGGGTGGGGGGTAGTAAACACCGGAATATGGATGAACGGAGGTAAGTACATTTAAATAAATAAAACGAATTTCGTTGCGCGCGCTGCAACGCATTTTGCAATGCAGCGCGCGCAACTGGCATTATGTTGTTATGTTAATACAGCTTACTATAGCTCGCGAATCACCTCCGAAGAGGTATCTCGGGGCTACCGATAAACACAGTCAAGAACCTAAAACACAATATCCTATGTAGGATGGAAGCAAATGCCAATGGGTATTTAACAGGTCAAGAGATGAAGACCACAGCAAAAAGAGCCCTTCTATGTACGTATATTATGTGCGTGTACTTAAAAAAAAAAGAAAAAAATAGTCTGGCAAGACAGCTGAAGGCCAGTCCTTATAAAGATTGTTTGGTGGAAAATCCCAACTACAACCGTCGCCAGACAGAGTCAGTTTAGACTTGTTGGAATAATGCATTATGGGCTAGTTTGAAATGTTTTTCCTGGACTGATTTTGATCTCCCATCGAGTCCCGGAAGTATAATGAGATGTGGCCAGGATCAAACGAAGTGATGAAGGGAAGGTAGGATTTCACCCCAAGAGGGTAAGTTTTACATTCTGCAACTTAGCTGTTACACCATGTCTCCCCCAATGAAGCATTAAACAGACCTCACCTTTCAGTGCGGGAACTAGAAGCCTTTTGGAAATTCATAAAATAATAACTACAAAGTTTGAATCTGCTATTTTTAGATCTAAGCATTTCCCTTTTGCTATTCATTGTGGACCACTGCCTGCTCTTAACATTTTTTGTTTTTTACATTCTCAAAGGGGAAGGGTTCCGAGGGGACCACCTCCTATTGGCAAACGGGTTACCACCACTTTTAAACTGGTGGTGAAGTATTACTGTTTTGCGACTGGAATTAGGTCGCAAAACAGTAATACATGCCATACTGTTTCGATATTTGGAAGGGACGCTCTAAACATCTAAACAAGTTACCGAATGACATTTTGCCTTTTGTACATTCAAAAAAGGTTTTTTTGAGTTTGCAATCGGCCCGATTCTGCTAATCAGGCCACTTGCGACCACAAAAATGCTTTGTACATCTGGCCCTTAGAGTCAAGAGGCCAAGAAAATTGCTCACTTTGCCACTGGATTCAGGCTAGCCTGACTGATGAGGGGCAATACCCTGAAACCGGTCCCAGGATGTTTGTTTCCGGTCCAGGGAGAACCTGGCTTGGCAGTTCAGGCTGGACTGTTTCCATGAGACACAGGGTCAAGACTGATTTGCATTTAGCTGGGTCCAAACTGGGGGGGGCGTAGTGAGCAGAAGAACGATGGATTTAACCCAGTTCTTTTGACTGGGGGTGAATGTATGATTTATTCAGCATCCGTCCATCATTTGTTTGCGTATAACTTTTCGCCCTAAGTGGGATGGGTATGCCCAGACGTGTGTCCCTTGCTCACTTTGCCACTGGATTCAAGCTAGCCTGGCTGATGAGGGGTAATACCCCAAAACCAGTCCCAGGATGCTTGTTTCCGGTCCAGGGAGGACCTGACTTGGCAGCTCAGGCTGGACTGTTCCCATGAGGCACAGGGTCAAGACTGATTTGCATAGAGCTGGGTCCAAACTGGGATGGCATAGTGAGCAGAAGAACAATGGATTTAACCCAGATCTTTTGACTGGGGGTGAATGTATGATTTATTCAGCATTTCGTCCATCATTTGTTTGCGTATCACAAGATCTAAATCAGGCCTTAAATGATATTTTAATAAGGATTAACATCATATTAATTTATAAAGTCAATAAAGGTCGTTAAAATACCTCATAATTAAATAGTAAATATGTTTTATTTTTAGATTCGTTTTAATTTAAATTGTCTTATTTATATTTTTATGAATTTTAAAATATTTCATTTCATTTACCATTATTTCCCCAGGATTTCATTTTAAGGCCCTACATCCATTATTTTCAAATGGAGGATGTTGAGGTATCAGTGGTTGGCCATGAGTTGTGCTGGACTTACTAATGTTTCTTTTTGGCAGCTGTAATTCACAATTATAAATTTGGCTTCACCCCTTTTTTCAGAAGGTGTAGATGTGTACATCTATGCTTTTGAGTTACTTTACGCTCTGATTTTGTGAATACCCCAAAGTAGTAAAGTTACTCAAATGTGTAAGAGTAAATTACACGTGTAAATTACTCACAACTGTAGGTTACCTTCGCAAATAGTCCCATCAGTGTTTGAGCGGAGGAAGGTCTTTGAGCATGTAAAGAGCATGCACTGACAACTTACATAGCATGAAGTGTTGAGTCCTTGGAGACATTGAAGTGTATACGTCCAGGGGACCGGTGAGTGCTGGGCCAGAGGGGATTATGGTATCCTGGCATCCTGTAGAGTTTAGAATGTAGAGGTCACCAACAATATGGAGTGCTGAAACCATAAAAAACTTGACATGCTGTAGAGAATGTTGGTGCAGATATGCCACAAACCAGGGATCACTGCACTCTGTTGCCCTGGAGAGCATGGAGTGGTAATGTGATAGAGAATCTGGCACATTGAGGTTCTGAGGACCATGGTGTGCAGAAGCATCAGAGAATATTGATACTTATGGCTTAGAACGTGAAGGCTCTTGCGATTGTAAAGTACTGAAGTGCTGAATGATCATGAGATGCTGAGGAACTCAAAACTGTGGAAAAACACTGGAGACCATGGGCTGCTCAGATTTTTAAGAATGTGTCTTGCTTAGTGTTTTAAAAACCAATTTACGAAAGGAGTCATACATGACACCAGTCCTAAGTTATGACTAGATTGTTTGTTGTGCCTGTATGCATGTCTGAAATATGCATAATTGTGAGGAAGGTGTGAGAATTGATTTTGAGGTGTGGCCTTATGAATGCAATTAACTGAAGAGGGATTGAGAAGAGATTAAAGGGATCCTTGTCAACTTCCCAATACTCATGACATAATCACAACCAAAAAGATATGGCAGCCCTGGTTCCAGATTAGATCCACATTGACTAGAGAAATGAATCCACTTGTACCGGGTTTTTAAGGCTGCTTGTGAAGAACCATTAATGTTTTTTTTTAATAGGGGCCCTCACCCAATTAGAGGGCACTACAGGACAAGAATAGAAAACTAACTGAACAGAGACTGTTGACGAATGTGTGATGAATGTTTGACTAAAACGCCGGTCCCCAGTGCTACCTATGGGGCAATGTGTAAGCCCTGTGTGGGATGATTAATGTATCTCCAGAGACTGTAAGGATGCATAAGTGTCTGTGCATGACATATAGCTAGAAGTAGGGGGGTTTAACGCCCACCTGATATTGCTTTGGGATTAAAGGTCCTGATGAAGGCCAACCGATCATTCTGAGCGACTCATAGGCTGTAACTTGTAGTCCACGGACTCGGAGGTCTTAATTAACCTCACAGCTTCACATTTGATTACATTCATAATACTCATAGTTTTTAATCTTATCAGGGTAACCAACAATAAAGCATCATTGTTTTGGTTTTACCCTAGATAATTTTAAATACAGTTTTTTTCCCTGCAGTATTAAGAGCTCCCAGAATACCTGTTGAGCCCGTCAAGCATTATCATTTTACTGGGTGAGGGGTCCTATTATGAATCATGCCACTATACAGTAAGTGGGTAAGGACCCCTACAAAAAAAGACTTAAAGGTTATTCACATACACCTTTTAAAAATCTGGGTACAGGAGGCTTCATTTATCCAAGTGACACAAATCTGTAACCAGGGTTACCTTGTCTTTTTGGTTGTTATGGTAGCCTTATGAATGCCATTTGTAGTAATCCTTTGGCAATACATTTTGGAGATTGCAAAGAAGGTGTCCCCTGATGCCAGCAGGTATAAGCATGTTATTTGCAAGGTCTTAGCATCCTCCACCAGGCAGCAACTGACAAATCTGGAGCATCAAGACCTTAATATTCCTCAAATCCAGAGTTCCATATTGGATCACAAAGAATCTCTGTGCTAGCATTCCACACATACTAAAACTCAACAGAGATAAGGGGCAAGTGGTGCAATTGGGACTGCTGGCTCTGGCACTGGTTGAGTTACCTGTGTCATGTTTTAAGAATGGAGTTGAGTTCTGCAAAATATCCCTATGGCCTCTGGTATTGGTGACCAACTGAAGAAATGTGCAACCTCATGTACAGGCAGGTCGCAAATAGTGGGTGCACATTGTGCACCAACGTTTGTGATCTAACTTTCACATTTAAATGCAACTTATGTAATAGTCGCATCACAAAATGTTCAATCACAGGCGGTCACAGGAAGAAGAGTTTATTGAATGGTAATTAGGGAGGTCGTTATTCGCAACATACTGTGATTGGCTATAAACATAGGGATGTTAGCCTATAAGGAACAGCCGACCACCACCCCTTTGCTTGCATTCTCAAATTAGTGAAGTTTTTTTAGTTTTTTTTTACCAGTCTGTATTTCTTAACGGAACCTTTGCTGCTTATAAAATGTTTCCCATTTGGGAACACATTGGTGGGAACACGCAATGGTTCATTGTACACTGCCTACTTCCCTAAGGCCACTCAAAACAATTCTCCAAGAGAAAGCTGTCCAGCTTGGACAGCTTCCCTTTATAGGAATCAGTCACTATCTTCTCTGAGGTCTCGGTCACTGGTCACTGTTTACGACCACAGTTGCTGTTGCAAACCATTGATACATTTCATTGCAGTTTGTAATTCGGTGGGAATACCCCCTCCCCCAGCCAATTGCTATCTGGACTGAGTCTCAAAAACCTCTTTTCCAATTCGAAAGGGCCTTTTCTAATCACAGAAGAGATTTGGCTATAGAGAAATGCCATGTTATGGACAGATTCTTTGCAAATGTGCTATTCACAGGGTTTCTAACTGCTAAATCAGGTCATAAGGCAATTAATTAGTCTTTACAGAAATCTTTTGAATGAGGCAGTACATTACCTACCAATGTTTAATGAAACTCTTATCTTTCTTACATTCTATTGCAGCAATCTATTGGAAGAGACACGTTTTACCAGCATTGAAATATAAACACTGTTTAAGAAAATATTTGAGAGAAGCTGTATAAATGAATATGTGTTAAATACATAGGGCCTTATTTATGAGGCCTTGCAACACTTTTGCTGAGCTGTTGCGTCACTTTTTGTGACACACACCTGCGGTGTAAAAAATGCGCCATGTTGCGCCCTATTTACAAAGTGACGCATCTAGGCAGATGCGTTACTTTGTAAACCCCTGCCCCACATTATACCTGCGCCAGGTATAATGTATGCAGGGTGGGCATTACCCCCGCAAAAAACCTCGTAGAAGTGGCGCATTGAAAGCTATAAAAATTCAGTGCGCCACTTCTAGAACGTTACTGCGTGAATATCTTACACCTGCCTCACAGAAGGCGTAAGACTGACGCAGGCCCTTTCACATGGGGCAAGCCCTATGTGAAATGACACATTGCTGGAGTTACGTCTGTTTTCCGACACACCCCAGCAATGCGTCACTTTTGCGCCTACAGATATGTCAGAAATTCTGACGTATCTAACTCCTTGCGACATGGAGCGCCATACATTAAATACGGTGCATCCATCCTGTCACAAGGAGGGAGCAGTGAAAACTGTTGCATCGCTGTCTTCAAGCAGCGATTCAACTGTTTTCATATATGAGGCCCATACTTTTTTTGCTCAGAAGTTGGGACACCAAAAATCACAGAACATTTTAGGGGTATATTCACAAGAACGTGTGCTAAACATCTCCAAAAAATTTTAACGCAACTTTACACATCGCAGTCCATTGCGGGAAAATAACCCTGTGTTAACGTGGAATTCACAACACGGCGGTACTATGCGATAGTCTCCTGAAACCGGGGACAATATCCGCGATACAACCACCGCGACGGCGATAAAAACACAAACCCCAACACCAAAAAACGTGCGATGAGCCCATTCGCGATGAGGAAATCAGCGATAAGCAGCGCCAGGCCTGCCATACACACACGGCAGGCGGGAAAATCACTACAAAAGGAGAAAAAACACAAAAACACAAAATGACCAACACCGAAGCACCATGGAGGCAGCCGGAGCAGGCGCAGAGGACGAGCGCAACCCCACAAGTACCCCGGACGACCAGCCCGGGACCTTGGTGACAGGGAAGGGCAAGGACAAGAAGAAGAGGAAGACGAAGTACAGTCCGCAGGAGAATCGGATCCTGGTCACGGAGGTGATAGAACACCATCAACAACTGTTCGTCGCCTCCAATGTGTCATTGGGCACCAGAAATGGATTATGGCGGGCCATCGTGGACAAGGTGAACACCGTCGGAGAGCACAAGAGGTCAATGGACGAGTTCAAGAGGCGATGGAATGACATCAAGCGCAAGACCAAGGAGAAACTCGCAGGCAACCAGAAGGCAGCAATGCAGACTGGAGGTGGGAGCCCAGCGCCACAGCTGGAGCTGGATGACATGGAGGAGCTGGTGTCGACAGTCATCAGTGTGGAGACTGTGGCAGGAGTCGGGGGACCGGACACTGCTCGACATGACACAACACCACAGCAACAGGGTGAGTAACCACCAGGTACTGGGGGGACGGGGGGAGATGGCCACAATGGCACACATGCACAATTAAGCAGAGCACAGTGCACACCCACAATGACTCTGGATCATGGCCCTGATCTACACACTGTCACAATGTACATTGCCATGCTGTCTGAATGTCAACATGTACCATGCGGCCACATACATGAGGACACATTGTAACACAGCATCTCCCCTTCACATTGCAGGGGCACTGTCAACGCCACCTGCAGAGCAGTCCCAGCCACTCTTCACTGATGACGAGGAGGACACCACAAGCATCGACACCCAAGCCCTCCAAGACATCATGGAACTCATCCGCCACTCACCTCCAGGACCAGGGCAGCCCAGCTGCATCGAGGAGACCCCACCCACTCCACAAACCACCCAGCAGGAGGCAAACACAACCCTGGCTGTCACCCAAGACCCCCCTGAACAACACATGGCCTTCCAACGCCGTGTGTTGGAGGTCCAGAGGGAGATGGCTGAGCAGGTGCGGGTGGGGTTCGACCTCATGGCTACCAAACTCGACGCCATCCATGGGTGTCTGAGGCCCATCAGGGACCACCTCCAGTCCCTAACGGACACCCACACGCCGCTCCATGGTCTCCAACGAGCCCTTGCTGACATTGCTGGAGTCATGACTCGGAGACAAGAGCACCTGTCCGCTCAGAGTGGCTCCAGCGATCTCAGCCAGGAGATGGCACGCATGCGGAGGCTCATGGAGGACATGGTGCGGATGGAGGCGGAAAGGATGGCAGCCACCGCTGCACATCAGCGAAATGTAGCTGGGATCTACCATGCCCTGCATGTCCTCATCATGGCATTGCTGCCACAAGGAGTGGCGATGATGAATGCTGCTGCCCCCACACCATCCACATCTCCGCCCCCTGGTGTGTCAGTGCCTCCCAGTGCGGCAGGCGTATCCACTCCGGCACCTGGTGTGTCACTGCCACACAGTGCGGCCGACAATCCTCCTCCGGCCCCTGATGTGTCAGTGGCACACAGTGCCGCAGCCGGTACTGCAACACCCACAGGTGGGGCAGAGCACCCATCCGAGGACGTGGATGGGATTGAGATCAGAAGGAGGCACTAGCATTCATTTCCGCCACCTTGCCTGTTTCTGCTTGGTGCCGCACATGGCCTCATGACCTTCCACTGACCCCCGATACACTCCGCTGCACTCACCTTGGACCGCAACATGGACTGCCATATCCTGTTTGATGACCAATGACACGGCGACCACACTGCGGACTGTACCCTTCCTCTTCCGCAGTACTTGTCATCCCCGGATGGACTCTGGCTGGCCCTCCACGGGCCCATATTGTGTAGTGTGCTTGGCATGGACCTGTACTGCTCCAACTGCAAAACTCCACCGGATGTGCAATAAACATCCAGAAACGCACTGCTGTGTCATACCTTTCATCATTCATGTATGAATGTGTGGATGAATGTAGGGACAGTGATTTCCTTACGTCAATGATGCTCATCTAGTGGGATGCCAGTCACAGTGTGCTACATTGCCGATTGTGTTCTGGGTGCTGTAGACACTACAACAGGGACACACGCATTAGTCACTTCCTTGTCCGGACATGGACTGAACCACGCGCAGAGCCCCGAGTCATTGTTGCAAGCCCTGGGCTGGTCCGGCGTACGCCAGGCCAGACCACTCCGCTTACGCTCAGAGGGGGGCCCACATAGCTACATGTCGCAGGCGTACACGCTGGTGGTATGCAGGTCACTGGTCTAGTTGTCAGCATGTCACGGCCACTCCCTGAGGGCAGGTTTGCACACACACCACACCCATCCGGCACAGGCGTCACAGGCCATGTGACCCCACCAATATAAGGGGCCGACAACGTCACATTCCCCACTGCCGGTGGTGACTGGATGACGGACGCTCCACGGTTCTCAACCATAAAGGGCCCATGAGTTGTTGCGCACAGGGTTAGTGGCACCCGAATCCTTGCGCCCGTCACGGGCCTACCACCACGTGGCGCTGACTGGGGTTGCACAGGGTTAGTGGCACCCGAAGCCTTGCGCCCGTCACCGGCCTACCACCACGTGGTGCTGACTGGGGTTGCACATGGTTAGTGGCACCGAAATAGCTGAGCGGGTGTGCAGCCTGCGATGATGACGTGTGCACTGATGTGGTCTCTGCCATTGATGCCTCAGGACTCAGCGTCATGTGTGGGACCTGCTGGGCCACGGGTCGGCTCCGCATGATGTGGACCAGGCCATGGTGGCGGGACCGGGGCCTGGAGCTTGCACGGGCACGTGGTGTGCCCACTGGTGGACACACCGTTGGCGGCAGGTGAGCAGTGGGCCCGGGGTGCGCAAGTGCGGACAGCCAGCTCTGGCCGGCGGGAGGGGGTGGGGTGCGGCTGCATGCGTGGGCAGGGGCGGACAGACGTTGTTGCCGTTTGCTGTGTGATGGACTCTGCCATGATTGACTCTGGGCTCGATTACAGATTGCAGACCTGGTGGCTTGCAGTGTATCCCGGCATGTGGTTGGAGACACACCGGTGGCAGCAGTTGAACAGTGGGGCCTGGGTGCGCAGGGGCGGCGGTGTCTCTCTCTCCCTTCCTTCCCTCTCTCTCTCACTCTCTCTCTCCCTTCCTTTCCTTCTCTCTCTCTCACTCTCTCTCCTTTCCTTCCCTCTCTCTCTCACTATCTCTCTCCCTTCTTTTCCTTCTCTCTCTCTCTCCCTCTCTCTCCTTTCCTTCTCTCTCTCTCACTCTCTCTCCTTTCCTTCCCTCTATCACTCTCTCTCTCCCTTCCTTTCCTTCTCTCTCTTTCTCTCTCTGCCTTTCTTTCATTCTCTGTTTCCCTGTGTCTCGCTCCTTTGATGTGCGCATGGCACACGTTCTGATTTTGTGCTTTATTTTCCAGGCTGTGACATCGAGATTGTCCCGGATGGACCCGACGGGAGTCTTCCGCATCGATATTTTGTGTTGTACTTCAATAAAGTTTTTGGTTGTTACTTCAGTGCTGTGTGACGGTTTCTCGATCTTCTGGCCACACATGTGTGTTATTTTTTGTCAATGTGCGTCATCATGCGCTTTTTGTGGCTCTTGTGTCATGCACGGTATGTGTATGTCCGGGGGGGGTCTGGGGGTGGTGGCGGTGGGTGTTGTGGCCATCATGGGTATCGGAGCTGCATGATCATTGTCTCCATGGCATCTGTGGGTCTTCAGGTGTGGCTCTTGGCTGGGCTCCCTTTCATGCTGCAGGTAGTCGTCCTGCTTAACACCAGCAGGTGTTAAATCCCTGGTGCTACCGCAGCTTATCGCCTGTTTTTGGTTCGCATCGCAGATCTGGCAGTTCGTTGTGAAAGTGGTGTTGTGGTGTTTTTGCACGGGAACGCCTACTCTGCATCTCATTAGGGTTAGTTGGTGGTGTCAACCGTGGAGGTAAATGTTGAGGCGGTTATCGCGGGAATACTTGCGTTGTCTGCAGTTTGCAACCGCTTGTGAATGGGGTGTTAAATCTGTCATCACTTTTGTTGCGTTAAGTTGGCGATAACTCGAAGATATGTCCTTGTGAATATCCCCCTTAGAGTAGCAAACCAAAGTGCATGCTTTTTTTCATCTATCTGTCTGTGGCCTACCGTACGGGATGCCGAACAAAAATTCCCCTTAATTTCCCTCCCTCGGATTTATCATTACCTTGGGGTCTGGTAATTTTGCATGGAGGAAAAATAGAAATTAAACGTTTTGGGGAAATAACAGTGAGTGGCCATGTATAGGAGCAATTGGAATGCGGTCAGGCCCTGCGCACAAGCTTCTGTGATGGACCATCCCCTGCTGCAAACAGCTTCAACCATATGCAGCAGGGATGGATGTGGGGCCTGGCCTGTGGCCAAGCACCCTGCCTAACTGGCCGTGAGTGCAAAACCCTGCACACACCGCTGAGACTGCGATTTTCATTAAGAGCTCAATTTAAAGGCAGCAAGCCTGTTTATTTTTCATTTATTGAGACATATTTCCCCACCATTGAGTGCCCCCAGTACTCACGTGGGGTCGGGCACCTCTAATAGTGTCTGTGGAAATATATTTTTCACAGCGCAAAAATCACAAATTTCAGATGGCCAAAAAAAAGATCATGATAATTTTAATTCCTCTTCACCCGCCAATAACACTTGAGAAAAAAATGTAAATGTAATTGATAGGATTGGCGATTTATTTTCTCAATTGCGATCTTAGGCGGCAGAGATTTGCACTCTTTAAAGCCCGCTTGGCAACTTTTTTGAATGTTTGTATCTCAAAAACTACTCACCCAATTTACACCAAACCAATGAAAGTTGATTTCTGAGTAAAGTTCTACTTTCATGCTAAATTTGGCATAACTCCACTCAGCAGTTTTTGGCTGCTGGCATGAGTGAAATTCTAAACAGGAGCAAAAACAGGAATACATTACTTTTTTTTCCACCTTTACATTTTGATCCATGCACAAAAATCGTCAGTCAGACCTTGCCTGACTGCACCAAGTGATTGACAATTGTGGTACAAATCGGTTCATGTGGTGAAAAGTGCAGCTAAATGATAAGTACTCAGAGGATGCAGTGTATATTCGAGATGTGCCAAGAGTAATGCATTTATTACCAATTGTTGAGTGTGGTAATGGCCCATGACTGATGAGGTGAGGTCTCGAGTGTTTGCTGATTAGATCCTTTTAAAATTTTAATTAAACCGGCTTAATTTGAATAATTTCTGGCTTTTCATGCTATGCATTAAGCAAAATTCACTGAAATTATGCCATTACGCCGAATTGGGATTTGCTCATGTTAAAAAAAAAACTATTGCGGAAGCACCGCGACAACATGAATGGACAGGAAAGGGAGCAAGTCTTGTTCACAACATGTGTGTTCTTTGTACTATTTTTGGAGCGCAAAGTTTGAATTCAAGGACTCACTTTGTGCTAAAAAAATAATGCATAATGCCAAAATTGTGTTTTATATCGTTGCATTTTTTATGAAATTTTGCATAGTTGCACAAAAGCAAATTTGGTGAATTGTGCGCCACCCTAGTGCCGACCAGATAGCTTTATTATTGGGCTACAACTCTGATGAATGTGTTACTACAGAGGATAACTGCAGTGCCCCTCCATGGGGCCTTAAATTCCCTCAATATAAAGTGGAAACAGTGCTTCATATCAGCCCGTGGTAGCCGGTGGCCACCGCCGGCACTAATTTTTGGGGATTGGCACTTATTTTTCCACACAAGATATTTACTGAGCGCAAGAGAGGGAAAAACACACAAAAGATAAAGGAAGAGAAAGACGATAAAACCATCACAAAGAGAGAAAGCAGGAACCTGCAAGAGTAAGATAAAAGGGGAGGGAGTGACTGGTAAGTGATTAAAGAGGCATGAGGTGGACTTTAGACTACGCACCCTTAGTATTCAGCGTGCCAACAATTAATAGCAACGGTGGCAGGCTTCTAAACAGAACTTTGGGCACCGGCACTCTTTCTTTTACAAATTAAGCACTGCGTGGCAACACTGTATGGTATTGTAGACAAAGAATTAGGGCACTCCCGTCTTACTCCTTATATTTCTGACACAGTCAGATTAGGATTAGAGTGGGTACAGTAAATTTAGGGATGCAGGACCTGAGCAAATCCACAGACCCTGCATCGTCTATAAAATTGCTGGAAACATGTCAACCGAGGCGCCAGGGATGTAGTTTCAGGGGGGTATTTCGGGTGTTACACCCTCCTAATAAATGTATTATATTATAAATAGTTGGGTACATGAGCTTTTAGTCGGGTATGATAAGGTATCTGTCGGATTTCATCTGGGTTTTTAAATACTCACTCAGACAAAAACACACACATACACTCTCGTCTCTGTTTTGAAGGTCTTAAAACATAGTTGTTTTAGAAAATATTGGGGCATATTCTCAAGGACTTATCGCTGAGTTAGCGGCACTTTATCGCAGCCAAAGTGGCGATAGACTTATTGCACCATTCACAAGCTGGTGCTAACAGCCGAAATCGCCAGTTTTCCTGCGATAGCAGCCGCAAAAAACATCGCCACGGATGACACCGGCAACTAACGCTAATGAGATGCAGAGTAGGCGTTCCTGTGCAAAAAGCTGGGAAAACACCACTTCGCAATATTCTCTACAACCAGCCAGATCGGCGATAAGATCCCAAAACAGGCGATAAGGCACGTTAGCAGCAGGGATTTAACACCTGCTCTTACCTGGTGTTAAGTCGGACGACAACCTGTACCACAAAAGGGAGGCCAGACCAGAGCCACACCTGAAGAACAACAGATGCCATGGAGCTACTGAACATGCAGCTCGGAGCCCCAAGAGGGCCACAACACCCACCGCCACCACACCCAGGCCCGCCACCCCCCCCGGACCCCCCCCGGACTACCACAGAGGCAGCGCAGACAAAGACAGCGGACCTTCAGAAAACGCACCAGCCCCACAGACTTAACACCAGAGGATGACATTGCCCACTACAGGCTCAAAAGGACAACCATCCTCCGCATCCTGACCATCATTGCCAACAGGCTGACGGTACCAACACAGCGGACAACCAACATCCCTCCGCAGACAAAGCTGCTGGCTGTGCTGCACCTGTTGGCCTCCGGTACCTTCCAACCAACAACTGCCAGAGTCGGAGGAGTCTCACGGCCAGCCCTATCCAAGTTCCTCACACCTGTCTAGGATGCCATCGTCAGCTTGGTACCCCAGCACCTTTACTTCCCACACACTGCGCAGGAACAGCTGGAGACCAAGCAAGGCTTCTACGCCATAGCTGGCTTCCCGCACATGTTGGGGGCAATCGACTGCACACATGTACTCCTCGTGCCCCCTGCCGCCACTGCACACAATTACCGCAACAGGAAGCACACGCATTCCATCAATGTGCAGGCAATAGTGGACCACCTGGGACTCTTCACCAATGTCGTCGCCAACTACCCAGGCAATGTGCATGATTTCTTCATCTTCCGACAGTCCATCATCAACCAGCGCTTTCAGGATGGCACCCATGGGAATGCATTGCTCGTTGCTAAGTACCAAATGTACACACCACACACCTCAACTCCACAGTCATGCAACTCACGACTCTGGGAATGCACACGTTACAAACCCACATACAACATGCCAAACAACATGCCCAACAACATGCCCACGCTATCTGAAAAAGAAAGAGAAAAAAAAAAAAAATCTTCATTCATACAAACATCCAAACTCATACACACTCATACTATATTCACTTTGACCAAAGTTGCTTAGATCCTGCTGTATGCAGTTACTTTAATTGGTCGTGGAGATTGTGTAATCCTTTATCTCCCATTCCCTAGATCTATGTATTTGTGAATATAGTATGAGTGTGTATGAGTTTGGATGTTTGTATGAATGAAGAATTTTTTTATTTATTTTTTCTCTTTCTTTTTCATTCAGGGGTCATCAAGTTAATTATGTTTTGTATTTCATATTGTATGTAATAATTGTGATTATTTGTATGTTTATATTTATATTTTTATATTTAAGAAAATATGGAAAAAGTATAAGGATTTTGATACATAAAAAAGAAATGAAATAAATAATGATGAAACTATAAATCTTTCGCTTCAAACTGTGTCATTGTTATGAAATAGTTTGTTAGCCCATGTTGAATTGATGTTTAATCCGTGAAAGTAATATAGGTCATGAGGGAGCTTTTTCAGATAGTATAGTTTTCTTTCCCCTCTTCTCCCTGACCTCAAATTCTCTTTAGAGAGGGGGTCCCCAATTTTTGCTTAAACAACATGCCCACGTACATCACACAACAGCACAACTTACTGTGGTAACCTGGGCCAGCCATGTACACAAGCCATCAACGGCATGGCACCTCAGCCACACAATAGCAGAATGTGGGGAGAGGTGGGAACCAGGCATGTGCGAAGGAGGCAAGTGACCCATGAATGAGAATGTACACAATGCCAAGTGTGGCGTGGATGTGCTGGCCAGACTGCAGTCAGCAGACCACAGACATGTCCATATCGACATATACTGCTGGTGTCTGGAGTATAGTGGACAGTGGACGCAACCATGTTACCCCAGGCAGTGGGGAAGATCGCGGAAATGTAGCTCGTTACGTCCCCCCCTGTAAGCGTGAGCGGAGTGGGCTGGGCCGGCGTACGCCAGGCCAGCGTAGGGGTGTGAAGAAAAAGCACGTTGCGCCGGGCGTGGTTCTCTTCCGGAATGGCCAACATGTCTGCCAGGGCGGCGACTCTCAGCCCGCCACGAGGCTGACGCCGTGAGCGGCGGTGCCTGCGATCCTGTGCACCTGCTGCACCCCAGGCCGCTGGTCCCCAGACCCATCTTGGCCGCCCCTGCGCAACCAGGCCTCACTGCTCACCTGCCGACACCGGCGTGTGTCAAAGAGGGCCCAGCGCATGCCGGTGCAAGCTCCAGGCCCGCGGCCCGTGACCTTGGCAGCCTCCTCAGACCATCACGGCCTCCGCGACACAGGCCCCCAGCACTCCTTTCTCATTGACGTACTCCACCGCTGCCTCCGGCCTACACTGCGGTCCAGTAGGTCACACATTTGGAACTGAGTCTTGATTATTCAATGGCCGAGTTCATATCATTGTACGCAAGGAGAGGAGTAAGAGGAAGATGCTGTTCAGTCCGGAGGGAAAAAGGATCATCGTCATGGAGGTGATCGAACAGTACCAACAACTGCTCTGGTGCCACTAACTCTGTGCATCGCAAGCCAACGACACGTGGCTGTGGGCCCCTGCTGACCGCTGCCTCCGGCCTACACTGCGGTGAAGTAGGTCACACATTTGGAACTGAGTCTTGATTTATTTATGGCAGAGTTTATACCATTGTACAGGCCCCATCACAGACTGCATCCCCTTTCAGCTCCGGTGCCACTAACTCTGTGCCACGAAATTCATGGACACTCTCTGGTTGAACTTTGGTGGTGTCTCAGTCAATGGCCTGGGGGTTGTCTTCATCATCATGTGGTTGGTACTGACTTGGTGTTAAACATGAGTCTGTAGCATTCATCTCCTCCATATTGCCTGTTTCTGCTTGGTTCTGCCCTCTGCATCATGCCCTGGAAGAACACCTTCCACTGTCCCCTGAAACACTCCGCGACATTCACCTTCGACATCGACGAGAACCCGCTCAGCTCTCGTGGCCCTACCTCAGTGCACCGCAAGTCACCGTCCCGTGGCGGTGTGCCTGTGCCAGCCGCACTGCATCCGGGGCCACTAACTCTGTGCAGCTCAAGTCATGGACCCTGTCTGATTTAATATTGGATGGCCTCTGAGTCGATGGCCTGGGGGTCATCAACGCCATGTGTCTGTGGCCCTGCGCTGACCTCTGCCTCCGGCCTCAACTGCGGTCCACCAGGGCTCACACATCAAATCGAGTCCTGATCTGCCCGGACGACGCATCACCTCTGGCTGCACACGCCTCCACCACCAGGACCACCTCCAACCAACAACTGCCAGAGTCGGAAGAGTCTTACAGCCAGACTACCAGAGTTGCTCACACCTGTCTTGGATGCCATCATCAGCTTGATATCCTGCTCAGCTCTTCAGGTGCCACTAACTCAGTGCACCACAACTCATGGACCCTGTCTGATTGAGTCTTGTGCTGTGTACAGCGGATGCAACCATGTCACCACAGGCAGTGGGTAAGACCTTGGACATGTAGCTTTGTCGTCCCCCCTTAACATGTAAGAGGGGTGGACTTGGCCGGCGTACGCAAGTACAGCGTAGGGGTGTGAATTATTATCCCTGGGCTCTGGGCGTGGTTCATTTCTGGGCTGGACAGGAAACCAACTGATGCGTGTGTCTCTGTTGCAGTGTCTGCACCACACGGCCCGCAATCGACAATGTTGCAATGTTGCATGCACCCGGAGGGCGTCCGCGCACGAAGGGATTGTACAAGGAGCACAAGGTGCTCGGGCTCTTGGCTCATGCATGCCAACTGTTGTGTGTGTATCGCCATTGGTGCACCATAAGCCTAAGGCCTAGCCTCAATTGCAGCGCGAAAGCCACATCACATTTCAAGACTGCAAGCAGTAGTCAGACTAACATTAGGGATGAAAGCTCCTTTGTCTCAATACATAATGCGGAAGGACATCTGCACCTCCAACCTTGATCTTGCATGCGGCAGGCACCCCCCTGAGAGAGGTACCATGGCAGATGATGATGTCTCCCACACTACGCACAGCGCTAATGAAAGGCCAATGTATCCACACCCCACACACAGAAGTTCTTGCTCGAGGTACTCTTGCATGGAATGCCCTTGACACTTACGTACACAACAACCCATACGTCCAAACGTTGCACACACATACGACTCAATGCTCCGAGCTGTGGGATATCATCCACATAACTGCCGCAGGTCAGAAGAGTGCCGGTTCTACGAGAGCCACCAACGCAATGGCAGAACATCCCGTGCGCATGCACAACGCCTGTCATGTGGAACTGTACCGTGACCGAATGCTGCCTGTTAGTGTCTGATGCATTGTTCTGCATGTTGTGGCCCTTGTCTTGCCCGTACTGACACACACATGCTAATAAAGTCTACGCAACTCCACTAGTGTTGAACTGTGATGTGTGTTGATTAGAATGACAAATCGTGTGCCTCAATGAGCATTGTCCATACACAGGGAGGGACTGACTGGTGCATTTCACTTAGGGGTGAGTCACTATTGCCAGCTCCAACTCTGTGAGCCAGACATAGTGTTTGGGATAGTTGCTGATGGACCTGTGCTCTTACGTGTCTTCAGCAATGTGAGTATGGTGTCCATATTCTTGCCATATGGATCAATGTGATCCATCACTACAGGCTGTGTCCACCCAGTTGAGTGTGAGTAGGTATGCGAAGAGATGTTCTGTTGTCAAATGTGATGGTGGACACTACTTTAGGCCTGCCAACGACTTTGACATCTCATACCCAGCCCTATTTCTAACATTGCGTGGGGCAAAGCTGAGAAATTGCGCGATTGTTGTTTCAGAGCAATGAGGCCACAGCTAGTGCACACATTCCCAGTCATCTCACTTCCTATGTGTGTCACGGTCACACATGCACATTGCTTTCATTTCCCAGGGTGTACCTTTTTGGGCAATCAATGTCCTTACATTCATCCATACATTCATACTTGATCGATTATGGAAATGACACAACTGTGTGAATTTGAATGATTTATTCACATTCGGTGGAGTGTCTGAGCTGGAGCAGTACATGGCCATGCAAACCCCACATTACATTGTAGCCCAGTGGAGGGCCAGCCAGAGTCATTTAGGGATTGACAAGTACATCGGAGGAGGAAGAGTACAGTCCGCAGTCTGATTGCTGTGTCATTGGTAAGCAAACAAGATATGGCAGTCCATGTCGAGGTCCAAGGTGAGTGTCGCAGAGTGTTTCGGGGGACAGTGGGAGGTGTTGTCACAGGGCATGATGCAGAGGGCAGAACCAAGCTGAAACAGGGCATATGGTGGAGAAGAATGCTATTGGCTCCTTCTTACTACAATGGTGGATTCACCCGCATCTTCGTCCTCTATGTCATCTGTCTGACATGTGGGTGCTGATGTTTGGTCTGGAGCACTGTGTGCCACTGACACATCAGGGGCCGGAGATGTGTGTGTAGAAGTAACAGCAGCATTCATCAGCGACTGCCTTAGTGGCAGCAATGCGATGATGAGGATCTGCAGGGCATGGAAGATCCCAACAACGTTTCGCTGGTGTGCATCCGTAGCAGCCATTCTTTCCGCATGCATCCGCTCCATGTTCTCCATTATCCTCAGCATCTGTGCCAACTCTCGGCTGACATCGCTGAGGCCACTCTGACTAGACAGTTGTTCTCCTCTCAGAGTCATGACTCCAGCGATGTCGGGCATGGATTGTTGGACATCATGGAGCGAACTGTGGGTGTCCATTAGGGAGTGTAAGTGGTCCCTGATGGGACTTAGACACCCACGTATGTCATCTACTTTGGCTGCCATGAGGTCGAACCCCACCTGCACCTGTTCAGCCACCTCCTTCTGGCAGTCTAACACATGGCCTTGGAATGCGATGTGTTCTTCGGTGAGGTGCTGGGAGCCAGCCGTGGTGGTGGCTGCTTCCTGCTGTGTGGTCTGTGCAGGGGGTGGGGTCTCCTCAATGCAGCTGGGCTGCCCTGCCCCTGGAGGTGGTTTGCCGTAGCTGTCCATGAGCTGTTGTAGGGCGTCGGTGTCGAAGGTGTGGAGGTCCTCTTCATCGTCACTGATGAGTTGTCTGGTCTGCCCTGCAGGAGGTGTTGATTGTGCCTATGCAATGTGAAGGGGAAATGCATTTTCACATTGTGTTGACATGTATGTTGACGCATTGTTCAAGTTTACATACAGACTGCATGACAATGTACATTGTGACTGTTTGGGAGGAGCTGACGATTTGATGCGGGACAGTGGACATTTGTACTGCATCACGGATGTGAGGTTGTACACGTACATTATCATCTCACAGTTTCCTGCTATGCCAGATGTGATTGGGCAGT
The DNA here is from genome assembly GCA_963921515.1 of Calotriton arnoldi. NCBI lineage: Eukaryota > Metazoa > Chordata > Amphibia > Caudata > Salamandridae > Calotriton > Calotriton arnoldi. Next base: position 2,631,087 of record CAWUFW010000121.1, on the reverse strand, counting down.
TTCTACGCACAAGCAGAACCAGTTGTGTCCTCTGTTCTGTAGTGAAAGTGTTGCACTTTGTACCACATTGTCGTCAATGTTGATGTGCTGTTATTGCTATGTGTGTGTGCTGCATTGTGGGAGAGTCGCCCCTGCAGCTGTGATTTTGCTGCCCCTTACCCCTTTGAGGCGGTGTGCCTTTGTCTTCTGTGCTTCTACAGTGCTGAGATGTTGCAGACTTGGCTATTTTTGGCTCGAGTTCGTATTTTGGACTCTTGGGCATGGTTTATCCGCAGATGTGTTGTTGACGTCAGAGGATTGTTTGTGCGCGTGGATGTGTCAGAGTGTGACCTGCTCCTTTACGGATGTGTTCCACACTCAGCCACCTCAGTGTCGTGGTGTGCACCATGTCATGATAATTGGACTGCAGCCATGCTGTTCATCATGTGGTGTCACTTGCATTGTCAGTGTGGCTCACAGACACGCAGCTTTGCTGGTTTAGACACGTGGGCATGGGTTGGTTGTGAGATTGGTGCTGTGTGGGGAGGGACCCCTTTGTGCCCATAGTGGACGGGGGCCTACTTGCTGTTTGTATGTGTGCTGCAGTGTGCCAAGGGGATCGGGGCCATGATCCAGAGTCATTGTGGGTGTGCAGTGTGCTCTACTTAATTGTGCATGTGTGCCATTGTGCCCATCTCCCCCCGTCCACCCAGTCCCTGTTCGGTGCTCACCCTGGTGCTGTTGTGTCAGGTCATGTCGAACAGTGTCCGGACCCCCAACTCCTGCCACTGTATCCCCACTGATGACTGTGGTCACCATTTCCTCCATCTCATCCAGCTCCTGGTGTTCCGCTGGACTGCCACCTCCAGTCTGCATTGCTGCCTGATGGTTGTCAGCGAGTTTCTTCTTGGTTTTGCTCTTCGCATCATTCCAGCGCCTCTTGTCCTCTCCAATTGTCCTCCTCCTCACTCCGACTGCATTCACCTTGTCCAGGATGGACTGCCATATTGCATTTTTATTTGCCAATGACAAGTTGGAGGTGACGTACAGTTGTTGGTGGTGTTCTCTCACCTCCGTTATGATGGTCCTGTTTTCCTGCGGACTGAACCTCGTCTTCCTTGTCTTCTTCTCCTTGCCTTTCCGTGACCCCAAGGTCCCAGGCTGGTCCTCCTGGGGGCTTGTGGGGTTCTGGTCGTCCTCTGTACTTGCTCCGGCTTCCTCCATGGTGCTACACAGTTTTAATTATTTTGTTTGTGTTTTTCTGTGCTTTTGTGGTGCATTTTCCCGCATGACGCGTGGGAATTGCAGGCCTGTCTCTGGTTATCGCTGATTTTTTTTGTCACGGTTGGCCACATCGCAACTTTTTTCGCGTTTGTATTCCGGGTTTTTCGGCGTCGCCTTAATTTTAACGCGGTCATTTGGCGCGTTGTTGTGAGACTATCGCATGGTGCCACCGGGTTGAGAATACAACGTTAACACAGCATTATTTTCCCGCAATAGACTGCGATGTGCAAAGTTGCGTTAAGCTAAATTTGCGATAATTATCACGCGTTCTTGAGAATATCCCCCACTGTGTTTTAACTACCCCTCACAATCCACACTGCTTTCCATTTCTACTGGCCAATAAGCCACCCTCATGCACTGCTTCTCATATAATGATTAACATGATATGCCAGAGTGATTGACGGAAAATCTGAAGCTCACACACCCCCAGCTTTACTCACCAAGCTACGTCCCTGTGAGGCACGAGATGACCAATTTTTATCCTCAACATCTCGCTAAGCTTTTTGTTTTAAGCATTTCATAGGCAACCACATTAAATACACCAGTTGTTCTAATGCTGATTTTATTTACGTTTATGTGGCTCCCCTTGCTCATTGTCATCTTAAAAAAAAAGAAAAAGATCTCAGTTAAGGGCTCCCACCGTTGGGAACCATACAGTGTCAATTATCAGATTCGAAAAGGAACAGACCGCATGATGAAGCATGCACTACGGTGGGTGAGGGTTCGGTGTACTACCAATAGACATACCTTCTGAGGTTTATAGCGGATCTGCATTGTTCACTGCCACCTTGAAGCATAAAGTAAGAACTTAGGTTCCTTTTACCTGCTGAATGTTTTTGTATATATTGTGTGACATATGGAGGCTATACTACAGGCTCCACTTTGCTCTCACTCATCCTTGTTAGTTATCAATCAATCAATCAGTATTTGTAGAGCATTCTAATCACCATGAGGGTTATCCAGGCAATGTGTGGGGTGGATCACTGACAAAATATCGAAGGTCTAAAAATCGACCTACAAAAATATCGGAGCAAGAATATCGATGTCAAGAATATCGATATCCTATCTACAACATGCTAAGTACAAAAATATTGAGAAAAAAATATCGATGTCAAAAATATCGTTATTAAACATATCGGGTTTTTTTGTTAAAAAAAATATGTAAAATAAACTAAATAATACTTATAAATAAAATAAACATAGTTAAAAATATTTTATAATGTTTAAAATTAATAAGTAATATATATAATTTAATAAAACATTAATTAAACATATACATCTAATATATAATATATATATACTTACTTAATAATCAGTTTTAATAATTATTTTAATAAATTATTAAAAAATATTATAAATTACAAATACATCTATACACATAAAACAATAACATAAATAAAAATTAAATAATTATATATAACAAATTAAAGAAATTAAATTTACTTTTAATATTTTTAAAATTAATTATATACTACATTAACTAAAATAATACAAAAAATATTAAATAGCGGAGGGAATAAAACTACTATTCCAACTCCCAAAAAAACAACAGTAAGAAAAATATTGGATAGCGTAGAGCTTAAAATTACTATTCCCACTCCAGAGAGTGCAGCAGTAGAGAAAGTGTTGGATAGCATAGGGGTAAAAATTACTATTCCCACTCCAGGGAGTGCAACAGTAGGGAAAGCGTTGGATAGCGGGAGGGTAAAAATTACTATTCCCACTCCAGTGAGTGCAACAGTAGGGAAAGTGTTGGATAGCGTAAGGGTAAAAATTACTATTCCCACTCCAGTGAGTGCAACAGTAGGGAAAGTGTTGGATAGCGTAGGGGTAAAAATTACTATTCCAACTCCAGAGAGTGCAACAGTAGGGAAAGTGTTGGATAGCGTAGAAGTTAAAAATAACATACTTATAAATAAAATAATTTTTTAAAATAATTAATGAATTAATTAATAAATAACTCTAAACTATTTACAAATACCAATAAATAATTATTAAAAACATAATTACCAATGACATATTTATTAACAATAAATTAATAATAAATACCAATAAATAATAATTAATAAATATTAATTACCAAATAATAAATATTGAACAATACAATATTTTTAATAACAAAAAACATATTAATTATTAAAACATAGGGGCCCATTAGGATGGCGGGCGGAAGCACCACCGCCGTGCTGGCGGATGGAAAAACCACCAGTTACCGTCCGGCCGCCGCAGCCCACACGCCCGCCCAATTAGGATGTGAAAAGTCAGCCAAACACCGCCCGTAAGCCAGCGACGCCACCCGCCATCAAAGTGCGCCCATTCACGTAGCGGCGCGGCCCAATGGAGACACACCGCCCGACGGAATCACGTACCGCCCGGCGTACAAATTACGATGCCACAACCAAACAGCTCCCCCGGCTAAGAGACACCGCACGTGAAAGCAAGGCGGAAACCCGACCGCACAGTACGGATACCAAAGAGGCGGACCCCCGAGCATGAATCCAGCACTGCAGGCCCTCCCCATGCTCTACCTGATGCAGAACCTAGGAGTCAACGCACCGCGGAGACGCAGGTAGGCAGACACACAACAAGGGCACGCAAACACCTCACACAGTGCAAGTGCGGTAAAACTGTACATGGACCCCCCGACACCCCTGCGTGGACGCGACACATCCACCACTGCACCCACAAATGTCACATCGGGCAAATTGTAACAACTCGCAACAACCGGGGACACACCACCTGGGACCAGGAACTAACGTCCCCGTCACGGCCCCGCAGCGCAGCGCCGACGACGCAGCCACACATGCGCACAACGCATAGGCCAACGGCAGCGCCATGTATGCGCCGCACACAAACAACACAGGGTCACAACCAAACACCACACACACCAGCCCCACCCAGAACGCACATGTCACGTGACAGTCCTGCCACAGTCGTGGCGCCAACCGGCAATTCACTGTTGCCAACCTGACGTCACACAACTGACCCGAACATGTCAGTGATGTCACGCCAAGTTAGGACACACCCCTGTGTGCAAAACATGGCGAAGCACACAGCGGCGGCAACATCACCCAGCAGAATATGGACCCCGTCGGAAAAAGCTACGCCAGTACCACACAGAAAGACCGATACCACCCTGCACCCAATACCAAGACATGCAATACGTAACATCAAAGATCCCGGGGGACCGACAACAGGTGGCTCCAATTACAACACCCACACACAAGGCCCAACGCATAGCGGAAACGCAGCGTGCCGCCCACACACGGGAGAGGAGATAGCACTGAATGGCCTTCCATACCCACACCGAAACCACAGCTCAACTATTCAAGCAGGACAACACAGTCATTATTCCAAAAAAGCCCAACACAGGCATGCAGAGGGAACCGTCCACTGGGCAGATAGCGCATAACACGAAAGAACATTCCGAAGGGAAAAAAGAAATGATACCACTCCCCCATGTGGTTCACATGCAAGTTATCGGGAAGGAGTCAGACACCACTGACCTTGACCATTCATAGAAGCATGTGGGATGAGGGCCCGTGTCCTTCGCACAAGCCACGATAACCCAAGCCCTGCCACCCTACGACCATAACAGAATTCCCAGCAACGTCGGAGGTTGCACTCTGCAGACTGTACAGACAGCCGGAGCACGCCATCACATCGCCCTTCAGCAAAATGGCACTTGCACCACACCTACCCAACTACGCCGGACAGATGAAGCTGTACAAACATTACCTGATACAGATATTGGGATGTGAAAATCTGGCCTTGCTGAACGTAAGTTACCGACTAACTTACCGCATCGCATTGTTCAGCTGCGTCATCCCCGTCTTCTACTGTCGGAGGTGTCCTTTCCACTATCCTGTGGATTTATGTCTCTCCAACCCTGCATGTCCAATGGCGGACCTGGTACAACTGTTCAACCCCTGGACGTCCACGACAGGGTCTGTTCAGCCTATGGGGGCATGGCGTATGTGGCTGCAATCGGACCCACACTGCAATGGGACCACTGTGCCTCCACACGACGGATTCTGGATCACAGTTTCATCGAATGTCATCCAACATGTCCCATCATGCTCCTACAAGGGACAACTTACGACCAACACCTTGACAGCCACCATCCGCTACATTGGATGGCATCCATGTTTACCACCAATGCCATGGAAGCCCTGCTGGAAGGTATCGCATTCCTGACAACCTGTCAATTCGTCGGGCCCCGACGCAACACCCCCAATTGAACAATGATGTCCCACACCGTACCCATGCCTGGCATCCGCACGGACTGAGCAGTTACCAGTACAACAACTATACCACACAACCTGCAACTAACACCACACCATCAACTACACTGCCATGACATCGGATATTTTCGTGACATGCACTCTGTACCTCATCACATCCAGTAACTCTGCATGAACAGGGGGAGGCAGAGGCATGGGATTCGTGTATGGCAACCACATGGACATAACTGCACGTACATCTATGCCATAATATGTATCCTGCGCCCATGAACATATGCACCGGTCAGTGGACAGTAATCGTTCGGCTGTAGTATGTGAGAGCTGTCACCTCACCTCCCTCTGAACTTCCGTGCCAGGACTTTTGCATGGACAACAAGTGCATCCCCCAACAACATGACCCCAGTGACTGTGTCATGTCCAGTAGCCACCACATTGCAACAACAAGTGGGACGCCGTTGCATGCACGTAAGCCCATGCCCTGATGTCACCTCCACGCACGTGTGTATGAGTAACCATAGCAGCAAACCTGTAACATGGAACTGAGATGTACTGTGCCCATGATGTCAAGCGGTCTGGTAGGCGAAATGTATACTGTCTGTGTCAAAGTTAGCAGCTCCACAGTAATTAGCAAATGTACATTAGCACAGCAACGGCTAAGCAGTTGTAACTCTGAAGCACACATCCCACAGTCAACAACTGATGACATGTACCCCTACACCCTATGCTATGTGTAATCATGCTGAGTATATCCTCCACATGCATTTCGCTGCCAGTAGTGTCCACTATACTGCATCACAGAGGACATAAGTCCTAATACATGGCTTGAAGTAAATATGTGTCTCTGCTTATTCATTCCACGAGTACAAATGAGAGAGGATGAGAGTGTGTGAAGTACACGGCAGTCGTGAGATGACCATGTAGTCCACTGTCATTGGATGTCAACGCAAATGAGTAGCACAACTGTGGAAGACACACATGTGTCATGTGAAGCGGGAGTTACGCTTGGCTCAGGTGGGTGGGTGTGACGGGTAGGTGCGCACATGCAATGTTGAAAGACGCTGTGTTGGGAGGATTCCGGAACAGTACATTGCTGCTCTCCTGGGAATTTGTAAAGACCACCTGTCTGGGGATGAATGTGAACTCGTGTGTGCACAACAGGCGGGCACACGATCAATGCTGCATCAGGTGTAGACGTCAGCCCACCCTCCGTGGACATGCTGGATACTGCTGTGCGTCCGCCAGGCCCTTGCCAAGGCACTCACATCCCCTGTCTACCAGGTGTATCCCCAACATTGTCCACCTGCACAGGCAATCCAGGGCACGGGATGGCAGTGGAGCATGGTGGGTGAGATGTCATGGCGCGCTCCTCCTGGACACATCACGCAGGCAACACATCCTCAATTAGTAGTATGGCACAAGTCTAATGGAAGTAGTGGGGGGACGCACACATCACGAGCAGGAGTGACGTCACGGAAGGTGGCTCGCACCATCTCACTCATTGCCTATATCCCCACACACGTTACATGCCATTGCAACAGAGAAGCCAGCGCGTGCAGAAGCAGCTCCAAGCTCGCCCCCGAGAGGCCAAAGAGTGAATGTGTGGGTCCATGAGCTCCAGTTGGACGCGGCCTGGGCCGCTAGGGCAGCTACAGCCTCTGTGTGTTGCAGGTGGTGTATCCGGACTGCGGAGCCTTGCATGCATTGTCAATGTTGCCCGGGTGTCGAGTCGGGGCACCACGCAGGTGGACGGCGTCCCGCCACTCATAATGCCGCGAGACAGACCACTTGTTCAACTGGACCCACACATACACTCCTTGGCCTCTCTGGGGCGAGTTTGGAGCTGCTTGTGCATGCGCTGGCTTCCCAGGTGCTAACGCATATATTGGTGAGCGAGGGGAGGCCATGAGGACAGGGTAAAATATGACTGTTTGACTTCCAGTCAGTTCAAGGAATGACCCTGATGTGGTCATGAAAAGACGTGTCTCGTGTGTATTGCAACTAGTAGATAAGCCGATGAACTTCCCATGTCTTGCATGTAGCCCCGCACCTAGCCCCGCCCACTCTACACATTGAAATGAGTACCAGCACCACATCCTTCCCATTCGAAGCACTGACTGGGGGTGATAACCATTGGACAGTCTTGTGTAGTCCACCCACGCGTACATGTGGGCCCTCCATGATCCATGTCACCTGCGGCAAAGTGATGTCATGGGCAATGACGGAAGTGAGGAGAGCTGTCTGCCCCACGCACAGATGGCGCATCAGCTCAACAGACCCAGCACTGAGGGCAGCAGGGGTCACATGTGCAGGGGCAGCTGTGCCTGGTGTGAAGGCACATGCATATAGACAGCACATCGACCAATGTGTAGTCTGCCCACATCTACTGTCCATTGTCAGGCGGACCTAGCAAATGTTCACAAGGCAACACATCTGTGTTGGTGTACCCACTGTGACCAACACTGCGCAACAACCAACGTACTCGCCCTGCGCATGGCCCACCCCGCAACGGTGGTCACATTCAGTGGCACTATCTCACACACACATCCCTTCCACGAGGCATGGTGTGACCAATGTACAGGGCTGAGTTTGCGCTCATCCGGAGAGTGCTGAACAGGTGACACATGTAACCCACTAGTCATTCTGTGTTGTCACCTACTGGCATTGTGCAGTCAATGTGCAGGCCAGGCCTGCTGGGACTGAGAAGGGCAGCATGGCCCCAGCCTGACATGCACACGAGCAACAAGTGCACTGAGACCTGCATTGCCAATTGTTTGTGTCACTGGATGTCTGACATGAAGTTGCCATGTACCACCACTCGGGAGGGACAGACATGTCAAAGCGCCCGAGAGCTCACATACCACTGCCACCTGCAGTCAGCATGGTGAGCAGTGCATGTTTGAACACCACAGGCTCTGACTCATAGTGCTGCGGATCAACGACATGTGTGACCCCCACATGCACTCCCACACACACTGCAGTTGTCTCTCACACACAACTTTCGCAAGGAATAGCCATGTGCAGTGTGCGTGGAGCTCGGAATCCAGGATCTCCAGCTCCTCGCTGGTGAGTGGACCTGGACATATCCTCAGCGTCATCCACGTGTAGGTGGAGAGGTGGCAGCAGCAGGTGTTGTTGAGGGGTGCCAGGCTGCAGTCCCAGGTAGCTGTGGTAATGCCGGTCTCACTCACACACTCACATAGCCCCCTGGGGCAGTTTCAGTGGGTCCAAGCTGCTGCAATTTGTGTACCATGTCTGCCAGCTACTATTGCAGACGATGGCCTGCTCCCAGCTGGCCCGGGACGCTTACCTCCATGGTGGAACACGCAGGGTGCAACCGCGAGGGTCATTGGAGTTGGCCGTAAGGGCCTGGCCCATGGCGGGTACAGTCCGCTGATGCCATGTGCACCACACAGTTTAATGTGCGCAATGCATCTGCAGGTGTGGCCATGATTTGTGTGTGGGTGCAGGTCCACAATGGACGGGGCCACAACATGCTGTGTGCATAGGCAGGGACGGCCAGTGGCCAGCCTCCACATGTCTGTTGGCATATCATCATGTACACATTGGCATGGGAGCATGGGATATGCATATGCACACACATGCCATCTTACACTATGTACATCTGCCACTTGGCACGTGCGACGTTACGTGTCACTTGTGATGTGTATTTGCAATCACACAGCCGTGTTGGCATGGAGCTGTCAATGTGTACACCTGTCAATGTTTCTGGAGGTGTGATCCGTACAGTGCTGTACATAGGGTGCAGTAGGGACATCACTGACTGTCTCATATCCCCTCGTGCCACAGGTCCCACTTGTTTTGGCCGCTCAGCCTGTGTCCATAGCGTTGTTGGTGTGTGCCCTACACACCCAGCCTCGGAAGCAGTGTGATGCACAGCAGCTAGTCATGTTGCCGTGGTGTTGCAGCTTTCCGAATATGCAGTCTGTTTCCATCAGCATGCCTTACAAGTTGTTAAGGCCTAACTCCCCATGTGCATGCTCATGGCAATGGTGTGTGTCACTGCCCATTGCTATTGGTAGGGGACCTGTGTATGTGTATTGTGGCTGTGCTGTCCCTACTTGTCAGCTGTTCTGTGATTCAATTGCTTGGTCAGTCAGTTCTGATTTGTGTATGTGAAAATGCCCTGTGGCGTGTTGCCTTGACATGTGTCCACTTCCATCTTTCCTAGGAGGAGGCCAAACATACATCGCCCCTACCAATTGCTGTCGGCCATGGAGGATGTAGAGGTGATCCGGAAGTACCGTCTGGACCGACCCACCCTGCATCGCCTATGTGCCTTGTTGGAACCCCACCTCCGTCCTCGCAGGGTGTATCCTACTGCATTTACCACCACGGCTAAGGTGATGGCTGCACTGCATTTCTTCGCCAGTGGGTCATTCCAACACACAGTGGGCAGTGGAGGTGGGATGTCCCAGCCCATGTTCTGCATGGTGCTGAGGGATGTACTGTCAGCTATGATGCTGTACAGGAACAGGTACATCACGATTCCCCAGGGCTCGTGAATTGGCGGCAGTGAAGGGTGATTTCTATGCCCTTGGACGGATCCCCCACGTTGTTGGTGCAATAGATTGCACCCATGTTGGCCTTGTTGCACCACAGGCCACTGAGCACCTCTACCGCAATAGGAAGCACACCCACTCCCTGAATGTGCAAGTGGTGTGCCTTGCGGACATGGTCATTTCACACGTGTGTGCGAAGTTTCCAGGATCGGCACATGACGCGCACATCATGCGCAACAGCATCCTACCACGTCTGATGACCAATCTGCAACGGGACCGTGCTTGGATTGTTGGTGAGTATGTGGAGTAGTGTAGCGTGCTGGCTGTGCGATGCTGTATTGTGTCCAGTTGGAATTGCAACGATTCTCTGTGTCCCTCACACCCAGGTGACTCTGCTTACCCGAATGGGCCCTGGCTGCTCAGCCCATTACGACATCCTCGTACCCCAGCTGATGTCCGCTACAATGAGGCACATGGGAGGACCAGACGTGTGGTTGAGCGGACCTTTGGCCTCCTCAAGTCCAGGTTCAGATGCCTGGACCGCACAGGGGCGCACTGGCGTACTCCCCACAGAAGGTGTGCCAGATAGTAGTGGCTTGCTGCATGCTGCACAATCTGGCTATTCGCAAGCAGATCCCCCTAATTGTGGATGACGGAGATCAACCAGGGCCCCAGCCTGCAGACCAGGACGGGTCGAGTGAAGAGGACAGTGGGGAGGAGGAAGCTGTGAATGTGCGTCAGCAGCTCATCGCCCGCTACTTCACTTGACGGTGAGTGTCCATGTACGACGGCTGATGTAGCTGTAGTTGTGCAGGTGTATGTGTGCTCTGTCACGGAGGCCTTTTGTTCACTGAGTGCTGTGTGTCAATGGTCCATGTCCAGGTTAGTATGCCACTGACAGTGGCTGTTGCATTGTGCCCTGTTGCTGTGTGAGATGTGTGTACATTGCTTGTAGTTTGTGACAAGTACTGTGTGATGAGTGTGTGACACACTCATTGACTGTACTCTTGTTCTGTTTTTCACCACTAGGTCCCTACAGCCTCTCCTGTCCCATCGACATACCACACAGCAGATGCATTTCTGCTCATGGTGGCGATTGCACATCGTTGAATAAACCCAGGACACATAATGCAGATTGTGATCAAGGTGTATTTATTTACAGCGGTGACATGTGATTGTGTGCAAGGTGATGACAAAAGTGGTGCATGCTGTGACAATGATTTGACGGCCATGGCTGCGTGATGGTCAAGGTGTACCCATGTAGTTCTATGTCCACAGTCCAACAGACACATGCCATTCACATGGCAGTGTGGGGTAGGATCGTAGTCCAAGTCAGTGCAGTAGGTGGTCAGGGTGGCTGGCTGACTCACTGGCGTTTGGTGCGTGCGAAGTCCTCTCTGGACACCTGTTTCCTCTTCGGACGGCCCCTTCCACGTTTGGTAGGGGGGTTGTGTTGGTGGGCTGCTGGTGGTGGCTGAGGACTGCTCACTCGCTGTGGACGCAGGGGAACTAGATGTTGCACGAGCCTGCGCCACAGCACGTGGTGGCGGCGGTGGTGTGGCTGGCCTTGCTTGGGCCCTCCCCCCACCACCAGCTGGCCCATGAGGTCCACAAGTCGGTCCATACGGGTCACGAATTGGCCCATATGGGCGTCCATGGACCTCAACACCCCAAGGACCTCCCGCGTGTCGGCAGCCGACCTGGCCCATTGTCCTTGGGCCTCTTCATAGGCCCCAAGGACTCTTGAGATTTGCGGCAGGGCTTGGCTCCCAGGCTCAGATGGCGTTGGCCTGACCCTGCTCCTCCCACCGGTACTGCTGCCACCGACCGGCCCACTCGCCACATTGGTCAGCACGGTCCTCTGTCTGGCTCCCAGGGTCGAGCACGACGGGCGTGCCACCCCTTGCGCAGGTGCTGTGGCCAGGGATGGCGTGGTGGTGGTGGTGGTGGTTGTTGCGGCGGTGGTGGTGGCCGCAACGACCGTGGCAGCAGGGGTCTGTGACTGGTCAGCAGCCCTGGGTGATGTGTTGGTGGGTAGGAGGGGCCCTGGGGAGCGGTTGGGCCCTGCCACTCCAGACGGGCCTGGTGGGTGGCCCTCGTCCGAAGAGGTGTCCAGGTCTTCTACATCCGTGAGTCCGGGTCGGGGGCTTGCGGGCTGGCTGTGCTGGCTGCTGTCTCCCTCTCCAGCATCCAGCTGTTCGGCACCTGTGGGGAGAATGTGATAGGTCATTGTGTTGCACCTAGCAAAGTATGTATTGGTTGTCTGACATTCACAGTTCGTGCACTGTCGTGCACAGGTTTCCCAGGGGCGTGTGTGTGGATGTACGATGTGTGTATGCGTGGGCTAGGCAATGGTACTGTGTGATGTGGACATGTGGCATGGGACGGATTAGCAATGCCGATGGGTGTGTGTTGCTATGCTCCTACATTTTGTGGCTCGGGTGTATGCGGGCTCCAGACCCATCGACGATGGTGGGTTGAACTATGGTTTAGGGGTTCAAATGGAACGCTTAGAAACGCAGATGGCTAAAGGGGTACAGCCCCCTCAACGCTTTTGAGGTGAAATATGGTTTAGGGGTTCAAATGGAACGCTTAGAAACGCAGATGGCTAAAGGGGGTACAGCCCCCTCAACGCTTTTGGGTTGAAATATGGTTTTGGGGTACATACTGTGAGTCATGGGTGCAGAACGTGACATGTGTTCTGGCAACATGACAGTGCATAGACGAAGGTGTGTGTCTGTCTAACATACCCGGCATATCTGCTAACTGTCATCATTTGTGGACATTACATTGGTAGCATTGTTGTGAGTTCGTGCTTGTTGTGTGCCACACGACGTATTGCAGATGGGCAAAACCCTTGGTGTGCGTGCTGCCCTCGGACATGTGCATCAATGCAGTGCTCTTGGGGTGTTGACTATATTATGTGTGTTGTTACTCACAGTGTGACGTGCGCTTCAGTCACTGCAGGCACATGATTTGTCATGGGCAGGTATCTCTGCATGACTGCTGTATGAGGGCCAGCTGTTCGGATGACATACCTTCCATGACACTGGGGCTGACAGATGAGATGGATGATATGTTGAATGTGCATTGTGTGCCTGTGTGTTTCATGGGTCCAGTGGTGTTTGTGTGCAATATTGTGGTTCCACGCTGTTACTTCTAGTAAGGTTTGTCTTACATGGGCGTTGTTGTAAGATGTGTGGGTGACAGGCAGTGAGGACTACATGGACAAGACTTGGATGGTGTTGCTGATGTGTGTGATGGGTGGCACAGTGCCTGCCGTGTGGGTCTGTACTCCAGTGGGACTTGTGCATGCAGACGTGGCTCCTTAGGTGTTGCTGTATCTGTGATGGGTCATGTGGGGTATGACTCTGTGATACATGTCCGTGTGCACATTGGTCACATGATTGTGACAGGGAGCAGTGCTGCGTGTTCCTCTGCTACGTGACATGTCACATGTGTCAGTCGTAATACTGTCCTCATGCCTACAGACACCCCGCCCTGTACTGTCTCCCACCTACAGGTTGTTTTTGAGTGCGCAATGCAATGGATGCCACATGGTTATGGGCGGGAGGGGTGCTCCATGTTGCTGGTCTGTGGGAGTGGGGGCGGTGTTGTGAGTTGTGGTGATGGCCTGACACCCACAGGAACCCCTGCATGTGGGGTGAGATGTCTACCTGTCGGATGCAGGTGTGCACTGCAGTGGCTGATGCATGGGTGTGGGGGGTGCTCCACCTTGCTGCGCTGTGGGACTGGGGGCCTGGTGGCTGTTGTACTTCAGCTGTCCCCCCTCCGACCCACTGCCTTTGTGTTGCGGCTCCTTACCTGTTACTTGTCGGTTAGTGCAGCTATGGCTGACACATGGGTGTGGGGAGTGCTCCTTCTGGCGCTTCTGGAGTATGAGGGGACCTGGTGGGAGTTGCGGTGCTGGCTGACTGTACACATGCCCCCATGGTTATGTCAGTTGGTAGGTTTGGGCTGTGTGTGTGAGTGTCTGTTGCATGAGTGAGTGATGTCTTGTGTATTGTGTACTGGACATGGGGGTGTTTGTCCCTCGGAGCTATGGCATAGTGGTAGTGCATGTGAGTACATAGCGGTGTGCTGGTATACGTTTGTTTGTACTTACCAGCCTCGACTCCCCCTGGTAATCCGGTGAGGATCTCCGGATGTATTATGACTCGCACCTTCTCCTCCCACGCCTTGAAGGTCTTGAATAGCGCGGGATTACCTCCGCCAGTCCTGGCAGCCAGCTGCTGATTTTTGGCCTCCTTCTTCTTGACCACGCTTTTCAGGTCGTTCCACCTTTTGTTGATTTCGCCTCTGTTGCGTGGCACGTTCCCGACTGCATTGACCTGGTCTACGATCCTGCTCCACAACCGGTTTCTGGTGGATAGTGGTGTCTGTTGGACCTGGTTGCCATAGATTTGTGGGTGCACCTTGACGATCTCGTCGACCATGACCGTCAGCTCAGTGGAAGTGAACTTGGGCATTCTGTGTGATGCCATGGTGTGTGTTTTGGTGTTTGTGGTGCTGGTGCGGTGTGTGGTGTGTGATGTGCAGGGGGTTTGTGGGTCAGGTGTTTGGTGGTGGTGGTGATGGGTGTGATGGGTGCGTGTCTGTGGTGTGCTGCTGTCCTTTCTGTCTCGCTGTGTTCTGTGCTTTCGTCCTCAGTTTGTAGTGTTGCAAGGGATTGTGGTCTGTGAAGGAGCTGCTTTTGTACTTACCTATGTGGGTGTGTCATGATGGTCTGTTGTTTTCAGGTGTGTTGTGGCTGGTGTTCTGGGATTTGTAGTTTATTTGTTTGTCCAGGGGGGATGTGTTTTCGGGATGTGTACTGTGTTTGGGTATTTGGGCGTGGGTTGCTGTGTGGACTTGTTGGCCATGTTGTGTGTGTTTGTTTTTGTCCGCGGATGATTTCTGTGCAGGGACGTGGCCGCCTGAGCTTCCGCCGTGTCCATTTCCGTCACTGTTGTTTGCGCTGGCGGGCGGTGTATTTGTGGATTTACCGCGCTCATGTCGGTGCGTTCCTAATTTCACGGCCGGTATCTCGTTCGTCAGGGCGGGCGGTTTTGGGTTGTCGTGCGTATTTCCGTCCGTGGCGGGCGGATGGACTTGGATTCGGACATGGGCGGGAGGTATTTTTTGTGTATTTTCCGCCGCGGGCGGTTTGCGGCTCGCGCCATCATGATTGCTCGGTCGGTGTTCAGACGGTGTGGGCGGGCGGATTTCTACCGCTATGGTAGATGGCGGATTTTTTACCGCCCGGTATCGTAATGGACACCTTAATTACCAATTAACAAATATTGAACAATTAAATGCTTTTTTATACCAATAATAATAATTACTAAACATTAATTACCAATTAATAATTACTTATTAATATATTAATTAAATGTATCAATAAATAATATTTAATAATATTTAATTACCAATTAATGATAAAACAAGAATAAATTAATTTTCATAACAAAAAAATTATAATTTACAAAAATTACCAATTCATAATTAATGTCCAATAAATTAATTATCAATACTCAACAATACATTTAATAATTACTTAATTAGATTTCAATTACTTCCAACACTATTCCCCTATAAACGCACAACACACTCCAATAATAAAATAATACACTTAACATAATGATCAATTAATCAATTAATAAAAATTAATAACCAATTAATAAAAATTAATTACCAATTATTAATTAATTAACAATAATATAATTATCAATACTAATTAATTAAAATAAATTATTACTTAATTACAATTAAATTACTTCCCTCCCTATTCTCCTATAAACCCACAACCTGCTACAGAACTTAAACGCAAAAAATAATTAAAATTAATCTATAATTCCTAAAAATTAATAATTAATTTAGTATAATTAAATTACTTCCCACCCTATTCCCCTATAAACCCACAACCCGCTAGAGAACCAAGGGGCCCATTACGATGTCGGGCGGAAGCACTACCGCCGTGCTGGCAGATGCAAAAACCACCAGTTACCGCCTGCACGCAGCAGTCCACACGCCCGCCCGATTACGATGCGAAAAGTCAGCCAAACACCGCCGGCAAGCCAGCGACACCGTCCGCCATCAAAGTGCGCCCGTACACGTAGCGGCGCAGCCCAATTGACACACACCGTCCGACGAAACACGTACCGCCCGGCGTACAAATTACGATGCCGCACACAAACTGAACCCACGGCTAAGAGACACCGTACGTCAAACCGAAGCGGTAACACGACCGCCGAGCACGGACACCGAAGAAGCGGCTCCCCGAGCATGAATCCAGCACTGCAGGCCCTCCCTATGCTCTATCTGATGCACCACCAAGGACGCAACGTACCGCGAAGACGCAGGTAGGCACACACACAATAAGTGCACGCAAACAGCGCACACAGTGCAAGGGCGGAAAAAGCGGACAACCCCCACCCCCGCGTGTACACGACACATCCACCATTGCATCCACATATGACACACAGGCCAAATTGTAACATCTCGTAACACATGTGTACACACCACCTGGGACTAGGAACCAACCACCCCGTCACGGCCCCAAAGCGGCGATGACGCTGCCACACATGCGCACAACACAGAGGCCAACCGCAGCGCCATGCATGCGTCGCACACAGACACAGGGACACAACCAAGCAGCACACACACCAGCCCCACCCCGAACGCACATGACACGTGACAGGCCTGCCACAGACATGTCCCCAACGCCCAATTCACGGACAACACCCAACGTCACACAACCGACGCACACATGTCAGTGAAGTCACGCAACAGCAGGACACACCCCAGTGCAACAAACATGGCGAAGCACACATCGGCGGCAACACCAACTAGGAGAAGCAGGGCCCCATCGGGAAGAGGAACGCCAGTACCACACTGAAACACCCATACCACCCTGCACATATGAACAAGACATACAAAACGGAACACCAAAGAGCCCGGGGACCGACAACAGGTGGCCCAAGAATAACACTCACACACAAGGCCCAACGCAGAGCGGAAAGGCAACCTGCCGCCCACACAAGGGAGAGCAGACAGCACTGAATGACCTTCCATTCCAACTCCGAAACCACAGCCCTACGAAAGAAGCCGGTGAATACAGCCATTGTCCAATAAAAGACCAACACAGGCATGCAGAGGAGACCGACCACAGGGCAGATAGCGCATATCACAGAAGAACACAACGGACGGGAAAGAATAAAGAAAACACTCCCCCATGTCGGCCACATGCAAGTTAATTGGAAGGAGTCACACATCACTGACCTTGAACTGTCTGAGAAGCATGTGGGATGAGGGCCCGTGTCCTCCGCACAAGCCAACAGAACACAAGTCCTGTCTCCCTACGACTACACAGAGCTCACAGCAACCTCGGAGCGTGCACATTGCAGACTGCACACACAGCCGGAGCACGCCACCACAACGCACCGCTGCAAAATGGCAACCGCAACACACCTACCCAACTACGCCGGACAGGTCAAGCTGTACAAAACCAACCTGATACATATATTGGGATGCGAACTCCTGTCCCTGCTGAACGTCAGTTACCGACTGACTTACCGCATCACATTGTTCAGCTGCGTCATACCCGTCTTCTACTGTCGGAGGTGTCCCTACCAGCATCCCGTGGAGATGTGTCTCTCCAACCCGGCATGTCTAAAGGCGGACCTGCTAGCACTATTCCTCCCTCTGGACGCACACGACAGGGCCTGCTCTGCCTATGGGGGCATGGCGTATGTGGCCAACATCGCACCCGCACTGAAATGGGACCACTGTGCCTCCACACAACGGATCATCGAGCACAGCTACATCGAATGTCACCCAGCATGCCCCATCATGGTCCTCCAAGGGACAACTTACGAACAACACCTTGACAGCCACCATCCGCTACATTGGCTGGCAAACATTAACACCACCAATGACATGGAAGCCCTGCTGGACGGCATCGCATACCTGACAACCTGTAAATTCGTCGGACCCCAACGCAGGTTCCCCGATTGACCTATGATGTCCAACCCCGCACCCATGCTTAGCTTCCGCACGGACTGGCCAGTCACCACCACAACAGCCATACCAAACGACCGGCAACAATTACCACACCATCAACGACATCGCCATGACATCGGATATGACCGGGACATGCACACTGTTCCCCATCACATCCAGGAACACCGCATGCATCGTGGGAGGCAGTGGCATGGGGTCTGTGTATCGCACCCACATGGACGGAACTGCACGAACAACCAGGACACGACATGGATCCAGCGCCCATGGACACACACACCGCCCAGTGGACATGAATAGGTCGCCTGGAGTCTGTGGGTGCTGCACCCCTCCCACCCCCGCCCCGGGAATCCCATACCAGGACCTTTGCACGGACGACAAGTGCAAACAACAACAACACGACCCCAGTGACTGTGACATGTCCAGTAACCACCACATTGCAACAACAAGTGGCACGCCGCTGCATGCACGCAAGCACATGCCCTGATGTCATCTCACATGCACGCGTGCATGAGGAACAACCGCAGCAAACCTGTCACATGGAACTGAGATGGACTGTGCCCATGATGCCAAGCGGTCTGGTAGGCTACTTGTATACCGTCTGTGTCAAAGTCCGCAGCTCCGCAGCTATACGTAAATGTACATTAGCACAGCCTTGGCCAAGCAGATGTAACTCTGAAGCCCACATCCCACATGCAACAGCCAATCACATGTAACCCCACACCCTATCCCATTTGTAATCATGCTCAGTATATCCTCAACATGTATTCCGCTGCCAGTAGTGTCCACTATACTGCATCACAGAGGACAGAAGACTCAATATAATGTTTGAAACCAAAACTGTCTCCGCTGACTCATTGCACAAGTACGAATGAGAGAGGATGAGAGTATGTGAAGTACACGGCAGTCGTGACATGACCATGTAGTCCACTGGTATTGGATGTCAACGCAAATGAGTAGCACTACTGTGGAAGACACACATGTGTCGTGTGAAGTCGTATGGACGCAGTGCTCAGGTGGGTGGGTGCGACGGGTAGATGCGCACATGCCAAGTTGGAGCACGCCGTGTTGGGAGGGGTCATGAACAGTACACCACCGCTTCCCTGGGCATTGTGAGAGGACACCTGTCGGGGGGAAGTGAACACGTGTGTGCACAGCAGCCGGGCACACGAACAATGCGGAACCAGGCGCACACGTCAGCCCACCCTCCGTGGACTAGCTGGATCCTGTTGTGCGCCCGCCATGCCCCTTGACAAGGCACACACAGCCCCAGTCGACCAGGTGTAACCCCAACATAGTCAATCCGCACAGGCGATACAGGGCATGGGATGACAGTGGAGCATGGTGTGTGAGAGGTCTCCTCGCGCTCCTCCTGGTCATATCACGCAGGCAATAGAACCTCAACGTGTAGCATGGCACAAGTCAAATGGAAGTGTAGGGGGGACGCACCTCAGCACGAGCAGCACTGACGTCACGGGAGGTGGCTCGCACCATCCCATCCATTGCCCATTATACCAACCACGCCACATGCCATTGGGACTAAGTGCAAGCGCATGCGCCACCACCCCCGAGCCCTCCCCAGAGAGGCCAAAGAGTGAATGTGTGGGCCATCAGTCACAGACGGACGCGGCCTGGCTGCAAGAGCAGCCACAGCCACTGGGTGTCGCAGGTGGCGGATCCGGAAGGCGAAGACTGTGATGCATAGTCCATGCAGGCCGGGTCTCCATGTGGGGCACCACGCAGGTGGACGGCGTCCCGCCACACATCATACCCTGAGACAGCCCACTCGTGCAACTGGACCCACACATACACTCCTTGCCCTCTCTGGTGCGAGCTTGGGGCTGCCTGTGCAAGCGCTAGCCTCGCAGGTGCACATGCATATTGGGGGAGCGAGGGGAGGACATGAGGGCTGGGGCGAAGATGACTGTATCACTGTCAGTGAGTACAAGGGATGACCCAGATGTGGAAAGGAAGAGACGTGTCCCGTGTGTACTGCAACTAGTCGCCAATCCAACTACCCCCATGTCCGGAATGTAAGCCCGCACCTAGGCCCGCCCATCCGCCACATCGAATATACCACCAGCACAACAACCTTCCCATTCGAAACACTGACTGGGGGTGGCGACCAGTGAACAAACATGTGTAGCCTACCCACGCGTACATGTGGGCCCACCATTATCCATGTCACCTGCGGCAAAGTCATGACATGCGCAATGAGGGAAGTGAGGTGAGCTGTCCGCCCCACGCACAGAAGGTGCATCAGCTCCACAGACCCAGCAGCGAGTCCAGCAGGGGTCACATGTGCAGGGGCAGCTGTGCCCGGTGTGAAGGCACATGCACATGGACAGCACATCGACCAATGTGTAGTCTGCCCACATCTACAGTCCATCATCATGCGGACATAGGAATTGTACACAGGGCAACACATCTTAGTGGGTGCACCCACTGTGACCAACAATGCGCAATCATCGACGTACCCGCCCTGTACATGGCCCCCCACCCAACGGAGGCACATCCAGTGCCTCCATCCCACACACACAAGCCTTCCACGGAACATGCTGTGTCCAATGGTCAGTACAGAGTCAGCGCCCATCTGGTGGATCCTGAACAGGAGACACATGCACACACATGATAGCTCCCACTATGTACGTCTGCCACCTGGCACGTGCAATGTAACCTCTCACCTGTGACGTGTGACTGCAAGCACACAGCCGTCTTGGCATGGGGCTGTCAATGTGGACACCTGTCAATGTTTCGGGAGGTGTGATCCGTACAGTGCTGTACATAGGGTGCAGTGCTGACACCTACTACTGTCTCATATCCCCTCGTGCCACAGGTCCCACTTGTTTTGGCCGCTCAGCCTGTGCCCACATCGTCGTCGTCGTGTGCCATACTCATCCAGCCTCGGAAGCAGTGCCATGCTCAGCAGACATTCATGTTGCCGTGGCGTTGCCGCTTGACGAATATGCAGTCAGTCCCCATCAGCACGCCCCGCAAGTCATTGGGGCCTAGATCCCCATGTGCATGACCATGGCAGTGGTTTGCATCACTAGCCATTGCCATTGGTGGGAGACCTGTGTAAGTGTATTGTGGCCGTGCCGTCCCTGCTTGACAGCTGGGCTGTGACTCATGTGCTTGCTCAGTCATGTCAGTGATGTGAATGCGAAATTGCTATGTGTTGTGTTGCTCTGACATGTGTCCACTGCCATCTTCCCTAGGCGGAGACCGAACATTGACCGCCCATACCAATTGCTGGCGGACATGGAGGATACTGAGGTCATAAGGAAGTTTCGGCTGGACAGGCCAACCCTGCATCGACTGTGTGCCATGTTGGAACCCCATCTCCGTCCCCGCAGGGTGTATCCGACAGCATTCACCCCCACGGCTAAGGTGATGGCCGCCATGCATTTCTTCGCCACTGGGTCATTCCAGCACACAGTGGGCAGTGGAGGAGGGATGTCCCAGCCCATGTTCAGCAAGGTGCTGAGGGATGTACTGGCAGCCATGATGCTGTACCGAAACAGGTACATCAGATTCCCCAGGGCTCGTGAATTGGCGGCAGTGAAGGGTGCATTCTATGCCCTTGGCAGGATCCCACACGTCGTTGGTGCCATTGATTGCACACATGTTGGCCTTGTTCCACCACAGGCCACTGAGCACCTGTACCGCAACAGGAAGCACACGCACTCCCTGAATGTGCAAGTGGTGTGCCTTGCGGACATGGTGATAACCCACGTGTGTGCAAAGTTCCCAGGCTCGGCCCATGACGCACATGTAATGCGCAACAGCATCTTGCCACGACTGATGTCCAATCTGCAACAGGATCGTGGCTGTATTGTCGGTGAGTATGTGGAGTGGTGTAGCGTGCTGGTTGTGCGATGCTGTCCCCTGTCCAGTTGGAATAGCAACGGTTCTCTGTGTCCCTCACACCCAGGTGACTCTGCGTACCCGAATGGGGCATGGCTGCTCAGTCCATTGAGGAATCCTCGCACCCCAGCAGACGATCGCTACAATGAGGCACATGGGAGGACCAGACGTGTGGTCGAGCGTACCTTTGGCCTCCTCAAGTCCAGGTTCAGGTGCCTGGACCGCACCGAGGTGCGCTGGCGTACTCCCCACAGAAGGTGTGCCAGATAGTGGTGGCGTGCTGCATGCTGCACAATCTGGCCATTCGGAAGCAGATCCCCCTCATTGTGGATGACGGAGATCAACCAGGGCCCCAGCCCGCAGACCAGGACAGCTCGAGTGAGGAGGACAGCGGAGAGGAGGAAGCTGGGAATGTGCGCCAGCAGCTCATCGCCCGCTACTTCACTTAACGGTGAGTGTCCATGTACGACGGCTGATGTGTCTGTATTTGTGCAGGTGTGTGTGTGCTGTGTCAGGGTGGCCTTTTGTACACTGCGTGCTGTGTGTCAACGCTCTATGCCCAGGTTAGTATGCCACTGACGGTGGCTGTGGCATTGTGCCCTATTGCTCTGTGCGATGTGTGTACATTGCTTGTAGTTGTTGACATGTACTGTGTGATGGGTGTGTGACACACTCATTGAATGTGCTCCTGTTCTGTCTCCCACCCCTAGGTCCCTACAGGCCCTCCGGTTCCATTGCCATGCCACGCATCAGGTGCCGTTCCGCTCAAGGTGGCCGTTGTATTCCGTACAATTAAAACACAGGGCACAGACAGCAGTTTGTGGAAGAGGTGCATTTATTTCAAACTGTGACATGTGATTGTGTGTAAGGTGATGACAAAAGTGGTGCGTGCAGTGACAATGAGCTGTCGGTCATGGCTGCGTGATGCTCAGGGTGTACCCACTGGTTCTATGTCCATAGTCCAACACACACATGCCATCCAGATGGCTGTGTGGAGTGGGATTGTAGTCCAAGTCAATGCAGTGGGTGGTCAAGGAAGGCTGGCTGGCTGCCTCACTTGCGTCTGGAGCGTGCGAAGTCCTCCCGGGAGATCTGTTTCCACTTCGGACGGCCCCTTCCACGTTTGCGAGGGGGGGTGCCTGCTTGCGACCTGCTGGTGGTTGAGGTGTGCTCACTGGCTGTGGACGCAGGGGAACTGGACACTGCTGCTCGACCCTGCGCCCCGGCAGGTGGTGGCGGAGGGGAGCTGCTGTCCCTGGCTGTGACCTCACCGCCACCACCAGCTGGCCCATGAGGTCCACGAGTTGGCCCATACGGGCGTCCATGGACCTCAGCACCCCCAGCACCTCACGCGTGTCTGTAGCTGACCTGGCCCATTGTCCTTGGGCCTCTTCATAGGCCCCAAGGACTCTGGCCATTTGAGGCAGGGCATGGCTCCCAGGGGAGGCTGGCGTTTCCCTGACCCTGCTCCTCCTACCAGTCCTGTTGCCACCGGCCCTGCCCACTAGCCACATTGCTCACCACGGTCCTCACCCTGGCTCCCAGGGTGGATCCAGTCGTCCGGGCCACCACCTGCGCTGGGGCTGGGGCCAGCGAAGACGTGGTGGCGGTTGCGGCAGTGGTAGTGGCCGCAATGACCGTGGGTGTGGCCGCAATGACCGTGGGTGTGGCCGCAATGACCGTGGGTGTGGCCGCAATGACAGTGGCAGCAGGGGGCTGGGAATGTTCAGCAGCCCTGGATGATGGGTTGGTGGGTAGGAGGGGTCCTGGGGAGCGGCTGGGCCCTGCCACACTAGATGGGCCTGCTTGGTGGTCCGTGTCCGAAGAGGAGGACAGATCCTCCACATCCGTGTGTCCTCGTTGGGGGCTTGTAGGCTGGCTGTGCTGGCTGCTGTCTCCATCCCCAGCATCCAGCAGTTCGTCACCTGTGGAGAGAATGAGATTTGTTATTGTGTTGCACCTGGCGAAGTCTGTATTGGTTGTCTGACATTCTCCGTTCGTGCACTCTCGTGCACGTGTGTCCCGGAGGCGGGTGTGTGGCTGTACAATCTGTTGTTGTGTGTGCTTGGCAATGAGACTGTGTGCTGTGCACATGTGGCATGGGACGGATTGGCTATGCCGATGGGTGTGTTGCTGTGCTCCTACTTATTGTGACTCTGGTGTATGCGGGCTCCAGCGCCATCCTGGGTCTGGTTTGTACTTTGCTTTTGGGGTGCATATGGAACGCTTAGGAACGCATTTGGCAACATGGGGGTCATGCCCCAGGAACGCATTTGGGATGGA
The DNA here is from genome assembly GCA_963921515.1 of Calotriton arnoldi. Classification (NCBI taxonomy): domain Eukaryota; kingdom Metazoa; phylum Chordata; class Amphibia; order Caudata; family Salamandridae; genus Calotriton; species Calotriton arnoldi. The sequence continues at coordinate 2,606,891 of CAWUFW010000121.1, read as the reverse complement.
ATATGCTTTTGGGGTGCATATGGAACGCTTAGGAACGCATTTGGCAACATGGGGGTCATGCCCCAGGAACGCATTTGGGATGGAATATGCTTTTGGGGTGCAAATGGAACGCTTAGGAACTCATATGGCAACATGGGGGTCATGCCCCAGAAACGCATTTGGGATGGAATATGCTTTTGGGCTACATGCTGTGAGCCATGGGTGCCGAACGTGACATGTGTTGTGGCAGCATGACAGTGCATGGTCTGAGGTGTGTGCATGCCTGACATACCCTGCATATTTGCTGTCTGTTGTGATTACTGGACATGGCATTGGACGCATCGTTATGAGTGTGTGATGGTTGTGTGCCACCCGACGTATTGCAGTTGTCCCATCTCCTTGGTGTGCGTGCTGCCCTGTGCCATGTGCATCACTGCAGTGCTCGGGGGGGTGTGGCCCATGTTGTGTGTTGTTGCTCACAGTGTGGCGTGCGCTTCATTGACTTCTGGCACATGGTTGGTCATGGGCATGTATCTTAGCGTGACTGCTGTATGTGTGGCAGCTGTGCGGATGACATGCCTTTCATGAGACTGGGGCTGACGGATGGGATGGATGGTATGTTGTATGTGCATGGTGTGTCTGTGTGTTTGATGGGTTCAGTGGTGTTCGTGTGCATTTATGTTGTTCCGCTCTGTTGCATCTAGTGTTGTTTGTCTTACATAGGCGTAGTTGTGGGGTGTGTGGTTGACAGGCAGTAGGGGCTACATGGACAGGACTTCAATGGTGTTTCGGTTGTGTGTGATGAGTTGCACAGTGGCTGCCGTGTGGTACTATATTCAGTGTGGCTTGTGCATGCAGACGTGGCTCCTTGGGTGTTGCTGTGTCTGTGATGGGTCATGTGGGGTGTGAGTCTGTGGTTCATGTCCGTGTGCACATTGTTCACTTGTTCGTGACGGTGGGCGGTGCTGCGTGTTCGTCTGCTACGTGACATGTCCCATGTGTTGGTCGTGTTACGGTCCTCATGCCTCCAGTAATCCAGCCCTGTCCAGTTTCCCACCTGCAGGTTGTTCGTGCGTGCACTGTACTGGATGCCACATGGTTCTAAGCGGGGGGTGCTCCATGTTGCAGGTCTGTGGGGGTGGGGGCGGTGTTGTGGGTCGTGGTGATGGCTGGACACCCACTGACACCGATTGTTGTGGACCGTGATGTCTACCTTTCGGCTGTCGGTGTGCACTGCGGTGGCTGACACGTGGGTGTGGGGTGTGGGGGATGCTCCTCCTTGCTGTGCTGTGGGACTAGGGGCCTGGTGTGTGTTGTACTTGAGCTGTCCACCCTCCCACCCACTGCACTTTGTGTTCCTGCCACTTACCTGTTACTTGTCGGTTAGTGCAGCTATGGCGGACACATGGGTGTGGTGGGTGCTCGTTGTGGCGCTTCTGGCATACTTGGGGACCTGTTGGTGGTTACGTGGCTGGCTGAGTGTACACATGCCCCCACGTATCTTACAGTTGTTAGGTTTGGGCTGTGTGTGGTGGTGTCTGTTGCATGTGTGTGTGATGTGTTGTGTATTGTGTGCTGGACATGGGGGTGTTTGTCCCTGGGAGCTGTGGCATGGTGGTAGTGCATGTGAGTACATAGCGGTGTGCTGGTATACATTAGTTTGTACTTACCAGCCTCCACTCCCCCTGCTAATCCGGCGAGGATCTCCGGATGTATAATGACTCGCACCTTCTCCTCCCACGCTTTGAAGGTCTTGAAGAGCGCGGGATTCCCTCCGCCAGTGACGGCAGCCAGCTCTCTGTTCTTGCTCTCCTTCTTCTTGACCAGGCTCTTGACGTCATTCCACCGTTTGTTGATTTCAACTCTGTTCCTGGGCAGGGTCCCGACTGCATTGACCTGGTCTACGATCCGGTTCCACATTCTCTTTCTGGTGGCTAGTGGTGTGTGCTGGACCAGGTTCCCATAGATTTGTGGGTGCACCTTGATAATCTCGTCGACCATGACCGTCAGCTCAATGGGCGTGAACTTGGGCATTCTTTGTGGTGCCATGGTGTTTGTGGTGCTGGTGCGGTGTGTGTTGTGTAATGTGCAGGGGGTTTGTGGTGCCGGTGTTTGGTGGTGGTGGTGGTGGTGGTGGTGGTTGTGATGTGTGCGTTTCTGTGGTGTGCTGCTGTCCTTGCTGTGTCACTGTGTCCTCTCCTCTCCTCTCTAGTTTGCAATGTTGCAAGGGGTTGTGGTCTGTGGGAGTGCTGCTTTTGTACTTACCTATGTGGGTGTGTCCTCATGGTCTGTTGTTTTCAGGTGTGTTGTGTCTGGTGTTCTGGCCTTTGTATTTTTTGTTTGTCCAGGGGGGTGTTTTCGGGATGTGTACTGTGCTTGTGTATTTGTGCGTGCCTTGCTGTGTGGACTTGTTGGCCATGTTGTGTGCGATTGTTTTTGTCAGCGGATGGTTTCTGTGCAGGGACGTGGGCGCCATGGCTTCTGCCGTGTCAATTCTCATCGGCGTTGTTTGCGCTGGCGGGCGGTATATTTGTGGTTTACCCGCGCTCATGGCGGTGCGATCGTAATTTCACGTGCGGTGTGTCGGCCGTGATGGCGGGCGGTTTTGTGTTGTCGTGCGTGTTTCCGTCCGTGGCGGGCGGTTTGACTCCGACTCGGACGAGGGCGGGCGGTATCTTGTGTGGTTTTTCCGCCGATGGCGGTTTTCGGTTTGTGTAATCGTAATGGCGTGGTCGGTGTTCAGACGGTGTGTGCGGGCGGATTTTTGCCGCTTTCATGCCTGGCGGATTTTTTTACGCTGGGTATCGTAATGGGCCTTCAAGAAACAAAAATAACTTATAAAAACATTAACATATAAAAATTGTATACATATATTTTTAGACAAGTAGAACACTTAACAAAAACACATATAACACATACATATTAAATACATAACAAAATACATAATAATATAAATATCGATATTAGTAACATCGATATTAGTAACATCGATATATTTGATATCGATATTACTAACTTCGATATTACTTACATCGATATAAAAAATTCGATATTACTTACCTTAGGGTCGATATTCTGTCCATCGATATTCTTAACATCGATATTCTGTCCCTTCGATATTTTCACCTCGATATTAGTGTAGGTCGATATTTAATTTTCGATATTTTGACTGCCCACCGTGTGGGGTGGGGCTACTCGAACAGCCAGGTCTTGAGGCCACTCCTGAATTCGGCGAGGGAGGTAGAGGTTCGGAGGAGTATGGACGGGGGGGGGTGTTCCAGCCCTTGGCAGCAACGTAAGAGAAGGTGCATCCTCCGGCTCGAGTACGATGGATGCAGGTGATGGATAAATTATTTGACTAAGCTCACTGTTTTGTGAGGGTACCAGAGAAGTGCAGGCATCACATCGGCGCATATTATGGTGCCGACTCAAGGGTTGATTTGCCCTTGGTTTCCTTATATTGGATAAATCAAGAACTGACTGAGGGTTTTGTTCAAGTATTATTCCTTTCTGAAGTAATCTTTTCTATATAGACTGCGGTCATTTACACGCAAATAAGTTACGAGTTACTCCCTTATTTGGATGGGTGAATTGGTGGCATCATCATCATTCATGTATTATTAAGCGCTTGCCCTGAAGAAGGCCAATGTATTGGATGAAACGATTTGGCTGTTCTTCCCTGCACATGCATTCTATATCCGAATCTATTTGAATAAAAAGAAGATTTGAAAATGCATCTTTGAAATTGAATCATACTTCTTCATTATTCTAATGTACAAGTAATATTTGGTGCACCGGTTGGTTTCTGTTTAGACGGTTAGATTATTACCTGGTGGATGGGCCATTAGCGCAGGCCTACAGGTGTAATGTGGCTCTTGCAGTTGCAGTTGAGAGGAGCCAGAAAGGAGGTTCACTCATACTAACACATCCGGCAAGGGCCCTGTTCGTTCATGCTAACCACACGCTCATGAAAGATGTCTGTTTATTGTCCTGTTGTGCCACAGTTGCAACTGCAAATGCTGGTATTCAGATACACCATGTTTAGTGCCGGGTGTGCTCCACTACAAGACAAGTTAGATCCTGGAAGGGGAAGGTGAGTACAGACACATCCATTCGGCTGGACGTGGTGTCTGTTTTGTGGTGGGTTCTCTTGAGGGCGATACAGGGGACAGCACCTTTCGAACCAGGCACTAAATATACTAATGATGGCTGCAATGTGACTATCTTACCTTGTTATATTTTTATGTAGTGGGTATTTACATAGCATATGTTTTTTATTATATATATATTTATCGTGCATATGCTTAGCATAAACTGTAACAATACTGTATAGCATTAAATGTGCCCTAGTGGATAGAGGAGTCTCTTTTGTGGCACTGCTTGAAGGAAAGGGGTCTCAACAACCAGTGTGCTTTTTTTTTTTTTTACTGTGGGGAGTATCTGTGTCACCTCTTGAATGCCTCTAGAAAGATTCTGTAAGCTATTCTTTTGGGGCAGAATTTGAAACTATTTCTGTCAACAGGTTAACATCCACAAACTGCATGCAAAAATACTCAACCTTAAGATAGTGCATGAAAGATTGACCTTTCACCCCTCTGCTTCCTTCCACCTGTCTGCCTCTTCTGTAGACAAGTTACTCCAAATCCCATGCCTGCTATCTGCCTTGCAGCTCTTTTTAGACATCATAACAATCTCTATTACTTCCAGCAAAGCATAGCGTCTCACATGGCCCCCTCTAATGATCACACCATTATCAACAATGTACCACAAAAAAACTGGTGTGAACCCATGAAATGAGCATGCAAAACTAACCCCTATAATTAATGGACTGACCACTAACTTTGGGCTCACCAGTATCGTGCTACTCACTGTAAAGTGCTTCGACGACTCGTCAGGGGTAATAAGCGCTATATAAATACAATTTAAACAAACCTAAAAATAGTTAGACACATTGATTTTAGCACTGTTTGTTTTTACTTTCCTTAACTTTTTCTGTGACCTCTTTTTCTTCCATTTTTCTCTTGTACTTCCATGGCTCTACACCATGAACGCTTCCCGTTTAAATGTTTTTCTCCTCACTCTCCCATTTTTTAAGGTTATTTTGCCCAACCCGAAATGAAAAAAAAACTACTTCTTTCTAAATACCGGTCAATTAATCTAGGGGCTCATTACGATGGCGGGCGGAAGCACAACCGCCGTGCTGGCGGATGCAAAAACCACCAGTTACCGCCGGCACGCAGCAGTCCACACGCCCGCCCAATTACGATACGAAAAGTAGGCCAAACACCGCCGGCAAGCCAGCAACACCGTCCGCCATCAAAGTGCGTCCGTACACGTAGCGGCGCAGCTAATTTGACACACACCGTCCGACGAAACACGTCCCCGCCCGGCGTATAAATTACGATGCCGCAAACAAACGGCTCCCACGGCCAAGAGATACCGTACGACAAACCGAAGCGGTAACACGGACGCCGAGCATGGACAACGAAGAAGCGGCTCCCCGAGCATGAATCCAGCACTGCAGGCCCTCCCCATGCTCCTGCTGATGCACCACCAAGGACGCAACGTACCGCGGAGACGCAGGTAGGCACACACACAACAAGTGCACGCAAACAGCGCACACAGTGCAAGGGCGGAAAAAGCGGACAACCCCCACCAGCGCGTGTACACTACACATCCACCATTGCATCCACATATGACACACAGGCCAAATCGTAACATCGCGTAACACATGTGTACACACCACCTGGGACTAGGAACCAACGACCCCGTCACGGCCCCAAAGCGGCGATGACGCCGCCACACATGCGCACAACGCAGAGGCCAACCGCAGCGCCATGCATGCGTCGCACACAGACACAGGGACACAACCAAGCAGCACACACATCAGCCCCACCCCGAACGCACATGACACGTGACAGGCCTGCCACAGACATGTCCCCAACGCCCAATTCACGGACAACACCCAACGCCACACAACCGACGCACACATGTCAGTGAAGTCACGCAACAGCAGGACACACCCCAGTGTAACAAACATGGCGTAGCACACAGCGGCGGCAACACCAACTAGGAGAAGCAGGGCCCCTTCGGGAAGAGGAACGCCAGTACCACACTGAAACACCCATACCACCCTGCACATATGAACAAGACATATAAAACGGAACACCAAAGAGCCCGGGGACCGACAACAGGTGGCCCAAGAATAACATTCACACACAAGGCCCAACGCAGAGCGGAAAGGCAGCCTGCCGCCCACACAAGGGAGAGCAGACAGCACTGAATGACCTTCCATTCCAACTCCGAAACCACAGCCCTACGACAGAAGCCGGTGAATACAGCCATTGTCCAAGAATAGACCAACACAGGCATGCCGAGAGACCGACCACAGGGCAGATAGCGCATATCACAGAAGCACACAACGGACGGGGAAGAAAGAAGAAAACACTCCCCCATGTCGGCCACATGCAAGTTAATTGGAAGGAGTCACACATCACTGACCTTGAACTGTCTGAGAAGCATGTGGGATGAGGGCCCGTGTCCTCCAAACAAGCCAACAGAACACAAGTCCTGTCTCCCTACGACTACACAGAGCTCACAGCAACCTCGGAGCGTGCACATTGCAGACTGCACACACAGCCGGAGCACGCCACCACAACGCACCGCTGCGAAATGGCAACCGCAACACACCTACCCAACTACGCCGGACAGCTCAAGCTGTACAAAACCAACCTGTTACATATATTGGGATGCGATCTCCTGTCCCTGCTGAACGTAAGTTACCGACTGACGTACCGCATCACATTGTTCAGCTGCGTCATGCCCGTCTTCTACTGTCGGAGGTGTCCCTACCAGCATCCCGTGGAGATATGCCTCTCCAACCCGGCATGTCTGAAGGCGGACCTGCTACCACTACTCCTCCCTCTGGACGCACACGACAGGGCCTGCTCTGCCTATGGGGGCATGGCGTATGTGGCCAACATCGCACCCGCACTGAAATGGGACCACTGTGCCTCCACACGACGGATCATCGAGAACAGCTACATCGAATGTCACCCAGCATGCCCCATCATGGTCCTCCAAGGGACAACTTACGAACAACACCTTGACAGCCACCATCCGCTACATTGGCTGGCAAACATGTACACCACCAATGACATGGAAGCCCTGCTGGACGGCATCGCATACCTGACAACCTGTAAATTCGTCGGACCACAACGCAGGTTCCCCGATTGACCTATGATGTCCAACCCCGCACCCATGCTTAGCTTCCGCACGGACTGGCCAGTCACCACCACAACAGCCATACCAAACGACCGGCAACTATAACCACACCATCAACGACATCGCCATGACATCGGATATGACCGGGACATGCACACTGTTCCCCATCACATCCAGGAACACCGCATGCATCGTGGGAGGCAGTGGCATGGGGTCTGTGTATCGCACCCACATGGACGGAACTGCACGAACAACCAGGACACGACATGGATCCAGCGCCCATGGACACACACACCGCTCAGTGGACATGAATAGGTCGCCTGGAGTCTGTGGAGTGCTGCACCCCTCCCACCCCCGCCCCGGGAATCCCATACCAGGACCTTTGCATGGACGACAAGTGCATACAACAACAACACGACCCCAGTGACTGTGACATGTCCAGTAACCACCACAGTGCAACAACAAGTGGCACGCCGCTGCATGCACGCAAGCACATGCCCTGATGTCATCTCACATGCACGCGTGCATGAGGAACAACCGCAGCAAACCTGTCACATGGAACTGAGATGGACTGTGCCCATGATGCCAAGCGGTCTGGTAGGCTACATGTATACCGTCTGTGTCAAAGTCCGCAGCTCCGCAGCTATACGTAAATGTACATTAGCACAGCCTTGGCCAAGCAGATGTAACTCTGAAGCCCACATCCCACATGCAACAGCCAATCACATGTAACCCCACACCCTATCCCATTTGCAATCATGCTCAGTATATCCTCAACATGTATTCCGCTGCCAGTAGTGTCCACTATACTGCATCACAGAGGACAGAAGACTCAATATAATGTTTGAAACCAAAACTGTCTCCGCTGACTCATTTCACAAGTACGAATGAGAGAGGATGAGAGTATGTGAAGTACACGGCAGTCGTGACATGACCATGTAGTCCACTGGTATTGGATGTCAACGCAAATGAGTAGCACAACTGTGGAAGACCCACATGTGTCGTGTGAAGTCGTATGGACGCAGTGCTCAGGTGGGTGGGTGTGACGGGTAGATGCGCACATGCCAAGTTGGAGCACGCCGTGTTGGGAGGGGTCATGAACAGTACACCACCGCTTCCCTGGGCATTGTGAGAGGACACCTGTCGGGGGGAGTGAACACGTGTGTGCACAGCAGCCGGGCACACGTACAAAGCGGTACCAGGCGCACCTCAGCCCACCCTCTGTGGACAAGCTGGATCCTGTTGTGCGCCCGCCATGCCCCTTGACAAGGCACACACAGCCCCAGTCGACCAGGTGTAACCCCAACATAGTCAATCCGCACAGGCGATACAGGGCACGGGATGGCAGTGGAGCATGGTGTGTGAGAGGTCTCCTCGCGCTCCTCCTGGTCATATCACGCAGGCAATAGAACCTCAACGTCTAGCATGGCACAAGTCAAATGGAAGTGTAGGGGGGACGCACCACAGCACGAGCAGCACTGACGTCACGGGAGGTGGCTCGCACCATCCCATCCATTGCCCATTATACCAACCACGCCACATGCCATTGCGACTAAGTGCAAGCGCGTGCGCCACCACCCCCGAGCCCTCCCCAGAGAGGCCAAAGAGTGAATGTGTGGGCCATCAGTCACAGACGGACGCGGCATGGCCGCAAGGGCAGCCACAGCCACTGGGTGTCGCAGGTGGCGGATCCGGAAGGCGAAGACTGTGATGCATAGTCCATGCAGGCCGGGTCTCCATTTGGGGCACCACGCAGGTGGACGGCGTCCCGCAACACATCATACCCTGAGACAGCCCACTCGTGCAACTGGACCCACACATACACTCCTTGCCCTCTCTGGTGCGAGCTTGGGGCTGCCTGTGCAAGCGCTAGCCTCGCAGGTGCACATGCATATTGGGGGAGCGAGGGGAGGACATGAGGGCTGGGGCGAAGATGACTGTATCACTGTCAGTGAGTACAAGGGATGACCCAGATGTGGAAAGGAAGAGACGTGTCCCGTGTGTACTGCAACTAGTCGCCAATCCAACTACCCCCCATGTCCGGAATGTAAGCCCGCACCTAGGCCCGCCCATCCGCCACATCGAACATACCACCAGCACGACAACCTTCCCATTCGAAACACTTACTGGGGGTGGCGACCAGTGAACAATCATGTGTAGCCTACCCACGCGTACATGTGGGCCCTCCATGATCCATGTCACCTGCGGCAAAGTCATGACATCCGCAATGAGGGAAGTGAGGAGAGCTGTCCGCCCCACGCTCAGAAGGTGCATCAGCTCCACAGACCCAGCAGCGAGTCCAGCAGGGGTCACATGTGCAGGGGCAGCTGTGCCTGGTGTGAAGGCACATGCATATAGACAGCACATCGACCAATGTGTAGTCTGCCCACATCTACAGTCCATCATCATGCGGACATAGGAATTGAACACAGGGCAACACATCTTAGTGGGTGCACCCACCGTGACCAACAATGCGCAATCATCGACGTACCCGCCCTGTGCATGGCCCCCCACCCAACGGAGGCACATCCAGTGCCACCATCCCACACACACAAGCCTTCCACGGAACATGCTGTGTCCAATGGTCAGTACAGAGTCAGCGCCCATCTGGTGGATCCTGAACAGGAGACACATGCACACACATGCCAGCTCCCACTATGTACGTCTGCCACCTGGCACGTGCAATGTAACCTCTCACCTGTGACGTGTGACTGCAAGCACACAGCCGTCTTGGCATGGGGCTGTCAATGTGGACACCTGTCAATGTTTCGGGAGGTGTGATCCGTACAGTGCTGTACATAGGGTGCAGTGCTGACACCTACTACTGTCTCATATCCCCTCGTGCCACAGGTCCCACTTGTTTTGGCCGCTCAGCCTGTGCCCACATCGTCGTCGTCGTGTGCCATACTCATCCAGCCTCGGAAGCAGTTCCATGCTCAGCAGACATTCATGTTGCCGTGGCGTTGCCGCTTGACGAATATGCAGTCAGTCCCCATCAGCACGCCCCGCAAGTCATTGGGGCCTAGATCCCCATGTGCATGCACATGGCAGTGGTCTGTATCACTAGCCATTGCCATTGTTGGGAGACCTGTGTAAGTGTATTGTGGCCGTGCCGTCCCAGCTTGACAGCTGGGCTGTGGCTCATGTGCTTGCTCAGTCATGTCAGTGATGTGTATGCGAAATTGCTATGTGTCGTGTTGCTTTGACATGTGTCCACTGCCATTTTCCCTAGGCGGAGACCGAACATTGACCGCCCATACCAATTGCTGGCGGACATGGACGATACAGAGGTCATTAGGAAGTTTCGGCTGGACAGGCCAACCCTGCATCGACTGTGTGCCATGTTAGAACCCCATCTCCGTCCCCGCAGGGTGTATCCGACAGCTGTCACCCCCACGGCTAAGGTGATGGCCGCCATGCATTTCTTCGCCACTGGGTCATTCCAGCACACAGTGGGCAGTGGAGGAGGGATGTCCCAGCCCATGTTCAGCAAGGTGCTGAGGGATGTACTGGCAGCCATGATGCTGTGCCGAAACAGGTACATCCGCTTCCCCAGGGTTCGTGAATTGGCGGCAGTGAAGGGTGCATTCTATGCCCTTGGCAGAATCCCACACGTCGTTGGAGCCATTGACTGCACACATGTTGGCCTTGTTCCACCACAGGCCACTGAGCACCTGTACCGCAACAGGAAGCACACGCACTCCCTGAATGTGCAAGTGGTGTGCCTTGCGGACATGGTGATCACCCACGTGTGTGCAAAGTTCCCAGGCTCGGCCCATGACGCACACATAATGCGCAACAGCATCTTGCCACGACTGATGTCCAATCTGCAACAGGATCGTGGCTGTATTGTCGGTGAGTATGTGGAGTGGTGTAGCGTGCTGGTTGTGCGATGCTGTCCCCTGTCCAGTTGGAATAGCAATGGTTCTCTGTGTCCCTCACACCCAGGTGACTCTGCGTACCCGAATGGGGCATGGCTGCTCAGTCCATTGAGGAATCCTCGCACCCCAGCAGACGATCGCTACAATGAGGCACATGGGAGGACCAGACGTGTGGTCGAGCGTACCTTTGGCCTCCTCAAGTCCAGGTTCAGGTGCCTGGACCGCACCGAGGGTGCGCTGGCGTACTCCCCACAGAAGGTGTGCCAGATAGTGGTGGCGTGCTGCATGCTGCACAATCTGGCCATTCGGAAGCAGATCCCCCTCATCGTGGATGACGGAGATCAACCAGGGCCCCAGCCCGCAGACCAGGACAGCTCGAGTGAGGAGGACAGCGGAGAGGAGGAAGCTGGTAATGTGCGGCAGCAGCTCATCGCCCACTACTTCACTTGACGGTGAGTGTCCATGTACGACGGCTGATGTGGCTGTATCTGTGCAGGTGTGTGTGTGCTGTGTCAGGGTGGCCGTTTGTTCACTGCGTGCTGTGTGTCAACGCTCCATGGCCAGGGTAGTATGCCACTGTTGGTGGCTGTGGCATTGTGCCCTATTGCTCTGTGCGATGTGTGTACATTGCTTGTAGTTGTTGACATGTACTGTGTGATGGGTGTGTGACACACTCATTGAATGTGCTCCTGTTCTGTCTCCCACCCCTAGGTCCCTACAGGCCCTCCGGTTCCATTGCCATGCCACGCATCAGGTGCCTTTCCGCCCAAGGTGGCCGTTGTATTCCGTACAAATAAAACACAGGGCACAAACAGCAGTTTGTGTAAGAGGTGCATTTATTTCAAACTGTGACATGTGATTGTGTGTAAGGTGATGACAAAAGTGGTGCGTGCAGTGACAATGAGCTGTCGGTCATGGCTGCGTGATGCTCAGGGTGTACCCACTGGTTCTATGTCCATAGTCCAACACACACATGCCATCCAGATGGCTGTGTGGAGTGGGATCGTAGTCCAAGTCAATGCAGTGGGTGGTCAAGGAAGGCTGGCTGGCTGCCTCACTTGCGTCTGGAGCGTGCGAAGTCCTCCCGGGAGATCTGTTTCCACTTCGGACGGCCCCTTCCACGTTTGCGAGGGGGGTGCCTGCTTGCGACATGCTGGTGGTTGAGGTGTGCTCACTGGCTGTGGACGCAGGGGAACTGGACACTGCTGCTCGACCCTGCGCCCCGGCAGGTGGTGGCGGAGGGGAGCTGCTGTCCCTGGCTGTGACCTCACCGCCACCACCAGCTGGCCCATGAGGTCCACGAGTTGGCCCATACGGGCGTCCATGGACCTCAGCACCCCCAGCACCTCACGCGTGTCTGTAGCTGACCTGGCCCATTGTCCTTGGGCCTCTTCATAGGCCCCAAGGACTCTGGCCATTTGAGGCAGGGCATGGCTCCCAGGGGAGGCTGGCGTTTGCCTGACCCTGCTCCTCCTACCAGTCCTGCTGCCACCGGCCTGCCCACTAGCCACATTGCTCACCACGGTCCTCGCTGTGGCTCCCAGGGTGGATCCAGTCGGCCAGGCCACCACCTGCGCTGGGGCTGGTGCCAGCGAAGACGTGGTGGTGGTGGCGGCGGTGGTGGTCGGTGCGGCGATGGTGGCGGTTGCGGCAGTGGTAGTGGCCGCAATGACCGTGGGTGTGGCCGCAATGACCGTGGGTGTGGCCGCAATGACCGTGGGTGTGGCCGCAACGACAGTGGCAGCAGGGGGCTGGGAATGTTCAGCAGCCCTGGATGATGGGTTGGTGGGTAGGAGGGGTCCTGGGGAGCGGCTGGGCCCTGCCACACCAGATGGGCCTGCTTGGTGGTCCGTGTCCGAAGAGGAGGACAGATCCTCCACATCCGTGTGTCCTCGTTGGGGGCTTGTAGGCTGGCTGTGCTGGCTGCTGGCTCCATCCCCAGCATCCAGCAGTTCGTCACCTGTGGAGAGAATGAGATTTGTTATTGTGTTGCACCTTGCGAAGTATGTATTTGTCGTCTGACATTAACAGTTCGTGCAATCTCGTACATGGGTTTCCCGGAGGCGTGTGTGTGGCTGTACCATTTGTAGTTGTGTGTGCTTGGCAATGGGACTGTGTGCTGTGCACATGTGGCATGGGACGGATTGGCCATGCCGATGGGTGTGTTGCTGTGCCCCTACTTATTGTGACTCTGGTGTATGCGGGCTCCTGGCCCATCCTGGGTCTGGTTTGTACTTTGCTTTTGGGGTTCAAATGGAACGCTTAGGAACGCATATGGCAACATGGGGGCCATGCCCCAGATTCGCATTTGGGAGGGAATATGCTTTTGGGGTTCAAATGGAACGCTTAGGAACGCATATGGCAACATGGGGGCCATGCCCCAGATTCGCATTTGGGAGGGAATATGCTTTTGGGGTACATGCTGTGAGCCATGGGTGCCGAACGTGACATGTGTTGTGGCAGCATGACAGTGCATGGTCTGAGGTGTGTGCATGCCTGACATGGCCTGCATATTTGCTGTCTGTTGTGATTACTGGACATGGCATTAGACGCATCGTTATGAGTGAGTGTTGGTTGTGTGCCAGCCAACGTATTGCAGTTGTCCCATCTCCTTGGTGTGCGTGCTGCCCTGTGCCATGTGCATCACTGCAGTGCTCGGGGGGGTGGCCCATGTTGTGTGTTGTTGCTCACAGTGTGGCGTGCGCTTCATTGACTTCTGGCACATGGTTGGTCATGGGCATGTATCTTAGCGTGACTGCTGTATGTGTGGCAGCTGTGCGGATGACATGCCTTTCATGAGACTGGGGCTGACGGATGGGATGGATGGTATGTTGTATGTGCATGGTGTGTCTGTGTGTTTGATGGGTTCAGTGGTGTTCGTGTGCATTTATGTTGTTCCGCTCTGTTGCGTCTAGTGTTGTTTGTCTTACATAGGCGTAGTTGTGGGGTGTGTGGTTGACAGGCAGTAGGGGCTACATGGACAGGACTTCAATGGTGTTTCGGTTGTGTGTGATGAGTTGCACAGTGGCTGCCGTGTGGTACTATATTCAGTGTGGCTTGTGCATGCAGACGTGGCTCCTTGGGTGTTGCTGTGTCTGTGATGGGTCATGTGAGGTGTGAGTCTGTGGTTCATGTCCGTGTGCACATTGTTCACTTGTTCGTGACGGTGGGCGGTGTTGCGTGTTCGTCTGCTACGTGACATGTCCCATGTGTTGGTCGTGTTACGGTCCTCATGCCTCCAGTAATCCAGCCCTGTCCAGTTTCCCACCTGCAGGTTGTTCGGGCGTGCACTGTACTGGATGCCACATGGTTCTAAGCGGGGGGTGCTCCATGTTGCAGGTCTGTGGGGGTGGGGGGGTGTTGTGGGTTGTGGTGGTGGCTGGACACCCACTGACACCGATTGCTGTGGACCGTGATGTCTACCTTTCGGCTGTCGTTGTGCACTGCGGTGGCTGACACGTGGCTGTGGGGTGTGGGGGATGCTCCTCCTTGCTGTGCTGTGGGACTAGGGGCCTGGTGTGTGTTGTACTTGGGCTGTCCACCCTCCCACCCACTGCACTTTGTATTCCTGCCACTTACCTGTTACTTGTCGGTTAGTGCAGCTGTGGCGGACACATGGGTGTGGTGGGTGCTCGTTGTGGCGCTTCTGGCATATTTGGGGACCTGTTGGTGGTTACGTGGCTGGCTGAGTGTACACATGTCCCCACGCATCTTACAGTTGTTCTGTTTGGGCTGTGTGTGGTGGTGTCTGTTGCATGTGTGTGTGATGTGTTGTGTATTGTGTGCTGGACATGGGGGTGTTTGTCCCTGGGAGCTGTGGCATGGTGGTAGTGCATGTGAGTACATAGCGGTGTGCTGGTATACATTAGTTTGTACTTACCAGCCTCCACTCCCCCTGCTAATCCGGCGAGGATCTCGGGATGTATGATGACTCGCACCTTCTCCTCCCACGCTTTGAAGGTCTTGAAGAGCGCGGGATTCCCTCCGCCAGTGACGGCTGCCAGCTCTCTGTTCTTGGTCTCCTTCTTCTTGACCAGGCTCTTGACGTCATTCCACCGTTTGTTTATTTCGACTCTGTTCCTGGGCAGGGTCCCGACTGCATTGACCTGGTCTACGATCCGGTTCCACATTCTGTTTCTGGTGGCTAGTGGTGTGTGCTGGACCATGTTCCCATAGATTTGTGGGTGCACCTTGATGATCTCGTCGACCATGACCGTCAGCTCAATGGGCGTGAACTTGGGCATTCTTTGTGGTGCAATGGTGTTTGTGGTGCTGGTGCGGTGTGTGTTGTGTACTGTGCAGGGGGTTTGTGGTGCCGGTGTTTGGTGGTGGTGGTGGTGGTGGTTGTGATGTGTGCGTTTCTGTGGTGTGCTGCTGTCCTTGCTGTGTCACTGTGTCGTCTCCTCTCCTCTCTAGTTTGCAATGTTTCAAGGGGTTGTGGTCTGTGGGAGTGCTGCTTTTGTACTTACCTATGTGGGTGTGTCCTCATGGTCTGTTGTTTTCAGGTGTGTTGTGTCTGGGGTTCTGGCCTTTGTAGTTTTTGTTTGTCCAGGGGGGGTGTTTTCGGGATGTGTACTGTGCTTGTGTATTTGTGCGTGCCTTGCTGTGTGGACTTGTTGGCCATGTTGTGTGCGATTGTTTTTGTCAGCGGATGGTTTCTGTGCAGGGACGTGGGCGCCATGGCTTCTGCCGTGTCGATTCTCATCGGCGTTGTTTGCGCTGGCGGGCGGTATATTTGTAGTTTTCCCGCGCTCATGGCGGTGCGATCGTAATCTCACGTGCGGTGTGTCGGCCGTGAGGGCGGGCGATTTTGTGTTGTCGTGCGTGTTTCCGTCCGTGGCGGGCGGTTTGACTCCGACTCGGACGATGGCGGGCGGTATTTTGTGTGATTTTTCCGCCGATGGCGGTTTTCGGTTTGTGTCATCGTAATGGCGTGGTCGGTGTTCAGACGGTGTGTGCGGGCGGATTTTTGCCGCTTCCATGCCTGGCGGATTCTTTTACGCCGGGTATCGTAATGGGCCCCCTAATTATTTATAATTTTTCAGTAGATAGAACAATTGTGACTCCCTGTTGCATGAGCACCTCTTCAACGTGATCTGGATTTAGAACCCACAGGCTAGCTAACTTATCATCAAAGGCAAGCACCACCACACAAGCCTGGCATTCCAGCCAGCAGCACTTTGCATGCTGGGAAGTGAGGTTTTGTTTCTGCTGCATAAGCTTGGTCTGACAGGGCACTGTCTACACGTGTCATTGACTACAACGTTGTCCTGTCTCTGGTTTTTGTTAGTTGAGCGTAGTGTTACAGAGTTCCCTATTATTGGCCTACATGCAGTTTTTAATTTGTAAAAAAAACTGTGTAAGTGCCAGGACCCTTCTCAGGAGGCCACTGCAGCTTGCCCCACTCATTGCCCCGGCTACCAGCGCTAGTACCAACACAACTAGTAATTATCGCACTCTTACCAGTGTAACAATTGGAACTATTCCATGCCACCCAAAGCTATGAGAATGGCCATGGCGGTAGGATTTATTAATATTTAATCTATTTTGCGCTATTAAACTCTTCGATAAAGTGCTCACCTCAAAATTAGCAAACAGCACCGCCATGCGTTGGACTGTCATAAGTGTTGAGAATTAAGGGGTTGATTAGGATGGCGGGTGGATCGCCATCGCCGGCCCGGCGGTGGCGATCCGCCCGCCATCGCAACCCGATTTACCCCCCGCCATATTATAATGGCGGGGGTATCGCGGCGGATGCAAAGTGCGTCCGCCGCTTTTCCGCCGGTCGACTTGGGCCACAATATGGTGGCGGTGCCTAGCAGGCACTGCCATCCATATTATGATGATTGCGGTGGCTGGCCTTTCAATGGCGGCGATGCCGCCATGGAAAGGCTGATGGGGATGTGCTTTGGGGGCCCGTTGCGGGCCCCCGGGGGGTGGGGGGCTGCACTTCGGGGGTACCTATGGTACCCCCCTCCATTGGCATGCACAAGGTGGCAGGCACCGCGCGGTGCCTGCCACGTTGTGCATAAAAATGCACACCATGGCACTTTGGCATTGCGGCGGGTGCTGCTGTAAGCAGCACCGGCGCAATGTCAAAAATGCGGAATGCGACCGCCAGGGTGGCGGTTGCATCCTAATTAGCGGTGTGGGACCGCCGCACGTCTGGCGGCTGGTCCCAACACCGCGAGGATGGCGGGCGGACTCAGGTCCGCCCGTTATCCTAATAGGCCCCTTATAAGTGCCGTGCCGAGCACGGCAAACACCGCCTCAAATTAAGCATTACCGACATGTTGCTTGTGGATTTCCTTCGTTTGATATGTCTATGTACTTGCAAACGTTTCTCTTGCAAGTGTTGTTGCTGGTAACGTGAGCATTTTGCATTCTTTAGTTAGATTTTACGTGCAAGTACTCTAAAACACGTGGCGTCAATAACTTGTGAACATTTTGAATGTCAGTGCATACCTCGATTATTTTATTCTTGTGAGCACTCTGAAACTATTTTGCAGTCTTAACTCACAAGCATTTCTTGTGCAAGAGCAGACATGGCTTAGTTCTCTAGTACTCTGACACCGGTTGAACTGGTAACAAGAAAAGCCCAATAATCAGGCTGAAGGGCCCTAACTATATATACTTTTTCTAGATTTCATAGTTTTTGCAAGAATTGTGTGTACTTAGAGAGAAAAACATTCAGCTGCTTTGCACAAACCTATTGAAAACTAGAGCTGAATAAACGCGGCCCCAGTAACAGCTCTTAATACCAATTCATTTCAGTCACGCGCACCAGCCAGATGGCGTGGCGAGCTGCATCACCAACAACAGGGTCACATTTACGCGTTAAGGTGATCAAAACAACACCCCTAATCCCTCATATAATGTCACAGTTGTTTATTGAGCTGCGGCTTGTGCTGAAAGTGTACAGTGCTGAAATTACAAATATTGCACCAGCTGTCGACGGAAACTTGGCATTTAATTGGGTGTTTTGCCGAGGAAGGCTGGGAAGGTCCGCGTGCAGTTCGTGCAGTCGGGCTTCTTCTGACTAATCCGACGACCGATTGAAGGGTGTGCAGCGCGGGAACAGGTTCTTACAAGAAGGAGGAACATCACAAACGCGGAGCACGTCGGCTGCAGAACACGACTGGGCTACTGTGGAGACACATAGCCAGGGTTACTGAAATTGTGCGGCAGGGGAGTGTCAAATTATGTGGCCGTGTTATCTGAATTATGCGGCAAGTAAGGCAAATTATGTGACCCAATGTGACACATTTTGTGATAGTATTATTTCATTATTTCGTTATATTTTAACGGTAGCACTGTATTGGCAAAGGTTTTACGTCATGAGTACCAGCTTAACATCCAAATACAGCTATACCCATCTTAGAGATGACCAACCTTTGCCTAGGACCTTCTGCTGTGCGGCAAAATGGGTCACAGAAGTTTTGGTAACTTTTGATCCATTTGATCTAGGAATTAAAAATTGTTAAAATCTGTAGATTATGCGGCAGATGATGGATTATGTGGCAAATGCAGCAAACCCATAACTATGCGGCAAAGCCACAGAATCGCATAATTCCAATGGCCCTGCTTATAGTGCACGCTGACGATGCCTAGATTTTCAGAGCTTCGAACAAAACCAAATATTGATATTTTGGCACTCTCCCTGGCAACAAGACTATGTTTGAGGCTATTTGTTGTAATATGGCGCCCTCCTGTAGAGATGCTGTAATGCAGCTGCCTATAGTGGACTTAAAATGTAGCACAAGCATAGCATGCGATAGGGAGCCATAGTGGGGGAGGGGTGTGTGTCCGTGTGTGCTTGTTTGTGTGTGTGTGTGAGATCAAGTGTGTGCATGGAACAATCTAAATGTAGGGTGAGTGTACATCAGTATTCTTGTCTTGGACAGCAAAAATCTAGGACTGTCACTCTTCTGGTTCCAAGAAGGCCACGCAAAAACTTGGTCAAACTCCTAAGCAGTATCACTGACTGACCCCACCAGCATTTTAAATCACCATACTTTTTACTGTAGGAGTTTGTGCAAGTTTATCATACAATTGAATGAGTAAGCAATTGAAAATGTAAGTGGATTAATTGATGATTAATGACAAATGTTGCCTGTCATGTTACACTGAATAGTTGGGTGGTCATGATCAAGAGGTACAATAAAGACCAGGAGTGTGTTCTCAGGTCAAACGAGCTCCACATTTGCACCAGCCTTGTGTCTCCTGTTGATAAAATTCAATCACATGTATTAAATTGTCTCACCGCAAATCCCAGGAGCGGTCATTGAGTTCCGGCTGCTGCTCGTTCACCAGAATCCTGATGGCGCATAGCAGCCAGGTCATCAGAATCCAGTGGAACTGAGAATGGAAGCAATGTCATTACACTCCAAGAGCATCTACCTTTTTACAGAAGCCACCTGTGGAGGCTGCCTGCAGGTCCTCTCTAGAAAAGATAATTTCAGTCCCCATGAATGGGCTCCTTTGCCTTCTTCGAGTCAGTGGCATGGATATATGTTGTGTGTGTATATGGACATTTGGTTGACAGGCGAACTGGTGAATGATGGGGCTCATTTGCACTGTGTGTGTGTGTGTCTCAGTGGTGGCTGCCATCAATCGAAACTGGTAGAGTTGTGCGGGGGAAGTAGAGGTTGGTTAATAAAAAAAAAAAATGAAAATCACTTACCTGCCACTCCACTCCGCTCCCGTTGCGGCCGCCTCATTGCTCCAGCTCCTCTCCTCCTCCGGAAGTGGGCGGGCGTGAAAGCACAGGCTCCCCACCCAATCCAGACGCTTCTCTCATGCTATGAGAGCAGAGCCAGGATTGGTCTGAGCGGCCTCTTTTGCCACTCAGACAGTGCATTGGAGGCTGTGGCATTTTTCCAACCTAGCTGTGCAACACAGTTGGGTTGGAGAAACATAAGTGTGCATGTCAGTTTGGCTGGCCTGAGACGGCCGGCCAAACTGACATGCAAACTTCTAAGTGTCCTTACCACTCCTCCTCCCTGCCATGGCCTGGCCCCTCCCACTCCCACTGACACTCAGAGATGAATAAAACGCTAATAACAATGTTTTATTTATCATCTGCTGGCAGTGGGGCGGCACTCCTCCAAGATTACGGAGGAGCCGCCCCTGGACTGAGTCTGTTCCACAAAATTGCAGTTTTGTGTTAAGCTTGTGATTTCCATCTCAGAGATTCAAGCCTGCTCCTATGCCCTGACTGTCTGCCACCACAAACTTACTGTAGCAGGTGGGTGAGGGAAGTATCTAGTACATTGCCTTTGTTTCTGTATTGGTTTTCTCTCTCTGGTATAACTCACCCATTTTCTATGTTGTGGCAGTCTCCCACATCAACGAAGCAGACTCACGCCTCACTTTGAGGCCAATAAACAAAACACTTTGACGAGTCAGATCTAGTCTGACTTTGAACTTCAGCTTAAAACCCTGAAATCTTTAGCCAGCAACAGGTCAAGACCCCAAAGTAGCTGGCACGCCAAGGGCTCTCTCAAGTCAAGGAATCAGAATAGGCAATGTTCAGTCTCGTTTCTTTAGCATACATCTCATAAAAACATTCAAAGGAAAAGTCTCTTCTGATTCCCTGCCTTGAGAAAGCCTTTGGCGTGTCAGCCACTTTGGGGTGAAACACGTTTCGGCTGTGTTTCCTTTCACATCAGGCTCTAAATCCTGATGCTCTCAATAAAAACCAACCAAAGATACAGAGAATTCTTTGGGCACTTATTCCTCAAAAAAACTCAGAAAAAAACTTTTGAATGTGGCAGATCATTAGTTCTCACTGCCATCCTACCTTTACAATTAGAGTAGAATAAGGTCTGTATCCTCAGTCATTTATTGTCGTCCACTGGACAGAAAGGTAAGTTGCACAGCAGAGTAGGACAAGAGAACAACTGGACCAGTAGTGGAACCGCAGATTGGTTACCATTCTCCCTTCACACTGGTCCTATGTCTGGTAGTGAATACGAAGTTACTTTGCCACTGTGGCCTGAGGAAAGAAGATGGTACCTACCTGTCAAGAAGTTGGATATACGTGCCAGTATTATTAACCTGATCTCCAGGAAGACCTGAAGAAGACCTAGCTGACTTGAAGACCCTGCAGGACCCATGAGGTTGCCACAGCTCTGCTGCCCAGGAATAAGTAAACATGGCATCTTAGTCGAGAGCTGCTCCATCACCTTCAGAATCAATGCCGCGTGACCCTGCATTGTTACAATCCCATCCTTTGTCCGTTTGATGCCCTGCTCTTTCTTTATCAACCCAATGGTATCAGGGTGAAGTTGATCTTTTCACTTTCAATGGTTACCTTGGCTGTAGGAAAACAGTCCTGATCCTGGAACAGTGTGAACCATCTTTCTAATCCTTATGTTTCAGGTTAAATTTTTGTTGAATCCTTCCCGTAAACTGATCAATTCCCAGTGGGGTCCAAAGTGGATGACTGTAGTCTTGTGTCTCAAACACAACCGGTAGATCTCGAGTTATCGGCCTGTCAAATTAAGGAAACCCTCTTGGGACATCACATTTGAAACCAGCCAACGATTGACATCTGTCCCATCAAAAGGTATAGGCATCAGTTTGGTCTTTACTTGGTCTCAGGACTCTACTTGCCTGGATCATGGCCCACTAATCTGGTGACAGGAGAAACGACACTCCATCACAAGGACCCACCTGATGCACATAGGACTATGTAGAAAGAAAGACATTATGTGGGCGGGATCATTGTTGTTTGTTAAATATGGCCTCTTACTTATTACACTATAAAACAATGCATGGGCATTGTAGTTTCTGAATATAGGTTACTGTGTTATGCTGCATGCTTCTAATCCGATCCCTCATCTCCTGGAATAATGCTTCACTTCGCACCCTGGCCATCCTGACAATTTTAAGTGCCTAAGGGAAGTAATGTGGCTATTTATTTGCAGTGCTCCAATATTATAACCCGTGTCACCGGTGGTAAGTGACAGTACCCACACAGTACACTTCCCAGTTACCACTGGCTGCCCCAGTGCCCCATAAAAACGTCTAACAATTGTTGGGATACTTTCCATTTTACTATAGCAGAAGATACCAAGGGGTCGATTCCGATGTCAGCCGGAAGCGCACCTAACAGTATTCGTCCGGAAAAAATACCAGCCGAACGCGTGTTTTCCGACCGACTCGAACACTATACCGAACGAACAAGTACGATGCGCATAACAGCCCAGATTCCGAGCGAGCCGTACTTACCCATTCCAGCTCCTGTTCCCTGCCTGAGCCTGATCCGTAAACGCCGAATCGAGTCGCACGGAACCAAATACACAGCACCTTCTGGCCGGACTAGTACGATGCGTCTTCCGTACGCGCCGAACTCGTCGCTACGTCCGGCACATTTGAGCATCCGGGAGAGCTGCACATAAGCTCCGATTCGCGCCACAAGACGATCCACGGCGACGAGACGAACAAGCCAGCGACGAGTACGAGTCGAAGCCATGAGAAACCCGAACGAGACGACCCAACCATGAATCCCATCGCGCAGGTCCTACCAATACTCTACATCTATTACCGGGACTGGTACGGACGCGTACGGCGCAGACGGTAAGTCAAACACCCACAACACAAACAAGCAACACATACCCGAAATATGTCACACACACATAGGGATGCACAAATGACGTACACTAGCAACAGCAGAACCATAGGGGCGGGATGGCCATCACCAATGCCATACACACCCATAGGGGGATGGATGCCTACCACTACTACCATCCCCACTCATGGGGGGCTGGATGCCTACCACTACTACCATCCCCACTCATGGGGGGCTGGATGCCTGTCACTACTGCCATCCCCACTCATGGGGGCTGGATGGCTGTCACTACTACCATCCCCACTCATGGGGGCTGGATGCCTGTCACTACTGCCATCCCCACTCATGGGGGGGCTGGATGCCTACCACTACTACCATCCCCACTCATGGGGGGCTGGATGCCTGCCACTACTGCCATCCCCACCCATAGGGGCTGGATGGCTGTCACTACTACCATCCCCACTCATGGGGGTCTGGATGCCTACCACTACTACCATCCCCACTCATGGGGGGCTGGATGCCTGTCACTACTGCCATCCCCACTCATGGGGGGCTGGATGCCTACCACTACTATCATCCCCACCCATAGGGGGATGGATGCCTACCACTACTACCATCCCCACTCATGGGGGGCTGGATGCCTACCACTACTACCATCCCCACTCATGGGGGGCTGGATGCCTGCCACTACTGCCATCCCCACCCATAGGGGGATGGATGCCTACCACTAACACCCCCCCCACTCAGGGTGGGCTGGATGCCTACCACTATTACCATCCCCACTCAGGGGGGGCTGGATGCCTACCACTACTACCATCCCCACTAATGGGGGGCTGGATGCCTACCACTACTACCATCCCCACTCATGGGGGTCTGGATGTCTGCCACTACTGCCATCCCCACCCATAGGGGGATGGATGCCTGCCACTACTGCCATCCCCACCCATAGGGGGATGGATGCCTACCACTAACACCCCCCCGACTCAGGGTGGGCTGGATGCCTACCACTACTACCATCCCCACTCAGGGGGGGCTGGATGCCTACCACTACTACCATCCCCACTAATGCGGGGCTGGATGCCTACCACTACTACCATCCCCACTCATGGGGGGCTGGATGCCTGTCACTACTGCCATCCCCACTCATGGGGGGCTGGATGCCTACCACTACTACCATCCCCACCCATAGGGGGATGGATGCCTACCACTACTACCATCCCCACTCATGGGGGGCTGGATGCCTACCACTACTACCATCCCCACTCATGGGGGGATGGATGCCTACCACTACTACCATCCCCACTCATGGGGGGATGGATGCCTGCCACTACTGCCATCCCCACCCATAGGGGGATGGATGCCTACCACTAACACCCCCCCACTCAGGGTGGGCTGGATGCCTACCACTACTACCATCCCCACTCATGGGGGTCTGGATGCCTACCACTACTACCATCCCCACTCATGGGGGGCTGGATGCCTGCCACTACTGCCATCCCCACCCATAGGGGGATGGATGCCTACCACTACTACCATCCCCACTCTTGGGGGTCTGGATGCCTACCACTACTACCATCCCCACTCATGGGGGGCTGGATGCCTACCACTACTGCCATCCCCACCCATAGAGGGATGGATGCCTACCACTACTACCATCCCCACTCATGGGGTCTGGATGCCTACCACTACTACCATCCCCACTCATGGGGGGCTGGATGCCTGCCACTACTGCCATCCCCACCCATAGGGGGATGGATGCCTACCACTACTACCATCCCCACCCATAGGGGGATGGATGCCTACCACTACTACCATCCCCACTCATGGGGGGCTGGATGCCTACCACTACTACCATCCCCACCCATAGGGGGATGGATGCCTACCACTACTACCATCCCCACTCATGGGGGGCTGGATGCCTGCCACTACTACCATCCCCACTCAGGGGGGGCTGGATGCCTACCACTAACACCCCCCCACTCAGGGTGGGCTGGATGCCTACCACTACTACCATCCCCACTCAGGGGGGGCTGGATGCCTACCACTACTACCATCCCCACTAATGGGGGGCTGGATGCCTACCACTACTACCATCCCCACTCAGGGGGGGCTGGATGCCTACCACAACTACCATCCCCACTCATGGGGGGGCTGGATGCCTACCACTACCACCAGCCCTACTCAGGGGTGGCTGGATGCCTGCCACTACCACCACCCCTACTCATAGGACGGGTAATGCATGACACAACCAGCATACTCCCACATAAGGAATGACAGAAAATTACATCCCCCCAACACCATGACAAGCGTGTGTAGTCTGTGTCAAATGCCTACAACACTGAACATGACATTGAACATACAATGTGACCCACTATCACATGTGTCACACATAAATGTGTGTGGCCTCCACAATGCAAGCAGACCATGACCACTGTGGCCATGGGGTCGAACACCCCATCATCACAGTGACCAAAAGGTAAGTGTGGGGTCCATAGCTGATGCACCTCTTGAACAGTGTGGCCATGGGGCCTAAAGCCCCATCACCACAGTGACCAAAAGGTAAGTGTGGGGTCCATAGCTGATGCACCTTTTGAACAGTGTGGCAATGGGGCCAAAAGCACCATCACCACAGTGACCAAAAGGTAAGTGTGGGGTCCATAGCTGAAGCACCTTTTGAACACTGTGGCAATGGGGCCTAAAGCCCCATCACCACAGTGACCAAAAGGTAAGTGTGGGGTCCATAGCTTATGCACTTTTGAACAGTGTGGCAATGGGGCCTAAAGCCCCATCACCACAGTGACCAAAAGCTAAGTGTGGGGTCCATAGCTGATGCACCTTTTGAACAGTGTGGCAATGGGGCCAAAAGCACCATCACCAAGGTGATCATAAGGTAAGTGTGGGGTCCATAGTTGATGCACCTCTTGAACAGTGTGGCCATGGGGCCTAAAGCCCCATCACCACAGTGACTAAAAGCTAAGTGTGGGGTCCATAGCTGATGCACCTTTTGAACAGTGTGGCAATGGGGCCAAAAGCACCATCACCACGGTGATCATAAGGTAAGTGTGGGGTCCATAGCTGATGCACCTTTTGAACAGTGTGGCAATGGGGCCTAAAGCCCCATCACCACAGTGACCAAAAGGTAAGTGTGGGGTCCATAGCTGATGCACCTTTTGAACAGTGTGGCAATGGGGCCAAAAGCACCATCACCACGGTGATCATAAGGTAAGTGTGGGGTCCATAGTTGATGCACCTCTTGAACAGTGTGGCCATGGGGCCTAAAGCCCCATCATCACAGTGACCAAAAGGTAAGTGTGGGGTCCATAGCTGATGCACCTTTTGAACAGTGTGGCAATGGGGCCTAAAGCCCCATCACCACAGTGACCAAAAGCTAAGTGTGGGGTCCATAGCTGATGCACCTTTTGAACAGTGTGGCAATGGGGCCAAAGCACCATCACCACGGTGATCATAAGGTAAGTGTGGGGTCCATAGTTGATGCACCTCTTGAACAGTGTGGCCATGGGGCCTAAAGCCCCATCACCACAGTGACCAAAAGGTAAGTGTGGGGTCCATAGCTGAAGCACCTTTTGAACAGTGTGGCAATGGGGCCTAAAGCCCCATCACCACAGTGACCAAAAGGTAAGTGTGGGGTCCATAGCTGATGCACCTTTTGAACAGTGTGGCAATGGGGCCTAAAGCCCCATCACCACAGTGACCAAAAGGTAAGTGTGGGGTCCATAGCTGATGCACCTTTTGAACAGAGTGGCAATGGGGCCAAAAGCACCATCACCACGGTGATCATAAGGTAAGTGTAGTCATGGTAAAAGCTGCGAAAGCCAAACTGTATGGATGAATCCTGGTCACACAACAACAAACACATCAGTGGCATAGTAGTGCTTGTGTCCCATAGCAACATAGATTGGGCGGGGCAAACAGTGCAGTGTCACAGAAACATCGTTTTGGCCATGTGCATACAAACATCACCCATGGGGGACCACATTGTCAATATTCACAAATAACACAATGACAGAAGTGACCATCATAATGCTGAGCCACATATCTGCACCAATGGACACACAAATGTAGATATCCTGTGGATACTGTCAATGTCAGGTGAACAAATACCATACCGTGGCATCAATGGGACATACAAACCATGATCATTGTGCTGACTGATGACCTAGGAGTCCCAGGGACAGCTGGGGAAAGCCACCAAACAACATACAGACAATGGCACACAACAGAAATGCCAATGCAGTGGTGCAAATGCACAAACACAAACAGGCAGACTCACACTGCATTTCAAACACAACAGGTGATGGGGGGGGAGTGCCAGTGTCCCCAGGCAACCACACAACACATGAGGAGGCCTGAACTCCAATCACACAGATGTGTATACAGTGCCATACAAAAGTTACTCATGGATCGGATACCCCTATGTGGGCAATCAGGCCTCGTCAGCTGAGAGGGAGGCCAAATTACACATGTCACACAAGCTTGTAGGAACAGCAACTAACACAGCAAGAGACAGACCCACCACAGCACTACCCCCAGGGACCCCACATTGTGCTGACACTAGCCTGCATGACAATCCCACTGTGATGACAAAGGTAGATGTCGTTCACACTGTGAACCACAGCCATGTGTCCTGAGCAACAAACTACCATCACACCTACACAAGCTCCAATCAATCAGCACGGCCTGCCAGCCAAGGCCAATATGGAGGTAGGGGTCTAGCCGTGCAACAACTCACATTTGCACACTCAACACCACACACCCTGATCTCCACCAATGTGCAGCAGTGAAGCTCACATGGACTGGTGATAGTGCACATGCACCCATGACAATCCCAGGGGTGTTGGGGGGAACTAAGGTGCAGATACCCATCACACATGGCCAGTCAACAAGACTCGTCAATGTCTGACACACAGCACAGTACGCCGTACATGGGCATGATGTGAAATCCACCCCAATCAATGGGATCCTGGCCATAGTCACACACCTACGAAGAAGCCAAGGTGACACACAAAGAACACACGTACACAACTTCCAACATTGCAGCTCTGACCCTGAGGAGTGGCAGCAGTCACACACACACCGTGTCACAATCACTGAAAGCTACCACAAACTGAAATTCACATGACTTGTGTAAACAACAAGTGCCAAGGGGAATCCTGAATGTGTCCCATCACCGTTTGCCCACATCCCCAGCCCTGACAACAAAGACAACCTGGGATGACAACCTCATGAACATTAGTTTGCCATGCAACCACATCACAGAGAAACCAGGTCCAAGATGCTGGATGAACACAGACCAACTCTGCAAGCAACACAAACAGGAACATCCCTAGGGACACAGCCTGGGTAGGAAAAGGGAAGGGAAGACGCACAGACATGCTTACACAACACGGGCACATGCAATGTCACGGGATTACACACTGCCATGAGGGCACTCCACTCCTGTGGAAGGTCCGCTGTGCCAAACCTTGTCTGTGCACGACTCAAACATGTCAGCAGGACACTCCGTCAGTGAGTCAACAACTACAACACACAGAAGGCTCTGCTCACATCAGCCTGGGTACGGGAGTGTTACGTCAGTCATCTGCATACACCCAAAACACGTGTCAAGCCAGTTGCACTGTATACACAGATGAGTCCTTCAACATTGATGTGCAAAACTGCATGTCCAGTGAAGATGGGCACACAGTCAGGGAAATCGGAACATTGAACAGTGGTAAGCCCACCAGATGTGCATCAGTGTAAGACAAATATATTCCTTTACAAATGCAAAACTTACATCCCTGTGTCAAATGCTGAACATTACACCCTCAGACTGCAGCAAAGGATGCCATAGATCCAGAGTAGAACAGGACACATATCCCATGGACCACATGGAGTCCATCACAGCAACACTTCATTTTCCTGATCTGAACACTATAACAACTGCAAAGGCAGGATGCTACTCATCTACATCATGTACATCAAAAGAAACACCTCAATTAAACAAAAAGAGGCTTTATTCAGCTAATGTAAAATTAAAAGTTGACGTCCAAAAGAAACTAAGGCCAATGGCCAGTCCAAAATCCATGTCCCAACAGGGTGACAAGTGACAACTGGTCACCCATTGCTTGCCTGCACTGGTACGGACAGGGGACATCCCCCTTGGAGGGGCATACAAGGGGCAGGCCAGGCACCGCAGGGACAGGATCAGGGGATGGCAGAAGGAGGCAGTGAAGGGGTGGTGGGTGCAGGAGTGTCACCGGCAACTGCAGTGGAGGTGTCTGACTCAGCGGGGGCAAGCACCACCGTGCTACACAAGTCAGTTGGTGTGGGTGCTGCAACCACTGCAGTGGGCTGGTCTGATGAAGTGGACTGGGTCCCCACTGCAGTGCCCGAGTCAGACGGGGTGGTTGTGGACTCCACTGCAGTGCATAACTCCAAGGGAGTGGAAGTGAGGGCAGATGAGGTGGGCAGGACAGAGGGGGACCCGGTCCCCACACCAGTGGCACCAACAGGCAGAGCATCTGGGTTGGGGGTGGAAGAGCAAGTGGCAGGGGGGGAGGGCC
This sequence comes from Calotriton arnoldi, assembly GCA_963921515.1. Classification (NCBI taxonomy): domain Eukaryota; kingdom Metazoa; phylum Chordata; class Amphibia; order Caudata; family Salamandridae; genus Calotriton; species Calotriton arnoldi. Next base: position 2,577,669 of record CAWUFW010000121.1, on the reverse strand, counting down.
TAAGCAGTCTGGGGATGCGGTATCGGTGTGTGGGGGAACCTGGGGCAGGGTGTGGCGGGGGAACCTGTGGAGTGGTGGCCTGGGGGATGGAGGAGAGAGACTGGGTGGTGGAGCTGCGTGGTGGTGGTGGTGGGGTCTTGCTCTTCCTGGTCCGGGGGGATTTCCTAATGGGGTCCTGTGTCTGCCTGCACCTGGGGGAGGGTGTCCGGGGGCGGGGGGCACTCCCCTCTGTGTGGGTGGACTTCCTCTTCCCCCGGTATGCTGGATCAGCAGGATTGGAGGGGAAGAGGCCGAGGTCACACAGGAAGATCTGCTGTGTAGGTGGGGTAGCAGGCGAGGCAAGGGAAGGGGTCTTGGAGGGAGAGGATTTGGAGGACTGCGGAGTGGCTGTGGATGCCTGTGTGTGTGTGTTCCCCATCCCCTGTGTCTGTGGTATCAGTCCCCTGAGGATGCTTGTGTGCACGTCTTGCCTTTCTCTTGGGTGTGTCTGTGCTGCTCGTGTCTGTGTGTTTGGGTGATTGTGCAGGTGTACATGTGCTTTGGACAGGTAGGGTGGCAGGAAGTGTGGATGGGGCAGAGGGGTGAGGGACTGTTGGAGGAGGGACACTGCTGCCGTCAGTGAGGAGTCCATGGACCTATTGCTCCTCTGTAGGGCAGACATACCCGTCGAGATGCCCTCCATGAACGACACCAGCTGTGTCAACAGAGTGGTGTGTGCATGGAGGACAGTCAGCATTGCTGTCTGCCCTACATGGAGCTGCCGAAGGAGGTACACAGACTCCTCACTCAGGGCAGCAGGGGACACAGGGGCAGGGGGTGCGGTGCCTGGCACAAAGGAGACACGCTCCCGAGCACGGGGGCCTCCACGGACCTCAGGAATGGGAGCCAATGGGAGGGCGGTGGTGGTGGTGGTGGTGGCGGGGCCAGATAGACTAGCTGGGGTGTAGTGGCTGCTGACACCCGCCTCCACAAGGGAGTCATCCTCCGAGCTGCTGTGGTCCTCAGCTGAGGTGGATGGTGCTGAGGACTCCTCGGTGTGGCTCCCCTCGCCCTCCGTGCCACTGGGTCCCTCTGACCACTCGTCGGACGCTGACCCAGTCTGGCTCCGCTGCTCCTCCTGGTCCGTGGAGCTGTCCCCTCCTGTGGCCGTGGATGTATCTGCAAACAATTAGGGAAACAGACAAACATCAGTCACCTGCACTGACCACACACACCACAGTAAGCACAGCACATCACAGAGCAAGCCCTGGCATCCTTAGTTGAACATTGCCTAAACTCCTCACACAGATTTGGGGAAGCCAATTGTCAGTCTGATGGTCAACCATGGGACTCACACCCCTCCTGCCCTTGCACCCATCTGTCTGGTGCCTGTCTGATGGTAAGACCCCAGTGTGGACACATGCACCACCTACACAGTTTTTGGACATTGCAGGGAACACGGTGAAGTATGTGAACATGCACACAACACATCTCTTGCCACTGAGTCAGTGCAGGTGTCCAGATGAAGGGATGGCCAGAGTCTAAATAGAAATGCATGTGATGCATACCAGCACCACACACCATGATGCACCCATGTCCGGATAGTCAATGCCACTATGGGGTGCATGTTGCACATGTCACTCCCCTGCAGGATCAGTCTTAGGAAGTTTGATGCCATGACACAGGCATGCGTGCAAAGTCATACATCACTGTCTCCAGTTACATGGCCATGGCAGCCAGCCAACAACAGTCTGCACTGTGTCACAATCCTAGGACATGGGGAATGCAAGTTATGTAACTGACAAGTGCACATGTCCATCCCCCAAAAACAACATCATCAGAACTACTATTTGTCCACGTCATACCAATTGGACATATGGGGGACATGAAACACAACTCTCTGAACATGAGCACCTCACAGTGTCTGTGAATGAGAAACAGCTGCCTGAAAGTCACAGTCGCATACACCTGTGTGCACAGTCAAGTGATCAGACACCTATAAATCACAGAAGTATCGTCTATCATGGTCACATCTCCGCTGGCATGCTGAGCCCTAACCGATAAACATACCAGTAGTCCTGACAACGAGGACACAGCACAATGACACAGAGGCAGACACCTGAGGGAACATTTCACTGATCACAACATGCCAGATGGTACACCGGAGTGGGAGTACAGAGTGAATTGTATGCCCTGGAGTAGGCATGACTGTCCAGCTCCACCTGTAAGAGGGATGAGTCCTGGACAGTAGGCAGGTGGCTAAGCACGTGTGACACACTTGATACACATACTCCTGAGGCCCAAACATTGTTCCCACCGGCAGCATGGGTGTGTGCCAAATTCCCCAGGGACATGTGGTGATTCAGATCAGCAAGTGGACCACATATCAAAGTTACACCCAGATTACATGTCAGAACATAGGCATTGTGTAAGCAATTGACCCACACATGAATCCCACAACATAGTCACGGGAACAAATGCTGTCCCCCACCTTGAGCGAAGCTAAATGCAATGACACAGTCCCCAAGTGACACAATTTCCTGACTGTAAGGGCCACACATATGCGTATCAGAGGAGAATTGGGCATGTCACAAATGAGTGACATGGGTCCTGGACCACATGACTGATGTACTGTGGAAGTTTAACCAGGCCAGAGGAGGGCACATAGCATGTCAGACAAACTGCTGTCTGGCCTTCAGCTGCCCATCCAGGTCAGGGAAGACCACCGCCAGGATCTGGAGCATGTGGGGGGTCAGGGTCCGGTGTCCGCCCCTCCTGTGAGGAGGCGACAGCTTCAGCTGGACCCTTGCGATCCTCCGGGTCCAGCCCCGAAGGTCCTGCCACCTCTTCTGGCAGTTGCGGATCCTGCGCCTGTAGACCCCCACGGATCTTACTTCCCGGGCGATGGTAAGCCAGATTTCCTGCTTCTGGTGGGCATCAACCTGTGAGGATGAGAAAGTGAAAAGGCCATTACTACACAAGCAACGTATCCGTGCATCACACAGTTGGATATACATGTCTCAATCACAGGGGCATTTGATGTACATAGGCAGTGCAACGATGGCTATGAACAGTTTGCTAGCAGTCACTACATGGTATCATTGCATGGGGAGTAAACCTTTTTGGAATGCACTGTTACTGCACTGTCCCTGTTCAGTGCATGTAACTACACACTTTGGGGTGTGACAACTACTCAGTGAGCATGCTAGCCAGTGGTGTGCACACTGTAAGTCCTGCTAGTCAGACAACATGCACAATTGGTAAGGCAGTGGACAGCACACTCAACTGCTCCCCAGGTTTCCCATACAGCTTGCTGTACTGTGGAAGGAGGCTGTCCAGAAGGGCCTGGTTCTCCTCAAGGCTGAAGGCTGGGGCTCTATCCACAGTACGTGCCATTGCAGTAGCCAGAGGATGCAGAGACAGCAGCAGTGTTGTTGGCAGATGTCGTCCTGGAGCATGTAGTGCAGGCAAGTGAGCTCTCAGGGGAACAGCCAGCATTATATGTGTGCTGCAGAGGCAGATACTGTCCCATGTGTCCAAAGTGATAGGTCCAAGTCGTTTGCATCTTCTGAATCTGACCAATCCATGGAATAGCAGCACTAATACACGCCCACAGCATCCTTCAAATCTCCAAATTCATGACATCCATGATTTTGCAACATTGTTGTGGCTGGCCAACTGAATTCACTGCATCAGACTCGTTGAAGCCACGAAAATGCGTCCGTTGCCATGCCAGGCCCCAGCCAATGCGTGCGCACCGTTCGGTCCATTGCTGTACAACGCGTACCCGCACACATCATATGCAATGGGCCGGCCGGGCACACCGATCGGTCCATTCCTGTACAACGCGTACACGCACACAACACATGCATTGGTCCGGCCGGCCACACCGATCGGTCCATTGCTGTACAACGCGTACCCGCGATACAACGCGTACCCGCTGACATCCAATGCAATGGGCCGTGCGGGCACACCGATCGGTCCATTGCTGTACAACGCGTACCCGGGATACAACGCGTACCCGCTCACATCCAATGCAGTGGGCCGTGCGGGCACACCGATCGGTCCATTGCTGTACAACGCGTACCCGCGATACAACGCGTACCCGCTCACATCCAATGCAATGGGCCGTGCGGGCACACCGATCGGTCCATTGCTGTACAACGCGTACCCGCGATACAACTCGTACCCGCGATACAAAGCGTACCCGCTCACATCCAATGCAATGGGCCGTGCGGGCACACCGATCGGTCCATTGCTGTACAACGCGTACCCGAGATACAACACGTACCCGCTCACATCCAATGCAATGGGCCGTGCGGGCACACCGATCGGTCCATTGCTGTACAACGCGTACCCGGGATACAACGCGTACCCGCTCACATCCAATGCAATGGGCTGTGCGGGCACACCGATCGGTCCATTGCTGTACAACGCGTACCCGGGAAACAATGCGTACCCGCTCACATCCAATGCAATGGGCCGTGCGGGCACACCGATCGGTCCATTGCTGTACAACGCGTACCCACGATACAACGCGTACCCGCTCACATCCAACGCAATGGGCCGTGCGGGCACACTGATCGGTCCATTGCTGTACAACGCGCACCAGCGATACAACGCGTACCCGCTCACATCCAATGCAATGGGCCGTGCGGGCACACCGATCGGTCCATTGCTGTACAACGCGTACCCGGGATACAACGCGTACCCGCTCACATCCAATGCAATGGGCCATGCGGGCACACCGATCGGTCCATTGCTGTACAACGCGTACCCGGGATACAACGCGTACCCGCTCACATGTAATGCAATGGGCCGTGCAGGCACACCGATCAGTCCATTGCTCTACAACGCGTCCCTGGACAGGTCACACGCATATGTCACCATGCTGGTCACTGGTGAACCTATGCCAGCCACATATACTTTCCAGGGACTCAGGGGCACACCTACAAGACCACACCCAGTCCACACTGTATCTAAGGCATGTGTGGCAGCATAACCTTATCTGTGTATGGGGGTGAACACGTGGTTTCTGGGGTGGCACTTGGGGGCAGACACACCCAGGCTGTGCACGTGTTCATGGGGACAGGGTCCTTTGTGTGTTGTGCACCTGACCACTGTGGTGTGCAACTTTTCATTTTTGAGCGTGTGTCATGGTCACATTTCCAGGTTGTGTATGTGTATGACATGTCACATACCCCCAGGCTCACATGTGGGAAGGCATGTACGTCACAGGGTGGCCCATTGCCACAATAGTGATGTCCCTCCGCAGTCTGTGTGCATGTTGTGTTTCACATGTCTCTGAGTCCATGTGCACAATGGGAGACAGTCTCCACATCCACGTGGTTTGTGCATGAACTTTGATGTTGTGTGTGTGTGTGTGTCACAGACGTCCATGTCTGGCCTGCAGAGGCTACAGGGGCCACTACCTGTGGGTGTCATGTTTGTTTTTCTGACGTGTACATGATACGCCATGTCATGCCAGTGTCCATGTGGCAAGACAGGGTCCCTGGGAATCTACCTGTCAATGAGCTGTGATGCCTGTGGAGCATCTGTCCAGACATGTCACTGTGGTATGTGTGTGGAACGTGAGAGCAGTAAATGGGTACTGTGACACAGCCTAATGGTTTCCCATAGCACACCCTGGAACCTGTTGTCAACACTTGTTGTACAGAGATGTTAGATGATGTCCATGTAGGTGCCATATATGTCCAAACAGAACGACACACACATCAAGTACTTGTGTTTGTTAATGATGTATCATGTGAAATTGAGTATGGTGAACGGCACATAGGTGGGGTGACTGACAATCTTGCTTTCTTCACCTATGCACTGCAGGGCTCCTGCTGTCCATCGACCATTCCCAGACCTGGCAACGATGGTGGAACATGACAGCATCCGAATGTACCGCTTCACCAGGCAGCTGATTGAGGATTTGGCATTGCGGTTGGACCCACATTTGCAGCCTGGCCGGCCGTATCCTACAGCGCTGACCCCCAAGGTGAAGGTGATGGCAGCCCTACACTTCTTTGCCACCGGTACCTTTCAACACACTGTGGCATCTACTGGTGGGATGTCACAGACTATGTTCAGCCGTGTGCTACGCGATGTTTTGGGGGCAATGTTGAGATACCTGAACCAGTACATCTATTTCCCAACACGTCAGCGACTCACTGACGTCAAGAGTGACTTCTATGCCCTGGGGAGGATGCCACATGTAATTGGCTCCATTGATGGGACACATGTGGCTTTGATACCACCACAGGCACATGAGCAGGCATACCGGAACCGTAAACATTACCATTCGATCAATGCTCTGGTGGTATGTCTTGCAGATATGACCATCACACATGTGTGTGCCCGTTTCCCCGGTTCGGCACACGATGCCTACGTGATGAGGAGTAGTCGCATCCCGAGGATGATGTCACAGATGCCGAACCAGCGTGCCTGGCTTGTTGGTGTGTACTGACTTTGTACCATTGTGTGTGTTCTGCTATGTTGTTTTCGGCACACATTTTCAAATCGGCTAATGTGCAATTGTCTGTCTGTAGGTGACTCGGGATACCCCAACATGCCGTGGTTGCTGACACCCCTCAGGAACCCTGTGACACCAGCCCAGATGCGCTACAATGAGGCACATGGTCGGACGAGGAGGGTGATTGAGCGGACCTTTGGTCTCCTGAAGAGCCGCTTCCGCTGCCTGGACAAGACAGGAGGGGCCCTCCCATATGCCCCAGCAAAGGTGTGCAAGATTGTCATCGTCTGCTGCATGCTACACAACCTGGCAGTGCGGAAGGAGTTGCCTCTCATCCTGGATGACGATGACCAACGTCCGGCACCTGTGGAAGATCCTGGCCTGGGTCACGATGCCAGTGAAGATGATGATGATGGTGATGTCCGCACACAGCTCATCACCAACTTCTTCAGCTGAAAGTGAGTCTCCAGAGGGTTGTAATGTCAATGATTTGAGTTTGCATGATATGTGTGTGTGGTGCTCTGGTGCTGTTTGAGTGTGGCCATGTGCTACTTGACTGGATGCGTGCAGCGATGTGTCCTTGCAGGTGGTCTGTACTGCCCAGCAGTGTTGACATGCTAACTTGGTTTTGTGTAGTTATCTCGTGACATGTATTAGACATGAGTATTGCCGTTCTGTGCTGTTCTTCAGTGGTTTTGACTGTGTGTCATGTCTGTCCTTCACAGGTGCTGCCGGAGTTGTTTGATCAACTTGGATTTCCCGAATCCATGATTCAACTTCCAAGGTGGAAGCAGTCGTTTCCCTACAGGTGATGTGCCACACACCCCTGGACTTTCTATCTTCTGCACTTTTTGACTTTGTGGCCACAGCCAGGTTGGATTAGCTTGCATTTGTAGTGGAAACAACATGTTGCAAATGTGTAATAAACCTGTGCTTCACTTTGGGATGTGCGTTGTCTGTAGTCACACATCTGACTGACATTTGCTTACTGCACCTGTAGTCTAGTTGACACAGACTGTGAATAGGTGGCGTGTCTGTGCATTCCACTGTATTTCGTTGCAACATCAGTATAGGTGATGAGTCTGATGGCTGTGGTGTGTATGTGTTGTGTGGCCCTAGTGGTGTGTCTCCCTCATATGTGTCACGTCGCCATGACTGACATGACGGTGTTGGGCTTGCTGTAGCAGTTAGCATGCACAGTGTCATTTTTCTGATCACCATCTCCATGACAGAGAGCACGTTAGAATCACAACAGAGGCAGATATGGTGTATTGGTGAGTTTATTTACATACAGGTGTGAGGATGGTGCACAGGATGGTGGGTGCTGTACATAGAAATTGGAATCCAAAGTTCCCATGTGATTCGGAAGTCTTGGTAGCTGAAATGTCCAGAGTAAAGTCCACAGTCATCTGATAAATTTGGCCAACTAGAGCTCCCCATGTCATGTGGGAGAGTTGAGTTGGCTTTGACAGGGCGTGCAGTTTGCACACAGAGGAAAAGTTCCAGAACAGGTGTTGGCTTCCTGGGGGATGTAGATGGCCATCGGCCTCTCAGTTTGGCCTCCTCGGACGGCCCCTCTTCTTGGGGGGGGACCCTCAGGTGCAGGCTGCGGCGGTGCAGGGGACTCTCTGCCAGAGTCCTCCTCCCTCCCTGTGGCATTTGCAGTTGTTTCAGCAGCAGATGTTGTGGGCACACAGGGAGGTGACGCCATGTTGGTGCTGATCTGGCGGAGGCATGTCAGTATGTCCCTATGCACCGCTGTCAGTTGTTCCAATGTGTCCCACTTGGACTCCATACCAGACATGTGTGTCTCGACCCGTGACATGTGTGTCTCGACACGGGACATGTGGGAGTCCAAGCGGGCATGATGGGCAGCCTGCTGCTGTTGTATGTCCTTGAGGATCCCCACTACCTGGCTGACCTCTCCGGTGCTAGTCTGGTACGCATCCGCGATGCGTGCCAGTTGTGGGTCATCATGCAGTCCAGACCCCTCTGCAAAGAGCGACCTATGTCTACCACCCCTCCCACCACCCCTGGCAACACGTGCAGGACCTGCGGTGGCACGCACAGGTGACCGTGGGCCCACTTGGCTGTTGTTCCTGGGCTCGTTTTCACCAGCTCCAGTTTGGGCCTGGGTCCCTGCGCTGTTGTCATCTGTGGTCCTTGGTCTGTCCGTGTTGGCAGGGGTGGCCTGTGTGTTGGCAGTTGTTGGAGGGGTGGGTGCAGGGGGTGCAGATGTTGGTCCTGCTGGTGCTGCATGATCACTCACACCGGAGGGTCCAGCTTGTTCTTCGCCATCCGAGGAGTGCAGAGGCTGATCCACACCAGTGAGCTCAGTGTTCCCCGGAGCCTGGGACAGGGACTCCTCCTCCTCGTCTGCTGCTGTGTCCCCATCATCACCTGTTTTGGGGAAAGACACAGATTGTATGTTATGTTTCTACTGGCATCAATTGTTCAAACACCTGACAGTTGTGACTGTACCTCTGGATGTGGGCCAGGACATTGCATTCTCCTAAATTGTGACAGTCAGAGAGTGATATTGGTGTAGCACATTGTCCTGCCAACCTGTGGCATGTCAATGTGAATGTTGAGGTGTGTGCATGACCAGCATTGGTGGTATTTGGTTGCCATCCGGGCCTCCTTCTCCCCCCAGGCCAGTTATCCCACCATGAAGCGTGCTTCCATTGCAGGGAGTGCAAGTTGTCTTTCAGGATGTCAGTCAGTGGTGTCCTGCTGTTGGTTGTTGCACAGTTCCCAGCAGGGCCTTGTGCTGACCCCAGCAGTACCCAGTGTCAGCCATCTTGTGAGTCCTTTTCCACTCCCTGTGATGTGAGCATGGTTCAGGGTGGTGTTGATGGGCCAATTGTGAGGCTGACCAATATCTGTGACTACCACTCCCATCATGCTATTGCCTACACCCCCCTTCCCAGCACGCCCATACTTCCTTCCTTTTGACTCTGCTTCCCTGTGGGGTAGTGTGCCTGTGCTGACAGGATGGCTGACAGTGTTTTCCTGGCGTTAGTTTGGCTACAAGTCCCAAAAGTGTCCCTGTGCTTCACACAGCATAACCCAGGGTGGTGGTTCTTTGAGGGATATTTAATTAGAGTGTGAGGCAATGCATTCTACCAGGTGAGTTGTGTGGAGTTTGTGTTAAGGGTGTGTGTGAGATAAGCTGCTGGTAACTGTGGTCAGTGCTGTCAGTCCTCCTTCCCACCCACCCAGATATCCCACCATGGAACGTGCTTCCATTGCAGGGAGTGCAAGTTGTCTTTCAGGATGTCAGTCAGTGGTGTCCTGCTGTTGGTTGTTGCACAGTTCCCAGCAGGGCCTTGTGCTCCCCCCAGCAGTACCCAGTGTCAGCCATCTTGTGAGTCCTTTTCCACTCCCTGTGATGTGAGCATGGTTCAGGGTGGTGTTGATGGGCCAATTGTGAGGGTGACCAATATCTGTGCCTGCAACTCCCATCATGCTATTGCCTACACTCCCCTTCCCGGCATGCCCATCCTTCCTTCCTTTTGAGTGGACTTCACTGTGTGTGAGTGTGACAGCAATGGCAAGATGGCTGACAGTGTGGTCCTGTTGTTTGTTGGTGCCCAGTTCCCAGCAGGGCCTTGTGCTCCCCACAGCTGTGGCCAGTGTCAGACATCTTTGAAGTGGCTTTTGACTGCCTGTGAGGTGTGCATGCTTCAGTGCTAACTTGCTGGGCCATGTGGGTGTGAAATGTTGATCTGTGACTACCACTCCCATCATGCTATTGCCTACACCCCCTTCCCAGCATGCCCATCCTTCCTTCCTTTTGAGTGGACTTCAGTGTGTGTGAGTGTGACAGCAATGGCAAGATGGCTGACAGTGTGGTCCTGTTGTTTGTTGGTGCCCAGTTCCCAGCAGGGCCTTGTGCTCCCCACAGCTGTGGCCAGTGTCAGACATCTTTGAAGTGGTTTTCCACTCCCTGTGATGTGAGCATGGTTCAGAGTGGTGTTGATGGGCCAATTGTGAGGCTGAGCAATATCTGTGACTCCAACTCCCATCATGCTATTGGCTACACCCCCTTCCCAGCATGCCCGTACTTCCTTCCTTTGGACTGTGCTTCCCTGTGGGGTAGTGTGCCTGTGCTGACAGGAAGGCTGACAGTGTTGTCCTTGCGTTTGTTTGGCTACAAGTCCCAGGTGTGTCCCTGTGCTTCACACAGCATTACCCAGGGTGGTGGTTCTTTGTGGGATCTTCATTTGGGATGTGGGGCATTGCATTCTCCCAGGTGGGTTATGTGGAGTTTGTGTTGAGGGGGTGTGTTAGGTGAGCTGCTTGTAACTATGGTCAGTGCTGTGAGTCCTCCTTCCCACCCAGCCAGATATCCCACCATCGAACGTGCTTCCGTTGCAGGGAGTGCAAGTTGTCTTTCAGGAGGTCAGTCAGTGGTGTCCTGCTGTCGGTTGTTGCACAGTTCCCAGCAGGGCCTTGTGCTCCCCACAGCTGTGGCCAGTGTCAGACATCTTTGAAGTGGCTTTTGACTGCCTGTGAGGTGTGCATGCTTCAGTGCTAACTTGCTGGGCCATGTGGGTGTGAAATGTTGATCTGTGACTACCACTCCCATCATGCTATTGCCTACACCCCCCTTCCCAGCATGCCCATCCTTCCTTCCTTTTGAGTGGACTTCAGTGTGTGTGAGTGTGACAGCAATGGCAAGATGGCTGACAGTGTGGTCCTGTTGTTTGTTGGTGCCCAGTTCCCAGCAGGGCCTTGTGCTCCCCACAGCTGTGGCCAGTGTCAGACATCTTTGAAGTGGTTTTCCACTCCCTGTGATGTGAGCATGGTTCAGAGTGGTGTTGATGGGCCAATTGTGAGGCTGAGCAATATCTGTGACTCCAACTCCCATCATGCTATTGGCTACACCCCCTTCCCAGCATGCCCGTACTTCCTTCCTTTGGACTGTGCTTCCCTGTGGGGTAGTGTGCCTGTGCTGACAGGAAGGCTGACAGTGTTGTCCTTGCGTTTGTTTGGCTACAAGTCCCAGGTGTGTCCCTGTGCTTCACACAGCATTACCCAGGGTGGTGGTTCTTTGTGGGATCTTCATTTGGGATGTGGGGCATTGCATTCTCCCAGGTGGGTTATGTGGAGTTTGTGTTGAGGGGGTGTGTTAGGTGAGCTGCTTGTAACTATGGTCAGTGCTGTGAGTCCTCCTTCCCACCCAGCCAGATATCCCACCATCGAACGTGCTTCCGTTGCAGGGAGTGCAAGTTGTCTTTCAGGAGGTCAGTCAGTGGTGTCCTGCTGTCGGTTGTTGCACAGTTCCCAGCAGGGCCTTGTGCTCCCCACAGCAGTACCGAGTGTCAGCCATCTTATGAGTCCTTTTACACTCCCTGTGATGTGAGCATGGTTCATAGTGGTGTTGATGGGCCAATTGTGAGGGTGACCAATATCTGTGCCTGCAACTCCCATCATGCTATTGCCTACACTCCCCTTCCCGGCATGCCCATCCTTCCTTCCTTTTGAGTGGACTTCACTGTGTGTGAGTGTGACAGCAATGGCAAGATGGCTGACAGTGTGGTCCTGTTGTTTGTTGGTGCCCAGTTCCCAGCAGGGCCTTGTGCTCCCCACAGCTGTGGCCAGTGTCAGACATCTTTGAAGTGGCTTTTGACTCCCTGTGAGGTGTGCATGCTTCAGTGCTAACTTGCTGGGCCATGTGGGTGTGAGATGTTGATCTGTGACTATCACTCCCATCATGCTATTTCCTACACCCCCCTTTCCAGCATGCCCATCCTTCCTTCCTTTTGAGTGGACTTCAGTGTGTGTGAGTGTGACAGCAATGGCAAGATGGCTGACAGTGTGGTCCTGTTGTTTGTTGGTGCCCAGTTCCCATCAGGGCCTTGTGCTCCCCACAGCAGTACCCAGTGTCAGCCATCTTGTGAGTCCTTTTCCACTCCCTGTGATGTGAGCATGGTTCAGAGTGGTGTTGATGGGCCAATTGTGAGGCTGAGCAATATCTGTGACTCCAACTCCCATCATGCTATTGGCTACACTGACTTTACCAGCATACACAGAATTCCTTCCTTTCAGTGAGCTTCCCTGTGAGGGGGTGTTCTAGTGGTGGGTAAATATCTGGGAGTGTTTGTTGGTTCTATTTGTGCCACTGCCTTGCTGTATTTGTTGTTAGGTTTGTACATGTCATGACACAGTTACATATCACTATGAGATGGCAGGTATTGTGTTTGTCTGACTAGCATTCACATCTTGGGATGAATATCTTTTGGTTGCTGTGTATTTGCTAAGGGTGCATGGTTTGCCTATCCCCTTGACTGTGATGTGTGTGTGTTGTCACACCATATTGTGTATATTAGTTGTGTACTCACCAGGCTCTGGGATGTCTGTTAGTCTGTATACGCTCACTGGTGGTAGGATGGCCCGCACCTTCTCCTCCCAGGGCCTGAGGTATACTGGTTTTGCAGGAGGGCCACTGCCGGTGTGCTGGCTGAGGAGGTAGTCCTTTTTGAGTAGGTCCCGGACCCTCCTGCGCACATCATACCACCTGTTCTGGATGTCTTCCTTTGTGCGCAAACATGGTGATTGTGCGTTCACCCTGTCGACAATCCTCGCCCACATCTTGGTTTTCTGCGACATGGGGGTCTGTTGTACCAATGTACCAAACAACTGAGGATCTCATCTACCATGACTTCCAATTCACTGTCTAGGAACTTTGGATTCTTCTTTAGGGGCATGATGATGGGTGGTGGTGGTGATTGATGTGTGTGTGTGTGCAAGTGGGGGGGTGTGAGTGTAGGTTTAGCTGGGTGTGTGTGAGGGTGCTATTTGTAGGTGTGCTAATGGTGTGTGGCTTTTGTGTTGGATGAGCTGTGTGTGTGTCTGCTGTCTGATGGTGTTGTGTGCTGGCAGGTCAGTGGAATTTGCAAAGGATCATGGTAGGGATTTGGGGCCTTTATGTAGGTGGAGTTGGGGGTGTGTCCTTGTTCCATTTTTTTTTCCTCCCTGTATTTATTGGCTTTGTGGTTTCTTGTTTGGCCCTTTTTTTTAAAAAAATGTCCTTGGTGTTTTTGGTGCATGTAGGAGTCGTTCTTGTGTCCGAGTAGGACGCTGCAGTTGTCTGCTGCGATCTTGTCCGACTCGTTCCCGCTGTGTGTCAGCAAGGTTTCATATGCGGCGTACGAGTCGGTCGCGGAGTATTGGGTTGCTTCGGCTGGGTTGTGTATGCGTGTCGGTCGTACGGCTTGTGCTCCGGGCGAGTCGGTCGTGTTTTGCACGCACAGCATCGTACTACGCGGGTCGGAGTTCGCGGGTATGTTTCGTTCGGGTTCAATCCGGGTGCGTGTCGGTCGGTTCGTTTCGCGTGATTTCCCGGCCGGATGGCTTGTTTCCGTACGGCTCGGTCGGTCGTTTTGTATTCCGTCCGAGTCGGTCGGATTTCACATGCATTTCATCGTACTACCCGGGTCGTACGGCGCCGGTCCGAGTCGGTCGGACTAAATTCCCGTACCGAGTCGGTCGGAATTTTTTCCGGCCCGAATCGGATTCGGCCCCCAAGTCTTTTCCAATCAACGGGGGCTGGTGAATGCCCAAAAGTGTATGTGTGTGGGAATCCTAATATCAAATAAGCTTTGCCTAAATTTCAGCCACCCTGCGAAGAGATGGGATCATTCTACTATGCATTCCAGACCTGGCCTCTATTGCCCTAACCTATTCTAATCAGTCCTTCTTTGCTAGACTAATAGGATTTAGTTGATTCTCTCTCTCTAGACCAATGGGATTCATTTGATTCTCTCTAGACCAATGGGTTTGATTCTCTCTCTCTCTCTCTCTCTTTATCTCTCTCTCGCTCTCTCTCTCTTTCTTTCTCTCTCTCTTTCTCTCTCTCTGCCGAGGAAAAATGGCCAGCCTTAGAAAAAACTCTTTAGGAACAAATGTGAGTGGACTTTGTTCAGTGTTACTTCACAAAGTAATTTCATCCCATATTCCTTTAGTCAGCAGCACTGACGCCATCTTAGCAGGAGCTCTTTATACAGATAGCATGATTAGCAACCCTGCAAACAATTGTATTGGTGTCTGTCTGGGCAGCAATGTTTACATTGTTTGATATCCCCACCCTGTTAGACATAACAGCCTTAGGGTGGTCTTCCCTTAAACTTTTTGCCTCACTCTTCCATTGTTTTTCTGACCTCGTTTTTGTTGTCCTTGGGGCTCTGTGCACTTTATCACTGCTGTCCAGTGCTAAAGTGCACTGCTCACTCCCTAAAACTCGATTACATTGGCTTACACTCAAGTAGCACACTTAATTTACCTAAAAGTTCCTAGTAGAGTGTTACTGCATGTACCCAGGGCCTGTAAATTCAATGTTACTAATGGGCCTGCAGCACTGATTGTGTCACCCACTTAAAGCAGCCGTTTCAAACATGTCTCAGGCCTGCAATTGCAGCCTGTGTGGGCAGTTTTAAACTGCCATTTTGACCTTTCCAAAATAAAGCTTTTGCCATGTCTAAACCTTTTAATACATATGTCACCCCTAAAATAGGCCCCAAACAGATCATAGGGCAGGGCAGAGTGCAGTGTATTTAAAAAGATGTACATGTACTTCAAACTTTTACATGTCCTTGTAGTGAAAAACACTTAAATTAATTTTTCACTATTGCAAGGCCTACCATTCCCATAGGATAACATTGGGTTACCTAATTACATTTAATAAGTGCTCCTAAATTTCATTTGGGAGCAGATAGCAATCTCAAATCTGGTGTCTATAGAATTGCAATTTAAATCCCTTTTTAATGGTAAAGTCATAATTTGTCACAATTCTGAAGATGCCAATTTTAGTAAGTTGGTATTTTCTTGTCCTAACTATTTGGTGCCTGCAGTCTGTTTCCTGGGTCATGTGACTAGGTGTAACTGGCACTTGGTCTTTGTGTATTGCCCCAAGACAGTAAGACAAAGGGGAACTGGGTGTTGGCAGGATGGGCCATCTCTGACATGATGAGGGGAGAAGCTGTCACTTACCACACTTGCACACCACAAAGGCTCTGCCTCAATACACTCCCAAAGGTTTTTCACACCAGTCTGTTGTGCCCACAGACCAGCTGGGGTCAGTACAGGGAGGCAGGAAATTCCAAACACCTCTGGGGGTGGAAATCTCCAGAATCTTGTCCTACTTCAAAGCTGGCACTAGGTATAAATATCGGACGCTCAGACTCAAATCTTCAGTACACATCTGGACTTGTGGAAGTCTAGAAGGACTGTGGTGCTGCTCTGCTGCAAGAAGGACTGCTACTCGGGTGCCCTGCTACTCTGCTGCCATTCTGTCTGCTTTCCTACTGCCTGAGTGAAAAGGACTGGACCTGCATCTTGAACCCAGGCGCAACAGAGTGACTCCAAGGGCTAGATGGCTGGCCTCCTGATCAGAGCCTCAGGGATAGAAAAGTCTCCAGCCACCTTGAACTCAGCACCTGGACTTCGTCTGCTGTGAGTCTTGCCCTCCAAGTGGTGCCACGCCAGCCCTGGACCCTTGTAAGTGGGCCTGAAGGTGCTCTCCCAGTCCAGCTGTGTTTTTTTTAAGGCAGAACCAACGCAGAGTGACAACATCCTTGACGACCACGCAGGGTCTTGCATCACAAGCCATGTCAATGGCTTCTTCGGAACCGCCACTACGCGACGCATCCTAGACACTAGACCTTGCATCACTGCCCGCAGCTTTTCAGAACTGCCGCTTCAGAACACATCCACCGACATGGGATCTCGCAACACTCCACAATTAGGATTTAAGGTACTTTGTTCAGCGGACCTAATTTCGTCCCTGGATCAAGCCCATGCTCCATCATGGCCAGCCTGAACCTGTGACTTTGTCCTGGTCCTGGGCAACCAGATAACTTAATTGGTGCTTTGTGCTTTTATGCACTAATTCAAGTGCTGCATAAATACTTTACACATTGCCTCTAAGTTAAGTCTGAGTGTTTTTGTGCCAAGCTACCAGAAGGTTAAGCACAGGTTAGTTTGGGGTTGCTTTTAACTTTACGCTGAAAGAAATTGGGGTTGCTCCTTGAGTAGGGTTCTACCTTCCTCAACTAGTAACCCAATTTCCTACATGCCTCCTCCCACCACCAATGTCAACTCTCCTCCTCCCTTGATCACTCCAACCTATTGGGCACCATTTCGCAGCAGCAGTCACTCACCTAAAGCCACACATCCACTTATACAAAGTTATCACCTATGTCAAAGGGCCGTATAAACTGTCTCATCAATTAATTGTCCAATCTGGCTCTAATATTATGCTATGCAATTACATTGCTTCAGTCGAGTCCCCGCCCACTGGCATGTTTCCAACACAAGCTTCCTCAGACATAGACAGTGCACACCCACTGTCCAGCATGGTCATCTGGTTTGCCCAGTGAAAGGAAGCAAGACCAAAAATACAGTATATTTTCAACATGGCTGTTGACAAACTCACAAAGACTGGCCTTTGTTTTAGTTTCAGTCCATAATCCATGGAACAACTGTTAGTCTTTAGTGGGGACCAGTTAAGTTGATTTGCTTTTTTGGTTTTCACCTGTTGAGCAAAATCAGGACTTATCTGCAGGCAATAAATAAATAAATAAAGATAATAATATTAATATAAGAGCAACATGGTTGCTTTTTTTGAGTGCAGGTAAGGGTTGGGCAGTGTGATGATTACCTTTATGGTAACTGTATTAAGGTGATTACATTATGTAACCCCTGACTGCTGTTGAAAGCATCCTCCATAGCTGAGGAGCCTGTGAGCTGTAGCGCCTGCCTTTTGGAATACAAGGAAAGGCCTGCCATTCCGGAAGGTAGGCAATTACAATTAAGTTAAGGACAATTAAGTTAATTCCTTTTCCCTGCCCCTGACAGTGTTGGACGTCACATGTACTTGTTCATCCTGGCAGTGAGAAATGCACACATTTTTTACAATTCTCACTGTGAGAACCAATAACTATGTGTGCTTCATGGCATTTCGCCTGCATTCCTTTCCTTAATAATCTGTGTAAGGCAGGCGCGGAACTAGCGAAAACCGATGACATTGCTTCAAGAGTCGCATCCATTTGCGGCAAATAAAAAAAATAAAAAAAACACCCACTCTCTCTCCTAAGGTTTAAGTGGTGACTCTTGTCAAATGAAAGTGGTGGGCAGCGAGGGGGAGAATATTTTTTTTTTAAAAAAGGGTACTTACCTACCTGCCACCACCTTGGTATTATGCTCCTGTCCTGGCAGTTCATGGGCTGGTGCACAGGCTCCCAGACTCTAGTGAGCTCCCTAAGCCAATCTAGATACTGCTCTCATGCTGGTAATACTAATGCCCAGCATGAGAGGAGCATCAGGATTGGTTGGAGCGGGTTGGTTAGGCGCTCACTCAGGGCGTGGGAGCCTATGCCTGTTCTCCACCCGGCTGTGCAACACAGTTCAGGTTGGAGAGATCTAAGTGTGCATGTTGGGCTATCATTCGTAAGACAGTTGGCCAAACTGACATGCGCACTTGCAGTGCCCACCACTCCTCCCTGCAGCAGCTGCTCTTCAGGAAGCCCTGCCCTGCTAAGACTCAGATCGGCTAGCAGCCTGCAGGATGAAAAAAAAAATGATAATAAAATTGTTTCATTGCCATTTTATTTTTCATGATTGACTTTGCTGGGCTCTCAGCAGTGGGGAGATGCTCCTCCGCCCTAATGGGGAAGCGGGCACTGAGGCTTAACCTCCTGATGCTGCACTAGTTTCACACCGTGTAGAATTCCGAATCAGGCGGTATATCGACCAATAACCTCCCCTTATGATGTACTGGCTCCAGCGGCACCACAACTTGTATTCCCAATGGAGCTAGTAACTCCTGCAACTAGCACTATCACCATGACCAGGGGCACCCTTACTCAGGCCCACAGTCATTCAGTTGTTGGTGCATGTTTACGTTTTTGGTTCTTGAGCCAGGAGACCTGATTTCTTATGCCTACCTGGTAAAATCGTTTTAGTCGTCTGTACATCAGTCCCAATGGCTGTAAAATTGGGGATCCTTTAGAAACTAGCTGTCAGTACTTAATATTATCTAGTAGAAAATAAACTTCCTGTACCCACATTTAGATGATGCGAGTAAGCTAGATGAGTGGGAAAAATTTGGGTAAGGTGGATACCATACAGCATGGATCTTGCTACTTGACAGCAGTGGTGCCTCCCAGTGGTTACAACACTGAATTGTGCCAGTTAAAGTCTCATGTAAAATTATACAAAAAAGATTCAGAATCATATTACTTTTAAAATACCAGTCAATTCCATACACCTCCTGTTGGACTTGGCCCTTTTTGGCCGGTTCACCCCTAAACTTTTTGCCTTATATGTCAGTAGTTTTAAGTCTCTGGGCACTTTAGCACTGTGGGCCAGTGTAAAGTGCGTGCGCGCTGAGTGCGTGTGGTGAGATTGTCCTGCCCTCCCATAGGAATGCATGGGGGATATGTGTGTCCATGGTAATTCCTGGTGTGAGAGGAGTGCAGGGGCGAGTTTAGTATGTGCGAACTCGTGAGAATAAATGCTGCGCAATGGTGTGCGCAGATTTATTATAACTTGTGTAGAAATGCCACTTCTAGAAGTTGGCATTTATGTGTGCTCTGTGTCTGCCTGCCTGATGTGAATTGCATGTCTGGCTTGTGAGTGACAGGGGCAGGGTGAGTCAGCGCAGTGGTGAATAGGGAGATCTGCATCTAGATGGGAGGGAGGAGTTGCACCTGGGACCTGAATAGGGCTGTGCCTTCCCTCCACAATGCTGGCTCCACCCCCTGTGGTGCGTCTGATGTCCCTAGCCTGTCCTGTGAAAGGAGAGAGGAGCTGAGCAAAACAAAGTGCTCCAAAGCTCCCCCAAACCAGTTGCATCTGGTTTTCCCTAAACCCTACACCTTTAGACAAAGGAAAAGGGTGTATAAAAGAAGGGGCTGTGACCCCATAAAAATGTTCAGTGTTCCTGTTCAGTGCTTGGTTGCTGTTCCTGCTGGGGCGTGCTGCTGCTGGGGCCCAGGGGGCTGCCATGAGGGCTTGCCTCCCTGGGCCCTGCATTGCCCCTTGATGACTAAAGGACCCTTTTGCCTTACTTTTATTCCAGGACTTGTGGCTGCATCTAGCGCCTTGTGAGCGCTTTATTGTTATCTTCCCTCCAAGGAGAGGGAGAGCGTGGGCTTCGCAGCGCAGAGCTGCTGATCGAGGGAATCCCAGCGAGGGGATTCCCCGCTTCCCGATTACTTAAAATAGCGGGAACCTACTCCGCTTTGTGGTGCTGTGGTCGGCGGGTGCCCACCCCGCTTATCTTTATATTTTTAATTTAAGAGGGAGCCTACCCCTGGTTGCCGCCGAGATCGGGATTCACCGCCACGGCCCGGGGAAGAGGAGCGCCGGAAGGAGAAGTCCGGCCAGCCGCCTGGTTGTGGGCGGGGCCGGTGATGCGAGCCAGTGCCTCGCGGGCTTCACTTCCGCTTCCCCTGCCTGTGGGGAAGCCGGGCAGAGTCTTGCGGCCGGTAGAGAGAGTCCCAGGTCCCAGGAGGGGGCCCGGGTGAAGAGGTGAAGCGGCCGGGAGAAAGGAGAGGCGCTGCGGCGGGGCTCCCATGTGGAAGGGAGAGCCCCGCGGTGTGGTGATTGCGGCGCCGGGGCACGAGGCACGTTGTCGGTGCCTGCCCCCGCCGCCTTGAAGGAGAGAGAGGAGTTCTCCACCGGCACCGGTGAGTAGGGGCCTCCCGAGTGTTCTTGGTGCCTGTCCCAGGCACCGTGTTTAGTTCTGAGCGGCCCCGTCTGGCAGCGGGCCGCTCCAACCCTGGCGCATAATTGTTTTAGAGCCCCGTGTGGCTCCAACGTGGCGCATAGGTTGCCTCAGAGCCCAGATGGCTCTAACAAGGGGCCTAGTTTGTCTTAGGAGCCAGCGCGCTCCAACGAGGGCCCAATAGTTTGGGGCCCCTGAGGGCCACAGTGTTTGGGGGCATGATCTGCGTACAGAGCCTGAGTGGCTCCAACAAAGGGGGCACATTTGTTTGAAGGGCCATTGAGAGCCCATGCCTCATGCCTATATTTCCAGCTGCCCAGCAAGTAGTGGGTAGCTGCACCGTTTAGGCTATTCTTTCTTTGGGGGCACGTCTTTTTAGAGGTAGGAGTGAGATGCACTCCTTTGCCCCATATCTTCCCAGCTGCCCAGCAAGTAGTGGGCAGCTGCTACGTTTAGGTTTGCGCAGTGGCGCACCCTTGACTTTCGCTGCTTAGGCAGCAGCCCTGACTCTTGGACATAGGGCATTTGAGCCCCTTTAGATGGCCAGTTGGCCCAAGGGGAATGTAAGGTTTATAGGGCGCCAGGCCCTAATGTGATTCATGTGCTAATGTGATTTTGGGTGCTAGGAAATGTAGTTCATGTAGTATGATTTACGCACCCTGTTTTATACCTCTAATGTACTGTCATGATTATGAGGTTTTGCATAATATGTTTATGCTTGTGATTTTATTATTACCTAATGCGTTTAGGTTGTGAGTTATTCTCTACTGTGATTTACGCCCCTAGTGTGAGTTATACTTAGGAGGTTAGGGTCTAATGTGTTTAGACTTATGAGAGGATTGCATAATGTATTTATGCTGGTGAGGTTGGCGCAGATTGTAATTCGCGCCTAATGTGATGCTGTGCATAATGTGGTTTATGTTACAGGCTGATGCTAAGTACAGTAACTACCAGTGAGTACTGGTTGTACGTTTATGATGTTCTACATTTATTATAAGTTCTACATGTACTAAGTTCGCTTTGTGCTGGTTCTGACAGTGGTCCAGTTGGCCCTGTCAGGTGTAAATAATCCCTTGTAAATATGACCTAGTGCCAGGTGGCACGATGTATATTATGTGAGTACTATTCTAATGTGTTTTATGATAATACAAAGGCTATTTTTATATATAACCTTGTGTGGAGTTCCTTTTTGTGGTGTGCCTAGTATGTTGTTGCTGTGGGTGTGTTGCGCAAACGCTTTACACATTGCCTCCGGGATAAGCCTGACTGCTCGTGCCAAGCTACCAAGGGGGTGAGCAGGGGTTATCTTGGGACGTGTAACTCCCTTGCCCTGACTAGAGTGGTGGTCTCTGCCTGGCTTTGGCGCAAGCCTTAGCCAACCAGAGATCCCATTTCTAACATTGGTTGTCAGCGGTGGGGATTAGGACTTGCGTTTGCGCAATACCACAGCGACAACTGGCTGCATTACAAAACTCTGCATTTTAGATAGTCACATGGAAAGGGATTATTGTTTCTGAGTTTGTTTTAAGTGTCATTTCTTTTTGAAATGTGTTTCTTGTGCACTATGAGTTGGGTGTCCTGCCAAGGACAGAAACCAGAGAATCTGGAGGAGAGACTGCCCTTGAACCATTGCGCTGGTTCTTGGGTTGGCCTACAGTGGGGACTTAATTGGTATGGAGTCACTAGCTCGGGAGGGTAGATTATCCCCTAAGTGCAGTGTGAGTTTTCTGGATTCCCCAGTAAGGGTGGGATCCAGTGGTGGCAGCAGAAGTGTGTCCAGTGCATGAATTCCCCGTCCCGTTCCCAGAGTATGGTACCTGGTGCTCAGTAAGAGGGGTGCAGGTTGAGATTCAGGGGCAGTAGATACTGTCTCACCGGTCTGGGGGGGGGATGTGTGTGGATAAACGGTGTGTTGCACTGGACGAGTGAGTGTGAGTTCTCTGAAATAAGGAGCTTGCTGAATACTTGGGTGTGAGTTCTCTGAAATAAGGAGCTTGCTGAATACTTGGGTGTGAGTTCTCTGAAATAAGGAGCTTGCTGAATACTTGGGTGTGAGTTCTCTGAAATAAGGAACTTGCATTGGGGAGTAACCTTGAGGGATGGTGCAGGTGTCTCCCAACCCGTGTGGCGGAGATGGTTCAGAGGAACCCAACTAGGAACCGTTATAGTGAGGAGGTTGCAAGGCCTCACATCATGTCCTGCGAGGAAGGTGTGAGACTGGGCCGTATTCCGAGCCTCAATCTCAAGTCTCCGGTACTGGATGGTTCTTAGAAGGAACACCAGGAAAGGAACCTAGTCTGTCCTGTTGGACTGTTCTGTATGGGGGACCTCCCCGTGGTAGGTGAGCTGGAAGTGATTCCAATAAGAGTGGCTCAGGTGTCTTCCATGGTGGAGGAGGTTCAGTGTAGCCCAGCTAGGTCCCGGTGTAGGGGCTCACATCTTGTCTCAGAGGAGAAAGAGTGAGTGGTTCTGTCCCAAAGTGCCCGAAACCCAGTCTCAGGACCTGGATTGTTTCTTGAAGGGAACATCAGGTTGGGGGCCTAGGCTGTACTTGTAGGCCATTTGAGGAGGATCTCCCAGTGTCTAGAGGACGTGGAGCGTCTGTAATCAGAGCTCCAGCAGTCCTAGTGTCTGGCAGTACCACTCCCCTTGGGAGGGTGCAGAAGTCCAGAGTGAGGGGTGAGAGGGGGAAAA
Organism: Calotriton arnoldi; assembly: GCA_963921515.1. Classification (NCBI taxonomy): domain Eukaryota; kingdom Metazoa; phylum Chordata; class Amphibia; order Caudata; family Salamandridae; genus Calotriton; species Calotriton arnoldi. The sequence goes on along the minus strand of CAWUFW010000121.1, from coordinate 2,554,786 downwards.
AGTACCCAGTGGAAGAGCCAGTGGGTCAGGGGCCAGCCAGCAGGGCTGAGTCGCCAATGAGTGACCATGGTGATGCCACTTCTGCCCTGGGGTTGCGCCGGGCAGACTGTCACACGACCCGTTAGTTATGTGTCACCCTCGTGAAGTCCTGGTTCGCCGGGCATCTGACCAAAGGGTACGTCCCTGGGTTGGGGAGCCAGTAGCCGGTGTTTCCGGATCTGGACGGCAGGGCGACTGTAATCAGTGTCCTGGCCGGTTTTGCCTTCTAGGGGGTACCACTCCAGTTGGGAGGGTATCGGACTCTGGAAGGGGGTGCAGAGGGAGGGAGTCCTTGCCTCTGACCCCGGTGCAGCCGGTGAATTTATTTCCCAGGTGGTAGACCAGTGATGGAGAGAGGTCCTGAACTGGTGGGAGAGTTGTGTTCTGGTAGGTGCTTCTCCTGGGAGAGCGCGAAACGTCAGAAGTAGAGGTAGGGTGAGGAGATGCTTCGCCCGTGACCTCTGGTCAGCCTGAGGGTGCGGACCCTAGGTTGAAGGATCAGTGGTAGTTTGGAACTACACTGAGAGGGAGAGTGGAGAATAGCTATTGTATGCCAGGGGTTACTGCCCCCACTCTGGATTGGCAGGGACCAGTGGCATCTGGGTGGCCTAGGGCCTGGTCCTGGCCGTGGACAACTAAGGAGTACCGGTGGGGTAGCCTGGTTGGTCCTGAGTTTTTTTCTCTTAGATGGATTCCATGGGTTCCAAGTGGCGTAGAACCGGAGGGTGTCCCTGCAGTGCGGGCCCGCGTCCGTGTTCTATCGCCCCAAGCAGGAAGCCCATCACGGTGGTGATTGGTCTGCCCTGCGTTTTGGCTGGAAGGGGGTTGTGTTGGACTTGGCCCTTTTTGGCCGGTTCACCCCTAAACTTTTTGCCTTATATGTCAGTAGTTTTAAGTCTCTGGGCACTTTAGCACTGTGGGCCAGTGTAAAGTGCGTGCGCGCTGAGTGCACGTGTGGTGAGATTGTCCTGCCCTCCCATAGGAATGCATGGGGGATATGTGTGTCCATGGTAATTCCTGGTGTGAGAGGAGTGCAGGGGCGAGTTTAGTATGTGCGAACTCGTGAGAATAAATGCTGCGCAATGGTGTGCGCAGATTTATTATAACTTGTGTAGAAATGCCACTTCTAGAAGTTGGCATTTATGTGTGCTCTGTGTCTGCCTGCCTGATGTGAATTGCATGTCTGGCTTGTGAGTGACAGGGGCAGGGTGAGTCAGCGCAGTGGTGAATAGGGAGATCTGCATCTAGATGGGAGGGAGGAGTTGCACCTGGGACCTGAATAGGGCTGTGCCTTCCCTCCACAATGCTGGCTCCACCCCCTGTGGTGCGTCTGATGTCCCTAGCCTGTCCTGTGAAAGGAGAGAGGAGCTGAGCAAAACAAAGTGCTCCAAAGCTCCCCCAAACCAGTTGCATCTGGTTTTCCCTAAACCCTACACCTTTAGACAAAGGAAAAGGGTGTATAAAAGAAGGGGCTGTGACCCCATAAAAATGTTCAGTGTTCCTGTTCAGTGCTTGGTTGCTGTTCCTGCTGGGGCATGCTGCTGCTGGGGCCCAGGGGGGCTGCCATGAGGGCTTGCCTCCCTGGGCCCTGCATTGCCCCTTGATGACTAAAGGACCCTTTTGCCTTACTTTTATTCCAGGACTTGTGGCTGCATCTAGCGCCTTGTGAGCGCTTTATTGTTATCTTCCCTCCAAGGAGAGGGAGAGCGTGGGCTTCGCAGCGCAGAGCTGCTGATCGTGGGAATCCCAGCGAGGGGATTCCCCCGCTTCCCGATTACTTAAAATAGCGGGAACCTACTCCGCTTTGTGGTGCTGTGGTCGGCGGGTGCCCACCCCGCTTATCTTTATATTTTTAATTTAAGAGGGAGCCTACCCCTGGTTGCCGCCGAGATCGGGATTCACCGCCACGGCCCGGGGAAGAGGAGCGCCGGAAGGAGAAGTCCGGCCAGCCGCCTGGTTGTGGGCAGGGCCGGTGATGCGAGCCAGTGCCACGCGGGCTTCACTTCCACTTCCCCTGCCTGTGGGGAAGCCGGGCAGAGTCTTGCGGCCGGTAGAGAGAGTCCCAGGTCCCAGGAGGGGGCCCGGGTGAAGAGGTGAAGCGGCCGGGAGAAAGGAGAGGCGCTGCGGCGGGGCTCCCATGTGGAAGGGAGAGCCCCGCGGTGTGGTGATTGCGGCGCCGGGGCACGAGGCACGTTGTCGGTGCCTGCCCCCGCCGCCTTGAAGGAGAGAGAGGAGTTCTCCACCGGCACCGGTGAGTAGGGGCCTCCCGAGTGTTCTTGGTGCCTGTCCCAGGCACCGTGTTTAGTTCTGAGCGGCCCCGTCTGGCAGCGGGCCGCTCCAACCCTGGCGCATAATTGTTTTAGAGCCCCGTGTGGCTCCAACGTGGCGCATAAGTTGCCTCAGAGCCCAGATGGCTCTAACAAGGGGCCTAGTTTGTCTTAGGAGCCAGCGCGCTCCAACGAGGGCCCAATAGTTTGGGGCCCCTGAGGGCCACAGTGTTTGGGGGCATGATCTGCGTACAGAGCCTGAGTGGCTCCAACAAAGGGGGCACATTTGTTTGAAGGGCCATTGAGAGCCCATGCCTCATGCCTATATTTCCAGCTGCCCAGCAAGTAGTGGGTAGCTGCACCGTTTAGGCTATTCTTTCTTTGGGGGCACGTCTTTTAGAGGTAGGAGTGAGATGCACTCCTTTGCCCCATATCTTCCCAGCTGCCCAGCAAGTAGTGGGCAGCTGCTACGTTTAGGTTTGCGCAGTGGCACACCCTTGACTTTCGCTGCTTAGGCAGCAGCCCTGACTCTTGGACATAGGGCATTTGAGCCCCTTTAGATGGCCAGTTGGCCCAAGGGGAATGTAAGGTTTATAGGGCGCCAGGCCCTAATGTGATTCATGTGCTAATGTGATTTTGGGTGCTAGGAAATGTAATTCATGTAGTATGATTTACGCACCCTGTTTTATACCTCTAATGTACTGTCATGATTATGAGGTTTTGCATAATATGTTTATGCTTGTGATTTTATTATTACCTAATGCGTTTAGGTTGTGAGTTATTCTCTACTGTGATTTACGCCCCTAGTGTGAGTTATACTTAGGAGGTTAGGGTCTAATGTGTTTAGACTTATGAGAGGATTGCATAATGTATTTATGCTGGTGAGGTTGGCGCAGAATGTAATTCGCGCCTAATGTGATGCTGTGCATAATGTGGTTTATGTTACAGGCTGATGCTAAGTACAGTAACTACCAGTGAGTACTGGTTGTACGTTTATGATGTTCTACATTTATTATAAGTTCTACATGTACTAAGTTCGCTTTGTGCTGGTTCTGACAGTGGTCCAGTTGGCCCTGTCAGGTGTAAATAATCCCTTGTAAATATGACCTAGTGCCAGGTGGCACGATGTATATTATGTGAGTACTATTCTAATGTGTTTTATGATAATACAAAGGCTATTTTTATATATAACCTTGTGTGGAGTTCCTTTTTGTGGTGTGCCTAGTATGTTGTTGCTGTGGGTGTGTTGCGCAAACGCTTTACACATTGCCTCCGGGATAAGCCTGACTGCTCGTGCCAAGCTACCAAGGGGGTGAGCAGGGGTTATCTTTGGCGTGTAACTCCCTTGCCCTGACTAGAGTGGTGGTCTCTGCCTGGCTTTGGCGCAAGCCTTAGCCAACTAGAGATCCCATTTCTAACACCTCCTATCTAGAGTTATGACCAAATTTAAAAACATGGTACAAGCAGAAAATATCCCTCTTTTACAATTTTCATTTTGGGGTTACACACACTACGTTTCTCCACAAATGCAGTTGATACAGCTGACAAAAATACATGATATCATTTTATATTCCCAAACACTCACTCATTTACCTATGCATGGATTCATGCATTTAATCACGACATTGCCTTAAAATCAGATACTCATACCTGCACTTCTCTAATTTGGAAAGATTAGTTCTGGCACCTCTCAACACTGCCCTAAAGGTTTTAAAGGGAGAATACTGGCACTTCTCAGCAGCAAAGCAGCAAACAAGTACACTGGGAGAAGGAGTATCTGTACTTCTATATTTCCATTTCAAGCACTGATCACACATTTATTCATATAGCATTCACTCATCCATCCCTCCACAGTTTGACTTATTCTCGCATACACCCTCTAACCAATCCAAAAAACTCCACACAATAAACCGTCAATCAAGGAGCGATTTCATTGTTGCCTTTGCCAGTGCTTGTTTGTAACTGAGGGTATGCTGCTTTACATGAGTGTGTGTTATCCCGTATTTAACTGGCAGATCGTTATTGGCAGCAATACTGCAGCATGCCATGACAGCGAAAAACTGAGCTGTCTGGAGTACTCCAGGGCAGCTGCCCCCTGTGATTGCGGTTGGAACAGTCCAGGTGCAGCTTTGGCAGTGATGATGACATGGCTTCCGTTTCTCACTTACCAGTAGGAACAGTACATTAGGCCCAGGGCCCAAATGGTCAGTTGTCAGCAGCAGCAGGCAGCTAAAGCTTCCTACAGTGAAGGCAGAGGCGACAGATAACCAGCTGGAGAAGGCATGCTATTCTAGCAGCAAATGGCATACATGCTAACATTTTAGAAGAGGAAAGTGGGAAATTTTTGAAAAATAATCAGGAGATTGGTTTTCTCCCATTGACTTCTATTGAGGCCTTTGGTCTGTTATCATGTATGGGACTTAGTGTGCTGCTGCATGATCCGAAATCAGAAACGCAGATACATGCTTTTTCCCCCTTACCTGTCAGGAGCATGGAGAAATCACAGACAGACAGTCCATGACAAAAATGTTGTGCATTGGCATGCAGGCGCAGGTTACTGGTAGTGAATACTACAAGTTGTTATGTTGGTGGGTAAATCCACTGTATGCCTAGATAGGAGGGGTGTCCCTGATGTGAACCATCTAACCACGGCGGAATGGTTTGTGCCAGTGGGGGAAGGGACGAGGTAGTAAATGTACCCATCACATTTCACCCATCACAGGAGCAAGAACTACCATAGACGGTCAGCCTGTCTGTCTACACTGCTGTTCCTCCCGGGCGAGAGGTGATAGCTTCATTTGGGATCCCCTCCCACTCTCATCGGGTCCCACCTCGAACTTAAGCACACTAAGGGGGATCGCAGAGCTCAAAGAGCTAACCTGGGTACATTATTTTTCATCCCTTCCATTCTGCCCAAGTGATCTCCTGCTTATGGAGTGACACACACCTATTTCAAAGGTCAAGGGGGCATTACAGGGACCCCATTTTGAAAGATACTACAACGTCTTCTACCAGATCCCCTGGGCAGGCAAAATGGCACTCATTCGGCCACAAAAAGAGTGAGAGGACTAATCACCACATAACCCTCCACCCTCCACTGAAAGGAAGAAAGGACCACCCTCACTCAGCTTAGTTAGAGAGGGATATAGGACTTCCCCCCCAATACTGTCCCACTCGCAGAAACAGTGATAGGACTTCAGTACGGAGCTCAAGATCCCCTCTGCAAATCAGGCGGCCATCTTAAACTGACCTCAGTGCCCATAGGAATGGGCTACTCCCGACACTGAAATAATTCAGCAGTGCACTCCCCCCTATCCATCTACCCCTCATTTAAGCGTCATTAACAGGATGGAGCGCTCAGGTCAACACACATACACCATCAAGTACCCCCCTAACCTCTCTAAAAAGGCAGCCAAACGTTTTAAACATTCGCTGCTAAAAACATACCCCGAGACCCCAATATCAGACACCTACCACTCTATACACAAGGGCTCTTTAACCAACGACATTATTTTTTACACAAAAAGAAGAGCTCAATGGAGGAAAGCAATCTACGCCCTGTTCTCAGTTTCCTCGTCCAGGAAAACAGTGCACGGTCTCAAGATCTCTATCATCCCCTCTCCGCTTTACAGTGCATCAGCTACAATCACCATTTATCATACTGGGATCATTCTCCTGCAATCTTCTGACCAAAATTTAATCTTACTCGACAACATCTTTCCGCTCATCAAAGATAAAGTACTTAGAGCCTTTCCCCGCCACAGGCACCCCTAACTCCATAACGCCCCCGTGTCCATGCTGACATCCCCCTTGGCACTCTCCCACAGACCCATCCATTCATACTCCTACCCCGACGCCAGGAGATAGCCTAGCTTTTGAGAACCACACCCTCAACTCCTTCATCACCACCCCCTCACCTAGGATCCAACCAAGTAACATCCCTTATAATAGTCCCCCGAACATTAGGAACCCTCACATTTCCATAACCTCGACGCACACCCCTCCGATACATACCTCCCCCCCTTTGTCTACTTCCCCATCGCCGGACAGCCGGACTGGTAGTTCTCACTACGCAGATGCAGATCACTGCTACCCTCCTATCCACATCCCAAACCCTTCCTCTCCCCCCATACTCCTAGACCACACAATTATCACGCCTCACACACCAGACCCTAGGCTCGATGAAATCCTACTTTCACTACAATTTATCAAAGAGGACCTCCATAAGCTATGGAACCTGATCAGGCAGCAACCCAAGATCAGACGACATGAGGTTGATAAGAGCAGGTACCCCCACAGCAACAGCCTCACACCCCAGCACCAGTTGCAGCCTCTATCCCTTATTCAGCCGCCCCCAAGATGGAGAACAGTTCCTAACTACAATTCCACAACCCGTCCGATCCGCAGGAAGAATACTCTATCCGCTAAGGATATACACTCCCTCCTGCTCTCCTACGATCCCCCCCACCCAGCCAGTCCACAGTAGCCCCGAACAAGCCGAAGCAACCCTCCCTAATCGAAACCATCCATCTCAGTACACACAGAGTCCCTAATCGCAACACCAGAGGTATAACCCTGGAAAATCTTATGCAAGTTCCATTAACACTGGAACCTCCAACGACCTCCAAGCTGTGTCTCAATTGCATTCTATTAAACTGTAGATCAGCCTAAGCACACGCAGCTGACATTGCTGACCTTATACTCACTCACGAACCTGACCTCCTAATCCTAACCGAAACATGGCTAAATGAATCGTCCACGCCGATCCTAGACATACTGGTCCCCCCAATTATGACATCACCAGACTAGACAGACCTATTAGACCAGGAGGCGGTATTGCCTGCATCTACCGGAACAGCCTCTCAGTGAACCGCTCACCCTCACCGGATCTTTCCTCATGTGAATATCTTTGCTTAGATATCACAAGTAATAACAAACCAATCTGTTCACTGCACACATTTTACCACCCACCAGGCGACAACCTCACCTTCATCGAGCAATTTATGGATATCGTGACCACACATACTGGTCAACAAAATACCCAAATTTTCCTTGGTGATTTCAATCTCCATTGGAACAACCCTAAGGACCCGGCAGTAAATAGCCTCAAAACATTCCTTTCGGACCTTGACCTCACCCAAATCTGCAATAGCCCCACACATGTCAAAGGCTCAACCCTTGACTTGGTGATTGCCAACCCAGAGGCCATTCAGCTTAACACAATACTCCCCTGTGATTGGTCTGATCACCATTCCATCACCTTCTCCATCAAGGTATCAGTTAAACTACGCTCAGCACAACCCACAAGACCTAAAGTATGGAAGAGAAACCTAAAAAGCTCCCTCACAGATTTATCCACATCCGCCAATGTCAGCCTCCTGCTTCCTCCGGAAGACCTAACTGATGCTCAAGCTTTGACACAACACTACTTCAACTCCATGACCATGATTTTAGATACAACCGCGCCTCTACAACTGAAGAGGCTCCCCACAAAAGACTCTAAACCTTGGTATGACGGTAGACTCAACGAGGACAGACGAGCCCTAAGATTAGTTGAACGGAGATGGAGGTCATCACCATCCACAGACCACCTTAAACTGCTCAGATCATCCAGAAACTCATACTATAGAAAGATCAGACACTCAAAAGCAAACTTTTTCAAAAATCAGCTAGATCTAGCCAAGAACCGACCCAAGAAACTATTTGAACTAGTCAAAACTCAATCTCTTGGCGTAGCTCACCCTCCCCAAGATGGTCTATGTTCTCCACCCAGCTGCGAAGAATTTTCTTCCTTCTTCACGAGAAAGACGGAACTCCTGAAAACGGACCTACTTAAGGCCTCATTAGCTCAGATTGACACTCAGAAGGGCATGCCATCTCACACTCTAGCAACCCCAAGCACCTGCACAGCTAAGCTCGCACTCAAAAACAACGCCTCCTGGGCCTCCTTCACAACCTACAGCGAAGAGACAATCCTAAAAACACTCACGTCCTTGAACCCCTCCAACCACTTCTCTGATCCCCTCCCGGCTAACTACCTCAAAGATCTCATACCGGTGCTATTGCCACTTTGGACAAAGATTATCAATGCTTCCTTAGTCCAAGGAGTTATTCCTGATATTCTCAAATCGGGACAAGTTTCCCCCATCCTTAAAAACACGACGGCGGACCCCGCGGATCTAAATAACTACCGACCAATTACCAACATCCCAACTCTGGCGAAACTCCTAGAAAAATGTGTTCTCAGCCAGTTAGACAACCACATCACCAACTTCCACCTGCTCAATAAATTCCAATCTGGCTTCCGGGCAGGGCATAGTACGGAGTCGGCCATGACCCACATAGTAGATGACGCACTAAAAATCCTAGATCAGAACGAAGCCTGCCTACTTATCCTACTTGACTTATCTTCGGCATTTGACACCGTCAAACATGATAATCTTCTAGACCTCTTGAAACACAGAATGGGCCTATCAGGCTCAGTTTTAAATTGGTTTACCTCTTTCCTCCGAAATAGATCCCAAAGGTTCAAGGTCAACCAATCCCTCTCCAGGACCGTCCCAGTCACATTAGGAGTCCCGCAAGGCTCCTCCCTCTCACCTACACTGTTCAACTTATTCATGGAGCCACTCACCGAGATCCTCAACTCATCAAATATTCACTTTCACATGTACGCTGATGACACACAACTATATTTAAAGATAAACTCTCCGGATGACATCAAAGCTCTCAATCTAACTCTACAAAAAACTCAGTCTTGGTTGACTGAAAACCACCTCAAACTAAACTCCCTCAAAACCGAATTCCTACTTATCTCCCCCTAACCAAACAGCCATCATACAAGAATGGCTTAAACAACTTACAGCGCTCAACTGCCAACCTCTTATAATAGATTCAGCAAAATCACTGGGAGTAACTTTGGACAGTAACCTAAATATGAAAAAACATATCAGCGCCGCAGCAAAAGGAGCAAACTTTCAGATGCACACCCTTAGCAAATTAAAACCCTTCCTCCCAGCAAATGACTTCAAATTGGCAGTCCAAGCACTAGTAATTCCCAGACTAGAATATGGCAGTGCAACTCTATGTGGACTCCCTAGATCAACAACTGCCCCGCTAAGAGCATCACTCAACTCAGCGGCCAGGCTCATCACAGGTTCCAAAAGACATTACCACATTTCCCCGACTTCAAAGCGCTCAACTGGCTACCCTTCGAAGCAAGAATTCAACTAAAAATCGCTTGCATGACGCACAAAGCCCTACATTACAACACCCCGAGGTACCTGGCCCAGGAACTGGAGCTCTCGTGTGGAAACAGATCCTCCAGGAGCGCCAACAACCTTCTTTTGAAGCCTCAAAGATTTGCCAAGAAGAAAACATATAATCGCGCCTTCTCTGGAATTGCTCCAAGGATTTGGAACGCACTACCCCCAGAAACCAGACTCAACCCATCAACTGCCTCCTTCAAAAAAGAAGTTAAATCGCTTCTCATGACAAAATTCACTTGAACATTATTTCGTACTCCTAGAACAACCAGCTGTAACATAAGTCTTTATCGCGTAATACTATGTTTCTTGTGTACATTGTTTCTTTTGTTTAACTACCTTATTTGTAAAGCGCTCTGATACCCGCAAGGGTCATGTTCGCGCTATATAAAACTTTCAAAATAAAATAAAATAAAAATAAAATACCCGAGGGACACCCCTCCTGGCTCAATACGCAATCCACTGTCAGGGTCATCTGTCATATCACACACGCAGGTACCCGTGAGGCCTGCTGACCCCAAACTCAACAACTGGCGATGAGTGGTGGTCGAGTCCCGGTGCCACACCTTGTCCTCATACCTGATCTGCCGGTCGTGTAGCTGCCTTTCTTGCATCGTGGCGGCTCCTGGAGACAGCTTCTCTGACATCTCACCTGACGGCCAGTCCACCTCCTGTGGGCCTGGATCTCCCGGCGACTGTCTAGGCGGCCCTCTGTGGCTGCAGTGCCCGCCCACCCTTCCGATGGCGGGGAAACGGCCTCCTACCAGCGACTGTCTCAGGCGGACATCTGTGGCTGTGGCGTCCATCAACCCTTCGGACAGCAAGGAAGTGGCCTCATACGACCGCCGTGAAGCCACGCTCCCAGCTTCTCTTCATGACCCTTCCCGCTGATGTCACTGATCCTCCCGGGGAGGCGTCCTCCAGCCCAAGGCCACTTCGACTGCCTGAGGAGGTAAGCCGCTCGCTGGTAAAGGCCTGAATTGCTGTTTTTACGACCGGGAGGCCAATTTCTTCTGCAGGCATTCCCTATTTTCTACGTGGGAGGTCCCATTAAGATGCTGCTTCTACCTGACACCGTGACGTAAGCACCCGGCTGCCCTGGAATTGCCTCCTACTCCTGTTATATTGCCTATATCACTGGGACTGATTTTTTTTCATTTCGCTTCTCCATTCTGGCTTAACTTTTGAAGGTGGGCAGCGTGCACTGGGGTCCCCAGTTCTAATCACCGGAGTGCCTTCATCAGCAGATAAACAGGTACACAGTTCAAGAAAGACACTTACCCCTTTATACAATAGCAGTAACTAGCACCCATCATGACTGCCGTACCTCCTATTGAGCTAGTCATAGTTGATGGGCCCCCGTCTGCTCAAGCAGCTAAATGGAAAGAATGGGTGGAGCGACTAGAAACATATTTTGCAGCAGTGGCCTTACATAATGACAGACAGCACCCTATGCTTCTGCACTTGGGGGGGTGCAGCCCTACACAAGTTAGGGAAGTCTGTCATGGAGGCAGGACCTCTGTACACCTATGGTACATTTAAACAAGCCCTAACTGCTCATTTCAAGCCACTGGCAAACCCAGACTATGAACGTTTCCTACTGCACCAAGCAAGACAATTGCCAAGTGAGTCGGTGGCTGATTTCTTTGCCTGCCTCAAAGATCTGGCTAGCATCTGCACGCTACCAGACAAAAACAATGAAATACGGGCACAATTCATTTAGGGGTGCATCTCAGCAAAGCTGAGAGAAAGCATTCTTCAGGTCCCAGGAATGCCCATGGTGGACATGCTCACGATGGGAAGGTCGAAAGAACTGTCCAAAGTGCAAGCATCGCACATGGAAGCAATGTTACAATGCCAGATAAAGACAGAACCTGTCAACGCGGTCCTTGCTGGAAACCCTGACAGAAGAAAACATGCACCAAGTCTAATCCCATGCCCAAAACATGCTATGGGTGTGGTGGGCCCTACCCACACGAAGGACCATGCACAGCCCAGGGGAAGAGGTGCTCAGCATGCAATAAACCAAACCTCTTTGCAAAAGTGTGCCGCTCCACTGCCCAGAAGGGATAGAGGACCAAGCCTGTCAATGCTCTACATACCTCTAAGGTCCCTGAGGATGAGGAAGACTTGGATGGTGATGATGTTGAAGGAGCCATGCAATCAGATTGACTTCCTACAAAGTGGATCCCGAGATGCAGTGTGCTTGTTGCAGGACACCAGGTACAAGCATTAATTGACACCGGGGCATCCATTAACATTATGGCACAATCAGCGAAGCAGACACTTCCCATAGAACCGGCACTGCGCCCCACCTATACACAGGTATTTGCATATGGGTCGACCACTCCACTCCCACTGGCCAGAGTATTCACTGCAGAGATTACTCACGAATCTCATTCCACTCATGCCAAAGTGTATGTCATGAAAGGGGATCAGGAATGCTACAGAGCTGCCAAGCTGCAGACCGCATGATACATCTTCATGTCGACATCTCAGTCCAACCTGTTGAACTGAAACACCGCAGGGTGGCCTTCCATCTGAGGCTGAAAGTGGAGGCAAAGTTGATGAAATTGGAATAGGCCTACATCATTGAGCGGGTGGATGGTTCGACTCATGGGTATCCCTCATTGTGGTAGCATGAAAACCTAAACAGCCTGGAGAAGTTAGATATGTGTTGACATGAGGCTACCTAACCAAGCCATCAAGAGAGAACGTCATTTGACGCCCACAGTAGATGACATTGTGGCAGAAGTGAGCGGTTCCCAGTGGTTCTCTAAGATGGACTTGCGAGCTGGATATCACCAGCTACTGCTAGGCCCGGAGTCGAGGGCCATCACGACATTCTCCATTCATGTGGGTCTCAGGAGGTACAAGTGTCTTAGCTTCGGAGTGTCAAGCGCAGCCGAGGTCTTTCAAGACACCATAAGGAGTGTGTTAGCTGGCCTTGAAGGGGTCCTCAATGTCAGTGACGACATCCTAGTACATGCCCCTATGCTGGAAGAAAATCTTGATCGCCTAAGAGTCAAGTTCCAGTGCCTGAGAGACAATGGCCCCACACTCCATCGAGAAAAATGCACTTTCCTTCAGAAGGAAATAGCCTTTATCGGATACTGATTTTCCCAGCATGGAGTTACCTGATCCAGCCAAAGTACAGGATATCCAGTCAGCCCCAGGACCCACTACTGTCATGGGTGTGAGAATTTTCTTAGGTATGGTCACATACTGTGGACATTTCATTCAAAATCTGACTGACCTCACCGCCCCTTTCAGAGAGCTGACGAAGACCAACACCATCTGGAAGGGGGGGGGGGGGCTGAACAGGAAGAGGCTTTCCAAGCACAAAGCAAGCTTTATCAGCTGACACCACCCTGGTGTACTTCAATCCTGCCCGAGAATCTGAACTGTCAGTAGATACAAGTCTCATTGGCCTTGGAGCCATGCTATCGTAAAGGCAGAGTAATGGGGACTGGGCTCCAGTGGCAGATGTTAGCCGTGCGCTGACAGACATGGAACAACGTTATTCCCACATCGAAAAGGAAGCCATCGCAGTGCACTGGGGCTGTCCCCACTTTCATCTCTATCTCTATGGCCACCCTTTTGTAGTTCACATGGATCACAAGCCTTTGATCCCATTATTCATGGGGCTGTCCTCAAAACCTCCGCCGAGAATTGAGAAATGGATCTTACAATTACAAGAAAACCAGTTCACGGTGGTCTATTGATCGGGGACCCAGAATCCTGCCAATTTTCTCTCTAGCCATGCAAGGCCGGCTACAGATGAAGAGGAATTGGTCACCAACGAAGTGGAGGAGTATATCAGGCTGGTGGTGGAACGGTCTAGACTGCTACCTATTTCTCTAGAGGAGATCGTGAAAGAAATGGCTGATGACGAGTGTATTCAATTGGCCATCTCCACGGTGACCTTGGGAAAATGGTGTGTCTTGACCAGCAAAACACCCTGTAGAATGGAGGAAGCACGGGTGATACTAGACTCTCTGTACAATGTGTGTTCAGATCTGGCTGTGTCTCCCGAAGGCTGTCTCATGAGAGGTTCCCATTTGGTGATCCCCGGGGCACTACAACAACGAGTGGTGGATCTTGCTCATTTGGCCCATCAAGAAATTGTCAAGACGAAGTCTCGACTGAGATGTAAGGTCTGGTTTCCGAATCTAGACATGTTCGTTGAACAGACAATTCGCCAGTGCCCTTTGTGCCAAGCGGCTGGACCAGCGGAACCACTGAACCCAATCATCACTGAGCATGGCAAAGAGCAAGTGCCGATTTTGGAAGTCTCCCTCACGGGAGACACATGCTGGTCGTCATAGATGATTTTTCAAAGTATCCGGAAGTTGAAGTCATGGATTCAACAACAGCAAGTCTAACTATTACCTGGTTGGAGAAAATCATGGCCACCCACGGGCGTCTGAAAGAGCTGCGCACCTACAATGGTCCTCCATTCACCAGTCATGAATTTACGTAATACTTGCAGTCCAGAGGCATTCATCACCCAAAGTAGGTGTGTGTAAAACTCAAGATCTCATTCAAAGCCAGAGAGCCTTCTCCCTATTAACCTGCCAGCCAAAGTATAGTGATAACTCCTCACTGTAAATAAAACCAAAAAAAGTTATCACATATAGCAGAGGATGGGACAGTCTCTGCTATATGTGATACTTTTTTTTAGGTCTCGCCTAGGCAGCGCATGTGCTGCTCTGCGTGGCATGCTGTATCTAGACTAGGAGCTGGAAGCACTCTCATCTTTTCCATTCATTCCTGTTCATGCCCTTCATAGATGCCTGCTTTGGTTCGGTCAGTATGCTTATTTAGTCCCACCTTTTGGTGTTTCAGACCCTCACAGCAGACTGGACCTGTTACATGTAGTCTTAATTTTTTTTTAAAGGTGCCTTTGTGCGCACTATTTTTTTATTGTTTGCCTTGCCTCATGTATCAGCATGGTGCCCCCTTCACGGATGCCACGCTAAATGTTTCGGACGCATTTGCATTTTACAACTGTGAGTTTCTGGCAAGTGCTATCACACCAGGCTCGCAACCTCAAGACCCTTGTGTGGGAGACTGTTGCATCCCTCCCTCCAGTGCGTGTGTAGCGCTGTACCGCCTCTCTGCACCAGCGCTACCATCACCGCCCGAGAGGATGCCTGAAAGCGCATGTATTTTGCATTCATTAAAAAATATTCTTTCAAATGTATTGCCTTTTTTCGTTACAAAAAATACAATTAATTTGCATTTTACAACCGTGAGTTTTTGGCAAGCGCTCTCACAAGAGTCTCGCAGCCCCAAGAGCCTTGTGTGGGAGACTGTTGCGTCCCGCCCTCCAGCACATGTGTAGCGCTGCACCACCTTCCTGCACCAGCACTACCATCACCGTCCCAAGAGGCTGTCTGGGTGCGCATGTATTTTGCATTTATTCAAAAATATTCTTTCAAATGTATTGCCTTTTGTTCATTGCTAAAAATGCAATTGTCTGATGTTTTGCCATTGTACATCGACCCACACCACACATCTAAATATACATCCATTTCTTTTCCCACAAGCCTGCAGGAGAAATTGCTTGAGTCATTTTAGAGGAGACAGTCGAATAGTCTTTATGGTTAAACTCTCATGATACTGCGGAGGGTAATGAGACGGAATATCGAGGCCAAATTTTTCGAACTACATGAATATCGAGTTGGAAATATCGTGGAGTGCAAGAATATCGTCAAGAATATCGATTTGAAGGTAAGTAATATCGAATTTAAAAATATAGAAGTCATTAATATTGTTTGCAAAAATATAGTTGTTTAAAATATTGATTTTTTAATTAGTGTTATGTATTTTAGTATATATTTTAAATGTATGTGATGTATTTTTTGTATAAGAATTGTTTATGTTTTTTACTATATGTGTTACATTTTGAGTAGATATCAATTTTATTTTAATTACATTTTGCTTCTTTTAGTTCCGTAGCGGGTTGTGGGTTTATAGGGGAATAGGGTGGGAAATAATTTAATTATAATAAATTAATGGTTATTTTTTTATTTATTAATATTTATTTAATTGGGATTTTATAGTGTTAATTGTGGGAAGTAATTTATTATTAATTAATTATTAATCAATCAATCAATCAATCAAGCATTTGTATAGCGCACTACTCACCCGGGGGGTCTCAAGGCGCTGGGGGGAGGGGGTCCGCTACTGCTCGAACAGCCAGGTCTTGAGCTGTTTCCTGAAGGCGAGGTGGTCTTGGGTCAGGCGGAGGTGGGTCGGAAGGGAGTTCCAGGTCTTGGCGGCCAGGTAGGAGAAGGACCTTCCTCCTGTGGTGGCTCTTCGGATGCGGGGGACGACGGCGAGGGCGTGGCTGGACGATCGAAGCTGGCGTTTGGGAGCGTAGAAATTGAGGCGGCTGTTGAGGTATCCTGGGCCATGGTTGTGTAGGGCTTTGTGTGCGTGGGTGAGGAGCCGGAAGGTGATTCTCTTGTTGACTGGGAGCCAGTGCAGGTCTCTCAGGTGTCCGGAGATGTGGCTTCGGCGGGGGATGTCCAGGATGAGTCGTGCTGAGGTGTTCTGGATCCGCTGGAGTCTCCTCTGGAGTTTGGCGGTGGTTCCGGCATAGAGGGAGATGCCGTAGTCCAGACGGCTGGTGACGAGGGCCTGGGTGACCGTCTTCCTGGTCTCGGTGGGGATCCACCGGAAGATCTTACGAAGCATGCGCAGGATGTTGAAGCACGACGAGGAGACAGCGTTGACTTGCCTGGTCATGGAGAGGGAGGAGTCCAGGATGAAGCCCAGGTTGCGTGCGTGGTCTGTTGGTTTGGGTGCGCTGCCCAGGGCGGGGGCCACCAGGAGTTGTCCCAGGCGGAGGGTGAGGATCCCAGGATGAGGACTTCCGTCTTGTCCGAGTTCAGTTTCAGGCGGCTGTTCGACATCCATTTGGCTACGTCTGTCATCCCTTCGTGCAGGTTGGCTCTGGCGGTGGTGGGGTCGTTGGTGAGGGAGAGGATCAGCTGGGTGTCGTCAGCGTAGGAGATGATGTTGAGGTTGTGCTGGCGTGCGATGGCTGCGAGGGGGCTCATGTATACGTTGAAGAGTGTTGGGCTGAGCGAGGAGCCTTGAGGGACGCCGCAGATGACTTCGGTGGCCTCTGATCTGAACGGGGGAGGCGGACTCTCTGTGTCCTTCCGGCGAGGAAGGAGATGATCCACTCCAGTGCCTTCTCCTGGATTCCGACGTTGTTGAGGCGCTGTACTAGGGTACGGTGGCAGACAGTGTCGAAGGCTGCGGAGAGGTCCAGGAGGATGAGGGCCGCTGTTTCTCCGTTGTCGAGTAGGGCTCGGATGTCATCGGTAGCTGCGATCAGGGCGGTCTCGGTGCTGTGGTTGGCCCGGAAGCCGGACTGCGAGGGGTCGAGGGACCCGTTCGTCTCGAGGAAGGCGGCCAGTTGCTTGTTGACGGTCTTCTCGATGACTTTTGCCGGAAACGGGAGTAGCGAGATGGGGCGGTAGTTCTTGAGGTCGGTGGGGTCGGCTGATGGTTTCTTGAGTAGAGCACTGAGTTCGGCGTGCTTCCAGCTCTCCGGGAAGGTGGCGATGTCGAAGGAGGTGTTGATGATGTCCCGCAGGTGGGGTGCGATGACAGCGTCGGCCTTGTTGAAGACGTGGTGAGGGCAGGGGTCTGTCGGAGATCCGGAGTGGATGGAGTTCATCGTGCGGATAGTGTCTTCGGTGCTGATCGGGGCCCAGGCGCGGAGGGTGGTGGTGGGGGCGGTGGTTCGGTCGCGGCGTGCGTCGGTTGAGTGCTGAAGCTGTTGTGTATGTCCGCGATCTTGTTGTGGAAGTAGGAGGCGAGGGAGTTGCAGAGGTCTTGCGAAGGGGTGATGTCGTTGTTTCCGGCGTTGGGGTTGGAGAGCTCTTTGACGATGTTGAAGAGTTCCTTGCTGTTGTGTGCGTTGTTGTCCAGTCGTTCCTTGAATGCGGTTTTCTTGGTGGTGTGGATCAGTTGGTGGTGTTTGCGGGTGGCGAGCTTGAGGGCAGTCATGTTGTCCGGTGTTGGGTCTCTGCGCCAGGTTTTCTCGAGTGCTCTGCAGTTCTTCTTGGAGCTCTTGAGTTCGTCGTTAAACCATGGGGCTTTCTTGCTGCCGGGTCTGCTCGGCTGGGTCTTCAGAGGGGCGAGGTCGTCTGCGCAGTCGCTGATCCATTTCGTGAGGTTGGTGGCTGCTTGGCTGGGGCTCGTTGTGCTGGTGGGAGGGTTCTTGCTCAGGGAAGTGGCGAGCTGATCTGCAGTGATCTTGTTCCAGCTTCTGCGGGGAGCCTGTTGCTTGTGATGGTGGAGCGTGGTCCTTCTGAAGCTGAAGTGGACGCAACTGTGGTCCGTCCAGTGGAGTCCTGTGGCGTGGCTGAAGGCGATGTCCTTGCTGGAAGAGAAGACCGGGTCGAGTGTGTGTCCGGCGTAGTGGGTGGGGGTGGTCACCAGTTGCTTGAGTCCGAGGTTGGCGAGATTGTCCAGCAGGGTGGCGGTGTTGCGGTCTTTGTTGTTCTCCAGGTGGAAGTTGAGGTCCCCGAGGAGGATGTAGTCGGCGGAGGGGAGGGCGTGTGGGCTGATGAAGTCGGCGATGTCCTCGCTGAATTGAGTGCGTGGTCCCGGAGGTCTGTAGATGAGGGTGCCTCTGAGGGTGGTCTTGGGGTTGACGTGGATCTGGAAGTGCAGGTGTTCGGTGGGTGTGAGGGTGTCGATGGTGTTGGTCGTGATGCGGATGGAGTTCCTGTGGATGATGGCGATGCCTCCTCCTGTCTGGTTGACGCGGTCCCTCCGGATGATCTTGTAGCCGTCCGGGATGGCGATGGCGATGTCGGGCGCTGAGGAGGCGTTCATCCAGGTTTCCGTGAGGAAGGCGACATCTGGGGCTGTGGTGTCGAGCAGGTTCCAGAGCTCGACGGGCGTGTCTGTGGATGGAGCGGGTGTTGAGCAGGATGCACTTCAGGTGGGTGCTGCTGGCGTTCGGCTTGGTGGGTGCTGGTGTGGCGTGGGTCCGGTTGCAGGTGAACTTGCAGGAGTGGCAGCTGAAGGGTCCGTGGGTGCGTCTCGGTGTGGCATGGTAGCAGCCCGGGGTTCGGCCGGTGTTCAGTGCGATGAGTTCGGTGGCGTCGTAGGTCCGTTGGGTCGGCTTCCGTCGGTGGGGGCCAGGGGTCCTGGCACTGGGCGCGGTCCAGGCGCGGACGGGCGCAGACGGGCTTACCTTAGGCGCACCTTCGGCGCTCATACGGTGCTCCCGCTGCGCGCGTCCGCTGCGCGGTCGCTGAGGGGGCGTCATAAGAAGGGGGCCGGGAGGGCGGGTCAGCTGGGAGGCGGGATCGTCTGGTCCAATCGTCTGGCGTGGGGGCGGGTCCGCAGGCAGGAAGCGGCGGGAAAACGGGAGCAGGCAAGGCGGGCGGCCCAGCGGCGGCTGGGTCGCTGCGACGGCGTCGGCTCTCCGCGGTGAAGAGTTCAGGCAGCAGGAGGCTCTGGAGCAGGAGAGGTGAGGAGCGAGGGGGCGACCCGGCCAGAAGCGCAGTGGTTATTAATTGGTTGTTAATTAATATTAATTCATTAATTGGTAATTAATTATGGTAATTGTGTAATTTCATTTGTTTAGGTGTGGGTTGTGGGGTTTATAGTGGTAAAGGGTGGGAAGTAATTTACTTTTAATTAATTAATAATAAGTTGTTAATTAATATTAATTAATTACTTGAAAATTAAATATGGAAATTGTGTGATTAATTTTAGGTGCAGGCTGTGGGGTTTATAGGGGTATAGGGTGGGAAGTAATTCATTTTTGATTAATTAATCATTATTTTGTTAATTTGGTAATAGTTTTTAAACATTGCTGTTTTTGCACTATTGACTTTTGATTCACCAATTGTGTTTTTTTAATTGTTTTAGCGGTGTAATGTTTTAACTGACATTCCTTTTCTAATATAGGCTACCGCTATTCCTTTTCTTTCAAATACCCGATCCTACCTTCCCAAGGGCCTCCCGACTCTCTGGTCCGCCGCAGGTTTTTCGTCCCGTTTGTGCAGAGAGAGTGCGTAGTGGTGTTTCACCTTTCTCCGTTAGATGGCCGCCATAGTCAGTGGTTAGCGGTCCAGTTTTTTGAGTTGCTGTGGGGATTTCCGGGCAATCAAGGGATAAATAAGCATAGAAACCCAGGCTCGCAGTGGATGCAAGATTTAGAGAAGCGCTGCATGTGTGCTAATTATACTTAGTTTTTAAAAATTGCTGTTTTTGCACTATTGACTTTTGAGTCACCAATTGTGGTTTTTTAATAGTTTTATTGATTTAGTGTTTTAACTGACATTCCTTTTCTAATAAAGGCTACCGCTACTCCTTTTCTTTCAAATACCCGATCCTACCTTCCCAAGGGCCTCCCGACTCTCCTGTCCGCCGTGGGTTTTTTGTCCCGTTTGTGCGGAGAGAGTGCGTAGTGGTGTTTCACTTTTCTCCGTTAGATGGCTGCCATATTCAGTGGTTAGCGGTCCAGTATTCTGTGTTACTGGGGGCAAGGGACAAATAAGCATGGAAACCCAGGCGTGCAGCGGACGCACGCAGCAGGCGCACCGAAGGTGCACCAAAAGCAAGCCCATCTGCACCCGTCCGCGCCTGGACGGCGCCAGACGCCAGGACCCCTGCTCAATTAATCAAATATTCGTGTGATGAACTTCAGGCAATTCAGAGATCTGGGGCCAGATGTACGACCAATTTTAGCATGCGCAAACGGGTTAGCGACCCGTTTGCGCACGCTAAAATTGGTATGGCCATGTACTAACAATTTTGCGAGTCGCAAATGAATTGCGCATCGCAAAAAAGTGTTTAGAGACTCGCTATTTGGAAGGGGAGTTCCCTTCCAAATAGCGACTCTCTAACCCATGTACTAATGTTTTGCGACCGCAATTGCGGTCGCAAAACACTCTCAATTACCACCTAGGTTGTAATGCATTCGCAAATGGGAAGGGGTCCCCTGGGGACCCCTTCACCTTTGCAAATGCATACGAAAATATTTTTTAAGGGCAGGCAGTGGTGCCAGGGACCACTGCCTGCCCTTAAAAAATGAAACGAAAATGTTTTATTCTTATTTTTTTAAATGCATCCCGTTTTCCTTTAAGGAAAATGGGCTGCATTTAAAAAAAAAAAGCTGCTTTATTAAACAGCAGTCCCAGACATGGTGGTCTGCTGAGCCCAGCAGGCCACCATCCCTGGGAGGGCCAGCCATTTCCAATGGGGTCGCAAATGCGAGTGCCTCATTAATATTAATGAGCTCGCATTTTGCGACTCCCATTGGGAATCGCAATCAGTGTCTCTGACACTGTTGTACATAGTAAATTGTGACTCGCAATTTGCGACTCGCAATCGAGTGCAAATTGCAAGTCGCAATTTACTAGGGTCGTACATCTGGCCCCTGTTGAGTTATCTCTCTGTTGCCCCCATACTCTATCCCCCGAGTTAAAATGCTATAAATGTCAAATCTGCAACTATGACCTTAAGGAGACCTGTATAGAGCAGCAGGATCTTAGTAGCTCCTCAGAAGTCCCGATAGGGAAGACCGAAAGGCAAGGTCGAAGGAGGGAGGTCTTGTGTATGCTTCTCAACACAAGATCTCTTATCAAAAATAAATATGAGTTTGCAGACTTTCTGAAACAATATATTCCAGACATAGGGGTCGATTCCGATTCGGGCCGGAAAAAGCACCGACCGACTCGGAGCCGGAATTTATTCCGACCGACACGTACCTGTGGCGCCTGACACGCCAAGTACGATGCAAGGCGTGCAAAATCCGACCGACACGTACTGAACCCAAGCCGAACGACCGAGCCGCACGGAAAACAGCAATCCGGCCGGAAAAACACGCGAATCGAACCGACCGACACGCACCCGGAACAAATCCAACCGAAACGTACACGCGAACTCCAAACCGCTAAGTACGATGCAAGGCGCGAAAACCACGACCGAGTCGAACGGAGGACAAGCCGTACGACCGACACGCATACAAAACCGAGCCGAAGTAACACAAAACACCGCGACCGACGCGTACGCAGCATAGAAAACTGCACAAACACAGCGTGAACGAAACGGAGAAGACCGTACGAGACAAATGCAGGGTCCGACTCGGTCACAAGAACGTTTCCAACATGCACAGAAAGTACTAAGGAAAAATACACAAAAAAAGGCCAAACAAGCAATTACAAAGCCAATAAATACTGGGGGGGTGGGGACAGAGAACAAAGACACACCCACAACTCCACCCATATAAAGGACACAAATCCCAACCATGATCCTTTGCAAATGCCATTCTACTGCCAGCACTCAACAGACAGCAACCACACACCCACAGCTCATCCCTCACACAAGCCACACACCATCAGCACACCAACAAATAGCTACCTCACATACACCCAGCAAAACACACACTCACACACCCTCACCTGCACACCAACACACACATCACTCACCATCACCACCCATCACCATGCCCCCCAAGAAGAATCACAAGTTCCTAGATTGTGAATTGGAAGTCCTGGTAGACGAGATCCTCAGGGTAGAGCCACAGCTGTTTGGCACACTGGTCCAACAGACACCCATCTCCCAGAAAACCAAGATGTGGGAGAGGATCATCAACAGGGTGAACGCACAATCACCATGTCTGCGCACAAAGACTGACATCCAGAACAGGTGGTATGACGTGCGCAGGAGGGTACAGGAGCTGCTCAAGAAGGACTACCTCCTGAGCCAATACACCGGCAGTGGCCCTCCTGCCAAGCCAGTATACCTCAGGCCCTGGGAGGAGAAGGTGCGGGCCATCCTTCCGCCAGTGAGCGTCTATGGACTAGAGAACATCCCAGAGCCTGGTGAGTACACAACAAATGTACACAATATTCTGCCACAATACACACACACATCACTGTCAAGGGGAGAGTCAAACCATGCACTCATAGCAATTACACAGCAACCAGAACAGAATCATCCCAAAATGTGTATGTCAGTCAGATAAACACAACACATGCCATCTCAAAGTTACATTTAACCGTGTCATCACATGTACAAACACAACTACAACTACAGCTAGGCAGTGGCACAAATAGAACTAACAAACACATCCAGACATGTAGCCACCACTACAACACCAACACACAGTGAAGACCACTGAAAGGAAGGAATTCTGTGTATGCTGGGCAAGTCAGTGTAGCCAATAGCATCATGGGAGTCGTAGTCACACATATTGCTCACCCCCACAACTGTCCCATCAACACCACCATGAACCATGCGCACATCACAGGGAGTGGAAAAGGACTCACAAGATGGCTGACACTGGCTACTGCTGTGGGGAGCACAAGGCCCTGCTGGCAACTGTGCAACAACCAACAGCAGGACACCACTGACTGACATCCTGAGAGACAACTTCCACTCCCTGCAATGGAAGCACGTTCCATGGTGGGATATCTGGCTGGGTGGGAAGGAGGACTCGCAGCACTGACCATAGTCACAAGCACCTCCCCTCACACACCCCCTCAACACAAACTCCACAGAACCCACCTGGGAGAATGCAATGCCTCACATCCTAACTCAAGATCCCACAAAGAACCTCCACCCTGGGTAATGTTGTGTGAAGCACAGGGACACTCTTGGGACTTTTAGCCAAACAACTGCCAGGACAACACTCCCAGCCATCCTGTCAGCACAGGCAGCCCACCCCACAGGGAAGCAGAGTCAAAAGGAAGGAAGCATGGGCATGCTGGGAAGGGGGTGGAGGCAATAGCATGATGGGAGTAGTAGGCACAGATATCGCTCAGCCTCACAACTGGCCCATCAACACCACCCTGAACCATGCTCACATCACAGGGAGTGGATAAGGACTCACAAGATGGCTGACACTGGCTACTGCTGTGGGGAGCACAAGGCCCTGCTGGGAACTGTGCACCAACAAACAGCACAACACCACTGACTGACATCCTGAGAGACAACTTCCACTCCCTGCAATGGAAGCACGTTCCATGGTGGGATATCTGGCTGGGTGGGAAGGAGGACTCGCAGCACTGACCATAGTCACAAGCACCTCCCCTCACACACCCCCTCAACACAAACTCCACAGAACCCACCTGGGAGAATGCAATGCCTCACATCCTAACTCAAGATCCCACAAAGAACCTCCACCCTGGGTAATGTTGTGTGAAGCACAGGGACACTCTTGGGACTTTTAGCCAAACAACTGCCAGGACAACACTCCCAGCCATCCTGTCAGCACAGGCAGCCCACCCCACAGGGAAGCAGAGTCAAAAGGAAGGAAGCATGGGCATGCTGGGAAGGGGGTGGAGGCAATAGCATGATGGGAGTAGTAGGCACAGATATCGCTCAGCCTCACAACTGGCCCATCAACACCACCCTGAACCATGCTCACATCACAGGGAGTGGATAAGGACTCACAAGATGGCTGACACTGGCTACTGCTGTGGGGAGCACAAGGCCCTGCTGGGAACTGTGCACCAACAAACAGCACAACACCACTGACTGACATCCTGAGAGACAACTTCCACTCCCTGCAATGGAAGCACGTTCCATGGTGGGATATCTGGCTGGGTGGGAAGGAGGACTCGCAGCACTGACCATAGTCACAAGCACCTCCCCTCACACACCCCCTCAACACATACTCCACAGAACCCACCTGGGAGAATGCAATGCCTCACATCCTAACTGAAGATCCCACAAAGAACCACCACCCTGGGTTATGTTGTGTGAAGCACAGGGACACTCTTTGGACTTTTAGCCAAACAACTGCCAGGACAACACTCCCAGCCATCCTGTCAGCACAGGCAGCCCACCCCACAGGGAAGCAGAGTCAAAAGGAAGGAAGCATGGGCATGCTGGGAAGGGGGTGGAGGCAATAGCATGATGGGAGTCGTAGGCACAGCTCTACATCCCCCACCACATGGCCCAGCAAGCTCACACTCACGCATGCACATCCCACAGAGAGTGGAAAGGCCCATCAAAGATGTCTGACACTGTTGCTGTGTCGTGGGGAGCACAAGGCCCTGCTGGGAACTGCACACCAACCAACAGCAGGACACCACTGTCAGCCATCTTGCCATTGCTCTCACACCCACACACACTGAACTCCCCACAAAAGCAAGTAAGTATGGGAATGCTGGGAAGTGGGGTGGAGGCAATAGCATGATGGGAGTCATAGTCACAGACATAGCTCACCCCCACAACTGTCCCATCAACACCACCCTGAACCATGCTCACATCACAGGGAGTGGATAAGGACTGACAAGATGGCTGACACTGGCTACTGCTGTGGGGAGCACAAGGCCCTGCTGGCAACTGTGCAACAACCAACAGCAGGACACCACTGACTGACATCCTGAAAGACAACTTGCACTCCCTGCAATGCAAGCACAGTCCATGGTGGGATAACTGACTGGCTGGGTGGGAAGGAGGGCCGGCTGTCAACCAAATACAACCAATGCAGACCATGTTCACACCCCAACAAATACATAGAAATGCCCAAATAATGCAGGACAATGTGCTACACCAATATCAACCCCTGACTGTGACAACTTAGGACAATGCAATGTACAGGCCCGCACCCAGAGGCACAGTCACAACTGTCAGGTGTGTCAACCATTGATGCCTGCAGAAACATAACATACATTGTGTGTGTCTCCCAAAAACAGGTGATGATGGGGACACAGCAGCAGACGCTGAGGAGTCCCAGTCCCAGGCTCAAGAGGATGCGGAGCTCACTGGTGTCGTACAGCCTCTGCCCTCCTCGGACGAAGAAGACCAACCTGGCACATCCGGTGCAAGTCAACATGCAGCACCAGCAGGACCACCAGCTGCAGCACCAGCAGGACCACCAGCTGCACCCCTGCACCCACCCCTCCAACGACTGTCACCACAAATACCATCCCTGCCGACATGGACAGAACAAGGAGCACCACCAGCACAGGGACCCTGGACCAACGTGGGGCCATGGACACCACCACCAACCCCCCAAGGGGGACCAGGGTCATCTGTGCGTGCCACTGCACGCACTGCACATGTCGGCAGGGGTGGTGGGAGGGTGGGAGACAGAGGTCGCTGCTTGCAGAGGTTGCTGGTGTGCATGATGACCCACAACTGGTACGCATAGCCGATGCGTACCAGTCCAGCACCGGAGATCTCAGCCAGGTAGTGGGGCTCCTCAGAGACATGAAACAGCAGCAGGCTGCCCATCATGCCCGCTTGGACTCACACATGTCCCGCGTGGAGTCCAAGTGGGACGCACTGCAAGAGATGACGGCGGTGCACAGGGACATATTACAATGCCTCCGCCAGATGAACAGCAACCAGTCCACACCTCCCTGTGTGCCAACAACATCTGGTGCTGAACAAACTGCAACTGCCACAGGGAGGGAGGATGACTCTGGCGGAGAGTCCCCTGCACCGCAGCAGCCTGTACTTGAGGGCCCCCCCCAAAGAAGAGGGGTCGTCCGAGGAGGGGCAAGTGAGAGGCCGATGGCCAAGTGCAACCCCCAGGAAGCCTGAACCTGTTCTGGATGTTCACCTTTGTGCACAAACTGTTCACCCTGTTGACGGCAACACAACTCCCACACATGACATGGGGAGTACAAGTTGGACCAATGTCTCAGACAACTGTGGCCCCGATACTGGGGATTTTGTCTACCAGGACTTTCAATTCACCTAGGAACTTCTGATTGCAATATATATGTACAGCACTAACCATCCTATGCACTATTCACACAAATGTATCACAATAAACACACTAATACACCATACTTGCCTCTGTTGTGATTCCAACGTGGGTGCTGTCATGGGGATGATGAACTGCAAAATTACACTGTGTATGCGAACTGCAACAGCAAGTACAACACAGGCATGTGAGTAAAGGCAACGTGACACATATGAGGGAGACACACCACCAGGGCTACACAACACATACACACCTAGGCCATCTGACTCATTGCCTACACTGATGTTGCCAGGGAAGACGGTGCAATGCACAGACACCACACCTATTCCCAGTTGTAGTCAAGTAGCCCACAGGTGCAGTAAGCAAATGGCAGTCAAATGTGTGACCACAGACAACGCACATCACAAAGTGAAGCACAGGTTTATTACACAGTTGCAACATGTCGTAACCACTACAGATGCAAGGTAATCCCACCTGGCAGCGGGCACACAGTCAACAACTGTAGAAGGAAGGAAGTCCATGGGTGTGGCGCACATCACCTGTAGGGACACAACAGCTACCACCCTGGAAGTACAATCACGTCGTCGGTGGACACAGTTGACCAAACGAATCTGAAAGTACCCTGTGAAGGACAGAAATGACACACAGTCAAAAGCAATGGAGAACAGGACAGAACAGCAAAACTCATGCACAATACATGTTACAAGATACCCACCCAGAACCAAGTTAGCATGTCAACACTGTTGGGGAGTACAGACCACCTGTAAGCACACATCGCTACACACATCCAGTCAAGTAGCCCATGGACACACTCCAACAGCACCAGAGCACCACCTACACATATCATGCCAACTCACATCATTGACATGACACCTCAGGATACTCACATTCAGCTAAAGAAGTTGGTGATGAGCTGTGTGCG
Source organism: Calotriton arnoldi (assembly GCA_963921515.1). Taxonomy (NCBI): domain Eukaryota; kingdom Metazoa; phylum Chordata; class Amphibia; order Caudata; family Salamandridae; genus Calotriton; species Calotriton arnoldi. Next base: position 2,527,579 of record CAWUFW010000121.1, on the reverse strand, counting down.
GACATCACCCTCATCATCATCATCATCACTGGCATCGTGGTCCAGGCCAGGATCCTCCACAGGTGGCGGATGTTGGTCATTGTCATCCTGGATGAGAGGCAACTCCTTCCGCACTGCCAGGTTGTGGAGCATGCAGCAGACGATGATAATCTTGCACACCTTCGCTGGGGCATATGGGAGGGACCCTCCTGTCTTGTCCAGGCAGCGGAAGCGGCTCTTCAGGAGACCAAATGTCCGCTCAATCACTCTCCTGGTCCGACCATGTGCCTCATTGTAGCGCATCTGGGCTGGTGTCACAGGGTTCCTGAGGGGTGTCAGCAACCACGGCATGTTGGGGTATCCCGAGTCACCTACGGACAGACAAGTGCACATTAGCTGACTTGGAAAAGTGGGCGGAATACTACAGATCAGATCACACACAATGGCACAAAGTCAGTACACACCGACAAGCCAGGCACGCTGGTTCTGCATCTGTGCCATCATCCTGGGGATGCGACTACTCCTCATCACAAAGGCATCGTGTGCTGAACCAGGGAAACGGGCACACACGTGTGTGATGGTCATATCTGCAAGACACACCACCAGTGCATTGACCGAGTGGTAGTGCTTGCGGTTACGGTAGGCCTGCTCCTGGGCCTGTGGTGGTACCAAAGCCACATGTGTCCCATCAATGGAGCCAATGACATGCGGCATCCTCCCCAGGGCATAGAAGTCACTCTTCACGTCAGTGAGTCGTTGCAGTCTAGGGAAATAGATGTACCGGTTCAGGAATAGCAACATTGCCTCCAAAACATCGCGGAGCACACGGCTCAACATGGTCTGTGACATCCCACCAGCAGTCGCCACAGTATGTTGGAAGGTACCGGTGGCAAAGAAGTGTAGGGCTGCCATCACCTTCACCTTGGGGGTCAGCGCTGTAGGATACGGCCGGCCAGGCTGCAAATGTGGGGCCAACTGCACTGCCAAATCCTCAATCAGCTGCCTGGTGAAGCGGTACCGTCGGATGCTGTCCCGTTCCACCATCGTTGCCAGGTCTGGGAATGGTCTATGGACAGCAGGAGCCCTGCAGTGCAGAGGAGAAGAAAGCAAGATTGTCAGTCACCCCACATATGCGGCATTGAACACACTCAATATCACAACATACATCATTATGAGGCACAACTACATGAAGTGTGCAGTTCCGTAAGGACATGTATGGTACATACATGGCCAACATCTGTCATCACGGTTCAACAAGTGGCATCAATAAGTCCCAGGTTGGCCCATTGGATATCATGAGGCCGTGTCACAGTTCCCATCTCCTGCTGCCGTGTCACAATCACCCCCCACAGTGACATGTGAGGACAGATGTGCCCCAGGCATCACAGCTCAACGACAGGTACATTCCCAGGGACCCTGTATTGCCACATGGACACTGGCATTACATGGAGTATCATGTATACACCACAGCAAAACAACCATGACCCCCACAGGTAGTGGTCCCACTTGCCACTGCAGGACAGACATGGACATCTGTGACACACACACGCACAACATCAAAGTCCATGCACACACAACGTGGATGTGGAGACTGTCTCCCATTGTGCACATGAAATCAGAGACATTGTAAACACTACATGCACACAGACTGTGGAGGACCATCACTATTGTGCCACTGGGACACCCTGGCTCAAACATACCGTCCCACATGGGACTCACGGGGTATGTGACATGACATACACATACACCACCGTGAAATGTGACCATGGCACATGCACAGATATGAACAGTTGCACATCACAGTGGTCATGTACACGTAACACCCAGGATCCTGTCCCCATGAACACGTGCACAGCCTGGGGGTGGCTGCCCCCAGGTGACACCCACAGGACAACATGTACACCAACATACACACAATAGGAAATGCAGCCTTACATGCCTTATGATACAGTTTGGACAGGCTGTCGTGTTGTAGGTGTGCCCCTCACTCCCTGGGAGCTATCTGTGGCTGGCATATGTTCATCTGAGACAGGCATGGTGACATATGCCAGTCACTTGTACAGGGATGCGTTGAACAGCAATGGACCGATCGGTGCCCCCGGCCGGCCCATTGCATTCAATGTGTGCGGGTACGCGTTGTACCCCTGTACATGTTGATCAGCAATGGACCGATCGGTGCCCCCGGCCGGCCCATTGCATTCAATGTGTGCGGGTACGCATTGTACCCCTGTACGCGTTGATCAGCAATGGACCGATCGGTGCCCCCGGCCGGCCCATTGCATTCAATGTGTGCGGGTACGCGTTGTACCCCTGTACGCGTTGATCAGCAATGGACCGATCGGTGCCCACCGGCCGGCCCATTGCATTCAATGTGTGCGGGTACGCGTTGTACCCCTGTACGCGTTGTACCGCAATGGACCGATCGGTGCCCCCGGCCGGCCCATTGCATTCAATGTGTGCGGGTACGCGTTGTACCCCTGTACGCGTTGTACCGCAATGGACCGATCGGTGCCCCCGGCCGGCCCATTGCATTCAATGTGTGCGGGTACGCGTTGTACCTCTGTACGCGTTGTACCGCAATGGACCGATCGGTGCCTCCGGCCGGCCCATTGCATTCAATGTGTGCGGGTACGCGTTGTACCCCTGTACGCGTTGAACAGCAATGGACCGATCGGTGCGCACCCATTGACAATGGCCTAGCCTGGCAACGGACGCGTTTTCGAAATTCGAACGAGTCGGTTGCTGGAAATTCAGTTGGTCACCCACAACAATGTTGCAAAATCATGTATGTCATGAAGTTGAAGATTTGAAGGATGCTGTGGGCGTGTATTGGTGCTGCTATTCCATGGATTGGCCAGATTCAGAAGATGCAAACGACTTGGACCTATCACTTTGGACACATGGGACAGTATCTGCCTCTCCAGCACATATATATTGCTGGCTGTTCCCCTGAGAGCTCACTTGCCTGCACTACATGCTCCAGGACGACATCTGCCACTGCACTGCTGCTGTCTCTGCCCCCTCTGGACCCTGCAATGGCACGTACTGTGGAGAGAGCCCCAGCCTTCAGCCTTGAGGAGAACCAGGCCCTGCTGGACAGCCTACTTCCACAGTACAGCAAGCTGTATGGGACACCAGGGGAGCAGGTGAGTGTTCTGTGCACTGCCTTTCTGAATGTGCATTTTGTCTGACTAGCAAGGCTGAAAGTCTGCACGCCACTGGCTAGCAGGCTCACTGAGTAGTTGTCACCCCCCATAGTGTGTAGTGACATGCACTGGACAGGTATGGTGCAGTGACAGTGCATTTGAACAAGGTTTTACTTCCCATGCAATGATACCATGTAGTGACTTCTGGCAAACTGTCCATGGGCAGCGTTGCACTGCCTGTGTACATCATGTGCCCCTGTGATTGAGACATGTATATACAACTGTGTCATGCACGGATATGTTGCATGTGTAGTAATGGCCTTTTCACTTTGTCATCCTGACAGGTTAATGCCCATCGGAAGCAGGAGATCTGGAAGGACATCGTCCGGGCTGTCCGGTCCGTGGGGGTCTACAAGCGCCGGATCCGCAACTGCCAGAAGAGGTGGCAGGACCTTCGGGGCTGGACCCGGAGGATTGCACGGGTCCAGCTGAAGCTGTCGCCTCCTCGCAGGAGGGGCGGAACACGGACCCTGACCCCCCACATGCTCCAGATCCTGGCGGTGGTGTTTCCAGACCTGGATGGGCAGCTGAAGGCCAGACAGCAGCAAGGAGGGGGTGAGTCAAAGACTGCACTGTGAACTCTGTATTACATGCTATGTGCCCTCCTCTGGCCTGGTTAAACTGCCACAGTACAGCAGTCATGTTGTCCAGGAGCCATGTCCCTCTATTGTGCACTGCCCACTCCTCATCTGATACCCAGGTGTGGCCCTTACATTCAGGGAATTGTGTCACTTGGGACTGTGTCCTTGCAGTTTGCTTCACTAAAGGTGGGGGACAGCATCTGTTTCCCTAACTCTGTTGTGGGCATCATGGGTGGGTCCATTGTTCACACAACGCCTGTGTTCGGACATGTAATCTGCGTGTTGCTTTGATATGCGGTCCACTTGCTGAGCTGAGCCACCACATGTGCCTGGGGTATCTGGCACACACCCATGCAGCGGGTGGGAACAATGTTTGGGCCCCAGGAGTGTGCAGATTACGTGTGTCACACATACATAGCCAGCTATCCACTGTCCAGGGCTCATCCCTCATTCATGTGGGGCAGGACAGTCATGCCTACTCCAGCCCATCCAATACACTCTGTACTCCCACTCCCGTGTATCAGCTGACACATTGTGCGCAGTGATTTGACCCCTCAGGTGTCTGCCTCTGTGTCAGTGTGCTGTGGATTTGTTGCCAGGACTGCTGGGGTGTTTCTCGGTAGGGGCTCAGCATGCCACTGGAGATGTGACCATAGGAGACGATACTTGTGTGTCACATAGGTGTTTGATCAGCTGCCCGTGCAGACTGGGGTATGCGAATGTGAAGTTCAGGCAGCTGTTTCCCATTCACAGCAGATTGTGAGGGGCTCAGGTTCAGAGGGTAGTGTCACAGGTCTCCCATATGTCCAATCGGTATGACCTGGACAGATGAGGGTTAAGATGATGTGTTGTGTGGGGGATGTACATGTGCACTTGTGCAGCTCCAGGACTTGCATTCCCCATGACCTACTATTGTGACACAGTGCAGAGTGTTGTTGTCTGGCTGCCAAGTCATACATCACTGAGACAGTGATGTATGACTTAGCAGTCATGCCTCCGCCATGGCATGTGTCTACTTATTGGTGATCCTGCAGGGGAGTGACATGTGCTACATGCACACCATTGTGGCGATGGCTATCAGGACATGGGTGCATCATGGTGTCTGTCGCTGGTATGCATCACATGCATTTCCTATTTGACTCTGGGCATCCCTTTCATCCGGAAACCTGTACTGACTCAGTGGCAAGAGTTGTGATGTGTGCATGTCCACATGCTACACTGTGTCCTCTGCACTGTCCAACTACTGTGTAGGTGGTGCATGTGTCCACACTGGGGTGTTGCTATCCAACAGACACCAGACAGATGGGTGCAAGGCCATGTGGGATGTGAGTGCCATGGTTGGCATCAGACTGACAATTGGCTTCTCCTGTTCAGTTAGGGCACTTTTAGCAATGTTCAACTAATGATGCCAGGGCTTGCTCTGTAATGTGCTGTGCTCACAGTGGTGTGTGCGTTTGGTGCAGGTGACTGATGTCTGTCTGTTTCCCCATTGTTTGCAGATACATCCACGGCCACGGAAGGGGACAGCTCCACGGACCAGGAGGAGCCGGAGAGCCAGACTGGGTCAGCAGCCGAGGAGTGGTCGGAGGGACCCAGTGGCACGGAGGGCGAGGGGAGCCACACCGAGGAGTCCTCAGCACCATCCACCTCAGCTGAGGACCAGAGCAACTCGGACGATGACTCCCTTATGGAGGCGGGTGTCAGCAGCCACCACACCCCAGCTAGTGTTGCTGTCCCCGCCACCACCAGCACCACCACCGCCCTCCCATCGGCTCCCATTCCCCAGGTCCGTGGAGGCTCCCATGTTCGGGAGCGTGTCTCCTTTGGGCCAGGCACCGCACCCCCTGCCCCTGTGTCCCCTGCTGCCCTGAGTGAGGAGTCTGTGTACCTCCTTCGCCAGCTCCATGTAGGGCAGACAGCCATGCTGAGTGTCCTCCATGCGCACACCGCTCTGTTGACTCAGCTGGTGTCGTTCATGGAGGGCATCTCATCGGGCATGTCTGACCTACAGAGGGGCAATAGGTCCATGGACTCCTCCCTGACGGCAGCAGTGTCCCTCCTCAGACAGTCCCTCACCCCTCCTGCCTCTGCTCCATCCACACTCCCCAGCACCTTACCCGTCCCAAGCACACACACACGGCACAGGCCACACCAGCGCACACACGTCCAGCACACAGACACACACGCCACAAACAAAACGCACACGCACGCACAGTCAGGGGACTGAAACCAGACTCACAGGGGATGGGGCCCTGGAACACACACACGCATCCACGAGCACTGCGCAGTCCTCAGTTGCCTCTCCCTCCAAAGCACCCTCCCTTGCCTCACCTGCAACCCCAAAGACCCAGCGGCTCTTCCTCAGTGACCTCGGCCTCTTCCCCTCCGATCCAGCTGATACAGCATTCAGGGGGAAGAGGAAGCCCAACCACACGGAGCAGAGTGCCCCTCGCCCCCGGACACCCTCCCCCAGGCGCAGACAGACTGAGGCCCCCACCCGCAAGTCCCCCCGGAGTCGTAAGAGCAAGACCCCGCCGCCGCCCTGCAGCTCAGGCACCAGGTCTCCTTCCTCCATCCCTCAGGCCCCCACTCCACAGGTGCCCCCACCACACCCTGCCCCAGGTTCCCCCACCCACAGATATACCATCCCCAAGAGGATCCGGCCTTCTCCCCCTGCCACTTGCTCTCCCGGCACCACACCCCCCGCTGCGCTTGTCTGTGCCACTGATGTGGTGAGGGTGTCCTCCCCTCTGTCCAGCCCACCTTGCCTGTTCCCCATTCTCCTCCCCTGGTGGTAGGCACTGCAGTGGAGTCCACTACCACCCTGTCTGACTTGGGCACTGCAGTGGCGGACCTGTCCACTCCATCTGCAGGGTCCACTGCAGTCGTGCCGGCACCCACAACATCTGAGTCATGCCCCCCAGTTGTGCCGGCACACACCATGTCAGACACCTCCACTGCAGTTGTCAGTGGCTCTCCAGCACCCACCACCCCTTCCCTGCCTCCTCCTGGTGAGCCCTGATCCTGTCCCTGCGGTGCCTGGCCTGCCCCCCGGTTGCCCCTCCTAGTGGATTGTCCCTGGTTTTGTGCAGTGCAGGCATGCGTAGGGTGACATCTGCCACTGTCACCCTGTTTGGACTTTGACAATGGACTGGCCATTGGCCTTTGTGGTTTTTTCTGGACTTTCACTTTTCAATACACACATATGCTGAATAAAGCAACTTTCTGTTCTCTAGTGCTTATGCTTCTGATGTACATGTTGTTGATGATGCTAACCATGCCCTTGCTGCAGTGATGGTGATATTTGGTCTCATGATAATGAAGTGTTACTGTGCAGGAACCCATGTGGTCCAGGGGGAATGTGTCCTATCCTGTGGTGTATCCATGTCATCCATAGCAGCATCTGAGGGTGTCATGTGTTCAGTATTTGGCAATGGGATTTCCTACTTACATTAGCAATTTCACATCTGTGGCTTCCACCCCTGCACATCTGTTGTGCCTGCCATTGTTCAATTCGTCTACTTCCCTGACCGTGTGGCCATCTCCACTGGACATGCAGGTTTGGGCATCAATGGGGAAGGACTCATCTGTGTTGTCAGTGCAACATTGCTATACAAGTGTGTTGGATCTGTGCTGATGATTTCGTTGGCACTTCCATGACCAGGCTGATGTGACAGGAGCCTTCATTTGGTGCTAATTGTTGATTGTGTGACCAAGTGCTCAGCTGACATGATGGGGCCCTACTGAGGCAACATATGGCACAGCTTTCCTCACACAGGAGTGGAGTCCCCTCATGGCAGTGTGTACTCCTGTGACATTGCCTGCGCCCAAGGTGTGTGTTGTATGAGCATGTCTGTGTGTTCACTTCCGTTTAGCTGTGCATGCTGTGATCCCTAGTGTTGTACCTGTTTGTGATGCTTGCTGAGTTGACCTATGTTCCCCCAAAGTCTTCTCCCTGGGTTCTCTGTGATGTGGGTGCATGGCACATTACTGGTCATCAGGGTGTCACCCATAGGTGTGTTTGCTGTCAGGGCTGAGTTTGTGTGCAGACGCAGATGGGTCACAGTCAGGTTTCCCCTTGGCACTTGTTGTTTGCCCCTGTCATGTGATTTCCAGTTTGTGTTATCTTTCAGTGATTGTGACACGTTGTGTGTGTGACTGCTGGCACTCCTCAGGGTCCGGGCTGCAATGTTGGTTGTTGTCTATGTGTGTTCTTTGTGGGTGACCTTGGCTTCTTCATTGGTGTGTGACTGTGGCTGGGATCCCATTGGTTGGTGTGGTATTGCCGTCATGTCCATGTACAGCGTAGTGTGCAGTGTGTCAGACATTCAGGAGTCTTGTTGAGTGGCCATGTGTGATGTGTTTCTGCACCTTGGTTCCCACCCACCACCCTGGAATAGTCATGGGTGCATGTGCAATGTCACCAGTGCATGTGTGCTTCACTGCTGCACATTGTTGGAGGTCGAGGTGTGTGGTGTTGAGTGTGTGCAGATGAGAGTTGTTGCCCGGCTAGACCCCTGCCTCCATGTTGGCCTTGGCTTACTGGCCGTGCTGATTGATTTGTGCTTGTGTAGGTGTGATGGTAGTTTGTTGCTCAGGACACATGACTGTGGTTCACAGTGTGAACGACATTTAGCTTTGTCATCACAGTGGGATTGTAATGCAGCCCAGGGTCACCACATTGTGGGGGCCCTGGGGGTAGTGCTGTGGTGTGTCTGTGTCTTGCTGTGTCAGTTGCTGTTCCTACGTGCCTGTGTGACATGTGTGATTTGTGCTCCCTCTCATCTGACAATGCCTGCTTGCCCACATAGGGGATTTGGATCCATGAGTTACCTTTGTGTGGCACTGTATGCACATCTGTATGATTGGTATTCAGGCCTCCTCATGTGTTGTGTGGTTGCCTGGGGACACTGGCACCCCCCCCCTCACCTGTTGTGTATGATGTGCAGTGTGGGTCTGCCTGTTTGTGTTTGTGCATCTGCACCACTGCATTGGCATATCTTGGGTGTGCCATTGGCTGTATGTAGTTTGGTGGGTTTCCCCTGCTGTCCCTGGGACTCCTAGGTCATCGGTCAGCACAATGATCATGGTTTGTGTGTCCCATTGCTGCCATGGTATGGTATCTGTTCACCTCACATCTACAGTCTCCACAGGGTATCTGCATTTGTGTGCCCATTGGTGCAAATATGTGGGTCTGCATTCTGATGGTCACTTCTGTCATTGTGTCATTGATGAATGTTGACAGTGTCAGCCCCCATGGGTGTTGTTTGTCTGCACATGGCCAAAGGTATGTCTTATTTGCACTGCAGTATTTGCCTCCACCAATTTATGTTGCAATGGGACACATGCACTACTTTGCCACTGATGTGTTTTATGTTCTGTGACCAGGAATCATCCATGCAGTTTGGCAGTTGCAGCTTTTTCTTTGTCAACACTTACATTTTGGTCACTGTGATGATGGGGGTTTGGACCCCAGTGCCACAATGTTCAAAATGTGCTTCACCTATGGACCCCACACTTACATTTTGGTCACTGTGATGATGGGGGTTTGGACCCCATTGCCACACTGTTCAAAATGTGCTTCAGCTATGGACCCCACACTTACCTTTTGGTCACTGTGATGATGGGGGTTTGGACCCCATTGCCACACTGTTCAAAATGTGCTTCAGCTATGGACCCCACCCTTACATTTTGGTCACTGTGATGATGGGGGTTTGGACCCCATTGCCACAATGTTCAAAATGTGCTTCAGCTATGGACCCCACACTTACATTTTGGTCACTGTGATGATGGGGGTTTGGACCCCATTGCCACACTGTTCAAAATGTGCTTCAGCTATGGACCCCACACTTACATTTTGGTCACTGTGATGATGGGGGTTTGGACCCCATTGCCACAATGGTCATGGCCTGCTTGCATTGTGGGGGCCACACACATATATGTGTGGCACATGTGATAGGGGGTCACATTGTATGTTCAAAGTCATGTTCAGTGTTGTAGGCATTTGACACAGTCTACACACGCTTGTCATGGTGTTGGGGGGATGTCTTTTTCTTGCATTCCCTAGGTTGTGGTGTGCTGGTTGTGTCATGCATTGTCCATCCTATGAGTGGGGGTGGTGTTGGTGGTAGGCATCCAGCCCCCCATGGGTAGAGGTGGTAGTAGTGACAGGCATCCAGCCCCCCTGGGTAAGGGTGGTAGTAGTGGTAGGCATCTGGCACCCCCATGGCTAAGGGTGGTAGTTGTGGTAGGCATCCAGCCCCCCCTGGGTAAGGGTGGTAGTAGTGGTAGGCATCCAGCCCCCCTGGCTAAGGGTGGTAGTAGTGGTAGGCATCCAGCCCCCCTGGCTAAGGGTGGTAGTAGTGGTAGGCATCCAGCCCCCCTGGCTAAGGGTGGTAGTAGTGGTAGGCATCCAGCCCCCCCTGGGTAAGGGTGGTAGTGGTGGTAGGCATCTGGCACCCCCCTGGCTAAGGGTGGTAGTAGTGGTAGGCATCCAGCCCCCCATGGCTAAGGGTGGTAGTAGTGGTAGGCATCCAGCCCCCCTGGCTTAGGGTGGTATTAGTGGTAGGCATCTGGCACCCCCATGGCTAAGGGTGGTAGTAGTGGTAGGCATCCAGCCCCCCCTGGGTAAGGGTGGTAGTAGTGGTAGGCATCTGGCACCCCACTGGCTAAGGGTGGTGGTAGTGGTAGGCATCCAGCCCCCCTGGCTAAGGGTGGTAGTAGTGGTAGGCATCCAGCCCCCCTGGGTGAGGGTGGTAGTGGTGGTGGGCATCCGGCACCCCCCTGGCTAAGGGTGGTAGTAGTGGTAGGCATCCAGCCCCCCTGGCTAAGGGTGGTAGTAGTGGTAGGCATCCAGCCCCCCCTGGGTAAGGGTGGTAGTAGTGGTAGGCATCTGGCAACCCCATGGCTAAGGGTGGTAGTAGTGGTAGGCATCCAGCCCCCCTGGCTTAGGGTGGTAGTAGTGGTAGGCATCTGGCACCCCCATGGCTAAGGGTGGTAGTAGTGGTAGGCATCTGGCACCCCCATGGCTAAGGGTGGTAGTAGTGGTAGGCATCCAGCCCCCCTGGCTTAGGGTGGTAGTAGTGGTAGGCATCTGGCACCCCCCTGGCTAAGGGTGGTAGTAGTGGTAGGCATCCAGCCCCCCTGGCTAAGGGTGGTAGTAGTGGTAGGCATCTGGCACCCCCCTGGGTAAGGGTGGTAGTAGTGGTAGGCATCCAGCCCCCTGGGTGAGGGTGGTAGTGGTGGTGGGCATCCGGCACCCCCTGGCTAAGGGTGGTAGTAGTGGTAGGCATCCAGCCCCCTGGCTAAGGGTGGTAGTAGTGGTAGGCATCCAGCCCCCCTGGGTAAGGGTGGTAGTGGTGGTGGGCATCTGGCACCCCCTGGCTAATGGTGGTAGTAGTGGTAGGCATCCAGCCCCCCTGGGTAAGGGTGGTAGTAGTGGTAGGCATCTGGCACCCCCTGGCTAAGGGTGGTAGTAGTGGTAGGCATCCAGCCCCCCTGGCTAAGGGTGGTAGTAGTGGTAGGCATCCAGCCCCCCTGGGTAGGGGTGGTGGTGGTGGTGGGCATCTGGCACCCCCTGGCTAAGGGTGGTAGTAGTGGTAGGCATCCAGCCCCCCTGGGTAAGGGTGGTAGTGGTGGTGGGCATCTGGCACCCCCTGGCTAAGGGTGGTAGTGGTGGTTGGCATCCGGTCCCCCTGGGTAGGGGTGGTGGTGGTGGTGCGCATTCAGGCCCCTGTGTGCATATGTGGCATTGGTGATGGGCATCCCGCCCCTATGGTGCTGCTGTTGCTGGTGTAAGTAAATTCTGCATCCCTCTGTGTGTGTGTGTGATGTGTCGTGTACGTGTTGTATGTGTTTTGTGATTGGTGTCTGACTTACCTTCTGCGCCGTACGCGTCCGTGCCTGTTCCGGTAGTAAATGTAGAATATTGGTATGATCGGGACGAAGGGATTCATGGTTGGTTCGTGTCGTTCGTCTTTCTCGTCGCTTCGCGTCGTCCTCGTCGCTGGCGTGTTCGCCTCGTAGCCGTGGATCATGTTGTGGCGCGAATCGGAGCTTATGTGCGCCTCTCCCGGATGCTTTGACGTGCCGTGCGTAGCGACGGGTTCGGCGCGTACGGAAAGCGCATCGTACTTGTTCGGCCGGACGGGGCTGCATTTTCACTTCCGTGCGACTCGATTCTGCGTTTCCGGATTCGCCTCGGTCGGAGAACAGGACCTGGATTGGGTGAGTACGACTCGGCCGGATTCTGTGCTGTTGTGCGCATCGTACTTACTCGTTCGGTATGCTGTACGGATCGGTCGGGAAACAGGCATTCGCATGGCTTTTTTCCCGACCGAATGGTATTGGGTGCGCCTCCGACCGAGATCGGAATCGGCCCCATAGCCTTTCTCACAGAAACTTGGGCTGACAATTCTTCCGACACAGACATGAACATCGCCATTCCCACGGGTTACAATATGGAGCGCTTGGATAGACTAGGCAAAAAAGGGGGTGGGGTTGCGATTGTGTTTCATAGCACAATAAAGGCTAATTTTCAGCCAATATTCCATCTGGATTGTGAGGCGCTTGCCTTTGTCTTAAAACTTAACAATAGATTCACTTTCCAGGGCCTACTGATTTATTGTCCTCCAGGTCCAAAGGCTAATTTTATTCATGAATCCTGGAATCATGGAATCCTGCATAAACTACCTAGTTTTACACTAGTGGGTGATTTCAATTTCCACTTGGAGCTGCTGAATAATTCAGACACAAATAATTTGGCTGATATCCTTAGGAGTTTTAATTTAAATCAGTTAATAATAGAACCTACCCACCTTGCCAACCATACTTTGGACGGAATATTCACTAATAACCTGGAGCGAAAAGTAGAGAAGGTTTTGACGGTAGTATGGTCGGATCATAAGGCCATTTTTTTACACTTGGGGTTCTCTCTTATAATGACATGGACAACAATAAACCTAGAAGCATAAACAACCGGCCCTGGAAAAATAATGTTGGTGAATTGAGGGACACTCTTTTTTTAATGCCCACCCAGTCACTTACGGCAATCCAAATAATGCAGCGGTGAATAATACTCAGAGGCTAAACTCAGCTACACTAAAACTGGTGCCAGAAAAGACAGTAAAAACTGTAGGAAGCATCCTTCAGCTCCTTGGTTTTCATTAGAACTAAAGGCTTTTCAAGGGAAATGCAGGCTGCAAGAGCATCTATGGAGAAAAGAATATTGTCCAAACGAAAGGGTTAAATATAAAGAACTACTGAAACAATCTAAGGGCTTAATAAAAACAGCCAAAATGAAATTCTTTTCGGAAAGCATAAGCGTAGCAAAAAACTCAACAAGAGAACTTTTTAAAACAGTTAAATCCTTGACAAAATGGAACACTGAGTGCTCTTTTAGTCCAGACGAAGCATTCTGCAATAAGTTGGCAACCTTTTTCCAGTTTAAAGTCAATTCTATCTATCAAAATTTTTCACCTTCCCCAAACATGTTAACTGCAGGTGATATTTCAACGTACGTGCAGGAACTTGAACACTGTAATTCTTTGAGGGTACCCACAATTTTTTAGTTTTTCACCTTTTACTAAGGAAAAAGTAATTAGCTCCATTAACCTTATTAAATCCAGGGCTCCATCAGATCCTTGTCCACCACAGGTTCTTAAGCAAGTCCCCAATGTTGTTGCCGGCCCGCTTATAGAACTTTTCAATGAAATATTGATTTCAGGGCAATTTCCAAATATATGGAAAAAGGCTTCTATTCTGCCACTGATAAAGAAACCTTCCTTGGATCCAATGAAGATGGAAAAATACAGGCCTATATCTCGCCTACCTTTCCCAGCTAAAATTCTTGAGAAATCGTTGAATGAGGAGATTCTAGCTTTTCTGGGTGCTAACTTGCTGCTCAACCCTTCACAGTATGGCTTTAGAGCAAATCATTGCACTGAATCTGCCTTGGTGGCAGCAGATCACTGATATAATATCGACAGACACAATATCGACCTACCAAAATATCGTGACAAAAATATTGATTACACTAATATCGACATCCTATACTTAATTAAAAAAACAGACAAATATCGACTACAAAATATCGTAAAACATTTATATCATTTTCAACATTATCGAAGTCAAAAATATTATGATAACTAATATCGCACACATTAAATAAACATACAAAATAACTAAAATATCGATTACAAAAATATAGACAACAAAATTATCGTTAAAAAATATATCAACGTGTTAAATAATTTATAATAACTCAATACATACCCCCAAAAATATAAAAATAGCAATAACACACATAACTTACATTATAAATGACTTAACACATATTTTAAAAAAAATAACAAAGCAATATCATAAACATTTATAAATACACAAATATTATTTACTACTCCAAACATCATAAGAAATAAAATGTAACTCTTTAACATTTAAAAAGTTATAAATATCAAATAATGTAGTACACCATTTTTTTTTAATTATAAAAACTAACTAAAACATAATTAGCGTTTTCCATATATAGAAAACAACTGACAAATTAATTAAAACAAAGAGTAACAACCAATGAAATACACATACAATTAAAATAACCCAATAAGATAGAAAAAGTAATTAATAACACACTATATAAACACACGCAAATTCAACATTATTTTACCTTGCAACCAAAAAAGAAACAATAAGGAGAAACTCTGCCGGATTGCTGACACAACACTGAACTGCATTACAGAAAACTCTGATTACATCTCCACAAAGTAAGTAAAATAGCATTTTAAAACAACTGCTACTAAAAATGCTCTCAAAAACGTTTTGTATGAACAAAATAATTAATATGTATTTTTTAAATTATATCTCCTCTACAGATAATTCTGAACAAACTCAAGGAACAGCAGAACAGTGTGAAAAGTCAATTTGCAAATAAGGCAAGTATTACTCTGAGATTAACTGAAACAATTTTTTAAATACCAAACAGAAGAACTACCTAACCACAACTCCCCCCCAGCTAAAAACGCAATTAAACACATTAATTAATATTACTCTTTTTTTAACAGGAATCTCTACAGAAATACCAAAACCAAACAGCAGAGAAAAACAATCAACATTTAAAAAAGTCTTCAAATTCAACATTGTAAGTATAAAATTGACAATGTTCATTTTCAGAAAATAAAACATAACAGGAAATATTTTATTCATTTTTATATACATTTCTCTTAGCATTTGAAGCACCACCATGACTGGAGGGGCCCAATTCACTACTTCCCAAAAAGGCAAATTATTATTATGTTATATGGGGTATGTGTACACCCAAGAAAAGCAAACAGGGGACAAAGTCAACTGGAAATGTAGCAAATATTATTCTAACAAATGTTATGGAAGGGCTGCTACAAAGGAAACAACTGTATTATATGTTAGAGAGCATAACCACCCCCCTAACGTAGCTGAAATTGAAGTTAGAAATGCTATTGAAAATATAAAAGAAATTAGTACTGCATCTCAAAAGCCCACAACAGAAATCCTTAAACAAATGCTTCCCAGAGTTCCAGAGCATGCAACTGGCCAAATGCCCTCAATATCCTCATTAAAAAGAACTATAGCTAGAACTAAAAAAGCTACTGCTACCACCACACCTATCCCCAAAACTTTTGCTGAAGTAGAAATACCACCTGAACTCACAGTTACACATACTGAAGAACAATTTCTTCTGTATGACAATAAATCAGCTGACAAAAGAATAATAATGTTTGGGACTCCCACAAATCTACTAAAATTACAAAACTGTGAGACATGGATGATGGATGGGACTTTTAAAATATGTCCCAAACCATTTTACCAGTTATATACAATACATGGACTATTTCAACATACAAACATCCCCTTCATATATGCTCTACTGCCAAACAAGCAAACAGCAACCTATGTTGAACTTTTAAGCAAAGTAAAGCAAGAAACTAACAATTATTTCCCCCAAAAATAATAGTAGACTTTGAGCAGTCAATGATACAAGCAATACTAAAAAGCTACCCTCACACAGCAATTCAAGGTTGCTACTATCATTTTAACCAATGCATTTGGAGACACCTCCAAAAATCTACATTAAGGGCCCGATTCCGATCCAGCTCGGAAAGCCCATTGTATGACTCGGATCCGGAGGGCTTGTCGAGCGAGATGTGCTCCGGGAGTCCTAACGAGCGAGTACGATGCAGCCATATGCTTACAGACTCAGTTCGCTCGGACTCCCATTGAACTCTATGGGAGCCTGTGTACAGACGCGTACACAGGCTCCCATAGCAGAAAAGGGGTGGATGGGGAAAAGCGTACACCGTGTGGCTGGCCCCCATGGTGCCCGCCGCACTGTGCATGGTTGGATCGGGGGGACCCATGGGCACCCCCCGTGATAGATTCGGAAGGCCCCGGATGAAGGGGGGCCTGGTACGGCCCCCTGAATTACGCTTCCGACAGCCGTTTTGTCTTGATGGGACCGAGGCAAAGCGGCTGTCCGAATCGTGCATCGTACTCGCTCGGTCGGAAATCGGCTCCATTGCGCGGCACGATTCGTCTACAAACGAGACGTACGGAGCGGTTCGGGTCTGGAAACGATTCGATCGGCGCTTACGCGATCTTCGCATCGTACTTGGTCGTTTGGACTTGTGTGAGATTCGGTCGTGAACAAGGGCTACGAATCGGATCCGGTAAAGCCAAATCCGATTTGGAGGCCTTCCAAGTGAGATCGGAATCGGGCCCTAAGTGTAGAATATGCAACAAATAGCAGCTTTGCATACCAAATTAAAAAACTAATAGCACTACCATATGTACCTATTACTGACGTAGCTGAGCACTACAATTTATTAATTGAAAGTCACTACTACCAACAAAATGAGCAAAAATTAAGTCCCCTACTTGACTACTTTGAGGATACCTGGGTGGGAAGGCTACACAGATCTGGACACAGAAGACAGCCTAAATAGCACATTCCATGGTGGAATGTATATAACAGTACGCTAAATAAAGAAGCCAAAACTAACAATGCTGTGTAAGGATGGCATAACGCCTTCCAAGTCACAACAGGCAGAACTACACCAACTCTACAAAAACGTTTGCAATCTATCTAAAAAGAACATAGGTACCAACAACTAAGAATGGAACAGTCTATAACTCAACTAGGCCCAAAACTAACCAAGCAAACTAAACAAATGTTTGAGTACTTACAATTCAAAGTAAGACTCTACCCAACAACTAAAGGATAAGAGTATCTAGAAACAATAGCTAAAAGCCTACTTTAAATAAATGTACCCCCAAATCACAAAAATAATTAATCTAAATACAAACAGTCAAATAATTTAAATTATTTCAACTCCAAAAATATAATTATTTTGTCAATTATTTTAATGAAGATTCTAAAAATAAATTGACATAATAATTATATTTTATATAATACAAATAACTATAACAATTACATTATAAACATTTCCCTCCCACTATAAATAATTTAAACTTACTTACAGTTTTCGTTGCTGAAGAAGAGTAATCCAAAGTTCCATAATAAAATCCACAGTTGTTTAAAAAATCAATATTTAAAAAAAATCCCCCCAAAAAATGGAAAAATTCAGCTGGATAAAAAGTATTCCATCAGCAATAGTTCCACCAACGATAAACCATAAAAACCCGAAAAAAGATTTAAAAAAAGAAACGCTCCAGAAAAACTCGAAAAATTAAGGTAGTGTAAAATAATCATTAGTTTACTAAAACTAATACACACTTCCTTAAAAAAAACAATGCATTCTTCTCCCCATGATAACTTCCAATCGACAAAAACCTATTAGAAAATAAAACATTCCCTCCCGCACAAAAACGCATATACACTATATAATATTACAAATAAATACAGTACTAACAACACACTTTAAACATAATTACACATATCTACCAAACTCTAACACAGACCGTTTAACAAACCGACCGCATTTCGCACAATTCGAATTTAAACATACAACTCACCTAAAATTACAAAACCTAACACTAAATACACTGTATAGTACTACACTACCTTCAAATTACACTTATAGTAAAGTTTATTTAAAGAAAATTAAACTTACCTTAACCGATGCGACACAGCTTCCAACCGCGAGCGAGGTCACAAATGACCTAAAACAAAACCGATAGCCTACAAAATACAACTTTAGTTTAAAAATGGCTGCTTTAAATAATAAAGGGCGAGCGGAAGCACCACCGCCGTGCTGGCGGATGCAAAAACCACCAGTTACCGCCCGCATGCCGCAGCCCACACGCCCGCCAAATTACGATGTGAAAAGGCAGCCAAACACCGCCGGCAAGCCAGCGACGCCGTCCGCCATCAAAGTGCGCCCGCTCACGTAGCGGCGCAGCCCAATGGAGACACACCGCCAGACGAAATCACGTACCGCCCGGCGTACAAATTACGATGCCGCAAACAAACAGCTCCCACGGCTAAGAGACACCGCACGTGAAAGTGAGGCGGAAACCCGAACGCCGAGCACAGACACCGAAGAGGCGACCCCCCGAGCATGAATCCAGCACTGCAGGCCCTCCCCATGCTATACCTGATGCACCACCAAGGAGGCAACGTACCGCGGAGACGCAGGTAGGCACACACACAACAAGGGCACGCAAACAGCGCACACAGTGCAAGTGCGGAAAAGGAGGACATGGCACCCCCCCAACACCCCTGCGTGGACAAGACACATCCACCACTGCACCCACAAATGTAACACAGGGCAAAGTGCAACATCTCGCAACTATCATGGGCACACCACCTGGGACCAGGAACTAACGACCCCGTCACGGCACCGCAGCACAGCGGCGATGACGCAGCCACACATGCGCACAACTCAGCGCCCAACCATAACGCCATGTATGCGTCGCACACAAACAACACAGGGACACAACCAAGCACCACACACACCAGCCACACCCAGAACGCACATGACACGTGACAGGCCTGCCACAGTCATGTCCCCAACGCCCAATTCACGGACAACACCCAACGTCACACAACCGACGCCCACATGTCAGTGAAGTCACGCAACATCAGGACACACCCCTGTGTGACAAACATGGCGAAGCACACAGCGGCGGCAACACCACCCAGTAGAACATGGGCCCCGTCGGGAAGAGGTACGCCAGTACCACACAGAAACACCCATACCACCCTGCACCCATGAACCAGACATACAAAACGGAACACCAAAGAGCCCGGGGACCGACAACAGGTGGACCCAAGAATGACACCCACACACAAGGCCCAACGCATAGCGGAAACACAGCCTGCCGCCCACACACGGGAGAGCAGACAGCACTGAATGACCTTCCATTCCAACTCCGAAACCACATCCCGACTAAACAAGCCGGAGAATACAGCCATTGTCCCAAAAAAAGACCAACACAGGCATGCAGAGGAAACCGACCACAGGGCAGATAGCGCATATCACCTAAGAACATACCGAACGGGAAAGAAAAAATATAAAACTCCCCCATGCCGTTCCCATGCAAGTTATCTGGAAGGAGTCACACACCACTGACCTTGAACATTCAGAGAAGCACGTGGGATGAGGGCCCGTGTCCTCCGCACAAGCTAACAGAACACAAGTCCTGCCCCCTACGACCATCACAGACCTCACAGCAACCTCGGAGCTTGCACACTGCAGACTGCACACACAGCCGGAGCACGCCACCACATCGCCCCGCAGCAAAATGGCACCTACAACACACCTACCCAACTACGCCAAACAGGTCAAGCTGTACAAACACAACCTGATACAGCTAATGGGATGCGAACCCCTATCCCTGCTGAACGTAAGTTACCGACTGACTTACCGCATCGCATTGTTCAGCTGCGTCATACCCGTCTTCTACTGTCGGAGGTGTCCCTTCCACCATCCTGTGGAGTTGTGCCTCTCCAACCCGGCATGTCCAAGGGCGGACCTGCTACCACTATTCCACCCTCTGGACGCACACGACAGGGTCTGTTCAGCCTATGGGGGCATGGCGTATGTGGCGAACATCGGACCCACACTGCAATGGGACCACTGTGCCTCCACACGACGGATCATGGATCACAGCTACATCGAATGTCACCCAGCATGCCCCATCATGCTCCTACAAGGGACAACTTACGAACAACACCGTGACAGCCACCATCCGCTACATTGGCTGGCAAACATGTATACCACCAATGAAATGGAAGCCCTGCAGGAAGCCATCGCATACCTGTCAACCTGTCAATTCGTAGGACCCCGACGCAATCCCCCAATTGAGCCATGATGTCCGACACTGTACCCATGCTTAGCTTCCGCACGGACTGGCCAGTAACCACCACAACAGCCATACCAAACGACCTGCAACTGATACCACACCATCAACGACACTGCCATGACATCGGATGTGTCCGGGACATGCACTCCGTTCCCCATCACATCCAGGAACTCTGCATGTATCGGGGGAGGCAGTGGCATGGGATATGTGTATCGCACCCACATGGACAGAACTGCACGTACAACTATGCCATGACATGGATCCTGCGCCCATGGACATATGCACCGCACAGTGGACAGGAATCGCCCGGCTGGAGTATGTGAGAGCTGCACCCCTTCTCCCCTCCCCGGAAATCCCGTAACAGGACCTTTGCATGGACGACAAGTGCATACAACAACAACACGACCCCAGTGACTGTGACATGTCCAGTATCCACCATATGGCAACAACAAGTGGGACGCCGTTGCATGCACGTAAGCCCATGCCCTGATGTCAACTCACACGCACGCGTGCATGAGTAACAACAGCAGCACACCTGTCACATGGAACTGAGATGGACTGTGCCCATGATGCCAAGCGGTCTGGTAGGCTAAATGTATACCGTCTGTGTCAAAGTCCGCAGCACCGCAGCTACTTGCAAATGAACATTAGCACAGCAACGGCCAAGCAGATGTAACTCTGAAGCCCACATCCCACATGCAACAGCTAATCACATGTACCCCTACACCCTTAGCTATGTGTAATCATGCTCAGTATATCCTCCACATGCATACCGCTGCCAGTAGTGTCCACTATACTGCATCACAGAGGACATAAGTCACAATACATGGTTTGAAGAAAGAAACTGTCTCTGCTGATTCCTTTCACAAGTACGAATGTGAGATGATGAGAGTGTGTGATGTACACGGCAGTCGTGACATGACTATGTAGTCCACTGTCATTCGATGTCAACGCAAATGAGTAGCACAACTGTGGAAGACACACATGTGTCGTGTGAAGCGGGAGTGACGCTTCGCTCAGGTGGGTGGGTGTGACGGGTAGATGCGCACATGCAAAGTTGAAACACGCTGTGTCGGGAGGGGTCCGGAACTGCACATTACCGCTTCCCTGGGCAATGTTAAAGGCCACCCGTCGGGGGGGATGTGAACACGTGTGTGCACAGCAGCCGGGCACACGAACAATGCGGTATCAGGCGTACACGTCAGCCCACCCTCTGTGGACAAGCTGGATCCTGTTGTGCGCCCGCCAGGCCCTTGACAAGGCACACACAGCCCCTGCCGACCAGGTGTATCCCCAACATTGTCAACCTGCACAGGCAATCCAGGGCACGGGATGGCAGTGGAGCATGGTGGGGGAGAGGACTCGGCGCGCTTCTCCGGGACACATCACGCAGGCAAAACATCCTCAATGTGTAGCATGGCTCAAGTCATATGGAAGTATTGGGGGACGCACACATCACGAGCAGGAGTGACGTCACGGAAGGTGGCTCGCACCATCCCACCCATTGCCTACATCCCCACACACGTCACATGCCGTTGCAACAGAGAAGCCAGCGCGTGCGCAAGCACCTCCGAGCCCGCCCCAGTGAGGCAAAAGAGTGAATGTGTGGGTCCATCAGCCCCAGATGGACGCGGCATGGGCCGCTAGGGCAGCTACAGCCTCTGTGTGTCGCAGGTGGTGTATCCGGACTGCGGAGACTGCAATGCATTGTCTATGTTGCCCGGGTCTCGAGTCGGGGCACCACGCAGGTGGACGGCGTCCCGCCACACATCATGCCGTGAGACAGACCACTCGTTCAACTGGACCCACACATACACTCCTTGGCCTCTCCGGGGCGAGCCTGGGGCTGCATCTGCATGCGCTAGCCCCACAGGTGCAAATGCATAATGGGGGAGCGAGGGGAGGCCATGAGGACAGGGACAAAGACGACTGTATTACTGTCAGTGAGTTCAAGGAATGACCCTGATGTTGACAGGAAAAGACGTGCCCCGTGTGTATTGCAACTAGTCGCTAATCCGATCACCCTCCCATGTCCTGCATGTAAGCCCGCACCTAGCCCCGCCCACCCACCACATTGAAATTAGCACCAGCACAACATCATTCACATTCGAAGCACTGACTGGGGGTGACAACCATTGGACACACTTGTTGAGGCCACCCACGCGTACATGTGGGCCCTCCATGATCCATGTCACCTGCGGCCAAGTGATGACATGCGCAATGACGGAAGTGAGGAGAGCTGTCCGCCCCACGCACAGATGGTGCATCAGCTCCACAGACCCAGCAGCGAGTGCAGCAGGGGTCACATGTGCAGGGGCAGCTGTGCCTGGTGTGAAGGCACATTCAAATTGACAGCACATCGACCAATGTGTAGTCTGCCCACATCTACAGTCCATTATCATGCGGACATAGAAAATGAACATAGGGCAACACATCTGTGTGGGTGCACCCACTGTGACCAACACTGCGCAATCATCGACGTACTCGCCCTGTGCATGGCCCACCACGCAAAGGAGGTCACATTCAGTGCCACCATCCCACACACACATCCCTATCACGAGACATGGTGTGTCCAATAGTCAGTACTGAGTTAGCGCCCATCTGGAGGGTCCTGAACAGGAGACACATGCAACCCACTAGGCAGTCGGTGCTGTCACCTACTGGCATTGTGCAGTCAATGTGCAGGCCAGGCTTGCTGGGACTGAGAGGGGCAGCATGGCCCAGCCTGACATTCACACGAGCAACAAGTGCACTGAGACCTGCATTGGCAATTGCAGACGTTGGCCTGCACCCAGCTGGCCCGGGACGCCTACCTCCATAGTGGAACACGCAGGGTGCAACCGCGAGGGTCATCGGAGTTGGCCGTAATGGCCTGGCCCATGTTGGTGACAGTCCGCTGATGCCATGTGCACCACACAGTATGATGTGCGCACTGCATCTGCAGGTGTGGCCATGATGTGCGTGTGGGTGCAGGTGCACAATGGACGGGGCCACAACATGCCGTGTGCATAGGCAGGGACGGCCAGTGGCCGGCCCCCACATGTCTGTTAGCATGTCATCATCTGCACATTGGCATGGGTGCATGGTATACGCATATGCACACGCATGTCATCTCTCACTATGTACATCTGCCACTTGGCACGTGCAAGGTTACGTGTCACATGTGATGTGTATTTGCAAGCACACAGCCGTGTTGGCATGGGGCTGTCAATGTGTACACCTGACAATGCTTCTGGAGGTGTGATCCGTACAGTGCTGCACATAGGGTGCAGTGGTGACACCAATGACTGTCTCATATCCCCTCGTGCCACAGGTCCCACTTGTCTTGGCCGCTCAGCCTGTGCCCACATCGTCGTTGGTGTGTGCCATACTCATCCAGCCTCGGAAGCAGTGTGATGCACAGCAGCCAGTCATGTTGCCGTGGTGTTGCCGCTTGCCGGATATGCAGTCAGTCCCCATCAGCACGCCTCACAGGTCATTGAGGCCTGGATCCCCATGTGCATGCACATAGCAATGGTTTGTGTCACTGCCCATTGCTATTGGTGGGAGACCTGTGTAAGTGTATTGTGGCTGTGCTGTCCCTGCATGACAGCTGTTCTGTGACTCATGTTCTTGCTCTGTCATATCAGTTATGTGTATGTGAATATGCCATGTGGCGTGTTGCTTTGACATGTGTCCACTTCCATCTTTCCTAGGCGGAGACCAAACATTTACCGCCCTTACCAATTGTTGGCGGACATGGAGGATTCTGAGGTCATCCGGAAATTTCGTCTGGACCGACCAACCCTGCATCGACTATGTGCCATGTTGGATCCCCACCTCCGTCCTCGCAGGGTGTATCCGACAGCATTCACCCCCACGGCTAAGGTGATGGCTGCACTGCATTTTTTCGCCACTGGGTCATTCCAGCACACAGTGGGCAGTGGAGGTGGGATGTCCCAGCCCATGTTCAGCATGGTGCTGAGGGATGTACTGGCAGCCATGATGCTGTACAGGAACAGGTACATCCGATTCCCCAGGGCACGTGAGTTGGCGGCAGTGAAGGGTGCATTCTATGCCCTTGGACGGATCCCACACGTCGTTGGTGCCATAGATTGCACCCATGTTGGCCTTGTCCCACCACAGGCCACTGAGCAGCTCTTCCGCAACCGGAAGCACACGCACTCCCTGAATGTGCAAGTGGTGTGCCTTGCGGACATGGTCATTTCCCACGTGTGTGCAAAGTTCCCAGGCTCGGCCCATGACGCGCACATCATGCGCAACAGCATATTACCACGACTGATGACCAATCTGCAACAGGACCGTGGCTGGATTGTCGGTGAGTATGTGGAGTTGTGTAGCGTGCTGGCTTAAGGATGCTGTCTACTGTCCTGTTTGAATTGCAACGGTTCTCTGTGTCCCTCACGCCCAGGTGACTCGGCTTACCCGAATGGGCCCTGGCTGCTCAGTCCATTACGAAATCCTCGGACCCCAGCAGATGACCGCTACAATGAGGCACATGGGAGGACCAGACGTGTGGTCGAGCGTACCTTTGGCCTCCTCAAGTCCAGGTTCAGATGCCTGGACCGCACCGGGGGTGCGCTGGCGTACTCCCCACAGAAGGTGTGCCAGATAGTGGTGGCTTGCTGCATGCTGCACAATCTGGCTATTCGAAAGCAGATCCCCCTAATTGTGGATGACGGAGATCAACCAGGGCCCCAGCCTGCAGACCAGGACAGCTCGAGTGAGGAAGACAGCGGAGAGGAGGAAGCTGTGAATGTCCGTCAGCAGCTCATCGCCCGCTACTTCACTTGACGGTGAGTGTCCATGTACGACGGCTGATGTGGCTGTAGTTGTGCAGGTGTCTGTGTGCTGTGTCACGGAGGCCTTTTGTTCACTGTGTGCTGTGTGTCAATGGTCCATGTCCAGGTTTGTATGCCACTGACGGTGGCTGTGGCATTGTGCCCTATTGCTCTGTGCGATGTGTGTACATTGCTTGTAGTTGTTGACATGTACTGTGTGATGGGTGTGTGACACACTCATTGAATGTGCTCCTGTTCTGTCTTCCCCCCTAGGTCCCTACAGCCCCTCCTGTCCCATCGCCATGCCACACATCCGATGCTTTTCTGCTCAAGGTGGCGGTTGATCATCGTTCAATAAACACAGTGCACAGACAGCAGTTTGTGTAAAAGGTGCATTTATTTTCAACTGTGACATGTCATTGTGTGCAAGGTGATGACATGAGTGTTGCGTGCAGTGACAATGAGCTGTCGGCCATGGCTGCGTGATGCTCAGGGTGTACCCACTAGTTCTATGTCCCTAGTCCAACAGACACATGCCATTCTGATGGCTGTGTGGGGTGGGATCGTAGTCCAAGTCAATGCAGTGGGTGGTCAAGGATGGCTGGCTGCCTCACTTGCGTCTGGAGCGTGCGAAGTCCTCCCGGGACATCTGTTTCCACTTCGGACGGCCCCTTCCACGTTTGGGAGGGGGGTGTGGTGGCGACCTGCTGGTGGTGGGTGAGGTGTGCTCACTGGCTGTGGACGCAGGGGAACTGGACACTGCTGCCCGACCCTGCGCCCTAGCAGGTGGTGGCGGAGGTGGTGTTGCTGGCCTTGCCTGTGACCTCACCGCCACCACCAGCTGGCCCATGAGGTCCACGAGTTGGTCCATACGGGACACGAATTGGCCCATATGGGCGTCCATGGACCTCAACACCCCCAGGACCTCCCGCGTGTCGGAAGCAGACCTGGCCCATTGTCCTTGGGCCTCTTCATAGGCCCCAAGGACTCTGGCCATTTGAGGCAGGGCATGGCTCCCAGGGGAGGCTGGCGTTGGCCTGACCCTGCTCCTCCCACCAGTACTGCTGCCACCGGCCTGCCCACTAGCCACATTGCTCACCACGGTCCTCGCTGTGGCTCCCAGGGTGGACCCAGTCGGCCGGACCACCACTTGCGCTGGGGCTGGGGCCAGTGATGACGTGGTGGTGGTCGCGGCGGTGGTGGTTGTTGCGGCGATGGTGGTGGTTGCGGCAGTGGGAGTGGCCGCCACAACAGTGGTAGTGGCCGCAACGACAGTGGCAGCAGGGGGCTGTGAGTGGTCATCAGCCCTGGATGATGGGTTGGTGGGTAGGAGGGTGCCTGGGGTGCGGTTGGGCCCTGCCACACCAGATGGGCCTGCTGGGTGGTCCGTGTCCGAATCGGAGGACAGATCCTCCACATCCGTGAGTCCTTGTTGGGGGCTTGCAGGCTGGCTGTGCTGGCTGCTGTCTCCATCTCCAGCATCCAGCAGTTCGTCACCTGTGGGGGGAATGAGATATGTTATTGTGTTGCACATGACAAAGTATGTATAGGTTGTCTGACATCCACAGTTCGTGCACAGTCGTGCACAGGTTTCCCGGAGCCGTGTGTGTGGCTGTGCTATTTGTTGTTGTGTGGGCATGCCAATGGGACTGTGTGCTGTGGACATGTGGCATGGGACGGATTGGCAATGCCGATGGGTGTGTTGCTGTGCTCCTGCTTTTTGTGGCTCTGGTGTATGCGGACTCCAGACCCATCGTGGAGGTTGGTTTGTACTATGCTCTTGGGGTTCAAATGTAACGCTTCGAAACGCAGATGGCAAAATGGGGGTCAGCCCCCTGAAACGCATTTGAGATGAACTATGCTTTGGGGGTTCATATGGAACGCTTAGAAACGCAGATGGCATAATGGGGGTCAGCCCCCTGAAACGCATTTGAGATGAACTATGCTTTGGGGGTACATACTGTGTGCCATGGGTGCAGAACGTGACATGTGTTGTGGCAACATGACAGTGCATGGTCTGAGGTGTGTGTATGTCTGACATACCCTGCATATTTGCTGTCTGTTGTGATTTCTGGCCATGTAATTGGACGCATTGTTATGAGTGAGTGATGGTTGTGTGCCACACGACGTATTGCAGATGGTCCAATTCCTTGGTGTGCGTGCTGCCCTGTGCCATGTGCATCACTGCAGTGCTCGGGGGTGTGTGGCCCATGTTATGTGTGTAGTTGCTCACAGTGTGACGTGCGCTTCATTCACTACTGGCACATGATTTATCATGGGCATGTTTCTTTGCGTGACTACTGTATGTGGACCAGCTGTTCGGATGACATACCTTTCATGTGACTGGGGCTGACGGATGAGATGGATGGTATGTTGTATGTGCATTGTGTGTCTGTGTGTTTGATGGGTCCAGTGGTGTTCGTGTGCATTTATGTTGTTCCACGCTGTTGCGTCTAGTGTGGTATGTCTTACATGGGCATAGTTGTGGGATGTGTGCTTGACAGGCAGTGGGGGCTACATGGACAGGACTTCGATGGTGTTGCAGTTGTGTGTGATGGGTTGCACTGTGCCTGCCGTGTGGTTCTGTAATCAGTGTGACTTGTGCATGCAGACGTGGCTCCTTGGGTGTTGCTGTGTCTGTGATGGGTCATGTGGGGTGTGACTCTGTGGTTCATGTCCGTGTGCACATTGTTCACATGGTTGTGGCAGGGAGCAGTGCTGCGTGTTCCTCTGCTACTTGACATGTCCCATGTGTTAGTCGTAATTCAGTCCTCATGCCTCCAGTCACCCCGCCCTGTCCAGTTTCCCACCTGCAGGTTGTTTTTGAGCGTGCACTGGACTGGATGCAACATGGTTATGGGCGGGGGGTGCTCCATGTTGCAGGTCTGTGGGGGTGGGGGCGGTGTTATGGGTCGTGGTGATGGCTGGACACCCACTGACACCGTTTGTCCTGGGGCGGGATGTCTACCTGTCGGCTGCCGGTGTGCACTGCAGTGGCTGCTACGTGGGTGTGGGGTGTGGGCTGTGCTCCTCCTTGCTGTGCTGTGGGACTAGGGGCCTGGTGTGTGTTGTACTTCAGATGTCCCCCTCCCACCCACTGCGCTTTGTGTTGCTGCTACTTACCTGTTACTTGTCGGTTAGTGCAGCTACGGCTGCCACATGGGTGTGGGGGTGCTCCGCCTTGCTGTGCTGTAGGACTAGGGGCCTGGTGGGTGTTGTACTTCAGCTGTCCCCCCTCCCACCCACTGCCTCTGTGTTGCGGCTACTTACCTGTTACTTGTCGGTTGGTGCAGCTACGGCTGCCACATGGGTGTGGGGGTGCTCCGCCTTGCTGTGCTGTAGGACTAGGGGCCTGGTGGGTGTTGTACTTCAGCTGTCCCCCTCCCACCCACTGCCTCTGTGTTGCGGCTACTTACCTGTTACTTGTCGGTTGGTGCAGCTACGGCTGCCACATGGGTGTGGGGGTGCTCGTTGTGGCGCTTCTGGAGTACTAGGGGACCTGTTGGTAGTTACGTGGCTGGCTGGGTGTACACATGCCCCCATGGTTTTGTTAGTTGATATGTTTGGGCTGTGTGTGTGGTGGTGCCTGTTGCATGTGTGAGTAATGTGTTGTGTATTGTGTACTGGACATGGGGGTGTTTGTCCCTCGGAGCTATGGCATGGTGGTAGTGCATGTGAGTACATAGCGGTGTGCTGGTATACATTTGTTTGTACTTACCAGCCTCCACTCCCCCTGGTAATCCGGTGAGGATCTCCGGATGGATGATGACTCGCACCTTCTCCTCCCACGCTTTGAAGGTCTTGTAATGCGCGGGATTCCCTCCGCCAGTCGTGGCAGCCAGCTCTCGGTTTTTGCTCTCCTTCTTCTTGACCAGGCTTTTGATGTCGTTCCACCGTTTGTTTATCTCTCCTCTGTTTCTGGGTACGGTCCCGACTGCATTGACCTGGTCTACAATTCTGTTCCACATTCTGTTTCTGGTGGCTAGTGGTGTGTGCTGGACCTGGTTGCCATAGATTTGTGTGTGCACCTTGACGATCTCGTCGACCATGACCGTCAGCTCAGTGGAAGTGAACTTGGGCATTCTGTGTGATGCCATGGTGTTTGTGGTGCTGGTGCGGTGTGTGATGTGTGATGTGCAGGGGGTTTGTGGTGCCGGTGTTTGGTGGTGGTGGTGGTGTGGTGGGTGTGATGTGTGCGTATCTGTGGTGTGCTGCTGTCCTTGCTGTGTCACTGTGTCCTCTCCTCTCCTCTCTGCTTTGCAATGTTGCAAGGGGTTGTGGTCTGTGGAGGGGCTGCTTTTGTACTTACCTGTTTGGGTGTGTCCTGATGGTCTGTTGTTTTCAGGTGTGTTGTGGCCGGTGTTCTGGGCTTTGTGGTTTATTTGTTTGTCCAGGGGTGGTGTGTTTTCGGGATGTGTACTTTGTCTGTGTATTTGTGCGTGGGTTGCTGTGTGGACTTGTTTGCCATGTTGTGTGTGTTTGTTTGAGTCCGGGGCTGTTTCTGTGCAGGGACGTGGCCGCCATGGCTTCTGCCGTGTCCATTTTCTTCAGTGTTGTTTACGCTGGCGGGCGGTGTATTTGTTGTTTTTCCGCGCTCATGTCGGTGCGATCGTAATTTCACGTGCGGTGTCTCGACCGTGAGGGCGGGCGGTTTTGTGTTGTCGTGCGTCTTTCCGTCCGTGGCGGGCGGTTTGACTCCGACTCGGGCATGGGCGGGCGGTATTTTGTGTGTTTTTCCGCCGCTGGCGGTTTTCGGTTCGAGGCATCATAATTGCTGGGTCGGTATTCAGAAGGTGTAGGCGGGCGGATTTTTGCCGCTTTCATGGGTGGCGGATTTTTTTACGCCCGGTATCGTAATGGGCCTTAAAGATTTTTTTCATTTTCATTATTACAAGTGTTATATATTACAAATGCCTTACTGGAAATGTTTGAAAAATAATACAAAATATTACTGAATTATAAAAAAATGTTTGACATATTATTTGTAATGTAAAATTATAATAATAAATATTATAAGAAAATTAATATTTAATATTATAACTTAAAAAATATACATGTAATGTGCAATGTATATTTAAAAATGTTAATATATTTTACTAATATGAAAAAAATGTAATAATGTTATAAAAAATGTTTGTGTTTACAAAATAACTTATGTACTAATTAATATTATTTACATAAAGAATATAAATAATATTACCAAAAATAAAACATATGTTAAAAAATACAAACAATTATAAATATGTTTAAAATTATTTTTTTGTTAAAGTACATATATTATTAATAATATTCACTATGTGTATGAATGTAAAAAATATGTACAATATAAAAAATGAATGTATCTACTGTTACCCAAAACATTATATGTTTCAAATATTGTACAAAAACTGATTAATAACTACTTATTTGTTTTCCAAAAATATACAACTGAATAATGTAATAAAAACAACAATTTGTAATTCTATTTTTTGAATTTTTTATATATCTAAATATATAAATATCTACCAAATATGTAATATGTAAACAATTAACAAAATGTTTTTTTTTCCTGGTTAGAACAATAGATATGAAATATACTTAAAAAAATAAAATGCTTTTGCAAATTTTTTATTATCAATGTTTCATTATAAATAAAAATATAAATAAAATATAAAGATGTTTCTGTGTTTTTTTATGTTATTAAATATCGTATCTATAATAAAATATTTATATTGTATCAATGTACTTTAAAAACTATTGTATTTGTTCAAACATTTATAACTATGGAGGTCATTAGGATAGCGGGCGGATCGCCACCGCACGTATGGCGGTGACGATCCGCCGCTATTTCCTACCGCCCGCTTCACATTCCCCCACCGCCATATTAGTATGGCGGTGGGGACCCAGGCGGACGGCAAGACCGTCCGCCGGTTTTCCGCCGGTCGACCAGTCGACCGGGCGGAAAAGGGGCTGGATATGGTGGCGGTGTCTGCTAGACACCGCCATCCATATTATCATGGGCAGCGGTGCAGGGCTTTCCATGGTGGAGACCCCGCCATGGAAACCCATGCAGACTTTGCTTTCGAGGGCCCGTTGCGGGCCCCCAGGGTATTGGGGGGTAGGGGGTGCACATGTGGGGTACCTATGGTACCCCCCTGCATTGTCATGGACATGGTGGCAGGCACCTCGCAGTGCCTGTCACCTTGTGCATGACGATGCACACAGTGCATTCCCAGCATTGTGGCGGGCGGTGCTGTGAGCACCGCCCGCCACAATGCTGTGAATTGAGGTTGCCACCGCCACGGTGGCGGTGGCATCCTAATCACCTGTGCGGGGCCGCCGCACCAGTGGCGGCCGGTCCCAGCACCGCTAGGGTGGCGGGCGGACGAAAGTCCGCCCGTCATCCTAATAGGACCCTATATCTTTATCCTTACACCATAGTATATTTTTATTTCTTCACTATTGCCACTCCAAACTACATTAACTCAGGGAAGGTGCTAAATAGCAAACATTATAATTTACTACTCCCACTTCAATTTATATTAAGTCAGGGAAGAAGCTGGACACTAACCTTATATAATTTACTATTCCCACTCCAAACTACATTAAATCAGGGAAGGCGCTGGACACTAACCATATATAATTTACTAATCCCACTCCAAACTACATTAAATCAGGGAAGGTGCTGGACACTAACCATATATAATTTACTATTCCCACTCCAAACTACATTAAATCAGGGAAGGTGCTGGACACTAAACATATATAATTTACTATTCCCACTCCAATTTATAATAACTCAGGGAAGGCGTTGGACACTAACCATGAATAATTTTCTATTCCAACTCCAAACTACATTAAATCAGGGAAGGTGCTGGACACTAACCATATATAATTTACTATTCCCACTCCAAACTACATTAAGTCAGAAAAGCTGCTGGACACTAAACATATATAATTTACTATTCCCAATTCAAACTACATTAAATCAGGGAAGGTGCTGGACACTAACCATATATAATTAACTATTTCCACTCCAAACTACATTAAGTCAGGGAAGAAGCTGGACACTAAACATATATAATTTACTATTCCCAATTCAAACTACATTAAATCAGGGAAGGTGCTGGACACTAACCATATATAATTAACTATTTCCACTCCAAACTACATTAAATCAGGGAAGGCGCTGGAGACTAAACATATATAATTTACTATTCCCACTCCAAACTACATTAAGTCAGAAAAGGTGCTGGACACTAAACATATATAATTTAGTATTCCCACTTCAAACTACTTCAAATCAGGGAAGTCGCTGGACACTAACCATATATAATTAACTATTCCCACTCCAAACTACATTAAATCAGGGAAGGTGCTGGACACTAAACATATATAATTTACTATTCCCGCTCCAATCTACATTAAATCAGGGAAGGCGCTGGACACTAACTATATACAGGGGCCGATTCCGATTCGGGCCGGAAAGCACTCCGACCGAGCCGGACCCGGAGAGATTTCTGACCGAATCGGACCCTGGCAGTCCGACCGAACGAGTACGATGCGCACGCATGCACTCGGACTCGAGTCGGTCGGACTCCCATTGACTCAATGGGTGCGAGGCGAACAAGGGCGCCCCCTACAGCGGGTAAGCCTTGATGCGCATCGCGCCGTACATGCACAGGTAGGGGGGACCCATGGGTCCCCCCTGTGTGCGACTCGCGCGGCTACGCGTACAGGGGGGTCCGACGCGGACCCCCAAAGTCTGGATCCGACTGCTCTTTTGAGCCGGACGACGCGAGTCGGTCGGACTGCTCGCTGCGCGCATCGTAGTTGCTCGGCCGGGGAACGTCTCCATTGCGCGGTGCGAACAGTGTCCGAGCGAGTCGGTCGGAGCGGTTCCGACCCGCGTACGAGTCGGTCGGCGATATCGCGTGCGCTCGCATGGTACTCGCTTGGCCGGATGCACGTACGAATCGGTCGGAAAAGAGGGCTCCGAATCGGATCCGGTTAAGCCGAATCCGATTCGGTGCCCTACCGGCCGAGATCGGAATCGGCCCCATAGTGCATTATTCCCACTCCAAACTACATTAAATCAGGGAAGGCGCTGGACACTAACCATATCTAATTTACTATTCCCACTCCAAACTACATTAAATCAGGGAAGGTGCTGGACACTAACCATATATAATTTATAAGCCCGGGTGGAGACCTCCGCTCCACCCGCGGAGTGTGCGGAGATTTGCCTCCTCCGCGTTCCGCGGAGAGCGCGGAGAAGGCAAATCTCTGCACACTCTGCAGCGGAGCGGAGTTGGCCAGCCCCCGCCTCCACCCCCACTATATTAACAATTAATTCTACATTATTTAAAGTAAATTAAAAACACTTGCCTGTACTGCGGCGTCCCCAGGCTGCCCTCCTCCTCTTCCTCGCCATCTGGATAATCCTTGAGGAAACTGCGCATGCGCGCGCTGGTGAGCTGGAGTTCTCTCTCTTTTTTTTCTAAATTCCGTGGTATGAATGGCCTTTCTCTAGCGCCTTGATGCCTTCGGGTGAATGCTGCGCTCTATAAGTATCAAATCAAATCAAACTACATTAAATCAGTGAAGGTGCTGGACACTAACCATATATAATTTACTATTCCCACTTCAAACTACTTTAAATCAGGGAAGGTTCTGGACACAAAACATATATATATTACTATTCCCACTCCAAAATACATAAAATCATGGAAGGCGCTGTACACTAAACATATATAACATAGTATTCCTAACAGCAATTATATTAACTCTTGTAAGATACTACACACTAAACATATGTATTTTACTATAATTAAATATACATTGCATAGTAAAAAAACAATTTTTAGACATATATGTTAAAATATATGAGACATATAAATATTAATATCTAAAAATAATTTTAAATAAATTGTTAAATTTTTACCAAATACAAAATTATAACCAATTAAATACAAAATAATTACTCTCATTAATAAATTAAAAAAATTTAAATCAATATAACATTTATATTTAATAAAATTTAGGGGGTCATTACGAAGGCGGTCGGAAAAGCTACCCGACCGCCATGGTAACGGAAACTCACCGCCTGCACGCTACCGAGCGGAAAACCGACGGACAGATTAGGATCCTCGGCGTAAAAATCCAACCGCGGCGGAAAGGAGACCCGAGAAACCGCCCGTCTTGTGCGGAGAAGCCCGAAACCTGTCCGCGGCGTACGGAATCGCTGTGGAAACAGCACAAACCACCACAACCACAGCGGAGACACCGCCCTGGAAATTATGATATCCCCGACATGACTGCGGTGCAGAGCGCTGTTTACGACCGCCGCGGTCGACAATAGTGAGGAATGAGAGAGCCCGCGTAGCATAGCCACCGCTGCCTCCGCTCCGTGAAAAAAATGGCGGTCGGAAAAAATACACACAATATGCCCACAAAGTGCATCAAGCAAACAAGTCATGCACCCAAAAACACCTAGCACAGCCCAAAGACACACCCCCATGGTCAACTCAAAAACTACAAATCCCAGGACGACACACACACCACACCTGCAACCAATACCCCATCCTCACACACCCACAGAGCCCAGTATAAATCCAGCCCCCTACCAGACCACAATCCTTTGCAAAACTCCAGAACTGAAGGGACATACACCACAGCTGACAGGAGAGGCAAATCTGCACAACACACACACACACACATCACTACCACCACCACCACTTCTACACCTGCACCTCTAACCCCTTTGCACATCACACACCATACACATCACCACCACCTCAACACTTGCACCTCAAACACCTTGGCACATCACACACCATGTCACCACAGAAAATGCCCAAATTCACTGACAGTGAGTTGAAGGTCCTGGTAGATGAGATAATCAGGGTAGAACCCCTATTGTTTGGTAACCTGGTACAACAGACACCAGTAGCCACAAGAACGCTAATGTGGAGAAGGATAGTAGATAAGGTAAATGCAGTAGGGACCGTGCCACGCAATAGAAATTAAATTATGAGGCGTTGGCATGATCTGAAGGCAATGGTCAAGAAAAAGAGAGCCAAGAACCATGAGCTGGCTAACAGGACAGGCAGTGGCCCTCCCGTTCCACTCAAGACATTCACCGAATGGGAGGAGAAGGTGCTTGGCATACTGCATCCAGAGAGTCTCACAGGAATACCCGGGGGAGTGGAGGCTGGTAAGTACAAACAAATGCCTAACATCACACTAACATGTACTGTCTTGCATCACTACTAAGCTATACCTCCCAGGTACAAATGCAGTCATGAGCACCACACTGTCACCAACACATCTCTCACACATTAATCCAACAGTCCCTCAGGTTCACCTCAAAGGTAGCTACAACCATCACCATGGGTACATGTTTACATGCTGCCAGCACTACAACTCCCACCAGGCCCCCTTGTCCTACAGATGCGCAAGATGGAGCCCTGACCCCCCATGTGGCAGCCATTGCATTGCTCACCTTAACCTAACAGGTAGGTAGCCATCCTCACAGGGAAGTGTGTGTGTGTGCTTTGGAAGTCTGCACTACAACTCCCACCAGGCCCCCTTGTCCTACAGATGCGCAAGATGGAGCACTCCCCACAACCACAACCATGTGGCAGCCATTGCATTGCTCACCTTAACCTAACAGGTAGGTAGCCATCCTCACAGGGAGGTGTGTGTGTGTGCTTTGGAAGTCTGCACTACAACTCCCACCAGGCCCCCTTGTCCTACAGATGCGCAAGATGGAGCCCTGACCCCCGCCATGTGGCAGCCATTGCATTGCTCACCTTAACCTAACAGGTAGGTAGCCATCCTCACAGGGAGGTGTGTGTGTGTGCTTTGGAAGTCTGTACTACAACTCCCACCAGGCCCCCTTGTCCTACAGATGCGCAAGATGGAGCCCTGACCCCCCCCCCGATGTGGCAGCCATTGCATTGCTCACCTTAACCTAACAGGTAGGTAGCCATCCTCACAGGGAGGTGTGTGTGTGTGCCTTGGAAGTCTGTACTACAACTCCCACCAGGCCCCCTTGTCCTACAGATGCGCAAGATGGAGCACTCCCCACAACCACAACCATGTGGCAGATATTAAATGTGACTCCTCAAACTTACTGGTAGGTAACCATTTCAACTGGGAGTGGTGTGTGGAATTGGTGACACTGCAGTACAACCCACAACAGGCCCACTTCTTCAACAGATCAGCATGATGGAGCACTTGTCCCACTCATAGGCATGTTACGTTTGTTCCCCCACACATCACACCATACCACTTTGTCCACAGTCACCTACACAAATTATGCTAAACAGTCGTATTGTACTCAGCATGCACAAGTCTCACTGCAAAAATTTCCCACATTCGGGTCGATTCCGATCACGGCCGGAAGCGCACCTAACAGTATTCGTCCGGAAAAAAACCCAGCCGAATGCGTGTTTCCCGACCGATTCGAACACCCGTCCGGACGAACAAGTATGATGCGTATAACAACCCATTTCCCGAGCGAGCTGTACTCACCCAATCCAGCTCCTGTTCCCCGCCCGAGCCGGATGGGTAAACGCCGATTCGAGTCGCACGGAACCAAATACACAGCACCTTCCGGCCGGACTAGTACGATGCGCGCTCCGTACGCGCCGAACCCGTCGCTACGTCCGGCACGTTTCAGCATCCGGGAGAGCCGCACATAAGCTCCGTTTCGCGCCACAAGACGATCCACGGCTACGAGATGAACAAGCCAGCGACGAGTACGAGTCGAAGACAAGAGAAACCCGAACAAGACGACCTAAGCATGAATCCCATCGCGCAGGTCCTACCTATACTCTACATCTATTACCGGGACCGGTACGGACGCGTACGGCGCAGACGGTAAGTCAAACACCAACAATACAAACAAACTACACGTACCCAAAATATGTCACATCCACATAGGGATGCACAAATGACGTACACTAGCAACAGCACAACCATAGGGGTGGGATGGGCATCACCAATGCCATTCACACCCATAGGGGGATGGATGCCTACCACTAACACCACCCCTACTCAGGGGGGGCTGGATGCCTGCCACTACCACCACCCCTACTCAGGGGGGCTGGATGCCTGCCACTACCACCACCCCTACTCATGGGGGCCAGGATGCCTGTCACTACTACCATCCCTACCCTTAGGGGGATGGATGCCTACCACTAACACCACCCCTACTCAGGGGGGCTGGATGCCTGCCACTACCACCACCCCCTCTCAGGGGGCTGGATGCCTGCCACTACCACCACCCCTACTCAGGGGGGCTGGATGCCTGCCACTACCACCACCCCTACTCAGGGGGCTGGATGCCTACCACTACCACCACCCCTACTCAGGGGGCCTGGATGCCTGTCACTACTACCATCCCCACCCTTAGGGTGATGGATGCCTACCACTACCACCACCCCTACTCAGGGGGTTGGATGCCTGCCACTACCACCACCCCTACTCAGGGGGCTGGATGCCTACCACTACCACCACCCCTACTCAGGGGGGCTGGATGCCTGCCACTAACACCACCCCTACTCAGGGGCTGGATGCCTGCCACTACCACCACCCCTACTCAGGGGGCTGGATGCCTGCCACTACCACCACCCCTACTCATGGGGGCCTGGATGCCTGTCACTACTACCATCCCCACCCTTAGGGTGATGGATGCCTACCACTACCACCACCCCTACTCATGGGGGCCTGGATGCCTGTCACTACTACCATCCCCACCCTTAGGGTGATGGATGCCTACCACTACCACCACCCCTACTCGGGGGGGCTGGATGCCTGCCACTACCACCACCCCTACTCAGGGGGGCTAGATGCCTACCCTACCACCACCCCTACTCAGGGGGGGCTGGATGCCTGCCACTACCACCACCCCTACTCAGGGGGGCTGGATGCCTGCCACTACCACCACCCCTACTCAGGGGGGGCTGGATGCCTACCACTACCACCACCCCTACTCAGGGGGGGCTGGATGCCTGCCACTACCACCACCCCTACTCAGGGGGTCTGGATGCCTGCCACTACCACCACCCCTACTCAGGGGGGGCTGGATGCCTGCCACTACCAACACCCCTACTCATAGGCGCCTGGATGCCTGTCACTACTACCATCCCCACCCTTAGGGTGATGGATGCCTACCACTACCACCACCCCTACTCATGGGGGCCTGGATGCCTGTCACTACTACCATCCCCACCCTTAGGGTGATGGATGCCTACCACTACCACCACCACTACTCAGGGGGGCTGGATGCCTGCCACTACCACCACCCCTACTCAGGGGGCTGGATGCCTACCACTACCACCACCCCTACTCAGGGGGCTGGATGCCTGCCACTACCACCACCCCTACTCAGGGGCTGGATGCCTGCCACTACCACCACCCCTACTCAGGGGGCTCGATGCCTACCACTACCACCACCCCTACTCAGGGGGGCCTGGATGCCTGTCACTACTACCATCCCCACCCTTAGGGTGATGGATGCCTACCACTACCACCACCCCTACTCAGGGGGGGCTGGATGCCTGCCACTACCACCACCCCTACTCAGGGGGCTGGATGCCTATCACTAGCACCACCCCTACTCAGAGGGGGCTGGATGCCTGCCACTACCACCACCCCTACTCAGGGGGGGCTGGATGCCTGCCACTCCCACCATCCCTACTCAGGGGGGGCTGGATGCCTGCCACTACCACCACCCCTACTCATGGGGGCCTGGATGCCTGTCACTACTACCATCCCCACCCTTAGGGTGATGGATGCCTACCACTACCACCACCCCTACTCATGGGGGCATGGATGCCTGTCACTACTACCATCCCCACCCTTAGGGTGATGGATGCCTACCACTACCACCACCCCTACTCAGGGGGGGCTGGATGCCTGCCACTACCACCACCCCTACTCAGGGGGGGCTGGATGCCTACCACTACCACCACCCCTACTCAGGGGGGGCTGGATGCCTACCACTACCACCACCCCTACTCAGGGGGGCCTGGATGCCTGCCACTACCACCACCCCTACTCATGGGGGCCTGGATGCCTGTCACTACTACCATCCCCACCCTTAGGGTGATGGATGCCTACCACTACCACCACCCCTACTCATGGGGGCCTGGATGCCTGTCACTACTACCATCCCCACCCTTAGGGAGATGGATGCCTACCACTACCACCACCCCTCCTCAGGGGGGCTGGATGCCTGCCACTACCACCACCCCTACTCATGGGGGCCTGGATGCCTGTCACTACTACCATCCCCACCCTTAGGGTGATGGATGCCTACCACTACCACCACCCCTACTCATGGGGGCCTGGATGCCTGTCACTACTACCATCCCCACCCTTAGGGTGATGGATGCCTACCACTACCACCACCCCTACTCATGGGGGCCTGGATGCCTGTCACTACTACCATCCCCACCCTTAGGGTGATGGATGCCTACCACTACCACCACCCCTACTCAGGGGGGGCTGGATGCCTGCCACTACCACCACCCCTACTCAGGGGGGCTAGATGCCTACCCTACCACCACCCCTACTCAGGGGGCTGGATGCCTGCCACTACCACCACCCCTACTCAGGGGGCTGGATGCCTGCCACTACCACCACCCCTACTCAGGGGGCTGGATGCCTACCACTACCACCACCCCTACTCAGGGGGGCTGGATGCCTGCCACTACCACCACCCCTACTCAGGGGTCTGGATGCCTGCCACTACCACCACCCCTACTCAGGGGGGCTGGATGCCTGCCACTACCAACACCCCTACTCATAGGCACCTGGATGCCTGTCACTACTACCATCCCCACCCTTAGGGTGATGGATGCCTACCACTACCACCACCCCTACTCATGGGGGCCTGGATGCCTGTCACTACTACCATCCCCACCCTTAGGGTGATGGATGCCTACCACTACCACCACCACTACTCAGGGGGGGCTGGATGCCTGCCACTACCACCACCCCTACTCAGGGGGGCTGGATGCCTACCACTACCACCACCCCTACTCAGGGGGCTGGATGCCTGCCACTACCACCACCCCTACTCATGGGGGCCTGGATGCCTGCCACTACCACCACCCCTACTCAGGGGGGCTCGATGCCTACCACTACCACCACCCCTACTCAGGGGGGCCTGGATGCCTGTCACTACTACCATCCCCACCCTTAGGGTGATGGATGCCTACCACTACCACCACCCCTACTCAGGGGGGGCTGGATGCCTGCCACTACCACCACCCCTACTCAGGGGGCTGGATGCCTACCACTAGCACCACCCCTACTCAGGGGGGGCTGGATGCCTGCCACTACCACCACCCCTAGTCAGGGGGGGCTTGATGCCTGCCACTCCCACCATCCCTACTCAGGGGGGGCTGGATGCCTGCCACTACCACCACCCCTACTCATGGGGGCCTGGATGCCTGTCACTACTACCATCCCCACCCTTAGGGTGATGGATGCCTACCACTACCACCACCCCTACTCATGGGGGCCTGGATGCCTGTCACTACTACCATCCCCACCCTTAGGGTGATGGATGCCTACCACTACCACCACCCCTACTCAGTGGGGGCTGGATGCCTGCCACTACCACCACCCCTACTCAGGGGGGGCTGGATGCCTACCACTACCACCACCCCTACTCAGGGGGGGCTGGATGCCTGCCACTACCACCACCCCTATTCATGGGGGCCTGGATGCCTGTCACTACTACCATCCCCACCCTTAGGGTGATGGATGCCTACCACTACCACCACCCCTACTCATGGGGGCCTGGATGCCTGTCACTACTACCATCCCCACCCTTAGGGTGATGGATGCCTACCACTACCACCACCCCTCCTCAGGGGGGCTGGATGCCTGCCACTACCACCACCCCTACTCAGGGGGGGCTGGATGCCTACCACTACCACCACCCCTACTCAGGGGGCTGGATGCCTGCCACTACCACCACCCCTACTCAGGGGGCCTGGATGCCTACCACTACCACCACCCCAACTCAGGGGGGCTGGATGCCTGCCACTACCACCACCCCTACTCAGGGGGGGCTGGATGCCTACCACTACCACCACCCCTATTCAGGGGGGGCTGGATGCCTGCCACTACCACCACCCCTACTCATGGGGGCCTGGATGCCTGTCACTACTACCATCCCCACTCATGGGGGGCTGGATGCCTGTCACTACCACCACCCCTACTCAGGGGGGGCTGGATGCCTGCCACTACCACCACCCCTACTCAGGGGGGCTGGATGCCTGCCACTACCACCACCCCTACTCATAGGACGGGTAATGCATGACACAACCAGCATACTCCCACATAAGGAATGACAGAAAATGACATCCCCCCAACACCATGACCAGCGTGTGTAGTCTGTGTCAAATGCCTACAACACTGAACATGACATTGAACATACAATGTGACCCACTATCACATGTGTCACACATAAATGTGTGTGGCCTCCACACTGCAAGCCGACCATGGCCACTGTGGCAATGGGGTGGAACACCCCATCACCACAGTGACCAAAAGGTAAGTGTGGGGTCCATAGCTGATGCACCTCTTGAACAGTGTGGCCATGGGGCCTAAAGCCCCCTCACCACAGTGACCAAAAGGTAAGTGTGGGGTCCATAGCTGATGCACCTCTTGAACAGTGTGGCAATGGGGCCTAAAGCCCCATCACCACAGTGACCAAAAGGTAAGTGTGGGGTCCATAGCTGATGCACCTCTTGAACAGTGTGGCAATGGGGCCTAAAGCCCCATCACCACAGTGACCAAAAGGTAAGTGTGGGGTCCATAGTTGATGCACCTCTTGAACAGTGTGGCCATGGGGCCTAACGCCCCCTCACCACAGTGACCAAAACGTAAGTGTGGGGTCCATAGCTGATGCACCTCTTGAACAGTGTGGCAATGGGGCCTAAAGCCCCATCACCACAGTGACCAAAAGGTAAGTGTGGGGTCCATAGCTGATGCACCTCTTGAACAGTGTGGCAATGGGGCCTAAAGCCCCATCACCACAGTGACCAAAAGGTAAGTGTGGGGTCCATAGCTGATGCACCTTTTGAACAGTGTGGCAATGGGGCCAAAAGCACCATCACCACTGTGATCATAAGGTAAGTGTAGTCATGGTAAAAGCTGCCAAAGCCAAACTGTATGGATGAATCCTGGTCACACAACAACAAACACATCAGTGGCATAGTAGTGCTTGTGTCCCTTAGCAACATAGATTGGGCGAGGCAAACAGTGCAGTGTCACAGAAACATCGTTTTGGCCATGTGCATACAAACATCACACATGGGGGACCACATTGTCAACATTCAC
Source organism: Calotriton arnoldi (assembly GCA_963921515.1). Lineage (NCBI taxonomy): Eukaryota > Metazoa > Chordata > Amphibia > Caudata > Salamandridae > Calotriton > Calotriton arnoldi. Next base: position 2,485,393 of record CAWUFW010000121.1, on the reverse strand, counting down.
AAATAACACAATGACAGAAGTGACCATCATAATGCTGACCCACATATCTGCACCAATGGACACACACATGTAGATATCCTGTGGAGACTGTCGATGTCAGGTGAACAAATACCATACCATGGCATCAATGGGACATACAAACCATGATCATTGTGCTGACTGATGACCTAGGAGTCCCGGGGAAACCCACCAAACAACATACAGCCAATGGCACACTACAGAAATGCCAATGCAGTGGTGCAAATGCACAAACACAAACAGGCAGCCTCACACTGCATATCAAACACAACAGGTGATGGGGGTGTGTGCCCGTGTCCCCAGGCAACCACACAACACATGAGGAGGCCTGAACTCCAATCACACAGATGTGTATACAGTGCCATACAAAAGTTACTCATGGATCGGATACCCCTATGTGGGCAATCAGGCATCGTCAGCTGAGAGGGAGGCCATATTACACATGTCACACAAGCTTGTAGGAACAGCAACTAACACAGCAAGAGACAGACCCACCACAGCACTACCCCAAGGGACCCCACATTGTGCTGACACTAGCCTGCATGACAGTCCCACTGTGATGACAAAGGTAGATGTCGTTCACACTGTGAACCACAGCCATGTGTCCTGAGCAACAAACTACCATCACACCTACACAAGCTCCAATCAATCAGCACAGCCTGCCAGCCAAAGCCAATATGGAGGTAGGGGTCTAGCCGTGCAACAACTCACATTTGCACACTCAACACCACACACCCTGATCTCCACCAATGTGCAGCAGTGAAGCTCACATGGACTGGTGACATTGCACATGCACCCATGACAATCCCAGGGGTGGTGGGGGGAACTAAGGTGCAGAAACCCATCACACATGGCCAGTCAACAAGACTCGTCAATGTCTGACACACAGCACAGTACGCTGTACATGGTCATGATGTGAAATCCACCACAATCAATGGGATCCTGGCCATAGTCACACACCAACGAAGAAGCCAAGGTGACACACAAAGGACACACGTACACAACTTCCAACATTGCAGCTCTGACCCTGAGGAGTGGCAGCAGTCACACACACAACGTGTCACAATCACTGAAAGCTACCACAAACTGTAATTCACATGACTTGTGTAAACAACAAGTGCCAAGGGGAATCCTGAATGTGTCCCATCACCGTTTGCCCACATCCCCAGCCCTGACAACAAAGACAACCTGGGATGACAACCTCATGAACATTAGTTTGCCATGCACCCACATCACGGAGAAACCAGGTCCGAGATGCTGGATGAACACAGACCAACTCTGCAAGCATCACAAACAGGAACATCCCTAGGGACACAGCCTGTGTAGGAAAAGGGAAGGGAACACGCACAGACATGCTTACACAACACGCAACACGGGCACACGCAATGTCACCGGATTACACACTGCCATGAGGGCACTCCACTCCTGTGGAAGGTCCGCTGTGCCAAACCTTGTCTGTGCACGACTCAAACATGTCAGCAGGACACTCCATCAGTGAGTCAACAACTACAACACACAGAAGGCTCTGCTCACATCAGCCTGGGTACGGGAGTGTCACGTCAGTCATCTGCATACACCCAAAACACGTGTCAAGCCAGTTGCACTGTATACACAGATGAGTCCTTCAACATTGATGTGCAAAACTGCATGTCCAGTGGAGATGGGCACACAGTCAGGGAAATCGTAACATTGAACAGTGGTAAGCCCACCAGATGTGTATCAGTGTAAGACAAAGATGTTCATTTACAAATGCAAAACGTACATCCCTGTGTCAAAAGCTGAACATTACACCCTCAGACTGCAGCAAAGGATGCCATAGATCCAGAGTAGAACAGAACACATATCCCATGGACCACATGGAGTCCATCACAGCAACACTTCATTTTCCTGATCTGAACACTATTACAACTGCAAATGCAGGATGCTACTCATCTACATCATGTACATCATAAGAAACACCACAATTAAACAAAAAGAGGCTTTATTCAGCTAATGTAAAATTAAAAGTTGACGTCCAAAAGAAACTAAGGCCAATGGCCAGTCCAAAATACATGTCCCAACAGGGTGACAAGTGACAACTGGTCACCCATTGCTTGCCTGCACTGGTACGGACAGGGGACATCCCCTTGGAGGGGCATACAAGGGGCAGGCCAGGCACCGCAGGGACAGGATCAGGGGATGGCAGAGTGAGGCAGTGAAGGGGTGGTGGGTGCAGGAGTGTCACCGGCAACTGCAGTGGAGGTGTCTGACTCAGGGGGGGCCAGCACCACCATGCTACACAAGTCAGTTGGTGTGGGTGCTGCAACCACTGCAGTGCGCTGGTCTGATGTAGTGGACTGGGTCCCCACTGCAGTGCCCGAGTCAGACAAGGTGGTTGTGGACTCCACTGCAGTGCATAACTCCAAGGGAGTGGAAGGGTGGGCAGATGAGGTGCGCAGGACAGAGGGGGGGACCCGGTCCCCACACCAGTGGCACTAACAGGCAGAGCGTCTGGGTTGGGGGTGGAAGAGCAAGTGGCAGGGGGGGAGGGCCTAAGTAGTCTGGGGATGTGGTATCGGTGTGTGGGGGAACTTGGGGCAGGGTGTGGCGGGGGAACCTGTGGAGTGGTGGCCTGGGGGATGGAGGAGAGAGACTGGGTGGTGGAGCTGTGTGGTGGTTTTGGTGGGTCTTGCTCTTCCTGGTCCGGGGGGACTTCCTATTGGGGTCCTGTGTCTGCCTGCGCCTGGGGGAGGGTGTCTGGGGGCGAGGGGCACTCCCCTCTGTGTGGGTGGACTTCCTCTTCCCCCGGTATGCTGGATCAGCAGGATTGGAGGGGAAGAGGCCGAGGTCACACAGGAAGAGCTGCTGTGTAGGTGGGATAGCAGGTGAGGCAAGGGAAGGGGTCTTGGAGGGAGAGGATTTGGAGGACTGCGGAGTGACTGTGGATGCCTGTGTGTGTGTGTGTTCCCCATCCCCTGTGTGTGTGGTATCAGTCCCCTGAGGATGCTTGTGTGCATGTCTTGCCTTTCTCTTGGGTGTGTCTGTGCTGCTCGTGTCTGTGTGTTTGGGTGATTGTGCAGGTGTGCATGTGCTTTGGACAGGTAGGGTGGCAGGAAGTGTGGATGGGGCAGAGGTGGGAGGGGTGAGGGACTGTTGGAGGAGGGACACTGCTGCCGTCAGGGAGGAGTCCATGGATCTATTGCTCCTCTGTAGGGCAGACATACCCGTTGAGATGCCCTCCATGAACGACACCAGCTGTGTCAACAGAGTGGTGTGTGCATGGAGGTCAGTCAGCATTGCTGTCTGCCCTACATGGAGCTGCCGAAGGAGGTACACAGACTCCTCACTCAGGGCAGCAGGGGACACAGGGGCAGGGGGTGCGGTGCCTGGCATGAAGGAGACACGCTCCCGAGCACGGGAGCCTCCACGGACCTCAGGAATGGGAGCCAATGGGAGGGCGGTGGTGGTGGTGGCGGGGCCAGACAGACTAGCTGGGGTGTGGTGGCTGCTGACACCCGCCTCCACAAGGGAGTCATCCTCCGAGCTGCTGTGGTCCTCAGCTGAGGTGGATGGTGCTGAGGACTCCTCGGTGTGGCTCCCCTCGCCCTCCGTGCCACTGGGTCCCTCTGACCACTCGTCGGACGCTGACCCAGTCTGGCTCCGCTGCTCCTCCTGGTCCGTGGAGCTGTCCCCTCCTGTGGCCGTGGATGTATCTGCAAACAATTAGGGAAACAGACAAACATCAGTCACCTGCACTGACCGCACACACCACAGTAAGTACAGCACATCACAGAGCAAGCCCTGGCATCCTTAGTTGAACATTGCCTAAAGTCCTCACACAGATTCGGGGAAGCCAATTGTCAGTCTGATGGTCAACCATGGGACTCACACCCCTCCTGCCCTTGCACCCATCTGTCTGGTGCCTGTCTGATGGTAAGACCCCAGTGTGGACACATGCACCACCTACACAGTTGTTGGACATTGCAGGGAACACGGTGAAGTATGTGAACATGCACACAACACATCTCTTGCCACTGAGTCAGTGCAGGTGTCCGGATGAAGGGATGGCCAGAGTCTAAATAGAAATGCATGTGATGCATACCAGCACCACACACCATGATGCACCCATGTCCGGATAGTCAATGCCACAATGGGGTGCATGTTGCACATGTCACTCCCCTGCAGGATCAGTCTTAGGAAGTTTAATGCCATGACACAGGCATGCGTGCAAAGTCATACATCACTGTCTCCAGTCACATGGCCATGGCAGCCAGCCAACAACAGTCTGCACTGTGTCACAATCCTAGGACATGGGGAATGCAAGTTATGTAACTGACAAGTGCACATGTCCATCCCCCAAAAACCACATCATCAGAACTACTATTTGTCCACGTCATACCAATTGGACATATGGGGGACATGAAACACAACTCTCTGAACATGAGCACTTCACAGTGTGCTGTGAATGAGAAACAGCTGCCTGAAATTCACAGTCGCATACACCTGTGTGCACAGTCAAGTGATCAGACACCTATAAATCACAGAAGTATCGTCTATCATGGTCACATCTCCGCTGGCATGCTGAGCCCTAACCGATAAACATACCAGTAGTCCTGACAACGAGGACACAGCACAATGACACAGAGGCAGACACCTGAGGGAACATTTCACTGATCACAACATGCCAGATGGTACACGGGAGTGGGAGTACAGAGTGTATTGTATGCCCTGGAGTAGGCATGACTGTCCAGCTCCACCTGTAAGAGGGATGAGTCCTGGACAGTAGGCAGGTGGCTAAGCACGTGTGACACACTTGATACACATACTCCTGAGGCCCAAACATTGTTCCCACCGGCAGCATGGGTGTGTGCCAAATTCCCCAGGGACATGTGGTGATTCAGATCAGCAAGTGGACCACATATCAAAGTTACACCCAGATTACATGTCAGAACTTAGGCATTGTGTAAGCAATTGACCCACCCATGAATCCCACAACATAGTCACGGGAACAAATGCTGTCCCCCACCTTGAGCGAAGCTAAATGCAATGACACAGTCCCCAAGTGACACAATTTCCTGACTGTAAGGGCCACACATATGCGTATCAGAGGAGAAGTGGGCATGTCACAAATGAGGGACATGGGTCCTGGACCACATGACTGATGTACTGTGGAAGTTTAACCAGGCCAGAGGAGGGCACATAGCATGTCAGACAAAGTGCACAGTGCAGTCATGGACTCACCCCTCCTTGCTGCTGTCTGGCCTTCAGCTGCCCATCCAGGTCAGGGAAGACCACCGCCAGGATCCGGAGCATGTGGGGGGTCAGGGTCCGGTGTCCGCCCCTCCTGCAAGGAGGCGACAGCTTCAGCTGGACCCTTGCGATCCTCCAGGTCCAGCCCCGAAGGTCCTGCCACCTCTTCTGGCAGTTGCGGATCCTGCGCCTGTAGACCCCCACGGATCTTACTTCCCGGGCGATGGTCAGCCAGATTTCCTGCTTCTGGTGGGCATCAACCTGTGAGGATGAGAAAGTGAAAAGGCCATTACTACACATGCAACATATCCGTGCATCACACAGTTGGATATACATGTCTCAATCACAGGGGCATATGATGTACATAGGCAGTGCAACAATGGCTATGAACAGTTTGCCAGCAGTCACTACATGGTATCATTGCATGGGGAGTAAACCTTGTTGGAATGCACTGTTACTGCACTGTACCTGTTCAGTGCATGTAACTACACACTTTGGGGTGTGACAACTACTCAGTGAGCATGCTAGCCAGTGGTGTGCACACTGTAAGTCCTGCTAGTCAGACAACATGCACAATTGGTAAGGCAGTGGACAGCACACTCACCTGCTCCCCTGGTTTCCCATACAGCTTGCTGTACTGTGGAAGGAGGCTGTCCAGCAGGGCCTGGTTCTCCTCAAGGCTGAAGGCTGGGGCTCTATCCACAGTACGTGCCATTGCAGTAGCCAGAGGATGCAGAGACAGCAGCAGTGTTGTTGGCAGATGTCGTCCTGGAGCATGTAGTGCAGGCAAGTGAGCTCTCAGGGGAACAGCCAGCATTATATGTGTGCTGCAGAGGCAGATACTGTCCCATGTGTCCAAAGTGATAGGTCCAAGTCGCATCTTCTGAATCTGACCAATCCATGGAATAGCAGCACTAATACACGCCCACAGCATCCTTCAAATCTTCAAATTCATGACATCCATGATTTTGCAACATTGTTGTTTCTGGCCAACTGAATTCACTGCATCAGACTCGGAGCCACGAAAACGCGTCCATTGCCATGCCAGGCCCCAGCCAATGCGTGCACACCGTTCGGTACATTGCCGTACAACGCGTATTTTGGGGTACGATGCGTACCCGCACACAACACATGCAATGGGCCGGCCGGGCACACCAATCGGTCCATTGCTGTACAACGCGTATTTCGGGGTACAACACGTACCCGCACACAACACATGCAATGGGCCGGCCGGGCACACCGATCGGTCCATTGCTGTACAACGCGTACCCGCACACATCATATGCAATGGGCCGGCCGGGCACACCGATCGGTCCATTGCTGTACAACGCGTATTTCGGGGTACAACGCGTACCCGCACACATCATATGCAATGGGCCGGCCGGGCACACCGATCGGTCCATTGCTGTACAACGCGTACCCGCACACATCATATGCAATGGGCCGGCCGGGCACACCGATCGGTCCATTGCTGTACAACGCGTACCCGCACACATCATATGCAATGGGCCGGCCGGGCACACCGATCGGTCCATTGCTGTACAATGCGTATTTCAGGGTACAACGCGTACCCGCACACATCACATGCAATGGGCCGGCCGGGCACACCGATCGGTCCATTGCTGTACAACGCTATTTCGGGTACAACGCGTACCCGCACACATCATATGCAATGGGCCGGCCGGGCACACCGATCGGTCCATTGCTGTACAACGCGTACCTGTACAGGTCAGTCGCATATGTCACCATGCTTGTCACTGGTGAACTTATGCCAGACACATATACCTGCCAGAGACCCAGGGGCACACCTACAACACCACACCCACTCCACACTGTTTCCTAAGGCATGTAAGGCTGCATTACCGTTTCTGTGTATGGGGGTTGACATGTGGTTTCTGTGGTGGCACTGGTGGGCAGCCACACCCAGGCTGTGCATGTGTTCATGGGGACAGGGTCCTTTGTGTGTTGTGCACATGACCACTGTGATGTGCAACAGTTCATTTCAGAGCATGTGGCATGGTCACATTTCCAGGTTGTGTATGTGTGTGACATGTCACATACCCCCAGGGTCCCATGGGGGAAGGCATGTACGTCACAGGATGACCCATTGCCACAATAGTGATGTCCCTCCACAGTCTGTGTGCATGTTGTGTTTCCGATGTCTCTGATTCCATGTGCACGATGGGAGACAGTCTCCACATCAACGTTGTTTGTGCATGGACTTTGATGTTGTGCGTCACTGGCGTCCATGTGTGTCCTGCTGAGGCGACAGGGGCCACTACCTGTGGGAGTCATGTTAGTTTTTCTGACGTGTACATGATACGCCATGTCATGCCAGTGTCCATGTGGCAAGACAGGGTCCCTGGGAATCTACCTGTCAATGAGCTGTGATGCCTGTGGCGCATCTGTCCAGACATGTCACTGTGGTGTGTGTGTGGAACGTGACAGCAGTAAATGGGTACTTTGACACAGCCTAATGGTTTCCCATAGCACAACCTGGTACCTGTTGTGCACACATGTTGTACTGAGAAGTTAGATGATGGGCATGTAGGTGCGAGTTATGTCCGAACAGAACGGCACACACATCACGTACTTGTGTCTCGTAATGATGTATCATGTGAAATTGAGTATGGTGAATGGCACATCTGTGGGGTGACTGACAATCTTTCTTTCTTCATCCTATGCACTGCAGGGCTCCAGCTGTCCATAGACCATTCCCTGACCTGGCAACGATGGTGGAACGTGACAGCATCCGACGGTACCGCTTCACCAGGCAGCTGATTGAGGATTTGGCAGTGCGCTTGGCACCACATCTGCAACCTGGCCGCCCATACCCTACAGCGCTGACCCCCAAGGTGAAGGTGATGGCAGCCCTACACTTCTTTGCCACCGGTACCTTCCAACACACTGTGGCGACTGCTGGTGGGATGTCACAGACTATGTTCAGCCGTGTGCTACGCGATGTTTTGGAGGCTATGTTGAGGAACCTGAACCAGTTCATCTATTTCCCCAAACCTCGACAACTCACTGACGTTAAGAGTGACTTTTATGCCCTGGGGAGGATGCCACATGTAATTGGCTCCATTGATGGGACACATCTGGCTTTGGTACCACCACAGGCACATGAGCAAGCCTACCGAAACCGCAAACACTACCATTCGATCAATGCGCTGGTGGTATGTCTGGCAGATATGACCATCACACATGTGTGTGCCCGTTTCCCAGGTTCTGCTCACGATGCCTACGTGATGAGGAGTAGTCGCATCCCGAGGATGATGTCACAGATGCCGAACCAGCGTGCCTGGCTTGTCGGTGTGTACTGACTTTGTACCATTGTGTGTGTTCTGCTATGTTGTATTCCGCCCACTTTTCAAACTCAGCTAATGTGCAATTGTCTGTCTGTAGGTGACTCCGGATACCCCAACATGCCATGGTTGCTGACACCCCTCAGGAACCCTGTGACACCAGCCCAGATGCGCTACAATGAGGCACATGGTCGACCAGGAGAGTGATCGAGCAGACCTTTGGTCTCCTGAAGAGCCGCTTCCGCTGCCTGGACAAGACAGGAGGGGCCCTCCCATATGCCCCAGCAAAGGTGTGCAAGATCGTCATCGTTTGCTGCATGCTCCACAACCTGGCAGTGCGGAAGGAGTTGCCTCTCATCCTGGATGACGATGACCAACGTCCGCCACCTGTGGAGGATCCTGGCCTGGACCACGATGCCAGTGATGATGATGATGATGATGGTGATGTCCGCACACAGCTCATCACCAACTTCTTCAGCTGAATGTGAGTATCCAGGGAGATGCAATGTGAATGATGTGAGTTTGCATGATATGTGTGGATGGTGCTCTGGTGCTGTTGTAGTGTGGCCATGTGCCACTTGACTGGATGCGTGCAGCAATGTGTCCTTACAGGTAGTCTGTACTCCCCAACAGTGTTGACATGCTAACTTGGTTTTATGTAGGTATCTTGTGACATGTATTGGGCATGAGTATTGCAGTTCTGTCCTGTTCTTCAGTGGTTTTGACTGTGTGTCATGTCTGTCCTTCACAGGGTGCTTACAGAGTTGTTTGGTCAACTTGGATCCCCCAACACCATGATTCAGCTTTCAGGGTGGCAGCAGTCGTTTCCCTACAGGTGATGTGCCACACACCCCTGGACTTCATATCTTATGCACTTGTTGACTGTGTGGCCACTGCCACGTGGGATTACCTTGCATTTGTAGTGGAACCAACATGTTGCAAATGTGTAATAAACCTGTGCTTCACTTTGGGATGTGCGTTGTCTGTGGTCACACATCTGACTGACATTTGCTTACTGCACCTGTGGGCTAGTTGACACAGACTCTGAATAGGTGTGGTGTCTGTGCATTCCACAGTATTTCCTTGCAACATCACTGTAGGCGATGAGTCCGATGGCCCTGGTGTCTCTGTGTTGTGTAGCCCTAGTGGTGTGTCTCCCTCATATGTGTCCCGTCAACATGACTCACATGACGGTGTTGTACTTGCTGTTGCACTTAGCATACACAGTGTAATTTAGCAGATCATCATCACCATAACAGTATCCACATTTGAATAACAACAGAGGCAAGTATGGTGTACTAGTGATTTTATTTACAGAAATGTGTGTGTGTACAGTGCACAGGATGGTGGGTGCTGTACATTGGGATTGTGATCCAAAGTTCCCAGATGAGTTGGAATTTTTGGTAGCAGAAACGTCCTGAGTGAAGTCCACAGTCATATGATACATCAGTCCAACTTGAACTCCCCATGTCATGTGGGAGAGTAGTGATGCATTCGACAGGGTGAACAGTTTGCACACAAAGGAAAATTTCCGGAACAGGTGTTGGCTTCCTGGGGGATGTACGTGGCCATCAACCTCTCAGTTTTACTTCCTCGGACGACCCCTCTTCTTTGGGGGGACCCTCACGTGCAGGCTGCTGCGGTGCAGGGGAGTCTCCGCCAGAGTCCTCCTCCATCCCTGTGGCGGTGTCAGTTGTTGCAGCACCAGATGTTGTGGGCACACAGGGAGGTGTGGCCATGTTGGTGCTAATCTGGCGGAGGCATGTCAATATGTCCCTATGCACCGCTGTGAGTTCTTGCAATGTGTCCCACTTGGACTCCATGCCAGACATGTGTGTCTCCACACGGGACATGTGTGTCTCCACACGCGACATGTGGGAGTCCAAGCGGGCATGATGGGCAGTCTGCTGCTGTTGTATGTCCTTGAGGATCCCCACTACCTGTCTGACCTCTCCGGTGCTATTCTGGTACGCATCAGCGATGCGTGCCAGTTGTGGGTCATCATGCAGTCCAGACCCCTCTGCAATCAGCGACCTATGTCTCCCACCCCTCCCACCACCCCTGGCGACACGTGCAGGACCTGCGGTGGCACGCACGGGTGACCCCAGGCCCCCTTGGGGGTTGTTAGTGGTGGTGTTGTCCGTTGCTCCACGGTGTGCCTGGGGCCCTGTGCTGTTGTCATCGGTGGGCCTTGGTCTGTCTGTGTCGGCGGGGGTGGTCTGTGTGTTGGCAGTTGTTGGAGGGGTAGGTGCAGGGGGTGCAGATGTTGGTCCTGCTGGTGCTGCATGACGACTCTGACCGGAGGTGCCAGGTTGGTATTCGCCATCCGAGGAGTGCAGAGGCTGTTCCACACCAGTGAGCTCAGTGTCCCCCGGAGCCTGGGACAGGGACTCCTCCTCGCCTGCTGCTGTGTCCCCATCATCATCACCTGTATTTGGAAGAGACAGACATTGTATGTTATGTTTCTACAGGCATCAATGGTTCACACACCTGACAGTTGTGACTGTACCTCTGGATGCGGGCATGTACATTGCATTGTCCTAAGTTGTCACAGTAAGAGGTTGATATTGGTGTGGCACATTGTCCTGCATACCTGGGACATTTCAATGTGAATGTTGAGGTGTGTGCATGGCCAGCATTGGTTGTATTTGGTGGACATCCGGCCATCCTTCTCCACCTAGCCCAGTTATCCCACCATGACGCATGCCACCCTTGCAGTGGGTTCAGGTTGACTCTCAGGATGTCATTCAGTGGTGTCTTGCTGTTGGTTGTTGCACAGTTCCCAGCAGGGCCTTGTGCACCCCACAGCAGTGCCCAGTGTCAGCCATCTTGTCAGTCCTTCTCCACTCCCTGTGATGTGAGCATGGTTCAGAGTGGAGTTGATGGGCCAATTGTGAGGGTGAGCAATATCTGTGACTACAACTCCCATCATGCTATTGCCTACACCCCCCTTCCCAGCATGCCCGTACTTCCTTCCTTTTGACTCTGCCTCCCTGTGGGGTAGTGTGCCTGTGCTGACAGGAAGGCTGACAGTGTTGTCCTTGCGTTTGTTTGGCTACAAGTCCCAGAAGTGTCCCTGTGCTTCACACAGCATTACCCAGGGTGGTGGTCTTTGTGGGATCTTCATTTGGTATGTGAGGCATTGCATTCTCCCCGGTGGGTTATGTGGAGTTTGTGTTGAGGGTGTGTGTGAGGTGAGCTGCTTGTAACTATGGTCAGTGCTGTGAGTCCTCCTTCCCACCCAGCCAGATATCCCACCATGCAACGTGCTTGCATTGCAGGGAGTGCAAGTTGGCTTTCAGGATGTCAGGCAGTGGTTTTCTGCTGTTTGTTGGTGCACAGTTCCCAGCAGGGCCATGTGCTCCCCACAGCAGTGCCCAGTGTCAGCCATCTTGTCAGTCCTTCTCCACTCCCTGTGATGTGAGCATGGTTCAGAGTGGAGTTGATGGGCCAATTGTGAGGGTGAGCAATATCTGTGACTACAACTCCCATCATGCTATTGCCTACACCCCCCTTCCCAGCATGCCCATACTTCCTTCCTTTTGACTCTGCCTCCCTGTGGGGTAGTGTGCCTGTGCTGACAGGAAGGCTGACAGTGTTGTCCTTACGTTTGTTTGGCTACAAGTCCCAGAAGTGTCCCTGTGCTTCCCACAGCATTACCCAGGGTGGTGGTCTTTGTGGGATCTTCATTTGGTATGTGAGGCATTGCATTCTCCCCGGTGGGTTATGTGGAGTTTGTGTTGAGGGTGTGTGTGAGGTGAGCTGCTTGTAACTATGGTCAGTGCTGTGAGTCCTCCTTCCCACCCAGCCAGATATCCCACCATGCAACGTGCTTGCATTGCAGGGAGTGCAAGTTGGCTTTCAGGATGTCAGGCAGTGGTGTTCTGCTGTTTGTTGGTGCACAGTTCCCAGCAGGGCCTTGTGCTCCCCACAGCAGTAGCCAGTGTCAGCCATCTTGTCAGTCCTTATCCACTTCCTGTGATGTGAGCATGGTTCAGAGTGGTGTTGATGGGCCAATTGTGAGGGTGAGCAGTATCTGTGACTACAACTCCCATCATGCTATTGGCTACACTGACTTCACCAGCATACACAGAATTCATTCCTTTAAGTGAGCTTCCCTGTGAGGTGGTGTTCTAGTGGTGGCAAAATATCAGACAGTGTTTGTTGGTTATATTTGTGCCACTGCCTTGCTCTATTTGTTGTTAGGTTTGTACATGTCATGACACAGTTACATATCACTATGAGATGGCATGTATTGTGTTTATCTAACTGACATACACATCTTGGGATGATTATCTTTTGGTTGCTGTTGTTTTGCTAGGGGTGGACGGTTTGACTGTCCCCTTGACAGTGATGTGTGTGTATTTGCACACAATATTGTGTATATTAGTTGTGTACTCACCAGGCTCTGGGATGTCTGTTAGTCCATATACGCTCACTGGTGGTAGGATGGCCCGCACATTCTCCTCCCAGGGCCTGAGGTATACTGGTTTTGCAGGAGGGCCACTGCCGGTGTGCTGGCTCAGGAGGTAATCCTTCTTGAGTAGGTCTCTGACCCTCCTGCGCACATCATACCACCTGTTCTGGATGTCTTCCTTTGTGCGCAAACATGGTGATTGTGCGTTCACCCTGTCGACGATCCTCGCCCACATCTTGGTTTTCTGCGACATGGGGGTCTGTTGCACCAATGTGCCAAACAACTGTGGCTCTACCCTCAGGATCTTGTCTACCATGACTTCCAATTCACTATCTAGGAACTTTGGATTCTTCTTTAGGGGCATGGTGATGGGTGGTGGTGGTGATGATTGATGTGTGTGTGTGTGTGCAAGTGAGGGTGTGTGTGTGTAGGTTTTGCTGGGTGTGTGTGAGGGTGCTATTTGTTGAGGTGCTAATGGTGTGTGGCTTTTGTGTTGGATGAGCTGTGTGTGTGTCTGTGTTTGCTGTGTGATGGTGTCCTGTGCTGGCAGGTCAGTGGAATTTACAAAGGATCATGGTAGGGATTTGTGGGCTTTATGTAGGTGGAGTTGGGGGTGTGTCCTTGTTCCATTTTTTTCTCCCCCTGTATTTATTGGCTTTGTCATTGCTTGTTTGCCCCTTTTTTTTTGTATTTTTTCATTAGTGATTATTGTGCATGTAGGAGTCGTTCTTCTGACCGAGTTGGACGTTGCAGTTGTCTCGTGCGCGCCTGTCCGAGTCGTTCCCGCTGTGTTTCAGCTCCGTTTCATATGCGGCGTACGCGTCATTCGCAGGGGTATTGTGTTTGTTCGGCTGGCTTTTGTGTGCGTGTCGGTCGTACTGCTTGGGCTCCGTGCGAGTCGGTCTGAATTTGCCCCCATTGCATCGTACTGCGCGGGTCGGAGTTCGCGGGTACGTTTCGTTCGGGTTGTTTCCTGGTGCGTGCCGGTCGGTGCGATTCGCGTGGCTTTCCGGCCGGATAGCTTGTTTCCGTCCGGGTCGTTCGTTCGCCTTGAGTTCCGTACGAGTCGGTCATGATTCACATGCATTTCATCGTACTACGCGGGTCGGACGGTGCCTGTACGTGTCGGTCGGACTAAATTCCCGTACCGAGTCGGTCGGCACGTTTTCCGGCCCGAATCGGAATCGGCCCCATTGTGTCTACTGTGCCAGGCATCACACACTGCAACACTAACACCTATCATGCTTCCCTGCAGCAGTGTCTGGCAGGTTGGTTGTTAAAGTGCTAATCACCCATGTCATACCACAGTGTTGCAATGTAAACAGTGGAAGTGCATATTACCAAAAAACTCCACTGGACCTGGGACTCACACTGCTAAACTATGCACATCCCAACTGTCTTGCAACAGACCCAGCTGCCACAGTGCTGCACTGAATTGCATAACAAGAGTACCTTGTCTGACTAAAATGCACAAATGTGTCTGCTTGGGACCAGCAATGTGTGTATGCATTGACAATGGTCACATCTCACACTGTCTGTCTGAACAGTGCTGGTATAGTCTGGCCCCAAAAGCACACATTGCCTGCACATGGATGACTGTATCTTACAAACACACCACTGTTGATGACAACATGTAAGTGTATGGATGCCCCGGAACAACTGCATCACCAGTACTTTGATCATGTTCTCAGGTCCACAAATCCCATGAAACCATGATAGTGTGGAAATGTTTGCTGGGTGAGATGTTCAACCTGCTGTATGTCACCACAGTGATAGGAGCCTATACCCCATGCCCTATTTTGCCAGCAAATGTTGGGGGAGTGAACCCCACACCCAGATAGTTGGGACAACAGTGATGGTGGGGCCACACCCCATGCCCTAATGTGATGTGAAAACTTTGGGTACTGAAACCCACACACACCTTCTGCTCACCACAAGCACGTTCCTCCCAAGAATGACTCTTAAGTCACATAGCCATGTCATTGCTCACCTTCACCTCAACCGGTAGGTAGCCATCTTCACACGGAGACGGTGTTGTGGTGTTGGCAAATTGTCCCAGAAATCCCACTATGCATGCTGTCCCACCCCTGAGTAGGATGGGCCACTCCACCCCCAATCAGAATCATGTGGCAGGCATTGTATGCCACCCACTCTACTAACAGGTAGATAACCGCATCTCACAGGTCGGGGTGTGTGGGGGTGGGAAGCTTGCACAACAACTCACACAAGCCCTAATGAGGTCCAGCCCCCAAGACTGATAACACCCTCGCATTAAGAAGCATGAGTCAGTCATTGCAATGTCCACTTCCAAATCACTGGTAGGTAGACATATCATGCTGACTTGTCCCACACTGGACCAAGATGGAAGCCTACCTCACACACACAGAGAGGTCTTACAAATACAAGCACAAAACAGCAAACAGAACATATCACCAGCCACTACATGCAGCCAGATATGCCTCACGACAAGCATGGTGGCATAGGACACTAGGCCTCACATTGCACAACTGCACACCCAGATAGCATTGGCCACTATAGTGTGCACACACCTAAGCAAATGAAACCATGACAGCAACCAAAGTGTGACATTCAGATCCACATGTAGATGTAACTCAGTGCACAACCCTGCACACCACTGCATGCCATCTGAAAATGGCAGGAGTCCAGACCAGCAAGGACCAAATGAAAGCAAAGAAAGCATGGCTGGAAGTGCAAATACAGATATGTACACCACATGCCAAAGGTATGGATGCAACTACAATGTTCCCCCAATGTGCAGAGAAAACGGCTGCAAGGGCACAACAAGTGACATACATGCGTAACAGGATCACATATGATTAAACACTCACTAGATGCCAACATGAACCTGTCAATGTAAAAATGTAAATTGTGCATGTCATGTCTTGCCAACTCCCAATATGGACGAGTAATGCATGTACCTCAACAGCTTGTAAAGCATCACTGGATGTCGGTAACTGCAAATTAGATCAGTGAACAACTGCTGGATGTACAAACAGTTGATGTAACAGTGCGAACAGAAGCTTTGCTGGTTGCAACACAATGACCATTTCTCATCTGACCCACAGGTGACCAAGAACTCACTGCAGAGGACGACACCACCAACCTGCAGAGCCAGTCCCCCACCCCGGAACAGAGACTACTGGATGAAGACTCCTGGATTCCTTGGATGAGGAGCCCCAAGCCAGCACATCTGTTGTGGCAGGCCGCAACCAGGCCCAGACACCCATTGTCCCCACAACCACATCTGCTGCAACCCATGACCTTCCCCAGACAGCTGCTGTCACGGCCTGTGTGGCAACCACTACCACCACCACCACCACAGCTGCCCGCAAAACCCTCCCTGCCCCAGGTGATGAGCACCCCACAACATCTACTGAGGAGGCCAGGGAGAGGATGCAGCGGAGCAATGTGGGGAGCCAACAGGCCCGTGGCAGCAGTGTAGGTGGGAGGGGCAGGGTCATGTAGAGGGGAACTGAGCCTGGGACGGAAGCCCTGTCCCACATCAACAGAGTCCTTGGGGCATACGAACAGGCCCAGGGACGAATGGGCCAGTCTGAGGAAGATTCTCGGGAGCTCCTCCTGCTGATGAGGTCCATGGACAGCGCATGGGACAAATTGTGGACCTCTTGGGGCAGCTAGTGGCGGTTCTGAGCGACAGGCCAGCGCAACATTCAACACCTCCGCCTCCCCCTGAAGGGCAGCAGGATGACAGTACATCATCCTCCCCTGCGTCCACAGAGGGGGTGAGTCCTCAGACACCACTGCCCCTGCAGCACAGGCCCCTCCAGTCAAGCGCAAAAGGGGCCGTCCAAGGAAAGGCCAGGAGGCATCACGTGCCAAAGCACCTGCCAAAGGCAAGTCCCGGAGCCAGCCATGATGGCAGACCACTGCACCACTGCATTTACCTTTGGACTATCCTTCCCCACACTGCCATGTGAATGGCATCTGTCTGTTGTACTGGGTCTCCACATCACTGTGGTGACTACTCAATTATCTCATCTACCATGACCGTCAACTCATTTCTTCAAATTCCCCCCATGTACATTTTCTCGAACCTCACATGTCACAATTGTAAATAAATACACCTTACACACATGTTGTTGTGTCTGCTCAGTCTTTAATACAGGATGTGCAACCTTCACCGTGATGTAAATGTCCCAGGGAAATGGAATGTAGGTAGGCAAGGAGAGGCTGAAGGGACCTAGGAAAAACATCAGAACAAGAGTCACTTGTTTTGGTGTGGCATCACACACATCACACAACACTTGTCAACAAGGTACTCCAATCTTCACACATTACACAGAGCAACAGTCGCCATGGAGACATCCTGTATCTGTGTCAAACTACCCTATCCCACAAACATTGCCAACCAGCAAGGAGTGAACACAAGGCTGCTGTCACCAAGCTCACATACACCCTCACAGCAACTGCAACACCATCAGACCATGTGTCCCTCCCACATCGTCACTCACCTTCAAGTGAAGTAGCGGTTGATGAGCTGTTGACGCATGTCGACACCTTCCTCCTCTCCACTGTCCTCGTCACTGGACCCGGGTTGGTTTGCAGGCGGGGGCCTTGGCTGCTCATCATCATCCAGGATCAGGGGTATTGCCTTGCGAATGGCCACGTTGTGGAGCATGCAGCATGCCACGACTATCTGACACACCTTCCTTGGCGAGTACATCAGGGCACCTCCGGTACGGTCTAGGCAGCGAAATCGTGACTTTAGGAGACCAAATGTACGCTCTATTACATGCTGTGTCCTCCCATGGGCATCATTATATCGCACATCAGCTGCTGTCACAGAATTCTGCAGTGGGCTCAGCAACCACGGACGGTTCGGCTATGCAGAGTCACCTGGGTGTGAGAAACACAGGTTAACCTTGATGTTCCACAATGCCACAGGACAGCATGTCACACACACACCACGCTACTCCACTATGCATACTCACCCACAAGCCATGCACGCTCAGGAAGCAGATTGGCCATCAGCTGTGGGACGATGCTCCTGCGCATGATGTGCGAATCATGGGCTGACCCGGGATACCTGGCACACACGTGGGAGATGATCATGTCCGCCTGGCACACCACTTGAACATTTACCGAGTGATAATGCTTCCGATTTCTGTAAACTTGCTCACGTGCCTGTGGTGGCACAAGCCCAACATGTGTGCAATCAATGGCACCAACAACATGGGGGATGTGTCCAAGGGCATAAAAATCTCCCTTCACAGCCACCAACTCTGGCCCCCTGGGGAATTGAATGTATCTGTCCTTGTAGTTCATCATAGCTGACAGTACATCCCTCAGTACCAAGCTGAACATCGGTTGTAACATCCCACCTGCGCTTGCTACCGTGTGCTGGAATGAGCCAGTCACAAAGAAATGCAGGCACGCCATCACCTTTGAAGTCGCAGTGAAAGCTGTTGGATATGTGCGACGTGGCTGCAGGTGGGGCTCCAACATGGCACATAGGTTTTGTAGGGAAACTCTATCCAGCCTGAATTTGCGGATGATCTCTTCATTCTCCATGTCAGCCAGCACTGTGAATGGACGATGGATATTGGGCCTCCTCCTAGGTCAGATGAAAGTGCACATATGTCAATGAAACACACCATGAGATGTACAGGACATTTCACATTTCTACAGACACATTGCCAAATGATACAGAGTGTACCATCAACCAACAGAGCACTGCACAAGTCGGTACACATCAGGCACACTACTTGTACACTTGTCCCCTTACCTGCAGCAATGATCTGTGCACACCTCCTGCTCATTGGCATGCACAGTGGGATATGGAACCACATGTGTGCGCACACCTGTGAGTATTACCCCCAGCATATGTGTCAAACTACAATACTACCCTAGCACACCGTCCTGCTGTCCATGATACACCTCCCAACACAGGTTGCACATGGCACACATCAAGTACACACTGACCACAGGCTGAGCATGGTGAACACGTGTGTGCATGTGCAGTAGACAATGTGACAGTCAATGATGCCCCTAGTTCACACAATGAGACAGCATTGTGCGTTACATTGCACCTACACACATTGACCATTATCTACATATGCTATGCAACACAAAAACTGTACAGTCTACATGCCCTTACACATCACATGTGACATGTGCGTGTGTATGTGTCAATGCAATTTATCACATACATATATATGGCATGTGTAGGTGACATGGAGTTAAATGTCCCATTCGTTATGTTGGCCTCATGAGGGTCCTTCAATGTTGGAGACACTGGGCACTGTTCATGTTGGGCTATGGATAAAGATGGATGACTCCATATGTGCAGCAAACCTGCTCCGCAAGTCCACGGACGGTCACCACAGGCACTGTATGGCACCCATCTGGCGGTGCCTACCGCCTGGCCCCTGCGGACTCTCACCGCCAATACCCCAGACACGATCGTGGTAGTCTCAGCCATATCTACATGTGTATATGGCGGTTGGCATGCACCGCTACCCAGCTCACGGTCACCACAGGCACTGTATGGCACCCATCTGGCAGTGCCTACCGCCTGGCCCCTGCGGACTCTCACCGCCAATACCCCAGACACGATCGCGGTAGTCTCAGCCATATCTACATGTGTATATGGCGGTTGGCATGTACCGCTACCCAGCTCACGGTCACCACAGGCACTGTATGGCACCCATCTGGCGGTGCCTACCGCCTGGCCCCTGCGGACTCTCACCGCCAATACCCCAGACACGATCGCGGTAGTCTCAGCCATATCTACATGTGTATATGGCGGTTGGCATGCACCGCTACCCAGCTCACTGTCACCACAGGCACTGTCTGGCACCCATCTGGCGGTGCCTACCGCCTAGCCCCTGCTGACTCTCACCGCCAATACCCCAGACACGATCGCGGTAGTCTCAGCCATATCTACATGTGTATATGGCGGTTGGCATGCACCGCTACCCAGCTCACGGTCAACACAGGCACTGTATGGCACCCATCTGGCAGTGCCTACCGCCTGGCCCTGCGGACTCTCACTGCCATGGACCATGCCCTGGCAGCCAATGGGAAGCACCCTCGCGGTAGCCTGATGCAATTTTGAAGATAGCGGTAGGCGTGTTCCGCAACCGCGTAGCCGGTCATTGGAAGCATTCAAAAGATGCACCACCGCGGTAGCGCGCGCCTGGCCCCTGCGGTGTGTCACCGCCATGGTCCATGCCCTTGCAGCCTATGGGACGCACTGTAACGGTTGCTTCATATGTATTTGAAAATCGCAGTAGGCATGCACCGCCACCGCGGAGGCGGACATTGGATGATTTTAAAAATTGCAGACCTGGTACCCCAATTGCAGCGGCGTGGGACCACTGACACAGCCCCAGGGGCCTATATATGTGTGGGAGGGTGCCCCACATTTCCACTGCTACCAGGGACTGCTGCCTGCCACCCTCCATCTGCTGCTGCTGCCTCCAGGGACTGCTGCCTGCCACCCTCCACCCTCCACCTGCTGTCTCCAGGGACTGCTGCCTGCCACCCTCCACCTGCTGCTGCTGTCTCCAGGGACTGCTGCCTGCCACCCTCCACCCTCCACCTGCTGCTGCTGTCT
Organism: Calotriton arnoldi; assembly: GCA_963921515.1. Classification (NCBI taxonomy): domain Eukaryota; kingdom Metazoa; phylum Chordata; class Amphibia; order Caudata; family Salamandridae; genus Calotriton; species Calotriton arnoldi. Next base: position 2,464,824 of record CAWUFW010000121.1, on the reverse strand, counting down.
CCAGGGACTGCTGCCTGCCACCCTCCACCCTCCACCTGCTGCTGCTGTCTCCAGGGACTGCTGCCTGCCACCCTCCACCTGCTGCTGCTGCCACCTGTCCACAGTGATGTAGAGGACACAGAAGATCCGGGCCAGTCCCTTCACCAGCGAGGAGCTGGAGGTCCTGGTGGACGGGGTGCTTGCACAGTACCCAAGGCTCTATGGTGCCCCTAATGTCGTGGTAAGTCTCCAACAGTGTGAGTGAGAGTGCAGGGGGGGCACACGTGAGGTGGGGATGCTGCAGTATGTGTCAGTGAGTGTGGGGCTCTGACATGCACTGCCCAGCATGTTTTCTCCAGGGGGCAGGGCTGTGTAGCCTCTTTCACACGTTTCCCTGCATGCCCATCCAGATTTGAGGGACATGTATTGTCCTGTCAGCCATACAGTGAAGCATCAAATTGGTAATGCAGGAGTCAGGCTAATGATTGCTTGTGTGAATGGCTGTGTGGGTCCCAAATGTCCCTCAGTGTCAGCCCACCTGGCCTGCACAGTCGCCGCCCAATCCCACAAGTACACATCACTGCATGTACAGTGTGTTCCATGTGACTTTTGTTCACACATCTTCATCAAAGAGCCATCTCAGCCCTGTAGATTGCACACGACAAGCCTTGTGACAAGGGTGTGTGTATGAGAGTTGATGTCACTGTATGTGAGCTCCATGACACAGTGAGCCATTCACAGGGTGAGGACATTGGGTGCTGCGCAGTGTTGGACACAGTGAGTCCACCAACAACCATGTGTTGCTATCTAATCTATGTGTTGCTCTAGCTAACAGCGGACAGTAGATGTGGGCAGATTACGCATAGCTTGATGTGCTGGCATCCTGCATGTGAATGGGATGTACAGGTACTGTGTCCACCCTCCCACCTTCATGGATTCACGTGTGGTTCTCCAATGCCATTGTAACATGTGCCATGCATTCTTGGCTCTGTTACATATATCAGTTGATTTGGGATGAGTGAGTATCGTGCCACTGTATTGAGAGATTTTGGTAGTATACACTGTGTCACTGATGTATTACCCCTCTTGTGTCCCATGCCTGCAGCTGAAAGTCCACCAGCGTAAAGCTGTGTGGAGGGCCATTGCCTCCAAGGTGCGTGATCTAGGTGTGTCAAACCGACGGCGCAGCCACTGTCATAAAAGGTGGGACGACATCTGCCGGCTGAGCAAGAACGTGGCCGATATGACGCTGGGGCTGCTCCCTCGGAGCGGCAGGTTGGCCCGTCACACCATGACACCACTAATGGCCCGCATCTTGGCCGTGACGCAGCCTGAGTTGGATGCTCAATTGAAGGAACATCAGTAGCAAGCTAGGGGTGAGTATTTGTTGATGGGTGGCTTTGGCAGGGAGTGGCTGCATGTGTCCACAGATTGGACAAACTCTGAGCTATGTGAAGTGGGTAGTGTGATGCAGTGGATTGTAAGTGGCGTCTGTGCTGGGTGCATCTGACATGCATTTGTCCCACCTGTACTCACTGATGTGATCTGCGCAATGTGCATTTTCATTGCATTCAAAGCTGTGGCATTCAGGTACCTTGTGCAGTGGGGTACTGTGGGAATTCATATTGATGTTGACGGCAGTGTGCCTAATCTGAGTGTGTTTGAATCAATGCGTGAAATGCCTGACAGCAGATTTCAGCTGCTACAACTTCTGAGGCCAATGTGGTACAGTACTTGTGCCCGTGCAAGCAACATGATGGCTGGCATGCGCTAATGGCCATTGTGGGCTATTATGTTGTGGTCTGTGTGTGTGTGCTCCCCTACTGCTCCATCCATGTACGTAATTGACACCATGTTGTGGTGTTCATCCTTGCCATCCTCAGCACCCTGTGTGGTCAGAGAGATTTTTGTGCCTGTGTCTGAAGTGGGCCACAGGCAGGATGGTGTGCTGTGTGAGTCACCGGGATCACTTATGGCTGGATTTGTTCTTTACATGCACTGTTGGGTTGATAATTGAGGTGGCAATGTATATTTAGTCAGGGTGATGTGCAACGTGGATAACACTTCTTGAATGGTGATTTACTTGCACATGTTACTTCAGTTGGTGCCACTCCACTAACACTACATCTCTCTCCCATGTAGCATCTCCCGTGTGCGTTGAGGGACAGGGGACGGACACCAGCGGTGAGGCATCCAGTGCAACAGCCGCACCGGAGCAGAGTGACACAGATGTGACCAGCGCCGAGGAGGGGGACAGGAGTCTGCTGGAGGAATCACAACCCGAGACGCAAAGCTCTACGTCATCTGACACCAGCGGTGATGCATCCATGGTGGGGGGCACAGGGAACGGGGACTCTGCCTCCTCTTCCGCCACACAGCGTCCACTGCCCAGCCTCCCAACTACTTCCACTGGTGCTGCCCGTGTTCGCACAAGTCGAAAGGGAAGAGTGTCCTTCACCCCAGGCACTGCTGCCCCGGCCCATGTCAGCCCTGCAGCCCTCAGTGCTGAGTCAGTAGAGCTATTGCACCAGCTGTGTGTGGGGCAGACAGCTCTCCTCAATGCCTTCCTAGACCACGATAAAAAGTTGGGCCAGGTGATAGCTTTCATGGAGGGCATACATTCGGATGTGGGTGGGCTACACCGGACTGTGCAGTCATTGTCCTCACAAGTGACGGCAGCCCTGCAACAGGCACATTTTCAGGGAGCAGCTCCTGTCCCTTTGTCCACCGTCCTGTCAGTGTGCACCTCTGACGACAGTGACAATGCTCAACAGACCCCAAAGTCCAGATACAGCACACGCAGCACACAGCAGCAGCAACAGCCCAAACGGTCCAGGCCGCAGACACCATCCCCACAGAAAACTAAGACCAGAGCACAGAGATAAAAGCCTGTCAGGCAACACCAAGGGCCAGAGGGGCAAGAAACAGGCCTCAGGGTCACAGGCCTCAGAGTCATCCCCCGCCAAGGACTCTCCTGTCCCAAGGACCGCTCGCAAAGAAGACAGTTTCCCTGCCCACTAAGGAGGTGTTACCTGCAAGGCTTACACTGGATGAGGGCCCTATGGCTGATCCACCCACAACCCACAACCTCCACTCCCATCCCGAGCCCTGTGAAGCAGGCACAAGGGGGCACAGTAGGGGCTAAACATGGTAGACAGGGTTTGGAAGGGCGGAAGCAAGCCCCAGGGAAGCGCACAGCTGGATCCAGCATGTCCCCAGAGGGGGGCCCAGAGTCAGCACCAGGAGCAGGATTGGTGGTGGGGTTACCTGTTGTGTCCACGCCAGTTCACATTAGCCCCCAGACAGAGAAGCCTTTCAGGATCCCCAAGAAGTGGAAAGGCACCCCTCCACAATCTCCTGCACACACTGGGTCTCACCACAGCATCAGTCCACCTCCCCGTGTCACCACCCCACCTGGTCCAAGCAGCCCTCCAGCTTCCCAAGCCAGAGATGTCTCTTCCACAGATGTTCCTCACACTCCCCGGGGCAGTCTTCCTACTGACCGCGACACACAGTCACCTCCAAGTCCGACAGACAGCCACATCTGAGTGGTAGTCACCCTCACACACCTGTCTGTCCACAGCGGTGTCTGTGATGCCCATTGTTATCCCCATGACTCTGTTGCTGAGCATGGCATAGTCGCACACATTCCCTGTGCAGCTTCTGATGTAACTACTCTGCATATTGTACGTGCCTTGTTGTTCGCTGCTGTTTGCCCCCTGCCTGTGCAGCTTCTCATGGACTTCATCTGCACATTGGACTGGCCACTGGCCTTGCTGTTCACTGCTGTTTGCCCCTTGCCTGTGCAGGATCTCATGTACCTCACCTGCACTTTGGACTGGCCACTGGCCTTGCTGTTCACTGCTGTTTGCCCCTTGCCTGTGCAGCTTCTCATGTACCTCACCTGCACTTTGGACTGGCCGCTGGCCCTGCTGTTCACTGCTGTTTTCCCCCTGCCTGTGCATCTTCTCATGGACTTCATCTGCACATTGTACTTGCCTTGTTGATCACTGCGGTTTGCCCCTTGCCTGTGCAGCTTCTCATGTACCTCACCTGCACTTTGGACTGGCCACTGGCCTTGCTGTTCACTGCTGTTTTCCCCTTGCCTGTGCAGGATCTCATGTACCTCACTCTGCACTTTGGAGTGGCCACTGGCCCTGCTGTTCACTGCTGTTTGCCCCTTGCCTGTGCAGCTTCTCATGTATCTCACCTGCACTGTGTCCTGGCCACTGGCCTTGCTGTTCACTGCTGTTTGCCCCTTGCCTGTGCAGCTTCTCATGTACCTCACCTGCACTTTGGACTGGCCACTGGCCTTGCTGTTCACTGCTGTTTGCCCCTTGCCTGTGCAGCTTCTCATGTACCTCACCTGCACTGTGTCCTGGCCACTGGCCTTGCTGTTCACTGCTGTTTGCCCCTTGCCTGTGCAGCTTCTCATGTACCTCACCTGCACTGTGTCCTGGCCACTGGCCTTGCTGTTCACTGCTGTTTGCCCCTTGCCTGTTCAGCTTCTCATGTACCTCACCTGCACTTTGGACTGGCCACTGGCCTTGCTGTTCACTGCTGTTTGCCCCTTGCCTGTGCAGCTTCTCATGTACCTCACCTGCACTTTGGACTGGCCACTGGCCTTGCTGTTCACTGCTGTTTGCCCCTTGCCTGTGCAGCTTCTCATGTACCTCGCCTGCACTGTCTCCTGGCCACTGGCCTTGCTGTTCACTGCTGTTTACCCCTGGCCTGTGCAGCTTCTCATGTACCTCACCTGCACTTTGGACTGGCCACTGGCCTTGCTGTTCACTGTTGTTTGCCCCTTGCCTGTGCAGGATCTCATGTACCTCACTCTGCACTTTGGAGTGGCCACTGGCCCTGCTGTTCACTGCTGTTTTCCCCCTGCCTGTGCAGCTTCTCATGGACTTCATCTGCACATTGTACTTGCCTTGTTGATCACTGCTGTTTGCCCCTTGCCTGTGCAGCTTCTCATGTACCTCACCTGAACTGTGTCCTGGCTACTGGCCTTGCTGTTCACTGCTGTTTGCCCCTTGCCTGTGCAGCTTCCCATGTACCTCACCTGCACTTTGGACTGGCCACTGGCCTTGCTGTTCACTGCTGTTTGCCCCTTGCCTGTGCAGCTTCTCATGTACCTCACCTGCACTGTGTCCTGGCCACTGGCCTTGCTGTTCACTGCTGTTTGCCCCTTGCCTGTGTAGCTTCTCATGTACCTCACCTGCACTTTGGACTGGCCACTGGCCTTGCTGTTCACTGCTGTTTGCCCCTTGCCTGTGCAGGATCTCATGTACCTCACTCTGCACTTTGGAGTGGCCACTGGCCCTGCTGTTCACTGCTGTTTGCCCCTTGCCTGTGCAGCTTCTCATGTACCTCACCTGCACTGTGTCCTGGCCACTTGCCTTGTGGTTCACTGCTGTTTGCACCCTGCCTGTGCAGCTTCTCATGGACTTGACCTGCACATTGGACTGGCCACTGGCCTTGTTGCTCACTACTGTTTGCCCCCTGCCTGTGCAGCTTCTGATGTGACTACTCTGCACATTGTACTTGCCTTGTTGATCACTACTGTTTGCCACCTGCCTGTGCAGCTTCTGATGTGACTACTCTGTACATTGTAGTGGCCACTGGCCCTGCAGTTGCCCACATTTGTTATCTATCTATGCACAAGTGTGAATAAAGACAGTTGTTCCTGTTGTCAGTTCTGTTAGTGTAATTTCTCAATAAAACTGTTTCTGTGTGTGCATGGTTTACTGTGTCACATGCTCAGTATGGCACTTCAACATTGGCAATGGGTTGTCTCACGTTTCCATGTTTTTGCAGGGGTGACTTCAATTCTTCCTGACTCTTATACTTGTGGGTGCAGTGAAGGTGGTTTTTGAAAATGTTCTTGTTGTCATGATCCTTCTTTGTCCATGTTGTCTATGGTGTAGACAGACATGTCATGTTTGAGGGCAATGTCAGCACAGGGTGGGAGTTTATGCACAGGCTTTCATGTAGGTTGGCACGGGTCATGGTGTCTGTGCGAGCTTACTTACTGTGTGCCCAGCAGTGTATGTGTACGGTCCTCTTGTGGTGGTCAGTAATCCTGGTCCCATGCCTTCCTTCCAAAGTGTACACTTTGGTGGTGGAGAAGTGTGTGGTGTGAAGGGGGTGACTTTGTGGTGACTCTTGATGTGTGTGCACCTGCATTGTCAACTACACCCATGTGTCACCCTGGAGTGGTGTGCGTGTATGTGTACTTGTTGTGCCCTGCAATTGTGATTTGGTGCACATGGGAGTGTTGTGTGCTGCTGATGTGAGAGGGGGGATGTGTGACGTATCCTACTTGTGCTTCTCAATCATGGAGTGTGTGAATGGGGCCTGTGTGTTGTGGTGCAGAGATGCTCTTGTCAGGTAATTGCATATCTATGTGTGTCTGTTCAGTATTTGACTTCAGGCCTTCCTCTCATCCTTGTGCCTTGTCATGGGTGGCCTTGCTGTCTCCCTGAGTTGTTGAATTGAGGTGCTTGTGTTTTGTGTTGACTCACTGTGGCAGCCATGTGTGATTTGATGGGCTGTGGGTGTTCTCAGAGGTCTGTTGTCTTGCATGTGATGTACACATGCTTGATAGTTGTGTCCTTGTCCTTCCCTTTGTGGGCACATCACTTTAGCTTTCATGTATGTTGTCTTCCATTGCTGCTAGCATGTGGTCTGTGTATGTGGCTGTGAGGCAGGCTAGGGTGTGTCTGTGTAAGTTGGTAGGCTGTGTGTGCAGTGAATTGTTTGATCATCAATATGTGTGTGTGTGTACATTTTGTGCTGGAGCTCAGTGTTCTGGGCATGTGTGTGGTGTTGTTGCGGTGTGTGTGTTGGCTGGGGCCTGGCCTTCTGTGGTATGTGTTCCTGTGCAACAACTCCTGCTGTGGCTATCTCTGCAGTTGTTAGGGATGTGGGGCAGGGTGTGAATTCACTTGTGTTGTTGTTGTGCAGGAGTGGTACATGGCAGGCACATGATATGTACATTCAGGGAGAGGGCTAGTGTGTTGTGTTTTGAGTGGGGGTTTGGTGTTGTTTGTACAGTGGCCATGGCTGGCGCTGCCACTGGCCTCTGCGTTGTGTGCATGTTTTCCTGCACACTGACTGCGGCGGTGACGCTACCGGGACATTTGTTCATGATCGCGGAACATGGGTAGCCAGGATGTGGCGAAGGGGTTTTTGTGACAGGTGGGACATGTGTGGGTGCAGTGATGGCTGTGTGCCTGTCCCCACAGGGGTGTCTGATGTGGACATGCACCGTTTTCAAAGCATAGACTTGTGTATTGTGTTGCATGCACAGTTGTGTGTGTACATACCTGCGGCGGCGTCCGCGCCGGTCAATGACTTGCAGGTGGTGTATCAGATACAGCACTGGTAAGGCGTGTAGAGCTGGATCCATCGCGGTGTGGTCTGGGTGTCTATTTTCTTGCTCCTCTGTGGTGTCTCCGCCGTCTTTGGCTATACGGTTGCTCCACCGCGGTGTGCTGCCCTTTTTCCAGCATCGTGATTTGTTCGGCGGACGGGACGTCATTCATCACGGCGGTTAGTGCTCATTGGCTCACTCCGCCGCGCTGGCGGGCGCACTTTGATGGCGGTCGGCATCACACCGCAGCGGACGGGAAATGGCTCTCTCTAGACATTCTAATATTGCGGGCGTGAAGACCGCTGCCGGTGCGCGGTAAATGGCGTTTTCTCACACTGCCAGCATCGCGGAGGTGCATCCGCCAGTCATCGTAATGGACCCCTAAATTTTAATAAACTTAAAACATACTCAACTTCAAACACTATAAACACAACATCCCAGTACTCCAATAATTAAATTAAAAAAATAAATTATAATTTTTTTTAAATTAAGATCAATACATTTTAAAAACACTCACCACCCTTAAACACAATAAATGCCATATTACACTCATACATTTATTTATATAATTTTTGTTTTTAATTTCACATTTTTTCTAAATTTTGAAAATTTAGTAAATAAAAAAATACCCACCCTTATCCCCCATTAACACAAAATCCCACTCACAAAAAATTATGAAATTAAATTTGTTTTACAATATTTATTTAAATTTAAAAAAATGTAAACACTCCTCACCCTTATCCCCTATAAACCCAACATCCTGCACCGTAAAAATAAATGTATAATTTCATATAAAAAATAAATAAAAAAAATTAAATTAAAATTAAAATTTTTTAAAACACTACCCATCCTTATCCCTTATAAACCCAACGTCCCACTCCTAAAAAATATTACAATTTCTTTAACAAAAATTTTAAATTTAAAATAATTTAAATTAAAAAAATTTAAATAAATTTTAAATTTTGCCCCAATTTTTTTACAATACTCCCCACCCTTATCCCCTATAAATCCAACATCCTGCTCCTAAAAATTATCATACCATTTTTTAAAAATTTATTTAACAATTATTATATCATTTACAAACATTTTACAAAATAAAAAAAAATATTAAAACGATATTTTAACAATCGATATTTTTTCCAACGATATTTTTTACAACACACAAAATCGATATTATATACATAGATATTTTTTACATCGATATTTTATACTAACGATATTTTTAACTCGATATTATGTCAAAACGATAATAAAAACTCGATATTCTGACTACTTACCGGTAGCAGCCTCTGAGGAAGTCAGAATGGTAATCGATAAGGGTGGAAAAGCGGTACTGATTTTATTGGATCTTTCTGCCGCTTTCGGCACGGTTCACCATAAAACGTCTCCATCTGCTTGGTTTCAGAAGCTCGGCTCTGACCTTGCTAAGCTCATTTCTGAGTAATAGGCAGCAACGGGTGGAGCTGGGGGAAGTGATTTTGTCACCGTTCTTTTTACCTTTTTACCTTGTGATGTTCCCCAGGGGTCGTCGATTATCCCCACGTTGTTTAATGTTTACATTAGCCCCCTCATCAGGCTCATTCAAAGCCAGGGTTTAGCTGTGTTCTCTAACGCCGATGATACACAGATAGTGGTTTCTATCCCATCTGACGTAAATAAGGAGGCTAGAAACTTCTGTAACTGCATGTCCCAAGTGGCATTGTGGATGCAGAATAATTGTCTGATATTGAATACAGACAAAACAGAGGACTCATGGTGGTCGTCGAGCCTAGGTATTCTACCAACTCCGGTCCAGAAAGTTAGAAATTTGGTAGTTCGACACTGAATTATCTTTTTTGGAGCAAATAAACTCTATTACCTCATCCGGCTTTTTTGTGCTGAAGATCCTGAATTTTTTTTTCCATTTATTCCCCTTGACCTACAGAAGACTGTTATATCAGCTCTCATTTTCTCTAAGCTGGATTACTGTAAAGCTCTGTATTTAGGCGCTCAGAAATCTGTGATAAAGAAGCTGTAGGTTTTGGAAAATACAGTGGCGATACTGCTGCTTAAAATCCCTAAATGTAGTTCTATATCTGAATCGTTGCAGAGTCTTCACTGGCTTCCAGTGAGAAAAAGGATTGTTTTTTAAGGCCATGTGCATGGTTCACAAGGCCCTTCATCAGACTGGCCCAAAGTATTTGCAGGATCGCTTCTTCTGGTACAAGCCAAGTAGGAACCTTAGATCCAGTTCCTTACGCTTTGTTATAATTCCTAGATCAAGCAAAGCAAGATGGGGGGGGTAGGGCTTTTTCCATTTGTGCAGGTAAATGGTAGAACTTAGGGGCCCATTAGGATGTCCGGCGGATCGTCACCACCGGCCCGGCGGTGGTGATCCGCCCGCCAAATATCCTTTTTCACCCCCCGCCATATTAGAATGGCGAGGGGCAGCGCGGCAGACGGCAAGACCGTCCGCCGCTTTTCCGACGGTCAGATTGCCGGCCGGGCGGAAAAGGCAGACAACATGGTGGCGGTGCCTTGCAGGCACCACCATCCATATTAGCATGCCTGCGGTGACATGCCTTTCCATGGCGGAGACTCCGCCATGGAAAGGCATGCAGAGAATGCCTTCGGGGGCGCGTTGCGGGCCCCCGGGGGGGGGGGGTGGATGCCTGCACTTGGGGGGTACCCATGGTACCCCCCTTCATTGGCATGCACAAGGTGGCAGGCACCTCTCATGCTGCGATGTCAATCCTCCCTGGTGCAATTTAGGAAGCAGCTGAAAACATGGCTGTTTACCAAAGTAGTGGAATAAGCTGCTGCTAGAGTCATGTTGTGTCTTTACAACTTACTTGCTCTTTTTATCCGGTTTTATTTTTTATTTCTTTTCTATCGCTATGACACCTTCGGGTTTGTGCGCGCTTTATAAAATTAATTTCATTCATTCATTCAATTGATAATAATTAATGTATTGAAAATTAATTATGGAAATTGTGTAATTAATTTTAGGTGCGGGTTGTGGAGTTTATAGGGGTAAAGGGTGGAAAGTAATTTATGTTTAATTAATTATTAATTAGTTGTTAATTAATGTTAATTATTTAATTGATATTTAATTAGGGTAATTGTTTATTTTTTGTGTGTGGGTTTTACTTTTATAGGGGTAAAGGGTGGGGAGTAAATACATTTTACTCACTTTATAATTAGTTGTTAAATACTATTAGTTTTTTAATTGAAAATAAGTTTTAATTGTGTAATTAATTTTTTTATAGTTTAATTTTAGCTGTGGGTTGTGGGGATTATAGGGGTAAAGTGTGGGATGTTAATTACTTTTTATGAGTTTTAATTTGTTTTTTAATTAATATTTCTTTAATTGGTAATTAATTATGTTATTTATGGAAGAACATTTCTTTTAAAAATTTAGATGTGGGTTGTCAATTGTGTGGTGTTATAGGGTAGGAAATAAAAATACTAAATTTATGTAATAATTAATGTTTTTGTTTCTAAATTTTTTCTAATTAAAAATATTTATTTGTTTGAACATAATTTTTTTGTTTATTTATTATAATATTTGTAGGTATTTGTCATATGTATTTAATATTATAATATGTTTTTATTTTTAAAATTGTTAATATTAAATATATTTTTATTTTCATTTTTAACATATTTATATTTTTTTAATTTATTTTGTTTTTTAAATATTTTTTCATTGTTAATATTTTGTTTGTTTTTAATTTTATACTGATTGTAGTGGGAATATTAATTTTTACCCCTCCGCAATCCAACACTTTCCCTACGGTTGTACTGATTGAAGTGGGAATAGTACATTTTATACCGCCACTATCCAACACGTTCCCTACTGTTGCACTCACTGGAGTGGGAATAGTAATTTTTACCCCTCCGCAATCCAACACTTTCCGTACTGTTACACTCATTGGAGTGGGAATAGTAATTTTTACCCCTCCGCTACCCAACACTTTCCCTACCGTTGCACTGATTGGAGTGGGAATAGTAATTTTTACCCCTCCTCTCTCCAATACTTTCCCTACTGTTACACTTATTGGAGTGGGAATAGTAATTTTTAGCCCTCCGCTATCCAACACTTTTCCTATTGTTGCACTCACTGGAGTGGGAATAGTAATTTTTACCCCGCCGCTATCCAACACTTTCCCTACTGTTGCACTGTCTGGAGTGGGAATAGTAAATTTTATCCCTCCGCTATCCAACACTTTCCCTACTGTTTCACTCACTGGAGTGGGAATAGTAATTTTTACCCCTCCGCTATCCAACACTTTCCCTACTGTTGCACTCATTGGAGTGGGAATAGTAATTTCTACCCCTCTGCTATCCAACACATTCCCTACTGTTGCATTCATTGGAGTGGGAATAGTAATTTTACCTCTCCACTATCCAACATTTTCCCTACTGTTACACTCACCGGAGTGGGAATAATAATTTCTACCCCTCCACTATCCAACACTTTCCCTACTTTGCACTCATTGAATTGGGAATAGTAATTTTTACGCCTCCGCTATCCAACACGTTTCCTACTGTTGCACTCATTGGAGTGGGAATAGTAATTTTACCCCTCCACTATCCAACACGTTCCCTACTGTTGCACTGACTGGAGTGGGAATAGTAAATTTTAACCCTCCGCTATCCAACACTTTCCCTTCTGTTGCATTCCCTGGAGTGGGAATAGTAATTTTTACCCCTACGCTATCCAACACTTTCCCTACTGTTGCACTCATTGAAGTGGGAATAGTAATTTTTATCCCTCTGCTATCCAACACTTTCCCTACTGTTGCACTGACTGTAGTGGGAAATTTAAGTTTAAAGATTTTTTAATAGTTTAATGTTTCAATTTATAATGGAATTTTTTTAAATTAGATTTTATGTTATTGGTAGATGCATATATACCCATTGGAGGGATTAATTGTTTTGACACAGACTGCAAGCCCCAGAGTGCATTTGGAATTTACTCACCGTGAGAGACCCAATTATGGGCGACATTAGGATGGCAGGCGCACTTTCGTCCGCCCACCACCCTAGAGGTGCTGGGACCGGCCGCCAGACGTGCGGCGGTCCCGCACCACTGATTAGGATGTGACCGCCACCCTGGCGGTCGCATTCCGCTATCTTGACATTGTGGCGGGTGCTGCTGTAAGCAGCACCCGCCGCAATGCCAAAATGGCATGTTTTGCATTGCCATGCACAACGTGGCAGGCACCGCGCGGTGCCTGCCACCTTGTGCATGGCAATGTAGGGGGGTACCATAGGTACCCCCTAAGTGCAGCCCCCCACCTCCCCGGGGGCCCGCAACGGGCCCCCAATGGCGGCATCGCCGCCATGGAAAGGCCTTTGAGAACACCCATCCTAATATGGATGGCGGTGCCTGGTAGGCACCGCCACCATATTAGTGCCCAGTTCCGCCCGGCTGGCAATCGTAACGATTGCCGACCGGCGGAAAAGCGGCGGACGCACTTTGCATCCGCCGCGATACCCCCGCCATGATAATATGGCAGGGGGTAAATAAGGTTTTGATGGCGGGCGGATCGCCACCGCCGGCCGGGCGGTGGCGATCCGCCCGCCATCATAATGACCCCCTATGTGAGGTCATGCAGACCAAATTAAAAGTGTGTCAATGCTCTGTGGTTTCCAAGTACTGCCTTTGAGGAAGGAGCGTGTCTGCTCCGAAACACGTCAGGCGAAGCAAATCATTGGAATGTGAATGCCGGTTTTTAATAAAAGGATTCAGAGAATCATTTTCTGTTAAGTGCGTTCTTACCTTAGGGTGAAGTTTTGTATATATATATATATATATAAAAGCAGACATTTGAGGTGAGCAAATTTAGAGTGTCGCTGGTGTTGAGGTTGCTCTATACTTGAGCTGCCTTCCACCTAAACGTGGGAACAACCCTGAGTTCTCTGCTTCTTTTTTGCATAATTTATTCGTTACTCTATGCCTGCAAGGGTATTGTTTTGACTTATACTGGGTGCTCCTTTGTGTCTGGACAAAGCTAAACCTCTCTGAAGAGCTGTAATGACAGCAAAACACGTGTCAGGGGTTGCTTTTATTCATTTCAGGTTGGCTTGGATGGTATTTTACCAATCCAAAGCTGTAATACTGTGCCTGGAGTGGTAAATGGCTTTTGTCATTTTACAGCTCGGCATGGATAGCACTGTGCTAATCCTATGCTTAAAGACTTTGCTGTAGAAATGGAAAAAGACTTTGTCCCTTTCTATCTCGGCGTGGATAGCACTGTGCTAATCCTATGCTTCAAAACTTTGATAGAAAAGCAGACATTTGAGGTAAGCAAATTTAAAGTGTCGCTGGTGTTGAGGGTGCTCTATACATGAGCTGCCTTCCACCTAAACGTGGGAACTACCCAGAGTTCTCTGCTTCTTTTTGCATATATATATATATATATATACATATATATATATATCAAAACCGCAAAAAGAGTTGCCCCTTGAGGAAGAGCCACAATAGGTAGGTAAATCACTTCTTTATTGTTCACGAAGGCTGCACACAGAGGATCCGAGATGTCATCAGAAATGAAGCGCCAAACTGCCAGACGCGTTTCGAGTTGCTGAGACTCTTCTTCAATAGCTACGGCTACAATGTATCACAAGACCAGTCCAGTGCAACTTCTTTTAAATTAGCTCCCACCGCCCCAGTGGGCGTGGCCACTCGCAGGCCTTCTGGTCTATGTAGTTGCACTCAATATCCTCAAGTGAGTCTGTCTTGTGATGCATATTCAAGTAAAATTAAACCACAGTGGGATGATGTGCACCTTCGGATCATTCTGCTGCATACTCAATCCTTCGTGAGAAACACTACCTCCCTCGTCGGCAACGTCAAATGGCTTCGCCTTGGGAACGCTGCACTCGCAGCGGGGCTCTTCCGCGACCGAGGCAGGCCGCTAAACATCAAAACCGCAAAAGAGTTGCCCCTTGAGGAAGAGCCACAATAGGTAGGTAAATCACTTCTTTATTGTAGCCGTTGCCATTGAAGAAGAGTCTCAGCAACTCGAAACGCATCTGGCAGTTTGGCGCTTCATTTCTGATGACATCTCGTATCCTCTGTGTGCAGCCTTCGTGAACAATAAAGAAGTGATTTACCTACCTATTGTGGCTCTTCCTCAAGGGGCAACTCTTTTGCGGTTTTGATGTTTAGCGGCCTGCCTCGGTCGCGGAAGAGCCCCGCTGCAAGTGCAGCGTTCCCAAGGCGAAGCCATTTGACGTTGCTGACGAGGGAGGTAGTGTTTCTCACAAAGGATTGAGTATGCAGCAGAATGATTCGAAGGTGCACATCATCCCACTGTGGTTTAATTTTACTTGAATATGCATCACAAGACGGACTCACTTGAGGATATTGAGTGCAACTACATAGACCAGAAGGCCTGCGAAGTGGCCACGCCCACTGGGGCGGTGGGAGCTAATTTAAAAGAAGTTGCACTGGACTGGTCTTGTGATACATTGTAGCCGTTGCCATTGAAGAAGAGTCTCAGCAACTCGAAACGCGTCTGGCAGTTTGGCGCTTCATTTCTGATGACATCTCGTATCCTCTGTGTGCAGCCTTCGTGAACAATAAAGAAGTGATTTACCTACCTATTGTGGCTCTTCCTCAAGGGGCAACTCTTTGCGGTTTTAATGTTTAGCGGCCTGCCTCGGTCGCGGAAGAGCCCCGCTGCGAGTGCAGCGTTCCCAAGGCGAAGCCATTTGACGTTGCCGACGAGGGAGGTAGTGTTTCTCACGAAGGATTGAGTATGCAGCAGAATGATTCGAAGGTGCACATCATCCCACTGTGGTTTAATTTTACTTGAATATGCATCACAAGACGGACTCACTTGAGGATATTGAGTGCAACGACATAGACCAGAAGGCCTGCAAAGTGGCCACGCCCACTGGGGCGGTGGGAGCTAATTTAAAAGAAGTTGCACTGGACTGGTCTTGTGATACATTGTAGCCGTTGCCATTGAAGAAGAGTCTTAGCAACTCGAAACGCGTCTGGCAGTTTGGCGCTTCATTTCTGATGACATCTCGTATCCTCTGTGTGCAGCCTTCGTGAACAATAAAGAAGTGATTTACCTACCTATTGTGGCTCTTCCTCAAGGGGCAACTCTTTTGCGGTTTTGATGTTTAGCGGCCTGCCTCGGTCGCGGAAGAGCCCCGCTGCGAGTGCAGCGTTCCCAAGGCGAAGCCATTTGACGTTGCCGACGAGGGAGGTAGTGTTTCTCACGAAGGATTGAGTATGCAGCAGAATGATTCGAAGGTGCACATCATCCCACTGTGGTTTAATTTTACTTGAATATGCATCACAAGACGGACTCACTTGAGGATATTGAGTGCAACTACATAGACCAGAAGGCCTGCGAAGTGGCCACGCCCACTGGGGCGGTGGGAGCTAATTTAAAAGAAGTTGCACTGGACTGGTCTTGTGATACATTGTAGCCGTTGCCATTGAAGAAGAGTCTCAGCAACTCGAAACGCATCTGGCAGTTTGGCGCTTCTTTCTGATGACATCTTGTATCCTCTGTGTGCAGCCTTCGTGAACAATAAAGAAGTGATTTACCTACCTATTGTGGCTCTTCCTCAAGGGGCAACTCTTTTGCGGTTTTGATGCTTAGCGGCCTGCCTCGGTCGCGGAAGAGCCCCGCTGCGAGTGCAGCATTCCCAAGGCGAAGCCATTTGACGTTGCCGACGAGGGAGGTAGTGTTTCTCACGAAGGATTGAGTATGCAGCAGAATGATTCGAAGGTGCACATCATCCCACTGTGGTTTAATTTTACTTGAATATGCATCACAAGACGGACTCACTTGAGGATATTGAGTGCAACTACATAGACCAGAAGGCCTGCAAAGTGGCCACGCCCACTGGGGTGGTGGGAGCTAATTTAAAAGAAGTTGCACTGGACTGGTCTTGTGATACATTGTAGCCGTTGCCATTGAAGAAGAGTCTCAGCAACTCGAAACGCGTCTGGCAGTTTGGCGCTTCATTTCTGATGACATCTCGTATCCTCTGTGTGCAGCCTTCGTGAACAATAAAGAAGTGATTTACCTACCTATTGTGGCTCTTCCTCAAGGGGCAATTCTTTTGCGGTTTTGATGTTTAGCGGCCTGCCTCGGTCGCGGAAGAGCCCCGCTGCGAGTGCAGCGTTCCCAAGGTGAAGCCATTTGACGTTGCCGACGAGGGAGGTAGTGTTTCTCACGAAGGATTGAGTATGCAGCAGAATGATTCGAAGGTGCACATCATCCCACTGTGGTTTAATTTTACTTGAATATGCATCACAAGACAGACTCACTTGAGGATATTGAGTGCAACTACATAGACCAGAAGGCCTAC
The DNA here is from genome assembly GCA_963921515.1 of Calotriton arnoldi. Lineage (NCBI taxonomy): Eukaryota > Metazoa > Chordata > Amphibia > Caudata > Salamandridae > Calotriton > Calotriton arnoldi. Next base: position 2,448,146 of record CAWUFW010000121.1, on the reverse strand, counting down.
GAAGTGGCCACGCCCACTGGGGCGGTGGGAGCTAATTTAAAAGAAGTTGCACTGGACTGGTCTTGTGATACATTGTAGCCGTTGCCATTGAAGAAGAGTCTCAGCAACTCGAAACGCGTCTGGCAGTTTGGCGCTTCATTTCTGATGACATCTCGTATCCTCTGTGTGCAGCCTTCGTGAACAATAAAGAAGTGATTTACCTACCTATTGTGGCTCTTCCTCAAGGGGCAACTCTTTTGCGGTTTTGATGTTTAGCGGCCTGCCTGGGTCGCGGAAGAGCCCCGCTGCGAGTGCAGCGTTCCCAAGGTGAAGCCATTTGACGTTGCCGACGAGGGAGGTAGTGTTTCTCACGAAGGATTGAGTATGCAGCAGAATGATTCGAAGGTGCACATCATCCCACTGTGGTTTAATTTTACTTGAATATGCATCACAAGAGAGACTCACTTGAGGATATTGAGTGCAACTACATAGACCAGAAGGCCTGCGAAGTGGCCACACCCACTGGGGCAGTGGGAGCTAATTTAAAAGAAGTTGCACTGGACTGGTCTTGTGATACATTGTAGCCGTTGCCATTGAAGAAGAGTCTCAGCAACTCGAAACGCGTCTGTCAGTTTGGCGCTTCATTTCTGATGACATCTCGTATCCTCTGTGTGCAGCCTTCGTGAACAATAAAGAAGTGATTTACCTACCTATTGTGGCTCTTCCTCAAGGGGCAATTCTTTTGCGGTTTTGATGTTTAGCGGCCTGCCTCGGTCGCGGAAGAGCCCCGCTGCGAGTGCAGCGTTCCCAAGGCGAAGCCATTTGATGTTGCCGACGAGGGAGGTAGTGTTTCTCACGAAGGATTGAGTATGCAGCAGAATGATTCGAAGGTGCACATCATCCCACTGTGGTTTAATTTTACTTGAATATGCATCACAAGACGGACTCACTTGAGGATATTGAGTGCAACTACATAGACCAGAAGGCCTGCGAGTGGCCACGCCCACTGGGGCAGTGGGAGCTAATTTAAAAGAAGTTGCACTGGACTGGTCTTGTGATACATTGTAGCCGTTGCCATTGAAGAAGAGTCTCAGCAACTCGAAACGCGTCTAGCAGTTTGGCGCTTCATTTCTGATGACATCTCGTATCCTCTGTGTGCAGCCTTCGTGAACAATAAAGAAGTGATTTACCTACCTATTGTGGCTCTTCCTCAAGGGGCAACTCTTTTGCGGTTTTGATGTTTAGCGGCCTGCCTCGGTCGCGGAAGAGCCCCGCTGCGAGTGCAGCGTTCCCAAGGCGAAGCCATTTGACGTTGCCGACGAGGGAGGTAGTGTTTCTCACGAAGGATTGAGTATGCAGCAGAATGATTCAAAGGTGCACATCATCCCACTGTGGTTTAATTTTACTTGAATATGCATCACAGACGGACTCACTTGAGGATATTGAGTGCAACTACATAGACCAGAAGGCCTGCGAAGTGGCCATGCCCACTGGGGCGGTGGGAGCTAATTTAAAAGAAGTTGCACTGGACTGGTCTTGTGATACATTGTAGCCGTTGCCATTGAAGAAGAGTCTCAGCAACTCGAAACGCGTCTGGCAGATTGGCGCTTCATTTCTTATGACATCTCGTATCCTCTGTGTGCAGCCTTCGTGAACAATAAAGAAGTGATTTACCTACCTATTGTGGCTCTTCCTCAAGGGGCAACTCTTTTGCGGATTTGATGTTTAGCGGCCTGCCTCGGTCGCGGAAGAGCCCGCTGCGAGTGCAGCGTTCCCAAGGCGAAGCCATTTGACGTTGCCGACGAGGGAGGTAGTGTTTCTCACGAAGGATTGAGTATGCAGCAGAATGATTCGAAGGTGCACATCATCCCACTGTGGTTTAATTTTACTTGAATATGCATCACAAGACGGACTCACTTGAGGATATTGAGTGCAACTACATAGACCAGAAGGCCTGCGAAGTGGCCACGCCCACTGGGGCGGTGGGAGCTAATTTAAAAGAAGTTGCACTGGACTGGTCTTGTGATACATTGTAGCCGTTGCCATTGAAGAAGAGTCTCAGCAACTCGAAACGCGTCTGGAAGTTTGGCGCTTCATTTCTGATGACATCTCGTATCCTCTGTGTGCAGCCTTCGTGAACAATAAAGAAGTGATTTACCTACCTATTGTGTCTCTTCCTCAAGGGGCAACTCTTTTGCGGTTTTGATGTTTAGCGGCCTGCCTCGGTCGCGGAAGAGCCCCGCTGCGAGTGCAGCGTTTCCAAGGCGAAGCCATTTGACGTTGCCGACGAGGGAGGTAGTGTTTCTCACGAAGGATTGAGTATGCAGCAGAATGATTCGAAGGTGCACATCATCCCACTGTGGTTTAATTTTACTTGAATATGCATCACAAGACGGACTCACTTGAGGATATTGAGTGCAACTACATAGACCAGAAGGCCTGCGAAGTGGCCACGCCCACTGGGGCGGTGGGAGCTAATTTAAAAGAAGTTGCACTGGACTGGTCTTGTGATACATTGTAGCCGTTGCCATTGAAGAAGAGTCTCAGCAACTCGAAACGCGTCTGGCAGTTTGGCGCTTCATTTCTGATGACATCTCGTATCCTCTGTGTGCAGCCTTCGTGAACAAAAAAGAAGTGATTTACCTACCTATTGTGGCTCTTCCTCAAGGGGCAACTCTTTTGCGGTTTTGATGTTTAGCGGCCTGCCTCGGTCGCGGAAGAGCCCCGCTGCGAGTGCAGCGTTCCCAAGGCGAAGCCATTTGACGTTGCCGACGAGGAGGTAGTGTTTCTCACGAAGGATTGAGTATGCAGCAGAATGATTCGAAGGTGCACATCATCCCACTGTGGTTTAATTTTACTTGAATATGCATCACAAGACGGACTCACTTGAGGATATTGAGTGCAACTACATAGACCAGAAGGCCTGCGAAGTGGCCAAGCCCACTGGGGCGGTGGGAGCTAATTTAAAAGAAGTTGCACTGGACTGGTCTTGTGATACATTGTAGCCGTTGCCATTGAAGAAGAGTCTCAGCAACTCGAAACGCGTCTGGCAGTTTGGCGCTTCATTTCTGATGACATCTCGTATCCTCTGTGTGCAGCCTTCGTGAACAATAAAGAAGTGATTTACCTACCTATTGTGGCTCTTCCTCAAGGGGCAACTCTTTTGCGGTTTTGATATATATATATATATATATATATATATGTCTCCCTTGGGCGTCCTTCTCCTGGACACCAAATCCAGCGGCACACGGTCAACAAACAGCAACTCCATATATTTGTAAATTTTATATAATTTTAAAATGATAAAATAAGTTAAAATTAATAGTTTAATAATTGTTTTAAAGTAAATATATATATATTAATTATTATGTCTGTGTTTAACTTTTTTTAATTACGTTTTTTTGTTATATTTGTTAAAATGTATATTAAATCTAATTTATTTGTTTAAAATTAATTTTATTTAATATCTTTAATATTTTTTATTTTATTTTATGTATATAAAAATCGATATTTTGTACAACTATATTTTTGACATCGATATTTTTTTTCTCCGATATTTTTGTACTTACCTGTTTAAGTATAGGGAGTCGATATTTTTGCATTCTATATTTTTACCTCAATATTTTTTTCATATATATTTTTGAAGTCGATATTCTGATAGTGAACCTTTGCGGAGATATTTTTGCTGTAAGCAGCTGCACACACTCTGGGGCCGATTCCGATTTGGGCCGGAAAACGTACCGACCGACTTGGTACGGGAATTTAGTCCGACCGACACGTACCGGCGGTGCCCGACCCGGGTAGTACGATGAAATCCATGTGATTCACGACCGACTCGTACGGAACACAAGCCGAACGACCGACCCGGACGGAAACAAGCTATCCGGCCGGGAAACCACGCGAATCGAACCGACCGTCACGCACCAGGAATGAACCCGAACTAAACGTACCCGCGAACTCCGACCCACGCAGTACGATGCAATGCGTGCAAAACCAGACCGAGTCGCACGGAGCTCAAGCCGTACGACCGACACGCATACAAAAGCCAGCCGAACCAACACAATACTCCGCGACCAACGTGTACGCCGCACATGAAACCTAGCTGAAACACAGCGGGAACGACTCGGAGAAGCTCGCACGAGACAACTGCAGCGTCCTACTCGGTCAGAAGAACGTCTCCTACATGCACAAAAATTACAAAGGAAAAAATACAAAAAAGAGGGCCAAACAAGCAATAACAAAGTCAATAAATACAGGGGAAAAAAAAATGGAACAAGGACACACCCCCAACTCCACCTATATAAAGGCCACAAATCCCTACCATGATCCTTTGCAAATTCCACTGACCTGCCAGCACAGAACACCATCAGACAGCAACCACAGACACACTCACAGCTCATCCATCACACAAGCCACACACCATTAGCACCTCAACAAATAGCACCCTCACACACACCCAGCAAAACCTACACTCACCCACCCTCACTTGCACACACACACACATCAATCACCACCACCACCCATCACCATGCCCCCAAAGAAGAATCATAAGTTCCTAGATAGTGAATTGGAAGTCCTGGTAGACGAGATCCTCAGGGTAGAGCCACAGTTGTTTGGCACATTGGTCCAAAAGACCCCCATGGCGCAGAAAACCAAGATGTGGGAGAGGATCGTCGACAGGGTCAATACACAATCACCATGTTTGCGCACAAAGGAAGACATCCAGAACAGGTGGTATGATGTGCGCAGGAGGGTAAGGGACCTATTGAAGAAGGATTACATCCTGAGTCAGCACACCGGCAGTGGCCCTCCTGCCAAACCACTATACCTCAGGCCCTGGGAGGAGAAGGTGCGGGCCATCCTACCACCAGTGAGCGTATATGGACTAACAAACATCCCAGAGCCTGGTGAGTACACAACAAATATACACAATATGGTGTGACAATACACACACATCACTGTCAAGGGGATAGTCAAACCATGCACCCTTAGCAAATCCACAGCAACCAAAAGATAATCATCCCAAGATGTGAATGCCAGTCAGACAAACACAATACCTGCCATCTCATAGTGACATGTAACTGTGTCATGACCACTGTTCCCAATAACGTGCGCGCATGCGCGCTCGCGCTCCTCTGTTACATGTAGCGCGCAGTGCTGTGTGTGGAGCGCGCACACACACAGCACATCAAACGAGAACGTTCGCGCCGCTGCTTTTAAAAAGCGAGCGGTGTGAAAAACGGGTGTTTCTTCCACATAGAGCCAGGCTGCGGTGCATACTGTGTGCTTTTGTTTAAGTATTCATGTTAATTGCAGCGCCGTCACGAGCTGCAATTAGCATGAATACTTTAAACAAAAGCACACAATCTGCCCATCACCCTGCAGCTGCGGCGCTCTATTAAGAAAAGAAATTCAGCAAGTCTACAAACACGGCGTGAAAAGCACACGTCGTGTTTGTAGACTTGCTGAATTTCTCTTCTTACCAGAGATGGGCTGCTGGGTGATTGTGTGACTTTGTTAAAGTTTTCAGGTTAATTGCAGCTCCAGACAGGCGCTGCGATTAACCTGAAATCTTTAACAAAGGCCCACATCACCCCGCAGCCCAGCTCTGTTAAGAAGAGAAATGCAGCAACTCTACAAACACAGCGTGATAAGCACACGTCATGTTTGTAGACTTGCTGAATTTCTCTTAACAGAGCTGGGCTACATCTCACCCCAGAATGGCAAATTTACGTTTCCCCGAGGTACAGAGTAGGACCGTGAGAAAACGGAATAAGAACTCATATGGAGAGGGCGGAGGTAGCAACTCTAAGCGCTGCAGCTCGAGTGAAAACAACACAAATCTACTTGCCAGAAGAACAATACTTTAAATGTAGAATACCTTCAATTTTCGATTCCGTTATTGATTAGCTGCTTTTTAAACTGCCACCTACACCAATATGCAAGATGAGCTCTCCTCCCAGATTCTTACAAAGGAGGATCCCACAGATCACAAAGATGGCCAGGACGGTGTTAAAGCGAGCTATTTAACGCCACAAACAAAAAGTGTTTAAAATCCATTTTAAAATAAATATCTAGAGCAGAGTTTCCCTCTAACGCCCTTACTAAGAAAGCCCTTGGAATGTGTGACGTTAAACACAAACAATGATTTCTATGTGTTTCTACTTTCGAGCTGCTTGCACATTCAAATAACTTGTCATACATAACCTATCAAACGTAAATATGTACACCCAAATATTAAGGCACCTGATATGAAGTATCAAGATCTCTTTTGAAATCCCTCAATGCAAAATAAGCATGGAAAATTTTCAAAGGGCGTGACCAGTGTAATTAAGAGCGTGGCTTAAGACACATAAGCTAAAAATCTGTGCTTAGCATAGTGTGCCGCCCGACTTATATTTTGCTGTTTCTGTCATTGCATCCAGTTTTATAATACAACAAGTAATATCATACCTACAAGTCAGGACTATTGGCTTTGTCAATGGTTGTTAGTTGCATAAGATAAATAAGCAGCAACTATGGCTTGTATGTAACATTGAAAAAGCTTCAACTTAAAGCCCTGGTGACACCACGACAATGTTGCTGCTCCTGAGTTTCAAAAGAGAAGGGAAATCCAGAGAGAAAATGACTCTCTTTAAAGGATTTCCCTTCCCCTACAAGTAGGGTGACTAGATCGTGCGACCCAAAAACCGGGACATTTCGCTAAAATAGAGGAAGGACTACAAATTTACATCAATAAAGTGGCAAATAATGACAGTCCTCATCCTCATAGAAACACAGAACAGGCACTAAGAAAATAAATAAAATGTAATTTTTAAAACCAGCATCATGCCTGTTAATTAAACTGCTTACTTATAACAGCTGCTTACTAGCCCTGCTTTGGAACACCTAAAAATTGCCTCTCACTGTTTTTAGTTCACCCTCTCAAAAAACCGGGACATTAGCCACTTTTACCGAAATCTGCCGGGACAACTGTTGAAAAACCGGAACGGTCCAGACAAATCCGGGACTCCTGGTCACCCTACCTACAAGGCTCACCTGGCATGTCATCATGCCCTAACTTCTCTACTAGTGAGAAGTGAGCAGTGTGAGCACGCGCACATCGATGTGCCTAGTGTCACTGCAGTCTGGAAAAAAACGGACTGCCTGTGCCAGGGCACAAAACAGAGCCTGGTAGAGACCCGTTTCGAGGCCCCTTTTAAAAAACTGCCGGTGCTCAGCACCGGTGAGACCCGGCCCACTTAAAGCCCTGATCATACCTACAAGTCGGACTATTGACTTTGTAAGTGGTTGCTAGTTGCATAAGATAAATACGCAGCAACAATGGCTTGTATAAATTAAATCCATCTGAATTTGAAAACAGCGAAACTCTCCAGCCATCTTTCTAGTTGTGATGAGGCTGCCAATGACAGAGACTTGCTTGAGTGTCTGTTATGGTCACGCTGGTAGTACAGTTTTAACAACCCCTTTTGACAAAATGTGACATTTTAACAAGAAGCAGTTTGACTGTTAATGATTCCCTTTTTTGTACTTGCATATATTAGGGCGAAAGGGGTGATCTTCTGTACAAAACTCAGCTCTGAAGGTCATCAGGTTAAGCAGACTGTCTTGTGATAGGAGCTTGCCATACATCTAGTAGTGCAGCTTCCATACTGTGGTTGGGACAGAAAAGTGACTAATGGGAATTTAACAGTTGGCTTGCTTCTAAATATTTTTCAAATTGTAGGGAGATTATTCTTTCCAGGTTTAATGGGGTCAGAGGAAGGAAGAAAGGGGAAATGTTTGTGGTATTTCTCTATTTTTTTTAATGTAGGTGCTCATTATGGCAAGTCTGAAGAATAGACAAGATAAACCTTGACCCAGTGAGACACTGATGATGGTAACAGTAGTCTGGAGCAGTGGAGGAGCAGAGTCTTTTTAGGGTCTTAATTATTGTTCTATTATTGTCTTGAGAAACTGACATCTAGAAAGAGTGTGTTTTTTATGCATGATGATCTGTGGCCTGAGCATTCCACTGGACTAGGTGATGTACCAGTGCAGTGATGGTGCAGGTTTTCACAGATCTCTTATCAACGTTGTAATGTTGGTCTGTTTGTATTTTTCAAGGATTTGAAAGTTGCATAGCAGTTCAGTGATCACTTTTCTCACCTATAAAAGCCTCTAAGCGCACTGCCCACTCCTAGTCATCCAGTTTCACTTCATCTGAAAGTTTTCTTGTTAATTGCAGCTCCAGAAGGGTGCTGCGATTAACCTGAAAACTTTAACAAAGCACACAATCACCCTGCAGCTGCGCTCTATTAAGAAAAGAAATTCAGCAACTCTACAAACAAGGCGTGTAAAGCACACGCCGTGCTTGTAGACTTGCTGTATTTCTCTTCTTAATAGAGCTGGGCTGAGGGGTGATTGTGTGACTTTTAACCTTTTCTGTGCTTGGCATAGTGTGCCCCCGACTTGTATTTTCCTGTTTCTGTCATTGCATCCAGATATATTATACAAGTAACATCATACCTACAACAAGTCGGACTATTGGCTTTGTCAGTGGTTGTTAGTTGCATGAGATAAATAAGCAGCAACTATGGCTTCTATATAATATTGAAAAAGCTTCCACTTGAAGCACTGGTGACACCACGACAATGTTGCTGCCCCTGAGTTTCAAAAAGTGAAGGGAAGCAAGTGTTAGTGAAGAGAATACTCCCGGCAGATGGATCAGTCATTTACACACTCGCAGCTGCCATCTGCTCAGACCTGCATCTTGGCAAGATTAAAAATCTTGGCACGGCCTAACCAGCCTTCCACCCTTCTTAGTTCGTTCAGGTGAGCACAGTTACATAGAGCAAGCGTTTAGAAATGACGAGATGGCGAAAAAGGCTCCTTATAGAACCCCCAACGTCGATATGCAGAGACGCTACTTCTGAAGCATTGCCATACCACACTCGCTGTCTTCTCTGACATATCTTTTGTCCTTTTTTCTTCCACTCCCCAGCTGCTCTCGCCGTCTCCTTCTCTTCTTTTTCTTCTTCCTCATATCAGTCCCGCTCCACGTTTACCCACTTTACCCTTCTCCCCATCCCATTCTTGTCTCCATTTCCCTCTCACTGCCTGTTCTTTGCTTTCTCTCTTACCGGTTTTCCGTTCTCCCTCCCAGTTCTCCAAAGCCTCTGGCTGCCTTTCTCATTCCGTCCCTCTCTTACCAATTTCTCCATTACCCCTTCCCCATTTCTCGTCTTTGAGCCCTGACTTTCTTTCTACTTTGTTCCTCTCTCCCCCTTTCTCTGCCACTAAATCCTATTTCTCACTAGTCTCCTCTCCTTTTCCTTCAGGCTATGTTACAATTTTGAAAACACATACCACTATCCCTGAATATTAGATGGAAGCACATTTAGAATTTGGACCAGTGTGCCTCTGCAGTGTCGGTGACCTGGCCAAAAAGGACATGAAAAAGCTGAAATTGGATCATAAATCCAAAGCTGTTCTAATCAGGGGCCCCAGAAATAAGTTTGGCCCAGGCACTCAAAATCCTTAAGATGTCCCTGTGCATATGTTAAAGTTTTCATGTTAATCGCAGCACCCATCATGAGCTGCAATGAACACGAAAACCTTAACAAATGCACACAATCACCCACAGCCCAACCCTATTAAGAAAAGAAATGCAGCAACATAGCTGCCAAGGTTTCAAATTGCAATGTGGGATGTTTTCATAATTTCACTATCATTATTAGTGCCATTTGAACAGGGCCGGCTTTAGTGCTGGTGGCGCCTGGTGTGACAATGTTTGTTGGCGCCCCAATGACCACCTCCGCCACGGATACTCTCATTACCAACCTTTAACAGTGACCCTCAAGTCTCCATAACCCCTCTCTCCTTCATATTTATTTTGTTTAATAGCGCCACTCATACCAGTGTAAGGTGTTAGGCACTTTACATCGCATACACATTACACAGAGACACTGAATCATAGTGTGTAAATCAATGTATAGGAAATGTTACATCAGACAGAGGAATAAAATGTCTCTTCTTAACAGAGCTGGGCTGCTAGGGTTTTAAGCAAACGTTTGAAGTGATATTTGGCGCTGCACACACGGCGCACATAGCCATGGCAGCAGCGCACAGAGACCCTACACTGCCGCACACAGAGGAAAAAAATTAGAGGGAACATTGGTCATGACATGTACAAACCTAACAACAAATAGAGCAAGGCAGTGGCACAAATATAACCAACAAACACTGTCAGATATTTTGCCACCACTAGAACACCACCTCACAGGGAAGCTCACTGAAAGGAAGGAATTCTGTGTATGCTGGTGAAGTCAGTGTAGCCAATAGCATGATGAGAGTTGTAGTCACAGATAATGGTCAGCCTCACAATTGGCCCATCAACACCACCCTGAACCATGCTCACATCACAGGGAGTGGAAAAGGACTGACAAGATGGCTGACACTGGGTACTGCTGTGGGGAGCACAAGGCCCTGCTGGGAACTGTGCAACAACCAACAGCAGGACACCACTGCCTGACATCCTGAAAGCCAACTTGCACTCCCTGCAATGGAAGCACGTTCCATGGTGGGATATCTGGCTGGGTGGGAAGGAGGACTGACAGCACTGACCATAGTTACAAGCAGCTCTCCTCACACCCCCTCTCAACACTAACTCCACATAACCCACCTGGGAGAATGCAATGCCTCACACTCTAAATGAAGATCCCACAAAGAACCACCACCCTGGGTTATGCTGTGTGAAGCACAGGGACACTCTTGGGACTTGTAGCCAAACAACCGCCAGGACAACAATGTCAGCCATCCTGTCAGCACAGGCACATTACCCCACAGGGAAGCAGAGTCAAAAGGAAGGAAGTATGGGCATGCTGGGAAGGGGGTGTAGGCAATAGCATGATGGGAGTGGTAGTCACAGCTCAACATCCCCCACCCACATGGCCCAGCAAGCTCACACTGAAGCATGCACACCTCACAGGGAGTGAAAAGCCACTTCAAAGATGTCTGACACTGGCCTCAGCTGTGGGGAGCACAAGGCCCTGCTGGGAACTGGGCACCAACAAACAACAGGACCACATTGTCAGCCATCTTGCCATTGCTGTCACACTCACACACAGTGAAGTCGACTCAAAAGGAAGGAAGTATGGGCATGCTGGGAAGGGGGTATAGGCAATAGCATGATGGGAGTTGTAGTCACAGATATTGGTCACCCTCACAATTGGCCCATCAACACCACTCTGAACCATGCTCACATCGCAGGGAGTGGAAAAGGACTGACAAGATGGCTGACACTGGGTACTGCTGTGGGGAGCACAAGGCCCTGCTGGGAACTGTGCAACAACCAACAGCAGGACACCACTGCCTGACATCCTGAAAGCCAACTTGCACTCCCTGCAATGGAAGCACGTTCCATGGTGGGATATCTGGCTGGGTGGGAAGGAGGACTGACAGCACTGACCATAGTTACAAGCAGCTCTCCTCACACCCCCCTCAACACTAACGCCACATAACCCACCTGGGAGAATGCAATGCCTCACACTCTAATTGAAGATCCCACAAAGAACCACCACCCTGGGTTATGCTGTGTGAAGCACAGGGACACTCTTGGGACTTGTAGCCAAACAACCGCCAGGACAACACTGTCAGCCATCCTGTCAGCACAGGCACACTACCCCACAGGGAAGCAGAGTCAAAAGGAAGGAAGTATGGGCATGCTGGGAAGGGGGTGTAGGCAATAGCATGATGGGAGTGGCAGTCACAGCTCAACATCCCCCACCCACATGGCCCAGCAAGCTAGCACTGAAGCATGCACACCTCACAGGGAGTGAAAAGCCATATCAAAGATGTCTGACAATGGTGCTCTGTTGTGGGAGTACCAGGCCCTGCTGGGACCTGTGCACCAACCAACAGCAGGACACCACTGAATGACATCCTGAGAGTCAACCTGAACCCACTGCAAGGGTGGCATGCTTCATGGTGGGATAACTGGGCTGGGTGGAGAAAGAGGGCCGGATGTCCACCAAATACAACCAATGCTGGCCATGCACACACCTCAACATTCACATTGAAATGCCTCAGGTTTGCAGGACAATGTGCTACACCAATATCAACCTCTTACTGTGACAACTTAGGACAATGCAATGTACAGGCCCGCATCCAGAGGTACAGTCACAACTGTCAGGTGTGTGAACCATTGATGCCTGTAGAAATATAACATACATTGTGTGTCTCTTCCAAAAACAGGTGATGATGGGGACACAGCAGCAGGCGAGGAGGAGTCCCTGTCCCAGGCTCCGGGGGACACTGAGCCCACTGGTGTGGAACAGCCTCTGCCCTCCTCGGATGGCGAAGACCTACCTGGCCCCTCCAGCGTGAGTCATCATGCAGCACCAGCAGGACCAACATCTGCACCCACTGCTCCAACAACTGCCAACACACAGACCACCCCCGCCGACACGGACAGACCAAGGACCACCAATGACAACAGCACAGGGACCCTGGCCCAACGTCGAGCTATGGACAACGACCCCAGTAACAACCCCCAAGGGGGCATAGGGTCACCTGTGCGTGCCACTGCAGGTCCCGCATGTGTCGCCAGGGGTGGTGGGAGGGGTGGTAGACATAGGTTGCTGTTTGCAGAGGGGCCTGGACTGCATGATGACCCACAACTGGCACGCATTGCTGAGGCGTACCAGAATAGCACCGGAGAGGTCACCCAGGTAGTGGGGATCCTCAAGGACATTAAACAGCAGCAGGCTGCCCATCATGCCCGCTTGGACTCACACATGTCCCGTGTGGAGACACACATGTCTCGCATGGAGTCCAAGTGGGACACATGGCAAGAACTGACAGCGGTGCATAGGGACATATTGACATGGCTCCGCCAGAATAGCACCAACATGGCCACACCTCCCTGTGTGGCCACAACATCTGGTGCTGCAACAACTGCAACTGCCACAGGGAGGGAGGAGGACTCTGGCGGAGAGTCCCCTGCACCGCAGCAGCCTGCACGTGAGGGTCCCCCAAAGAAGAGGGGTCGTCCGAGGAAGGAAAACTGAGAGGTCGATGGCCATGTACATCCCCCAGGAAGCCAACACCTGTTCTGGAAATTCTCCTTTGTGTACAAACTGTTCACCCTGTAGAATGCAACACAACTCTCCCACATGACATGGGGAGTTTAAGTTGGACTAATGTATCAGATGACTGTAGACTTCACTCAGGACATTTCTGCTACCAAGACTTGCAACTCATCTGGGAACTTCGGATCACAATCCCAATGTACAGCACCCACCATCCTGTGCACTATACTCACACATGTATGTAAATAAAATCACTAATACACCATACTTGCCTCTGTTGTGATTCCAACGTGGTTACTGTCATGGGGATGATGATCTGCTAAATTACACTGTGTATGCTAACTGCTACAGCAAGTACAACACCGTCATGTGAGTCATGGTGACGTGACACATATGAGGGAGACACACCACTAGGGCTACACAACACAAAGACACCAGGGCCATCGGACTCATCGCCTACACTGATGTTGCCAGGAAATACTGTGGAATGCACAGACACCACACCTATTCAGAGTCTGTGTTAACTAGCCCACAGGTGCAGTAAGCAAATGTCAGTCAGATGTGTGACCACAGACAACGCACATCCCAAAGTGAAGCACAGGTTTATTACACATTTGCAACATGTTGTTTCCACTACAAATGCAAGGTAATCCCACGTGGCAGTGGCCACACAGTCAAAAAGTGCAGAAGATATAAAGTCCAGGGGTGTGTGGCACATCACCTGTAGGGAAACGACTGCTGCCACCCTGAAAGCTGAATCATGGTGTCGGGGATCCAAGTTGACCAAACAACTCTGTAAGCACCCTGTGAAGGACAGACATGACACACAGTCAAAACCACTGAAGAACAGGACAGAACTGCAATACTCATGCCCAATACATGTCACAAGATAACTACACAAAACCAAGTTAGCATGTCAACACTGTTGGGGAGTACAGACTACCTGTAAGGACACATCGCTGCACGCATCCAGTCAAGTAGCACATGGCCACACTCAAACAGCACCAGAGCACCACCCACACATATCATGCAAACTCACATCATTGACATGACAACTCTCTGGATACTCACATTCAGCTGAAGAAGTTGGTGATGAGCTGTGTGCGGACATCACCATCATCATCATCACTGGCATCGTGGCCCAGGCCAGGATCCTCCACAGGTGGCGGACGTTGGTCATCGTCATCCAGGATGAGAGGCAACTCCTTCCGCACTGCCAGGTTGTGTAGCATGCAGCAGACGATGACAATCATGCACACCTTTGCTGGGGCATATGGGAGGGCCCCTCCTGTCTTGTCCAGGCAGCGGAAGCGGCTCTTCAGGAGACCAAATGTCCGCTCGATCACTCTCCTGGTCTGACCATGTGCCTCATTGTAGCGCATCTGGGCTGGTGTCACAGGGTTCCAGAGGGGTGTCAGCAACCACGGCATGTTGGGGTATCCGGAGTCACCTACAGACAGACAATTGCACATTATCTGAGTTTGAAAAGTGGGCGGAATACAACATAGCAGAATACACACAATGGTACAAAGTCAGTACACACCGACAAGCCAGGCACGCTGGTTCGGCATCTGTGACATCATCCTCGGGATGCGACTACTCCTCATCACGTAGGCATCGTGTGCCGAACCGGGGAAACGGGCACACACATGTGTGATGCTCATATCTGCAAGACATACCACCAGAGCATTGATCGAATGGTAATGTTTCCAGTTCCGGTATGCCTGCTCATGTGCCTGTGGTGGTAACAAAGCCACATGTGTCCCATCAATGGAGCCAATGACATGTGGCATCCTCCCAAGGGCATAGAAGTCACTCTTGACGTCAGTGAGTTGTTGACGTGTAGGGAAATAGATGTACTGGTTCAGGCATCTCAACATTGCCTCCAAAACATCGCGTAGCACACGGCTGAACATAGTCTGTGACATCCCACCAGCAGTCGCCACAGTGTGTTGAAAGGTACCGGTGGCAAAGAAGTGTAGGGCTGCCATCACCTTCACCTTGGGGGTCAGCGCTGTAGGGTACGGCCGGCCAGGTTGCAAATGTGGGGCCAAGCGCACTGCCAAATCCTCAATCAGCTGCCTGGTGAAGCGGTACCGTCGGATGCTGTCACGTTCCACCATCGTTGCCAGGTCAGGGAATGGTCTATGGACAGCTGGAGCCCTGCAGTGCATAGGTGAAGAAAGAAAGATTGTCAGTCACCCCACATATGTGCCATTCACCATACTCAATATCACATGATACATCATTACGAGACACAAGTACTTGATGTGTGTGCCGTTCTGTTCGGACATATATGGCACCTACATGGCCATCATCTAACATCTCAGTTCCACATGTGTTGACAACAGGTTCCACGTTGTGCTATGGGGAACCATTAGGCTGTGTCACAGTACCCATTTACTGCTGTCACGTTCCACACACACACCACAGTGACATGTCTGGACAGATGCGCCATAGGCATCACAGCTCATTGACAGGTAGATTCCCAGTGACCCTGTCTTGCCACATGGATACTGGCATGACATGGCGTATCATGTACACGTCAGAAAAACAAACATGACTCCCACAGGTAGTGGCCCCTGTTGCCTCCGCAGGACAGACATGGATGTCTGTGACACACACACGCACAACATCAAAGTCCATGCACAAACAACGTTGATGTGGAGACTGTCTCCCATTGTGCACATGGAATCAGAGACATCGGAAACACAACATGCACACAGACTGTGGAGGGCCATCACTATTGTGGCAATGGGTCACCCTGTGACGTACATGCCTTCCCACATGGGACCCTGGGGGTATGTGACATGTCATACACATACACAACCTGGAAATGTGACCATGCCACATGCTCCGAAATGAACAGTTGCACATCACAGTGGTCATGTGCACAACACATAAAGGATCCTGTCTCCATGAACACGTGCACAGCCTGGGTGTGGCTGCCCCTAAGTGCAACCCCAAAAACTACATGTTTACCCCCATACACAGAAAAGGTAATGCAGCCTTACATGCCTTAGGAAACAGTGTGGACTGGGTGTGGTGTTGTAGGTGTGCCCCTGAGTCCCTGGCAAGTATATGTGGCTGGCATACGTTCACCAGTGACAAGCATGGTGACATATGCGAGTGACCTGTACAGGGATGCGTTGTACAGCAATGGAAGGATCGGTGTGCCCGCACGGCCCATTGCATCTGTTGTGAGCGGGTACGCGTTGTACAGCAATGGACCGATCGGTGTGCCCGCACGGCCCATTGCATCTGTAGTGAGCGGGTACGCGTTGTATCCCGGAATACGCGTTGTACAGCAATGGACTGATCGGTGTGCCCGGACGGCCCATTGCATCTGTAGTGAGCGGGTACGCGTTGTATCCCGGAATACGCGTTGTACAGCAATGGACCGATCGGTGTGCCCGCACGGCCCATTGCATCTGTAGTGAGCGGGTACGCGTTGTACAGCAATGGACCGATCGGTGTGCCCGCACGGCCCATTGCATCTGTTGTGAGCTGGTACGCGTTGTACAGCAATGGACCGATCGGTGTGCCCGCAAGGCCTATTGCATCTGTTGTGAGCGGGTACGCGTTGTACAGCAATGGACCGATCGGTGTGCCCGCATGGCCCATTGCATCTGTAGTGAGCGGGTACGCGTTGTATCCCGGAATACCCGTTGTACAGCAATGGACCGATCGGTGTGCCCGCACGGCCCATTGCATCTGTAGTGAGCGGGTACGCGTTGTACAGCAATGGACCGATCGGTGTGCCCGCACGGCCCATTGCATCTGTTGTGAGCGGGTATGCGTTGTACAGCAATGGACCGATCGGTGTGCCCGCACAGCCCATTGCATCTGTAGTGAGCGGGTACGCGTTGTATCCCGGAATACGCGTTGTACAGCAATGGACAGATCGGTGCGCACTCATTGGCTGGGGCCTGGCATGGCAACTGATGCGTTTTCGAAGCTTCAACGAGTCTGATGCAGTGAATTCAGTTGGCCAGCCACAACAATGTTGCAAATTCATGGGTGTCATGAAGTTTAACTTTTGAAGGATGCTGTGGGCATGTATTAGTGGTGCAATTCCATGGATTGGCCAGATTCAGAAGATGCAAACGACTTGGACCTATCACTTTGGACACATGGGACAGTATCTGCCTCTGCAGCACACATATAATGCTGGCTGTTCCCCTGAGGGCTCACTTGCCTGCACTACATGCTCCAGGACGACATCTGCCACCAACACTGCTGCTGTCTCTGCATCCTCTGGCTACTGCAATGGCACGTACTGTGGAGAGAGCCCCAGCCTTCAGCCTTGAGGAGAACCAGGCCCTGCTGGACAGCCTCCTTCCACAGTACAGCAAGCTGTATGGGACACCAGGGGAGCAGGTGAGTGTGCTGTCCACTGCCTTACTAATTGTGCATGTTGTCTGACTAGCAAGACTTACAGTGTGCACACCACTGGCTAGCATGCTCACTGAGTAGTTCTCACCCCCAAAGTGTGTAGTCACATGCACTGAACAGGTACAGTGCAGTAACAGTGCTTTCCAACAAGGTTTACTTCCCATGCAATGATACCATGTAGTAACTGCTGGCAAACTGTTCATAGCCATCGTTGCACTGCCTGTGTACATCATATGCCCCTGTGATTGAGACATGTATATCCAACTGTGTGATGCACGTATATGTTGCATGTGTAGTAATGGCCTTTTCACTTTGTCATCCTCACAGGTTGATGCCCACCATAAGCAGGAAATCTGGCTGACCATCGCCCAGGCAGTAAGATCCGTGGGGGTCTACAAGCGCCGGATCCGCAACTGCCAGAAGAGGTGTCAGGACCTTCGTGGCTGGACCCGGAGGATCGCAAGGGTCCAGCTGAAGCTGTCGCCTCCTCGCAGGAGGGGCGGGCACCGGACCCTGACCCCCCACATGCTCCAGATCCTGGCGGTGGTCTTCCCTGACCTGGATGGGCAGCTGAAGGCCAGACAGCAGCAAGGAGGGGGTGAGTCCATGACTGCACTGTGAACTTTGTCTGACATGCTATGTGCCCTCCTCTGGCCTGGTTAAACTTCCACAGTACATCAGTCTTGTGGTCCAGGACCCATGTCCCTCAATTGTGACATGCCCACTCCTCATCTGATATGCAGGTGTGGTCCTTACAGTCAGGAAATTGTGTCACTTGGGTACTGTGTCCTTGCATTTTGCTGCGCTCAAGGTGGGGGACAGCATTTGTTCCCGTGACTTTGTGGTGTGCTTCATGGGTGGGTCAATTGCTCACACAATGCCTAAGTCCTGACATGTAATCTGGGTGTAACTTTGATATGTGGTCCACTTGCTGATCTGAATCACCACATGTCCCTGGGGTATTTGGCACACCCCCATGCTGCTGGTGGGAACAATGTTTGGGCCTCAGGAGTATGTATATCAAGTGTGTCACACATGCTTAGCCACCTGCCTACTGTCCAGGGCTCATCCCTCTTTCAGGTGGAGCAGGACAGTCATGCCTACTTCAGGGCATACAATACACTCTGTACTCCCACTCCCGTGTATCAGCTGACATGTTGTGATCAGTGAAATGTTCCCTCAGGTGTCTGCCTCTGTGTCATTGTGCTGTAGCTTCGCTGTCAGGACTACTGGGATGTTTATCGGTTAGGGCTCAGCATGCCATCTGAGATGTGACCATGAGAGACGATACTTCTGTGACTTATAGGTGTTTGATCACTTGACTGTGCAGACTGGTGTATGCGACTGTGAAGTTCAGGCAGCTGTTTTTCATTCACAGCAGACTGTGAGGTGCTCAGGTTCAGAGAGTTGTGTTTCATGTCTCCCATATGTCCAATTGGTATGACGTGGACAAATAAGAGTTCAGATGATGTGGTTTGTGGGGGATGGACATGTGCACTTGTCAGCTACATAACTTGCATTCCCCATGTCCTAGGATTGTGACACAGTGCAGACTGTTGTTGGCTGGCTGCCATGCCCATGTGACTGGAGACAGTGATGTATGACTTTGCAGGCATGCCTGTGCCATGGCATTAAACTTCCTAAGAGTAATCCTGCAGGGGAGTGACATGGGCAACATGCACCCCATTGTGGCATTGACTATCCGGACATGGGTGCATCATGGTGTCTGGTGCTGGTATGCATCACATGCATTTCTAATTAGACTCTGGCCATCCCTTTATCCGGACACCTGTACTGACTCAGTGGCAAGAGATGTGATGTGTGCATGTTCACATACTTCACCGTGTTCTCTGCAATGTCCAACAACTGGGTAGGTGGTGCATGTGTCCACACTGGGGTATTACCATCAGACAGGCACCAGACAGATGGGTGCAAGGGCAGGAGGGGTGTGAGTTCCATGGTTGACCATCAGACTGACAATTGGCTTCTCCTAATCTGTGTGAGGACTTTTGGCAATGTTCAACTAAGGATGCCAGGGCTTGCTCTGTAATGTGCTGTACTTACTGTGGTGTGTGCGGTCAGTGCAGGTGACTGATGTTTGTCTGTTTCCCTAATTGTTTGCAGATACATCCACGACCACAGGAGGGGACAGCTCCACGGACCAGGATGAGCTGCAGAGCCAGACTGGGTCAGCAGCCGACGAGTGGTCGGAGGGACCCAGTGGCACGGAGGGCGAGGGGAGCCACACCGAGGAGTCCTCAGCACCATCCACCTCAGCTGAGGACCACAGCAGCTTGGAGGATGACTCCCTTGTGGAGGCGTGTGTCAGCAGCCACCACACCCCAGCTAGTCTGTCTGGCCCCGCCATCACCACCACCACCACCACCGCCCTCCCATTGGCTCCCATTCCAGAGGTCCATGGAGGCTCCGGTGTTCGGGAGCGTGTCTCCTTCGTGCCAGGCACCGCACCCCCTGCCCCTGTGTCCCCTGCTGCCCTGAGTGAGGAGTCTGTGTACCTACTTCGCCAGCTCCATGTAGGGCAGACAGCAATGCTGAGTGTCCTCCATGCACACACCACTCTTTTGACACAGCTGGTGTCATTCATGGAGGGCATCTCGACGGGTATGTCTGCCCTACAGAGGAGCAATAGGTCCATGGACTCCTCCCTGATGGCAGCAGTGTCCCTCCTCCAACAGTCCCTCACCCCTCCTACCTCTGCCCCATCCACAATTCATGGCACCCTACCTGTCCCAAGCACATGCACACCTGCACGATCACCCAAACACACAGACACGAGCAGCACAGAAACACCCAAAACAAAGGCAAGACATGCACACAAGCATCCTCAGGGGACTGATACCACACCCACAGGGGATGGGGAACAGACACACACACAGGCATCCACAGTCACTCCGCAGTCCTCCAAATCCTCTCCCTCCAAGACCCCTTCCCTTGCCTCACCTGCAACCCCACCTACACAGCAGCTCTTCCTCTGTGACCTCGGCCTCTTCCCCTCCTATCCCGCTGATCCAGCATACAGGGGGATGAGGAAGTCCACCCACACAGAGGGGAGTGCCCCTCACCACCGGACACCCTCCCCCAGGCGCAGACAGACGGGGGCCCCAACCCGCAAGTCCCCCGGTCCCGGAAGAGCAAGACCCCGCCACCGCCCTGCAAGTCAAGCACACAGTCTCCTTCCTCCATCCCTCAGGCCCCCACAACACAGGTTCCCCCACCACACCCTGCCCCAGGTTCCCCACCCACAGATACACCATCCCCAAAATGATCCGGCCTTCTCCACCTAACACTTGCTCTTCCAGCACCACACCCCGCTGCACATGTTAGTGCCACTGGTGTGGAGACCGTGTCCTCCCCTCTGTCCTGCCCACCTTACCTGAACCCCATTCTACTCCCCTGGAGATGGGCACTGCAGTGGAGTCCACTACCACCCCGTCTGATTTGGGCACTGCAGTGGGGAACCTGTCCTCTCCATCTGGCCAGCCCACTGGAGTTGTGCCGGCACCCACACCATCTGACTCATGCCCCCAGTTGTGCCGGCACACACCATGTCAGACACCTCCACTGCAGTTGTCAGTGACTCTCCAGCACCAGCCACCCCTTCCCTGCCTCCTTCTGGTGAGCCCTGATCCCGTCCCTGCGGTGCCTGGCCTGTCCCCCGTATACCCCTCCGAGGGAATGTCCCTGGTCCCTAGCAGTGCAGGCAAGCAAAGGGTGACATCTGCCACTGTCACCCTGTTTGGACTTTATTCATGGACTGGCCATTGGCCTTTGTGTTTTTTCTGGACTTTAATTTTCCACATAACATTTGCTGAATAAAGCTACTTTCAGTTCTCTAGTGGTTTTGCTTCAGATGTACATGATGTTGATGATGCTAACCATGCCCTTGCTGCAGTGATGTTGATTTTTGATGTCAGGTAAATTAAGTGTTACTGTGCAGGACCCCATGTGGTCCAGGGGAATGTGTCCTATCCTGGTGTGTAGCCATGTCATCCTTTGCAGCAATATGAGGGTGTCATGTTTTCCATATTTGCAAATGGGATTCCCTACCTGTTTTTCAATATCACAACTGTGGCTTACACCCCTGCACATCAGATGTGCTTGCCATTGTTCAATTGGTCTATTTCCTGACCGTGTGACCATCTCCACTGGACATGCATGTTTGGGCATCAATGGGGAAGGACTCATCTGTGGTATCAGTGCAACTTGCTATACATGTGTATTTGATCGGTGCAGATGATTTGGGTGACAATGCCATGACCAGTCTGATGTGACGTGAGCCTTCATTTTGTGCTAATTGTTGACTGAGTGACCAAGTGTTCTGCTGATATGATAGCGCCCTGCAGAGACAACGTATGGCACAGCTTTTCTTACACAGGAGTGGAGTCCCCTCATGGCAGTGTGTAATTCCGTGACATTGCCTGAGCCCAAGGTGTGTGTTGTGTGAGCATGTCTGTGTGTGTTCACTTCCATTTTGCTACGCAGGCTGGGGGCCCTAGTGATGTTCCTGTTTGTGATGCTTGCTGAGTTGAGCAATGTTCCCCCCAAATCTTCTCCCTGGGTGCTCTGTGATGTGGGTGCATGGCACATTACTGGTGATCAGGGTGTCATCCATAGGTGTGTTTGCTGTCAGGGCTGAGTTTGTGGGCAAACGCAGATGAGACACAGTCAGGATTCCCTTGGCACTTGTTGGTTACACAAGTCATGTAATTTACAGTTTGTGTTAGCTTCCAGTGATTGTGACACGTTGTGTGTGTGACTGCTGCCACTCCTCAGGGTCAGAGCTGCAATGTTGGAAGTTGTCTATGTGTGTTGTTTGTGGGTGAGCTTGCCTTCTTCATTGGTGTGTGACTGTGTCCGGGATCCCATTGGTTGGTGTGGATTTGACGTCATGCCCATGTACAGCGTACTGTGCAGTGTGTGAGACATTCACAAGTCTTGTTGACTGGCCATGTGTGATGGGTATCTCCGCCTTAGTTCCCCCACCACCCATGGGATTGTCATGGGTGCATGTGCAATGTCACCAGTCCATGTGAGCTTCACTGCTGCACATTGGTGGAGATCAAGGTGTGTGGTGTTGAGTGTGTGCAAATGAGAGTTGTTGCACGGCTAGACCCCTACCTCCATGTTGGCCTTGGCTGACAGGCCGTGCTGTTTTATTTGTGCTTGTGTAGGTGTGATGGTAGTTAGTTGCTCAGGACACATGACTGTGGTTCACAGTGTGTACGACATCTACCTTTGTCATCACAGTGGGATTATCATGCAGGCCAGTGTCACCACAATGTGGGGTCCCTGGGGGTAGTGCTGTGGTGGGTCTGTCTCTTGCTGTGTTAGTTGCTGTTCCTACAAGCTTGTGTGACATTTGTAATTTGGGCTCCCTCATCTAACAATGCCTGATTGCCCACATAGGGAATCCGATCCATGAGTTACTTTTGTGTGGCACTGTGTTGACATCTGTGTAATAGGGATTCAGGCCTCCTCGTGTGTTGTGTGTTTGCCTGGGGACACTGGCACACCACCCTCCTCACCTGTTGTGTTTGATATGCAGTGTGAGTCTGCCTGTTTGTGTTTGTGCATTTGCACCACTGCATTGGCATATCTTTAGTGTGCCATTGGCTGTATGTTGTTTGGTGGCTTTCCCCTGCTGTCCCTGGGACTCCTAGGTCATCAGTCAGCACAATGATCATGGTTTGTATGTCCCATTACTGCCATGGTATGGTATTTGTTCACCTGACATCTACAGTCTCCACAGGATATCTACATTTGTGTGTCCATTGGTGCAGATATGTGGATCTGCATTATGATGGTCACTTCTGTCATTGTGTTATTTGTGAATGTTGACAATGTGAGCCCCCATGGGTGATGTTTGTCTGCACATGGCCAAAGCGATGTTTCATTGGCACTGCACTGTTTGCCTCACCCAATCTATGTTGCTATGGGACACAAGCACTACTATGCCACTGATGTGTTTGTTGTTGTGTGACCAGGAATAATCCATGCAGTTTGGCATTTGCAGCTTTTACCATGACTACACTTACATTTTGGTCACTGTGATGATGGGGGTTTACGCCCCATTGCCACAATGTTCAAAATGTGCTTCAGCTATGGACCCCACACTTACCTTTTGGTCACTGTGATGATGGGGGTTTAGGCTCCATTGCCACAATGTTCAAAATGTGCTTCAGCTATGGAACCCACACTTGCATTTTGGTCACTGTGCTGATGGGGGTTTACGCCCCATTGCCACAATGTTCAAAATGTGCTTCAGCTATGGACCCCACACTTGCATTTTGGTCACTGTGGTGATGGGGGTTTACGCCCCATTGCCACAATGTTCAAAATGTGCTTCAGCTATGGACCCCACACTTGCATTTTGGTCACTGTGGTGATGGGGGTTTACGCCCCATGGCCACAATGTTCAAAATGTGCTTCAGCTATGGACCCCACACTTGCATTTTGGTCACTGTGGTGATGGGGGTTTACGCCCCATTGCCACAATGTTCAAAATGTGTTTCAGCTATGGACCCCACACTTACCTTTTGGTCACTGTGATGATGGGGCTTTGGGCCCCATTGCCACACTGTTCAAAATGTGCTTCAGCTATGGACCCCACACTTACCTTTTGGTCACTGTGATGAAGGGGCTTTAGGCCCCATTGCCACAATGTTCAAAATGTGCTTCAGCTATGGACCCCACACTTACCTTTTGGTCACTGTGATGATGGGGCTTTGGGCCCCATTGTCACACTGTTCAAAATGTGCTTCAGCTATGGACCCCACACTCACCTTTTGGTCACTGTGATGATGGGGCTTTAGGCCCCATTGCCACAATGTTCAAAATGTGCTTCAGCTATGGACCCCACACTTACCTTTTGGTCACTGTGATGATGGGGTGTTCGAGCCCATTGCCACAGTGGTCATGGTCGGCTTGCATTGTGGAGGCCACACACATTTATGTGTGAAACATGTGATAGGGGGTCACATTGTATGTTCAATGTCATGTTCAGTGTTGTAGGCATTTGACACAGACTACACACGCTTGTCATGGTGTTGGGGGATGTAATTTTCAGACATTCCTTATGTTGGAGTATGCTGGTTGTGTCATGCATTACCCGTCCTATGAGTAGGGGTTGTGAGGGTGGTAGGCATCCATCCCCCTATGGGTGGGGGTGGTGTTAGTGGTAGGCATCCATCCCTCTATGAGTGGGGATGGTAGTAGTGACAGGCATCCAGGCCCCCTGAGTAGGGGTGGTGGTAGTGGCAGGCATCCAGCCCCCATGAGTGGGGATGGTAGTAGTGACAGGCATCCAGGCCCCCTGAGTAGGGGTGGTGGTGGTGGTAGTCATCCAGCCCCCATGAGTGGTGATGGTAGTAGTGACAGGCATCCAGGCCCCCTGAGTAGGGGTGGTGGTAGTGGTAGGCATCCATCCCCCTATGAGTGGGGGTGGTGTTAGTGGTAGGCATCCATCCCCCTATGAGTGGGGATGGTAGTAGTGACAGGCAACCAGCCCCCCATGAGTAGGGGTGGTGGTAGTGACAGGCATCCAGCCCCCCATGAGTAGGGGTGGTGGTAGTGGCAGGCATCCAGCCCCCCATGAGTAGGGGTGGTGTTAGTGGTAGGCATCCATCCCCCTATGTGTGGGGATGGTAGTAGTGACAGGCATCCAGCCCCCCTGAGTAGGGGTGGTGGTAGTGACAGGCATCCAGCCCCCAATGAGTAGGGGTGGTGGTAGTGGCAGGCATCTAGCCCCCCATGAGTAGGGGTGGTGTTAGTGGTAGGCATCCATCCCCCTATGAGTGGGGATGGTAGTAGTGACAGGCATCCAGGCCCCCCTGAGTAGGGGTGGTGGTAGTGGCAGGCATCCAGCCCCCCATGAGTGGGGATGGTAGTAGTGACAGTCATCCAGCCCCCCATAAGTAGGGGTGGTGGTAGTGGCAGGCATCCAGCCCCCCATGAGTGGGGATGGTAGTGGTGACAGGCATCCAGGCCCCCCTGAGTAGGGGTGGTGGTAGTGGCAGGCATCCAGCCCCCCATGAGTAGGGGTGGTGGTGGTGGTAGGTATCCATCCCCCTATGAGTGGGGATGGTAGTAGTGACATGCATCCAGCCCCCTCTGAGTAGGGGTGGTGGTGGTGACAGGCATCCAGCCCCCCATGAGAAGGGGTGGTGGTAGTGGCAGGCATCCAGCCCCCCATGAGTAGGGGTGGTGGTAGGCATCCAGCCCCCTATGAGTGGGGATGGTAGTAGTGACAGGCATCCAGCCCCCCATGAGTAGGGGTGATGGTAGTGGCAGGCATCTAGCCCCCCATGAGTAGGGGTGGTGGTGGTGGTATGCATCCATCCCCCTATGAGTGGAGATGGTAGTAGTGACAGGCATCCAGGCCCCCCTGAGTAGGGGTGGTGGTGGTGGCAGGCATCCAGCCCCCCATGAGTAGGGGTGGTGGTAGTGGTAGGCATCCATCCCCCTATGAGTGGGGATGGTAGTAGTGACAGGCATCCAGGCCCCCCTGAGTAGGGGTGGTGGTAGTGACAGGCATCCAGGCCCCCCTGAGGAGGGGTGGTGGTAGTGGCAGGCATCCAGGCCCCATGAGTAGGGGTGGTGGTAGTGGTAGGCATCCATCCCTCTATGAGTGGGGATGGTAGTAGTGACAGGCATCCAGGCCCCCCTGAGTAGGGGTGGTGGTAGTGGCAGGCATCCAGCCCCCCATGAGTGGGGATGGTAGTAGTGACAGGCATCCAGGCCCCCCTGAGTAGGGGTGGTGGTGGTGGTAGGCATCCAGCCCCCCATGAGTGGTGATGGTAGTAGTGACAGGCATCCAGGCCCCCCTGAGTAGGGGTGGTGGTAGTGGTAGGCATCCATCCCCCTATGAGTGGGGGTGGTGTTAGTGGTAGGCATCCATCCCCCTATGAGTGGGGATGGTAGTAGTGACAGGCATCCAGCCCCCCCTGAGTAGGGGTGGTGGTAGTGACAGGCATCCAGCCCCCCATGAGTAGGGGTGGTGGTAGTGGCAGGCATCCAGCCCCCCATGAGTAGGGGTGGTGTTAGTGGTAGGCATCCATCCCCCTATGAGTGGGGATGGTAGTAGTGACAGGCATCCAGCCCCCCCTGAGTAGGGGTGGTGGTAGTGACAGGCATCCAGCCCCCATGAGTAGGGGTGGTGGTAGTGGCAGGCATCTAGCCCCCATGAGTAGGGGTGGTGTTAGTGGTAGGCATCCATCCCCCTATGAGTGGGGATGGTAGTAGTGACAGGCATCCAGGCCCCCTGAGTAGGGGTGGTGGTAGTGGCAGGCATCCAGCCCCCATGAGTGGGGATGGTAGTGGTGACAGGCATCCAGGCCCCCTGAGTAGGGGTGGTGGTAGTGGCAGGCATCCATCCCCCCATGAGTAGGGGTGGTGGTGTTGGTAGGTATCCATCCCCCTATGAGTGGGGATGGTAGTAGTGACATGCATCCAGCCCCCCCTGAGTAGGGGTGGTGGTGGTGACAGGCATCCAGCCCCCCATGAGTAGGGGTGGTGGTAGTGGCAGGCATCCAGCCCCCCATGAGTAGGGGTGGTGGTAGGCATCCAGCCCCCTATGAGTGGGGATGGTAGTAGTGACAGGCATCCAGCCCCCCATGAGTAGGGGTGGTGGTAGTGGCAGGCATCTAGCCCCCCATGAGTAGGGGTGGTGTTAGTGGTAGGCATCCATCCCCCTATGAGTGGGGATGGTAGTAGTGACAGGCATCCAGGCCCCCTGAGTAGGGGTGGTGGTAGTGGCAGGCATCCAGCCCCCCATGAGTAGGGGTGGTGGTAGTGGTAGGCATCCATCCCCCTATGAGTGGGGATGGTAGTAGTGACAGGCATCCAGGCCCCCTGAGTAGGGGTGGTGGTAGTGACAGGCATCCAGGCCCCCCTGAGTAGGGGTGGTGGTAGTGGCAGGCATCCAGGCCCCATGAGTAGGGGTGGTGGTAATGGTAGGCATCCATCCCCCTATGAGTGGGGATGGTAGTAGTGACAGGCATCCAGGCCCCCCTGAGTAGGGGTGGTGGTAGTGGTAGGCATCCATCCCCCTATGGGTGTGTATGGCATTGGTGATGGCCATCCCGCCCCTTTGGTTCTACTGTTGCTAGTGTACGTCATTTGTGCATCCCTATGTGTGTGTGACATATTTCGGGTACGTGTCGTTTGTTTGTGTTGTTGGTGTTTGACTTACCGTCTGCGCCGTACGCGTCCGTGCCGGTCCCGGTAATAGATGCAGAGTATTGGTAGGACCTGCGCGATGGGATTCATGCTTGGGTCGTCTCGTTCGGGTTTCTCGTGTCTTCGACTCGTACTCGTTGCTGGCTTGTTCGTCTCGTAGCCGTGGATCGTCTTGTGGCGCGAAACGGAGCTTATGTACGGCTCTCCCGGATGCTCAAACGTGCCGGACATAGCGACGGGTTCGGCACGTACGGAAGGCGCATCGTACTAGTCCGGCCGGAAGGTGCTGTGTATTTGCTTCCGTGCGACTCGAATCGGCGTTTACGGATCCGGCTCGGGCGGTGAACAGGAGCTGGAATGGGTAAGTACGGCTCGCTCGGAATCTGGGCTGTTATGCGCATCGTACTTGTTGGTTCGGACGAGTGTTCGAATCGGTCGGGAAACACGCGTTCGGCTGGTATTTTTTCCAGACGAATACTGTTTGGTGCGCTTCCGGCCGAGATCGGAATTGACCCCTCTGTCTGCGACATTTCTGAAGACGAAATTACTGGGAGAGCAAAACCTTGACAAACGCCGCACAGCATTGGAGTTGTGACCGCTGTGTAATTGGAATACAGAGTCGCCACCTTCCTTGTTATATTGTTGTTTTCAATGAAATATTGGAAATCTTTTGTGTGATTGGAAACAGCTTAGAAATGGAAGGACAGTTCAGCATCAAAAGCTAGCTAAAAGTGCGCCAAAGGCGAGCTAAAGGTTACCTTTTCGAACAGGCAGCTGCGCAGAGTGTACACAGATCTTGGCATGATGTACACACATGGATCATCGCAGTTCCTTGAAGAAGTAAATGGTGGTCAAAGTTTGTGACACACAGATTCAGCTTCAATGCCAGTCCATCAGTGTCTGCCATTTGTTGCGCCACCCAGAGGTGGGAAAGTGAGAGAATTCATGGGAAGGCCCGAGCTAGAGCTGAGCCAGGATCCGCCTTGGTTATAAGAGTCAAAACATGGGCCGAGCCAGCACAAATCATCAGGGGACTTCTCTCTCCCTTTCTTTCCTTTTCTACCTCACTATTGGCTATCTTCCTCATCTTTTTCTTTCTTCTTCCTGTTTCTTACTCTGTCTATTTTTCCCTCTGCCTGTCTTTCTCTTCTATCTCCACTTTCTGTCTTTATTATCTCACTTTGTCTATCCTCCATCTCTACCTTTATATCTTTTTTCTGTTCTGTGCTCTCCCTTCCTATGGCCAAAAATCTCTTTCTTATCACCTGTGACTCAGAGGAGGGCTTGCTAGTGCCAAGGGCTTTTTTCGTTTCGATTGTGGAACTGCAATTTCACAGTGGTGCAAGGGAGCCCCATCTCTGCTGCATCCTGGTGAACTTGCAGAATGATTTTATAGTGTCCAAAAGTAAACTACGTAAAATGAATAATTTTCATAATGTCACATGTTATGCCAAGTAGTACCGTGAAATATTCAGCTTGTCCCGCGTTTGTGCCTAGTTTCACTTGTCACTAGCATTTAATACAAAGCCAGGCCACACTAGTTTATTGATCTGACTTTGCATGAAAACTTATAGGTGTTTGCACTTTTGCTGCTATTTTCACACCAACCTTTGGGCAGACCGCTTTCGCAGTGCCCATGCAAGCACGTGATAAATCACAGACCCTGATGCAACCCTGGAAGAGCCACAACCACCCCTAAGAGTGTTCTGTGTTTTTATGTGAGAACCTAGTGGGTATTCTAAAGCTTTTACACTTGTTCGTTTCTTCATTGTAGCCTCCAGGCTGGTTTGTCTCCTGCTTACGAAACTGGTTTTACTTTTGAAAACTAGGGGTCACGGGGTCACGCAGAGAGCGTGCAAATTCCGGACAAACAGTTCATTTGAATGGACGATTCCCAGGATTTAGCAATATTATTCAAGGTTTGTTTTAAGGTTAATTTTGCATTAATAAATTATGCACTGAAGTGCAGACTAGGGTTATTTTGGACGAATGGATGGAAGCTATTCGTTTCTAGGGGGAAACCCAGAGCGGTGGTCGCAACCACCACTTCACAGACAAACGACCTATCCCTCTCAATCTTACTTTCTATCTATTTTATACAGCTCTCACCCCTATCTATTCACCATACCACATAATTCCATTACAAAAATACACTACACACCACACAATTCTATTCTATATTCCTCCACTCGGGCAAGATTCGGGCCAAGAACAGACGCACTCTCGGGTTGATGTTTTCAATAATACTTTAATGTGCGGACCCCCCGCACCGACAGACGCGTTTCGGCGTAAAAGCCTTCCTCGATGTCGGTGATCAAAAGCAAATACAACATTTAAATGCAAACCAAAAATGTGTCATGTGATCGTCATGGAAATCAAAACGGTTTTTGGCCTTACTCCATTGTCCCAGGAATCATGGCGGCCATCTTTAAACACAAAATAAACGTATGAGATTGTGACAAAAAGTGCAAAATAATCATACTTAACAAGTATATACAATCCAAAGGTTAGTCACCTATCGTGCATAGTCATTCATATATTTAATATATGTAAAGAAGGTATCTTTAAGAATTCTTTAAGATCATAGCAGGGATTAATGCTTCGGGGACACCAATAGTGATGTATTCATGAACGTGTTCAGTCACATATATATATATATATATATATATGTGTGTATGGTGAGAGAATTGACTAAAAGTATTTATTATACATTATTTTACATTGAACTATATTAATAATTGAAACATATTACTTTATATATTTTTATTATTTTATAATTTACTATTTATATTTTATATATATATATATATATTTTTTAATGATATTCTTACCCAGGCTGGCATTAGCCTAGAGTGCGGGTCAGTCCATGGGTAAATCATCTTATGTATCAGTGTTAGTTTCACGCTGTTGTGCTTCTCTCCTCCAATAGACCTTTTCTTTTCGCTTTTTTCGATCCAAGTCCACTCATATTCTGGCACCACTGTGTCACCTCCTCCTTCCCACTTTTTTTTTGGGGCCATTATGTGTCAGTTGGTCACATGTCTATACCTTTGTTTTCTGTCCTTCGGGACCCATTGAATGGCTGACACCATCTTTGCTCGAGTGTCTCAGGTTCACAATGCCAAGGACACTCTGTTCTTGTACCCTGGCTTACATTGGTTACCTGTCTCCTGAATTTCCAAGCAGAAAATATTCGAATATCTGTATTTTATTAGTCACAATGGCCTCTGTCAGTATTCAAGAACATTAAAAGCTATATTCAAGCACGAGCGTCATACATTCTTTGGTAATTCTGTGAATCACTTTGCAAAGGCTGTTGCCTCTTTTATGAAATCAAGGTAAATCTGTTAGATTACATTATCCTCCCAGACTTTGCCTGTCCCTGGTAGCAAGACTCTGGCTTCCTGCACTGCTTACCCAGTGTTCATAAATCTGACAAAATGTCCCAGACAAAAATTATTATGGAAAAGTAATACATGAAAATGAAATATTAACATTTCAGATCTTTATTTCAGCTGTCAGCCATAAAAGAGCAATAAAACATAGTATAAAACATTAAAATCAAACAAGCATACACCAAAAATGCGATAAAACTTGCTTAGGTCAAACATGCATCATAAAATATTTGATAAAATCGAAATATTTATCAAACTAATCTCAAGGTTTGGTGGGTTCTTCTCCTACTGCATTTCCACTCTGTTGGTTGGTTTTCTGACTGGTGTGGGCTCCTCCTCTCAAAGATGTTGACTCCCAGCAACCACAAGGACATTCCCGCCAAGAGGTAGACAATTGAGGCATAAAGGATGCCTCAATTATTACAGACCGTCTTGACACAGACTCTGATGAAGGTTTTCTTATAGACACCGATGGGGATAACTTGAATAGGTTTAGCTCTACTAAAAAGAAGCCAAATCGATCTTTAAAGTTTCTAAATGAAAATCATCAACAGAATATTTGAATTGAGATTTGTGATGGAATGGATGACCCTCTTTTTGACTCGTCTTTGATACAATACATTTATCCTGATACGGCATCCTAAGGAGCTTTTTGCTGTCCACAAATATCAAATTTAGAGCCTGATTTAGATGTTGGCGGACGGGTTACTAGGTTACAACGGTGACGAATAAACTGTCCACCGAAATATAAATCCTGTTGTAGGGATTCTGCACATATACAGAGCTATGCACAGGATAATAGGACCTCGGAGAATAGTGGTGAACCAACCATGCACCTTAGTACCCACAATCCCAATCCGACTAGCTTTAGCGTCTCATTCGCAGCGAAGCTACCAATGATTAGACAACCCAGAACATGGTCTCTCTCTCTCTCAGGACTCGCGGAGCAAGAACACCCTTTCATAACTCACTCATACTTGACCACAACGTGCGTAATAAGAGACACAGTATAGTTTAAAATGTTTATGTCAACTATCGTGCTCTAAGATAAAGTACACGTGCCAGTACTATCAGCATAATGCATAACGATAAAATAATAAGCATGGTTAAAATCCCATAGAATACAAACGGGGACAGCATTTTATAAAGACAGTGGATATAGGGCTAAATGGCCTTACCACCCTCCCCGTGCTAATAACTAGTTTATTATAAAAATAGAAGACCTCTGGGCTTTGTCAGGCGGACCCTCATAGCTCAATATCTAGATGCTAGGTTTACATCATCAGACAAGCACAGCTCTTCTTCCTGGAAAGATTTTTCTCCAAGTGCCACAAACAGCGAGATCACAATATTAAAAGCACACGAATTTCTCCAGTGCAGCTGTATTTTGTGTTATGTCTAAGTGCGAGGGGCTGACCAGATCAGCAAGAACAAGGGACGTTGTTTTTCGACCTTGTACATGATGTGCAGACGAAACCCACAGGGAACAGGAGAAAAGGTGAAAGGCAAAAAGGCAGACTTCTAATATAGCCGGGCACAAGCAGAGGCTGGAAAAACAAAGTCACAGAGTAACGTGTGCAAAAAGACATCATGGCAGCCAGGCCTAAGCTAACTTAGCAAAGTAGAGAAAGAGGCCACAAACCACACTACATTATATCCTATGGGATTTATATTTCAGCGGACGGGATATCCGTCACCGTTGGGATGGAGTAACCTGTCTGCTGAGATCAAAATCAGGCCCATAGTAGGGATCCCCCTTGACAAACCTGCCTATAGTGGGCTCAGTACAAAATGCTCTAGTCCAGTCGTCCACTTCAATGGAAGTGGCTTGTGAGTTGTGAGCTCCACCAATTTCACTGAGTCAAAAGTCAATTTTTCTCCAAATATCACAAGCAACCCAGGAAAGGGATAGACAGCACTTGCTCTTCCTGTCAAGAGAAGCTGCTAAACCAAAGTATCCCCTCTACTAACATATATGGCTTTGCAGAAAAAGTAAAGGACATTCTCAGTTTCATGTTTTGTAATACAATGGTAGATGACTGCAGACATTATGTTTTCCAAACAGTCCATCATTTTTACATATAGTTGTTCTCTCCTTCTATTCAATACAAAATTCCTGTTCACTATTTTTCTCTGAGCGACATTTCCATTTGATCAATTAGTAGATTGCAGATAGTATTTTCAAAGGGTCATAGAACAATGTTCTCCTCGCCGATCCATTTAAATTAACATTCAAAATGTATTTAGCAATACTTTAGTGGACTTTATTCAGATTACCAAGATTTTTTAGTTCAAAAAGGTTGAAATGAGAGTTGATGCATAAACATATCATTTTATTTATCTGTTACAAATACTTTATATGAAAATTAAAGCATGGTGTGTTCTGATATGAATGTACTGAAAAGACTAGCTGGAGACGAAATCCATCACATATACCTACAGGCCATCAAAAAACTAAACAAAAATGTTCAAAAACACAGTACATAAAGTATATATATGGAATTGCTGCTGGAAAAATTACATTACCTAATATAGTACAGGTCCATCTAAGAAAATGAATATATTTGTTTGATATTCAGAAGTAGTTTTTACATCAATGTTTGACCAGTTTTATGATGATTAAGCATCTCCTGCAGACACAGACTCCATAGTCAATTCATTGAATCAATGTTGTCACCATCCAACAGACGGCGTCGGGACTAGCAAAATACTCAAAGTGGACAAATGTTTTATGTCATAGAATTACAAACATGTTTCAACTCTGTAGAGAGCTTCCTAATGTCCTCATGGAAAAGCCCTTTTAAAGCATTTCAATAAGATAATAAACATCTCAATTGATCAACCAACCAGTTACCTGTCAGGTATGAAGGACAAAGCAGCAAACTCAGCCTTTAAACAAGTTGGAAACAGTCTCTAGGATCAGTGAATTTTTTCATTGAAGCTCCATTTGGGTAAGTCAGTCATGAACTTAGCAGGTTCTAAGACTTCTTCCTTCGGCGTTCATTCTGTCATAGGGGCTATGACTTCCAAGGCCTTCTGGTCTGTGGCCATACTGGAGGGCATTCTGATGACAGCAAATTGGTCAAGAGTGTCTTGTTTCAGAACTTTTTTTGGCAGACCAGTTCCTCACACTTATCAGTAAGCATTAAACAAGGATAACAGAAGCCTCTGCTCTCACCATGAAATGCGGAACTCCCTACTAGAAGAGATAGAATGTCCTGATTTTATAGAAGCCACAGAGTTAAATATTTTACCACATCCCTCTGAATTTTACTGTCTCTACAAAATACTCTAGGTGGGCATACATTGATTAATTTGTGGTTCTGTGTATGCCAATACCCCCTTCTACTTGAGGACTTCTCAGAGTACACGTTCCCTTAGTTCTTTCTGCCTCTGCTGTTCTCTGCTCAACCGTTCCAGTTGGTCAGTTTTGGTTTCGATTTCCGTGCAGAAAGAAGAAACACTTGTGCGCCATATCTTGTACCATTTCTGATTTTTCAACGATGGTTCTTATTAAGTGGTGACTTCTTTCCCAGATATGGGGCAGGCATATCAATTTAACCTTTTGGGTATTTCCCAGAGTTGGACTGGGGAAAGTTGGCTGGGGCCATGGGAGGCTGGTCTGTCATGCTCTCCAGCTACTATTCCAGTATGCAGGGGGGGCATATACAAAGAGATAGAAAGAGAGGACAGAAAGATGGTAATGAGGTGAAGAGAGTGCTGTGAAAGAGAAAGAGGATGGAGGATATCAGAGAAAGAAGGAAACGTGAGTAGGAAAGGAGGCAGACAAAGAATGGATGGATGGAAAGAGAGAGAGAGAGAGATAGGTGGGGAGGAAATTA
This sequence comes from Calotriton arnoldi, assembly GCA_963921515.1. Taxonomy (NCBI): domain Eukaryota; kingdom Metazoa; phylum Chordata; class Amphibia; order Caudata; family Salamandridae; genus Calotriton; species Calotriton arnoldi. The sequence continues at coordinate 2,413,268 of CAWUFW010000121.1, read as the reverse complement.
TCAGGATTGGTTTGAAGATTTTTGCCTGGGCTGCTTTTAGGTCCCAGTCCAGTACTGCCCAGGCATGCTGGGAAAGTGTCGTTTTTATCTTTTTCTCTAACTTCTATACAATAAATTGAAAGCAGGAGAGCATACTACATGCCATGGTATCTTTAATAAAATCAGAACTTTATTCACACTAGGAAAATCCATATACACTTTGGACATACCCTCTGGCACTTCCAAAACTGGCTCCTTCAGTACATTTCAGGACCTGATGAAATTCCCGAAGTGCAGCAAACTGAAACTCCAAGGCTGGTGCTTGGAAGAGAGAGGACATACTTTTAGGTCAATCTAAGAAGCTTAGAGGAATTCAAGAGGCGAAAAATAATTTACTAAGAACGGAATCTTTTTGCAAAGTACTATTTCTTCTTATCCATGCTTTGCTTCTTCCGGTTATTCTCAAAAACTATCCAAAGTAGACTTGTTCGTGTAAAACATGACTTTATACATCTAGAGTGTCTAAGGGGTGAAGTATGGATGAAAAGTAACCGACAAGAGCGAAATAAAAAGACTGAATGTGTAGGGTGGTGGTAGAAGAGGCATGAGGTGGAATCTGGATTGTGCAGCTTTGATATTTGATAACCCCATCGTTCAGAAGCTTCTGCATGGGCTCCAAAGAAAAGAATTGGACCCCTGCACTTAATTTTAACATTCAAAGCACTGCTTCGGTATCCCCATTGAGAAGGATACACCTGCCCGTTCACTGTAACTGTTCAGTATTTGAGTCATTGGTCCTCACTCACAAGGTCAGTATTAGACCCTCCCCTTCCTCCTCGGGTAAGAACCTGAGGAGGAAGAGGAGGGTCTAATACTGACGTTGTGAGTACTGACCGCACTGACTCCCGCGAGACAGCCTTACCAAGCCTCAGGAGGATCACAGAGTCGTCGGCATCAGTTTATTTCCCTTGTCGCAGGAACGTATGAAAATGAAATGTCCCCACATGTCCCTGATCCAATTGCATCCCGTTAGCAGTCAAAGGCTGACACCTCCCCAGACAGCTCCACACGCGGGTCCTGCTTAATGCCAGAGCCCGGCGATGCCGCGCCGGATATAATAATGGAGATAGAGCAGCCCCTCACTTTATAAATATTAATTTGGATATGCTTGGTCTGCTTTGCTTCTTTTAGATGAATTTTTAACTAGCTTTTTAATCTATTGCTTCTTGACAGGAAGGGGCTATCATTTTTCAGCATCCAAGCCTGCCTTGATCGCGCCTGGGAGAAGCATCGTAATTGCTCAGAGAAGGCCAAGGATTGGGGCATTAAAAGGTGAGCTGATCTTACATTGAAGCCAAATTAGGGAAATCGCTCACAATTTGTCCTCTTGAAAGCGGGAGCTGTCGCACGCTTCACATTTCTTACACACCTTGGCCGCAGCGTCGAGGTTGGTGCCATCTACTTAAGAGAGATAAATTGCTTCTCTTCCAGACTCCCTTTTTGTGTTATAAATAAATAGCTCTACGCTGATGGTGCTCTTTCCTGCTTTTATCCTTGGGGCAAGCGGGAACCAATAGAAAAAGCATGTTAGGACCATAACAAATATGGCCGCCCCCAGGTGCAGGCTGGGATATGCCTAGAGCACATCTGCAAGTTGTCCCTGGTGCAACTCTGCATCCTGTGAACATGAGATGTGCAGATTGGCCTGTGAGGGGACTGTGTTTGTGAGCAAGATGACTTGGAGTGAAGAGTTGTGTCACAGAAGGTGTTCTGCATAATGCAGCTTTAGACTCACGTTGACTTTACGGTATGCCAGTAGGAAGGAATGCGCCGGCAGACTTTCCTAACCCAGCAAGAGACTGGCATCAAAGCCTTTTTTGCAGCCAGCTGCTCCAATATGAGCCACATTCAGATTGAATTAATTTCTAATTTGCCCAGGCAGGGAAGAGCTTGGTTTACACCAGCAGAAACTCTGCTGGTTCCTCAGGCGTGAACGTCTGACCTTACAGCCCATCCACCACAGGGCCTTCAGAAGTGGCAGACCAGAAACCAATATCAGCCCTAGCAAACATGTTCAAAGCAGCACAGAAAGAAGGGTCTCATTTACTTAAGTTTTTACAGGGTGCTTGCGAGATGCAATGCAATGTAGAACTGCACATGTGGGCCTTTAAAATGGTAATTAAAATAGCCTTATACACCTACTGCCGAAGGCTATACCAGCAGTTAAAGGGTCTGGACCTGAGTTATAGGCAGAGCCACAGGCGAGGGCCTTAAACAACCAATATGGCCCTCAGCAGAAGAGCTATAAGACTATTAGAACATTCCACCCACTAAGGGTAGAATGTTTTAAATGTTGAAGAGGAAGGCTTATATGAGCCATAATTAGCCTTGACCCACTTCATTGTCTTCAATGGAGCTCCCAACATTTCAATGTTCTAATTCAAATTTTATTTTAGGTTGAGACTGCTTCACAAAACTTAAGTAAATGAGGGACAAGGTGTCCTGCATGAAGGGGCTTTGGAAAGCTCCTTTCCTTTAGGAATGCCGATAAGGAGAGATGTGAACACTTGCAGTCAAGCAACTCTAACACATCCTTAGAGCATTTAAACTAGTAGGCATATCTCTCCAAAGATTTTAGGGAAGCCGCCAGGTTTGGCCTTTTGAATTTCTCTCCAGTGAGCTCCTGGTCCCTCCTCTTTGTGAAATCAGTCACGCGTATGTTAACTGCAACTTCTTTGAAAGTCTTTGCTTCATAGGCCCTGGAAGCAGGGGTGCTGCAGCATCCCCAAAATAACCATGCTTGAGATCAGAAAATGAACCAGCAAGAAAGATTTCTTTACATTTTATTTTTATCTTGTCTCTTTTGCATTGTATTCAAAGACAGGGGTCAAATGTAAGGCTGTGTGTGGGGACAAGTTGCTGCTTGTTCTTTAAAGGGATATCGGTGTTTACTTTTCTTTCTCTGACTGCGAAGTTAGAGGATTTTGTAATGTAAACTATGTTACAATCGGAGTGAAATAAAGGATGTAGGATTTCATGGTTTTCTAACACACATACACATTTACATACCTGTAAATGAACTGCACAAATATTTCAAAATATATCAGCAGCAGGGAAAGCACAAATGAGGCAAATTTTTAAATCTGATATGTGATGAAAACAAAGATTTAACAGGGTCAAAACGAATGACGACATTTTACTTGGTGATGCGCAAATGATAAATATTCGCTGAACCCACACAATATCATTTGTGCACTATATATTTTTAGCAGTAAAACTGTATGCATGTGGAAATTTAGTGCGCATTTCATTGGAAAATGTACCGTCTGTAAATGACAATGCGCTACCACACCAAACCTAAGTAATTTATTTGTTCTCTACAATGCACCACCGGACACGTACTACACCTTTCCACTCTACCACGGAATGGGTGTGGCTTATTTGCTAGACCTGTTGTTTGTATGATGCTTGGATTTTTCACACTCCCCATGACTTCTATGATGTAACATGGATGGCAGCTCCACCCACTCTGAAACCTGTTCCAGCAGCACTGATTTGCTTAACAAGCTTAAGCCAGGCCCCTCCCATCCTCGCAGCCACTACTATAGCGCTATGCTAGGTTGGACCATGATACTACTTGTTTGACATGATAGGACCACAAAGATTAATACCTGACTACTTGCAGTTTTGTAGTACTCACGAACCTGTGAGATGAATTATTTTTTTCTAATATGTATCTTTACAAAAGACCTCGTGAGTGGAGTGTGTGATACCAATGCAGCTAGGCTGTTAGTTTACAGTTAGTCTCAGACCCTTGCCTGGGGGATCTTCTCAACTACAAGTAATGTGTGTACTGTTGGCGCTATAACATGCTTTTTATGGCCTGGCCTCCCCTATAAATAGGTGTAAATAAAATGCAAAAATTAATAAAACTACGTTCATGTCTAAATATTTGCAGCCAGGATTGGGAAGCGAAGAACTTTGCTATATGTAGAACAGCTCAGAGCGGAATGCACTAGTTGCGGAAGTCTACATGTCACATTTTTTTTTTAACCTTTATTTTTAGTTTGAACAAAAATCGCAGCAATTATATGAGTACAGATGTCAAAGGCAAGTGATCGTCCAGACCAGATAATACTTTTCTTTTAAAATTACAATAGCTATGGAACAGTAATTGATAGTACATTTGAATGCAAGGGTAAGTACATGCGGGAAACAGCCTTTAGATCGCATGCATTACATCGCATGCTATTACAACGCAGTCGTTACAACTACTGCGTTGTTACAACGCGAACCATTACATCGCAAGTCGTTACAACTTGCTGTAGGGGGCAGAAGGTGTTGGATTTACAATCCAGCACCTTCCCTGCTGTTGCACAAACTGGAGTAGGAATAGTAAATTATACTATTCCTAAGTCCAGCGCGCCCCCTACAGCAAATTGTTGAAATGACTTGCGATGTAATGGTTTGCGTTGTAACAACGCGGTCGTTAAAGACCGCGTTGTAATAGCATGCGATGTAAAGCATGCATAGTAAACGTATGTATTCAGTACATGCCTCTCACTTTTCGTACTTCACTTTTCACTCTCCCTCCTCCTCAGTTGTACCCCGCTAGGGTCTGATTCATGCTGGTTATTCACATCTAGGTCTGAGGTCAAGACAGCATTTCACAGCTCACACCATTCACTAATATCCTCCTGTAGTACGTCACATGTTTAAACATTGGGTCCCTGACTCTATTAATCGAAAATCAACCAAATAAATTCCCCTTTGTTTGGTAATAGTAATACCCAGATAATTGATGAAAATTATTTTTGCTTGTAATATGAAAAAAAAATCACAATATTCCCTTGGCATTATTCACTGGGAGCCTGTCCAAGCGCTAGATAAAGGCCTCTACCTACTTCATGGGCACGAGTCATAGACCAGGAAGAGATGTTTAAGGGGGAGATGGGCAAGAGCTAGTGGTATTGAGTGGCACCAATGCCAATAACACTATGAGCTAGTAAACGTGCCATTCCTGCCATGCCCTCACTCCTTCACTTTCCTTCACTCACTAAAGGGCTCTCCACTTGCTACAGGATGTATTGTAACCCGCTGCATTGACTTTGCTGCTCCGATGCCTGATACACTAATTAGAGATACCTAAACGAAGGCAAGCGAACCTTAGATAAGATTAAGGCATAGGGGTATATTTACAAGCCCCTTTGTGTCGCTCGTGCACCACGCAACGTGGTGCAACCGTGTCAAAACTTAGAAATCTGATTTATAAAGCCACTCAAGGCCACCTTGAGTGGACCTGAGTGGCTTCATAAATCTCGAGTAATAAACTGTGTCACAATTGTGTTGCATTACTCTGCACTAGGGAGGCATTTCTCTGGGGCATTGCATGGGTGTTCCCACGCAACATCCATGGATTTTGACGCATTTCCAGATTTACCAGAAGTGGTGGACCTGGGAATGCGCCAAAAACCTACTCCTCCACAGCTGAGGCGTAACAAGGCAAAGTATGTTTATTTTGCCTTGTTTTTTTCCTCTTCTGCAGCACACATAGAAAGAGGAAAAAGTCACAGGGCATTGTTTTCCTGCACAAAAACAATCCTCCTTACTACGCAGGCACCCTTGCACCATAGTGCAAGGGTGACTGCATTGGTGCTAAACAGCCGAAAGGGAGCCAGTGCATGGGAAAAGGCTGGAATGTGCCGTATTGACTTAAATACAGTGCATTCCTGCCCTTTCCCTGTCATGCAGTGCAGCACAGCAAGGTGAGTTGCTGTGCTGCACTGCATGACTTGGCCATAAATGTGGCCCATACTGTTTAAATAATTATGCCAATTCTACAGGCTACTAATGCTATTAGAATAAGATCAGGGGGATCGTAGTGGTTTCCCTGGGACACCCAATGGCATGTTCCTTCTTCCCCTCCCGCCAGAGACAGCTGCTGTCACTAACTGACAGCAGACTTGCACTGTTTGTGCCAGTGAGAGTGGGTGTTGATGTAACTGTCATTCACTGATAGCGGCCACCAACAAGGATTGCTTTTGGCATGGGCAAGCTGGGCCCAGGGCGCCAATTTTCAGAGGGGTGCATGGACCTGTCTGTATTAAAGTCCTGCAGACAGCAGAGTCCCTCTTATGTGGTTCCAACAATTCATCTTAAACTGCTTTTAATCATTTTTTCACTTGCCGCCGGTGTCGTTTTACACCCCATTAACAGGGCTTAATTTAAGTCGGTGGTTTCCGGTGCTCAGCTCCGGCACTTTTCATGAGCACCAGTTAAGGACACATTCTTTTACAGGGAGATTAAGTGATTTGCCCAGAATCATAGGATGTTGAGTCAAGGCCGAGACTCGAACCTGGTTCCCCAGCTCCGAAGTTGGCAGCTTGGGCCATAACGCCACACCTTCTCCCCACTTTAACGGTTAGCAGTTGGTCCTGTTTTAGGCGGCGCTAACTGGAGAAATGGGCTGGTGAAAGCTGCCTCCCGACGAGAGCCCCGGCACTTATTGCTTTGCAAATTAACCACTGCCCATTAACCCCCTTCCTTCCCATCTTGTCTCCCTCTCCTTAACCCCTGCAGCCATGCACCAGCACCACCATCTGCACCACCAACAACTAGGCAATAGCATAATCGAGCTAAGAGGTCAGTCATGGCTTTAATGTGTGATTGAGTTGTGAATACAAAACGGGCACCCTTCTGCCTCATCGTATTCACCATCTGCAGCGAGAGAGCCTAATTTCTTTCTGCCAGGGCGCTATATGAGCAAGGGCTTGCTCTGGTCACAAAGGAAGCAAAGGGGAATCTGATCAGGCCTTTTCCCTGCCTCACCAGGGATTGATTACACCCTGTAGCTGCTGGTGTACCATGCCCCCATTTGCTATGCCTGATATCATTGAATGACAGCTGCACAGGAGCGACACATAACAGTGGTGCATGTCCTGCCCCAACTATCATTCAGTGAGAGCAGTCAATCAGGAGTGAGGTGGAATGGTGAACCCTGAACAACAAAAGGAGTAAGACATCCCTAGGGACTCTAGTACACTCCCTCTCCGGCTGTCAATCAGTGGCAAAGCAGCTAAAGGAAGGAGGTGGTATGGGAGGAGAACACTAGGGGACTTATTTACAAGAAAGTAACGCAGCGCGGTGCCGCAAGCCATTTAGCTGCGCCATGCTGGGCTACTTTCAAAGCACAGAGATGCGGCCTATTTACAACAATATGATGTATCTCATAGCTCTCCCCTGCGCTGGTGCACAATTGGCTGTCATGCGCCAACGCAGGCACCCTTGCACCCATGGTGCAAGGGTGCCTGCATTGCGGAAATGATTGTTTTTGTGCAGGAAGGGACACCTTCCTGCACAAAAACAATCATGATAGGTGTTTTCCTCTTTCTATGTATGCTGCAGAATGCAGCACGCATAGAGAGAGGAAAAAAAGCAAGGAGAAATAAAAGTATTTCTCTTTGTTGCGCTTCTTTATGCCTCCCCTGCGGAGGCATAGTATTCAGGTTCAGGCAAGTTTGTAAATCTTGGAATGCGGCAGAATCCATGAGTGTTGCAGAAGAATACCCACTGTAACACTAATATCCTCCTGTAGTACGTCACATGTTTAAACATTGGGTCCTTGACTCTATTAATCGGAAATCAACCAAATAAATTCCCCTTTGTTTGGTAATAGTAATACCCAGATAATTGATGAAAATTATTTTTGCTTGTAATATGAAAAAAAATCACAAAGTGCTGCGTGAAAAGGGCTGTATTTACAAGGCCACGAAAAGCAGCGCAGGGTGGCTTTACATGGCCTTGTAAATATGGAGCACCACACTGCACCTCCGATGCGTCAAAAAAAGTGATGCACTTGTGGCGCATGGCTCTTGTAAATATGCCCCTGGATTCTTATTGTCTTCGACCTGGATGCTTGAAATGAGGGCACTTATCATCAGTTAATGCCTGTTTTAAAAGTATCCTAAGAGAGACTCCACCATTCTCCAGAATATTCTCCTAAAATGTATTCTTACTCAGTTCCTGGGTGTAAAGCTGTTTCCTGCTTCTTGCAGGAGATGACGCACACTTCCACTCCCCCGTTGTTTTCCCCACATTGTGACGCCCATCAGTATGTCAACGTAGTTTATCAATTTCCTACACCCCATTGATTCTGCGTGTAAAAGTTTTAAATTGTGTCATTATACTTTCTTTTCTGAAGTCTATTGGCCCCAGTGTTCTGCAACTCCAAACCTAATTAGAGGAGTGTAATACAGATTATTTTATGACACCATGGGCTTGCAGAGAATTTAGTAAACCATTATAATGTTTCAAAAAGGAAGACAATTCTCCTTGATAGATAATTGTGGGAAAGCATTTTTATCCCTTGACTAGTGTCCAGTTAAGACTACAATTTAGTGATAGGTCTTTCATGCAACTGGTTTATGGGGCTGTGGTGCCAAAAACTGGCAAATCTTGCACAACAGTCTGGTAAGGTAGACCTAAAAGAATCAGATAAAAGACTCAGAAAATAATTATACTCATACCTCACCCCTGAGTAGCTTGGTCTGAGCTGAATGCTTTTTTAGGTCGAGCCTCGAGTAGCGCGCAAGCGCTGCTTAGAGGCGAAGACTTAATGTAAGTGAGCTTCAAAGCAGTCCAAGAAACGCCGTGCGTCGTGGCTGGCCTTTTGAGATGGGTACGCGCGGCAAACATGTGTTTCCAATTATCGTGCCCAGACGCGGGCGCGATAAGTGGAAACACATGTCTGCCGCGCGTACTCATCCAAAGGCCAGCCACGACGCACGAGCGCTTTTGGGACTGCTTTGCAGGCTGCCGCGCTCGCCGCCCCCGCTCCTCCGTTTCGATTCCGTGCTTTTTTTTTTTTTACAGCTCTCACGCCTGGCCTCCCTTCCCTATCCCTTCTCGGCTCTCAGCACAAAGCTGGTCGTCGGCAACAAGGACTCAAGCCCTGCATGCCCTCCCTTCCCTATCCACTGTCATCTCTCAGGACCACCAGCGGCTGCATTAGGCTACAACCCACCCCCACTCACGATTGTGGGAGAACACTTTTTTTGTTTTAATTGATGCTTTCTGCCGCCGCACACTGTCCCATCTCAGCCCACAGCAGGAGGCGCGCGCCCTGTTTTGTTTAATAAAACGGCGCCCGGCGCGTTTTAATTATTTTTTTTTTTAACATGAGCACAGGTCTTAACAACTCTTCTGCCTGGCCTTACTTCCCTATCCCATCTCGGCTCTCGGCTCTCAGCCCAAAGCTGGTCGTCGGCAACAAGGACTCCGGCCCTGAACGCCCTCCCCTCCCTATCCCATGTGATCTCTCCAGATCACCAACTGCTGCATTAGGCTACCACCCAGCCCCACTCACAATTTATGGATGACATGCTAGCAGTAAATCTCTGCCCGGATTTGCGTTCCAACTGCAATCATTTTTGTTTAAATTGGGAGTGTCGAGGTGCATTTACAGTGAACATGGAGGAGAGACCGAATGAAGAAAACAGTACGCAGAGGGGTGAACTTTCTTTCCTCGGCAGCAGCAGCACTTCCTCCTCGGGCATAATCTGGCAGAGGCTCATCTTTGTCATTTCGGGGAAGGTTGCAGACTGAATCTGATTAATGATGTATAAGAATCATGCTCCTGAACTTTTGTCACGGAGAGACAACTCTATCTGCAACTATTAGCTGCAACATACACATAAATAACGTGGCATTCACCGAGTCTTCCTAGACGGCAGAGCTGACCAGTAAAGTAGGTGTGGTCTTGGGAGGTGGGGGTGCATCGTTGGGGGCACTTGGGACCATTAAGAATTTGAAAGCAGATTTTTTTAAATGACCCGACGTGCAGCTAAAACGAGTACCGATTGAAAGTACTGCGGAGGAGCAGGTACGGTAATTGCCTGTCAGTGTTACTTACTTACACGGGTCATCCGTGAATTAACCTCGGATCAGGTTCGTCTTCTGTTGTTGCTCATTTAAAGGATGTCATTTGTCAATAATATTAGCGCTTCCGGATCGCGTTTGTAAGGGAGGCTGCGCGCATTTCTTTTTCTGCACGGCATCTTAAAACTGATTGTCTGTTTCCGTCACCGCTGCGAAACCCCCTGCAGGGGGGCACAAAGGAGCAGGCTGCCTAAAATGGCTTTCACTCACATCCATAGTTTTAATTTCATCAGGAAGACCCCATTATGTAAACTCCCCTTTCCTGTGCTTTTGTTTTTTACACATTGGTTTCATGCGCTTTATTGTGCATGCTTTATTATGGGCAGCAGCCATGCTTTAGCACACAGCATTGGCCGCTTGGGGAGGCCGCATGCATTTCTTTTTTCTGCACTATACACCTCGGAGCTGACGGGAACCAGTCTGCACCTGTCGCCACTGCGAAACCCACTGGACGTGTCTGCTGCATGGCTAAACTTATAAGGTCCCAAAGGCGAGACCTATTGGCTATGCCAATGCTTGTTTTCCTTTCTGTGCCCCCTTGCTGCCCCTGATTGTGCTCGTTTTTTCCTTTCTGTGCCCCCTTGCTGCCCCTGATTGTGCTCGTTTTTCCTTTCTGTGCCCCCTTGCTGCCCCTGATTGTGCTCGTTTTTTCCTTTCTGTGCCCCTTTGCTGCCCCTGATTGTGCTCGTTTTTCCTTTCTGTGCCCCCTTGCTGCCCCTGATTGTGCTCGTTTTTTCCTTTCTGTGCCCCCCTTGCTGCCCCTGATTGTGCTCGTTTTTCCTTTCTGTGCCCCCTTGCTGCCCCTGATTGTGCTCGTTTTTTCCTTTCTGTGCCCCCCTTGTCTTAGACAGGTACTGGGATGTAAGGATCAACTACTCAAATATGCAATACAATTAAAATCACAATGGATGCAGGGTAAAATCATGGGGCACCTTGCAGAGTTCCTGTTTGCTTCAGTGACACTTACAGAAATGCTTATAGATGCACCCCAGGATGCTCCCAGATTTTTCCTTCTTTCAGTCGTAAAGATAAACATGCAGGGGCCGATTCACAGAACTAATCTGAGATAAAATCCTAAACTTACTACTTTTGGTATTCACAGAAAGCATTTAGGAGTAGTAAAGTTAGGACTCCTAACTTTACTACTACTAAATGCCTTCTGTGAATACCAAAAGTAGTAAGTTTAGGATTTTATCTCAGATTAGTTCTATGAATCGGCCCCGCAGATACTCACAATCCCAGAGAGAGTATTTCCTAGCGAGAAGTGACGTTGTGCTTCCATAAAGGAATTACACTGTGGGCAACATCGGCTGGCTTCCTCAGACCACAAAAAATACCACAAAAGACGCTTTTGGAGGTTCCAGTACTACATTGTAAGGCAAAATGGAGGTTGTGATTTGCTTCTTGATGGCAGAAGAGATAAAGTCTGGAAGTGCCACAGTGCCCTCTGTTTTTATGGAGATGACAGAATCCTGTGGTCCGGCACATGGACCTCCTAGATTGGTTTCAAAATCAGTGTATTAGAGGGAGCATGACCTCATGGGGGTGGTTAGTTGGAAAGAATGATGATGATGGGCATGTACAGTGTGTTATAGCATGAACTACACACCGCTATTCCGACCAGGATAAGAGCTCTGTTGGTGATCAAGAAGAAGTTGGGATCAATGTTGGCCAAGCCTGTGATCCAGTTTCTTATTAGGCTTAAAGTGGAATATAGTAGTCAAAATGTTACTTTTACAAGGGAAGAGGCTCCTAAGACTTTCCTAGAGGGATCAAATGTGCAGGTTGTGGGATGGGATGCCTTCTAAGGTTTGTTGAAATAAATCCTGTTTCGCTGTTAAAGGGCATCACGAAAGGTTGGTGTTACTGTTCTTGTGGGGGGGGGGGCACACGTTCTGAGAAGGGGGCATCTCATGTCATGGGGATATGAGTTCCATGAGCACTTTGTACCCTGATATTTGTGGCTAATAAAATTGCTTTAGAACAAAAAATGCCAATCAGCAGCATTCAAGTTTAAGCTCCTCGCACTCCTTTCACCATGGCAAATACTCATTTCCTTCGCCTTTTCTCCTGATTTAGAGTGTTTGAAATGATGACCCTTGGTAAAAAAAAAACATGAGAAAAAATATTAGTGCAAATAACTGATAGTGTACCCTTTACTTAAGACTTAGCTACACATTTTATTGTTGTATGAATCATATTGTGCATAGTATTGAAGCGCTTACACTTATAAAAGAGTCAATTTCTTCTTTAAACATTGAATATGCTAAGCCTGGGTAAAATTCCCTTTACACTAATATAATCTCATGTATTTTTAAATAAGCATGTAATGCATAATGACCAAGACCGGGCACCGATTATTGAGTAAAATTAATTTCAAGCTTATTTTTGACTGAAAGCAATGTCCAGGAAACTTTGTGTGAAATCCATCTTGTTTATTAACAGGGGATATGTCATAGAGAGGGAAGCTAATGTACGTACAGTAGCAGCTTCCTCTTCTTGTCTTGAAGGCTACTCCCTCTGTTGTGTTGAGTCCATGCTCATTTGGAGTTTGTAGATGAATGCTGTACGGAATTGGAGTATTAGTTGATGCGGGTGAGACCCTGACTCAAATAATAATCACAATCCATGTCCAAATGAGCAATTATTGTCACTAATTAAACCTGTCCTTTAATCCTCTGGTAGCTTGACCCAAGGCAGTCAGGCTTAACTTAGAGGCAATGTGTAAATTATTTATGCAGTACCCAAACAGTAATAACGTGAAAACACAACAGAAGAAAAAACCCAAGCAAATTTAGAAGAATAGAGAGCATTTTAATAAATAAAATGACTCCAAGATGATCCAAATCCAATCAATAGAACCAGAGATATGAACCTTTAAATGTTAGGGTACAAAATAATCACTAAAAAATGTTATGCACTGTTAGAAATGGGGGTCTCTACTTGGCAATATTTTGCACCTTTGTCCAAGTAGTGACCCTTGCCTCTAGTTAGGGAAAGGGAGTTAAGCCCTTAGACAACCTCTGCTCATTCCCTTGGTAGCTTGGCACTAGCAGACAGGCTTATCTCAGAGGCAATGTGTAAAGCATTTGTGCACTCTTACAGTAACACAGCGAAAGCACTACAAATGCACACGTTTAGAAAAATAGGAAATCTTAATCTAAACACAAGACCAAAATGGCATAAATCCACCATACATATATCTAGATATCACCAAAAATAGGTTACTCACAAAAATAATGCTTTTAGCAACAAATAGCTCCACCTGGGGCTATTACGACATTGTGACAGATGAAAATCTCAAAGTATGGCGCTGACCGCGAGGTGCGCGGCGTTGGGCCTGGAGTCACACG